>JAFJYI010000063.1:0-2400000 GCA_019022655.1 Acacia acuminata | reverse complement strand
CCTTTAAAAGGAATGAATATATTACTATAATTATAAATATAAGTTTGTGCAAAATGTCTAAATTTAGGGGAACTAATCAATAGAAAAACAATTGGGATTCTAATAAATTAATTGCTACTTTTTGTATTAATAATGGGGAGGTAGATACAAGATATTAAGTAAATATTTAATAAAATATTTTGATTATTCACTTTGAGATCTTTAGAAGGAACAAGTATAATACTATAATTATAAATATAGAAATGTGCAAATGTTCAAATTTTGGGGAACTCAATAATGAGGGGGTAGATATAAAATATTAAGCAAATATTTAATTTAATATTTTTATTATTCCTTTTGAGATGTTTAAAAGGAAAGAATATAAAACTATAATGAGGGAACTACTTAATAATGAGGAGGTAGATACAAAATATAAAGTCAATATTTAGTTTAATATTTTGATTATTTCTTCAAAAACCTTTAAAAGGAATGAATAAAATACTACAATTATAAACATAAGTATGTGTAAAATGTTCATATTAAGGGGAACTAATCAATGGGAAAACAATAGGTAATTACGATTTTTTGTATTATCAATGGGTACAACATATTAAGTAAATATTTTGATTAGTCACTTTCAGATCTTTAGAAGGAACAAGTATAGTACTATAATTATGAATATAGATATGTGCAAATGTTCAAATTTCAGGGAACTATTCAACAATGAGGGAGATAGATATTAGAGGTGAGTAAGGTGCCTAGATACCCGGTCTTTCGCCAAGCTCGATAAAAAATTGTCCATCTCAACGATAAAAAAGTGGCATTGAAAAAATTTGGGCGGTTTTTTTGGGGCAGGGCTAAGGGCCGGCATCGGGCGGGGATCCTACCCGAAAAATTAAGTATATTTAAATAAATATCATTCTATAAATATTATTTTATTTAAAATATATTATATTATTATGTGTAAATATATTATATTATACTTCGGGTATTTTAAAGCTTTAAAATTCTATGAAGTCGAACTAGAATTTTTATGGAGTAGGGTAGGGCGTCACTACTTGGATAGGGGAAGCCCGCATTGTCCAAATGCTTGCCCAACCCAAAAATGATTAGGGCTTTTATCGGGTAAAATTTGGGCACAAAATACTAAGATAAAAATTAATAATAATGAGAGGCGTTTATCAAAGATAGATAATAGAAAAAGTAATTATACAATATTTTGTAAATCAATAATGATGGAGGCAGATACAAAATATTAAGTAAATAATTAATTTTATATTTTGATTTTAAAAGGAACAAATATAATACTATAATTATAAATATAAATATGTGCAAATGCTTAAATTTAGGGAAACTAATCATTTTAAAAATAGAGATTCCAATCAATTAATTACTACTTTTTGAATTAATAACGCGGAGGTAGATACAAAATATTAAATAAATATTTCATTTAATATTTTTATTATTCCCTTTCAGAACTTTAAAAGGAAGTAATATAATTCTATAATTATAAATATAAATATGTACAAATGTTTAAATTTAGGGGAATTAATTAATAGAAAAAATAGGGTCCAATAAATTAATTACAACTTTTCTTAGCTATATAAAGTAGAGACGTCAGTAAAATTAGAGGCTCAAAATACTAAAATAAAAATAATAATAACGAGGGAGAGACGGTTATGAAAACTCAATTTTAATAAAATAATGAGGTGGTTATTTGTAAAGGCATCTCTCTTGTAGTAAGCATGTGAGGGTAAAAGGCCCAGTATAAACCTACGAATCAATCCAGATTTGAGAATCCTTACTTTTGTAGCATCGTCATGTCCAGAAACGCGGAGGAAGATGCATCAGAGCTCAAATTTGGGAAGGGTATTTTGTCTGCTCATTCTTAATTTAAAATTCTCCATCCAATAACTCATAAGGAACATGTAGTTTCGACCCATTATTTTGAATTAATTCACCTGTACCAATTGTTTGATTAAGAGTCTGTCTGACATATTTTGTATCAATTAGTTTCTTAATCCTTCTGTTGTGTGTATTTCATTTTTCTAGATTACAGATTAATGGTGGAGCCTCAGGCATGTGTGCTTGTTCATTGTTTATTTAATTAACATCCCCAAGCTTTTCCTTATTACTTTTGATAGAGGCCAAGTACTATAATTCTTTCTTCATTATTAGTTTATTACTATTTGGAAAAAGAAAAACCAAAACTATAGATGCGATTATCTCCTAATTAAGGGAATTAAGGTCATTGTGGCCAACTTTCTGGATGGGAATATGCATGAGGGACACCATTGTTGTATTAATTTAGTTCTTTTGTTATGAGCCACTCACTTCTCAGTAAAAATGTACTGTTCAAACACAATGAAGAGATTGAAGACAGACAAACTTTCCTACAACTAAGAGGAAAGTAGTATGTTTGGATGAAGGGAAAAGTGGGGGGATAATAGGGGGAAGGGAATACTAGGAAGAAAAAAATTTCCTCCTAATTTTCTCTCCATCCAACGTAGGGTTAGCCTTGTGATGATGTGACTTTAACTTTGTTAGGAGTCCAGGTGTCCTAGACACATGTTTAGATATTAGGAAGCAATTCTGGTCAGTTTATGACAGTTTAAAGAAGTTGTTATTATCTTATCTCCTTAAGTCACCGTTATTATAAGAAGTTATTAGTATGGAAGTCTATAAATATGTGTAATATGTTTTATGAAAGGGTGTGAAGAATATTATCTGAAATTATTATGTATTGTGTATTGGCTAGATCCTGACTCTAGATTTCTCTTTTCCTTTCTTAATTTTCTTAAGCTCTATCATTTGGTATCAGAGCGATGCATCCTTGGACCAGAAGATACCATGGTTAACACTCATAACTCATCTTACGAGAACAATTCTCCAAGGATAAGGCTGATTTTCAAGGGGAGGGTATTGTTAAGAGTCCAAGTGTCCTAGACACATGTTTAGATGTTAAGAAGCAGTTCTAGTCAATTTATGACAATTTAGAAAAGTTGTTATTATCTTTTCTCTTTAAGTAACAGTTATTATAGGAAGTTATCAATATTGAAGTCTATAAATATGTGTAATATGTTTTATGAAAGGGTGTGAAGAATATTATTTGAAATTATTGTATATTGTGTATTGACTAAAGTTACAAATCCTGATTCTAAATTTCCCTTTTCTCTCTTAATTTTCTTAAGCTCTATCAAACTTCACGCATTAGCTATAACTAAAGTGAATTCTATCTATTTTGATGAAGTCCAAAATGAACCACATTTGTATGGGGGATTTAATAGTATAGTTTTGAGATAATTAGCATGGAAAAAGAAAGCACCTCAACCATTCTTAGAACTAACTAGCACTAAAGCATGTAGGTTACATAGAGGTGGTGCCTGTATATAGTTTAATTTCTCAGAGGCAACAGATGCCTTTATCTTTTGTTGAACAGCTTAATATGGGCATTTTTTTTTTCAGCTCATAGAACATGGCCCCTAAATTGTTGGTTGCTTCTTCTTTCACCTCAAGGCACAACTTGAGTAATTAAAGAACCTTCACTGTTTCCATTTGGAAACAAATATATAATGGAAGCATCCTAATTTATGAGCTGAATTTACACTGCTAGTTGATCTGACAATCCTTTCTTCTACTGGAGCATCTAAAATGAATATCTACTTTTGTTTTTAGACAAACAGTTAAATAATTTTACAGAATGTGATTGACATTTAGTTAATTTTTCTTCGAATTTGCACTGTTCTGTTTGGTTGCTTTCCTGTCCATACTTGGTGAAGCTATTAAGTTTGTCTTGATGTTGCGCCTTTCAGATTTTGAGAAGGCCAAATGTTTAATGAACTGTGAAGTTGCCCGTCTCTTAGAGCACAAATTGGAGCAGTACAAACAAATGTCCAATGATTCAAATAACCATACTTCCCAGTGAGTAATTGACACTATCATATACAATGAAATTCAGCTGAAGATTTTTAAGTTAATTCTATGTTGCAACCTGATAATCAATAAACATTCATACTTAGGATCTTTTCTTGGCATCTTTTATAGATATTGCTTTGTTCTAAAGAAACCATTATTTTTTCTACTTTACAAGAGTGTTTGAGAAGTCTCTGCAGTATGTCAAACGCTTCCGCCGCTTCAGTAATCAAGATGCAGTGAAGCAAGTTCGAGAGTATCCCTCATTGTTTTTTTTTTTGACACAGCATATACTTCATTTGAGTTTATTTTTATTTGTTTAAACCTTAACCAGAATTCAGAGTTCTGAGTAGATATCAGCTCGCTGAGTATGAGGTACAAAACAATTTACTATAAAAAAGAGTTCTTAGTATAGGAGGAATTTATAACAACTGTGTTTGCCCTTTTGTGACGCAGCTTGCTCTGCTTGGGAATTTATGCCCTGAAACTCTGGATGAAGCCATAAGTGTAATTCCAACTCTTAAGGTTTGTTCCCTTTAATATTTTTAGGTGTCTAGTTTATAAACATACTTGATGGCTTGATGCACAAGGTATCTGTATTACATTAAACAGCTTGTTATCTAGTTTGTAAAATTTTAGTCTGGATGCTGTCCCCATTTACTAAGGCATCTGATTTAATCTTTAAATGATATGAGCAGTCACATTTTACAAAACGAGAAACTCTGATGGATAAATTTTGGCAGATCATAGAATATTTCTATCTCAAAATTGTGATTTTTATTAGCTGAGCAAGGAATTTTGTCCTTGGCTCCCTTCCTGTCTCTTCCTTTGAACCTATATTTGTTCATTTCTTCCTCATAGATCTTGAAAAAAAAAAAAAAAAAAAAAAATCTAAACAAGTGGTTATATGCTGAAAGTGGTCAAATAATTGTGAAGACGTGAATTACAGTTTTTTTCCCACGCATTTTGCAAAGCTGAGTTTAGGACTGTCCAAATTGTCTTTAGATCGAATTTGATTTGGGCCTTTTTTTTTTTTAAAAAAAAGAATCATTTATGGGCCTAATATTGGGCTTATGGCTTGTTTCTCTTTTCCTGGGTTTAAAGTGAACCAGATAGCAAATTGTACAAAAAAAAAAAAAAGTGAAGAAAAAGATTGAAGGGAATAAATCCATTGGATTTGCTTCTGGGCTGCTGATTGGATGGGGGTGGAGAATGAGCAAAGCTGTGAGTGTAATTTGCACAATAGGAATTTACCCAAAAAAAAAAATTTGCACAATAGGAACCTCTCGTTCTTAGCCAACTAACTAGTAAAGGGGGTGAGCCGAACACCTGTCACCAAAGGGAGGGGGTTTGATCCTGGAGTTGGTCAAGGCACTGAGGGAGACGTCTTAGCTATTAGGTGCCTAAGTTAACGCTTGAGGTTAATAAACGGCCGCATAAACATCATCAGATATCACCTAGGAGGAAGAAGATTTTGCTTTCTTAGATCGTGGGATAAATCCAACCCCTTTCCTAAAATTTTGTAATAATAAAAAAAAATTGCACAATAGGATGACAAATTGTTTATACCAAAAAGGAAATAGTTGATGACAAATAATAAGAAAAGTGGCGATAAGGTTTTATGTTTTGATCCAAAAAAAGAAGATAAAGCAATTGATAGTTTTATGTTTCCCCTCCATTTTTAGCTGTGTTTTACTTATCTTCACAAAGATGATTGTGATTGCAGGCTAAAGGTCGCCTTACTATGGATTCAATTGAGACATTGCTGAATGATCTATCAATGATCAAGAAGTTTGAGTGATATTTTTTCTTCTTTTCACAAAGATGATTCTGATTGTGGGTCGTCTTGATACAGATTCAATTATGAAATTGCTGAATGACCTTTTAATGATCCAAGACATTTTTACTTCTTTTCATAAAGATGATTGTGATTGCTAGCTTTGCCTTGATACAAATTCAATTGTGCTAAATTATTTTTTAATGATCAATACAAATTCAATTGTGCTAAATTATTTTTTAATGATTTGAGTAATATTTTTACTTTTCTTCGCAAAGATGATTGTGGTTGTAGGCTAAAGGTCGCATTGATACAAATTTAATTGAGAAATTGTTGATGATTTTTTAATGATCGATAAGTTTGAGCGACAATTTTCTTTCTTCTCCCTCTTCTATTAATTTTATATTGTCATTTAGATTTGATATTAAACTTGTCAAGGGTTTTTTTTCCTTCCTTCTTTCAATTGATAAGTTTATATATTTCATATTAAATAAATAGCAATGATTTAATTTTTATTTAGAAATAAAAAAAGATTAAGATTACTACTTTAATGCTTTTACATTTTTTTTTTAATAGTTGTCATTAGTCATTTGAAAATTTATCATAAATAGATTGTGTAGTTGTCATTAGTCATTTGAAAATTTATCATAAATAGATTGTGTCCAATGTCCATCCATTGTTATTACTCCTCCAGTCCTTAATGTAAAACTTGATTGAAGAGTAGAGCATCGTCCTAATGTAAAACCTATTTTCTACATTTGTCAATATTTTTTTAATTTACTTTTATTAATATTCTTTCAACAATAATCAAATAAGGGGATATGAAGAAATTAAGAGAGATAATTGAGGTGTTTTATAAAAAAAATAATAATCATATTAGCTAATTTAACTAATTTCTATAATCTAATCAAATTAGTTAAATAGGTCTTACATTAAAGACACACAATATATATTTTGGACCCTTGTATCATTATATTGGATGCAATTCTATGATGTATGAAGCCATTATTTTTTAATGGCTTGCTATTTATTTTGCTAAAATATGGATGGTAACTAAATGTTTAACCACAAATTTTAGAATAAAAGAGCTTCAACTATCTATTTTGCTTCTTCATTAAAATTTTAGCGTGAACAACAAATTTTTCAATTACACAATTGACCCTCTCTTGTCTCTTGTGTGATTAATGATGCTTATATATTTAGATTGAAATATTCTGAGGGAAGATGTACTTCAATTCTATTCTGGGAATTAGTAACAGAGATTTACAGTACGCTTCAAACCTTTCAGCGTTAAACAACACTCGATGCTTTACTAAAGCAATTGAGTCATTTGAGTAAACAAAATCGATGCAGAGTGAAAGGAATTGAACCAAGATTAAGCCACAGCTTACTTTGATCAGCATCATGATAAAGCATTTGAATCCCAAGGATTTTGGGAGTATGATATAAATATACCATAGCTAAGACCAAAATGATTTTTGACATAATTAAGAGCTGGAACCAGCAAATTCAATTTGCAAGAAATGAAAATGTTGAGTACCAAAATTGTCACTCAGACCTAAATCAGCTATTTCTACATGAACAAACTTGGTGTCAATAACTACTCTACACTCAACTGCATTCTCTTGATCAAGGAAAAGATGACATTTCTCATATAAACCTTCCTTTGGAGCAAGATTCATTAAGCAGGATTTAGAAGCAGATACCTTGTAATTACTAACAATAAATCCTTTTGAATCAGTGGCCATCAAAACAAGACGGTGTTGTCGACCTAGAAGCTCTGAGACATATCTCATGTCTCCTACAGCAAGAGCCTGCCGAACACGAGTAGATGAAACCTGTCCTCTCTCTTTTGGGTTACTGGTACTTAAAGTTGCAGGGTACTGATTCTTGTCCATAACAGGCTTTATTATGTAAGCTTCCATACCATATTCTTCACACAGTTTTACCAACTCTGATGCATCCCCAGCAGCTTTATATCCAAATCGGTAGTTCTCACCTGCCACAAGCTCCATTATAGGTGTCTATCTAAGTTTCAAAAACTGGATATCCATTATAACACTGCAAAAGCTGCACCTTACCACAAAGCCATAGCTTCATTTAAATCTGAAGTGTGCAATCAACAAAAGTAGTAGGATAGATTATGTTAATGTTACTTGAACGGACTCTAGATTTAACTAATACTTTCTCTCGTAAGTCCTGCTTCGAATTTCTCATTACTTCTCTCAACAGAGAAATCTTATTGGGGGGAAAAACAATTACCACTTATTGGAGTAGTGGACTTTCCCTATACTACAAGAAATGATATGCGAATGTAACCATATCAAATGCAAGAGAATGGCGTTAGGTGAATTAAATAGAACATAGTGGAAATGTAATTTACCTGCAACCACTCCACGCACTCTAAGCTCATTTGATAACTTCTCAACAAATTCACGAGGACTGAGATGTCTCACTCTTGAAAACTCAAACTGGAACTCTTTCGGGACCATGTTACAACAATAAGGAGCCCAAGAAGAAAGCACTCGCTTCCGGTCACATTTGGCAACTATAGGAGGCCTGTTTAGGAAGTAATAATATTCTCTCTTATTTTAATCACTACACATCTATTTATTACAATAAAATCTAAAATACTACCATAACCAACGAGAATAAAGGAAGCTGCTCTTTAGAAATGACTTGAAATCACTAAAAGGATTGTGTTCAAGTGCTATTCATCAAAACTGAAACATATGATAACCCAAATTATATATCTTTCATATATAATCACCTGCAAACAAACATAATTTCTTGAGAATGTTCTTAGTTAATTATATACCTACTCTAATAAGTTCCCCCAAATGAATAAAAAAATATCATTGCGATTGCATTTTTACTTAGAACAGATGCTAGTTAGAGGGAATAGATATTTTGCAGTTTGCACCATAACCAATTTGATAAAATCATTCAATTACATATCAATTTGGTCTCCGATGCTAAAAGATAACTTCATACCAATAAATAAAACAAAATTCCTTTATCCTTCACTATGAAAAGATCAGGAACCAAACTCATTCAACTCGTACCCAATTATGGACCACAATAGCAGTTTCATCTGGGTTTAGGTTACAATATAAAGAACTCCCATAAACTGAGTCGATATCTGCACAGAGCCCCTTTCATCTTTAAAGACTGAGAATAAACTCCCTTATACTTTCATTTGTGTGAATATAAACACCCTTGTATTAATAAATCTTTTCAATCATAAACAGAAAAGTGTCATATCTGACAATAAAATTATGCAGTATCTGACTTGGAAATATGGACACTATTAGATATTTTTATGATAATGAAATGCGTTTTAGTGGGGAACCCGTTCTTCTTCTTCTTTTGTTTTTTTATTTAGTGGACTCTTATGCAGCTTGAATGAATATTATAAAAATGTTAATATTCCCGTGCCAGATGCCACATGGTTTTATTACTACTGTAAGTGGCACTTTTCTAATGATTCAGCAGGGTTATTAACAGAATGGTGATATACGCATACGGATGAAAGTTCAAGGGAGTTCATTATCAAGATTTCATGGTGAAGGAAATTCTATGCAGATGACTCCAAGTTGAGGGTAGTTCTTTATATGTTCCCCTTCTCAATTGCAACTGGAACAAACAATCATAATTTTCAAGTTATATAAACTGATAAAAGAAACCTTTAAACTGAATTGACAGAATGTTGTACTGGATCATACCTTTGTTCCAAGCCAAGTACACTAGCCATTCCAGAAAATGATAAAAGAAATGGGGGCCCAGCCTTTGACGCTTGAATGGCAAGCTCCCGATGACCAATGTGCAAGGCATCAAACTTCCCCAATGCTACAACTCCTCCTGGAAATGATCATGATAGATTCATAAATATCTTATCCAGATAGTCATTATGTATACATATAGTCAATAGACAGGGCGGAGGAGGGAAATAACATTTGCATATTACTGTAACTTCAGATTCCAGCTATTCTCAAAAAGAGTAATGTAGCCACCCTAAATCAGGTACGACCAAAAGTACTCATCTAATGGACAATTACAATGGGCCAGAGGACTTCTATTTGAACAAAATATTCACAAGCATGATAAGTTTTATGTAGTTAACTAACTCAAAATTTAGTTCTAGAGAGAAATAAAAGGTAAGAAAAAGGTCTAAGCCGAGGACCCAGCTACAAGGGCCATTTCAGTAGATCATAGTCCTTCGGCCAACATTAAAAGTACAGAGAATGTTCAGTCAAGTCAATAAGCACAGACCATGACACCCAATATTAAGTTTAGGTGCCCACCCTCACATCTCTTCTTTTTTGAAAATGGAAATTCAAAACACAAGGCTAGGTCAAAGTTGTTTTAGCTAACAAATGAATAGGCGTGTTACAACAAGTCTATGTATGTAACTGACTCCCCATAGTGGAATAAGGCTTGTTGTTCTTGTAACTAGTGAATAGCCACTACAGTATGCATATAATGGCTTAAGCTTAGAATAAGAAAGCTTAACTGAGCCATCTATTACTGCTACGCCATAATTACAGAATCTAACCAACAAAAGCGGAATAAATCATTTACTCTTTCTTATGTATCAATACAGATTGCAAAGGTTATCACAGGAAAGATTCCCTAAAATTGAGGTAATTATGATAATTTTGAAAATTATCATGAATTAAATCATTATACAGAAACAAAACCAGCGAAGGTATTTGAATATTTCCACAATAGTAGAATGTTTAACATTGAGTAGATAGAAAGAATCGCTACTAATTATTGGTAACATGAAGAAAAAACAACTGCACTAAAAGCCAGCATCTGAAGATTTTGTCCATACTGTTTTTTTTCTTCCGCCTACAAATCATGAGGTGACTGCGGGCTCCTATAAAAAACGTTATGCAAACCTAACTACAGTTGCACCAATTGTTATTCATATCCTTAATATGATTGAAAGCCAAAATATTGTTCAATCACAGAAAATACAAGGGGAATCCAACCACATTCAAATTAAATCAGCAGAATTCAAGCACAAGGCATCTATCAAAGCCAAAACAGAAATAAAAAGAGAATGACAGAAGCAAAAACACAGCAACACATAAAACTCCCAAGCTTTAAAGAGACTGGGATCTATCCCACGTTCACTGTCAAATTCTCCTCCCCTCCCCCCCCCCCCCCCCCAAAAAAAAAAAAAAAAAAAAAAAAAATATGTATATAGCCTATTATAGTCATAATACTACCAAATACTCGCCAGATACTTGTATGAATTCTTATAACCAGAGTGGGCCCTATGCATTTACCAGAATTTGAGATAAGTAGCATTGCTCATGAATAATAGTATGGCTTCCTACAACTTTCATAGATATATTGATACTGACATTGATTAAAGTCCAAATACAATTATCAGCTTTCTTCTTTAAAGGACACAGTGAACATTAGAAGCTTTTCTTGCTTTAATGGGAGATTTACCTACTATACCCAACTAAAAGAAGCATGCACAAAATTGCAATCTTTTATCCTACATAAAGTACAGTCTATGAAAATTTCAGGGTTCAATGTTTCAAAGAAGCTAGAAAGTTCTTGGGAAGTTTCTTTTTTCCCTCATGACATAATGAGCTATTGTTTCATCAAATTGATAATCCTACCTACATGAAGCAAAAGCAGTTTCCTAATAAGGAATAGATAAACTTCTGATATTCTCCACAAGAGGAAGATAATCAAATGGTAAGAAAATTGAGCATACAGGCAAGCTTGCAAGCATGCAGCTACGGATTCTGCATGCCTTTCTTTGCACCCCTACAGCACTTATGTAGCCCAAGTGGCCAGCAATTGAAAATCCTAAAAAGGTGCAACAAAACATAAACTAAATTAAGATACAGAAGGGCAATGGAATGCTTCCTTGTAACAGCAAGTCACAACCCCAAAAAACCAATTTAAGTCCATCACCAAACACAAGTTTCTAGGAACAGCATGTGCTTCCATCCAGAAAATATGGGGGGGAATTCAGAAAACAAATTAGTAATTTATGAGGGTGTACATGTGTGGGAGAGATGGCAAAAGAGGAATATAGTGAAAATGACTAAAAACCTGCTATTGGTGATAATCCATCGGAGATAATTTCTTGATCATCCTCTTGTTGGCTTTGCAAAAAAAAAAAAAAAAAAAAAGGAATCAGAATATTGATCAAAAAGGGAAAAATGAAAGGATAACGTGCAATGCAAATCATAAGGGAAAATATCAGTGAACATGTAAATATTGACTACTTGATCAGTAATCAGATAGCTCATGCACAACAATTTAAAACCTCAAATATGAGCAGCCACATATGCAAAAGCTTAATACAAATAACCTCTCTCAAATTTACACAAGCAACATGAGGGCTTTAAAGTTTAAACTACTGGGATACAAGAACAGTTCCCCCTTAAAGATAGAGAGCAGGACAATAATTGTAATTTGTAACTGTATTGGACATAATTGGGAGCCCAAGAGTAATTCTTCCTGATTAATTGAAAAATGTAATATTTCCTTTATCAGAAAGGGTGCACTGTTCATCCAGCGAACTTTAAACTACTGTTAGTACCAACAAAAGTTTTAAAAAATGGTTTTGCCAGGTGTCTGGAAGTATCAGACAACTATGCCATTAGCTGTCTTTGCAGAGGGCTTCGCACAATTTCTTTTCTTTTCCTTTTGTAAAGGCTGAAGTTCCTATGAGGATGCTTAATCTAAGAGCAGTAAGTAATGAAACGTATATCAGGTGGAGCACAAGAAACCACCATTAATGCCATGTGTAAGAACTCATTTCTCCCTGTGTCTTTCTTTCAGTTCAAAGCCTCTGCTGCATAAGCATTCTGAAATTCATTTCAATACTTTTCCCTCGGAATTTCCATCCTCGTTTACTAAGTACAGCCTTGGTTAGAAAGTACCACCCACACAAGGAATTAATAGGCCAATTATGAAACACCCATCTCAGAGAGAGTGAACAAAAGTAGAAGGAAGGAACTTAGTTAATGGTGTCCTGAAATGTACGCAGCTGACCATGGGCAAACAGTCTTTGCTGTGATTAGGTGCATTTGATTGGAAAGAAATGCTAAAAACTCTAATAGTGCTTTGGCAACTCTAAATGCCTATAGTTATGGTAAAGGACTGAACTTGTATCTCTTGCTTCACTTCAGTGTTTTGTTCGAATCTGATATGATATCATAATAATCAAGAAAGGTTAGTTAGGTTAGTAGAGATATTAGTCTGTTGTGGGGAATAAGGCAGTTAATACAATGTATATAAATAAGGCGTAGGGATTAATGTGTTGTGTGTATTGTGACGATGATAAAGGATTGAATCCTATTCTCTGATTCTCTCTTACTCTTCTCCCCTTTTCTCTCTCTCTCTCTCACTCTGTTCTCTCTTACTCTCCGTCTCCTCTATTTCCCCTCTTTCCCTCTCATATCCCAATTACAATCTTACAACAGAATCTCTATGAATATGAGTAGGGATTAAAGGACTTTGACATTTTCTAAAGTTTATGTTTTTTCTTCCCTCTCAACCACCCCCCACCCCAAAAAAAAAATAAAAAACAAAACAAAACAAAACAAAACAAAAGAAACTGTTGTCTCATATTTTTCTGGGTTTTATATAGAAGGTTGTCCCATACTCTCTTGTATTCCCTTCATATCTAACGAAGCTTTTTTCTCTACCAACCAAAAACAAAAGAAAGAACAGGGCAACCAGTGATTGATGATCAGGGAAGTTGGTGCTGGATCAAAGTCTGCTTGTGAGTTACATTCTGCTAATGTTAAGTGAAAAGAAGTAACAAGACTCACACAAAATTTTATTCATTAGAAGTCAGAGTTGTTCATCTCACAAAAGAGTGAATGCGTTCATAAACAGTCATGAACAAGGAAATAGCACAAGTCACTTGAAAGTTGTTGCATCTGAGCTTTCATCGATTAATTCATGGTCGCTTGGAACTCTATTCACATGTACCAGGTTCATAACAAATTTCAAAAAATTAAGGAAAAAAATAAATCCCGACTTCTTTTCCTTTATAACAACAAACAAACTTCACAGAATAGCATAACCCAAAAAAATGATCATTAGGAAGAAAGAACCTGAAAGAGTCAAAAACAGGAATTTCTCGATGAGACTCAGATGGGATGCTGGCATAACACGACGACGACGACAAAGAAGACAGTCTAGCTTGCTCTTCAATACATGGCCAAAAAGGATTCGGAGGCGATGGAAACGAAAGCTGAACAATTTGGGAACTGTAATAACGAAATCTACAGCTTAAGTGGGAATGGAGGTCGCAGTGTCGGAGATGAAGCGAAATGCGAGAGCCACCGCTAAGCAACATTGGAGGTTCTATGCTTCACCCAACTTTTGTTGCGTCCAGAACCTCTGAAAGTCTGAACTCTGAATTGTTCAGCTTCACCCAACTTCCCGATTTCGCCACTTCTTCGCGTGTTCTCCAAAAACCCCGAAAGCTTTGCGTTTTGCGTCTCAAAATGCCATGTCATTTTGCTGAGAATAATTTAGGCAAAATTACATTTAAGTCTAAATAACCACTTCTTCACTTCTTCGTGGCTGTTGACCGTTTACCGGTCAGTTATACTCAAACTACTAAACCAGCACATTTTACAAGTAAATCTTCTTAAATTTACCTGCAAATCTCTAACAAAATTCATACTTTAATATTTATAAGCAGTATCTTAGATTCATAAATAAATTTATATGATTTTTTATTGGATCTTCAAATTTTACAAATTGATTTTTAAGTTACCAAACTTTTTAAATTGGGTTAAAGTCTGTTACGGACTTGAGCCAGACCCAATGACGGAAGGGCCCAACAGTGGATATCTTACCTGGCAGATATATCTATACTTCCTTCTCAGACCATTCAGAGACTACAAAATGTTATTCCCCCGAGAGTAGGTGCTGGAGAAGATGTTCTTGCATGGAAATATACAAACAGTGGTGTTTTCACTGTTAAGAGTGCATATTATCACTTAGAAAATATTAATAGTCGGGAAAAGGAGGGAATGTTTAAAGCTGTTTGGAGATGGAAGGGAGCGGAACGCATTCGAGCTTTTCTATGGATTGTTTGTCATAATAGGTTACCCACAAACCTATGGAGAAGTCGATGGTCGCAAGTTTCTCCTCTATGTGATTACTGCAATCAGGACACTGAGTCAGTGATGCATGTCCTACGTGATTGTGTCTTTGCAAAGGAAATGTGGCAGAGAATGGTACATCCTAGATTTTTAACTCAGTTTTTTTCGGTTTCATTGAAGGATTGGGGTCTGCTTAATCTGAAAAAAGATCTGAGTTTAAATCAGTCAGGGGAATGGGGTCTAATGTGGGGTGTTGCGGTCTGGAGGCTGTGGTCTTGGAGAAACAGATTTATTTATGAAGAGGGATTCCACAAACCTGGGAATCCCGCAGATATTATACTTAGAAGTTGGAGGCAGTTTACCGTCTGCCAGGGAAGTCCAGAGATGCCTCAACCGGTGATTGTTAGTAATGCTAGTTGGTCTTTTAGTGGGGAAGACTATGTTAGAATTAATGTTGATGGGGCGGTGACTAGACTACAGGGTCGTGCTGGGTGTGGAGGGATAATTAGAACAAAGGAGGGTCGATGGGTTGCAGGATTCTCACATTATCTGGGGTCTTGCAACGTATTGGAAGCTGAGCAATGGGCGATATTGAAAGGACTGGATTTAGCTGGGACTTCGAAGAGTACTGCTAGAATCTGATGCTAAGGAGCTGTTATCCTTAATAGAGACTACTGATGAGGACAGGTTTGGCAACCTATTATTTTGGAGAATCAAAGAGTTATTTAATAGGAATTGGGAGTTGTGTTTACGTTTTATTCCCAGGGAGAAGAACAAAATAGCAGATTTGTTGGCAAAAAGGGGTCTGTCTTCTTCTGAGTTCTATGATGTATGCCCTGTATCGCGATGATGAATTATGATTGTCTGGGATCTAATCCCACTGGCTGTATGTAACTTTTGATTTGTTTCTCACAAGTAACGGAAAAAAAAAGGATCTATTTATAACAGATAAGTATCCTAACTCCCCCAAAATAAAGGGGTATCCTTCTATATGATATAACGGCCTAGATACTCGCATCAGAGATCACGCAGGGTCTGATATATCTTACCTACGGTAAACTCTATAAAAACAGGATCAAGCCTTAAGGTATACACGTTCTAAACTTTAAACTACTTACATACCGTCACACTGTGCATACACACCACCCCTTTTGGCGAGAGCCTAGTTTGTACACAGTGATCCCACGCTCTCCTGGATATCTCCTCCATAGATACTCAGGCAGAGCCCCCAAGGCTGGACATCTTTGTTCTACACCGGAACAAAGTATAATTTTAATTAGAAAGTTGTTACCTCCAAGTCCAAGTAACTAACCAATTTTTTTTCGTTTAAATGTCAAATCATAAGTGTCAAAAATAATGTAATGTTACTCTCGATTCAAAAGCAATGCTAACAAAGAACTAGTCTGTAACCTTAATTAAATGAATATTTTTGGAATGGAATGGAATGTGGATGCTGTTTAACGCTCCTAGGTTAGACAGCCCATTATTTTGAATGGCTTGTTATTGTTGTACTCCAATTATAAGATCTAGTTGATTTTTTTGGAGAGATTAAAGAAACTAATTAAATTATTTTAGAGTATTTTTTTCTTTGAATTAATTAGTTTGACTAATAAACTAATATATAATCTAAGGATACACAACAAAAATGAAATGATTAAGGAACTTATTTAGCTTCCTTAATCTCTAAAAAAAAAGGTTAACTGGATCTTATAATTAAGACCGGAGGTAGTATTACATTTAAAAAAATGCACATAGCCAACAAACTCTTAATTGATATGGTAAGCAATCTCATTTTTGTAGGAAGAGAATACAAGTTCAAATCCTATTAAAGCATTTATTAGGAAAAACAAAATCCCTTTGAACTTTAAATATAAAAATATAAATGGAGAACCCTCAATCAAATAAAAAAAAAAACATATATGTGATGTTTGAGGATATTTTGGTAAATTGAATAAAATATTGTTTTGATTTTTTTTTTTAAATAAAAAAGACGTGATTGTTGAAATAATAATCTAACTTGTAAATGAGTTAAAAAAAAATGAGACTAATATAAAAAGGTCAAAAATACAACTCTAAAATCATGTTTTTTTTTTTTTTTCATTAACTGTAACATATATGACAATTCCAATATCTCGACCAAAATGAAATTAATAAATGATCAAGTAATTTCTATAGATAATAAATAGGAAAAAGATTTTTTTAAAAAATACCATTTAAACTTCACAATTCCAAATTAGTCTTATTGCTTACAAGAATATAGGTATTAACTACAAAAATATAGGAATTAACAACTCATTTAGTAGAAATTCCATAATTTGAAATTTTAAAATTCAATCAATATTTTTTTATATTTTTTCCGGAATAAAAATAAATAGGGCATATAGGCAAAAAAATAAATAAATAAATAAAGTGCAGCCAATAATCACCTTTCAAATTTAGGGAGATTGGGTTTCAGGGCCCAAAGAATCTGATATAACCACAAGGGCTTCAATTTCAGATAGGCTCTGAATTAGTATGGTGACCTACTTCTAACTTCCATCTTGGCCCACGCTTCCCTCATCAATATCTTCCATTTGGTCCCTTTTGGGCCAGAAAAAATTTTCTTAGGAAAAAAAAAAGAGATTTTTTATCTATTAATTTAACCAGTCAACATTAAATATTATTTATTTATCACATGTGATGATCTTATAACAAATAAATAAATTTTATCATGTGATGAAAGTGGCGGGAAATATTTTTATATTAAATATACTCATTTAAGGTAGCGATATAATGGCCCACGCTTTCCTTGTCAATATCTTCCATTTGCTCCCTTTTGGGCCAGAAAAAATTTTCTCAGCAAGAAAATGAGATTTTTGATCTATTAATTTAAACAATCACATTAAATCTTATTTATTTGTCATATGTGATGATCTCATTAAAAAAAATTATCATATGTGATGAGAGTGGCGGGAAATATTTTTATATTAAATGTAATCATGCAAGGTAGCGATATAATGTCATTAATTTAAAATAAAAGGTCTTGTCAATTTAGCAATTATTGGTGGTGATTGGCTGTTTTGTGTTTTGTTTATATATATATATATATATATATATATATAGGTTTAATATTTCTATAGTTGCTGTAGAAATATTTTTTCTGTATTACTCATATAAAAGTGGGTGGGTCCCACCAATATTTTCTCTGTCTTCTTTTTATAATGGGACCCACTCATTTTTATGTGAGTGCTGCAGAAAAAATATTTCTACAGATACTGCAGAAAAAATATTTCTGCAGATACTGCAGAAACATTAAACCATATATATATATGTGTGTGTGTGTGGTAAATGATTTCTCCAATTATGGGATAGAAGTTATCTCCAGTGACCATTAAAACTACGTCGTTTTAGATTAATAAATGGTATTTCCGTAATTTTAGGTGAATTAATGAAGGGTGTAAAATTACGGAAACACCCCATCCAAAACGAAGTAATTTTGGGGGTCATTGGAGTTAACTTATCTCCAGTTCTTTACCCATATATATATATATGAGGTTTAAACTTCTCATGTTGCATGAGAAGAAGAAGATTCCTACACACATATAAAATAGTGCGACCCACATATATATATATAATGCTAACTATATATATATATATGTGGGTCTCACCATTTTATGTGTGTGTGACATGAGAAAACATTTCTCCTACAACATGAGAAGTGTTTTTCCCTATATATATATATATATATATAGGCACACACTCTTATATGGAAAAAATAATAGAAAAATATCACTTGAATTTTAAAATCCTGATGACAATAACAGTAATGAGATTAATAAGAAAAGTAAAACAATTGACAACTTATTTTGTTGTTAAATCATTTATTTATAATTTTAAAGTTCAAATGGTATTTTATTGAGATTTTCCCACTCATTTTCCCCTCAACGGAGTAATAAATTTTAAATCATTTTATGACAGCATGAGATAATCATTTAAGAAAAATAGGAGTGCTGGGTAACGGGGTTTATATAAAAACACACTGACAATTTCTCAATAATTTACAACTACATGATGCATGAAATCACTGGCAATAACCAAGTGAAGGGTCTTCCTCATCATTTCAACTTAAAATCAAACCTGCAAATCGGACAGGTTTATGATATTCTGTTTTGTTTATTTTTTATGTCACACAGAATTTGGTTACCCACATAAAATCATCATTATTGGTATCATATCCATCATTTCTGTGATATCTGCTTCATTCTTCATTTCCTCTCTTGTTTTGCTAATTCAGTATCTTGAGTAATTAAATGGACACGGCTTTTTTCCTTTTCCAATTCTTTTTTGATACACATAGTAGTAGGGGAAGGGGCCAGGGTTCAATCCCGGACATAGGGGAGGGGAGCCAAGCTCCCATGCCACTGTGCTACTAAGAGGGAAAGGAAAAGGAAAAGGAAGGAAAGGTTTTGGTAGCCGCTTCCCTTGTTTGCAAGTTTTAAAAATAAGAGGGAGAGAATTTTTAAAAATCCTCCAAAACCCTCTTTCTTCTAATAAATAAAGTTCCCACAATATGGGGGTTTTACGAGGGAAAATAAGTTAATTATTTCTTTACCCTCGTTCACCACCACCACCATATTTTTAAAAATTCCTTCTTTCCACACGCTACCTAATTGAAATAATGGTCTTATTATATATACATATATGTGTGTATATGAATATATATGTGTGTGTGTGTGTACATACATCCACACACACATATATGAACACACACGTGCACACACACATATAAACACACACACAAACACAAAAAGATATATATATGTGTGTGTGTGTGTGTGTGTGTTTATATATGTAAATATATACACATACATTTATTGACAGACACAAACATTTATACATATATGCAGAGACGGAACTTGAGAAAAATATTTGGGGGGCTAAAAATATACTCATTAACAAATTACAAAGAAAAAATATTTGGGGGGCCAAATGTATACTTTTTTAGGGTAAATGTGTAATTTTTTGGGGTCAAATGTGTAAAAAAATTAATTTTCATTAAATTTTTTGGACAACTTTTTTTTGGGGGGGGGGGGGATGGCCCCCATTGTATGCAAGAAGATCCGTCCCTGCATATATGTTTACACTGTGTCTACATATATTTGTGTGTAGGCACACACATATATACACAGAAATACACATACATACATACATACATACATACATATATGTATACACACACACACACACTGTGTGTCTATATATATTTGTGTGTAGACACACACACACACACATATATATATATATACGCAGAAACACACACACACATACATAGTGTGTGTGTCTATGTATATTTACGCACACGCACACATACGCACGCACTGGAAGAGTTTAGCATCCACATACATATACTCACTAAAAACCAAACATATACACACACTGGAAGAGTTTACGCATCCACATACATATACTCACTAAAAACCAAATATATACTCACTAAAAACTAAACACACTTAAGAGAATAAAATAGAGGTATTTTAGAGAGAAATTGATAAAAATTAGAATGTTGTCTTATAATTATGACCGGAGGGAGTACTCAGGATGGTGACTGCTATTTTTCTATTAAAAAAAAAAAAACAAAGAGAGAGAAAGAATGAATAGTGGGTTTTTGCACCAAATGGTACCGTTTGGTAGAAAAGGAGGACAAGGATAGTTAGGGAATTAGAGGAAAGGAGCGTCTAATTTTAATAGGGTAATTGCCGTAGAAGACACTAAAATACCTCTCAATCACTATCACTATTAACTAGTCACTAGATGATTTAGAGCAGTGATCTATAAGGTTACGTTGTTGGTCTTAAAATAGAGACAACTGAAAATAGAGAGATTACGGTTAGAAGAAAGGATGTCAAACAATCTTGTGAATTGTGTGCGCGCACAATGATGGTTATTGAAATTAGCCGTCTCTACTCGCCGGGCAATGAATGTGTTTTAGTTTTTCTTAATACAACGTACACTCTCATCTAATCAATGAATAGGCTAAAGACGAAGATTTAACAATAAACTATTTCATTATTAGCACCTAACACAATTATTTTATATTGTGTGTAAGATTAGACAAACATTTTTTAGCATATGTATGGCAACGCCGTTAACCTAACTACCGTTACTTTTTGTATTAGGGTTTACCCGTTTTTCACTTTCTATTATTTTAATATATTTTTAGAAGGATGAAGATGCAAATTTTGAAATAAACTATTTCGCTATAAGCACCTAACACAATTATTACCTTTTGTTGTAGCCCAAAAGTAGAAATAAACATTTTATGTCTTATAAATATTCATATTTTTCTTATAAATTCATTTATTCGTCTTTTTAATGAATAACATTTTTTATCTCTTTGAATTTTTTAAATATCTTTATTTGTTTTATGAATTCTCTTATTTCTTTTGTAAATGGCCAAAATGTTCTTGTTAACTCCTTGATTTTCTTTGAATTCTTTTATTTGTCTTATAAATGTCTTTATTTTTCTTATAAATGCTCTTATGAAAAGATAAAATATGGGCATTATTGTCTTTTCCAAAAAGGTAAATATTTCTAAAAATATATTAAAATAATAGAGAGTAAGAAAAATATAGGACCCACCATATAAAAAGTAACAAAAGACAATCAAGGTTAACGATGTTGTCATATATACTACATTAAAAAAATGCTTATGTCTACTTTTATACCCAACAAAGAATAATTATGTTCATAGTGAAAAAATAGCTTATTGCTAAATTTTCAGCTTTATCTAACGAATAATTAAAGTCTAGATTTTTATAAATACAATAATCTCATTACAAATAAAAAAATATCTTGCCAAATTTCATAATAAATATTTATCGGTCCAACAAATTTCACAATAATATTACATTGAAGAGTAACTTTATTATAATTTTATAATTATTGGGGCAATGCTTGATATTTTTTTATTTGATTGAGAGTATAATCAAGGTTCTGAAACCTGGACCGACCATTAAACCAGTCTGGGTAGTGGGTCAAGGGTCAGTAGATTAGATCAGAGTCAAATTGGAGCTAACTCAGGGCCAAATAAGTAAAAATTGAAGATTTTAGGGTAATATAAAATTTTGAAGAAAATTTTAAACAAATCAATTTTTTTTTTTTTTAAAAAAACATTGAACCAAGTTGGTGTCCAGAACGAACCAAATTGGTTCATTGATTTCCAGTCCGATCTGTCTTTTAGAACATTGAATATAATCCTTTTTAAAACTTCAAGGGTAGAGGGTATTTTGTCTCTTCAACAAGTGGACAAGTGTGTTTTTCAAAATATTAGCTTGTGTTATTCATTCTATCCGATGAGATTTTACTGTGTGAACTAACAACTTGATAGTACCATTCTATGTGTTTTGAATTGATGCAAAACATGAAAAATGTTTTAAATTACACACACACATAGATATCTCAATTATCCAAAACAGATGTGAAATCTCTGACAAAATCATTATCTTCGTTGGAAAAACTCCGAACAATACCATCCCTATTTGTCTATAGGGCGGTGGTCCTGCCCTTCATCAGCCTCCAAATTAAAGCTACATTAACCCCCCTTTTATTTAATTAAAAGGGTATAAAATTATTACATTAGACACTATAACAAATAAAATATTACCTCTGGTCCTAATTATAAGATATATTTGACTTTTTTTTTGAGAAATTAAGGAACTTAAATAAGTTACTTAATCATTTTTATATGTTGTATATTTTTATATTATATATTAGTTTATTAGTCAAACTAATTGTTTGAAGAAAAAATATAAATACAAATACTCTAAAATAATTTAATTAGTTTCCTTAATTTCTTCAAAAAAGTCAATTATGCCTTATAATTAGACCGAAGAAAGTAATAGAGATATCGATATAGAGTTCATATAACAACAGAAGGCTGCATTAAAACCATTTATGTCTCAAGTTTGAAGTTTCAAAGGAGGTACTTATAGTAAAAAGGGCGTGACCGTCATAAACTTTAAACCAAATATTAGATAAAAATAAAATTAAAGATAAGTATGAATATGATTAAAAATAAGTAAGAATATGATATTAATAAAATAAGAACGATTACAATAAGAATAAATCATAAACATTTTAATTTTTTTAATAAAAAAAAAAAAAAATCAAATCAAGCTCGTTGTTTTGGGTTGGCCTACTTCGGGAACATTATTTTTAAAGGGTCAAAAAGGTTATATATGCTTTTTAATCTTTATTGCTTTTTTATTTTTTAAAAAATTGGGTGGCGTCCCTCAATCATAAAGCAATTGATTGCAAAATGATTTCCCCTTTGTGCCCTTACTTTTGCTTTGGAATTTGCACCCACACTCCAATTTTCAACTTCATGTCTTCTTTTTAAGTTTTGACTGCCGTCCTTTGACCCCCTTTATTAGTATAGTCGTAGTAGTTTCTCTATATTTCCATAAAACAATTAAAAAAATTGTGAGCTCAGTCTAATTGTACTCTCAAATTATTAAAACTTTATAATAAGTGTGTAATTTTTAAACACGTGTCTCATGTCATGAATAATTCTTTCGGAAATTAAGTCATGTATTTTTTTAGTATTTTAGCTAAAAAAAAAAAAAAACCTCACTTTTGCTGCAAAAAACACAAAATGAGTTTAAAGTCATATTTAATTAAGTCATTTCTTAGTAATTATGTGCATAATTATCTCAAGATCAAATTTTCACAGGAAACCTCAATATTTGATTTGTTTTTCTTTTATTATATAGTAAGCAAATTAAGGTTATTTTTTTTAATTAAAACTTAAAAATAAGTTGGATCGGAATCTAGGACAGTTTATAAAGTTCTTGAAATGCCTACTTTAATTTCTCATAATTACTTTGCCATATCGATAAGTACTTTGAAAAGGGACCACAAATAAATGAAAATAAGTTGAAGAATATATAATTATATATAGAGAGTAAACATGATCATGATTGAGCACTCCCTCTCGAGTAAAGATATTTTTCAATAGCATTTTTTTTTTCAATTATAATTCCTTTGATTATAGTTGTACAAATTGAATGTTATCTTTCAAGACGCGTACACTCACATAATGAAACTTATTTTTTTTTTTAACCTCGATTTTATTCCAATAATATTAGAAAATAATCAAAAGTGAAATATAATTTTTAATTAAACGAGACCTCCATTTTTGAATTTATGTATTTTCAAAATATTGAAGAAGCAATAAATACTGTGATATATAATTGCTCACTGTTTTTTTTTTCAATATATATAATTTTTTATTTAATACAATAAAACATACACCCACACAAACATATCAATACTAGGTTTGAATCTTAGACCTCATCTATAGCATTGCAGTTGAGACAACTAGTTGTTAATAGTAATTACTCACTCCTACTTATTAGCTAATGAGGACATACACACATATTATTCTGATTCTATTTATAAGTCTTTTTAAAAAAAAAACTAAATCACACATATAAAGAAGACGTAGTTAACTCAATGATTATGGGGTAAATTTTCAACTTTATCCTCATTTATGAATAAGTATCTTTCAACTATTTCCCCTCTTTTTATTTCCATTGGTATAATTAATATGAACAAAATTTTCATAATCTCATTTATTAGCTGAAAAAGAATTTATAAATAGGATCAAATTTTTTGGTAAAAAAACTTATAAATAGGACCAGAGTGATATGCATGTATGTCTATTGGTATGCATGTATGTCTATATGAAAGTCAAATCTATTTACAAATGAGAAAGAAAAGGTTTGGATTTTTTATTTGCTAAACATTAATATTGACTTTATCTTGAAATTAATTGATGTTATGTGAAGAGCCATCCTTCAGGTATTGAAAAAAAAAAAAAAAAAAAAAAAACATCAATGGAGAATTAATTAGAACCTTTCTTTAATTTCTGGAAAAATTTCTGAAAAATCTCCCACAATAAAATTTATTGTCCAACTATACTTGAAATTAATTTGTTTAAGATGCAATCTATTTTCAAAGGGTACAACATCTCTTCAACTATGTGTAAATGGGAAGACATTTGTACATATATATCTGAAGATATGTTGCACATATTGAAGAATAACTGCACTCCTTTAATTTAGACAATACTTTTGTAATCGGAGATTTTTCAGTAATTTTTATTTTTTTTTTTTGATTTTTAAATACCAGGGCCACGGCTTAGACTGGATTGAAAAAAAAAAAAAAAAAACTGTAAGTATGGGGCTTCTTAATACAAAACTCAAGAAATTTTGTCAAGACATTTGGTTGAAAAAGGATGGAAGAAAAAAAATAGTTTTCATATTATATCATGTTCTATGTTAAAATTAATTGTTGTCAAATAAAATTTTCTTTAGAGCATTCAATATGTACGAAGAGAAATTTAGATGATGATGATGATCATTAATAATACTTCCTCAAGTATTGGATGTAAGATCTATTACCTAACTTAATTAGATTAATGAAGTTGGTTAAATTAGTTAATATGATGTATTTTTTTAAAACATTCCAATTATCTTCCTTAATATCCTTCATCTATCTTTTGGAGAAAGATTGACAAGTATGAAAAATATATTTTACATTTAGAACTAAGATTAACTCCACAATTAGGTCCTATATTGAGAACATGAGCATAAAATTTACAAGAAATTTAATTAAATCAAGTTTAAAAGAAACAAATGAAAGCTCTGTACACATGTACCCTAGCTAATAAAACCCAATTAAATTTTTACATGAGTGGGAATATATGAAGACCAACTTTTTTTTTTTTTTGGTAATAAGACCACCATATATATTCAGAAATGTCTTTAATGGTATCAAAACACACACACACACACACATACATCACAATGATTTACAGTTTTCAGTTTCTTAAATAATTAAATAAAATATAGTACAATCCTATTTAGCCGATTTGTAGGCCATATCATTGATTATTTTCCATATAATTCATGGTCGATCTGTGTAGACTTAGAGAGGGTCATGTGTGTGTAATAAACTAGCATTTAATTACTTTGTTCTTCAAATCCAGAAAGTGGATATATATATATATATCTCAGCAAAATCTCAGCAAAAGCAAGCATATAAGTATATAAACCCAACCATCCCACTTTCTGCATATTTACTGTATCTACTTTTATGATATATACCTACCAATTACTTAACTTCTCTCTCTCTCTCTCTCAATCTTTTCTCACTTGATATCTATCTAAAAAGAAAAAGAAAAGAAAAAGAGAGATCTTTCAGCTTATTAATTCAAAAAAGCATAGATGCCAAACGTACTAATATTGGAAAAATAATTTTACTCTTTAAAAATTCTAAAACTAAATTATCAAGAATCTCAGTTCGGTCAGTAGCCGATCACTTTAAATTTTGTTTTATTTCAACTAGATATATTTCTTTATGAGGTCTTTTAGGAAGAAGAGCCATGAGAATATATTACAACTCATTTATATTTTTTTTTGCAAGAAGAGCATCCAACACCAAATTATAAATTTAATAATTTTACAATTAAAATTATTTTAGGATCTTGAAAAAAATTTTTTTATTGAATCCATGGAAGTCTTGAAAATATTTTAATCTTGAAAAAATATTTCAAACTATTGATCGAAATATTTTGAGCAAAAAATCTTGAAAAATATATAAATCATGAAAAAATATAATAATATTTTTTCAAGATCATGAAATATTTTTTCTGTCCCAGGCAGTTTCTTCTTAAAATAATTTTTAAGATCATGAAGATTTTTTTTTTTGTGCGAATATTTATTTCTTGATTGAAGAGGTCACAATTCGCAGTGGCAGGGGTAGGAAGCCGCAGCACCATCAATCATACTTCCTGTCGTCTCTCCTGGTGGAACTGAAATGAAGGACATTGTTTAATATATAAAAAATGAAGAATTCTTTGATAAATTTAATGAGGTCACGAACACATAGGTATTAACTTATTAATTAATGTAAACAAAAGCAAAAAAATACATCTAGAAACCCTTTTCTTTTTTAAAAAATCAATCATTCACTATATATATAATCTAGGTAGGAATCTAGTAGCTTATAAAAGATTATGGGATTTGATGGATATGGTTTGGCCTTGAGTTGAATGGTTTGTTTGTTTATGTTTTTTTTTTTTTTTTTTTTGAAATATTTATATTATTGAAAATTATAATTTATCACATCATCAATCCCATTATTATAAAATTACATGAGATAACAATTTAAGATATACCTATGTATAGCATGAGTTTGTATTTTTTTGGGTTAAATACATGGGTTAGTATTTTTTTTTTGTACATGGGTTAGTATTTTTTTTTCCGGTTGTACATGGGTTAATTTTTTAATTTCAACAATTACAATCTGTCCCGAAAAGTGTAATACTCCCTCATTTTAAAATTTTCCATATTTTTTTTCATTATTTTATATATCTTTTCAAAATTTCAAAGTAACATTTATTAATTTTTTTCATTTTTTATTTTATATCCTTATTTACTCAAATAAAATAGTATTTATTGTATGGTCAAAAAGTGGTATTTATCTAGATTCAGTGATAAATTTGACAACATAATCCTAATCAATATTTTAAGGGGGTTAACCCAGCATCCAGTAATATGAAGTATTTTCTCAAATGTATTACTATTTTAAAATATTTTGTAGTTAATCTCGCACATTAAAGTATTTTTTTAGTAAAGTATGTTGTGATTCATCACGTAGTCTAAAATATTTTTCTAATTGCTACTCAAGGAAAAAATTAGAGTGCTGAATGTACTTTTACTTAAAGGACTTTTTGAAAAGTTAATGCCAAGGTTAACATTGCTCTTAAAAATTACTATGGGCAAAATTTCTTCTAAACTAATTACTTTAAGGGCAAAATTGTTCCATAAAATACTTTTGCATGTTAGGTGCAATTTAAAAAATACTTCAGACTACTGGAATGAATAACAAAATACTATAAAACACTAGACACAATTGAGAAAATACACCTTAACACTATTTTAACGTATTGATTATATTTCTTAATCAATCTATGTGAAAATACTTAAAGACTTTCATTCTGCATATTAATACTGAAGCTGATAAATTGAATATTAATAATATAGACACGCATCTTTCCACACATTGCACATAAAATTTCAAACGTACAGCTTGTTAATAGTATGGTTTTAATTACACACCCATATGCAATAATGAACCGGGTAAACCTGTTAATAAATTTAATCATTGAAAATAATGATGATTATAAATCATTTTCAAAATATGGGTTTTTAATTGGAAGATAATTATTCTTTCTAGAGAAAATGGCTAATCAGCATGGCTATCATTAAAAGTAGATAATTCACAGAAAGCACTAGCAAACAGCCTTATCTGCTGACTGGTTGAGGATTTTATGTCAATTTGATTCTTAATCATATCCTATTTTTATTCTACTTTTTCTTGTGATGGAATTTTCAGGTAACGATCGAAAACAAAAACAAGTAATCAGAATGCCGTATAATTATTCTTAGCCATACATATGCTTCATTTCTAGGTATAGAGTATACATATAACTAGAGGTTGTGACAAGTTTGACAAATGAAACACAAGTAAAATTATAAGTGGGGATATATATGTGTGAGGAATGAATAAACAAGACACAAATGGTTGACAAAGTAGTTGAAATGAGAGAGAGAGAGAGAGAGAGAGAGAGAGATTTGTTAGAAAGGAATATTTAGGAGAATGAAAAGGAATTAAGAAACTTACAAAGGCGTTTGAAATTAGGGCTTAAGATGGCCAGTATATGAAAGCAAACAAATAACCCTTTCGGCCTCTCTCTCTCTCTCTATCTCTCTCTCTTCTGTGTGTGTGTTTCTGAGTCTCTTCACACATTCAGGTCAATGGGTCCACTGATCATAACATCAATATTTCTTGCTCCTTAGACTATACACACCCACCCCTTCATTTATTGTCCACAAATTGCCAAAATCACAACTTTCTGCCTTCCAGCTTTCATTAACATCTCCTCACGCTGGCTTCTTCCTCCATTCTTCTTAAAATAATAAAATATAAATCACTTTTAATTATGTCACCAATTATATGAAAGAGTAGTTATCAGTTATCACTCTGTCCTTTTTTAAATTTAGTCTCCCTAATTCTCACATATCAAGAAATAAAATTAGTTAACTCATTAATCTATCATAAATTAATAATTTTTTTTTTATTTTACCTAATTTCTGGATGGGTATAAATATATTTAATATTTTAATTTTTTTTTCCCTAATTTCTGGATGGGTATAAATATATAACTCTATTTTATACATTGTGCTTCAACTCTTTATTTTTACGGTAAAAAACAGATATAAATATATAACTCTATTTTATACATTGTGCTTCAACTCTTTATTTTATATAGATATATATTTAATAATGTCATTAATTACTTTCTGGGTGAATCTATAATAAGGACCAATTGTTTTTTTAATATGAACTTATAAAAAGGATTAGAGTGGTAACTTGTTAAATTTATCTTAGATTGTTTTTTTCAATATAATTTTACCCCTATCGAAAAATGACATTGGGAATCAATTGAGTTTAATTTTTATTCTTCTTTTAAAAACATTTTTTCCTGCTTGGTATATAATTTGCCCCGACATAGAGTATGTGATTGGATTGGAAAATTCAAATACCGCATTGAATTTGAATCCTAATTTGGGTTATATACTAGTGGTCTTCATACAAGTAAAGGTTTAAAAAATGAAGACTTGGACTAATGAAACTCAAACAGCTAGACTATCAAGAAGTCAAGATTGAATACTTGTGAATTTTTTGAAGACGATGGCTGATTAATTTATTTAAACAATATCCAGAAATTTTGAGAAAGAAATCAAAACACAAAAACTTCGTTCCAAAAACATTTCTTATTTAGCAGCTGGCCAGAAAGCACATGTCTTACATGTATATATATTTTTGCCAGTAAAAGGATGTGATATTACATACTCCTATATATTAATGAGAATTCAACTCAATCATAAAGAATTTGAAATTGATGAGTTCACATTGATCAAAAATATATATCTGTGTTTGATTAATGAAGAGACATTAATTGATGACATCTATTTAACAAAATATGGATGAAAAATTCAACATGATCTAAGTAATTAAGTTGGGCCAGAAGCATGTATGGCTCCAAATTAAATATATTTATATTTGAATCATAAGCTTCCACGCAATAATTTTATATAAAAAAAAAAAAAGCATATCAGTGTTCTAGGAGGATAAGTAATTGAACAAATCAGGACAAACGGCTTGTTTGTATTTTTCTTTCTTCGATCACACAAATAGGATATATTATTCAAATACGCAAGCAGGGAATTATTCTTGACACTTCATTTTTTTATTAATAAAAATCATGAATGCTAGCTAGATGACCTTGAACTCACGGATAACTAGGGTCTGCTAAAAAAAATTACCTGTCGTTTTTATATGGCAGAGAACTATATAATAAAGACAAGTCACTCTATATAGACATTGGCTTGTATATGAGGAATCTCATTTCAATTCTATATTCATATTTGTCAAACTTAGTCTCTCCAGAAGATTAGGTGTCACTAATGTATTATTACTCCTTTTAATCTTTAATATAAGACATATTTATCTAATTTAATTATATTGAAGAAATTATTTAAATTAATTAATAGACATTTGTGTGTGTGTAAAACCCTCTAATCATTTCCTTAATTCTCTCATCGATCTTTTAGTTAATTATTATTGAGTGAGCATCAATAATGGTGCATTAAGAAAATATTAATAAATATGGGAAAACAAATATTACTGCCCTTAGAATCAAGATCAATTCCTCAATTAGAGGTCCTACGTTAAGAATCAAATTGGAGTGGATATTAGACAGCTCTATACCACAAATGGTTGATAATCAGGGGCGGATTCAGAAAATTACTGAAGGGGGCACTATTGGCGGGGGCGATTCGGGGGCAGTGCCTCCAATAATACTGAAGATGTAATAAGAGATATAGTTATTTTACAAACCTGTCAGGTGTTGTTAGAAAGGCAATTACATAAATTACAGTGAATGGTGGGCATTCAATAAGTTCAAATAAATATATTTTAATAACAAAAGTATATTATAATAAAAATAATTATAATGTCATCCTTCTGGCCTTATTTTTTAGAATTCTCTTATAATTGTCTTATTATCAATGCTATCAAATACATCTTTTTCGATATAAGGCACTAAACAATCATTCAACCATTCATCTCCCATCCGATTACGAAGCATAGTCTTGATGTATTAAGGGTGGACAATCATTCAAATATATATTAATTTAAAAAAAATATCCTTAATTCAAGGGTGGACACTTGCCCCCAATCCACTACCTATCCACTACCTGCGTCCGCCCTTGTTGATCATAATATCATCGATCAAATGGTAATCAATATGTATGAAGTTGGAATGGAGGAGAGGGGAGAAGAAGATTGAAGAAACTAAAACTGTTGGTGAGTGAGAAAGATAAAGAAATTTACATCGTGGTGTGTCGGAGAGAAAGAAAAAAATTATAAGACAAAGCTAGAGAGATTGCCCAAAGTTTGGACTATTAAGAAAAGGAGAGTTAAGTTAAAAAAAGAAAGGAAAAGGCTTTGTTGGAGTGTCACTTTCTTATATATACTCTTAATGTTATCAAAGAACCACACACCCCTCTCTCTCTTGCTAGTCTCTCTCTATCTCTTCCTTACCAATTCTTTTCAGCTTTAATTTTATTTTTCTTTTTATTTCGCCACACCCCACCCCACCCCACCTCTCTTCTATTCACTAAAGGAAGTCTGTTTTTTTGACGAAGTGCAGAAAAAAAGAGGTTTTCTTTTATTCCCATTTAGCTCATAGCAGTGTATAAGTATATATACATATAATGATGCTCTGAGCTAGCTTGCACCTGTATGTATCTCTAATCACCTGTGTGTGTATATTCTTTGTCCTCTTAAAATTGGTTTGCTTCTTTTTACTAAATGAATAAGTTGAAGAATATAAGCACCTCCACTATGAGCAATTTGTGAGAGTTTGTCGCTGTCTCTCTTGTTTTTGTTCTCTGAAGAATTCTATCTCCTTCTTGTTGTTGTTGTTGTTCTTGGTTCTTCTAGCTTGTTGCTGTTGTGAGGATTGAGGGGTGGATTTGGTGTGTTTGCCACTTGAAAATGCCCCAGAATAATAATAAGATGATTATTTCCAAACAAGACCCATCATCGAATCCGATGCCTGATCTTTCTCTGCACATAAGCCTCCCAAACAGTGCTCCTTCTTCAATTTGCACTACTGGAAATAATAACAACGAAGAGGCAGATTCGTCGTCGTTTGATATTTGGAGAAGCAACACAGAAGTAGACGGTGCCAAATCCCACAGTGAGAGTTCAATCAGAGAACAAACCCATCATCATCTCTCTCAATCTCTCTTGAATCATGATCATCATCTTCCCACAAGTGGTGGTTCTGAGGCTGAGAGCCCCTGGAGAAGAAGATTACTAAACGACGTCGTTATTGGGGAAGATGGTACTGGTAACCGTGGGTTTTGGGTTTCAGAGGGAGGACTCAACAATTCATCAAGAGCCGTAAGAGGAATCCCACTTCAAGATTCCAATAATATTTCCGTATACCCAATTCAACAATTCCCCTATTATCCTAATTACTCCTCATCACCGTCTTCTACTTATCATAGTCTTGCTGCTAATCATAACCCAGTAATCTCCTCGAGGTTTAATGGGATAAGCATGGAGAGTTTGATAAGTCGACCCCTTCATCAACCCAATCACGAGGCGCTTCACTACTTGAATCATCATCATCTTCTTCAACAACAACACCATCAGTTTGGTTCATCAAACTCTGATTTCTCAAATGGATTTGGGAGGTCGTCGAAGATGTTGCCTAATAGGCTTCACAGTAATAAGAGGAACATGAGGGCTCCCAGAATGCGTTGGACTAGCTCCCTTCATGCTCGTTTTGTTCACGCCGTTGAGCTCCTTGGCGGCCATGAAAGTCCGTCTCTTTCTCGCTCTATATTGATTCAGTACTCTTTTGTTGTCCCTTTTTTGATGTGGGGTTTTTTTAATCAATCTGTGTACTAATTTATTGAATCTACAATATGGTTTATTATTATTTAGGAGCAACCCCTAAGTCAGTTTTGGAGCTCATGGATGTGAAAGATCTCACACTCGCTCATGTCAAGAGCCATTTGCAGGTATGTTGTATTCCCTCTTCTTCTTTGATATTCACCATTCATTTTACCTTCTCTCTCTTGTATCTCGCTTTCTCTTTGCTGCGGCTTGGTTGCTCTGTCCAAGTGTGTGGACTTTGTGCAAAGTCTATCAAAGAGGCACAAGGGACGAGAAAAATGCAGTGAATGAATGAAGAGAAAGAGTGAACAGTTGAGAGAGTCTGTGGTCTTATGCAATAGGACAACTTCTACTTTTCAAGAGAGAGAAAGAGAGAAAAGAGAGAGAGAGAGAGTAAAAGTAGCCATCATTTCTCAATAATAGAAGCAATTACTCACCTTACCAAACATCAATCTCGTGCTTAATAAACAATCTAGAAAACCCCTCCTCCCCCAATACACCACACAACCATCCCATTTATTTTAATCTCTTTGAAAAACTAAGATTTCCCTAATCTTTCTATTTTTTACTCTTGTTATTATTATTTAATTATTACCTATATCCTTGGCTTTACTTGCTTTTTTTAAGTGTGTATATATATATATATATGTACACTCTCACACACTCATATTACTTTTCTGTTTTTGGCTTCTGCAGATGTATCGAACTGTTAAGAACACTGACAAACCTGCAGCTTCCTCAGGTAATTCGTACACTCTATTTACAAGTCTGATAAAAAATTTTGATATTGTTTCAAGATCTGTTTTAGTTGGTGTTTAAAAGTATGTTTACAAGTCGTGATAAAATTCCTCTCACATCATATAGAGTAAATTAGGCCGGAAAAGGAGTTTTCACCATTAAGCTAAACAAACACTAACACCTTGCCTTGCATGTATGATGAGATAACTATATATATTTTAGTTAACCCAATTAGTGCACTTCACTCATAATTAATTTATTTATTCCTTAACTTCCGCTCCCAAAAGATTTAGTATAAAGTATGAAATTGATTTCTTTTTTGCAAGATTCCATCGCTTCCCCTTTATGACTCATCCCCCTTATTCATGCATTAAATAATAATAATTCCCTCTCCCTTTTTTTCCCTTTGTTTTGTACATGCATGCATAACTGCGTTACCCACATAATTAAAGTTGTAGCAAGTACATGTCAATAAAAAATAATTGTTTTAGTATATCTAAGTTTTATCATGATGGAATTTGAAAGTTCTGATCTATAAATATGCTTATATTATTGCCAACATAATATCTGTATCAGATGGAGATGAAGATTTCATGAGCCTAACACCACCACCACCGAATGAAAATGAGAACTATTTTTCACCCAACAAGAGAGGCCCTACAAATGCATCATCTTTAGATCAGGATATGGCCTACACTAGCAGCATTCTGTGGGAAAATTCTTCTAGGTAATCTCTCTCTCTCTCTCTCTCTCTCTATATATATATATATATATATGTATATCAGCTGATGCATTTTTTAACAGTTTTACTCTGAATTCTAACCATTCAATTTGATTCAAAATGAGTCCTTTTTTTCCTTTGAAAAAAAAAAAAAAAAAAAAGAGGGCTAGAAGTTCACATTTGAGATCTGAATCTATGATCAATTTTTAATAAGTAACTTTGAATAATGCCTCTCTATACATCTAGCAGCTAGCTAGGAAATTTATTGAGAAGGCAATGTGGTGTTTGTTAGTGTTGGTTGTGATGCATTTAGTGGTTAGTATGGCTGTTTCCACTACTTAGAATAATTTGAGTTTAAATCAAGTAAGGACATTATAAGAAACCTCAAGTACTCCACATATACCCTTCTAAAATTGTGTAACTAGGAAATATGCTTCTCTCTGACAACTACTTTTTTTCCTCTTTTTTTATTTTTATTTTTTTCATTCTTCTCTCCACTAATTGTGCTAATTACTTTCTGAAGAAGAACAAGTTAAAACTCTTTATATAGCTTCTACACTACTTCACTTAGATCTATTCTCATCCATTTCTATAATATACCAAGTTCACTTTCTTTCTTCACTAGCTGGATTTTTTTCCTCATAATTAACATTCTACTTTCTGTATTGATCTTCTTTTTCTTTCTTGGGCCATCTATATTTGCATTTCCTTAATTGACTTGCTTTTCTTAAGAGTCCTTTCAATAATTGATGATGCCATTATTACTCAACACACCGTTCCACTATCTAATTTTGAGGTTTTCTCATCCATCTTTAATTTTCCCTGTCAAAGATCAGTACTTTACTTCCTCTTTTTGATTCAAATTAATCTAGAAGCTAAATCTAGTGCATGGGCATATTAGCTATATATATATATATATAAAAAGATCTATTATTACTTACCAGAACAATAACAAGCTGATACCAAAAATGGGAAAAAGAGGAAAAAGAAATAATGCCCAGTAAGACAGTTCACTATTTGAAAGACAGAGAAAGTCAATCAAAATTCAAAACGCAATAAATCTTATGACTTTCATAATTATTATTCACACTGAAAGAGAACTGTGGAGTTCTGCAAAATATACAAGAAATGAAAGCGACCAATACAATTAATACACACACACACATATATTCATTCACAGCTTTTAGTAGACATAGGAGATGAGCGTAGGGTGTTTAGTTTGGGCGAAGATAGAAAGTTTTCTTTTACTCTTGGAGATTGTACTGGGAAAAGCAGTCTCATTAGGGCAGAGAACAGATAGTAACCTTCAATGAGTTGTCTCTCTGTGTGTGTAAGTGTGTAGGGTACTCAAATAATTTAATTACTCAGAGGAGACATCGTGTGACCTACCACAGTTAATTTTTTACTCTCTGATCACTCTCTTCTACAAGGACGGCCCACACACCATCATGTGAAAATTATATACTTCCTCCTCTTCTTATTATAAAATACCAACTACTAACATTTGATCATTTTTATAAGGCACTTACTTATTTCTAAAGAGCATTAAATATTTTTTTTTTCATGTATGCCCATACTTAGTAGGGGTTATGGGTGAGCGTAATATATAACTAATATGATATTAGAGTTTAGTGCAATTAGTAGGGGTAACATTGAAAATTACTTAAATTTTATGACTTTAATTGTTTTTATTGGTTTGTGAGAATTATTAGTTAATACCTTATAATAAGAACTTGATGGAGTAGTAGAGAAAATAGTAAAAACATCCTTTTTGGTGTAACTCCAAGTTACTCATTTCTATATGATTTTACATATTTAGGCATCACAAACATATATACACAGTCAGAGACACTATATATTTAGGTTTTAACAATAAGAGGGTTTGGTTAATTTCTCTTTGTTATTAGTTATAAGAGGGCAAAAGTGGTCTTCTTTGGATTTTATGCCAAATCCTATCTTATTTATCAGTTATATTATACTTTATTTTCTAGGTATGTAGTTATGCTTGTTACTTTATTGAATATATAATGTTGCATTATAAGAGTTATATCTCGGACTAGCTAGATTTTATAATTACATATTGTCATTTTTAATTAAGTTTGTAAAACTTGGGGAAGGGTGGTGGACTTTCGGTCTTTTGTTTAGGTTAAGCTTTGGAATCATAACAGGGTGTTCGTACAAGCATGAATGACTTCAACAAAAGCTAACACACACATTTCAAATTCAGGCAAAAAGCTTTGGAAAAGCTATTTCCAACTTTTCCTAAAGCTGAAATTTTCTAAGTTTTCAAAGGAATGATTTTTTATTCTTTTACAAGATTTTCTTTTATTCTTTTCAAAGGAAAGAGGACACTCCAATGAAAGCCTTCAAGTGCCAAAAAATGAGAGTAATATTGTGAGGAAAATCAAAACTTTATCTTTTTATATACTACCTCAAGAATCATAATTTCTAATTTTTTTCCTTAGACAAAAATTAAAATATAAAAAAAGCAAAGAAAATAAGAATTATTTTTCTCATTGCAAAAATTCATTTCTAAAGTAATCACATACACCCACATGATCTTTAAACAAGCTTACAAGACCAGTAAGTTGGCCACACACACACACACACACACAAAAAACTTACCTAACATCACATGTTAGAAATATTCCCTTAACTTCTATAAAAAAAAAAAAAAAGAAATATTCCCTTAATTATATATATTAAGTTTCCCCAGTTGCAATTTTTGAGCTGGTTAAATTGGATGGCTCCCAAACAGTATTACAATTAGGCTAAGGGGCCAGAGGAAGTATTACAATTGGATCAATCAATCAAAGCTGTTTACAACTGAGAATCCTAATTAATCTCTATTTATAGAGAGTTAAAAATAAGAAAATGACAATTCAAATTCAAATCTAAATCCTAAACTTAAAATTTAAATTCAAATATGGATAAATATCCTTATTTAAATAATAATTCTAATGATAATCCTAGATCTCCTAACTAAAACCTAGATACTCCTTATGCCATATCCCACTACTCATCTTTCTACAATTGCAATTTCTGTTTTATACATTAGCCTAATAAAAAACAAGTAGAAAGATCTCTGGTCCCTTACATGAGGCGTCTTTCAAAAATAAAAGCTGACCCAAATTATAAAATGTTTAGTCACTAAATTAAAAGACGTTCCATTTGCCAACGCCTTAGTAGTCAGCGTGGTATGGGAGCTTGACTCTCCTTCCCCATGTCCAAGGTTCGAACCCTGCCCCCTCCCCTACTATGTGTATATATAAAAAAAAAAAAAAAAAAAAGACGTTCCATTTTATTTCAAAAATGAATATCATTTTACTCCACTAGTCATATTTATATGATAAACAGAGAAAGATTTTTTAGTCCTATTTATAAGGTACATTACAAATCTTTCATATGAATATATAATTTTACCCTTGATTTATTATTATATGGACTTTCTAATTTTGTGATAGAGTGGATATTATACATGAAAAAAAGTTGAAAAGTTCCTAAATTTAAGATATAGTTAATAGATTTAAATTTTTTTCTTCTTAATTATAGTGAAATATATTGAAACTGATTTATAAATAGGACCAACGAAGTATATTCCTTTAATTGGTAAACAATTGGAATATTGAAATGTTTTTAAACAAATAAAGCAATCTAATGACTTTTCTTAATGTGTTTCAAACACCTTGTATAAGGAAAGGAACCGGATAAAGTATAGATAACATCGTAAGTGTGTTCACATGACTCCTTATTTTGTCTTGAAAAGCAGAAGAAAACAAAATGGTCAACTAGAACTTCGTGAATTTCGATTTCTTAAATAAGAATCAAATATTGATTGGTCAAATATGCCGTGTCCTACATGAAGACTTAATTATTTTTACGACGCAAAATTTTTGAGTAGGCTAATTTCTAAAGTTGAAACCGCTTGCCCATGTGGATATGATTTCAAATAGTTGATTTATATACATTAACGGTACTAACTGATAAATAACCTTCATTAGCCGATATAATTTTAAGGAAATATAATTAATGTTGCAATGTGTGTGTAATATCATAAAGGTAATATAAAGTCTTGGTTGTATATTTGTGCAATGTGTGTTTGATCCTTTTTAATATCATAAAGGTAATATAAAATATTGTTATTTAGATCTTGGTTGTATATTTTTGCATATATATTATACATATCTTATTCCTCTTTTGAGTCATAAGTTTTTCATTTCACAATTTTCACAATTTCTATTTTGGGTCATTAATAATATTTGTACTTGATGGAATGTAAGATTTTAAAGTCAAGCTATAATACTACAGTCAAATATAGCTAGTGATCAATTCAGTAAAAAGAAAAATTTAGGGCTCTCGTGTTGTGGTACTAGGTTTTTAGTGTGTTGAAAGTTTGATGATTATTAGTTGTGCCTAGCATTTTCTTAATTAATTAATTGCTCTTCTAGGTGTTTCAAAATTACAACCTCATGATTTTAGTTGGGAATTGACATTTTGATATTGGAGATTTGGTTAGATAAAATATGATGTTGAAAAACATTATTTAGGGACTCAAATTTCATTAACCGGGCTTGATTATGATTTTAGTTTTGGGTTACAATTCTATTACATGAATTAATGATTTTATCTCATTTTGATTAAGAATTAAAATTGGCCAATAACCTATGAGAAGCCTTGCAGCCTGGCCTGATATGGCTTTATGGTCGCGCTTATTCAAGTAAATCAGACCTATTTATTTGAATCATAGCCTGCAAACCTCTCATTAAGCCACGACCTGTTTATATTTTTATAACAAAACTCAATTAATTTTCTCAAATTATTTAATTACTTTGGCTTAAGTTAAACAATGTAGGCCTTTTCGTGTTTGGAGCTTAAGATCACTAGCGGTCTTCAAGCTTAGTTGAAAATATACTTTTAAATAGGTCAAACGGCCAAGGCTGTAGCCCTAATAATCAATGTTGCGTCGTCATTGGTCGTTTGTCCCAGTAAGGTCATATGTTTTTCAGTTTTTACCACTAACCAGTATTATCATTTAATATATGCACACAAGAACCTAGTTAGCAGCTGACCATAAAGTCCTTAATTTACAGGAAATTTAAGAGCAAAAACTTACATGTGGTTCTTTATACATTTGTTGTTATATGATAGATTATCTGTGGTCAAGTTGAAAGAAGCATCTATGACGATATGTTTAGTTTTGTACAGCGTTGCTTATCGATCAAATACTTATATATATATCTTGTCTCGTATGAAACCTATTGTTCCTTATGTAACGTTTGACCTTTACATATACAGTATATTATCATATATATTCATTTATAGACACTCACACTCACACTCAAACGCACATAATAATTTGGCTTTCATTTATTATATACATATGTATATATATACTGGACTAAATTAAGAGTAACATACTGTTTTTTCCCCCAATATGGATGGCAGCAGACAAGCATGGACACAAGCAAGTTCCATAGATATAGATGGAATCAGACCACCACCTGATAATTTATCATCTTCTCTTCACCACATAACTGAGAAACAGTCCGAGGTCATTATCTAAATTAAACCTGTTTATTCGAATGCTGGTGTCCGTGTGCGTGTGAGATTTCAGACTTCTTGGATATGTAAAAGTGGCCTGAATTGATGTATAAAGATGGTTACTTTGTGCAGGGAAATACTTTTTTGCAATCAAGAAGCTTAAAGGACTCTGAGAATTTAAGCTTGGAGTTTACCCTAGGGAGATCAAACGAACATGCCTAGTTAAAGTTTGGTACGTCATGATTCTTCAAAAGACGCAAATTAAAAGAACATATATGTAGATTTAATGCACACAGATATAAATTATATATCTAGGGTACTGCTATTATATTGTTAATGTCACTTTCTGCCAAGCTTAAGAGCATCTTTGTATATTCTTTTATTGAGCCATAGCTAGGTTTTTCACTTGGTTTCTAACTTTTAACGTGATGTATGTTAGTCATTATTACTAGGATGATTATAAAGAAAAAGCTGAAGAGATAAGAAAAAGAAGGAATCAGATCAATGGTGTATTTTTATTTTCTTACCTCTTTCTTTTTCATGTCCCTTCCCCTTTTCCTTAGGTTCCTACAGATTCTGTCCATATACTATTCTACATACACATATATTTCAGTGATCAGTGTGTGAAAGGGTTGATATATAGATGATTTCTACTTTTTCCTCTTTGATTTGCGTCTTGACTTTCTGTGCAAGAGAAAGCTAAAAAGCTGTGAAAGGTGCCAAGTTTGCAGAATATTAAGCTTTCTTTCACAAGCAAAGGCCATCTTTTTGACATCAATCATTCATTTCAATGCTATATAATATAGAAAGAGCGATAGATGGGAGACAAATAGGTTCCAACTGGAGGATGATTTTCACGTTGCGTGATACCCCTCTATTAGAAAATTAGTGTCTTCATTGTGGGCTGCATTATATGCCCCACTAAGTACTCATCATAACCACCTTTAAGTTGATACGTTTATACACAAAATCAGTATATCAAATATATATATATATATATATAATAATCCACTGATGACCAGAGATGCTTGATGAAAATGAAACAGCTGTAACCTTCAGTGCTTCATATTCGAAGGCTGCAGGCATTAAACCATATATTCTTTTAATTTCCACCAAGATATGCTCCACCCAAAATAAATCTCAATTATTATACCTTTTCTTGTTCAAAATCTAATTTGTAGTTTAATTTATTTATTAAAATAGATCTTGTAATAAAGACTGGAGGGAGTATAATTTTTGTAGCAAGCTAATGGCTTATGAATAGTATCGCACAGTAGAATCTGATGAATATGATTTGTTTTGGATTATACATGCTTTGTTTGCTTATATTATCTTTATAAAATGTGTGTGTGTGTGTGTGTATTGTATAGACACAGGTCTTACCTTAATAGGTAGGCCGCACGCTTTTGAGATTACACAAGCGAACATTTTTAAGACATCTTCATAATGTGCAAGAGCCAGCGATCGAGGGTACATCCATATAACCCTCGGTCAACAATATAATTATCTTAAAAATTATGCACTACTAAAAAAAACCCTTTTAACGTATATTTTTAGGATCTTAAGATAACTGACTGTTTTCAAATGATAGAGGGTAGTACATGTGAGTATCGTTGAAAGTTTTAAAATAGACGTCTGTTTTTAAACGTCTGTTTTAAAAATCAGTGGCTTTTCAAAAAAACATTTGTTATAAAACCCCAAAGTTTTTTTCACGTCTTCGGGGTTGCTTCATTTCCGTGACAGATTTTTTTAAAAGGAAGAACAAAACAGAGAGAGGGAGACCCGAGTGGCTTAGTTGTTGTCGTATATGACAATGGACATTACGTGGATGCCTATTGCATGCAAAGAATTCCCTCAATGTCAAACAAGTCAATTTTTTTCCTGAATCATAACAAATCCAGTAAAAAAGCAGAAGAAACTATTATTCAGAGCTCCAAAACGAAAATCTTTCCTAGACACTACTATATTATATTAAAGTAAAAGCAAGGCATCAGATGATCCAAGGGTCCAAGGAGCTTGACAAAGTTCTAGTGGCCATATTTCTGAAACTCCCATTCACTATTATCTGCAGTAACAGAGAAACACCAAATAAGTGAGAAAACCAACCATAAAATCATATTAGTCAACACATAAAAGAGAAGTGGAAGTAGTGGGCACATACCTAAAGGACAAACTTGACGGGTTTTAAGCCAACGGCTGATGCAATGGAAGTGAAAAGCATGAATGCATACCCCTATCGCAGAGAGAAGAAGATGTGGAAGTAGGTGTAGGTAGGAACGAGGAGAGCTCAGAAGTGAGAAGAGAGAGAGAGAGACGGATCGGATGAACAAGGTGCCGAGAGTTAGGAGGGAACTCAAGTACTTCTATTGGAGAGCAAAGCCTTCAAGTACATTCTATGGCCAAACGAAGAAAAAAAAAATTGAACAAAATATAGGCTCGAAACCAAAAAATTTGAGTATTTTCGACTTTTAACTACTATTTTTTGAAAAATAGTCGTTGTAACTTTTGTTTTTTAATTTACTTTTAACGACAATTTTTTTAAATGAGTAGTTTATAACTATTTTTTCTTTACTTCTAATGACTGTTTTTTAATAACAGTTGTTGAAACTCACAAATATTCATATTTTTTAAAATTTTAACTTAACTTTCAAACGTTGAGAGTTTAACTTTCAATGACTATTTATCTGAAAATAGTTGTTGAAAGTAAAGCAAAAATTTCAAAAATATATCTTCTTCTTTTTTAACTTATGTTTTCTAAAAAATAACGTTAATTAGTGTGATTAAATTTACTTTTATAGTAGTGACACATGTATATACAAATCATGTGTTCAACTTATTTTTGATGATTATCTTGCTTATTCAAGCACAAACAACCCATGGAAAAGAGAAATATCAAAATTTGAGTTTTTTCTAATTAATTAACTAACATATACAAACACAGGCTCTGCTCCCGATCTCTTGGTGAGTGTAATAATTTGCACCTAATTATTCTGCAAACAAATATATTATTCCTTTGCTCTACAAGATAAGTCACTTTTAAAAGAATGAATTAGTTAAAAATATAAGTCATTTGGTGAGTAATTAAGTCTTGTTTAATTTATCAATTTTTTTTCTTCATATAATTAATGTTTAAATGTGACTTCTTGTATTTTTCTCTCTTCTTCCAAACTTAATTTAATATGGGAAAGGTTGAATTAACTTATATTATGCATAGGAGGGAATATAATATTTTGAAAATGGCTAGTCCTTTTTATAAGTTACACTTCCTACTTTTATGAAAATTTCATTCACTTTATTCATTTTTTCCAAACATTTTTTTTTTCCATTATTACCTTTAATTAATCACATGTCTCTCCCATCTCTCTTCCTCAGTAATTCTCCCTCACATTAATCACTCGTATCATAAATAAGGGTATATTTTAAAAAAATAGTAATAATCACATTTCCTATCTATTTAGTGCCTTTAAATAATTTTAACCAACTTTTGAATTGATCTACATAATTAAGTTATTTTTACCTTGCGTATATGAATGAGGAAGTAATAAGAACTATCCATTTCCTTTTATATATGCCTTATAATAAGGATATTATGGAATATTCGTACTCCTTTAATTCTATCTATAGGACAGGGAAATAATATTTATTTGGGTCATATTTGTAAGTCACGTCATTAAACTTTTCATATAAATGTATAATTATACGTTACATTTATTATTGTCTTGACTTTGTTTTTATAAATACTAAATGGGGATAAATTTAAAAAGTTGTTCAAGTAATGGGGCCGGGTTTAAGGTTTTTCATAATTTGTTTAAAACATGATGAAAGTAATCTATAAATAGAACTAGATGAGAGCTTATAGTTGAGAACACCATTAATTGTGAAGATAGAAGACCTGTCTACATATGATTCTGGTGTGATGTTAGAAGAGAATTAATTTTGAGAGGTTACATTTATGAGGCCTAATGAGAAAAGAGAATGAAAGTAGTCCGTTGTCATAAATTGGGCATAGTTAGCGACGTGCAAGATTGCAACTTGGGGGACAAAATGAAAAGCTGCTGATCTCATAACAGCAGACATTTCATTAGATTTCTTGGTCCCAATTTGTATCACCTGTCGTCCTTTCTTCACTTACAAGCTTTCTTTTTCTCAAATATGACAACGATTCTTGTGCTTCCATGTTATCTTCTTCCTCGATTTGACGCCAATTTATGGCCAACTTGAAATGCATTCATTAGGCAGTGCTATCATTTGCTCATCATTAATTGTGGTAGTTGTAGAAGGTAGCAAATGAACTGATCTATTTCCAAAGTTCTGATCCTTCTTTCCATGTTTCTGTCTTTGGGTCACATTCTAGAAGGAATTTGTTATCTCAATTGACACAAGTATTTTGGGTATTTATTGTTTTTTCTCAGATTTTTTTTTTTTGGGTGCAAAATTTTTTCTTTCTTTTTACGGTGCTAATTTGGCCTAACGATGAACATTTTCAATTTTGGGTAATTTGTGATATCAATTTCAAGACCATTTTAATGAGATAACTTCATTGGGAAGATAGTAAAAAGTGATGGAAGGAAGTAATCCTCTTCCCCTATTTACAGGGTGGAAAGAGATTTTTTTTTTAACTCTTAATACAAGTCTTTACATTAAATTTATTACTATCTGAATGTATACTTTTACACACACACATATATATATATATTATTAATAGATTTCTAAGTTCTCTACTATTTCTATATAGTATTACATTAAATAAGGGTAAAGTTAAAAAATTATCAATATAACATCGGATTTTGAATATTGATTAAACATGTTAAGTTCACTACTAGAAAATACTTAATCGCAATGGATTTTGCTACGGAAATATTTCCGTAGCAAATTTGGTAGAATTTACTACGGATTTTAAAATCCGTAGAAAAAAAAAAAAAATTGTGACGGATACTGAAATCCGTCGCACAAAAAAAAAAAAAGCGACGGATCCAATAGTCCGTCGCAGAATTGGCGGCCCTAGGGTCCGTCGCAACATGGTCCGCCAAGTAGCGCGGATCCTACGATCCGGAGTAAATCGGACCTTTTTGTCCTCTAATTGCGACGGATCCCGTGATCCGTCGCAAATTTTTGCGACGGATCGTGGATCTGTTGCAAACTGTCGGTGGCCACCGATAGTTTAGTGACGGAACTTTTTGTTCTGTCGCAAATGGGATGCTTTTTGCGACGGAAGGAATGTCTGTCGCAAAAAGCGAATTTTGCGACGGAAATGCTTTCTGTCGCAAAATTCGTTAGCTTGTCCCCCCAACCCCGCGGCTCATCTCCCTCGGCTCTCCCCCCCGGCGCCTCCCCCGCCGGCCCTCGGCTCCGCCCCTCCCCCAACTCGTCGGCCCCCGGTTCGGCCCGCGGCTTGCCGGCCCCCGGTCGCCCTCCCCCTCGGCTCCCCACCTTGCCCGGCTCGCTCGCCCCCCCCCCCCCGGCTCGTTTCCCCCTGCTCCGCCCCCCGGCTCGCCCTCCCCCTCGGCTTCCCCCTAGCTCCCCCCCCCCCCTCCTCCACCCCCACCCTCGGCTCCTCCTCCAGTCGCCTACCGGTCATCGCCACCTCCAATTTTGCGGGTTTGTTTATTATTATTTTTTTTAACACTTCTAAGTTGGGCATGTCCCATTTTTCTTTCTATTGGACATTACTAAAGACAGTTACGTTATTGATATTGGTTGTTCGTCAATTCCAGTCCAAATATCTATAGAATAAATTGTTGCTAGAATTTTAGTATGTGTAGATATAGAAGGAAACTTAAATTATTGATCATTACATATAATTTAATTAAGATATTGCATGAAAGTCGATTTCTTCTATTTTTCATTTCTTTCATTACGAGATAAAAAACCATACAAAGGCGCAAGTGCGGGTTAGCTTGAAGACGTTTGGAAAACACAACGAAAAGCAAATAACAAACAAATCCTAGCACTAAGATCTTCACAAGGGGAATTATCAAACAAATCCTAGCAATTCTAATTTTGCAGGTTAGCTTGAAGTGTATTTTTTTTTTTTAATAACTATATGATATCTATGTTAGGTTTGCTTTGTAACATAATAGAAATATGTATGTTAGTAGAAGATTATCAATTACATGAGTTTAAATCATTTTTTTTTGTTTTAGTTTCTTCTTTGGCTGAATCTATTAATTACATAAAGATCTTGATACTTAATGTGTTTATTAGTTTGGATTATACTTATAGTGTGTAGGAGATTCCATGATTTTTTTAATTATTGGGTTTTAATGATTTTTATTAATGATATTGATTTTTTTTTAATCTTGCATTGTTTTTTGAGATGAAAATAAATTAAAAAAGTAATTTTTACAAGTAAACACAGTTAATAAATGTATAGAATTATTTTATGTGAAGTTTTTTCATTTTCATTTTTGTTTTTTTACGAAAAATTGTATTTTGTGTTGCTTCCATTCCAATTTAGAATATATTTGTGGGTATAAGTTGAGTTGATATCAATTTATATTATATAATAATTCTTAAAATCACAGCATTTAAACTATTAGAAAAATTAATAAAATTAACTAGTTCATTTAAACTATTATAAAAGTTACTGTTAAATTTTTTTAAAAAAATTATCTCATTTAAATTTTTGATTTAAAAATTATCCTTAACAAGTTATAAAATAAAGATGGATAATTTAAAAACAAATTATAAAGTGATATTGAGGGATAATAGAATGAATTAATTAACGTAAAGTTCAAAGAAGATGTGAGTTGAGTTAATGTCTTATAAAAATTACTATTAAATTTGTTAAAAAAATATCTCATTTACATTTTTTATTTGAACCTATCTTTAACGTAAAGTAGAAAGAAGATGTGTGTATTGACCACTTTTATATATTTGTGGCATGTTGAGATGTTAATTAGGTTAGTAACTAAACTAGCTAGGAAGTATGGAAGGCAACCATGATAGAAGTTGGATGTACAATCGTCTAACTGAGAGAAGACAATTAACTCAAGCATTCTTGGCGGGTTTGAAAGAGTTCATCAAATTTGCTTTGGCACATTCACCTAATTCAAGTAGGAAGATCGGTGTCCGTGTGTTAAATGTAGGTGTTTAAGATTTCAAGATTTGGAGATGGTCAAAATCCATTTGTGTAAAAAGGGATTCATGAAGGATTATGAGTGTTGGGAATGTCATGGCGAAGTCCGACGTACACCGAGTGGTTATTACGGGACGGTAGTCATCGAGACAATCTTAATCAATATGAGCGGTTGGTTATGGACGCGGGGACCGTCGATAGGCCAATATTTCGATCCCGTTACTCATGCTGAACCGTCATACATGGGAGAGGAGACCGATACACATACTCAACCATCATACATGGGAGAGGATCCTCATCTGGAAGCCGATAAGTTCTATAAAATGCTTCAAGAAGCGCAACGTCCGTTATGGGAAGGTTGTGAACACTTTGAAAATAGTGAACATTCGTCGCTATCGGCTACCCTAGCATTACTAAGCTTGAAGACTGATCACCATATGAGTGAGAGGAATTACAACGAAATGATGCAGATTATAAGTAAGGTTGTTCCCAAAGACAATAATTTGCCGAAGGATTTTTACCAAGGAAAAAAAAAGGTGAAAGAGTTTGGGCTTGGATGTGGAAAAATCCATTGCTGCCCCAGAGGATGTATGTTGTATTACAAGGATGATGCTGAGCTGACCAATTGTAAATTCTGTGGACATGACAGATATAAAGTTGTAGGGAAAGGAAGGAAAATGACCCGTCAAGCATTAAGCAATATGTGGTACTTTCCTCTGGTGCCCAGACTTCAGAGATTTATGCATCAGAACAAACAGCTGTTCACATGAGATGGCATTGGGAGCATCACAGGGATGAAAACTTTGTGATGCATCCACCCGATGCTGAAGCTTGACGTAAATTTGACGAGGCGAATCCTTTCTTTGCTATGGATCCCCGTAATGTCCGTCTTGGTCTATGTTCGGATGGGTTCGCTCCTTTTGACAACATGGGCAGGAATTATTCTCGTTGGCCTGTCATTGTGACACCGTACAACCTCCCACCTTCTATGTGCATGAGAAGAGAGTTTTTGTTCCTTAACGTGTTAATCCCTGGGCCATCCAACCCAAAAAAAGAAGATAGATGTGTACCTCAGGCCTTTGATAGACGAGTTGAAGATGTTGTGGAGTGAAGGGGTTCTTACATATGATATATCATTAAGTTAGAATTTCACCATGCGGGCTGCCTTAATGTGGACGATAAATGATTTCCCTGCATATGGGATGTTGAGTGGCTGGCAAATGTCGGGAAAGCTTGCATGCCCGATATGTCTTGAACAGAACAAGGGTTTTAGCTTGGAACACAGTCGCAAGGTCTGTTGGTTTGACAGGCACTGGCGGTTCCTACCCCCTGATCATCCGTTTAGGAGAAATAGAAAAGACTTCACGCTGAATGTTGTTGAACGAGCAGATCAACCTCGTCGTTTAAGTGGCCAAGAAATATGGGATAGGGTCAAGTACATTCAAAGTGTCGAAGAAGGGGCTGCTTCCAGCAAACCTGAGGGATATGTCGTTGATCATCATTGGACAAACGCAGCATCTTCTGGGAACTACCATATTGGAAAGATCAATTGTTAAGACACAACCTCGATGTCATGCATATTGAGATGAATGTGTTTTACAATATTCTGTACACCGTGATGGACACCAAGGGCAAGACGAAGGACATAGTCAACGCAAGACGGACATAGAAGGGCAAAATTTAGAATTGTTGCAAACCTGGGTTAAAGATCAAAGAAAATTTAGAATTGTTGCAATGGGTTAAAGATCTGAAACTCTCGTCAAAAACTTGAAAAGATGTGTCGACATGCACGAGGGGAAGTTGAGCAAGATGAAGAGTCATGATTGTCATGTTTTTTCCAGAGATTGTTGCCGTGGGCCTTGAAAGCACTACCGAAGAATACATGGTCTATTCTAATGGACTTTTCCATGTTCTTTAGAGAAATTTATGCTTCAGAGCTTAATGTTGAAAAGTTACGGCACCTGGAGGCGAGCATGCCCATAACGCTATGCAAGTTAGAGATGGTGTCTCCTCCTACCTTGTTTGACTCAATGGAACATTTGCCCAAAGTCGAAAGAGCCGAAATCAAATGACAATATGGCTGAACGGTTCCAAGCTGATGTGGAACATGTACTGCCCATAAACATCTTCGACGATGAAGTACCAAGCAATCTCTTTGATTCTGCTGCGGATTTAGAATTGATTCCTATACAAATTGACGATGAGGAATTAGACGATGAGGCAGAAGTGATTTACTCTGATAGTGAATTTGAGTTCGTCGACTATGAGACTTCAGAGAAAGACGTGCAAGCAGATGTCGATGAATAGGAATCGTCCGGTTGATTTGTGTTAGTTCTTTGTTTATGACGATCTATGTTATACTACATACTTTGTTACATCGCTACTGTAATATTAACTAAATATCTTTTTTTTTTAAATATTTTTTGACATTATGCCTATAAGTGTTCAGAGATGGAGCATCCAGGAGGATATTCAGGTAGTGCACGTGGTAGTGGTCGAGCCTAACCCCCTCCTATAAGAGAGGGTAGGGCGACGCCATCTGCTCCCTATGGAGGTAGAGGGCTCAGCGCTTACCTAGAGGTGCCACCATTTAATATGTCATCTTCACCGTCGGGTTATTTGTTATCTTCATCCGTCGCTTTATACGTCGTCGTCACCGTCTACCCCCACTGATCCACAACAAGGGCGACAACAGGTTTACTTTACTATTTCTGATTGATTTACATATGTTTAGTTTCCTGAAACCATCTATGTACAAACATCTTCAATATTTCACATTCCTTCCTTAGCACACTGCGTCGCCTCAGAGTCACGTCGGGGAAGAAGGTAGTTCCTCTCGATACACCAATGCGGGGCCTGACAGATGAAAGTGGAGCAATATACCCAAGAGGGGGTGAATTGGGTATTTTAAAAACTTCGAAATCTGCTTCTGTTTTAGATAACAAAAACGAGATGAGCAGTAGAAAGAAGAATAGCTGGACACGAGAGAATTTATCTTGGTTCGGTCTTAACAACTTGACCTACATCCGGTCCCGGACTCTCGGGTTTTTCACTATCACAAAGATTACACACTCTGTACTCAAAGAGTAGTTCTCTCTCTAGAACTCACTCCCCCTTACAAGTTGTAATCAATGAACTCCCTAATCACCAAGTCCCCTTGACTTGTGATTCCTTTCAATAAATGATTCTGATTAAGACTCTCTCTAGAGTAGATGATAATAAACACTGAGGCTTATAATGTCAAAAGACGAATACAAGTGAAAACGAAAGGTAGTTTAGAAACTTGAATGCTTGTGCGTTTTCGGTTGTTGTAGTTGTTGAGAAGAATTGAATGCAGCTCTATTTATAGCTAGACAGCATTAATAGACCGTTGCATTAATAATCAGACCGTTGGAGATGATTCACAGAAGTTGTGAGCTACTTAGGTCTTCTTTTCTTTCTGAAACTCACTTAGTCCAGCTGGTTGAATAGTCAGAGTTGACTCTCTGCAAATTAATCCGTTGGAGAGGATGTTGCTTGATGTAGTAATCATTCTTTAATGCTTTGCAATCGTGTGCAGATGGATTAACCCCGAAGGATGCAAGTTTACGGGTTGAGCATTTAATGTTCGACATCACTTTTGCTTTTACTTTAAACCTTCATAAAACTTACTTGACACATGTCTTAAACTCACTAGAAAGAGGATTAAATATATCCAGTACCAATAAGGAATAATCATGGAAAGCATTGAGATCAAACATGAAGGTATAGCAGAATCATTAAGTTCAAATTTCAAACAACGACCCCGAGAAACACGGAGGTTTGTTCACAAACCTCGAGGTTTGCCCATTTAAGTTTGAACATGTTTTTACATCAAAAACCACAAACCTGGAGGTTTATGATTAAACCTCGAGGTTTATAATGTTCCAATTAGGAAGGCTCCTTGGGTTTACCACAAACCTCGAGGTTTGTCAAAAACCTCGAGGTTTCATGTTATGTGTGAAACCCGGATATATGCGATGAAGCCAAACCTGGAGGTTTCTCAAGGAACCTCGAGGTTTTCCAATGAGTGAAAGTTCATTGCTCTCGGGTTGCCACAATACTCGAGGTTTTAGAGAATACTCGAGGTTTTGGAGAAATGGCAAGGTTGAATGATTTGATCCAAAAACACAAACCCGGAGGTTTCTATGGAAACCTCGAGGTTTTCAACATCTTGGAAAACATTGGCTCTTTCGGAAGTCGAAACACGGAGGTTTCGATAATACTCGAGGTTTCACAAATGATTTTCAAATCCTTGGTTTGGCGCCAAGACATAACCTCGAGGTTTGGAAGTAAACCTCGAGGTTTCACAACTGGTGTGAAACCGGGTTTTCTCTCGGAAGATCAAAACCTCGAGGTTTCTCAATAAACCTCGAGGTTTCACATTTATTTGTGAAACCAGGTTTTCTTAAGTTGGAATACACAACCTTGATACTTCCTCGCAAGACCAAACCTCGAGGTTTTCTGCGAAACCTCGAGGTTTGCTCTCACTCGAGAGATTTCCAACATCGAGAGCAAATCCTCATTCTTTGTTTACAATTGTTGGCAATCATCAAAATCTCTTCGAGAACCAACATTCTCCCCTTTTTGATGATGACAACACTTGTAAGCAAGCATCTTTGAAAATTCAAGAAAATTTGCATGTTGTAATTAGAACTTTGAAATATTCGAAATTGCAAGACCATAGTTGTGTGCGAATGTAAGTGCAAGGGAACAATCGGTTATGAGCGAAGCATGAACATATAAGTTGTATTTCAGTTAAAGATGTATACAAGATGCTGTAATACAACTCAAAATACAAAATGCACAAAGTGAAGATGTCATGAGTCTCAAAGACCTCTGAACCTAAACTTCAAAAAGGTACTAAGACATCTGCTACAACTACTCTATTACTACTCCTTGCTTGTCTCTCCCCCTTTGTCATCTTCAAAAGGAGGGTTGACGAGGGAGTGGAGAGAGGAGAGGGATTAAGAATGACGATATCGGGGGTGGCAATGGATGGAGAAGATAATATCTCGGTGGTAGGGGTAGATGGAGAAGGAAGGATGATAGTGGTGGGAGTGGTAGCCTCGAGAGACGGGAGAGGAGAAAATGGGAGTTGAGGGAGTGTGAGAGAAGGAAGGGATAGGATGGGAAGTGAAGGTGAAGGATGGTGAGGGTGAGCTAGAAGAGGGGCCGGAAGGATTTCGGGATCGGGATTGGAGCCGGGAGTAGAGGAGGAGCCAATGTGGAGATGATGCATGATCGATCCACCTTATCGGTGAGGACCGAATGAGAGATGAGTGAGTGGACATTTTGAGCTCAATTTCTTCAGCCTTTTCCCTAACCTCGGTGATTGCCCAAGCAAGCTTGCTTCAAGGTGTTCCTTGATGGCATCCCGAATTTCAATGAGACCGGTATGGCCACGAGTCATCTCGGCCGTAATTTGCCTAGCTCAAACTCCATGCGCATAGTCATTGAGGCAAGAGCGCATCCACAATTTGCTTAATCGAGAAGCCGGCTCGATGATAGTGATGGCGAGGAGGTGGAGGTGCGGGCGGGCCTCTTGAGCTTGTGAGGGCGGATGTGATCTTGAAGGAGCCTGAGATTGAGCAGAACCTTCCTCCTCAAACTTGATCTTCATCAGATTCATCTGAGTTTTCCCGAAGAAGGGAGGATACTCAAGTGTGTCAGCAGTACCCACATACCAAATCTTGTAGTAGAAAAGGATGACCGATACCAATGAGGGATACGGGATATGGGATAATTGCCTCTTGGCAAAACGAAACTCGATCATCCCTTTGAGAAGCCAATCACCCAGATTGAAAGGAACCTTCCTCACAAAAGCAAAAGTGTCCGTAGTCATTCGAGTGAAGTGAGTCCGATTCCGCCCTTAGGGATGAAGTTTCTTGAGTAGACATACCATAGGACACGGTTCACGCGAGGCATGGAGCTTGGTTTGAATGTGAGCCGGAGTTGCTGATCTGGAGGAAAAGGTTCACCAGGCCTAAGTGTCTCGAAGACTTCCTGGTTGCTGTAAGAGAAGTCAGGAACAGTGGGGGATTGTCAATTCTCAGAATTTTGTTCGAATGGCGGTGACGGGTAAAGGAGACATCTCTAACGGTGGTAGTGACCCTTTCCTCAATCACTTCTCCATATTCACCCAGTTCATTGTTATACTCCATCTTATAATAGAACAATCGAACCAAGTTTGGGGTAAAAGGGGCGGATATAGAAATGAATGATTCATAAGGTTTCGGCCCGGGGTGATAAATCAAAATGACACTCCTTCTGATATGTTTTCAGGTCAATAACTACTACAGGACAAAAAAGACGATGAAGGTACGCTTCCCTGAATTTCTCATTGTCAGGTTTGGGAAGAGTGGCAGGGTCAGTGATAAAGCCATCTGGAGGAGAAATATGCTTGTATATGTCGATCTTTTGCATTGGCCATGACCGAGAGGCACATCTTCTCCTTCTTCTTGTTGAGGAATAGAGGATGACCACCCTTGGATGATTGATGGGACACGCAAATGAGGCTCTCTTGGTCCTTGCCTTAGTTGGACCGTGGATTTTGAACTTCTTGCCTTTGATGGGTCCTTTCCGTGGGTTCTCGAACCGACGCGAAGCTTTCCCTTTTCCTTTGCCTTCAGGCTCTTTCCTCTTCTTGGAAGGACCTGTAGTAGGTTCTTGGTCAGGTTCCTTGAAAGAGACCCCTTTCTTAGAGCCCTTGGTTTCCTTTCTGCTCTTTGATGGAGACTCTTCATCAGGGAGTTCTCCTTGAACGCCTCTGATTGATTTGTCAACGCCATAACGAAGACGAGTGGAGCGAGTCTTTTTCCCGACAGACGATCGAAGTGTTGGTTTCGGTGGTTGCCGTGGAGGAGGTGGAGGTGGAGACCATGATTTCGTTTGATCCCCACTTTGGAATCGGAACCGAAGTGGCTTGGGATTTGGATTTCGAGGCCATTTGAGGGTTTAGAAGAGAGGATTAAGTTGAAAAGTGAGAGATTCGAGAGAGTGGGTGACGAGAGGGAAAACAAAACCTAGAGGTTTAGGTCGAGGTTTGAGGAACATGAACAGTGATGCATATATATAAGCAATAGCAAACCTCGAGGCTTTATGTCAAACCTCGAGGTTTTGATGAGATGGTACTAACACCGGACGTCGAGGTGTATTGTGAACTGTGACCTATCGGCATGAAAACCTCGAGGTTTGTTCCAAAACCTCGAGGTTTTGCTATCCTTCGAATGATAAGCTTTCTCTGTCTCATCAAATACTCGAGGTTTCCTCGCATACTCGAGGTTTCTATTTTCTGAAACTTTCTGACTTTGGGCATGCATCACCAAACCTCGAGGTTTTCTGACAAACCTCGAGGTTTTGCTCTTTGACAGCAAAACCATGAGTGAACATGTTCCACCAAACCTCGAGGTTTTCTTGTAAACCTCGAGGTTTTGCTCCTCGATAGCAAAACCACAGAATCCTGCATAAATCATTTCTAAACACTCCGATGCTTAAGTTAGTGACCTTTGATCATCAGGATTACAATGTATTACTAATTTAAGCAAGAATTACTTACAACTCATTGGGATTTACCATTCCCAATTCTCTTCTAATAAAATTGAATGACTCCTTGGCAGGTTTGGTGAAGATATCGGCAAGTTGAAGATGGGTTGGGATGAACATGACTTTGACATCTTTCTTACCGAACGTGATCCCTTATGAAATGATGTCTCACATCAATATGCTTAGTCCGAGTATCTTGCACCGGATTCTTGGCTAAGCTTATTGTGCTTGTGTTGTCACATAAGATAGGGATCTCCTTCAAGTTGATTCCTAGATCGAGCGTTTCTTTGTTTGAGCCATAAGACTTGAGCACAACAACTTGATGCTGCCACATACTCAGCTTCAGTTGATGATACAGCTACACTCGTCTGCTTCTTGCTGAACCAAGAGACAAGTGAGTTGCCAAGGAATTCGCATTGGCCACTTGTACTTTTTCTATCTGTCTTGTAGCCGGCATGATCCGAGTCTGAGTATGCCACCAAGTGTTCCGGTTGACCTTTGGGAAACCATAGTCCAAGAGTCTTCGTGTCTGAGAGATATCTGAATATCCTCTTCACATGTTCAGCATGGGACTCTTTTGGAGCGGATTGGAACCTTGCACACATCCCAACACTGAATTGGATGTCCGGACGACTTGCTGTGAGATAGAGTAGTGATCCAATCATTCCTCTATACTTTGTGATGTTGAAATCTTTGCCCTTCTCATCAGCATCCAATGAAGCAGTTGAGCTCATGGGAGTGTCAGCACCATTGCATTGGTCCATTCCAAATTTCTTCAAGACAAATCATTCGATATTTGGTTTGGGAGATAAATATCCCATCTTTTCTTTGTTTGATTTGCAATCCAAGAAAATAGTTGAGCTCTCCCATCATGGACATCTCAAATTCTCCTGCGCATAGTCTTTGAAAACTCTTCACACAAAGCGTCATTAGAAGCACCAAAAATAATATCATCCACATATATTTGAACCAACGAATTTCATTAAGCTTATTACTCTTTATGAAGAGAGTTGTATCTTTTTCCTCTAGCAAAACCTTGATCAAGAAGGAATTTGCTTAATCGCTCATACCAAGCTCTAGGAGCTTGTTTAAGACCATATAGAGCCTTTTGAGACGATACACATGATCTGGACAATGTTCATTTTCAAAACCGGAGGTTGTTCTACATAAACTTCCTCTTGTATAAAACCATTCAAAAAAGCACTTTTCACATCCATTTGATATAATTTAAAACCTTTTACACATGCAAAGGCTAGAAGTACTCTTATGGCTTCCAATCTTGCCACGGGAGCATAAGTTTCTTCATAATCAATTCCTTCTTCTTGATTATAGCCTTTGGCAACCAATCTTGCCTTGTTGCGGACAATGATTGCAGACTCATCACGTTTGTTCTTGAATACCCATTTGGTGCCAATGACCGGATGGTCTTTGGGCCTAGGTACCAAATCCCAAACTTGATTTCTATCAAATTGATGTAACTCCTCTTGCATTGCTAACACCCAATCATTATCCGAAAGGGCTTCATCAATCTTAGAGGGTTCTATATGAGATATGAATGCAGAAAAGGTTACTTCATTCAAAGTACTATTTCTGGTTCTTACTCCCTGATTAATATCACCTATAACTTGGTCTAAAGGATGATTTCTAATAAATTTCCAAGCTCTAGGTTGAGTCTGATCAGGATTTTCAAAGTTGATCTGGGGATCAGCCTCAAAAACATTTTCAGGATTTTCAATAGAAGCGGGAGTAGTTTTCGAAAAGAATTGATTTTTGAAAACATTTTCTTCTTCATTGTCCAAGGCTTTATCAGATTTGGATTCACGAAAAACAACATGTATTGACTCTTCAACAATGCGAGTGCGAGTATTGAAGACTCTATAAGCTCTACTTCTATTTGAATAACCAATGAAGATACCTATATCGATTTGGAATCGAATTTACCAAGATTCTCTTTACCATTATTGTGCACATAGCACTTGCATCCAAAGACATGTAGGTGGTGAGATTTGGCTTTCTTCCCTTGTAGAGTTCATATGGGGTCTTGTTCAGCTTCTTCCTCAAATAGGCTCGGTTGGAGATGTAGCAAGCCGTACTCATTATACGTCAAAAAACACTTGAGAAGTGTTGTTCTCATTTAACATTGCCCTTGCCATCTCGGTGAGGACTCTATTCTTCCTTTCAACAACACCGTTTTGTTGAGGAGTCCTTGGAGCCGAGAAGTTATGATCAATCCCCACATTGTCACGGAACTCGCGAAGGCGTTGTTTTCAAATTCGCCACCATGATCGGTTCTTATACCTGAAATTGCAAAGCCTTTCTCGTTACGGACCTTTTTGGCAAAGGTAACAAACTGATCAAACGTTTCATCTTTAGATGATAAAAATATTGTCCAAGCAAATCTAGAGTAATCATCAACTATGACCAAGGTGTAGAGATTTCCACCAAGACTTTTTACTCTAGGCGGTCCAACTAGATCCAAATGAAGTAATTGAAGAGGTCTACTAGTTGAAATCTCATTTTTTGCTTTAAAAGAAGATTTGGTTTGTTTTCCTTTTTGACAAGCATCACATACTATATCATTTTTGAAATTCAATTTAGGAACACCAATGACCAAATCCTTTTTTAAACTTGTCAAGTTGAAACATGTTAACATGAGCTAATCGTTTATGCCACGCCCAACTCTCATTCAAGTTACTAACAAAACAATTTTCAGAAACTGAAGCATTGCTAGAGAGGTTAAGAGTGTAACAATTTCCATCTCTAGGTGCTCTAAATAAGGCTTTAGTTTTCAAATCGTCAATGGGGACTAAATCCTTTCTAACAATCAAACATTCATTTGAATCAAAGATAACTAAATTACCCTTGTCGGTGCTTTGGCTCACACTTAGGAGGTTGTGACACAATCCTTCTACAAGGTAGACATCTTTGATGAGAGGACCTTCATTGTTTCCTATCTCACCAATTCCAGCAATTTTTCCCGATTGGTCTCCTCCAAATGTGACTCTACCACCATCCTTTGATTTGATTGAGAGAAATTTTGATTCATCTCCGGTCATGTGTCTTGAGCACCCACTATCAATGTACCACTTGTTGGGTCTTGATGCTCTAAGACAAACCTGCAATTTTCAAGGGATCAAGCCTTAGGTACCCATCTTTTCTTGGGTCCTTTGGAGTTAGTTTTGACCTTAGGAACATAAGTTCCTTTCGGTACCCATTGATAATTTCCCTCTTGGTTTAATTTTTCTTTCCTTTTTATGAAAGCAAGATGAAGTAGAATGACCCTTCTTATTACGGTAATTGCAATGTGCAAAGGGATTTGAAGAGTGAACTGATTTTGTAAAATAGTTCATGTATGTTTTCCGACCATTCTTCTTCTTGCCTTTCTTTCTATCAAAATCTGTCTACGTAACCAATGCCGATCTATCATTTATAAAACGTTGTTGTTTCAAAATGACATTGAGCATTTCACTTCCTCTAGTGAATTTCTCAAGTGCCTTTGTAAGATATGAATTCTTTTTCTTCGAGATCGACAATCTTTACAAATAGTATTTTCTCAAGAAGACAACTTTTCAACTTGAGATTCAAGAGAAAGATTTACGTTTTTCAGTTTGAAATATTTTTCAGCAAGTTTTTCAAATTCAAATTGCACAGTCATGTATTCATCAAGCGAGATCATCATAAGGAGGTTTGCAATCATATACCTCTTCAAGTTTAGCACGTTGCTCTTCCTCTTCAAGAACTAGGCATATATTGGCTTTCTCTTCCTCATCCTCATCATCTTCATCGGATGAGCTATCACCCCCGAATCTTTGGAGACATAAGCTTTCTTCTTGTATTTGCTGAACTTCTTCTTTTCTTTATCTTTGTCGTTCAGGCGAGGACATTCGGACTTGATGTGGCCGGGCTTCGACATTCGTAGCAGATGATTGGCTTTTTTGCCTCATAACTTGGAGCTGCCCTTACGAAACTTCTTAAAGCCTTGGTCCTTCTTGTAGAACTTCTTGAATCTTCGGACCAAAGATGCCAATTTCTTCATCTTCGTCTTCATTCTCTATTTCCCATCTCGAGTCTCTAACTTCTCTTGCGCCTTGAGGGCAATTCCTTTGTTCTTGCCATGAACTTCATCAAGTCCCTTCTTGAACTTGAGTTTAGCCTCATATTCGAGAGACTTCCGAATAGAGCAGCATTCGACGTCATTGACTCTCCTCGAGCCTCTTCAATAGCTGTGACCTTTGCTTCCCATTCCTTGTTAAGGATATTCAAGATCTTCCTTACTTGGACCGGTTGGTCATACTCTTTTCCCAAGGCAGCAAGTTGATTGATGAGATGGGTGAATCTTAGCCGGAACTCACCAATGGATTCACCATGCTTCATTCGTAGAAGGTCATATTCGGTCATGAGAGTATTGACTCTGTTTTGCTTTACTCCAATTTGTTCCTTCATGAGCTATCTCCAGAGCATCCCACATTTGTTTTGCGAGAAGATAGATTGCAAATACGAAAGTACTCTTGTTGACTAAGAGCACTTTGAAGAAGTAGGACAGACCTTCTTTGTTGAGTGTGACACTTCTTCACATCATTCTCATCATATTCTTCTTCAAGCTTAGGAACTCTAACTCCATCTTCAAGGGTTGAAGGAGCATAGTCTCCTCTTTCAAATACTCTCCAGACCCATACTCGGTTATGCCATAACAAACACTTTGAATTTGGCCTTCCGGAAGGAGTAGTGCTCTCCACTTTGAAGCCAAAGGTGGTCTTTGTTGATAGATGCTCCATCAGGTAAGATACCTTCCATAATGATCCTTCTCGAGATGTTAAGCTCTTAGGAGAAGACCTTGCTCTGATACCAAATGAAAGTGGAGCAATATACCCAAGAGGGGGGGTGAATTGGGTATTTTAAAAACTTTAGAAATCTGCTCTGTTTTAGATAACAAAAACCGAGAGATGAGCAGTAGAAAGAAGAATAGCTGGACACGGAAATTTATACTTGGTTCGGTCTTAACAACTTGACCTACATCCAAATCCCGGACTCTCTGGGTTTTTCACTATCACAAAGATTACACACTCTGTACTCAAAGAGTAGTTCTCTCTCTAGAACTCACTCCCCCTTACAAGTTGTAATCAATGAACTCCCTAATCACCAAGTCCCCTTGACTTGTGATTCCTTTCAATAAATGATTTACAGATTAAGACTCTCTAAGAGTAGATGATAATAAACACCGAGGCTTATAATGTCAAAAGACGTAATACAAGTGAAAAATAAAGGTAGTTTAGAAACTTGAATGCTTGTGCGTTTTCGCTTGTTGTAGTTGTTGAGAAGAATTGAATGCAGCTCTATTTATAGCTAGACAAAGATTAATAGACCGTTGCATTAATAATCGACCGTTGGAGATGATTCACGAAGTTGTGAGCTACTTAGGTCTTCTTTTCTTTACGAAACTCACTTAGTCCAGTGGTTGAATAGTCGAGTTGACTCTCGCAAATTAATCCGTTGGAGAGATGTTGCTTGATGTAGTAATCATTCTTTAATGCTTTGCAATCGTGTGCGATGGATTAACCGAGAAGGATGCAAGTTTCGGGTTGAGCATTTAATGTTCGACATCACTTTTGCTTTTACTTTAAACCTTCAAATTAAAACTTACTTGACATAAGTGTGATTCAAAACTCACTAGAAAGAGGATTAAATATATCCAAAACCAATAAGGAATAATCATGGAAAGCATTGAGATCAAACATGAAGGTATAGCGAGAATCATTAAGTTCAAATTTCAAACAACGACCGAAACCCGGAGGTTTGTTCACAAACCTCGAGGTTTGCCCATTTAAGTTTGAACATGTTTTTACATCAAAAACCACAAACCTGGAGGTTTATGATTAAACCTCGAGGTTTATAATGTTCCAATTAGGAAGGCTCCTTGGGTTTACCACAAACCTCGAGGTTTGTCTCGGGAACCTCGAGGTTTCATGTTATGTGTGAAACCCAAAGATATATGCGATGAAGCCAAACCGGAGGTTTCTCAAGGAACCTCGAGGTTTTCCAATGAGTGAAAGTTCATTGCTCTCGGGTTGCCACAATACTCGAGGTTTTAGAGAATACTCGAGGTTTTGGAGAAATGGCAAGGTTGAATGATTTGATCCAAAAACACAAACCCGGAGGTTTCTATGGAAACCTCGAGGTTTTCAACATCTTTGGAAAACATTGGCTCTTCGGAAGTCGAAACCCGGAGGTTTCGATAATACTCGAGGTTTCACAAATGATTTTCAAATCCTTGGTTTGGCGCCAAGACATAACCTCGAGGTTTGGAAGTAAACCTCGAGGTTTCACAACTTGTGAAACCGGGTTTTCTCTGGAAGATCAAAACCTCGAGGTTTCTCAATAAACCTCGAGGTTTCACATTTATTTGTGAAACCAGGTTTTCTTAAGTTGGAATACACAACCTTGATACTTCCTCATAAGACCAAACCTCGAGGTTTTCTCGAAACCTCGAGGTTTGCTCTCACTCGAGATTTCCAACATCGAGAGCAAATCCTCATTCTTTGTTTACAATTGTTGGCAATCATCAAAATCTCTTCGAGAACCAACATTCTCCCCCTTTTTGATGATGACAACACTTGTAAGCAAGCATCTTTGAAAATTCAAGAAAATTTGCATGTTGTAATTAGAACTTTGAAATATTCAGAAATTGCAAGACCATAGTTGTGTGCAGAATGTAAGTGCAAGGGAACAATCGTTATGAGCGAAGCATGAACATATAAGTTGTATTTCGAGTTAAAGATGTATACAAGATCTTGTAATACAACTCAAAATACAAAATGCACAAAGTGAAGATGTCATGAGTCTCAAAGACCTCTGAACCTAAACTTCAAAAAGGTACTAAGACATCTGCTACAACTACTCTATTACTACTCCTTGCTTGTCTCTCCCCCTTTGTCATCTTCAAAAGGAGGGTTGACCAAGGGAGTGGAGAGAGGAGAGGGATTAAGAATGACAGTATCAGGGGTGGCAATGGATGGAGAAGATAATATCTCGGTGGTAGGGGTAGATGGAGAAGGAAGGATGATAGTGGTGGGAGTGGTAGCCTCAGAGACAGGAGAGGAGAAAATGGGAGTTGAGGGAGTGTGAGAGAAGGAAGGGATAGGATGGGAAGTGAAGGTGAAGGATGGTGAGGGTGAGCTAGAAGAGGGGCCAGAAGGACTGGGATCAGGATTGGAGCCAGGAGTAGAGGAGGAGCCAATGTGGAGATGATGCATGATCGATCCACCTTATCGGTGAGGACTCGAATGAGAGATGAGCTGAGTGGACATTTTGAGCTCAATTTCTTCAGCCTTTTCCCTAACCTCAGCTGATTGCCCAAGAATCGGCTTCAAGGTGTTCCTTGATGGCATCCCGAATTTCAATGAGACCGGTATGGCCACGAGTCATCTCGGCCGTAATTTGCCTAGCTCAAACTCCATGCGCATAGTCATTGAGGCAAGAGCAAAGATCCACAATTTGCTTAATGCGAGAAGCCGCTCGGATGATAGTGATGGCGAGGAGGTGGAGGTGCGACGGGCGGGCCTCTTGAGCTTGTGAGGGCGGATGTGAACGTGAAGGAGCCCGAGATTGAGCAGAACCTTCCCCTCAAACTTGATCTTCATCGATTCATCTGTGTTTTCCGAAGAAGGGAGGATACTCAAGTGTATCTGCGCATACCCACATACCAAATCTTGTAGTAGAAAAGGATGACGGATACCAATGAGGGATACGGGATATGGGATAATTGCCTCTTGGCAAAACGAAACTCAGTCATCCCTTTGAGAAGCCAATCACCCAGATTGAAGGGAACCTTCCTCACAAAAGCGTGAAAAGTCCGTAGTCATTCCGAGTGAAGTGAGTCCATTCCGCCCTTAGGGATGAAGTTTCTTGAGTAGACATACCATAGGACACGGTTCACGGCGGTATGGAGCTTGGTTTGAATGTGAGCCGGAGTTCTTGATCTGGAGGAAAAGGTTCACCAGGCCTAAGTGTCTCGAAGACTTCCTGGTTCTTTGTAAGAGAAGTCGAACAAAGCGGGGGATTGTCAATTCTCGAATTTTGTTCGAATGGCGGTGACCGGGGTAAAGGAGACATCTCTAACAACAGGTAGTGACCCTTTCCTCAATCACTTCTCCATATTCACCCAGTTCATTGTTATACTCCATCTTATAATAGAACAATCGAACCAAGTTTGGGGTAAAAGGGGCAGATATAGAAATGAATGATTCATAAGGTTTCAGCCAGGGTGATAAATCAAAATGACACTCCTTCTGATATGTTTTCAAGTCAATAACTACTACAGGACAAAAAAGACGATGAAGGTACGCTTCCCTGAATTTCTCATTGTCAGGTTTGGGAAGAGTGGCAGGGTCAGTGATAAAGCCATCCCGTGAGGAGAAATATGCTTGTATATGTCGATATCGCATTGGCCATGACCGGAGGCACATCTTCTCCTTCTTCTTGTTGAGGAATAGAGGATGACCGACCCTTGGATGATTGATGGGACCCGGCAAATGAGGCTCTCTTGGTCCTTGCCTTAGTTGGACCAGTGGATTTTGAACTTCTTGCAGCCTTTGATGGGTCCTTTCCAGTGGGTTCTGAACCAGACGCAGAAGCTTTCCCTTTTCCTTTGCCTTCAGGCTCTTTCCTCTTCTTGGAAGGACCTTTAGTAGGTTCTTGGTCAGGTTCCTTGAAAGAGACCCCTTTCTTAGAGCCCTTGGTTTCCTTTCTGCTCTTTGATGGAGACTCTTCATCAGGGAGTTCTCCTTGAACGCCTCTGATTGATTTGTCAACGCCATAACGAAGACGAGTGGAGCGAGTCTTTTTCCTGACAGGACGATCAGAAGTGTTGGTTTCAGTGGTTGCCGTGGGAGGAGGTGGAGGTGGAGACCATGATTTCGTTTGATCCCCACCGGAATCGAACCGAAGTGGCTTGGGATTTGGATTTCGAGGCCATTTGAGGGTTTAGAAGAGAGGATTAAGTTGAAAAGTGAGAGATTCGGAGAGTGGGTGACGAGAGGAAAACAAAACCTAGAGGTTTAGGTCGAGGTTTGAGGAACATGAACAGTGATGCATATATATAAGCAATAGCAAACCTCGAGGCTTTATGTCAAACCTCGAGGTTTTGATGAGATGGTACTAACCTGGACGTCAGAGGTGTATTGTGAACCTGTGACCTATCAGCATGAAAACCTCGAGGTTTGTTCCAAAACCTCGAGGTTTTGCTATCCTTCAGAATGATAAGCTTTCGTCTCATCAAATACTCGAGGTTTCCTCGCATACTCGAGGTTTCTATTTTCTCGAAACTTTCGACTTTGGGCATGCATCACCAAACCTCGAGGTTTTCTTCCAAACCTCGAGGTTTTGCTCTTTGACAAAGAAAAACCATGAGTGAACATGTTCCACCAAACCTCGAGGTTTTCTTGTAAACCTCGAGGTTTTGCTCCTCGATAGCAAAACCACGAATCCCGCATAAATCATTTCTAAACACTCCGATGCTTAAGTTAGTGACCTTTGATCATCGGGATTACAATGTATTACTAATTTAAGCAAGAATTACTTACAACTCATTGGGATTTACCATTCCCAATTCTCTTCTAATAAAATTGAATGACTCCTTGGGCAGAGGTTTGGTGAAGATATCAGCAAGTTGAAGATGGGTTGGGATGAACATGACTTTGACATCTTTCTTCGAACGTGATCCCTTATGAAATGATGTCTCACATCAATATGCTTAGTCCGAGTATGCTTTGCACCGGATTCTTGGCTAAGCTTATTGTGCTTGTGTTGTCACATAAGATAGGGATCTCCTTCGGGTTGATTCCTAGATCGCGATTCTTTGTTTGAGCCATAAGACTTGAGCACAACAACTTGATGCTTTGCCACATACTCGGCTTCGGTTGATGATACGCTACACTCGTCTGCTTCTTGCTTGAACCAAGAGACAAGTGAGTTGCCAAGGAATTCGCATTGGCCACTTGTACTTTTTCTATCTGTCTTGTAGCCGGCATGATCCGAGTCCGAGTATGCCACCAAGTGTTCCGGTTGACCTTTGGGAAACCATAGTCCAAGAGTCTTCGTGTCGAGAGATATCTCGAATATCCTCTTCACATGTTCAAGATGGGACTCTTTTGGAGCGATTGGAACCTTGCACACATCCCAACACCGAATTGGATGTCCCGGACGACTTCTTGTGAGATAGAGTAGTGATCCAATCATTCCTCTATACTTTGTGATGTTGAAATCTTTGCCCTTCTCATCAGCATCCAATGAAGCGGTTGAGCTCATGGGAGTGTCGGCACCATTGCATTGGTCCATTCCAAATTTCTTCAAAGAAATCATTCGGATATTTGGTTTGGGAGATAAATATCCCATCTTTTCTTTGTTTGATTTGCAATCCAAGAAAATAGTTGAGCTCTCCCATCATGGACATCTCAAATTCTCCCCGCATAGTCTTTGAAAACTCTTCACACAAAGCGTCATTAGAAGCACCAAAAATAATATCATCCACATATATTTGAACCAACAAATTTCATTAAGCTTATTACTCTTTATGAAGAGAGTTGTATCTGCTTTTCCTCTAGCAAAACCTTGATCAAGAAGGAATTTGCTTAATCGCTCATACCAAGCTCTAGGAGCTTGTTTCAGACCATATAGAGCCTTTTTGAGACGATACACATGATCTGGACAATGTTCATTTTCAAAACCGGGAGGTTGTTCTACATAAACTTCCTCTTGTATAAAACCATTCAGAAAAGCACTTTTCACATCCATTTGATATAATTTAAAACCTTTTACACATGCAAAGGCTAGAAGTACTCTTATGGCTTCCAATCTTGCCACTTGGAGCATAAGTTTCTTCATAATCAATTCCTTCTTCTTGATTATAGCCTTTGGCAACCAATCTTGCCTTGTTGCGGACAATGATTGCGAGACTCATCACGTTTGTTCTTGAATACCCATTTGGTGCCAATGACCGGATGGTCTTTGGGCCTAGGTACCAAATCCCAAACTTGATTTCTATCAAATTGATGTAACTCCTCTTGCATTGCTAACACCCAATCATTATCCGAAAGGGCTTCATCAATCTTAGAGGGTTCTATATGAGATATGAATGCGAGAAAAGGTTACTTCATTCAAAGTACTATTTCTCGGTTCTTACTCCCGATTAATATCACCTATAACTTGGTCTAAAGGATGATTTCTAATAAATTTCCAAGCTCTAGGTTGAGTCTCGATCGGATTTTCAAAGTTGATCTCGGGGATCAGCCTCAAAAACATTTTCAGGATTTTCAATAGAAGCGGGAGTAGTTTTCGAAAAGAATTGATTTTTGAAAACATTTTCTTCTTCATTGTCCAAGGCTTTATCGATTTGGATTCACGAGAAAACAACATGTATTGACTCTTCAACAATGCGAGTGCGAGTATTGAAGACTCTATAAGCTCTACTTCTATTTGAATAACCAATGAAGATACCTATATCGATTTGGAATCGAATTTACCAAGATTCTCTTTACCATTATTGTGCACATAGCACTTGCATCCAAAGACATGTAGGTGGCGAGATTTGGCTTTCTTCCCTTGTAGAGTTCATATGGGGTCTTGTTCGGCTTCTTCCTCAAATAGGCTCGGTTGGAGATGTAGCAAGCCGTACTCATTGCGTCAGCCCAAAACACTTGAGAAGTGTTGTTCTCATTTAACATTGCCCTTGCCATCTCAGTGAGGACTCTATTCTTCCTTTCAACAACACCGTTTTGTTGAGGAGTCCTTGGAGCTGAGAAGTTATGATCAATCCCCACATTGTCACGTAACTCGCCAAGGCGTTGTTTTCAAATTCGCCACCATGATCGTTCTTATACCCGAAATTGCAAAGCCTTTCTCGTTCGGACCTTTTTGGCAAAGGTAACAAACTGATCAAACGTTTCATCTTTAGATGATAAAAATATTGTCCAAGCAAATCTAGAGTAATCATCAACTATGACCAAGGTGTAGAGATTTCCACCAAGACTTTTTACTCTAGCTGGTCCAACTAGATCCAAATGAAGTAATTGAAGAGGTCTACTAGTTGAAATCTCATTTTTTGCTTTAAAAGAAGATTTGGTTTGTTTTCCTTTTTGACAAGCATCACATACTATATCATTTTTGAAATTCAATTTAGGAACACCAATGACCAAATCCTTTTTCAAAGAACTTGTCAAGTTGAAACATGTTAACATGAGCTAATCGTTTATGCCACATACCAACTCTCATTCAAGTTACTAACAAAACAATTTTCAGAAACCAAGCATTGCTAGAGAGGTTAAGAGTGTAACAATTTCCATCTCTAGGTGCTCTAAATAAGGCTTTAGTTTTCAAATCGTCAATGGGGACTAAATCCTTTCTAACAATCAAACATTCATTTGAATCAAAGATAACTAAATTACCCTTGTCGGTGCTTTGGCTCACACTTAGGAGGTTGTGACACAATCCTTCTACAAGGTAGACATCTTTGATGAGAGGACCTTCATTGTTTCCTATCTCACCAATTCCAGCAATTTTTCCCGATTGGTCTCCTCCAAATGTGACTCTACCACCATCCTTTGATTTGATTGAGAGAAATTTTGATTCATCTCCGTCATGTGTCTTGAGCACCCACTATCAATGTACCACTTGTTGGGTCTTGATGCTCTAAGACAAACCTGCAATTTTTCAAGGGATCAAGCCTTAGGTACCCATCTTTTCTTGGGTCCTTTGGAGTTAGTTTTGACCTTAGGAACATAAGTTCCTTTCGGTACCCATTGATAATTTCCTACTGGTTTAATTTTTCTTTCCTTTTTATGAAAGCAAGATGAAGTAGAATGACCCTTCTTATTACAGTAATTGCAATGTGCAAAGGGATTTGAAGAGTGAACTGATTTTGTAAAATAGTTCATGTATGTTTTCTGACCATTCTTCTTCTTGCCTTTCTTTCTATCAAAATCGGTCATGTAACCAATGCCTGATCTATCATTTATAAAACGTTCTTTTTTCAAAATGACATTGAGCATTTCACTTCCTCTAGTGAATTTCTCAAGTGCCTTTGTAAGATATGAATTCTTTTTCTTGAGATCGGACAATCTTTACAAATAGTATTTTCTCAAGAAGACAACTTTTCAACTTGAGATTCAAGAGAAAGATTTCGTTTTTCGGTTTGAAATATTTTTCAGCAAGTTTTTCAAATTCAAATTGCACGACCATGTATTCATCAAGCAGATCATCATAAGGAGGTTTGCAATCATATACCTCTTCAAGTTTAGCACGTTGCTCTTCCTCTTCAAAGAACTAGGCATATATTGGCTTTCTCTTCCTCATCCTCATCATCTTCATCGATGAGCTATCACCCCGAATCTTGGAGACATAAGCTTTCTTCTTGTATTTGCTTTGAACTTCTTCTTTTCTTTATCTTTGTCGTTCAGCTGAGGACATTCAGACTTGATGTGGCCAGGCTTCTGACATTCGTAGCAGATGATTGGCTTTTTTGCCTCATAACTGGAGCTGCCCTTACGAAACTTCTTAAAGCCTTGGTCCTTCTTGTAGAACTTCTTGAATCTTCGGACCAGCATGCCAATTTCTTCATCTTCGTCTTCATTCTCTATTTCCCCATCTGAGTCTCTAACTTCTCTTGCAGCCTTGAGGGCAATTCCTTTGTTCTTGCCATGAACTTCATCAAGTCCCTTCTTGAACTTGAGTTTAGCCTCATATTCAGAGAGACTTCCGAATAGAGCAGCTACGACGTCATTGACTCTCCTCGAGCCTCTTCAATAGTCATGTGACCTTTGCTTCCCATTCCTTGTTAAGGATATTCAAGATCTTCCTTACTTGGACTGGTTGGTCATACTCTTTTCCCAAGGCAGCAAGTTGATTGATGAGATGGGTGAATCTTAGCTGGAACTCACCAATGGATTCACCATGCTTCATTCGTAGAAGGTCATATTCGGTCATGAGAGTATTGACTCGTTTTTGCTTTACTCCAGCTGTTCCTTCATGAGCTATCTCCAGAGCATCCCACATTTGTTTTGCGAGAAGATAGATTGCAAATACGAAAGTACTCTTGTTGACTAAGAGCACTTTGAAGAAGTAGGACAGACCTTCTTTGTTGAGTGTGACACTTCTTGTCATTCTCATCATATTCTTCTTCAAGCTTAGGAACTCTAACTCCATCTTCAAGGGTTGAAGGAGCATAGTCTCCTCTTTCAAATACTCTCCAGACCATACTCGGTTGCCATAACAAACACTTTGAATTTGGCCTTCCGAAGGAGTAGTGCTCTCCACCGAAAGCCGGGTGGTGTTGATAGATGCTCCATCGTCGAGGTAAGATACCTTCCATAATGATCCTTCTCGAGATGTTAAGCTCTTAGGAGAAGACCTTGCTCGATACCAAATGAAAGTGGAGCAATATACCCAAGAGGGGGTGAATTGGGTATTTTAAAAACTTTCGAAATCTGCTCTGTTTTAGATAACAAAAACGAGATGAACAGTAGAAAGAAGAATAGCTGGACACGAGAATTTATACTTGGTTCGGTCTTAACAACTTGACCTACATCCAAATTCCCGGACTCTCTGGGTTTTTCACTATCACAAAGATTACACACTCGTACTCAAAGAGTAGTTCTCTCTCTAGAACTCACTCCCCTTACAAGTTGTAATCAATGAACTCCCTAATCACCAAGTCCCCTTGACTTGTGATTCCTTTCAATAAATGATTTACTGATTAAGACTCTCTCTAAGAGTAGATGATAATAAACACCGAGGCTTATAATGTCAAAAGACGAATACAAGTGAAAACCGAAAGGTAGTTTAGAAACTTGAATGCTTGTGCGTTTTCAGTTGTTGTAGTTGTTGAGAAGAATTGAATGCAGCTCTATTTATAGCTAGACAAACATTAATAGACCGTTGCATTAATAATCGACCGTTGGAGATGATTCACGAAGTTGTGAGCTACTTAGGTCTTCTTTTCTTTCTCGAAACTCACTTAGTCCAGTGGTTGAATAGTCGAGTTGACTCTCGCAAATTAATCCGTTGGAGAGGATGTTGCTTGATGTAGTAATCATTCTTTAATGCTTTGCAATCGTGTGCAGATGGATTAACCGAGAAGGATGCAAGTTTCGGGTTGAGCATTTAATGTTCGACATCACTTTTGCTTTTACTTTAAACCTTCGAAAAACTTACTTGACACATCCGAAACTCACTAGAAAGAGGATTAAATATATCCGGTACCAATAAGGAATAATCATGGAAAGCATTGAGATCAAACATGAAGGTATAGCGAGAATCATTAAGTTCAAATTTCAAACAACGACCGAAAACGGAGGTTTGTTCACAAACCTCGAGGTTTGCCCATTTAAGTTTGAACATGTTTTTACATCAAAAACCACAAACCTGGAGGTTTATGATTAAACCTCGAGGTTTATAATGTTCCAATTAGGAAGGCTCCTTGGGTTTACCACAAACCTCGAGGTTTGTCTCGGGAACCTCGAGGTTTCATGTTATGTGTGAAACCCAAAGATATATGCGATGAAGCCAAACCTGGAGGTTTCTCAAGGAACCTCGAGGTTTTCCAATGAGTGAAAGTTCATTGCTCTCGGGTTGCCACAATACTCGAGGTTTTAGAGAATACTCGAGGTTTTGGAGAAATGGCAAGGTTGAATGATTTGATCCAAAAACACAAACCTGGAGGTTTCTATGGAAACCTCGAGGTTTTCAACATCTTGGAAAACATTGGCTCTTCGGGAAGTCGAAACCCGGAGGTTTCGATAATACTCGAGGTTTCACAAATGATTTTCAAATCCTTGGTTTGGCGCCAAGACATAACCTCGAGGTTTGGAAGTAAACCTCGAGGTTTCACAACTTGGTGTGAAACCGGGTTTTCTCGGAAGATCAAAACCTCGAGGTTTCTCAATAAACCTCGAGGTTTCACATTTATTTGTGAAACCGGGTTTTCTTAAGTTGGAATACACAACCTTGATACTTCCTCATAAGACCAAACCTCGAGGTTTTCTCGAAACCTCGAGGTTTGCTCTCACTCGAGATTTCCAACATCTCGAGAGCAAATCCTCATTCTTTGTTTACAATTGTTGGCAATCATCAAAATCTCTTCGAGAACCAACAACAGATTCTTCGACAAGGAAGCTTTGGATCTGTCCTGACGGTAACCTGTAAGTCATGCCAAGTTGCTAGTAATGTTACAATTTTCTTCTCTAATTGGTTTGTATGCTAATATTTGCATGATGTCCTCTGTCTATAGATTTGTGCCTCATAATCAGGTGGGGGATTTCATCTCGGCCCAATTATTCCGTTATTACAATCAACCTTGGGCCAAGTGGACAGAGATTCCTAAGGACAATCGAGATGCTTGGTTCAATGAGTTCTTGGTAAGTTATTTGTTTTATGGAATTAAGTACTTTTAAAATTTGGAGCACTAATTATTCGTTATTGATTTTCAGGATAAGCATATGACGTTGCCTGAACATCATGAAGATTTGAAAAAAACTTATAACCATAGGGCAGGCCGATTGTTGTCTCAAAAGCTTTATTCATTGAGAAAGTCAAGAGGCAAGACAAATTGGATTTCACAAGAGACTTCAGAGGAATTATTTGGCAATTGGGCCACCAATGAGAAGTTTCATAATGTAAGTGCGAAAAATAAGGAAAATAGGGCCAAAATGGAAGGACCGTCATATGTTGGGGGTTCCATTCCAATTAGTGAGCATCGATGAAAAGTTGTAAGTACACGTTATTTTCTATTTAGGTATTCAATATTTTGTACTTTGAAGTAATTAATTAAGGTCACCATTTGCGTTTGCAGGAAGAGTCTGGGGAAGTTCCTGCAGGATCGATTGATTGGGCTACCTTTGAGCGGACACATTCTCGGCAATCTAAAAGGAGTGAGAGGCAATGGATTAACCCAAGGGCGCAGCAAGTAGCGGTTAGACATTTATTGGCTTTATACTTGTTTTACGCACCACCATATTTATTTCATTTTACATGTCTTATTTGTTATGTATTTTTGTACTTGTAGGAAACCTTTCGAAGAAGCGCGTCAGGAGAGAGAGACTCGTAGCATGGGATCGACCCCGCATCCTCTCGGTCGATAACGAGAGTCTGTTCTTTCAGGCTACAGGCAGATTTAACAAGAAAGGGAGAGTCTTTGGATACGGTGCCTCTGCCAGCCGACTGAAGCAAACAAAGCGCTCCTCATCCGACACTGAAGGTGTTTCTTCAGGTAAACGTAATACATTTGATATTGATAATTTCCATTCTCTTGTCCATTCAAATGATACAAATAATAAATATACTTCATAATGTTTTTGCAGATGAGTGAAGAAGATGAAGATTTTGGTGCGTAAGCGTGCAACACAGATGAGTCAGCAAGCAGCTGAGTTAACCCTGACAAAGGACCTCTTTTGTCAGACAACAAATGAGCTTACCGAGACACGACAGCTGATGTCAGGAATAGGAGATGATGTGGCAACAGATGTTTCAGGAACGAGAGATGATGCAGCAGCAGATTACTCAGCAAGCGGAGATGATGAGGCAGATGCAGCTCCAAATCAGGTCCCTAATGAAAGACAAGGGTTCGGGGTCGGCTCCTGGTGATGATGACCATCTTGGTGATGATGATGATCACAATGTTTGCTTGTTTAGACTACTTTTTAGTATTTGCTCTTTGCAACATTATTATATATATTTTGTTTGCTCTATGTAAACTCTTTTATAATTGTTATTATATCCATGGTACACTACTTTTTGTATTCAATTTTCTAAAATCAAAAATCAAAAGATTAAAAAAAATATATATATTTTTTTTAATTTTTATTAGTTTTGCTACGGAAAATAATTCCATAGCATCCGTAGCAAATTTTCGAATTTGGATTTGACGGAAAATAATTCCGTAGCAAATTGCGATGGAAGATAATGCCGTAGCAAATTGCGACGGAACATATTTCCGTCGCAAATTGCGACGGATTTTCCTTTTTTGTCGCAAATCACGTCGCGGTTTTTTGCTACGTACAAAAATCCGTCGCAAATCTAGTTTACTACGGAAAAAGGCTGTTTTGCTACGGAATTTTTTCGTAGCAAAAATTGATTTTTTTTTGTAGTGGTTGGCCCAAAAGGTAAAAGTATGAGGAGTTTAAAGACAAAAAATAATAAATAAGAGTAATTATTAGTCAAAAGTATAATTATGAAAAAACGCTCAGGAATTAGGGGGAAGTCTCAAAAGTTAGAAAAGAGGCTCCAAAAGTATTTTAAGGTTTGGAGAATTTATGTAAAGTGAAAATGCCTAAAAAATGATGTAATTGGCCAAAAGGCCTATTTTCATGTGAGATTTTAAAGAAACAAAAGAGAAAATAACTTCTAAAATTATTCAGTGGCCTAGAAAGATGAGAAAACATTATGAAATATTATTTTGGGAGATATTAAAATTATGAAAAGGTTTAATTCCTCAAAAGTAGCCAATATAATTCTAAAGCTAATTTATAGGAATTAAGACATATTTTCCCGAGATATTAAAGAAAAATAGCTAGAGAATGATTTGTATACCTAATATTTTTTAAAAAATTATTTTACAAGGTAAAAAATCTAATCAAATAATAATATCCTTATATAGTACCAAGGATTAATTTATAAAATTTATTTAGTAATTAAGTACTAATAAAAGGGGATAAAATAGTGAATTTATTTTTTTAAGCCCAAAAATAAGTTTTGGTCAAGGTCAAGTCCAATTTCGAAAGCCCAATATGTAACCCATGATCAAGAGGATGAGTACTAGATTGTGTGGATATTGACCCAAAACAACAAGATTCAACAAAATCAAGCTTTTCCACAAGCTTGTATGAGAGTGGGATGTTGGGGGTAATTTAAATTTTAAACATTTCACCCTAGTCCCCACAGCAGAAAACATTGGGGAGATGGGAAGGGTTGTTTATACATTACATAAGTATGGAAATCATATGTTTTAATCTGTCCCTATACATTTATTATTGTTAGGTTTTGATTTGTGCCCAAATCCTTCAAGAAAGAAAGAGCAAAAAGAGCAAGAAAGTAAAGTAAGTTGGGACGAAAGCTCAAGAGATGGTGAAACTTATTGACTTTTATATAGTGAATAGTTGACTGCTTGCATGTTTACTTTCCATGTATGCTATAATTAGACCTTTGAACATATAATAACTTTACTTGAGTATGTGTGTTGTGGCTATGTGTATTGTCTTGTAAGTTTACGTTGACTATTTACATGTTAAGATAATTATCAATGCACCCCCTCTTGCTAATACAGTCCGCATTAATATGAATGGATTGGTGCGTCAACAACATCAAGTGGCTTGCGAGGGAGTGTTGAGGAATTCCCGAAGAGAATGGTTGATGAGTTTTCATAAAACCCTTGTCCTTCGTTCTGTCATTGAAGCTAAAATTTATGCTAATTATTAGGGTTATAGATTGGTCTCCAGATGAATTTTTAGAGAATTGTCATCTACTCTGATTCTCTTGATGACATTAATATCCTTATGAGGGACTCACCTACCGATCATCCCTTTAAAGACATCATCAAGGAGACTAGAGATCTTTTGTTCCGAGACTAGGATGTGGAACTTCACCATACTTCGAGAGACAATATTTCTTGTGCTGATTTAATGGCAAAAACAATGCCACAGTGAATCTGTCGGTGCCGAAGTGGTTATGACACCTTCTATCCCCAGAGGATGCCTTGATATGGTTTTGAAGGATCAACGATCCTGCTAGTTTTATTTTTATTTTATTTTGCTTTGTTGTATTGAGGGCTATAGATTTTTAATCTAGTTCCTTTTCCTTTTCAAGTTTCGACTTGTCTCTATTATCCAAAAAAGAAAAAAGATAATTACCATTGCACATTCACTAATAAAAACCACCTTTTAGTAGCGGTGAATTTGTAACGGTTAAAAAAATTGCTATAAATTAGCAACAGTATGACTTGCGCCAAATGGCGTATTGGTAAGTCTCAGTAATTTGTAGCCGTTGGCTCATATAAATCGCTATGAGATGTGGTTCTAGCTTGGTGCCACATTTTGTAATGTTTGGATCAAACAAACCGTGAAAAAATGTGGTTCCAACTTGGCGCAAAATATGTAATGGTTTTTTGCCATAGTTTTTTTTTGATCCAATAGCTACTAAAGATAAAAGGTTGCAGGTTTATGTTGGTTTCTATGAATGGCTAAAAAGTGTCACATAGACCGAGATAGGGTTTTGTGATTTGTAGCTGTTTGTGTGAAAATAACCGCTATAAAAGAAAAAAGGTTTTAGGTTTGTAGCGGTTCCTTGGAATTGCTACAAATTGTCATGTAGATCGATATAGGGTTTTGTGATTTGTAACAATTGAGGTAGCGTTTTCGAGGTCATCCACCACAAATTACGCAACTATATAAATGTCACCACCCCTCATTTTTACCGCTTTTGTCAAAATCATTCTCCGTGCGTGCTTTGAGACATTTTCATCAGATTTGAGGTTCTACTTGAAGTTTTACGGAGCTAGGCAATTGAGGTTAGTAAAGTTACTTATTATATTTCATTTTTGAGCTAAATGGATCGATTTTTTTTCTTCGTAATTTTATTGTTATTTAAATATGTTTTTGTAATATTTATGAGTTTCTAAGCTTATTTTAGTGAATAATTGTGGTAATAATGTCTTTTGAAGGAGACAAAGGAAAATGGAAGTCGGTAGATAAGCATATGATAAATCCTAATTTTGATATATTTAATCCCACCTTATTCATTTATTTTGGGAATTATTTTAGGCTAATTTGGATATATTAGATAATATTTGAATTGTTAGCCAATTTTAGGAAATAATATAAATCTGAATTAATTATGAGATATCGGGCTTGAATTATTAAAATTTTGATTGATATCTTGTTATTAAATAATATCTCTTAATATATAATGGATCATGATTTTATCATATTAGAAGATCCTATGGTATAGAATTTTTCAGGATAGCTAAAAGGAAATCCAATTATAAAATTTTATTGGGCTACTTGAATTTTATTGGGCCCAAATTGGTACCCAAATCTCTTCTTCCCCATTTATTTAACCTAGCAGCTGGAGACATTGACGCAGCCGCAGACTAACGCACGCTGGAGAGACATTCACGTTCAGAGATTCACGCTGGGAGGATCAATTTGATCCATTCAACTTCATACATATTTCTCCAATGGCTGATACGCACAAATCGAGGCAAGGAAGTGATCATCAATTCTTCTCATTTTTCCACTCACGGGACCCACCTTTGCTTCCTGCATATCAACTCAATTGAATCTCCTATTTTATCAACATTCATGGCTGTGAGCAATTACATAAAGCTTGGTGAGGAGGAGATTTTCATGGAAGCTTAAGCACTTTTAGGAGGCAATTTGGGAGGAGCATGGAGAAAGCTAGAGCCTAGGGTTTTACACTTGAAGACCACAAGGGAGTGTCTTTTTTTTTTTTTTATCTTTTTAATTCAAACTTTAGATTATTTAGTTTTAAAGGATTTCGAGTTGTATTAATTGAGAACAATCTAGTTTTAGATTGTAAACTTATTTCTTTTGGATTAGATTGATTTGAAGTTTTTATGCTTATTGTTGGATTCTTGTTTGCAACATTTGGATTGTCGATTAAATTAATAATTGAGTTTTCGTTATTTATGTAATTGTTAATTTGGTTTATCATCTTAATTGTTTAATTAGGTTGATAAATTATCTAATTGTTTAATTGGATAATTGTGAACAAGATTTCCAAGATTATTTGGTGATTGGTTTTTAATGAGTTTAATTAGCCACCACTTATTTCATTATGAGTTTTCTAGTGGAATATGTGTTATTGAGCTAGAGGGTTTCCCAGGTTCAATTAGGTAATTAAATTCATTAATCTCCCTTTGGTCTAATTAATTGGTTTGGGCTAAGAAAGTTAACTTCATGCGATTCCTACGTTGTCACCTTCATTATCATAACTGAATTAAATCTTTGTTGTTTGAATTGCTTTTAAATCAACTTTCTTAGGAATTTAATAATTCTCTTATAACAAAAACCCCCCAATTTTGCATTCGAATTCATCTAGATTAGTTTTAGTCTCATACAGGTTTTAGAGTCATTACCATCTTGCATTTAGTTAGCTTAGTTTTATTTTGTTTGCATTTTTTTAATCACCTAAATTCAACCTAAAGAAAACCCACGGCTTGCTCCTTGGGAGAATGACCTAGATTGACCCTAAAGCAGTCAATTTAACTAGGTCATAATTAATTATGCAGTTTAGGGTCAATCTAGGTCATTCTCCCAAGGAGCAAGATGTGGGTTTTCTTTAGGTTGAATTTAGGTGATTAAAAAAATGAAAACAAAATAAAACTAAGCTAACTAAATGCAAGATGGTAATGACTCTAAAACCTGTATGAGACTAAAACTAATCTAGATGAATTCGAATGCAAAATTGGGGGGTTTTTGTTATGAGAGAATTATTAAATTCCTAAGAAAGTTGATTTAAAAGCAATTCAAACAACAAAGATTTAATTCAGTTATGATAATGAAGGGGACAACTTAGGAATCGCATGAAGTTAACTTTCTTAGCCCAAACCAATTAATTAGACCAAAGGGAGATTAATGAATTTAATTACCTAATTGAACCTGGGAAACCCTCTAGCTCAATAACACATATTCCACTAGAAAACTCATAATGAAATAAGCGGTGGCTAATTAAACTCATTAAAAACCAATCACCAAATAATCTTAGAAATCTTGTTCACAATTATCCAATTAAACAATTAGATAATTTATCAACCTAATTAAACAATTAAGATGATAAACCAAATTAACAATTAAATTAATAACGAAAACTCAATTATTAATTTAATCGACAATCCAAAGGTTGCAAACAAGAATCCAGCAATAAGCATAAAAACTTCAAATCAATCTAATCCAAAAGAAATAAGTTTACAATCTAAACTTAGATTGTTCTCAATTAATACAACTCGAAATCCTTTAAAACTAAATAATCTCAAGTTTGAATTAAAAAGATAAAAAGAAAGACACTCCCTTGTGGTCTTCAAGTGTAAAACCCTAGGCTCTAACTTTCTCCATACTCCTCCCAAATTACCTCCTAAAAGTGCTTAAGCTTCCATGAAAATCTCCTCCCCACCAAGCTTTATGTAATTGCTCACACCCATGAATGTTGATAAAATAGGAGATTCAATTGAGTTGATATGCAGGAAGCAAAGGTGGGTCCCGTGAGTGGAAAAATGAGAAGAATTGATGATCACTTCCTTGCCTCGGTTTGTGTGTATCACCATTGGAGAAATATGTATGAAGTTGAATGGATCAAATTGATCCTCCCAAATAAGTGAATCTCTCGAACGTGAATGTCTCTCCAAATAAGCGTCATGCGGGCTGGTCAATGTCTCCCGCTGCTAGGTTAAATAAATGGGGAAGAAGAGATTTGGGTACCAACTTGGGCCCAATAAAATTCAAGTAACCCAATAAAATTTTACCATTAGATTTCCTTTTAGCTATCTTGAAAAATTCTACACCATAGGATCTTCTAATATGATAAAATCATGATCCATTATATATTAAGAGATATTATTTAATAACAAGATATCAATCAGAATTTTAATAATTCAAGCCCAATATTTCATAATTAATTCAGATTTATATTATCTCCTAAAATTGGCTAACAATTCAAATATTATCTAATATATCCAAATTAGCCTAAAATAATTCCCAAAATAAATGAATAAGGTGGGATTAAATATATCAAAATTAGGATTTATCAACTCCCCCACATTTATCATTTGCACTCCCGGGCAAAACAAATCAAGACCAAGGGAAAATAAATGAAAAAACAAAAACAAAAACAAAAGAAAACTAAACTAAACTAAAACTTCAAAAATGAATGTTCCAATCACAAGTAATTCGTAAACAAAAGCATTTCAACACTTGTCATATCCAAATGATCTTCTCATGAATTAAAAAAGCAAACATTATGGCAATTTACTTGACAAAGAGGAACCTAAGCTAGAAATCCCTTACCAAGGATAATGTGTATGTCACTCATCACTCAAAAGTGTATAGATTTGTGTTTACACTCAAATTCATCCCTATCCAACACTCTTTCCATAGGCTTGACAAGAATCTAAAATCTCCACCACTAATAAAGCAAATGTACGCATAAATCCAAAGGACTTTTATTAGGTTGTAATGGGGCTAATGTTAAGAAATAAAGGGTACGGTGTTTAGAAAAATAAAGTTGAATATCTTAAAAGATGAAGAGAATAATACAATAGAGAATATAGGATGCACGAAACTAAACCAAATTTGCACTTTGAGTCATGATTCATCTTTTCCCTTTTTTTTCCATTTTTTTCAATTTTTTTTTTTTTTCTTCTTCTTTTTTTTTCCATAATAACAAACCATATTTTTCACAATGACCCAATTCCTAATTTCATGCATGTTCTTCCATCCAAAATAGAAATACTACAATGCTCTTCAACTCTCAAGACATTCGAAAGGATAGAGATAGAGATAAAGATTTTTTTTTTTTTGGTGTAGACAAAATGGGAAAAAAATTAAATAAATAGGCTCAAAGGGCTAAACAAAGGATATATGCATGAAAATGGTAGGCTTTTTGGCTTATCTGGCTAAAATGAAAAGAATGCCTTTATCATTTTTATGAACACACATGCATAAAATGCAACCTCAAACAAGATTCAAGTCAAGTTCTAGATCAAGTGAAGAGATAGGGGTACACACTGAAAAAAAATATATGTATTAGGCTCAAAATCTCACCAGGAATATGATCACTAGCCTAAATTCACCAAAATCAAATCCATTGCCATTAGGTTCATCAACTCAAAACACGATCAATCACTTTTCAAATCAAGAATGCATCATACTAAAGTTACTTAAAACTTACAATTTTCGCATTCAAAACAGTTGATCCCTCCCCCACACTTAAACAATGCATTGTCCTCAATGCAAAACAATCATAATAGATCACAAAGTCAAGTAATACGTAGCACTACACAACTTAGTAATATGTTAAGGAGTAATATGACAAAGCAAAATAAAAGAGTGAGGGAAGGAATACAACCGACGTCTACGTGGTGTCACGTAGTGCAACAACCTCCACTGTCTGAGTGGAGAATCCATCAAAGAATGACTTTAAGCGGTGTCCATTGACAGTGAAGCATTTTCCATGTGGCTCCCTTTTGATCTTCACAGCTCCATACGGGAAAACATTAGTTACAATGAAAGGCCCCTCCCATCGAGAGCGGAGTTTTCCAGGCATGAGTTTCAAGCGGGAAACATAGAGTAGAACCTTTTGGCCCACTTGAAAGTCTCTCTTCATGATAAGTTTGTCATGGGCTGCTTTAGTTCGTTCCTTATAAATTCTAGCATTCTCATAAGCTTCTCTTCTTAATTCTTCAAGCTCTTGCAATTGCAACTTCCTTTCAATACCGGCACTAGCAAGATCGAGATTGCACCTTTTAATTGCCCAGTATGCCTTGTGCTCCACCTCCACTGGCAAATGACAAGCTTTGCCGTAAACAATCTTGTATGGAGACATGCCAATAGGAGTTTTATATGCTGTGCGATAAGCCCAAAGTGCATCATCGAGCCGTTTACTCCAATCCTTACGGTTAGGTTGCACTGTCTTTTTCAAAATGAGCTTGATTTCTCTATTAGAGAGTTCTGTTTGACCATTCGTCTGAGGGTGGTATGGGGTGGCCACCTTATGCATTACCCCATACTTATTAAGTAAACTCTGCAGACTTCGATTACAAAAATGAGTTCCTTGATCGCTAATGATGGCTCTAGGAATGGCAAATCTGCAAAGAATGTGAGAGCGAACAAAGGAAACTACTACAGAAGAGTCATTAGTACGAGTGGGGATTGCCTCAACCCACTTTGACACATAATCCACAAACCAGCGGGATGTACAAATAACCAAATGAAGTGGGAAAAGGTCCCATGAAATCAATTCCCCAAACATCAAAGACTTCACAGAATAATAAGGGTTGTTGGGGCATCTCATGCTTCCTAGAAATATTACCCACAAATTGGCACCTAGAACACTTCTTACAAAATTCATGGGCATCACGAAATAGACTTGGCCAAAACAATACACTTTCCAAAACTTTCCTAGCAGTACACTTGGCACTAAAATGTCCCTCACATGCAAGAGTATGGCAAAAAGTCAAGACAGACTCAAATTCAACATCAAGAATGCATCGCCTAATAATTTGATCACTACAAATGTGCCACAAGTAGGGATCATCCCATATATAGAATTTAACATCTCTCTTAAACTTATTCAATTGATGTTTATTCATGTCATCAGGCAAAACAGATGCAACTAGATAATTAGCAATAACAGCATACCAAAGGATAGAAACAACGACCTCACAGAGCCTTTGATCAGGAAAGTCATCTAAAGGTAGAGATGTTACTATAGGTGTTTCAATTCTACTCAAATGATCAGCAACCATATTCTCTGCACCACTCTTATCACGAATTTCCACATCAAATTCTTGTATCAGAAGCACCCACCTAATGAGGCGGGGTTTGGAGTCCGGTTTCTTAAATAAGTACTTGATAGCTGAGTGATCGGTAAACACAGTCACCTTCGTGTGAAGAATGTAGGATCGAAATTTCTCTAGCCCAAATACGATTGCAAATAACTCCTTCTCTGTGGTGGTGTAGTTAGCCTGAGCAGCATCTAAAGTCCTAGATGCATAGGCTATGATATGTTGTCTCTTCGCTACTTTTTGGGCAAGAATGGCACCTAATGCATAGTCATAAGCATCACACAAGAGCTCAAATGGTAAGCTCCAATTAGGTGGCTGAATGATAGGGGGTGTGGTGAGTCTCTTCTTTAACTCATCCCATGCATACCTGCAAGCATCATCAAAAACAAAACCCACATCTTTCTGCAATAAACGAGACAATGGCAATGCTGTCTTACTAAAATCCTGGATGAATCTTCTATAAAATCCAGCATGCCCAAGAAAAGAACTTACATCTTTCACACATGAAGGATATGGAAGAGAGGAAATAATATCAACTTTAGCTTTATCAACCTCAATATCATGTGAAACAACATGGCCAAAAACAATTCCTTTCTTAACCATGAAATGACATTTTTCAAAATTCAACACAAGATTGTATTGAATGCATCGTTCCAAAACCATGTCCAAACTAGCTAAGCATGCATCAAAAGAATCACCATAAACAGTGAAATCATCCATGAAAACTTCCATGCAATGCTCAAGAAAATCAGAGAATATGGAAACCATGCAACGTTGAAAAGTACTTGGTGCATTACATAAACCGAATGGCATGAGTCTATATGCAAAGGTTCCAAATGGACATGTGAATGTGGTTTTATCCTGGTCCTCAGGTGCAATAGAAATTTGGAAATAACCAGAAAAACCATCCAAAAAGCGGTAATGTGATTTACCAAATAGTCGTTCTAACATTTGGTCTATGAAGGGAAGGGGGTAATGATCCTTTCTAGTCATTGAATTCAATCTTCTATAGTCAATACATACTCTCCAACTGTTTTGAACTCTAGTCGGAACTAGCTCACCTTCATCATTATGAACAACAGTAATACCAGTTTTCTTAGGTACTACTTGAACTGGACTTACCCAATGACTGTCAGAAATAGGGTAGATTATACCGCGAAAAGAAGTTTAGAGACCTTTTCTTTACCACATCAAGGATCAATGGGTTGAGTCGTCGTTGTGGCTCGTCGCATGACTTTTTGGCACCATCTTCTAACGATCCGATGCGTGCACATATCCGGGCTGATTCCGGGATATCGCAAGAGTCCATCCAATAGCTTTCATTCGTCGCCTAAGTACCTCTAGCAAAGTGTCTCCTCATCGCTGAGCTATGTCACTAGCTACAATCACAAGAAGTGTCTCATCTTTCCCCAAATAGGCATACTTCAATGAGTCAGGAAGTGGCTTTAACTCTAAAGATGGAACTTGTTGAATTGAAGGTATGAGCGGCTTCAATTCAACATCAGTCAAACTAGAAACCTGCACAATGAGACTCACAAACAAGAAGAGCAAACTTTCTCACCTTGGGGGAGTATTAGTAGAAACTGCAAGAGCAATTGAATCGGCAGACACATCACAATCAACATCAATAGTGCCATCAGTAGCACTCATGTCAAGGATAGAATTAGAATCAGAAATCTCCCTATCAGACACATGATCAATGCTAATCGATAACTTAGAATCAGATAGTGAAGACAAATCAGTTTTATCCATGGCATCAATCACATTAAGTAACTGAGAAATTCCATCAGAATCAAGAGTAGTATCGGATACATGGCCACTAGAATCACTAATGCTACAAATAGGCACAGAAGCATCATGTCTAGAATGTCTCATAATCTCAATAGCATCAGTGAAAATATCAATATCAGCATCATCAAGGTCAGCACATGTATCACAATTACCAATTTTAGCACATGAGCAAGATATAGTATCATCTAAACCAGCAATATCACAGGATCTACTAAGCATACTCTCTTTAAGATTTACAACAGAATCATCTGTAATCGCATCAGTAAAATTAACATCTATCTCTGCACAATCATCAGAGGGGTATCTCATAGATTCAAGCACATTAAATTTAATAGTTTCACTAGCAAATTCTAGAGTAAAGCTACCAACATGCACATCTATCATAGCTCTAGCAGTTTTCAGGAAGGGCCTACCTAAAATTAAAGATGAATGTCCCTTCTGCCTAAACCGACCATCATCCATATATCAAGAACATAGAAGTCTGTAGGAAATATGAAATCTTTTACCTTAACCAAGATGTCCTCCAAGACTCCTTCTGGGACTGTGCAACGTCTATCAGCAAAGGGTGTAACAAGATTTGTGGGCTTAAGCTCTACACCCTTGAGTTGATCAAAGACTGATTTTGGCATAACATTAATAGCGGCTCCCAAATCTGCTAAGGCATCGGAGAATTCAACATCACCAATAGTGTAAGGTATAAGAAAACTGCTAGGATCTTTGCATTTCATTGGCATTGGCATTTGATAAAGAGAGGAGACAACTGCCCTTAAGTCAACATTGCCTTCATGCTTAAACTTTCTCTTTGTAGTACACAATTCCTTCAAGAATTTTGCATATTTAGGCACTTGTGTGACTAAGTCAACTAATGGAACATTAATCACCACCTTCTTGAATATATCATAGATTTCATTGAACATCTCAGCTTCCTTCTTTTTCTTTTTAGCCTTAGCTACCACAGTAGGAAAAGGTAAGGCCTGCTTGATCACTTGCTTTCCTTCATCCTCCTTTTCTTGTTCTTCATTAGGCACCACATGTGTTTTTGGTAAGGTGGACAGATCCTGTGATGTGGAAGCAGAAAGAGAGTCATTAGCAACTTCCTTGTCTTTTGAAATATTGATGGTAACAGGATCTGCAGAGGGGATTATCTTCCCACGTCAGAGAGATATAGCATTGACTCCACTTACATTAGGATTTTGTTGAGTTCCAGCATTTGGATTGGTTACCACTTGAGATGGAAGCCTTCCTGCACCTTGACTTTGTGCATTACCATGTACATTAGACGATTGACCAATATGAGTTAGAAGAGTTTCAATTTGTTGTTGCTGTAGTTGCTACTGTTGCTGCATTTGCTGCTGCTGCATTAGGATTTTCATCATTGCTTCCATCTTGCTATCCCACTTTGAACCTTCATCTTGCACTGGCATTGATTGTCTAACTTGTTGGAACATTTTGCCACTAGAATTTCCACTTTGATTAAACTGTGCTTGCTGAGGTTGGCCATTTCCATATCGAAGATTTGGATGGTCACGCCATCCAGGATTATATGTATTGGAGTAAGGATCATATTTCTGGCCACCTTGAGTCATGGGTTTAGAAGGATATATTGCGTTGCAAGATTCAGCTCCATCATTCAAGTAGGGGCAATAGTCAGTAGCATGAGTGGCTCGAGAGCAAATAGAACAGAGTGGCCCTATTAAAGCAGAAGAGGCATGTTGTGGGGTAGTAGAAGGCCCCATAGGATTGACCATATTGGAAGAATTTTGCATATGGGACATAGCCATTTTTTCCATAGCAGATGTGAGCCTATCAATTTTGCTCTCTAGGCGAGACTCAGAATTAGAAGAGAACAATCCTACCTCATTAACTTTTACTGGTTGTCTAGAACCAAATTGTTGGCTGTTCTTAGCCTTCTTTTCAGTCAATTCCCAAGCATCATTGACAGTCGGGTCAAGAAGACCACCACCAGCGGCCGAATCTAACAAATCTCTCTCTAAAGGTAAGAGCCCTTCATGGAAGTATTCGATCAATAATGTATCTTCAATTTGATGGTGAGGGCAGCTAGCACACAGTGTTTTAAAACGCTCTAAATACTCATATAAGGATTCCCTAACAATTTGTTGACATCTACTCATGTCATTCCTGATAGATGAAGTGCGAGAGGCGGGGAAATACCTTTGCAAGAACAGTTTCTTCAGTTGATTCCATGAAGTAATAAATCCAGGGGGCAAACGAAGCAACCAGCTTTTAGCAGATCCTTCCAAAGAGAATGGGAAGACACGCATCTTAATTTGATCTTTAGTCACATTAACTGGTTTCATAGCAGTGCAAACCATGTGAAACATCTTCAAGTGATTGTGGTAATAATGTCTTTTGAAGGAGACAAAGGAAAATGGAAGTCGGTAGATAAGCATCTCCCCAAAGAACTTCCTCAGGGGGACAATAGTTGGGGCAGAGAGCACCCCATGGGGCAACAGGACCGTGCCACCACAACAAGCGACCCAACCAAAGTTGCCTATTCCATCAAAGGCAGCTGACATTAATGTGAGCGACTACGAGCAGGATGATTTTGAGATCAATATTCCCATTAGCAAGGCAGAGCAAGGATGATTCCTTGATGCTAAGGAGGCTAGGGACCAAAATTACCCATGGCGTTCATCTTCATAGTTGCTAGATTTGATGTGTAGGTTCAAGGTTAGTAATTATTTTAATAAAATAATATTTTAATTAAGTCGGTTTAAATGTAAAATTATATTTAATTAAAATTTGTTATCAATTGTGTAGATGAGCAAGGGAACCTCACTAACAGGAGGCTGGACATGGCCACTACAAATAAGCTCACCTAGGGCTACTATAGTAGTTTCGTGGAATGAGGTCGAGGACCAGCTAATTGAGAGTGATGGTCATTTATTCAACTGCTTTCTGAATGAGTTAGATGATAATTGGGTCCTGTTCCCCACCTACTTTTAGGACTAGAAGAAGCTACCCAAGAAGCCGAAAGGAGGATGCGTGGGATGAGGTTGTGAAGATAACTAATTTCATATATTGCATCAAATATAAATAATTATAATCTCTAATTATTATTTAATTATAATTTATTTATTATTATTGATGTATTTAATTTTGTGATGTAGGATAAGTTGCCGTACAAGATGACAAGAGGCAGTACGACTCCATAAAGATGGGGGACAGGTGGAAGAATAGGAGAAATTGTTTCTAACACTCAATAGATAAGGATGGGGCTGATGCCTCTGCAATAATTGACGAAGAATATGCTTGAAAGCGTCCCACCAAATGACTGGGCAAGATTTATCTGGTACAAAGGACATATAATTTTTTATTAATTATCATTTAGAATGGAATATTATAAATTATATAAAAAATAAAATATTAATTTTTGTTTGTTTTGTTTTCATAGGCGCTTTCTGAGAGAAACAAGAGGAGCCGAGGGCACTAGAAGAACTGTCACACAGCAGGATCGAAGAATTTGTTGTCACCTATAGCGAATTGACATGTTTACTATTATATTTATTTTAGTTTAATATTATAGAATAGATGGTGCCCATAATTTATTGTGTTACAAGGCGTTCTGGTTCTATAGGACCCGTTAATCCCTAGATTTGTCGTCCAGCCGCCTCCTGACCTTGTTGAGATGACACATCAATTAGTAGGTGACACGAGGATTATAATGCTGTTAATTCTGCTGCCGCCCTAGATGGAGCACTTGATGATTAGGAGGCTTCTTAGATTATTATTATTATGTTTTCATTTTTGTTATGTTTATATTTGGATTTATTTACTGTTAAAAGTTTGTTACTCTAGACTTGAAATAATTAATGTTTCAGTTGATGTTATATGTGTTATATATATCTAACTCGTCGTTTTATCATTTTAATTGCAATTTTTTTTAGTTTTATAAATAATGTAACTTAAACTAAAACAAACTAATATCTAAATTGTCAAACATAAAAGTAAATTTCTAGCTTTCGTGGTTGATTGTAGAAATGTTTAGCTTGTTTTGACAACCGACGGTTCTAATCCATTTGGGAACCTTAAGTCAAGTTATAGTATTTGGCTGGTAGACTTAGTTCCATACAACTTATTCTATTAGATGTGTATGAAATAGAGCTCCTTCATTTTATAATTGCAATAATAGCAATAATTAAGGTTTTACCTATAAAAAGATCATGATTGGGTATATGGGCTTTAATGGGATGAACCTCAAATATGATGACACCATCAAGTAAGCAGGAAATTCCTGCGTCTCCCTCTTAAATATTAGAATTCACCTCTTAATTAAATATTAGAATTCTGTGTGGCACATGAGTCACCTACATTTTATTTTTAGAAAAAAGAAAAGTATTCATTGATTACAACAAAAACAAACAAATGTTCTATCTTGTGAAAAAGTGGAACCATGAAAATCAGATTGCAAAATCCTGAGGAGTGGAGTTTGGGTAGTTTTCACCCAACACTGATGAACAACTTCTTTTTGGCTAGTCAAAGGAAGTTGGCATAGATGGTAAGGGATTTGGTCAAGTCCCAAAGAGATGTGTGTTCGATCCCCGCTGCCGTCGCTGAGACTTCTTTGATAGGCGATCTCGTAAGTCCCCATTAAGTGCTCAAAGAGCCCGGCCGTGCCTCGCCTTGGTGGGGGACCGATGTCGAACCCTTCAAAACTTTTTTTTATCCAAAAAAAAAAAACTTCTTTTTGGCTAGCCAATTTGTTTAAAAAAATTTCTTGGTGTTCAAAAGAAGAGCGACCTTCTCCACCAAAACATTTGAACCCTAGTCCCCCTAAATTTGACCCACCTAGTGTAGGACTTAATTCCTTATCAGCGAAACTATGTATTGTTTCCATAAGAGTCAAAATCTTATCAATCATGTTTTTGCATATATCTTCCTCTCGAGCATGTAAAATTTTCTCAAAGAGTGATGGGTAACTTATTGACATCAGTTCTTGTGCCGTGAATTTACCAATACCTCTGGTTCAATTTCCGTAGTGGAGACATTTATTAGGAAAATTAAAATAAAATCAATTGTATTAGTTTTTAGTTTAATATCTTCATTTGCAGGGTGTCATATATGTAGATGGGAGACAAATATGTTCAATTTAGAGGATAATTTTACTAATCATGAACACTTTTAGCTTGATCAGAGTGTGTGTGTGTGTCATGGTAATTAAACCCAGACCGGAAACCGGTCCGGTATACCATAGAAACCGGGGTCGGTCTTCCTTCTTTTTTTTTCCTCTTCTCCTTCTTCCTCCATAAACGTCGATTGAAGACTTTACAAAAAGAGAAAAAGATAGATGGAGAGAAACAGATCCGATGCATAGGCTATGTGAACAGATCTGGTGGCTGGATGAATAGATCTGGTCGGTGTGAAACTTCTAACGAGAACAGATCCGGAGACGCCGAGCATATACCAGAGCATATACCAGACACGCAATAGATCGAACACAAGAACTGTTGAAATTCTGAAAAGCCAAAGAGAAATGTTTCAGTGAAGAAGCTCAATCATCAGAGGTTGAAGTTATTCTGGTGAAGAAGAAGAAGAGTAATACTCTATTGAACATGAGAGAGAGACGAGAAAGTTTCTCAGATGAATTCAAAATGGCTAACCCAATATTCTTTAACTCATTATATCCATTTAAGTGTAGGCAAAACTTTATAACCTAAAAACTCGCAAATGCACGGCCGTATCAAGTAATAAAGAGTAAGTAAGATATCGTTCCCACGAGGACTCAATCTAGCTAGCGATTAGATATTAAATCTCATTGTTTCATTTAAGTTGAGCGAGTCAGAATTGTTTTCAAAAAGAAAATGAATAAGAACTAATAGTAGCAAAAGACTTTTCACAAAAGAGCAAATTCCAATATCAAAAAGTACAACTTAATCAGCTAATCTAGAGTATGAATGTCTATAAATGCCTTTCCGGTCCACTTATATACCTACCTTAATTAATTATGCGATGCCTCACACAACTAAATAAGATGCGTTTTATCTCGGGCTCACTCTAATTTAATTATGCAGAGCTTCTAGGTATATTCCTATCCTAGACGTAAATTAGATTAAAACCTAACTTCACGTTAAATTTAAACCTAATTTCACATTATTTATTCCCAAGGTCAATTTAGGATAAAACCTAACTTCACGTTAAATTTAAACCTAATTTCACATTATTTATTCCCAAGGTCAATTTAAGATTCCCTCTTCCAAGTCTAACCCTAAATCCCCAAAACATGCTCAATGGTGGCCACAATAAACACAGGATTAAATAAACTGAAATAAAATTAAGCAAAACCAATCTGTGGGAATAATCTTTAAAACCCAAACAAATTCATAGGTTCTCTAGGTTGAAAAGAAAAATTAGCCACACATGGCTATAAGAAAATCCAGGACGAAATTCAGGACTCTGCTTCTTGAATTGATATCACGCTCCCAATTTTTCACTTTTTGCGTCTCTGTGCCTCTCCTTTTTTTTTTTTTTTTTTTTTTTTTTTTTTTTTTTTTGATACACATAGTAGCTTTTTTTTTTTTAAAATACACATAGTAGGGGAGGGGGACAGGATTCGAACTCTGAACATGAAGGAAAAGAGCCAAACTCTCATACCACTTCACTACTAAGGCTTTGGCTGTGCCTCTCCTTTTATATAGAGATTTTAGATTACAATTTCCATTCAATTCTCCACCACGTTGCTTCTTCTCTTGGCCCATTAAATCATCATTCCAATTCGTGGGCCCATGTGCATTGAATCCAATTCTTTTAGTCAAACCTTCCTATTCCCATCTCACATGCTCTTTGTACGTGACCTGCTTCCTTCTTCTTCTTTTTTTGTGTGGTCCCCACGTCTATTCAATTCCCAAAGTTGCCAAAGCAATGAATTGGGAAGAATCAATTGATTGTCTCGTGCTCCATCTAATTGAACAAGAAAAGGAAATTATATAAAAAGAATTGAATTCTTATTTTTTTTTGGAAAACTTCTTATTACTATTATTTATTTCCTAAGCTCAAAAATTTTTATTTTAAATTGAAACCCATTAATAATGCAGCCAGATTGATATCTCTTAAAATGTCAACAAATTCTTTTCAACTTAGCATTGATGACTTCCTAAATATATCAAAATATATATCAAATCAATTAAAAATAGGAAGTCATCAGTGTTTTTAACTAGAGGGTATTCAACTTATTTTTTAACTCATTGTTCAATGGTTATTTAAGTGTAGTGACTAGTGGGAGACATGTTTTTATCCAGAGAGTACACAACATATTTGAAGTCATTATTCAATGGATATTTAAGTGTGGTGGACATTATTTTTTACCAAGGGTAGAGGGTGGCGCGAAAAAAATAAATTATTTTTTGAAAATTTTATATTTATAATCTAAAATTTTCACTTTCTAATCGATTTAGCTCCAGTTTAACTCCGGTCTGACCCACTAATCCTTGACCTAATACCCCGACCAGTGCAGATTTAATAACCTTGGTGTGTATACATAATCCACTAACATGATGCTTGATAATGAGAATGTAAATGTAACAGCTGTAACCTTTAGTGAAGCATATCCAAAGGCAACCATATATTCTTTTCCATCAACATATGTTTGATCCAAAATCAATCTCAATCATAAGCCCCTATAATTTTTGTTCGAGACAAGTTAATGATTCTCTTGGATTATTGCACGCTTTCTTTGTTTATATTATCTTTATAAAATGTATATTTTAATATAAAACTAAAGTAGACATTTGAACCTTTAGGTTTACTTTAAGTTTTAGTTTAATTTCTAAAATTTCAAAAGCGTATTTTCAGTTCTTTAAACATAATACATTACTTCTAACTCTACAAATTTATTCGACCAAAAAAAAAAAAAAAACTCTACAAATTTAATACGTTGATCCAGCCCTTAAATGCTAACATGTTATTCGTCTTTAATTTCAAATATATAAATTAAAAAGAGAAATTCTTTTATACTCCCAAAGGATCACCTCATTTATAATATAACCAATAATTAATATTATGTGGCATCCATTTAATTTACATTAATAAAAATTTCAATGTACAGTTTCATTTTCCGAGTGTCTTCAACTCTCCCTGTTGAGTAGAGCTGGGAATTAAGGGCCAGATGGCCCTCCAGGGTCGTCCCTTGAAGGGCCAGGGCCTAACAAGGCCAACCCTATGGGGGCCTAGGGTAAAAATAATAATTTATTTTTCAAAGTCCGACCCAAGAGCACTAGGACTGGACCCTAAGTTATTATTCCAAATTTTAACTATTTTTTCTCCAGTTTTTTCAAATAAATATAATTAGTAAATTACAACAATTAAAGTTCTAATTTATCAAATAAATGTTGTCAACATTAATATCCAAACAACACGAATCATCCAACAAATAAACACATTCATTAATTCGTAATCGAAAACAAACTATTGTCCATAAATAACTTATATAAAACATAAGAAGCATACATAGGTTTTAAATTTAAACTATTATACAATATGTAACATCCCAAATTTTGGGATTTTAAATTAGAGTATTTTACGGAAACTAAATATAAAATTTTTCCTTGAAATAATTATGAGAATAATTATTGAAAATTCAGACTTATTTTTTTCTTAATTAATTTATCTTGGGAAAAAGAATAAATTTAAGTAAGGAATAATTTATAAGTTATAATTTTAAGGCATAGAAAAGTTAATTGAGAAAGAAAATCCTTAAAAGGAATTAAGGATTTAAGTTTTAATTGATTTTCAAAAAAAAATTTGCAATTATATAAGTCATGGGCTTAATTGCAATAAAAATCTCAAAGAGAATCAAGTGGGCTAATTTTAAAGATCACACCATAGGCTTTTTTCCCTATTTGCCACTTTTTAAATAATTAATTACTATTTTGCCACTTTTTTCAAAATATTTCTCAATGTGCCACTATTTAGTCGACTAAATCAAGATTTAGTCGACTAAAACGTGGGGCGCTGATTTTTTTGACTACCCCCGCGATTTAGTCGACTAAACCAAGTGGCTTAGTCGACTAAATAGCAACAAGAGATTTTTTTAAAAACCCCAATCGCGGCATTTGGAACCCTAATCCACCACAAAACCTCCCCAAACCTCTCCCCCTCTATTTTTTTTCACTAAATCCTTATTGAATCCGTTCGTGGGTAGCGAAGGAAACTTCATTCTAGCATCATTTGCGTCGATTTCGATATGTTCTCATCTCCATTTCGAATTTCCGCCGTTGTTCTTTTGTTTATGTGGGGCTTTTACCTTTTCTTCATCCGATTATTTATTTATTAAATTGTTAATATTTTAGTATAAATTATAGGGTTAAACATGAAACTCTTTATCATGTTCATGCGCATGCTTGATAATATTGTGGGACCCGTTAGATAATCAACTCCTTTGTTATGCAGTTCGGATCCTATTGGCGCGTGGAGCTATAAAACAACCATAAAATTAATTTTTTTTACTAAGTTTTTATATTGAGGATTTTTCTGTTATGATTTTTAGTTATGTCCACAATCCTCACCGAACTTTGGAACCTTGTAAAACTCATTTTTATTTTTAATTATTTGTCTACCTTATATTTTGGGGTTATTTTTTTGCCTTCTTTTTTCATTTTATTCTCATAATCTCATATAGACCGTTAGATTAAAACAATATATTATTCAGATTCATTCTTTTATAAAATTATTTCTATAAACATAAATAAGTAAATTTAAACTCTTAAAATTTGATCTATACCCTTCATAATTGCAATCTGTAATAAATAAAGAAATTTTAAATTATAAAATATTATAATAATAATTTTATAAAATATTAAATCTAAAATATACATTTCATTAGCTAAGGATGGAGATGAGATGATGATATAAAAGAGAGTAATGAGGATATTATTTTCCTATATTTTGATAGAGTAACTTTTTTTATCCTCTATAATCTCATATAGGATATCATTTTCCTATATTTTGATATATAATGAGTAACTTATGAATGCTTTATGGGAGGTAGGTTGAGTACCTCAAGAAATTGTTGTTGATGAGTTTGAAAATGAGGACATCATTAGGGATTTTCATATCTATTTTAAATTAGTATCTTAACTAATCAATTTGATATTTTGAATGTAATCAATATAAATTATAAATTTTGAAAAATATTTCTTCATATTCGGGTTTAAGAAATCATAAAATTGATTTTTTTTATTAAGATTTTATATTGGAGATTTTTCTGTTAGGATTCTTAGTCATGTCCTCGATCCTCACTGATCTTGGGTGAACTTTGATTTTAAATATAAAACTCATTTTTAATTTTAATTAATTTGTCTACTTTCTAGGGAAATGGGGGTTCGCATAAACGAAAGAACAACGGTGGAAATTCGAAATGGAGATGAGAACATATCGAAATCGATGCAAATGATGCTAGAATGAAGTTTCCTTCGCTACCCACGAACGGATTCATGGGGATTTAGTGAAAAAAAAGGGGGGAGAGGTTTAGGGAGGTTTTGTGGTGGATTAGGGTTCCAAATGCCGCGATTGGGGTTTTAAAAAAACCCCATGTCGCTATTTAGTCGACTAAGCCACTTGGTTTAGTCGACTAAATCGCGGGGTAGTCAAAAAATCAGCGCCCCACGTTTTAGTCGACTAAATCTTGATTTAGAATAGTGGCGCAAAATATTTTGAAAACAGCAAGGCAAAATGGTAATTAATTATTTAAAAAAGTGGCAAATAGGGAAAAAAGGCTCACACAATATATATATATATTTTATCATAAAAGCCCATGAACAATACCCAACCCAAATCAGCATTTTACCTATCCACTAAACCAACCCAATGCTAAAGCCCAATTTTGAAAATAGTAACATTTGTTTCTCTAATATATATATATATATATATATGGGGTTTATACTTCAAATGGTAATTAATTATTTAAAAGTGGCAAATAGGGAAAAAGGCTCACCTTACCCAACCGATCGAAAAGGCCCAAGGAGAGCGGGGAGATCGGAGGTTCTTGCCACAATGGACTCGCATTTTACCTATCCACTAAACCAACCCATTACTTAAAATACTAATATTTGCCCAATCTCAATTCTCTATTCATCTCATGATCTTTTGAATTCGGTTTTAAGTTCTTATTTTCGATCCTTTACTTTCTTTAAATTTCTGTATTTTTCTGCATTTGCATTTATCTTTCTGCATTATTATCATGTCTTCCATTCTCCGTTCCTTTTCTCGTCGGTCTACTTTCTCCACCTCCTCATCTCATCCATCTTCTACCTTAAACAACGAGGATACTCACTCAACAAACAACATCTTTGACGAAGAAATTCAGTTCAAAGATATAACCAAATTGTTGACGATTGGACTCTTCCTCCCGAGTCGATAAGCGGATGTTTTCCTACCCGATGCGATGGTTCTCAAAGTCGATTATAATCAAGACAAACTTGAAGAATCCATCTGCTCAAACTCCATCCTTAAACATAAACAAGTATACAACTTTTTACACATCGGTTGTGTACAAGTTGCTCTTAAACCACTTGTTAAATGCGGCTTAAACGCTTCGGACTTGTCTTGTCTCGGGAGATGCAAGGCATTACGACTTTGCGAGATTCTTTGGCGGCAGCGAGTTCGGACTCCATAATGGTCCCGTCTATTTCAATCAAGTTACCCAAATCAAACGGTTGCTTTAGATGACAAACGTATTATGGATGTCTTGAAACTCAACCTTAAACTTCATGGTTTCAATATGAAGCACGATCTATACACGTTGTTACCTAATGTATAGGATACAAGTATAGTCTCAAACTTTGAAAAGCTAGGCAAGTTCCAAACAACGGACAAAACCAAGTGTTTTCCTTACCGATCATTCGAACACAAACATCACAGTATTTTGGAATGGGGTCACTCTTCCGGAAAGAATGGTTATGGAGAAAGGTTGCAAGCTATCCCACGACCTCCTCCTCAAATTAGTAGAATTTCACAAACTCAACTGGATCTGTTAGAATGGCTTTTTGACAGAGACCTAAGGTTCACTTCTTCCATCCCTAGATCTATGTCTTCAAGATATGGAGATTATAGACCTGACTAAATAGTGGCAATGTATGTTTTGGAAAAACGATTCTCTATTGATAAACAAGGTTTGCAAAGAGAATTAATTAAAGAAATTTAAAAGTTAAAACGAAAGTTTATCCAAGAACAAATAGGAAGTGAATACTCCATTTTTGATTGGTTTGAGCTATATGCTTATACCCGAAAATAGACTATCCATTTCAAACAAATGATTAAAGAAAGAGTGGACAACCAGAAGGACAAACGACTTCTTCTAGTTCCTCCCTCGGTCTTTTTACATTCCTCGGATTAGTTCCCCCCCCAAAAACCGCAAAATGTTGAAAGAGATGTAACTCCAAAAGATATCAAGAATCTTATGGAGCAAAACAACTATACAAATGTCTTCAAATTCTTGGAGATCATGTCACTCAAACTCATGTTACCCAAACCACTAGTAGCACCTGGCTCTTCTAAAGAACCTCTCCAAAACCAGACTTAAAGAAAAGCCTTTCTTTGAACCTTTTGACTTGATCCAGGATCAGATCGGAGATGGTTAACAAAACCAAAGCTGCTTTGATCAAGAGGATTGAGCAAAAGCGGCATAACAAAGATGCTCTTGCCGGTGACTCTTCCAAAGGAGTTCGGTAAACAAACGGTTGTTCTGACACCCCTCAAGCTTCGTATCCTCCACAAATATGATGAACCTTGAAAATCAAATCCCCGAGACTTGTCTTCAAAGTCATTTCGATATGTCTTAGTTGAAGAACGCCATACCTACAAATCTTTCAATCATGACCATGTTTATGGTGGAACATAGATAAATGTTTGAAAATAGTGGCAAAATGGTAATTAATTATTTAAAAGTGGCAGAAAAAAAAGGCTCACACAATATATATATATTTTATCATAAAAGCCCATGAACAATACCCAACCCAAATCAGCATTTTACCTATCCATTAAACCAACCCATTACTTAAAAGCCCAATCTCAATTCTCTATTCATCTCATCAGCCAAACCAAATGTCTAATAGAGCCCACGCAACATAACATTTGTTTCTTTAATATATATATATATATGGGGTTTATACTTCTCATGTTGCATGAGAAGAAGAAGTTTCTACAAATGTTATTGTTCAAAATGAAGGTCACTCCATTCGAAATGGTGAGACCCACATATATATATAATGCTAATTGTATTTATATGTGGGTCCCACCATTTCATGTGTATGTTACATGAGAATACACTTCTCCTACAACATGAGAAGTGTTTTTCCCTATATATATATATATATATATAGGATATATATATATATATATCGCCAGCTATTTACTCACGTCCGAACCCATCCAACGTGTATACCTCCTTCTATATCCATTAATTCTTTTAAGCCCACAAACCCAACTGAACCATCAGCACCTTTCTCTTATTATTTTTATATTCGACTAACACAGATCAGCAACAGAGACGGATTAAACACGTTAAACCAGAACCACAATGTTGATCACGGCATCAGCGAAAATCACGCCAATAGCAGCAACCTCCCATGCCTATCGAGCCCAGCGCCATAGACCTTAACTTTGCTCCTTGGACCAGCGGTTCATCCACCACAGACTAGACCCTCCATTCTTAATATAACCAGGTCTCTTGGCCTTTCATTATTCACATCTCCTCAACCAGAGATTGTGCCGAGAGAGAATAGGTGAGAGACAGAGACCAGAAAAAAAAAATAGAGGCAAGGATTGACGGTGAAAAACGTGCTCGAGACTAAAGGTAAGCCTTCAATCTTGTAGGGATGTAAATCGGCATGTTAACCCCTATTTTTTTAGGAGCTAAAACAGAGAAAAATTTGCTGGTATAATCATATACATCACTTATATATCAAAACTTTGTTATTCCACTGAGTTACGACACTGCACATAAACTATATATATGTATGCGTTACTGAAACTTTGTTCGTGTCTTAGTGTGTATATATATATGGTTGGAGGCAAAAAGGAAGTCTGGTGGTAGTTTAAGTGTGTGAGTGTACATGTTTGTGTGATCATGGGTGTGTGGTGCTATGTGTATGTAGTAGTAGTAGTAGTGGTATGAGTGTAGTATGTGGTTATAAGTGTGTGTGTGTGTGTGTGTATGGCATAGTGCCGTAGTGTGGATGTGTGTGTGTTTAAGGTGGTGTGTGTGTAGTGTGTATTAACTATTAAGTGTGTCGTGTGTATTAATAGTATGTGTGAGGTGCAATTTGTGACTGTGATTGTATTATGTAGTAGTGTTAGGATAAGTTGTGAAAGTTCTGTGGTGTGTGTACACTTGAAACCAAAGCTCTACTTATTAGCAAAAGACATATGAATAAAATCATGCTTATATATATCTATACACAATGTGGTACAGGGAATAAATAATGGGAAAAAGCAAAGTGGTTTTTTTTATACATGTACCATAAAAGCCAAAAGTAATAAGAAGTGTGGTCTTATATACTTATATATGCAGGTCACTGTACAGAAAAAATAAATAAATAAAAATAAAACCTTACTAATATATAGACACACACACACACTTGTTGACTGTTGTCATAAATAAATCAATAATATCATTGTTATTATTAGAAAAGGAAATAAGTGATAAATTAGAAAGGGGTATTATTTTTAATAATACATAGAAAAGGGAGTCATTAATTAATAATAAATCTAAAGGAGAATTAATATTCACAATGGTCTCCCTGATTTTTTTTTTAGTACCATCATAATTTACCCATTTCAAGCACTCCAAATATATTATTAGTAAAATTTGTATATTTTAATTTTATGAAATTATAAATTATAATTTTGATTATGTAAAGTTTTAGAAGAGTTATTAATGGTTAGTAAATTGGCTATGGTAGATTGATTATTTTTGGTGTGTGTTTGAGCTCTGGGATTAGGAGTAGTGTGATAATAGTTAGCTTCGACGAGAGGTAACTACTTTCCACTTGTTATGTGTATTAGTATGATTGTTTGTGAGTATTTTGTGAAATGATTATGAATATCTTAATAGAAATTGCCTTGCGGAACCTTATAATTTGAATTGTTAAGTATTTGCATATATTTATATATGTATAAGAAATTGAGATTTGAGCTATTATAACATGTATATGAGTTTTTTTTTTTTTTTTTTTTTGATATGAACATGAAAATCTTGGAAAATTCCTGTTGAGCTATTTATTGTGATAATTATGATAATGGTTGAATTAGGGATAGATGGAGTAGTTATTCCACCACATGGTGAGGCCTCCATTGATGCATGATGGTTGGCTTTCTATTGTCCCACCTGTTCAATGAGGGACTGACCCACTAGTTCAATGAGGGCTTACGACACCCCACTAGTTCAATGAGGGGAAAAGACCCATGGTCTGGGACATGTGCTCTAAGGATTTTGGCTGGTCATCATCACATGATCAGTGAGCTTTTGAGTAACCAGTAACATGGATGTAACTTAGCCCATGGGTCTAGTAGGAGAAAATAAGGCGGTTCAGTTAAATAGATAGGAGGCATCTTGGAAATTGTGTTAATGAAAAATTGTAATACCTAATTTATGATATGAACTTTTGTGATGTGGATATTGGTGATTTATATTTTTAATATTTTGTTATATATAAATTGTTCCACTTGACACCTCACTAGCACATATTAATATTCATAATAAGTTGGACTGATAGTTACCACATTTTTCAGGTGATAGTTCCCATATGGGTCCATCAGGGGAAACCTCAGAAGCTTAGGCTACTTCTGCTGAAAGTAGTGCTTCTGTCTTTTTGGTATAAGTTGGATGATTGTATATTGCCACGTTAGGGCTCATTTTGCATACTTTGGTTTATTTTGGATATTTTGTTAAATGTTGAAGCACTATTAAGTTACTGATCGAACTAATGTATAGTTGTTTTGTTAAGTAAAATGGAGGATGTTACACAATATCTATGGCAAGATTGACTCTATGACTTGTGATGAGAAGATTGTCAATATAAGGAGCAAGCTGGCTTTCATTTTCAATGAATATTTGAATGTGGGGACATTTTTTCCAACTCCTTATTAAATTTTTAAAAAAATTAACAAAGCTTAACGGGTTGGCCTGAGGCCCTTTTAAGCCCGTGGCCCTGTAAGGCCAGTCCTACAAGACCAATTTCATTTAACTTCTCTAATTTTTAAGCCCGGCCTTTGAAGGGCTTATGTTTAAACAGGCCGGTCCGACGGGCTCTGCTCGATTTCCTGGCTCTAGTATTCACCCTCCACCCATCCTCTCTCACTTTAAAATTATATATCAGTGTGTTTGGGTTGGCGTCCAAGAGCAGTGGGTTGAGCGGTGGATAGGAAAAAAAATTCAATGAAAAAAAGCCCCAGTTAGAGGTTTTTGGGGGTAGATTTTATTCTATTGGCCTCCTGAAAAAACACCCCATATCGCTGGATGCTCACTTGAGCATAGAGGAGGAGCATTGGGCTGACACGTTCCCCAATTCTCATCTTTCTCTCTCTCTCTCTTCCCTTTTCTCTGTTCATTCATGGCCTCCCACCTGCTCTTCCCCAATGAGCTCCTTTGCTGGGTCCCACTCTTTGGCGATAACCCATCGCCGAAAGCGCTCAAATTCAGCACTTGTAGCTATCCTCCCCGCCATTATGGCATCCTCCACAATGATCCTCCCTCTTAATGCAACCTTCACAAGAAGAAAAGCTCCTTTGCCGCTGCCCGTGTTAGTTCCCCGATGAATTTTAGCCATAGATTTCTTAAGTTTTCTGGCTTTTGGTTTCACCATCGACCCCCTCGATCCTCACTTGCCATCATCACCATCATCGGCGGTGAGTTTAACCTTTGTTTTCCCCCATCAATTTCGCCAAAAAAAAAATAGAGTGACGACGTCTGCTTCGACTGCGAATTGAAGTTTGAAGATTTGAGAACTGAACTTTAGTGATTTGAGAATCGAAGAGAGTGATGGCGGTGAGTTTGGTGATTTGAGAAATGAACTTAGTTTGGTGATTTGAGAACTGAATTTTGAACCCGGACGATTTTTGGAGAGACAATACTCAGAGGAGTGACTCTTTGGATGTGACCTTGCAAATGGTGGGTGTCTGCATATAAGGAGTCTAAATAGAGAGGTTTTTTTGCCCTTTCGAACAAAAAATGACGATGATGTGGCAAAAACTGCGCCCCACTAATTAGCAATGTACTATTATTCAATATCAACACGTTCATCTATATTTGTATGCATTCTAATTTATAAACAATTTTATGTATTAAATATATTTACTTAATTCAAAATCTCCTCATAGCTACCACTGCTACGGAAGACCGGCCGGACCTTCAGCCATCTTTGTAGGAATCCTAATACGACAAACAAAAGACACAAATCCATCGTCGATTAGATGAAGAGAAACCCTAGGAATTGATGAAACGAAACCCTAGAGAGAGGAGGAAGATGGGAGAGAGTAGTTACCTAGGGGAAATTTGTATTTGGCAAGATTGAGATCGGTGAGAATGGGAGAGAGTAACGTTGGTGGAGATAAGACGAGATGGAGAGAGTCCATATAGAGTGAACTAAGAGAATGGGAGAATGAGAAATAACGCTTAATAAAATAAAGCTAGTCCAATGATAAATACGAAAATAATATTTTTGGAGTTCTCAAACATCTTCAAGACGCCACAAATGATATTTTTGGCGCCAACCAAACAAATCTCGGGACGCCAAAAAATACCCTAGTGCCAAATTTTTTTAAAAAATTTCCTATGCGCTAAAAAATTTCCCTTTTAGATATCTTAAATATATTTTTTTGATTTCTTTGATTTGATTTGATTAGTATTCTTTTCAATTTCTTTAATTTGATTAGTATTATTTTCGATTTCTTTAATTTGATTAGTATTATTTTTTATTTCTTTGATTTGATTTGTAAAAGTTTCTATTTCTTTGATTTGATTTGATTATTTTCAATTTCTTTGATTTGTTTAGTAAAAGTTTCAATTTTTTTGATTTGATTAGTATTATTTTTTATTTCTTTGATTTGATTTGATTATTTTCAATTTCTTTGATTTGATTAGTAAAAGTTTCGATTTCTTTAATTTGATTAATAAAAGTTTTGATTTTGTTGATTTGATTTGATTATTTTCGATTTCTTTGATTTGAGATATTTGAGGAACTTATATTAAAGAATGTAAATTAATTTGTATTATCAATTCTTGTAATGTCAATATCAACCATAGATATTTCAAAAATTATATTGTATTTTATTAAAATACTGTAATTTTTTTCCCTATTTTAAGTATCTATATGCGGTTTATTAAAACAAATTAAACCGCAATATATGCAAAAATTATATTTGAACTTGGTTATCTATTGATATTAATATATATTTAATATTAATATAAATTGAGTTATAATGTGTGTGTATGATTTTTTATTATTTATATTTGAACTTGGTTATCTATTGATATTAATATATATTTAAGATATTATAATTTTGTTCATTTACGATGCTTGCCGCTAAGTTTTCTAGAAGATAATTATTAAGAATATTATCCTTTTTGGAAGATAACAAAATGTGGAACTAACTCTTCTTCTTCCCTAAATCTACAATCGAGGGTTCCAAATCTATAACCTATTACCAAAAATTTCTCGTGCTTATTATTCCAATCAATTTAGAATAATCTAAAATAACAAGCTGAAGAAAAAAAACAGTGAGTCCTACTCTTATCAATAATTTTCTTTAAGAATATCTTCATCAAAAATATTATTTGAAAATAATAATTTGATACCTTCCATAAAATATTCTATTTTTTGATTAAAATAAAATAATCGATATTTACTTGATTTATAGTTAATCTTTTACGTGATTGAATCAACTTTAGATTAGATTTTTCTAAACAAGAAATAAATTCTTCATAAGATTTGAATTGAAAATCTTACTAAAATCAGTATTTTTGGGGCAATTTGAGATATTTGAGGAACTTATATTAAAGAATGTAAATTAATTCGTATTATCAATTCTAGTAATGTCAATATCAACCATAGATATTTCAAAAATTATATTGTATTTTATTAAAATACTATAATCTTTTCCCTGTTTTAATTTAAGTATCTCGTATGCGGTTTATTAAAACAAATTAAACCGCAATATATACAAAATTATATTTGAACTTGGTTATCTATTGATATTAATATATATTTAATATTAATATAAATTGAGTTATAATGTGTGTGTATGATTTTTTATGATTTATATTTGAATTTGGTTATCTATTGATATTAATATATATTTAATATATTATAATTTTGTTCATTTACGATGCTTGCCGCGAAGTTTTCTAGAAGATAATTATTAAGAATATTATCCTTTTTGGAAGATAACAAAATGTGGAACTAACTTTTCTTCACCCTAAATCTACAATCGAGGGTTCCAAATCTATAACCTATTACCAAAAATTTCTCGTGCTTATAATTCCAATCAATTTAGAATAATCTAAAATAACAAGCTAAAGAAAAAACAGTGAATCCTACTCTTATCAATAATTTTCTTGAAGAATATCTTCATCCAAAATATTATTTGGATATAATAATTTAATACCTTCCATAAAATATTCTATTTTTTGATTAAAATAAAATAATCGATATTTACTTGATTTATAGTTAATCTTTTACGTGATTGAATCAATTTTAGATTAAATTTTTCTAAATGGGAAATAAATTCTTCATAAGATTTGAATTGAAAATCTTACTAAAAAAATGTTTGACTGTTTTTCATTTTTCCACATCATCGTATATAAACACTCAAGATTTTATCCACTCTCTCCTCACACAAAATTCCCCAAATATCTTAAATTGCCCCAAAAATGCTGATTTTAGGCGTCCTGAATGTATTTCAGGACGCCAAAAAATTCTCCAAGTATCTCAAATTGCGCAAAAAATGCTGATTTTAGGTGTCCTCAATAAATTTTAGGACGCCAAAAAATTTTCTGGCGTCAAAAAATTCTCCAAATATCTCAAGTTGTGCCAAAAATGTTGATTTTAGGCATCCTGAATAAATTTCAGGACGCCACAAATACTTTTTTGACGTCTTGAAACTATTTCAAGACGTCTAAAGTCTCAAACTCAAGTAAATAATTATAATAATGCCACCGCCTTCACTTTTTACTTCCTTTTTTTAAAAAGGGACGTCTTTTAGGATAGTAATATCCATATTTTATAGTAGTGTTAATAAATGATAGTTAACTCATTAAATACGTATTAAATTGAAATTTTTCTAACTTTACCTATCTTAAATTAGGTTTTAAATGAAAGAAAATATACAAAAAGTCAAATTTAAATATTAATTATATGGACAAAAAAGTATTCATTACTGTCCAAGTGAGTTATATTATATTCTAAACCTATATTATAGACTGGAGGATGTATGTATGTATGACAAAAAAGGAGATCAATGCAAAGGCTTTGACGTAGAGGATGTGTTGGGTTCGCTGTATGTGACGTTGCGATGATAAGGGGAAAACGAAACATATAACATGAAATGGAAGGGATAATATAATACACGAGTTAAGGTGCATTTTGTCCTTAAAGTATGCGCACAGGAGCAATTTTGCCCTTAAAGTTTTCGGCGTAGCAATGTTGTCCCTGAAGTTTCAAAACGGAACAATGTTGCCCCTCCGTTAAAAACTCTAACGGTCAACGTTAGGGTTTTTAACGAAGGGGCAACATTGCTCCATTTTGAAACTTCAGGGGCAACATTGGTCCCAAAAAAAGTAGCAATTTTGCCCTTGAAGTTTCAAAACGGAGCAATGTTGCCCCTCCGTTAAAAACCTAATGTTGACCGTTAGGGTTTTTAACAGAGGGGCAACATTACTCCGTTTTGAAACTTTAGGGGCAACTTGCTACGTCGAAAACTTCATGGGTAAAGTTGCTCCTGGGCGCATACTTTAAGGGAAAAAATGCATCTTAATCCTATAATACACTTATACACACACATATAACTGATTGGTTATGTCCTATATATATATATATATATATATATAATGGTTATTTTGTTACTGGATATCACAAGAACAAAGAAGAACAAATTAAAGATTTACATCAATTCCAGTATATATGTACTTAATTACATTGAACTTTATCTTCAAGGATCAAGAATAATGATATTATGTTTACAGCAAATGAAGATTAATAATGAAGAATAATCAGCTCAGCAGCAAATGATCACTAAATCCTTTGGAGATGTGTTGGTGGTAATAGCCAAATTCTGTTACTTCTCAGGTACTTTTGCATGTCGTCTTATTAACACACCGTGTTTCTTCATAGTAATCTCTCTCATCAACTGCATCTTTCTCACTGTGAGAGGGCCAAAAAAATGCCAAGTTAAATCAAAAAAGGAAGACCAATAGAGACGACTTGCAAATTGATCAGGGTCATCAGAAAATGTCGTCATTTTGAACTCATTTGTAAAGGTTTGAGCAGCCAAAATATGCCCCATCGTTTCCCAAGTATGACTTAATCTCCTTTCTATACCAATTGAAGAGAAGCGCCTTGAAAAGTTTAATAAGTCTAAATCCTTGATATACGTGTCGAAGCTGTTACCAAATATGATAACATTACTTAATAGATTTGGTTCCCAATTTGCTTCTAAGAGGTTATTGTATAAGTCTACATCACAGTGTGGCATGAAGAATATAGTTGGTTTCTGGGTTTTTCTCCTTCCACGTTCGTTGATGGATAAAACAGTACAACCCAAAGATTCCAAAACTTGGATTTCAATTGTTGAGAGGATAGGATCAAATACTTGTATCTCACCAATCCAAGCAAAATCTTTTTTCATTAGGATTGCAAGGCTAAGCTGCAACTTTGGAGTGTCATCTTTATCTGATTTAATACTACCAATACCATAAATTACCATTTGCATCTTTGGCTCTGATCCTAAAACTCTTCGTATGCCTTTGGAAATTGGTTTTCTTTGTATCTCGTCCCGAAAATTATGATAAAATTGAGACATCTCAAGTTCATATATAATTTGTTTCATTTTGCACGTCAATTCTTCTTGATTTGTCAGTGATTCTACTTTTTTATCTTTCACAAACTTTTGATTATCCGCTTTGGCTGATGTTTCCATTTATCCTTGATTTATTTGAGTTGTTTCTGACCAGAAACACAAAAGGTAAGTGACGCGAGGGAAAAAAAGGAAACATATATATCGCAGAAGAAAGTATATTACTTATATTAATATTCATCAACAACGCAGAATAAATACAAATACGTTTCAGTCGGTTTGGGGTTACCGTCACTCGATTTTAGGGTTTACCGTAACCCGACCATGTAACAGCCCGTGGATATTCCCCTACCCTGCCCATGTTACAGCCCAAGTATCTATTATTGATGATTAAAAAGACCTCAAATGCCTAGGTTAGTATCCGAAGCAAATCATCATATATATATAACATAATATCTGATCATATATAATATACTAATAAAAGACGATGTTAGAATAGTTAAACCATAATCATAATATTTGATAAGTAAGCAAGTTAGAGTAGAAGCAAAGACAGCGTTAAAAGATAAAGATCGAGGGGAATAACTTACCAGATTTGAAAGAGGAGAGGTCCGGTCCAAAAAGAGAGAGAGAGAGAGAGAGAGAAAAAGAAAGGTAAGCTTAGATGAGATGGAAGGAACTCTAGGTATAGAGGTGGGTAAGGATATATACTTAGGAGAAGGATAGAAGATATTTTAATTAAATTTTACCATATAAAATAGATTTTTCAGAGTATTGGTGGATATTAAAAAGATACTTGAAAATACTTCAATCTAATAAAAAATACATCTTCAAAAAATTATCTCAAGTATTTTGTTAGTACCCTAACATATTTTTTCAAGACCCTAAATTTTTTTCAAGATCATTGATAAGTAGATATTTTATAATTAAATAGGTATATATTTTATGATATAATGTGTGGATTTATTAATATTTTATACCTATTAATTATCTTTTATATATTTATCTATCTTTTAATTAAATATAGGATAAAAAATACTATAACAGAAAAAAAAAAATCTATTGAAAATCCTATTCTATTGGGTAGGAGATATTATGTGATCTAAAAAAGGTAACAAATTAAATTGAAAAGGATATAATATATTATATTAAAATAAATGGAGAAAAGAAAAGAAGTTCCTGTGCAAATAAAAGAGTGAGAGACGGAAGCATCATGGAGGATATATTAGTGATAGCACGAAAAAAAGATTACAGGCGCCCCAAGAAAGGTGTAAAAGTCCTAAGAGATATTAAAAAGCAGGACGCATCAGTAAAAAGAGGAGGAAAGACGCAGAGACGAAAAACGAGCACAGAGACGCACGGGAATTATTGACAAAAAGAGAGGCGAGACCTAAATCTAAAAGGGAGGAGCGTGATTCAAACGGGATTCAAGATGCAGAGCAGATAGAGAAGTGGATAGTTGGGAGTGATTGGTTGCACTCTTGATTTCTCTTATCTTTCCTTTATTCTTTCTTTTATTTTTTGATTCTGAGTTTCATCTTTTCATAGATTTTAGTATAGCTTTCTTTTTTCAACCTAGAGAACCTATGAACTTTTAGAGATTATTCCCACCGCATTAGTTTTGCTTAATTTAATTTTAGTTTATTTAATCTTGCATTTATCGTTATTGCTTAGTAATTGGCCTCTATTAAGCATGTTTTGGGATTTAAAGTTAAACTTAGAAGAGAGAATCTTAAATTGACCTTAGATTAAATAATGTAGAATTAGATTTTAATCTAATTTGTGTCTAGGATATGCATATATACCTAGAAGCTCCACATAATCAAATTAGAGTGAGCCTGAGTGAAAAAACATCTTATTTAGTTGTGTGAGGCATTACATAATTAACTAAGATAGGTATATAAATGGACCGAAAGGTATTTATAGACATTGATACTCTAGGTTAGCTGAGTTAGTTAAGTCAAAATTAATTTAGTGGGAATAAAATCTAAGAAACCAATAAGGGATTAGCGACTCTAAGTTATAGTTCTCTACATTGGTATTTGCTCAGTGAAAGTTCTTGCTATTATTAATTTCTTATTTAATTTCTTTTTATTATTCAAAACAAATCTGACTCTCTCAACTTAAACGAAATAAAGGAATTTAATATCTACTCGCTAGTTGGATTAAGTCCTCATGGGAACAATACTTTACTCATTATTTTATTACTTGATACGACCCGTATACTTGCGAGTCTATAGGCTATAAATTTCGTCCTATCAAGTTTTTGTAAAAATCATGAAGTATTTTTTCAATACCAGTTAATATTTTAAAGTATCTTTTTAGTATCGGTCAATATCTTAAAGTATTTTTTTTAATACCAGTCAATATCTTAAAATGTTCTTTTAATACCAATCAATACCCTAAAATATTTTTTTTGAAGGTCATAAAATAATTTTTTAAGATCATGAAGTATTTTTATCAGTATCCTGAAATATATTTTTAATACCTATATATATATATACACATTATCGTAATTTATATTCAAAAAGAATCAATTCGAAATTGACAAATTGAATTATGAAATTACAAAAACATAAGTTTTTTGAATTGGATCAATACTCCCAATTTTTTGAGTATGAGTAAAGGATCCATGGAAAAAGAAGAATGGTTGGGACAACAAACATCCATCTCGTTCGTATTTTGGATACCCGTATAACCATCAAGACCCTAAGTGACTAATTCCAGGAAATTAAGCGGCGTTGAGGACAAAGAAATTGTTGGAGTTACCATTTTTTTTTATCCAGTACCAACATACTTGATGTTAAGAAATATATATATATATATATATATATATATAAAGAGGACTAGCTACATTATTTTTGTGCCAAACGGTGTCATTCTGAAGAAAAGGAGGGAAGCAGAGAGTAAAAGATAAAGGAGAGAAGCCGATCCCAATAATTACACGTATGGCTTAAATCATATTGATATAAAGATAACCGTCATCTACATATATACCTAAAATTCAATATTATATCAAAGTCATTTGATCTATGGACAACAAAAGAAAAAAGAAAAGGAAGAAAAAAAAAATTTGTGGACAAGAGGTTTCTGAGACTAAAAATGTACAAGCCCAAGCAAAATAAAAACCTTGGAGATTCAAAATAAAATAATACAACCCTAGGAAAAACAGAAAAAAATAAGTTAATGAAAAAAATAAGTTGGAAAAATATTAAAATATACCCCACATTGAATAGTTAAGCATTGAATCAAAGGTATATCTGTCCGATGAATCTTGAGTCATTTTGATAGAAACAACGTCAACCTTCACATATCCACAACAGGTAGCAGCATATACAAAGCAAAGCAAAGGATCAACTCACTTAAGTGTGTTCAATCCTCAAATCACTTTAATGAGTTCATTCCACTTGAAAACATAGAAATGAGGGATCATGAAGACAAATCTACTGATTGGGACCCAAAAGTGACAGAAGAAAAGCCCTGTAGTTGCCAGATGTTTCTGAGTGAACTGAATCGTTCAAGGACTTGTTATATTTTTTAACGTATTCAGCTTTTATATACTGCATATCAATCTCAGTCCTTGTTACAATCACCCTTATAAGCGCAGAATCATCCGTCCCAAAACCTTTCATAGCCTTGTATAACACCTGCATTCAGAAGAAAACAAGACACGATACATTCATTATATATATATGGAAAAATTCCAAACAAATACCATTTGTATTTGGAAAACTCCAAATTAACACATGGAAATGACAAATAGGTCTCAAGGACAATTTTGGAATTTTAAAATATCGTGTTTTTACTAAAATGTCCTTTAAGTTGTTTTTTTAAAAAGAAAGAACCCTCGCAGACGTAATGAGATTGACTATTATAGCATAGAGATTGACTACTTGAACTCCATAAACCTTATCCGGCATCATTAATAAGTTGAATAAAAACAACAATAACTTGAATATAGCGATTGATAAATTACACTCCCAAGGTTATTAATAGCTACACTCAAGTTGTTATTACCTTTATTCAACTTGTCAACAACGCTTGATAGGGTTTATAGAGCTCAAATGGTCAATCTCATTACTCAAGTTATCACCAGAGCTCCGACCGTCGACCATTGGAGGCCTGCAGGTGGGGTGGTCCTGGCCAGCAAAGTTTCGGCACCGGCAAGGGTTTTTCACTTTTATAAAAACTTGAGGGGTATTTTGGTAAAAGCATAATTTTCCAAAATCCCAAATTAGTCTCTTGAAACCTATTTGTCTTTTCCGTATGTTAACAGATTTTGTGGAACTTTCCAAATTCAAATGATATTTATTTAGAATTTTTCTCGATATACATTTGGCAATAACCAATCTTGAAAGATTCCAGTATTGTTTTGAAACAAACATGTTTCAAGAGAGCATGTCACTTCAAGACTCTCTTTTTCTTAATATTTAAGAGATTCAAAACAAGAATAAAGGGGAAACAACAAATTTCTACCGAGAAGTAAATTTAAGGGACAACATTGCTTTAACTGAAACTATAATAAGGGACTAAGCCTTGAATGCAGGTTTTCTCACAGAAAAGTAACCAAATTATTTCCCCTTTTTTTCAAATCATGAAGGATAAGGTTGGTTCTTTTGAAAACTAGAGACTAAGCTCAAGGAATCACATTAGAAGGATATAACTGCAGTTAAATGACATATCAGCAACAAGAAAATAACTGGCTTCCAAGTACAAGGGAATACCTTAGCAAAAAACTTTCCTGGATTCTCTGCACATCGTACTATTGTCAAAAGAGCATAACGGAAATTCCCAGATGTTTCTTTCTTTATTGCCTGATATATTGGATGTGAACAAGGGTAAGCACTGGAATCAAATTTCCAAGAATATACTCTACTCTGTAGGAAGCCAAATTACGTGGTTTGACTTGTGCTTTTTGAGCTGCCTGATTTGTCCAGTTCTAGTTATGCTTGAATGCCATTGGATAGTAAATGTCATTGTAATTGTGACAGACAGATAATGAGTGTCAAAACATGGTTCTCCCTCATGTCCTCAATATAAGAGATAGATAACTAATTTGTTGATATTAAGAAAATTGTTAAGTTAGTTATTTGTAACAAATATGTGTTGGTTTTTTTCTAAAATATCCCTTTTAATCATGTACATTATGGAAACATTTTTCCTATGTGCAATTATTAGGAATATTTTGGAGGAGAAAATTATAAATTTAGGGGGACAAAGTAGATTGAAACCCTATATTTAGGATCAAAATAAATCTCTTATCTAACTCTTATACTTAGCACATGGAGGTGGTATAATATTTATTTATGCAGTAGTTTCTTCCCGTATACCTTTTTCAGTGGGTGGCCATACAGTTCATGGTAACAAGAATTAGTGGCATTTAATTGGGGCCTGCTTCTTTCACTGAAAATTTGGATAAAGGTCTTCTCATCAGTTCCAAATTTCTTCTCTCCTGCTTTATACAGTACCTTCGCATCCTTCTCAGCTATCTCTCTGCTCACCTCAGGCCCTTCATAACGAGGAATGCTTACATATGCAAGCAACATCTGACTCAATTTTCACCCAAAAAAACATCAGGACCACAAGGAAAGTAAGCTTTTACATGTAAAAGTGCTTTTAAAGGTAAAGCAGCAGCAACAACAAATCTTTATTTCACTAGGTCGAGTCAGGCTACATATGAATAGATTGTTAACAAGAAGATCTCATTCAATAACTTCATCGAGTGTTTTCTTCAGTTTTCTTCTACCCCTTTTTAACTAAAAGCAACCAAAATGTAGAGTTGTCCTGGAAGAGGCAAACCAATATGCACTTGGAAGAATTTTGAAGCCCATTGTAGGACCCTACTCATAAATAACGTCAAAACCATTTGGTAATTTGGAAGGCGTGAGATGTTTTCTTTTGGAAAACCAGAAACTGTTTGGACCTGAAAAATGGAAGTAGAAATAGGAAAGAGAAGAGGAAGAATAGTGAAGAAGAGGAAATCTACAACTAGAATCTCTAATTCTAGATGAATAAGGAGTTAGAAGAGAAAAGAAGGAGAAGATGTATAAACGGGTTTAGGTTCTCTTAGAATCTTTTGTCTCCTTTTCTTTTCAGAATCTCATTCTCACCCTCAAATTTTTTTAAAAATATAGATAGTTCAAATTCCATATTTTATAAAACTATTATTTTAAACATAAATAAATCAATTTAAACTATTAAAATCTAATCAATACAATTCATAACTACAACACAAACAAAATTTTAGAAAATTAAATTATAAAATACTATAATAATAGTTTGAAAAAATATTAAATCTGAACTATTCATTTTTTGATCTAAGGGTGGAGATGAGATTCTGAGAAGAAAATGCAAAAAATGATTCTTAGAGTATCCTCTTCCCACACAAACTGAAAATAACTATTTTATTCTATCTATATAAAACTGTCAAACCAACACTGGACACTTTTAACATTTAACACAAGACAAATGATAAAACATAAAATACAAATGATGGCGGGCTCCTATCAGAAACAAGGGACAAAGAGGAAGCTCATCACCTGCTTATGATCTCCAGATGTCATCATTTCAATGTCATGCTCAAGAGGAATTCCAAACTTAGAATAGTAGACCTGTCTTAAGTATTGTAACTGAGACGGTGTTCGTGAGCATATCACTTCTGTTGCAGCTTCCAGGTTTTGATCCACAACTAGTTTCTTCCTAATCACTTCTGCATCACGCCCTGCAGGGTCATGCATCCAAAGCAATACTGCATCCTGAAATTCACACAAAATGCCATACTATACAGTTACTAACTTTTTTTACTTTATAAGAAAACAAGTTACTGAGTACCAAAAAAGAGAGGCGTTTGTTTCTCAGGTAAAATAATATATAGTCTGATGATTTAATTAATGATTATTATATCAGTACCTCTAACCTGCCAGTAAGCTCAGAAGATAAGCGTTTGACAAGCTCTGAAGAATACAAAGTTCTGTATTCATGTTCGATGTAGGCACGTTGTGTACCATCTCGGTGAGCAAGGATCTCAAGAACAGCTTTAGTATCACATCCAAATCCTGTGAAAGCAAAGAATTAAGAAAAAAGAAATAAATGAAAAATGGATTATGGATGAATTGAGGACAGCACAAATTAACACTAATGGCCTGACAATCATTTTGGTCTATTAACAGCCAAACCAACCCCACCCCCCCCCCCCCCCCCAACAAAAAAAAAAAAAAAAAAAACAAAGGAAAGAAAGTGAAATTAGCCCCTTGAGTTTCAATGTATGCCATATTCGTCCTTTTCACTACATCCATAAGAGATCATTTGGCAACACATAGAATTCAGGGATCATTTTGGAATGTCAAATGAAGCTGATGGCCAAGCATGATGCAAAGTGAAGGTTGTGCTATTAATATACTCCCTCTTGTCCTTAATAGAGGACATATTTAGGAAGTTATATCTTGGTGACCTATTTATAATATTAGTCAACTTTTTTTCTAATTTATCTTTATCGATGCTTCTTCAACAATAATTGAAGAGAAAAATGAAGAAAGGAATTAAGAAAAATGATTAGAATGTTTTTGAAAACATGTCATAATAATGAGAAGACAAGCTAAGTTCATGTAGAAACCAAAATAGATGCTTTTGAAGAGGCTACAACTTTAAATATAACATATTGAATATATTGTGAAAAGAAATTGAAATCTAGCTAACCATCTTGGTGGCTGCCAAAATCTAAAAAATGAAAATGACAGAAAGGAAAAAAAAAAAAAAAAAAGGTTCTCTGGCTAACAATGAGTTCCAATCACAGAAACCAGGGCTTGCTACCCAATCAACTCATTATCATCCAACGTAAAATATTAACAGGGATTATGAATACATCTACAAATCCTTATTTTAAAATAATTTCCTTCCAGAAAAATTTACATAGATACTGGCATACATGATTCAATGCAGCAAAATTCATCTCAGAATGAAAAATTTGCTGCTTCTTTTAATAAAGATGCTCAGCGTCTAAAACCTGGTTTTTCCCAGATATTGAAACCTATTATATAATTAAGATTATGAACAACAAATTTAAAGAAAGGGTAGTACCTTTGAAAGCACGGTGAAGCTGTATGGCATCTTCCCTGGGGGAAGGAGGAACTGAGGGTAAGCTTAGCGTTGACATTTTCGTTTCCTAAACACAATCTTCTGCGTTTTTCTATGCCTATCTCAAAATCTCCCAAAAAAAAAAAAAAAAAAAAAAAAAAAATCAAAATAGAAGCAGCAAGAAATATGCAAGTTATGTCCTCAACATTTAGATGGTTTTTGTGATCTATTCGTCTTTTCTACATACAAGTGTCTGGTCTGCATTCTATGAATTTTTATAATTAATTAAATTAAATTATGTACTTGAGTTTCAATAAACAATTTTATATTAAGTATCTAATCTAAATATCATATATAAAGCTCATTTAAAATTAAATATATGATTATTTCATAAATTAAAACTTTACAGATCACAGATGCTTTTTTACGGCATTTTATGAAATTATATTTAGATTTTCCAATTTGCTACATATGACATTAAACCGTGTTTCTATCGAATGGGTCACGTCCAAACCATGTTCTTGATGAGTGTTTTGAATGTGGTTCATATAGAAATGCCAATTAATATACCGAATGCTAACTCCGATCGTTAATATAATAGCTAGTTGACTAATTTAGATAGGCTGAGAAAATTATTTATGTCAGTTATTTATAACAAATATAAGTTAATTTTCCTAAAATACCATATTTCAAAATGTCACCTTGGATAAAAAACTTTTTTATGTGTATAATCAATAGAGATGCTTAGACGAAAAAACTGTAAATTTGGGTAATATAGATTGAAGTTGCATATTTATGATCATATCTGATTTCCAACTAACTAGCTCTTATATTAATTACAAGAGGTAGTGTGATATTAGACCATTTGAGCCTATGGTTGACGCCATTAGTAATCTTGGATCCTCGACACAAACCTGTCTATGTCAACCGTTTGATTGAAGACATCTATTATGATCTTGAATTCTGTGGCCATGAAAATAAAGGCCAAAGATACCTTAATAAACATACGCACATGGAGGAAGAGAGCTTTTTCAAGGCGAATGAATCATATTTACGCAAGAGCAACCAAATTGTCATTGCAGTTTCAATAAAAGCACTCAATCTCAAATCTCTTCAATGATAAAAGAAAATCTCCAAATTTTTCTGCAAGGCACTGTTATGCAAGAAATATGTGCATGGAGCCAGCGTCTTAGTAGTGCAGTGGCATAGGAGCTTGGCTCCCTCCCCATGTCCAGGATTTCAACCTTGCCCCCCTCCCCATACTATGTGTATAAAAAAAGAAAAAGAAATATGTGCATGGAGTTTAAACTATATAACTTAAATCCCATCATAATGGAAAATAAGGATCCACATGGCACGAATATAATTACACAACAGCATTTCATCTCTCAAGACTCAAACTGAAACTTCTATGTACCAAACATCAAATACAACTCATCTTACTAACAATGTTACCATATTGTAAAGGAGGAGAGTTTGAAGTTATTTATTCCACACAAAGCACCAACATCATGATCATCTTGACCATTTTACTGGTTGGGACCCAAAAGTGCCAGAAGAAAAGCCCTGTAGTGGCCAGATGTTTCTGAGTGAACTGCATCATTCAGTGTCTTCTTGTATTTCTTCTGATATTCAATTTTTATATACTGCATATCAATCTCTGTCCTTGTTACGACCACCCTTATAAGGGCGGAATCGTTGGTCCCCAGACCTTTCATTGCTTTGTATAAAACCTGCGTTGGAAAGAAAATAAGAACACACACACACACACACACAGACATACATATATATACATATATATCCATCTCTTGACAAAGAAGAGTTTTTGAAAGTTTCCTTCATGCTTCTGAAGTAAACTTCTTTGAAACAGTACAGCAAATTATTGGCATTTCCGCCCTTTCCAGATAACAAGATGCAGAAAATAGACCACACGTTAAAACTTGCACCACTTATTGCAACCTCCATCTTTAGTTGCATGACACAAACTTGAGATTGAATCAGAAAAATTGTAGCTTCAATGTAATTAAATGATACTGCTGTTGAACTAGCCATGAAGGACCATATGCAGCCTATTTCCTTTGTAAAGCATAGCTAAGTTGTGGTCGCTACCCCATCTTCGGTAATTCAAAAAATAAATGATACTGCTATGTGAAGCAAATACCTAATTGAAGTGCAGGAAAATACCTTTGCAAAATACTTGGCTGGATTCTGTGCACATTGGGCTATTGTCAAAAGTGCGTAACCGAAATTCCCTGATGTTTCTTTTTTTACTGCCTAATATGGGTGCAAAGTAGATAAGCACAAGAACAAGATTTTTTCGAGAAGAAAATTTGAAAGGGGAAATCAGGTAAAAAGTAAAACATACCTTCTTCAGTGAGTGTCCATACATCTCATGGTAATAAGAACTTATGGCATTCAACTGTGCTGCACTTCGTTGACTGAAAATTTCGATAAAAGTCTTCTCATCAGTTCCTAATTTTTTCTCCCCTGCCTTGTACAGAACCTTTGCATCATTCGCAGCCATCTCTCTATTAACCTCAGGGCCTTCATGACGAGGAGAGCTTATATATGCAAGCAAGATCTGAGTCAATTTTTTTTTTTTTTTTAAAAAAAGACAAACGCATCAGCAATAGCAACGAGGAGAGCTTATATATGCAATCAACATATCTGACTCAATTTATAAACAAAAAAGTATCAGCAATAGCAGCTTCATCGTTCCTGCATCTTCAAAATGAAAATTCCAGGTTTTGCTTTATAACTCTACAGTTGGAAGAATCACATGGAGAGATTATTCAAATGACTTTGTCATTGCATAAAACAATCCAATAGGATTTTGTTGAGCAGAACATGATGACCACACGGGTTGTAACTTCAAAAAATTTCAACCGCACATGAGCCAATTAAAAAATGGCAAAATAGAACTATCCTGGAAGAGGCAAAACAATATAATACTTGAAAGGAATTTTTAAACCCATCATCATTCCTACTCACATGCAAAAATATAATTTCAAAGCCATCTGAAATGACATAGTGAATTTCAACCTCCAAGAGACAAATCAACCAGAACTCTTCAACTCACGGTTCACAATAACTGGAAGATTAGGAAGCAAGGAAAATTGTGAAACTTTTGGCCAAAGGAGCATATTCAGTGTGACTGTTTTGGAATCGCCAAGGCAGCTTCCCTAAGAGCCCCACACACACACAAGCACAAGGAGAAACCTCACCTTTTTATGATCTCCAGATGTATTCCTTTCAATGTCATGTTCAAGAAAAACTCCAAACTTAGAATGATATATCTGTTTTAAATATTGTAGCTGGGATGGAGTTCGTGAACATATCACTTCAGTAGCAGCTTCGTGGTTTTTTTCTAAAACTAGTGTCTGCCTAAGGATTACAGCATCACGTCCTGCAGGGTCATGCATCCAAAGCAGAACTGCATTCTGAAAATCAGAAAAATGAAAACAAAATACACAAAAGAAAAGATTATTATAAACAGTATGAAACACATCATAATGGATTTCAAAGTAAATATTAATTAATACCTCTAACTTGCCACTAAGTTCAGAAGATAAGCGTTTAAGAAGGTCCTCAGAATACATAGCTCTGTATTCATGTTGGATGTAGGAACGTTGTGTAGCGTCACGGTGAGCAAGTATATTAATGACAGCACTAGTATCACATCCGAATCCTGTGTAAATGCAAAGAATTTATGAAATAGGAAAAAAAAAATTAAAAATGAATAAAGCACTGGAGGCAAGCTCAAGAGGCAGAGTTGGTAGACATGCTCTAAAACAGTGTTGTTAAAACGTAGAGTCTACGTAGAAACGGTAAGGGTGAGTAAAACGTAAACGAAACGTAAGAGTTTACTACATACTAGCAAAAAAAAAAAAAATATCCAACATATATAAAACCAAAATACACTAATACATTAAAGTCATCACAAATTTAAATCTAAACACTCAAGGAAATAATTAAGTTAATAATTTAATGTGATTTTTCATAATTAAATTAGGATTCTTAATGCATTTTCTTGGAAAGTGTAGTTATGCCCCAAAAATATTTCAAACTATTTCAATTTAGTCCCTCCTCAGAACTTTGAATTCTTCCATTTTAGTCCCTTGGTCAAAACGCACGTTTTGACCAAGGGATTAATTAGGTCATCTTCTTCATTCCAGGGACTTGAGACAGACCCGATCACCCAAGATCACAGAGCGCCGCGAGGTGAGAGGCGAGAGAGGGGCGAGCTTCGACCTTCGATCCTTCCTTCCTCCACATTCCTCTAAGTCGCCGCCGGCCTCCACCCTCACCACCATCACCGCCACCGACCCGAAACAGAGGGGCGAAAACTGTAAAATATGGCGACCACCAGCGCTGCGAGTTAACACACCGTGTCAACCGATTTTACCGAGTTGACACGGCGTTTCAACCGTGTCAACTCAAAATCCGTTCCTACATCCGTTTCGACACGATTTCCGACCAAAAAACGTAGAAATGGACGTTTCTACGTTTCTAAATGGCATTTTTACAACACTGCTTTAAACCCTCTCAAAGTAATAACCAAAAAAAGCACCCAACACATATTAATAATGGTTTATTAATATTTTGGTCCCTTATTGTTTTTGTGTTAACATAGTCCCTTAATTTTATTTTATTTTTTCTAGAATTCAATTTGATCCGTTAACTTTCAAATTGTGTCAAATTAATCCTTTTTGTGACATCCATTAAAGACCATTTGGAATGCAAAATAACATTAAAAGATCATTTTGGAATAAGTTTAAGGACCAAAAGGATATTTAAACATTAACAAAAAAAGCTATAGTCTAGAGTAAAGTACTCTTCAAGAGCAGCTCCAGAATGTGAATTGTGAAGACATGTTCAACGTAGAAACCATAGTACTCTTCCGACCCCTTAATATAAGACATATTTAGAGAGTTTATCTTAGTCCTAAATCTTAGACAAAGTTTTCATATTTGTCAATCTTTTCCTAATTTTCCCCTATTGATGCTCTATCAACAATAATCAGGGAGAAGAGAGGATGAGGGAATTAAGGAAGGTAACTAAGGTGTTTTAGAAAATATATGTCATATTAACTAACTTAATCAACTTCCTTAATCTAATTAAATTAAGTAAATATATCGTATATTAAGGACCGGAGGAGTACACTCTTTAGAGGAAAACATATTGAATACGCTCTCAAAGGAAATTCAACTATATTTGGCTGTCTAGTAGCTTCCAAATTCTAGTTTTGAAAATGTCAAAGCCTGGTTGGCTTAGTGGCATAGGTATCACCCTTGTGGCGAATGGTAGGCGGTAGTAGGTTCAATCCCGTAGCCCCCCTACAAGCATTAACTTGCGATTCCAAGCCAAACAAAAATGCCAGGAATGTTTTCATGCCTGCTGTGAGTTCCAATCACAGACCCTAGTGGTGTGGTTTGTTACCCAATCACCTAATAATGATCCCAAGTATGAAAAATAGGAAAGAGATTAAGAATACATCAACAAGCCCTCATTATAGAACAAGTATCCCCAGAAATCCATGTTCGATTCTGAGACTTTATCCCTACCATATTATGCTTCGAGATGTCCGCTAGAATCGTTAAACAGGATTAACAGCAGTATGAGTCATTTCAAAAAGCTCAGATCAACAGCTTAATAGTTTACCTCCATTTTTCCATAAAATCCTAAGCGTCCAGAACCAGGTCTCTTCCACAATTACCGACACAACTTAAAGGCAAAAAGAAATTGAAACTCAATTGAGTATGATCAGTTAACATGCAAGACCAACAAAAGTTGAAGACGAAGATGGAAAATCGTTCCTCATTACACACATTACACAGTCACAAACAAGTTTAACTTCAAAAAAAAGGGGAGAGAAGTCGAGACAAAGAGAGAAGATACCCTTGAAAGCGCGATAAAGCTGTACAGCATCATCTCTCGGGGAAGGAGGAGCTGGAGGTACCCTCAGCGTAGACATCTTTCTCTCAAAGACCAATTCCTTGGGGGTACTGTTTCAACTATTTCAATTATATTTCTGACTTTCTTTCCATTTCTTCACGCGAAAGGTGCAACCTAATCGAAAGCGGTGTATTTAATATATGAGATAGATATCGTTACTACCATTTTTTTTACACATTAACGTTACTACCACTTTTCCACTCGTTAGATTAGAATCTTAATAGGAGAGAAAATTATAAAGATGGATGAGATTGATCTAACGCTTTAAAAGTGGTAGAACAAAAATGGTAGAATAATATCCTATCCCATTTAATATTTATATAGATTTTTTTTTTTGTTACGGTTGATCCAAACAAAAATATATATATATATATATATATATTTTTAGGGTAAATGAGCAATTTTATATATGTAATTTGGCTCGGGGAATGCTCAAGACCACGTAAAATTTTCTCGACCAAAAATACACATGTAATTTCATTTTGGAAGCACCAAAGACTACTACCATTAGTTGACCATCGACCGTTAACTTGGATAACGCTTGCGTGGCGATAGAATTAATAAAGTTTAAAATTTTGCGGTCGGTCCCCACCACCGCAAGAACTGATCAAGTTGCGCGCCATCGGCAAAGAAATTTACGGTAGGGTGACCAGTTGTGGGGCTCACTAGCGGGGTATTTTAATTTTTTCTAATTTTTTAATTTTTTTTTCATAATTTTTTGAATTTTTAAATTATTTTATAATTTTTTTTAATTATTTGAATTTTTTCTAATTTTTTAAAAAAAATTTCCTAATTTTTTCGAATTTTTTAATTTTTTTTTTTTGAATTTTTCGATTTTTATTCCACGTCATCGCCCACGTCCACGGCGTGTCAAATCAAATCGTTAACATCGGCTTTTCATCCAAGTTAACTGGCCAACTATCAAATGCTTTGGCGCTCCAAAAATGAAATTAAATATGTATTTTTTGGTCTAAAAAATTTTACGTGGTCTAAACGCTCCTGCCAAATTACATATATAAAATTGCTCCTTTACCCCTTTTTTTTTTTTTTTTTTTTTATGTTGGCAAGCGGCCGTAAAGAAATAGCATGAAATAGTGCAGCCGTTTGTCAGAAGTTAGGACCAAAATAAATAAATAAATAAGCCATGCGACTTACAGATGGCTTAAAAGTAATTGATGATTAAGATTTACTTCTCTTACCAAAGAAATGAAAGTATCAGATACACACGGTATGTTTCTTTTCTTCCCTCTTTTGACAGTATGTTGTTTAATGGAAGTTTTATAAATTAAGAAATTTAATTTATCTTTTTAAAAAATTAGAAATATAATTGATATGCTAATCTTTATAGATTGCATTTTTTAGGTTATTGTAATAACATGAACTTTGGACTTAGAAAATTGAGGATAAACTAATATTATGTGGATGACTAAACCTAATTTAGGAAGTATGACATCTCAAATTTTGAAATCTGAATGATTAGAAATATTATATGAGATTTTATTATGAAAATTTGGACAATAATTACAGTCAAGGAAGGGGAAAAGAAGTGTGGCCAAATGGGAATTTTCAATGGTGACTATGTATAATTGTCAAAATGTCATCATTTTCCATCCTCCTTGCTCTTGACCATGATGCATGCTCCTTGGATCATAAGAAGGGATATTAAATAACCATGTGATAATGTATTAAAGGTCATTGAGTGTGAACTTCAAGCTTCACACCACATCCCATTTTCGGCCAAGAGAGAGGAGAAAGTGTATGAATATTTTGTCACATTTATGCTTGGCCAACAAGGTGAGAATTAAATACACATGTGATCATGCCTCCTTAGTCCACAAGTGTGAATCACAAGCTTCCTACTTGTGCCCTAAATTTAGGCCAAGTGGTCAAAAGGTGTAAACCATAAGCCTCATACACATGTGCCAAATCGGTCACATGGACAAAGGGAAGAGCATGAGATCAAATGATTTTTAGCACATGTGAAATTTTAAAAAACAAAAAAACAAACAAACAAAGAGAGAGATATAAGGGGAGGTCAGTCATGAGGCATTGTGGGGCCCATAGACTTGGCCTCCAAGAAATTCAAGAACACTTTAATCTCTTCTCTCATATTCTTAAAGTGGCTAAGCAAGGAAACACCAAAGAGGAAGAGCTAGCTGAAATAAAGAAGAGGAAGAGGAAGGAAAAACTCAAGAGGAACAAGGTGAGTATGGAATCATATGCCCTTCATCTCTTCTAGTCCTCTTCTTGTGGCAATTCCAAGCCCTAACAAATTCTTGGTATGGTATTTGATCAAGGTGGATGAAACCCTAGAAGCCAAAGGGACGGCAGAAATTGCAAGAAATGCCAATGTAAGTGATGATTCTAGTCTTCTTGTTGTTGTTCTTATTGTTGTGGTGCTTGAAACCGACCTCTTATTTACTTCAGGGGAGATTTTGTCTAATTTGATAAAAAAAATGGTTAAAGTATGATTAAGGCTCAAACTATGAGCTAGGAAATGAATTGAGGCCAAACTATGGTGATTATGGAATGAAACTTGGAAAATTACCTTTGCCTTTCCCTAGCTCATGTTTCGGTCAAAATAGGACATGTATAAGGAATGAGATTTTGTCTATTTGGATATTTCCGATGCGTTTAAAATGGAAAATTATATAACGTAAAGGTTAGAAAATGATTTTGGAAAAATTGAAATTGAATTGGACAAAAACCCTAAGTTGCTAGTTTTGATTACCTGCATGACAGTTTACTTGTGACTTGTTTTTGACTAAGTAAATGGTATCCAATGACCCTGAAACTTTTCAGGATTATAATAGATATTCTAAACTTTAATTTGATATATATTATGGGCCGATTAGATACGTAAATTGGTAATTGTGAATTTTGAAGCTGGTAATGTAAAATTGGCAAGAATTTGTGACAATGTCCAATGAATTATAATTCTGTAATTTTGTGCGTCCAATTGTCTAAGTATAATAGTTTTACCTGAAATTAGACTTAATAAAGGTCATATAGCCTTTATAAGCACTGCAATTGGACATTTGTATATAAATATATGAATTTTCAAAGTTAGTTAAAAATTCTTTCAGTTTTGACTTGTGCGGAAATGAGAAATGTAAGGACAAATGGTAATGAAGTTAATTTCTAAGGGTTAAGCTAAACTCTTGGAGTTAATATGAGCCCTTTAGCTTTATAAAAAGGTTGGGTAAATAATAGCCCATTGTCCCTGAATATGTATTTATAGGTTTAAACGTTGCGCGGGACGACAAAAGAATTGAGAGCCAAATTCAAGAATTGCTAAAGCGTTTATGTAGTAAATCTAATCTCACATACTCTGTATGACTATATATGCATGCTTGAATCATGTTTGAGAAAGTCCCGCTTGTATGAGGCCAAACTACTCGAGGCTCGATTGAACAGAAGAGCTGACCATAGGGTAACCTTCCTGGTGACTAGGTGTAGGCCTATTGGACCAGTAGTCCTAAGGCGACGAACCTAGTGGCATTCAATTATTATGGGTTATTACCCAATTAAGTACTTAGCGTTGTCATAGTGGATCATGTGATGATTGTTTGCAGTTAATGTTGCATGTGATTTTTGATATTTAATCCCTTAATGTTGTACATGCTGTTGTTGATTGTTTTGTTTGTGCTTGACTACCATGTACTGTTTATATAGTGTATATGAGATTAACTGTTACTTTGGGATTCTTCGTAATCCTAGCTCTTGTCAATAATTGTGAAATGGACAATGTACTGGATGTGATTCCCGAGACAAGGCGGTCGATACCGGCAATTGGTGGTTCCGGTCTAGCTCAAGACCTGTTGTGGGTTATCTATAATTGTGTAATACTCCCTCCGGTCCTAATTATAGGAGCAAATTTTGGAGTTGGTTTTGGTCCTAATTATAAGAGCAAGTTTTAACCTTTGTCAATTTTTTCCTATAATACCCTTATTTATACTTTCTCAATAATAATTTAATAATACACCTATATATTTTATAAAGTAAATAATGTTTTCAACTCATTAATGTCATATACACCTAAATTATACTTTTTTATATAAAATAATTTTGAGCAATTTTTGTCATATTTTTCCCATATCACCCCTACTAATACTTCTTCCACAATAATTAATTTAACAACACCCTTATATTCTATCAAGTGAGATATTCTACTTTATTTTTTTATTTTTAAATAAGATAATTTTAATATTTTATTTAAACATAAAAAATAAAGTAGAATATCTTATATTCAACAATCGACGATGTACGTAATAGATAGTTATAGTATGTGCTTTGAGTTCAAATTAAAAGAAAATCAAGACGTACCCGACGCGTTAATCAAAATTCATCAACTGTCAAACAATTAGCTGGAAAAGCAACCTACAACAACACAAAATAATTTAGAGGGGAGGTAGCTTGCATTATTTTACGCTCAATTTGGGTAAGGGTATTTTAAGAAAATATACATAATTAACTAATTTAACTTCCTTCCTTAATCCCTCCAAATTCTGGTAATTTGCTCTTATAATTAGGACCAAAGAGGGAGTAGTAATTTTAGAATTTGTATACAATAATATGTATAACCTTGTGAGTATTCCTGTAATGTAATCAAGCGATTTATATTAGTACATCGTACTATTTCTTTTGCCCTCTTGAACTACATGTAAATACGGATCCGGTTTCTCTCCTTGGTGGTTCCCTCCCCATCCCTCCCCATCGCAATGCTGACCGTCTAAATCTTGATCCAACGGTCCCGTTATTAAAAAAAAAAAAAAAAAAATTACCACAAAACGACAAAAAAAAAACGACAATTTTTTTTTTTAATAGATCTGACCGTTGGATAAAGATTTGGACGGTCCAGTGATTGATAGGGAGGATGGGGAGAGGCGCGATGAGGAGAGAATCCTCTCGCTGTAAATACTTTGATGAATAATGATATACCAAGTAGGATATGACAAGTAATGGTTCTAAAAACATTAAAAAAATACTTAAAGGTGTTAAATATACTAGAAAAAAAAATACTCCAAAGTGCTTAATCCACTTCAACTTTATTTTTTATTCAGATGTGTACCCACAAAAATAAGGATGTAAGTTAAAAAGCAATTAATATTGTTTTGAGCTTTTAAGGTGACATATAAATATTACTACTAATAATTTTTTCTTATAAAAGTGACAAATAAAAAAATTAAGTACCATGATTAATAAACATACACATGCATACGTAAATACCTATAGATAATCTTATATGCGCTATTACTTTATTTTTAAAAATTTACAAAAAAATAAATAATAGAATATTCAAAAATTATATTATAATACTATCATAAAAATGATATGCTCATCGTATTGTTTTTGGTCTAGAGTATGCTTATCAAGTTATCATATTTTTTGTTAAAAAATCTATAGACTTCTTTTTTCCAGAAGCACTTTTTCTTATCAGTATTTAAATACAATATTTTGATTATTTAAATACAAGTTAACTTTGGCAAGTTTCTGTTTTACCTAATACACGGCGAGGAAGCTCAACCACTCCATCTAGACTAGGGGGAAAAACAACATTTTTCGTGTAAAATGGGCCATTTGTAATGACTTTCAGATGGAGTGGTTGATAGAATTTGAAAATTAATCATAAAATTTATCAATAATAGTTTTGTTTAGCTTTTATATAATTTTTCCAACAAAATAAATAAGCTAATTTTAACAAGTGCTTAATTTTTTAAATTAAAGGAGTAAATCAAGCTACATGAAGTTTTCTAAAAATAGGTAGAGGAAGATCAAAATGAGCCCGATAACAACCCAATTTTTTTAATTCTAGAACTAAGTAATATTTTAGGAAAGATTAATTTATATTTATCACGTAACTACTCAGTATGAGAGTAGATTTTCTAAAGTGAAAGTTAAAGAAAATATTTTGAGTTACTTTTAGAAAATACCACTACTTGTTAAGCATTAAAGAAATTTTATTTGAGCAGAATACGTAAACTTGACCCAATTGTTAAATTGTAGGGGAAAAAATATAATATTAAATTTAATAGTGGGCAACAACGGGGTGGTGTGCTGCCCATCATTACATTATAGGGTTAAAGAGCAATTTGGCCAACAAATTATTACCTCAGGAGCGTCCAGCACAAATAACTTTTAAGTGGACCAAAGATATCAAAAAACTATTAAAAACGTGCAATCAGCACAAAAATAGAGTAAAACTTCTTTGTGATAGGCGCTCCTGAAGTAAAACTTTTTTGTGATGGACGCTCCTGGAGTAACAATTTTTTGTGCTGACTGCACATTTTTTAAAAAAGAATTGATATTTTTAGTCAACTTAAAAGTTATTTGTGTTGGACGCTCCTGAGGTAATAGTTTGTTGGTCATATTGCTCATTAACCCTTATATTATATTAGATGGGGATATTAATAATACACCCAACCATACCCCCAACCACTTCCCTCTCCTCCAATGGATAAAATGCACCAAAGGTGCGGCTTCAGTGGAGAGTGAGAGCGAGAGCAAGTGAGAAAAGATAGGGAGAGCTAAAGTGAGAAGAAGTTGTGGAGATGATTTTGGCGTGATAAAGTAGGTGATTTAACTCCCTCTTCTCATCATTTCCTCTTGGTTTCAAAGATAATCGATGGTGAAAAACTTATAGGATTTATAGAATTTCAAATATTTGGGTGTTCCAATGTATTGTTCACCTTATAATGACCACAATAGTGTTAGAATAATAATGGTTATGATTTATTTTTAGCCAGATGGTTGATTTGAGAAACTTAAAGTAAGTACTGATTTGGTTGAAAAATTGAGAATTGTGACAATATGTCTCTTATATCCAAATTTAAATAATTCATTTTAGTTTATTGGATGTTATATTGAGGATTGAATGGATTGAATTGAGTTTTATAAGGGAATGTGAATATTTGAAATTTTTGGGTGATTTTTTTTTTTTTTTATAAACAAAAAGTTTAGGTGGGTTCGGCACCGGTCCCCCACCAAGGCCAAGGCACGGCTCCAGGGCTCTTTGAGCACTTACAGGGAGTACTTACGAGATCGCCTACCAAATGAGCCCTCACAACGGCAGAGAGAATCGAACCCTCGTCCTTTTGGGACTTGGGCCCGTTTATTACCATCTGTGCCAACTCTCATTGGCATTTTTGGGTGATTTTGATTGTAAGGAATTGGGTGTTTTGGATAAATTGGGATATGATTGTGTTTTGATGGTTCTAATAAGTGAAAAAAATAATTTATAAAAGAAGGAAATGTGATTGTAATGATGATTTAAGAAAGTGTTAATTTATGATATTTTCACTAAGGATTAAAGTGAGCAATTTTGGGGATTTTAAGGTGATTGGAGGGAAGTATTATTGTTAAAATTTTAATTGAGTGAAACAAAGTTGATAAAAGTTAGGGCCTATTTGTTACGCTGAATTGGGCCGAGGGAAAGGGAACATGAGCCACTTCCTCCTAAGAAAACCTGTTTGGCATGCTAGAGTTCCAGGAAGCAGAGTTCCCACGCTATGCAAAGTTCCCATCAATGTGGGAAAGTGGGTTCCCTTCAAATCAGCAGGATCTCAAAAATGTTCCCGAGAGAGTCAATTATTGGGACGAAAAATCCCCTATAAATAGACCAGCTTATAACACCTGTGACGCGAGAACGAGGAGCTGTGACAAAAACGAGCTGAAGGCTGCTTTAACGACAGTCAAAGGACAAGGACGAGCTGAAGGCTGCTTTCTCAAATCCAAGTAATAAAGTCGAAATGGGTGTTGATTTTGTGTGAAATTTTGCCCGATGGCGTGTTGCATGTAGCTCGTGAACCAGGTTTCTGTTTGAGGTTTTTACTATTGTTGTACCTACTTCTTGTAACAAACAAAGAAGAGCCTCACATTGGTTGGTGTCAAATATTGAACATATGCAAAAGTTTGGTTGTTGTCAAATATTGGCCATAATATTGTGTGATGTGCTTATATGAACTTATGCAACAGATTGCTCACTGCCAAAAATTTGGTTTGAACGCGTTCGTTTTGAAGTAAATTATGTTCGAACTTTATTATTTGGTTCGAACTTCAACTTTTGTGTTTTTGTGTCATGTTGAGAACAGTTGAATTATGTTTAAACTATGTTACTGTTTCTGAATTTTTTTAGTACCTTCATAGTTCATGTTATGCAGCAATTTTTGGGTGCCTGACGCAACTTGCATGATTCACTTTGATAGTTATGCAGCATTTGCAAAAGCCAATTTCCTTCATTTTATTTCCTTTCACCCTACTCTGCATATACTGCTTCATTTTATTTCCTTTTAATTGGTCTAATTAATTTATTACATTAAGCAATACTGCTTCATACTCACCTCTGTCTCCCATTTCAAAGAAACTACTTTTATTTCAGCGACTCCACACTTTTTAGTGGTTTAGCCGTCTTTTTTTTTTTTCAATTTTTCTTCACTTCTGTATAAAATCATCAGCTAAGTCCTTCAATTTCACATCTCAACTACACCGATTTTCGTTTTGATTTTCGCTTTAGGGTTCGTTTTTGTCGCACGAAAAATTGGATAAATCAATTCTGAGCTTTTTTTTTTCTTTTACGTTTAGGGGCATTTTGGGTTTTTCACCTCATCTTCCCACTTAACCATCACCCAATTCTTCATACCAAACATTTCATTTTCCCTCAACTTAAGTTCAATTCCCTAATATACCAAACAACTCAAATTTTAAAGTTCCCTCCTAATCTTCCATTCCTTTCCTTTCACTTCCATTTCTTTTCTTTCCTTCCTAAAATCTTCCCTGTAACAAACAGGGCCTTAGGATTTATGATTTGAAAAGATGATTTAAGGAATAGATAAATTGTTGTCATTTTTCTAAGAATTAAAGTGAGCGAATCGTGGGAGTTTAATTACTTATTATTTGTTATTGCATTAGTTATTATTTTTGTTAATTTTATTAACCTATAATTATATATTGTAGACTAAACTTGAATTCTCTCAAGTTTAATTCTTGTATCAAGAATTTGAGGTAACCACTTTCCAATTTACCTTGTAAGCTTGTTAAGGTTATTATTAGTGTATGTTCATATTTACAAATGATATAAGTATATATTATAGTATTTTACATATGAGAAATGTATATATCTGAAATGTGTGCTTATGAGTAAACTTTTTAGTTAATGGGGCTTAAATATTTATCTTGTGATTGTGATGTTGATTATACATGTCAGTGAATATTGAATATAAGGATAAATCATTAATGTGGAAGTTTGTGATGTTACACTACATATTGAAGCATACGAGATTGTGATAAGATGTGATTGTGGGAGGTTGATTCTTTTATACCACGTACTATAATCGCCAATGTGCGTATAGTAGATGACTTTGAGATTCTGAGGGCCCTTGTTATCACCCTTTCTTTGTTTGGATTAAGGGTCTCAACTCAAGGGACGTGACACCTTTCTTCACTAAATAGTTTTCTAAAAACAATTACTAGTTCAAAAGAACCATTCAATATACATAAAATTCCCTTAATCATCCTTATAACCACTGATAGAACCCATCTGTTACAAATAGTAGGATTAGTCTCTTTGAAAAAACTGCACAAAACTCTCTAATGATGAGGTTTAGCTCTGTCAAAGGCTACATAACTCATGTCAAAACATGGGTTCCCTTTCTTTCGAATATGGAAAGGTGTCACGTCCCTTGAGTTGACCCTTAAACCAACCAAAGGGAAATGATACCAAGGGCCTTGAAAATGTCAAAGTTATCCACTATGCACACAATAGTGGCTATAAGTGGTATAAAAGAATCAACCTCCCATAATCACATACAGAGGCGGAATTAGGGGGGCTAGGGGTGGCCCCCGCCCCCTAAAATTATAGAACTTTACCTAAAAATATAGGAAATTATATTTTAGTCCTGTAAAAGTTTCAATGTTTTTACTTTAGTCCTTATGAACAGTTTTTTAGAAGGACTAAAATGAAAATAGTGAAATATTTATAGGTTAAAATATAATTTCCTAAAATTTTGGGTCCAATTTTATAATTTTTGCCCCCAATTTCAAATGTTGACTTCACTGTGTCCTCTTTTGTAATTTTCGCCCCTAATTTCAAATCCTAGCTCCGCCCCTGATCACATACACTTCAATATGTAGTGTAACATCAAAAACTTCCACATCAATGATTTATCCTTATATTCAATATTCAATGTTATGTATAATCAACATCATAATCACAAGATAAACTATTTAAGTCCACTTAATTGAAAAGTTTAATCACAAACAAACATTTCATATATATACATTTTTCATATGTAAAATACTATAACATATACTTATATCATTTGTAAATATGAACATACACTTATAATCACCTCAACAAGCATAAAAAGTAAATTGGAAAGTGATTACCTCAAGTTCTTAATACAAGAATTAAACTTGAGAGAATTTATGTCCAACAAGTCAAATTCAAGTTCAGTCTACAATATACAATTATAGGTTAACAATATTAACAATAATAATAACTAATCCAATAAAAAACAATAATTAATTAAACTACCAGATTGGCTCACTTTAGTTCTTAGAAAAATGACAACAATTTATCTATTCTTCAAATCATCTTTTTGTTAGTACCAATGTTTCACCCAAGAGGAAAGTGAATTGAGTGATATTAAAATTTAAAACGAAAGTAGTTAATAATTAAAACAAAGAACAAGAGTTAGAAGAATATCATTGACATATGTACAACAGATTATATTGGTTCAACCTTAACTTTCTGACCTACGTTTAGTTCCTAGAGTGACTCTGAAATTTTCACTATTCTTCCAAGATTCGAGGGGTTCTTGATACCATAGTATAAAGAGAAATCCTCAACAGGACTCACTCCCCCTTATAAGTTGTAATCCTAAAACCACACTCAAGAACCCACCTCCTTGAGATTTTATAGAGTTTGAAAACTATTTGTAAAGACTTTCTTATAGAGTAAATATAAGATCAATGATGAGCAAAGTGAATATCAAAAGATATTAGAAAGAATGAACTGAGCAATAAATGAATCAGAAGATTGTCGTTGGCTTAGTTGGTTGCTCTATATTGAATGCTTGGCTATTTATAGACGAACTCCATTAATGACCATTTTTAAGTATTTAAACTTCTCATTAGAGATAGATTGGAGTTGTTGGAAGAATTCAAGGTTCAGTCGCTTTCATCCTCGTGTGCTTTGTTTCCTACTATGCATTTAATATTCTGACACAGGAAATTGCTTTTGTGCTTTTGGAGTTAATCCATGATTTTAAACATCTAAAACTCATACACAAACAAGATTAGTAGTATTGAGAAGTAGTATAAGTAATAATTAAATATAAACAGATGTTAATCACAATATTTAAATTTTCGTAGATGTTGTGATTTAAAGCAAGAACTTACACTCAAGTGTGATTCCAGAATCCTCGGGTGTTTTTCAATTCAACTCAAGTGTCTAATGAACTTTGAGTTCTAGTAGTGAAGTGTCAAAAGATTGTGTCACTTGAGTGCTTGAAACCTGACTCGAGTGTTCTTTTGTTTGTTTGAAAGTAGATTCAACACTACCAGTTACTCGAGTGCTTACTGCAAGTGACCGTTAAGTCACTCGAGTCACTCTCAGGCTTACTTGAGTAATTCTCATATGTGAATCACCGCACTCTTGGTCTATCAGTGAGTAACTTGCATTAAACTCGTGAGTTGCCCATCATCATTCGAGTGACAACTTCCTCACTTGAGTGAGCTTCGCTCAACTTTTAAAAATGGGCGAGTGACTTGCAAAATGTTTGAGAGTGAATACCATCATGCGGTGGAAATTTATTCACTCGAGTGATCATCTGAAATCTTTTAGAAAATACGTGTGTAACTTGAAAAATCTCAACGAGTGATCACCAGCACTTAAGTGGTCACTTATTCATTCGAGTGCTCTGAGTTTATCACTCGAGTGATTTGCCATAGCTTTAAAAAATCCTATGAGTGGCTTGCTGACTTACTACAAGTGAAGGGGAATCACTCCAGTGCTAACTTAGCCACTCGAGTGATCTGGCATCACTCTTCAAATTTCAACGAGTGACTTACAAAATCACTAGAAGTTAAGGATCATCATTCAAGTGTATTACCTGCCACTCGAGTGATCATCTCACTTCACTTAAAGTGAGTTTTCTTGATTTGAGTGTCTTGAAACACATAACTTGAGTTACTTGAATCATCGATTCTCATTGTTTTCCAATGTTTGTTATCATCAAAACATAATTTGGGAACTAACATAATTTGGGAACTAACACTTTTCAAATCACAAATCCTAACTTTTCTCGACTCTATTTCACTCAATTAAAATTTGTAACAATAATACTTCCCTCCAATCACCTTAAAATCCTCAAAATTGCTCATTTTAATCCTTAGAACAAATCCCATAAATCAATGCTTTCTCAAATCATCATTACAATCACATTCCCTTCTTTTATAAATTATTTTTCTTACTTATTAGAACCATCAAAATACAATCATATCCTCAGTTTATCCAAAACACCAAATCCTCTATAACCAAAGTTTCACCCAAAAATTCTAAATATTTACATTCCCTTATAAAACTCAAATCCAATCTATTTAATTCTCAATATAACCTCCAATAAACTCAAATAAATTATATAAATTTAGATATAAGAGATTTATTGTCACAAATACCAATTTTTCAATCAAATATTGACTTTAAGTTCCTCAAATCAACCATCTAGCTAACAATAAATCATACTAATTAGTATTCTAACATTATTATGGCTATTATAAGATAAATAATACATTGGAACACCCAAATTTTGAAATCCTATAAATCCTAAACCCTATAATTTTTTCTTCATCAATTATCTTTGAGACCAAGAGGAAAAAATGAGAAGGAGGAGTTAAATCGCCTACCTTAGCACACCCAAATGATCTCCACCATTCTTCTCACTTTGGCCCTCTCTCCCCCCCCCCCTCCCTCCTCTCCTCTCGCTCTCGCTCTTACTCTCTACTCAAGCCACACCTCGGTGCATTTTATTCATGGGAGAATCCCTTTAAGGTCCCAAAGGATCAAAAAATGTCAAAAAAATCCCAGAGAAATTCTAATGTCAAAAAAGTATAAATGAGTTATTAAAACCTATAGATGGAGTTGTTAATGCCCTACTAAATGAGTTGTTAATAAAAAAAATTTTGCATCAAAATTTTCTCTCGAGACTTTTTTAGTCCCCTATAACTTTAAAAGAATTTTCCCTTTATTCAATTGCAGAGAGGGAAGAAGTTGGGGTATCATTAATACCCCAATCTAATCTAATTTAATGGTAGGCAACACACCACCCATGTGCTGCCCACTATTAAATTTAATGTTATATATTATTTTTTTCCTTACAATTCAATAATTAGGCTAAGTTTATATATTCTGTCTAAATAAAATTTCTTTAATGCTTAACAAGTTATTATATTTTCTAAAAATAACTTAAATATTTTCTTTAACTCTCACTTTAGAAAATTTACTCCATGAGTAATTGCATGATAAATTTTAATCACCATAAATTAATCTTTCCTAAAATACTATTTAGTTCTAAGATTAAAAAAAATTTGGGATGTTACAACCCCGATGCAATTATGGAGAGGAGTCTCTTGGTTAACAATCTCACTAAACATTTGGGTGTTGATAAAAGACAATGGTATCATACATCCATATTGCTAACTCCACTAGTAGGATAAAACTTGTAATTGTTGTTACAAATGGGTAGAATTAATGGCCTAAATTATAAGCATAACAAAATACTTGGCCTCCTACTTAGGAATTGTGGGTAATTTTCATGATGCTATGCTACAACTAATTTTGCTAGGCTAATCTTGGGAATCTAAGATTGATCTTTTCCACCAGTCCAATGCTAAAATCAGCCCCAAATCAGACAAAAGAGAGGTTCTTGTGTTTTGTCCCAAAAGAGGAATAAATAAACAAAAACTTGAATCGGAATCAGATTACGCGTTTTGTATGACTGGAATGGCGAATCAATATTAGATTATTATAAACACGGATTCCTAAGGTTCTCAATATAGAATACACTCCTGGTTATGCTTTTATTGCATGGAATCTGAGACTTAAAATAATGAGTAATAAAATGACTTGGAATATTATCATGCCATCATTTAGCGTAAAGTCATTTCTTGAGATGCTTGAAAGAACGTACACTTAAAGAATGAGAAAAATGTAGGTTGATCTAAACATGTTTGAATTAGAGTCTTGATGCCCACAAACTAGGCTTGGAAGCTCAATGTAGGTTAAGCATATCTTTTTTCTTGGTTTGAATTGAATAAACTTATAAGTGAAATGGCTTTTGTCATCCTAGCCTCAGTTTTGGATTATTATTATTATTAGATTATTTAATCTGACCTGTGGTTTTCATAATTTATAATTTTTTTTTTTTGTTATGGGTCTAGTTTTTTACAAGTTACATTTTAACACTTTTTTTTATATATTATAATTACTCAAAATTAATTATATGTATTACTTGATGCCATCACTTCAGGGGGGGCTGCTGAAAATTTGTAGGAGGGGAACCTCCTCCCAAATTGGGATAATTCAAAGAGGAGAGGTAGTATTTTGCCCTGCTCTAGTTAAAATATCTTAAAAGCCATATTGGACTACTTTGGCAGCAACACCATTTTGTGTTTCGTGTTTTTCTTTTTATTAAAAAAAAAAAGGACAATATGATAGTAGCAACATTATTAAGTCGTACACACACAAAAAAAGATTAAGGTGCAAAAATAACATGAGATTATCCTAAAGGTACGTCCAACACCAAATATATTTTTTTTAATGAACAAATATAACTATGAACTTCTAAAATATGTGTAAAAATAAATTTTGACTGTTTGTTTAAAAATTTTGATTGAAAATGGTGACACGAAGGATGACGTGAATGATTAAGAAACAACTTGAATAATAATTTGGGATCCGGATCTTTTCATTGTCTCTTTTTTCATTGTCTTTCATTAGCTTTAAATCCTATTCGTTTACTATTTGATCTAAGCGTTCAAGAAGAGACACATCAGCGAGTGACTTGCAAAATCACTGGAAGTTAAGGATCATTATTCAAGTGTACTGCCATTAGGGCGAACCCGAGAAAATTACGAAGGGGGCACAATTTGCAGAGGAACTCGGGGGTTTGGGGGCAACGGCCCCAATTTTTTTTTTTTAAAGGAAAATTTTAAATGTATTAAAAAAACAAAAGAATATAAACAAGAAAAAAATATTTATAAAATCAAGTGAATACTGATGATGTAATAAGAGAGGCAATTATTTTACAAACCTGTCATTTAGAAAAGTAAGGCTAAGTACTGTTAGAAATGCAGCTACATAAATTACAATGAAGGGTGGGCACTCAATAAGTTCAAGTACATATATTTTAATAAAAAAATTATATTACAATAAAAATAATTTTAATGTCATCCTTTTAGGCCTTATTTTTTAGAATTCCATCATAATTGCCTTATTATCAATGCTATCAAATACACCATTTTTCAATATAAGACACTAAACAATCATTCAACCATTCATCCTCAATCTCATTATGAAGTGCAGTCTTGATGTATTAAGGGTGGACACTTAATTTAAGGGTAGACAATCATTCAAACATGTATTAATTTTTTTTTTTTAACTTCCAAATTCAAGGGGGGCACTTGCCCCCTTCCCTTATACATGGGTCGCCCATGCCTGCCACTCAGTGATCATCTCACTTCACTTAAAGTGAGTTTTCTCGCTGCTTCATATTATATTGTTCTATCATTTGAGTGTCTTGAAACATATAACTCGAGTTACTTGAATCATCAAGTTCTCATTGTTTTCCAATGTTTGATATCATTAAAACATAATTTGGGAACTAACACTTTTCAAATCACAAATCCTAACTTTTCCATATTCTATTTCACTCAATTAAAATTTGTAACAATAATACTTCCCTCCAATCACCTTAAAATCTTGCTCATGTTAATCCTTAGAACAAATCCCATAATTCAACTCTTTCTCAAATCATCATTACAATCACATTCTATTCTTTTATAAATTATTTTTCTCCTTATTAGAACCATCAAAATACAATTATCCTCAATTTATCCAAAACACCCAATCTCAGACAATCAAAGTTTCACCCAAAAATTCCAAATATTCACATTCCTTTATAAAACTCAAATCAAATCCATTTAATCCTCAACATAGCCTCCAATAAACTAAAATGAATTATATAAATTCGGATATAAGAGACCTATTGTCACAAACCCCAATTTTCCAATCAAATATTGACTTTAGATTCCTCAAATCAATCATCTAGCTAACAATAAATCATATTGATTAGTATTCTAACACTATCATGGCCATTTAAGATAAATAATACATTGAAAAACCGAAATATTTGAAATCCTATAATTATAATTTTTTCTTCATCAATTATCTTTGAAACCAAGAGGAAAATATGAGAAGAATGAGTTAAAGCACCTACCTTAGCACACCCAATGATCTCCACCATTTTTCTCACTTTGGCCCCATTCTCTCTTCTCACTCTCGCTCTCCACTAAAACCATACTTCTGGGGCATTTTATTTAAGGGAAAATCCCTTTAAGGTCCCAATGAATAAAAAAAAATATCAAAATAGTCTCAGAGAAAATTCTGATGTCAAAAAGATTTAAAAGAGTTATTAAAACCTACAAATAGAGTTGTCAATGCCTTATTGAAGGAGTTATTAATGAGACTTTTTACATCAAAGTTTTCTCTAGGACTTTTTTGATATTTTTTTTTGGTCCCTTGAGATCTTAAAAAGATTTTCCCTTTATTTTCAATTAAGGAGAGGGAAGTGTTAGGGTATTATTAATACCCCAATCTAATCTAATTTGATGGTGGGCAACACACCACCCATGTGCCGCCCACTATTAAATTTCATGTTATATATCATTTTTCCTTACAATTCAACAATTAGGCTTAGTTTAGATATTCTATACAAATCAAATTTCTTCAATGCTTAACAAGTTATAATATTTTCTAAAAATAACTTAAAATATTTTCTTTAACTCTCATTTTAGAAAATTTACTCCTATGTGTAATTACATGATAAATTTTAATCACCATAAATTAATCTCTCCTAAAATACTATTTAGTTCTAAGATTAAAAAAATTGGGATGTTACAACCTTGATGCAATTATGGAGAGGAGTCTCTTGATTAACAATCTAACTAAACATTTGGCTGTTGATAAAGACAATGGTATCATACATCTATATAGCTAACTCCACTAATAGGATAAGACATGTAATTATTGTTACATATGGGTGGACATTAATAGCCTAGATTATAAGCATAACAAAATACTTGGCCTCCTACCTAGAAATTCCGGGTAATTTTCATGATGCTATGCGACAACTAATTTTGCTAGGCTAACCTTGGGAATATAAGATTGACCATTTCCACCAGTCAAGTGCTAAAATCAGCCCCCAAATCAGACAAAAGAGAAATGGCATCAATAAACAAAAGATTTTCAGGTTTTTGTGTTTTGTCTCAAAAGAAGAATAAATAAACAAAAACTTGAATCGGAATCAGATTACACGTTTTGTATGACTGGAATGGCGAATCAATATTAGATTATTATAAACACGGATTCCTAAAGTTCTCAATATAGAATACACTCCTGGTTATGCTTTTATTGCATGGAATCTGAGACTTAAAATAATGAGTAATAAAATGACTTGGAATATTATCATGCCATCATTTAGCGTAAAGTCATTTATTGAGATGCTTGAAAGAACGTACACTAAAAGAATGAGAAAAATGTAGGTTGATCTAAACATGTTTGAATTAGAGTCTTGATGCCTCAAAACTAGGCTTGGAAACTCAATGTACAAGCATATCTTTTTTCTTTGTTGGAATAAGCTTATAAGTGAAATGGCTTTTGTTCTCCTAGCCTGAGTTTTAGATTATTATTATTATTATTAGATTATTTAATCTCATCTTTTGCTTTCATAATTTATTTATTTATTTTTTTTTTTATGGGTCTGGTTTTTTTACAAGTTACATTTTAACACATTTTTTTTATATAATGACTCAAAATTAATTATATGTATTACCCGATGCCATCACTTGAGAGAGGGCTGCTTGAAAATTTGTAGGAGGGGAACCTCCTCCCAAATTGGGAGAATTGAAAGAGGAGAGGTAATATTTTGCCCTGCTCTACCCAATATCAAAAGCCATATTAAAATATCTTAAAAGCCTAAAAGGACAATATGATATGAGCAACATTATTATGTCTTACACCGAAAAAAAGGATTAAGCTGCAAAAACAACATGAGATTATCTTAAAGGTGCATCAATACCAAATGTTTTTTTTATGGACAAATGTAACTATGAACTTCTAAAATATGTATACAAATAAATATTGACCGTTTGTTTAAAAATTTTGACTGAAAATGGTGACACGAAGGATGATGTGAATGATTAAAAAGCAACTTGAAATAATAATTTGGGATCCGGATCTTCTCATTGTCTTTCATTAGCTTTAAATTATATCCATTCACTATTTGATCTAAGCATTAAGGAAGAAACACATCATCTATTTCAATTACCTCACGTAGTAAAAAATACCTCATGCGGTGTAGATGGAATTTTGAAAAGTAGATTATTTGTCTTTTTTTAAGCCGTTGGATCAATATTGGACGACTATAATTAAAAGACAATGAAGAACGATGAGAAATCTCACGGTGAGGGAATCTGGATCCAATAATTTGTTGACTATGCAAGAAAAATTACATATGAATAAAAAAGGACAAATATGACATAAATTAAAATGAAGTTGGGGAAAGTATAATAAATCAAAGGGAGAAATCAAGACAAGGGAAACCAGAATGCCATGGACTTAGACCGAGTGATCGAACGAACGCGAGATCGACGACGGAGTTCAAGAAAGGGCGTGCGGTGAAGAATCTTCCTTACGAAACAAGAGGTGCATACGGAGGTTTTTATTGCTTGATCGAAATGGAAACAACCATCCAGGGGGCACGAAATCATGACACAAAACAGCATTTCAATATATATCACCTCAATTCTCATGTATCACACACTGACGCATGAAAGTACCAAGCACTTGAAATGAACACACAAACTCATAATACAATTACTATGCTGCATAATTGTAGAGTGAAGTTAATGGACACCAAGCAGCAAGATTTAGATAATCATGGTAACCATATTTACAGGTTGGGACCCAAAAGTGCAAGAAGAAAAGCTCTATAGTGGCCAGATGTTTCAGAGTGAACCGCATCATTGAGGGTCTTGTGGTATTTCTTCAAATATTCAGCTTTTATATACTGCATATCCATCTCACTCCTTGTCACTATCACCCTTATTAGTGTTGAATCATTAGTCCCCAGACCTTTCATTGCTTTGTGCAGTACCTGCATTACACCAACAACAAACAATTTCAACTACCTCAGACTGCCACCATTTCTTCAAATTATCCAAAACACAAATTGATTTCAGAACATAAGTACTACAGTATCTTTAATCCTTTATGTAAGATCTAGCTTGAAATGCAAAAGAATCTTTTAAGTAGTTGAATATACCTTTGCAAAATACTTGGCTGGATTCTGAGCGCATCGGATGATTGTCAAAAGCGCAAAACCGAAATTCCCCGATGTTTCATTCTTGACTGCCTGACACACACACACACAATGTGGTTAATTAAGCAGCAGAACTAGATTTTGAATCCAAAAAGGCGAAGATGAGGTGTAAATAAAATGATAGCACCTTCTTGACTGAGTGTCCATACATATCATGGTAATATGAACTTATAGCATTCAATTGTGCTGCACTTCTTCCACTGAATATTTGTATAAAAGTCTTCTCATCAGTTCCTAATTTCTTCTCCCCTGCTTTGTACAGAACCTTTGCATCTTTCTCAGCTATCTCTCTACTAACCTCAGGCCCTTCGTGACGCGGAGTGCTTATATATGCAAGCAACATCTGACTCAATGTTCACACAAACAAGTATAAGCAATTGCATGTAACATATATAAGTCTTTAGAAAAACCACACCCCAAAAGCTAGCTGTTAGCTAGAGTTGGAGAGTCCTGAACATTATGACGCCTTTAATTTGGGAACATGACAGAGCCAAACACACACAAAAGAAGGACAAAGTGAAGCCTCACCTTTTTATGATCTCCAGAAGAAGTGTTCCTGTCAATGTCATGTTCAAGAAAAACTCCAAACTTAGAATGATATATCTGTTTTAGATATTGCAGCTGGGAAGGAGTCCGTGAACATATCACTTCAGTAACAGCTTCAAGGCTTCTAAGCCTCTTATCTGTCGTTAGTGTTTGCCTTATGATTTCTGCATCACGTCCTGCAGGGTCATGCATCCAAAGCAGAACTGCATCCTGAAAAACCAGAAAAAGAACTATTAAAACACAGCAGAAGAAAAGAGATTTATCATAAACAACATGAGTTATTGACTCATCATCTTCACCTCTAACTTGCCACTGAGCTCAGAAGTTAAGCGTTTAAGAAGGTCCTCAGAATACATAGCTCTGTATTCTTGTTGGATGTTAGCACGCTGAGTGGCATCTCGATGAGCAAGTATATTGATAACAACACTAGTATCGCATCCAAATCCTGTTCCAACATGAATGAAATAAAAGATATGGCTCATGATGAAGAAGGCCTTACACAAGTTAAAATATCATTTTGCTGGGATAGTTAAGAACATTACAAAACAAGACAAGTCTCATATAGAAAACAAAAGAAGAAACTGAAATCTAGACAGTTGACTGGTTTACTTATCAGCATGCAATATGGAAAATATCACACATGTTTTTCTGGCCAGCCATGTGTCTAAATCAGAAACTTCATTGTTAGAGCCAACAATATTGGTTTTGACTTTTTGAGACATTTCAACGACCGTTCATTGACACAAATAGCAGTATTATGATTTATTCCCCACCAAAAAAAAAAAAAAGCTCAGCCTTCAAGTTCAAGACCATGACTCTCCCAGAATTAGCCACAAAATTTCACGGCAAACAGAAACAGAAACTGAAACCCACCTGAGAATGATCAGTTAGGTCATAAGACCAGCAAATTTAAACGCCAAAAAAACATAGAGAGAGAGAGAGGGTACCCTTAAAAGCACGGTAAAGCTGGATAGCATCATCTCTTGGGGAAGGAGGAACTGGGGGCACAGCCAGTGTAGACATCTTTCTCTCCGGATTTCAATTTTTTTTTCTTCCAAACTTTACTGTCAAAACTCTTCTCACGGATGCTTTCAATGGAAGCAAAACTACTGGTGAATGTAAAAGACTGAGAAACGAAACAAATAAATGAAGAATTTAACTTATTTGACCAATAATCTGTCAAAGAATACAAACTAAGGACCACATTCCAATAATTGCATTGCATTGTAGCAGTTGTGAGGCAAGTCCTATAAGATACAAGTACCCAAAAGAAGGGCAGTGAGTAAAGAGGTTTGGGCAGAAGGTGTAAAACACAAGTACCCAAAAGAAGGGCAGTGAGTAAAGAGGTTTGGGTACTTTGGCTAGTATTTATTACAATGCATCAATTAACTTTTCTCAAAGTAGTTAAAATTAATAAAATTGTCCTAAAATCTAAGTAATTTCTAATATTACCCCTACTAATTGCACTAAACTCTAATATTATATTAATTATTACTCAATAATTAATGTTCATTAGGAATAAGTAAATGCTTTATAAAAAGAACTAAATAAACTTATTATAATATAATAAGGATAAAAAGGAATACTATGTTTCTTTTTTTTCCTTTTTTTGATAATAAAATTTTAAGGAAGATGTTGGTCTCACCTACTGATCCGATAAGCGATCTTTTTGGAGCCCGTCCGAGGATCTTGACAAGAGAAAGATCACACGTCTCCACCTCTACCAGGAGTTCAGTGCTTCTTCTGACAGGCCAGGATGACGCCTTCCCTTGGCCAACACAAGGGGATCAAACACCTCCTCCCTTAAAGTAAGGAAAACCGACCCCCCACACCAGTTGGAATACTATGTTCCTTCACAGATAATCCAAAGTCTTGTGATAAATGTTTGAGTGGTATTCTAGTGGACTTGACTTGCAAGTGGGCCTGAATTAAAGTCTTAACCAAAAAAGTCAATTTAATCCCAAAAATCCCAATATGATACACGTGTGTTGAAGGCAGATTACGCGTTTTAATTGTACGACTACTATCACGCGGTTTCCTCCGGTCCCTCCCACCCACCTACCTTCCGTACGATATGAGCCCGTTTAGAGAGAGGTCTTGCGCTTTTAGAGAAAAAAACCTCAATAGCAGTAAAAAAAAAGTCCACATTGGGGTATTTGGGGTGGGCTTTTGAGAAAAAAGCCATTGAATTAAAAACCGGGAGACTTATATCAACAAAAAAAAAAGGGAAAGTAAGGGTGTGCGTAGCGGCCCACCATTCTGTTACCCAACACTATTTCTAAGATAAAACAGTTTTTTCTGATTTTGTGCTTTGGAAGAGTTCTGAGAATCAGAATTACGTTTGTTAACCCATTTTATTTTTAATTGACAACTTGTAAATATCACAAACTTTTAAAAATTTAAGTAAGTTTTTTAAATATTTGTAGAAAAAATATCAAAATTTAAATTTAAATGACCTAATACAATCTCTCAAACATATATAGTTTATTATATTTGATAGAAAATAATATATTTGATATATATTTTTAGTCATTTAAGAAACTAAAAATAAATAAATTCTTAAAAATATGGTAAAAAATGAAAATTATAAATTTTATAATCTCAAAATTCATAAATTTTTAACATATTATAAATTTAAAAAAATATATATTAGGATAAAAATTTGGTGGTGTAAAATTTTTTTTTTGCCCACATACATATATATTTTTTAAATAATTCTAATGTTAAAGGAGGTTATTTTGGTAAAACAAAAGTTTAAAAGTCAAACTTAACAACTAACTAACGGTTTAGGTGGATGGAAATAGAATCTCAAAATATAAGGGAGGTTTATATGGGTTTTCAAAATAAAGTAGAAATCTATGTAATTAAAGTAAAATAGAGGGGTAGTTAGAATATTTTACTTCATTAATTATGAATTTGTTAATTGATAAACAATTTCTTGATTGTTACTTAAAAGTTAAGTAGGAGTATATATAATTTCCTAATTAGTAGTCTCCCTATACTGCTATAAATAGGATTAACTTCACCCCTACCATTGAGTTATTTGACAATCTCTCTTCTTTCATACCATCTTTCTTATTCTAGTGATATGCTGTGTGAATCTTATTTAGACTCCAGTGGTCTAAATAATTGCGTGAGCATTATTATGTTTGAATTATGAAACACTGACCCGATCTGAACTTGGATTCGCCCCCTGTATGCAACTCTCTTTTCTATCCTAATTTTCCTTCATTGGCATCAGAGCCGGATGATTCTAAGGCTATGATTATTCTTTGTGAATAAGCATGCATGTCAAATATTTTGATTATATCCCCATCTATTTCCTCTCCAGTGCTTATCATATACATGTGAATATACATATTTTTTTTAAATTATTATTTGCATGCTGCTTCTTCACCTCTCTCATTCATATGTGTATGCATATATATGAGTTTTTTTGGAACCTATGTGGAATAAAAAACAAGAGACTTAAACCCCCAAAAGGTAGAAGAGCTCATAAGACATAAAGAATATACACTCAAAATCACGTTACGAAGTGCCGTCAATGTTGGCCAAAGAAGCTCAAAAAAATTGGGTTTCCGAAACTGAGGGCTTTTACATGAGCTGAGGCCATGGATGTGTAGTAGAGCTCGAAAGGACGATTCCAACTATACTTAGAATGAGTCAAACGGAGTTTGCATGAGGGAGATATATGAAGGGGAGAAGTTGGTAGGTCGCCTTATCACCGCCTCCAATTAACTCGAAATTTGCTTCTTAAAAATGGCATGTTTGGATAAAATAAAAGATATGGATCTATAGTTCATGTTGTGACGATTCCAACAACACCGAAAACGTGAAATACGGAGCTAATATGAGGACGGTTCACAAAGACCCATTGGAGCTCCAAGCGGGTCAAGAAGACCCGGCCGAAGGTTGAAGACAGAGATGTAACAGTCTTCAGCCACGTCATCAGTCAAACAAAATACGTGGGACCAATAAGTAGGTGCCACGTAAGCATTCATATGCTCTCCAAAGCAGCCATATCATCAGTCAATTAACGCTAAGAAACGTTATTAGTTGACTGGCCAACGGGATCGTGCCACATCATCGGTTGACTGACACGTCGCCATTTTTGCTGTTTATTTGGAAGCTCTTGAATAATGCCATTCCATCAGTGGATATCTTAAGATTTTCATCATCTTCAAGTATATGGCAAATGCCACTTTGGATGTGATCATCAAGATAAGGCACTACTTCATATATTCTGTTCCTGTCATTTTGCTCGGGCAGTATGGTTCCTAAACTGTGGTGTAAACACAGACTTTTCTGATTTTCAAACCTTTTAACAATGGATCAAGCACTCTTTACCAAAGCTGCATAAGGAAGACAGGGAAGAGGACATACACAGAATCATCATTCTAATAATTCATTGTGGATGTGGCGAAATCAAGCTTTACATGAAGGGAAAGTAATTGATCCTCAAAAAGCTTCCAATGATATCTGGTCAATAATAACAAAATTTTGTCAAACGGCTTTTCACGTTGAAACGTCTCAGGATCAAAAGGAGCAACTGAAGGAATCTCTACAGCTTGTAGAAGGACGATTATCATGCATAAATCTGGAAAGCCCATAAACTATGAAGCATGGGTCTGTTATCAAGGGCAATCTCTTATTTGTCTTCATTTTTTCAGAGCAAAAAGGGGAGACGATTGTTTTCTCATGAAAGCATTAAGGGCAACAATATTGTGGATTTACAGATCTTCTTTATTTGTAAACGAATTCGATGCACTTCAAACCTGGACCTGGAGAAGAAACATGAAGTGTGAATTCAGGGATATATGGGATCTCTGCTAGCCTATTTCGTTCACAATTCAGCTTTTCTCTTTTACCAATCACTGCAATGAGTACATTTTTAGATCTTGTAATATGCTAAGCTTATCCATGTATCTATAAGCTTATATCTCATAATCTATTGATCATTTTATAAAATTAAAAAAAAAATCACATTATAATAACTTCTACCTAACTTTTTGCAAGAGTTTGATGAAATAAAAGTCAATTTTGGCACTGTTAAACCAAACACACCCATATTTCTTACCATTACATGTTATTACATTTCCACCAACTCCATGAAGCAAACACTACAAAAAAAAAATCTGTTTTTGCAACGGAAAAAAATCCGTCACAAAAACAGATTTTTTCGTCGCAAAAAACCTCGTCGCAATTGCGAAGGATTTCCAATTTTCTATCACAAATTTCAAAATTTGCGACGATTTAAAAATGCATCGCAAATTCAACTATTTTGCGACGGGTTGAAAAATCCATCGCAAAAATTCAAATTTGCGACGGTTTTTGTAATCCATCACAAAAATTCAAATTTGCAACGGATTTACCAATCCGTCACAAATTTGAATTTTTTAATCCATCGCAAAAATCGAGAGGTCCTAAATCCGTCGCAAATTTGATTTGTTAAAATTTCTTTATTTTATTTTTTTAATTTTGTTTTAAAAATTATATTCTTTTCCATTATTTTTTTTAAATTTCTTTATTTTATTTTTTAATTCTTTTTTTGTTTTTATTTTCTTTTAAAAATTATATTCTTTTCCATTATTTTTTAAAAAATATTTTTTTAATTCTTTTTGTTTTATTTTTTAAATTTTGTTTTAAACATTATATAATAAAATATTTTAAAAAAAGTTGTATACCATAATATATATATATATATATATATATAATATAACAATCATAAAAGAGTTTTACATAGAAAAAACAAAATATAAATAATAGTGTTGCAAAGAACATGTATTAAAAAGTAGTCTAAATGCAAAGCTGACATTGTGATAATTATCACCACCAGGAGCCGACTCTTTACCCTTGTTTTTCATTAGGGACATGAGTTGAAGCTGCATCTGCCTAACCATCTCGTGTGTCTCGTGGAGCTCATTTGCTGTCTGCATTTGTTGTTGCCTTGTCTGGCTCAGCTCATTTGCTGTCTCCATTTGTATCTGCTTTGTCTAGCTCAGCTCAGCTGCTTGCTCCTGAACCAACGCCTTCATCTTCTTCAACTCATCTGCAAAAACATTAGGAAATACGTTTATTTTTTGTACTTCATTTAAATGGACCAGGGAATGAAAATGTAACAATCAATATCAAATGTATTACGTTTACCTACAGAAACACCTTCGGTCTTGGGATGAGGAGCGCTTTGTTTGCCTAAGTCGGTACGACGAGGCACCTACACCGAAGACTACGCCTTTGTTGTTAAATCCACTGCAGCCTAAAAGAATAGACTCTCGTTATCGGACTGAGAGGATGCGAGGTCAGTTCCACTCTGAGAGTCTCTTTCTTGCATCAGCCTCTGATAGGTTTCCTACAAACAAAAAAATACATCACAAATAAGCCATATGAAATGAAATAAACATGTTGGTGTCTCGAAACAAAGAATAAATGCAATATAAATGTCTCATCGCCACTTGTTACGACTTGGTGTTAATCCGCGCCTCTCACTCCCTTGATTCTTTGGGAATGAGTCCGCTCAAAGGATCCACTCAACATCTTCTCGAGAACTTCCCGAGCGGTGCCTACAAACACAAATTATATTGTTAATAAATTGTTTCAAAGTACAAAATATTGAATACTTAAATAGAAAATAACGTGTACTCATAATTTTTCATTTATGCTCACTCATTGGAATGGAGCCTGCCAAATATGAAGGTCCTTTTTGCTTGGCCCTATTTTGCTTATTTTTTTGACTTCTATTATTAAAAAAGAAATAAAATATTACTTAAAATGGAAAATCTTAAATCATTTTTGTGGCCTACAAGAGAATAAGTATTTAGTATAAAATATAACAATTTACAAATCATTTTAATAAATAAAAATTGATTTGAGATTTTAAAGTGCAAGTAGTATTTTTTTTCCATGTATACTTTTTTAGTCAAATTTATAAGATATTTTTAAAAAGAATATTAATTCTCATTTGTGGAATGGTAATTCCCATATATGGAATGGTAATTCTCATTTGTGAAATGGTAATTCTCATGTGGAATGGTAATTCTCATTTGTGGAATGGTAATTCTCATATATGGAATGGTAAACGTGCATTTTTTTTACAAATTCACTCACATGCATCAAAGAGTAAAAAGGGACCCCTGTAGAAAACGTGGTAATTCTCATTTGTGGAATGGTAATTCTCATTTGTGAAATGATAATTCTCATCTATGGAATGGTAAAAGTGCATTTTTTTTTACAAATTCACTCACATGTATCAAAGAGTAAAAAAGGGACCCCTATAGAAAACGTGGTAATTCTCATATATGGAATGGTAATTCTCATTTGTCGAATGGTAATTCTGATATATGGAATGGTAAAAGTGCATTTTTTACAAATTCACTCACATGCATCAAAGAGTAAAAAAGGGATCCCTGTAGAAAACTTGGTAATTCTCATATATGGAATGGTAAAGGTGTATTTTTTTACAAATTCACTCACATACATCAAAGAGTAAAAAAGGGACCCCTGTAGAAAACGTGGTAATTCTCATATATGGAATGGTAATTCTCGTTTCAGGATTTGTAAATACCATTGAAAAAATATTAAGAAGAATATATATAATTGTTAATGTATATATATAATGAAGGAACCAATACTTGGTTCCTGTGTGGGGGAGTGGGGGTTCAAACCCCACCCCTCACACTGCAATGTATTGTTTTATTTTTTTAAAAAAACACCAAAAAAAAAAAAAAAACCGGTGGCCCGGTGGTGTCGGCGCGCCCAGCCGGCGGCCCTCCGCGTCTCCGGCGGCCCTCCCGGTGAGGGCATTTTTTTATTATTTAAAAGTAAGGATAAAAAGGTAATTTCATCCTAATTTGTATATCCCTTATAGGTCTTTAGTATCTCTCGGTCTTTTTACAAATTTGGAAGACTTCGAGGGTTTTACAAATTCAAATGGTATTTTAATGGAATTTTTCCATTTTATATTAACCAAATTACCCATTAAATTTTTTTAATATTTTAAAAATACACTCTCAACCAAAAAAAAAAAAAAGTTCTTATTAATATCAATTTAGTTAATGTCCTCCTTCCCTTTCCATCCTCTCCTATCTCCTCCCCTCAAACTATTGTTCAATTAATTGACTTTTAATAAGTAAGATTTATTTTATAAAAATATTATTATCATTTAATATTTAATAGGGTTTAATGTCTGTGAAAATATTTTTTCTGCCATACTCACATAAAAGTGAGTGGGTCCCACTAGTATTTTCTCTCTTCTTTTTATAATAGGACCCACTCATTTTTATATGAGTGTGAAAGAAAAAAAAATTTTTGCGATAAAAATAGAAATATTAAACCCTATTTAATATTACAATAATATTTTTAATATTAGTACAAAATCTTCATCATTGAAAGTCAATTTAATGACAGAGAAATTAAGTGGAAAGAAGGGTTAGTAAAACATTTCTTTCCCTATAAAGTCTCTAACATGTGTCTTGAACAAATAGAGAAATAAGTGTCTCTATTAACTTATCTTTCTAATTTTTCTATACTTAATTCCTCTACTATTGGATTAATTTTTTAATGATTAAGATTTTATACTTTATTAGAAATATTATTGTAATATTAAATATTAAATATTTCCTTTGTTCTTTATTATAAGGCATCTTATTATAAATATTCTTTATCTTTTTTATAAGTTACTTGCATTCTTGCAAGTTTTCAAACAATATTTGATTTATCTTTCCATGTCTACGTATATTTAATAAGGGTAATAAAAAGGATAATAATTAATATGATATTTAGTTTAGTTATTGGTGTAGTTAATAAGGCAATATTAAAAATTATATGAATTTTATGACAACTTCAATACTTTTATTAGTTTGTAAAAATTTATAATTCATGTCTTTTGTAATAAAGATGTAATAATAATATTTTTTTTCCAAAAGAGGAAGCGGACCATGCTTTACCCTCAAGGTTATCTATTCGCCGCATATGTTGGGCCCATCTAGCTGGTACACTTGTCTCCTCATTATTGGTTTCTTTAATTTCATTCCACGTGTCATTTTTGTGACCTCTTACTTCAGTTTTCATCGAGTACCAAAGAAAACGACCCTTCTCGAATCCTTTTTAAATTTTTATTAATAATTTTTTTCCCGATTATTCAATGCGTCTCAAATCTTTTCCTACGTCCTATCCAAAGCTGCTAGCTTGTTCGTTTCCCACACATATCACCATCAACTTGAAAAGGAGTCAAGATCCTGATAACCCCACCAACAAATTTAGACGTAGAGAAAGAGGAATTCTGATTCTGTTAAATGTATCCGCAGTTTCTCGATGTTCAAAGAGCAAACAAAGCTGTCCAAGTCACAGTGCCTATTTGGAAACGACAATTCTGTTTTCGTCTTTGTTTCCGTATAAATCCAGCTCACCGAAAGCGTAATTTAATTTGGTGTTGAATCCTATTCTGTGAGAAGGAATCATTCAGTTTTACGTTCTTCTATATTTGGCTGGAGGCCCTTCAACTATATTTGGATTTGAATTTTCGGAGGCACATAGATAGAGACATTTAATACCACGACGGTTTTATCTGTGCAGAGAAACGCACCTTTGTTAAATTCTCAAATTGAAACTCATCAACGAAGCAGAAGCAGAAGCAGGAGTGTATATATAAGAGGGAGCGCATATATATAAGCAGGGTATCAAGAGGAGGAAGAAGAAACTCTCGTTCGTAGAAACAAGGAAACGATGGCGACCGAAACTTTGGTTTTGAGGGCACAAGACGGATCGTCGTCGCTTTTTTTAACGTCCGGCGCGACCGGCCGCATAAGCGCCTTGTTTTCTATGCAATTACTGAGGAGCCTGCTAATGCTGATAAACTCCATAATTTTTCTGTTGCTTTTACCTTTCCGTGGTCGACCGGGGCGGGTCTTGCCGGTTGATAAACCTGGTAAGGATGAGAAACAAATCGATTATCACCGTAAGGGGGTGGTGGTGCGAGTTCCGACTGCTTTTGTGCCATGGAAGAGTTTAACCGTCGGCTGTAGTAGTAGCACGGCGGCAGCGACGGTGAAGGCGGTGGATGAGGCCGTGGAAGAAAGGAGAGCGCTGGCTATACGGAGAGTTGTTGAGGATAGAGACCCAAGGACCGTAAGAGAGTACTCCCTAATCGGTACGAAAAGGGGTGATACCATTTTCACGCAATCTTGGACGCCAGTTTCGGCTAAAATCAGGTAGGCAATAGCTTGCATTCTCCAATATACTGAAAAATTACTTGCTCTACTGGTTACTGTAACGCATTTGGCAAGATTGAGCTTAGAAGTCATACTATTGAGTTTGATTATTGCTTTTAATCCTTATTTACAATAACATCAGTTGATTCTTTTAACACAGTAATTCTCGCTTAGTTTAAGTCTCGAGTAGAAACTAAAACTTGGCTGTTTTGTGCCCGCTACTGAGAGAATTAGGCGTGGTTGGTTGCAACTGGATTTTGTTTGACATTTAGAATATATTCTGTCATCAACTGTCACCTACTGTGAAGAACTAGGCATGGTTTATGTCTTGAAGAAATAATCCAGTCTGCATTAATTTCTGGATCAGAAAATCACGTAGCCCAAATTTTGCATTCCCCAATGAGGAAGCGGCATCTTATCTTCATGTCCTTTTCTCAAACCATTTTGATTCCTTGTGGTCCCCTGCCCTTCCCTGTTGCACTTAGTACTATTGATGTTATGAAGTTTGAATTATTTGGATAACACTAATTAATGTTCGGAGTGTCTACTATTTAATTTTGTGAAGTCGGCTTATTTTTATTTAAAAAAAAAAGGAGTTGGAATTATGTAATACCCTGGTGGCCATAATATCCCGTGGGGGTAAGAAAATATTCAGATCAGACTACTCAAATTTTTGTTCTTCATAATATTATAGGTGTCAACTCAACTTTATTTATCGATATCTTTATGCTTTTAGCTCTTATGTAAAGAATACTTGTGTAGTAAAACTGATTGTTCTGTTTCCTTGTCCCTAGAGGATGTAATTCCTAAAGTACTCTTGATAACCACTTGAATTGTTATTAATTCACTGCACTCTGGAGGAGACACTTGATGAGATGATACTTTTTATTAGATATTATAGTTGTGATCAATGTTGTGCAAGCTGTTTTATATTGAATTTTCATAGCGTCTACTGTGTGTGATTACCCTTTTATTAAATGATGCTTTTCTTAAGGACTTTCAAATTTTATCATTCCAATTATGCTGCTTTGTGTTCACCCATATCTTCTTGTCTTTGTTTAGATATACACAAATTCATATTCTTTTCATTAGAATTTGGACTGATAATTTGTTGCTTCCTTTGTGCAGGGGACTTGTTCTAATTATGCATGGGCTTAATGAACACAGGTTAGCAGTTTGTGCTTAATTCAAGTTGGCTGCCCTTTCAGTTCTTATAAATTTATAATCCTTTATGCAATTCTGATTTCTAAAGCCAATCCCATTCTCCTATAACAGTGGCAGGTACAGTGATTTTGCAAAGCAGCTGAATGCCAATAGCTTCAAGGTTTATGGGATGGATTGGGTTGGTAAGTCAGTACAAATGGCATTCCATGATAGTTTTCTTTCTCAGCATATGTTGTGGGTTATGCTCAACTAAATAATTTTATATTTTGGCTTTTGGTAAAGAGAATAGGCATATATGGAACATGAATTTTCTTGGTTAAATGCAGTAATGAACTGTTCACTTAGTTTCCATTATATGTGTGATCGTTCCAAAAAAATAATCTAAAAATGTGAATGTTAATATGATGACGCTTCAGGCGTGGGGTATATGGAGGCAGAGCATGTATAAGTTTCAGAAATATCTTTAAGAGGCCGTATGATTCCTTCAAATTTGTCCAGCAAATATTAGCACTTTATTTTCACTCTTGCAGGATATGTTTATTCTTTTTTCCTCCTCCCGTCAGTATTTGTTAAAATTCAACTTCTCTTTAATCCAGGCCACGGTGGAAGTGATGGGCTGCATGCATATGTGCATTCCCTTGATGATGCTGTTTCTGACATGGTATGTGTTCCAATCTACAAGGATTTTGTAGAACCTTATAATTAAATGGTGCTATGGTTTTTTTTTTTTTTTTTTTTTCATAAGTGGGTTGGAATAACCAGAGAGTTTCAAGCTTTATTTCCGTCCTCTTACAGTTCTTGTTCTAATTACGAGTTGTTTCTGTCTAACCTTACACAGAAAGCTTTTCTTGAGAAGGTTCTTATTGACAATCCTGGACTACCTTGTTTTTGCTTTGGGCACTCAACTGGTGCAGCCATTATTTTTAAGGTATAGCTAGTATAAAATAAATTTCTTGCAATTATCAATTTATGGAAGAAAATGTTCAAGCACACAAATTGAGTCAATTTTTTCCTGCTATCTGTACTGTAGGCATTGCTGGACTCAAAGGTAGAAGCTCACGTTTCCGGTGCAGTAGTGACTTCACCTGCAGTTGGAGTCCAGGCTTCTCATCCCATATTCTTGGTGAGCAACACATATTCTGTTGTTTGCTACCAGTTTATCTGACTACAAGTGCCAACATCTCATTTTGCATAAAAATGTATAAAACCTGGGATCTGACCACAAGTTCTAACATCTCATTTTTCATACATTCTTCGTTGCAGGCACTTGCCCCTGTAGTTTCATTGTTGCTACCTAAATATCAACTTAATGCTGCATATAAGAAGGGTTCAACGGTTTGTCGAGATCCAGATGCCCTTATATCTAAATATTCTGACCCCCTAGTATGTAATGGAGCCCTCAGAGTCCGAACGGGCTATGAGATTCTCCGTATCACGGCCTGCTTGCAGCAAAATTTGAGAAAATTCAAAGTTCCGTTCCTGGTTCTCCACGGCACAGCCGATACAGTCACTGACCCTGCCGCTTCTATGAAGTTCTATGAAGAGGCTTCCTCATCAGACAAATCCATCCATTTATATGAAGGATTGTTACATGACCTCCTCCTTGAACCCGAACGTCATGTTATCACACAGGAAATAATTCAGTGGCTGAATGATAGAGTGTGAGGTTAGGTGGAGAAAATGCCTCTGGTTTTCCTCTCCTCTCCTTAGATTTCTGCAAGGTGATTCCATGTGAGAGAAAAGAAAAGCGCAGCCCAGTGATATTGAGGCATTTTTTCCTGTGCGTGACTAGTGACATGTATAACTCCATATTTACTCGAGAAGTAGACAGGGAACTGTTGAGTATTATTCTCAATTTGTCACCTTCCTGTTTTTATGTGGAGGTGATCCATATGTGATGTGATAGACTGTACTGCAAGGACTATAAAGAGAATCAGTTATTTTAATTTTCCAAGTTTACATTTAACAAAAAAACATCAATGTCTTGAAGTGAGAAGTCTTGTCACTCCTGCGCTCTCCTTCTGTCATTTCTTCACTCATTACTTATTAATGTGCGTGCCTAGTAAAAGTGGAACTCTCTCAATGTTGGATGGGCATTAACTCACTATCACAACATTTTCAAATTTGATTTCGTAATCTTGTGTTGACCATTGATCTTATTAGGGGCCACATGGAAATTTTCTGGCTAGGAACTGATTTTCTATTAAGTATGGGAAAATTTAGGCCCTATTTAGATCAAATAAAAGGTAGGAATTGAAAGGAAAAGAATGGAATGGAATGAAAAATATTGTCTCGATGCGTTTGGTTGGCACTAGAAAAGAAAATGCGTTGATAGGAAAAATGTTGTTTGGTTGAAAGAAAATAAAGTAGGAGAATAAAACAAAATACCGCTTTGCCCCTAAAAATATCATTGTACCACGACGCACCCGAATAACACCTAAAGTGGAAAAGAAGTTGTTTTTGGATCCTCAAATTAATCTACTAAAGATTTATTCTCACATTAAAGTGATTCAAGTATTCATCATAGTCTCTCTTTATGGCGTGAGAGTGAACAATATGCCATTGAATTAGCTGTTTTCGATTTCCTAGTGGATAATGGATATATATTATTACTGATAAAATGACGGTTTGCTTCAAACTCTTATGCCTTGTTTCAATATGCCTCGAGTTGCTTATTTGAAAATTTTTTAAATAAACGTTTTTAACTCCAGTCAATTATGTATTTGCCTCGAGTCATCTGATTCAATCTTGAGTTTTTGAATCCATCGTTTTTTACTTTTATATATCAAGTTATTGCCTCAAGTTATTGACTCAAGGCAATTAATGTTTAACTTCAAGTTAAGTTTTTTTAAACTTGCATATTTCAAAAAAAATCGTTTTTGACTTTTGAATATCAAGTTAATGACTTAAGTCATTGACTCAAAGTAATTAACTTTTGACCTCAAGTTAAGTGTTCAACTTGCATTTTTCAAAGACATCATTTTTAACTCTTGAATATCAAATTAATGCCTCAAGTCATCAACTCAAGGCAATAGCTTTCTAACTTCAAGTTAAAACTTAAGCTTGTGTATTTCGAAAATGATTGTTCTTGACTTTTGCATATCAAGTTAATGCTTGAAGTCATTGACTCAAGGCAATTTCTCATTTGACTCAAGTTAAACTTTCATCTTGTCATTTGCGAAAGAAAGAACTCTTGACTCTTGGATATCAAGTGAGTGCCTCTAGTCATTTACCTCAAGTCAAGTTGCAATTTCTTTCAACTTACATTCTTAACTCTTAGGAAAACGAAATTGCCTCCAGTCAAAATATCAAGTTAATTTCCTCTTTTCTCTGTTAACCTCTGTTTTTGAAAGCTGAGCATGGATCTTCAAATTAAGGAACAAAAACATTGACAATATCATTTCCACAACTTCAACCAGTTTTTTTCACATATTTTTGCTATGACACTCGACTATGCATCATTTCACTCGAGTGTACAAGATATTATGCATAGTGTTTGTCCATAGCAATGCCTGAATCCATGCTTCCTTCTGCGAAATGCACAATCGTTGTCGTTGAAATTCTACTCGCCCTCCGGTCTGACGGATTTGCAGCGACAACGTGGCTTCTTCTTCCTCCTTCCATAATGTTTATCGGTGTCACTCTCTTCCTCCCCCCTCTCCCCACGTCGTCAATCTCTTCTCTCTGTCATGTGATGAGGGCAAATTGGACTTTAGTCCATTTTCAGAGGCGCTGGAAAATGGCTTCCCACCACTTTTGGTGGGAACCATTTTCATTTAAACGTGGGAGAATGGAGCGCGGTGGGAAAATGTTTTCCAAGGAAAATTTGAACCAAACGGCCGCCGCTACTGGAAAATGCCAATTATCCTTTTCCCTCCCTTGATTTTCTTCGATCCAAACAGGGCCTTATAATATGCGGAATTAAACCCGCCAATCGGGGATGAAGGATTGTGCCTTAGCATCTTTTTCAAACTTCGTCTAGGGAAAATAAAGGTTTGGAGCCACCAACAACATATTCAAACTTTTTTTTTTTTGCTAAAAAAATTTTAGGAAAGGAGTTGGGTTCACCCACGATCCAATGGCAAAGCGAAACCTCCGTTCCTCCTAGGTGATACCGATGTTAGACAGGGCGAGCCGTCTATTACCCTCAGGTGTTAACCTAGGCACCTAGGAGCTAGGATGCCTCCCCAAGCACCTTAACCAACTCTAGAATCGAACCCCTTTGCTTTAGTGGAAATCAATAATATTTGTTTATCTTCTCTAACATTTGAACCCATATTGAAGGTCAGTTCTTTAGGATCGGAAAAAGTAAAGGAAGAGATGAAAGGAAGACTTCCATGAAAGCTCCTTTCCCATGATCGATGAACTTTTTTTATATGGATTCTCCAAATGAAAAAACCAATATGATAATCATAAGCCTAAAAAGGAGAGCCTATTCAACAAAAAAAAAAAACTAGCCTATTAAAAAGGAGAACCTTTTAACTTATAAATCATACTACACTTGTGAGGCTTTTTGATGTGGGACTCATAATAGAATACTAGAGGTTTCTTTTTTCTTTTCTTTTTATCTTTTTGAATAATTTTAGCTATATAAACATCCCCATCAAAATTGTTTCAAGGTTGATCACTTTACATCTTTACAGTTGATATTGTTGCATGTACAAAAAATAGCGAAACAAGAAGCTTCTGCCTTCATCACTGCTTTCAAGTATGAAAGCTTTGTTGCTTTACAAGATCAGCATCTTATAAGTTTCTATGTTGTAGTTTCCTTGGCGTTAATATAAAAAAAAAAAAAAAAAAAAAAAGTATGAAAGCTTTGTTGCTGAAGCAGAGAGTATAATTAATCTCTAAGAAAGAGAGTGGAGAGAGTGAAAAATCAAAATCAAAATCTATAAGAGTATGAAAGGATGGCGACGCTGTAAACTCTTTGCCGGCGAAGACGCAGGGTTGAGGCACCCTTCTCTATACTGGATTGGGGGTTTCCTTTTGATAAGTGTTTTTGTTACTAGGTTTATTTTTAAAAATGCAAAATTTGAAATATTTCAGATGAATTATCAGTTAAATATGATAAAAATTACATGATGTTAGTGTTTGATGGCACACTCACCACTTAAATTTAATGAGTCATCATTTTCCGCTAAATAAAACTAACAATGTTAAAATTAAAAGACTAAAAATACACTTTATAAACTTAAGGAATTGAAGTCATACTTGATGCAAATATAAATGACCAAATGTATATTGTAGTCTAATTTAATAATAATTATATGATTTATATGATTACAAATAATTACTTGTTTATTATTTTAATAATATACTCTTTAAAATATATTATTATTAATTAATAATTTTTTTGGATACACATTAATTATTGGGAAAGTCACACTTAGGTTCCAAGGACTAGAAAAATTAAGAAAAAGTCCCATTGTAGATTACCCTATCAAAAAAATCTTTAGAGATCTCAGTGATATAAATTTGGAATATAAAATTACCTTTTTGTCCTTAATAATTGATATATAGATATATCATATGATATTAAGTTATATGATTAAGTTCAACAATTAAAAAGTTTAACTATTAAAAGTGAAAAAAAAAACCAAACAACTATTAAAAAAAACACCAAATAATTAAGTTAAAATATGAGGCCTTGTCGCTCTAGGACTTGTCCATATAATATATCCACTTGTCAACAAAAGTTATTTTAGTTAACATAGATGAGTTTGTCAATAATCACCCTATGACTTGTCAATATAATCACATCCATATGGTAAGTTCAATATTTATGAATGACTAAGTTCAGATATTTGTCAATTGTCACTCTAGTTTATAAATTCCACTTGTATTATTTTAAAATAGATGAGTTAACATAAATGATAATCACATTATCAATGACAATAGTTAACATAAATGAACATTATCAATTACCACTTTTTGACTTATCATTTTATGCACATAAACTTGTCAAAATAGACAATGTATAAATGTCATTATAAACACGTAAACTTGCCAAAATAAAATAGGAAAAATGATAGTTAGGTCCCAATGAACATACAAAATATCAAAAAAGTCCCAACCCAAAATCACATTATTTGATATTATTTGTGTTAGTTCTCGGAGTTTTGATGATAACAAGACTGAGATGATTAAAGTTTTTATATTGAAAATGATTAAGGTTTGTGAATCAGTAAATGCTGCCTATTACAGAGTGTTACTCGAGTAACATGAATGGTTACTTGAGTAATAACAGACTCAGCATAATTCCAAAATCAGAAGGTACATTGCTCGAGTAACGTGGTTGCTTACTCGAGTAACAACGGTCATTCCTAATTATTTCTCTCTTGCACTTGCTCTCTGTTTAGTAACTACTCGAGCAAACATTTAAATTACTCGAGTAAGTGCGATGCATGCGAAGGTTATTTTTTATTCATATTACTCAAGTAACAAGATATGTTACTCGAGTAATATGGCTCTAGAAGCATTTTGAACTAAGACCATGCGACGTTACCCAAGTAAATGAATGTGTTACTTGAGTAAAAGACTTCAAATTATTATACTTCTCCTCTGTCTCGCTAGCTATAATCTTAATTATATTGGGTTATTACCTATTTATTCTTAATATCAATCAAATTCATTTATATCATATCTAATCATATTCTTGAGTGATTTACAGTTGATTAACCTTGCTTAATTTGAGATTAGCCGAAAAGTCATTTGTTGTGTCAGAAACATTAAATCCAATTCAGAAAACAGAGCTTACAATCAGAATGCAACATCTAAGCAGACGAATACATTCCTTCAAGGCAAACCAATTCAAGCAAACATTTTGAGTCAATCTCTGTGCATAAGTACGTCGACGATGAACTAATTAATGAAGCAATGGTCGACTATTCTCAACGGATTTCATCTGTGCCTAATGGAAGTTTGAAGAGACTCAACGGCTATATTCAAAGCTTCACAACGGCATTAATAGACGATTGGTATAAATGATCATCACATTCAATTCCACCACCTACTGAACTACCGAAACTCGCACAATCAATTCGACACTATTTCATTAACTTCTCTTAATATCTTCGGATATTTTTCTGTACTTCGATGTTTATCATTTATTTACTCAGTGAGGAGTTCAAACACTTATTTGATTACTTGTTTAGTTTTTAAATCTTAAGGTTGTAGAACCTTAAGTGTGGGTGTACGATTACAATTTGTAAGGAGGAGTGAGTTCTAGTGTGATAGGATCATTTCGAGTACGAAGTGTGTAATTGTATCAATGATTAAGAGTTAGTGAAAATTCCAAAGTATTTGGAGACTGGACGTAGGTCGAGGAGTTAGACATGAACCAGTATAAATTCTCTGTGTGTTCTTTCTTTCTATCTCTCTTTTTTATAGTTCGTTGTTCAAACCGAATAGATTTTTGAAATTCCTCATTCACCCCCTCTAGGTGATATTCTATTCTTCAATTTGTATTGAAACAAAATTCAAGTGTTTAAATTTTGTTGTGACTTCTTATTATGAATATAGTTTTTGTTGTTGTGATGGTCATATTTTAAATTTTGTTGTGAATATAGTACTTACTGTTGTGAATACAGCTTTTTTGTTATAAATGGTCATATTTTTAAATTTTGTTGTAAATATAATACTTCCGATTGTCAATACAAATAATATTAAAAAAGCTTAGACTTTTTTATATGTGATTTTGGATTGAGAATTTTTTATATTTTGTATGTTCTTGGTACTCGACTGTTATTTTCCCGATAAAATAGGGAGACAGTCAGCTGAGGAGTCCGGGGTTCATCACGCTCTCTTCTTGAACCTGAGTGAGAGGGAGACAGTCAGCTGCCACCTGCTACTCCAGCAGAAACCGCCATCGCGTCTCTCCAGTTGTCACGTTTGGTCTCATCACCTTGTCGGCCCTGAGTTCGTTATCTCCACCTTTGATTAGCATTTTGCCGATTCGGTCCTTCATTCTGGTGAGTGTCTGAGCTCGTGCTCCATGGTTACATTAACTGGATAGATGCATTTACTTGGCTTAGGTTGCATTTTTATTGGATGGATGCAATTTCTTGCCTTGCCGTGTCTATTTTGTACTTTTGGATAAACTTCTCATTTTATCTTTGTAAACCGTGTTAGGATATCCTACAATTGTGATATTAATTTATATCAACCCCAGTCATATTTCAAATGGCTATAGATTTTTTCCTCCCATAAAGTACATAAGAGAGATTCCAGTCTAGTGCTATTTTAGAAGTATCATGTCTCTTATCTGCTTAGCTTGAACTGTCTAAGGAAAATCAGATGCAAATTAATCTTAATTATAAAGAAAAATGCCAAAATGACGATTGTCTTCACATGGGGCGACGGTGAAAATATCTTCATAATGTTCTTGACTTGATATTTCTTCATGCTTGTACACACCATTGATTTTGCATCAGCAGGAGCGAGAACTAGAAAAACAAGACCTCTGATCATTTGAATTTATGCATCGATGATACATATTTGCTTAAAGAACTAAAAGAGAGTTCCTTTACAAATATTTTGTTTTTTGTTTTTTTTGCGTTTGATTATTTGTCTAATAACTTTAAGTAGGCATGAGCTAATATTGGCTTTTGGATGTTTTGTATGCTAATATGATTTTTTTGGGTTTCCGTTTGGGTTATTATTCCCGACTGCAGAATCTGTTGTGATTGATCATCCATGAATAATTCTTATGGAATCAAATGAGGTTTCAAAAAATGCAAAATGAGCCAACTTTTTTGGCCTGTCTGTCGAGCAACTTTCTCTCCTTAGATATCAAATGTCTCATTGCTTGAAGACCATTTTTGTCCTTTGCTCAAATTTCCTGGCCTTGCACTATCTATATTTTTTACTTTTGGATAAATTTCTCATTCTATTTTGTAAATAGTATTAGGTTATCCTACAATTGTGATTTTAATTTATCGTCCCAGTCATATTTCATATGGCAGTATATTTGTCATAGACCGGTAAAGTGTGAAAACATTTTCCTATGGAAGAAGTTGGGGGATATGTCTCAGAATTTTGCAGAAGTATCTGGAAGTGGCCTTAATAAAATTATCAGTTTGGCTTGGTGACGTGATTAGAGTTTATTTGCATAGTGCTCTTCTGAAGATTCTTGCATTTTATTGCAGAGAAATAAATGCATGCGTCCATTGCTCGTCTCATATAGATTTTGGTGCTCAATCACTGTAACAAGTTTTTGAGATTCAAACACTAGGAAATAATGATTTTGATATAAATATTATAAAAGAAGGAAGAACTCTAAATAAAATGGTAGGGGTATATTTGCCAACTTCCAATTAGCTCCACTCCCTTTCCCTCCTAAACCAAACAAGAATTATTTAAATACCTCCCCTCCATTCCAAACAAACCCACCCAAAACTTCCCCTCCTCTTCATTATACCTAACACACCCTGAGTGGAACCACTTAGCCACCCGTAATGCTTTGATATTGCACTGTTGTTGCTTGATTTCTTTCTCTCTTTCTTATTCTCATACACTTGCTTTTCATCTTAGGGTTCTCTCATTTTAATGGATTTTGTGCTCTGGCTTTTTGTTAGTCAGATTTATTATTGTGTTTCATTATTGTTATATAGGCTTCTATAGTGTTTCCTGCTATGAACTCAGTATTATATGCAGTATGGTGGACATAATTGGGGAAGACTAGTCTCGCCATTGTGGTTGAACATGGCGTTCCTTGTTTCACGTAGATCTTTCATGTCATCTGGCACCCAGTTTTGTCAAAGCTTTTCCTTGCTAGCTGGCAGTAGTAGAGTTTTTGGCCCTCCTCCTATTGTTTCTTCTCGAAGAGTTGTTGTCACTGGTATGTCTTTTAATTTATGTTTATCAATTTCTTTTCATGTGTAGCTGCATTCTTTGCTGCTTATGCTGTGCTTCTTTATCTGAAGGCTCAAGGACACCAAATTCATACAGGAATTTTAGTTCAAATGGTGATGGGAATGATGTTATTGTAGTAGGCCATCAATGTATCTGTATTTTATCATACATGCTTGGATTTGGAGTAATGATAAGTTTACTAGCTCAAGCTTTAATAGTCGGATATTGGTTCGGGAAATTAAGGATTGTAACTTTGAAGAAATTCTTCTAACTCTACAGTTTGTTTGCTTCATTTCTCCTTTTGTTAAACACTCAATTTCATTGTGTCATTCAATCTAGCTCACTTCATGTTGAACAAACCACTAATGTGGTGAAATAAAAATTCAAATGAATTGGTCTTTTGCTGTAGCAGCAGTGCAGTGCTAAAATTTCCTGGGTTTTTAAGGTTTGGGCATGGTGACTCCACTCGGTTCTGGAGTTAAAGCAACATGGAATAACCTACTTGAAGGAAGAAGTGGGATAAGGGCATTAACTTTAGAAGATCTCAAGATGAATTTATTCAATAAAGAAACCCAGCTGAATACATTTGATCAGTTGACATCAAAAGTTGCTGCAGTTGTGCCATCTGGAACCAACCCAGGCGAATTTAATGAGGAAATATGGCTCAATTCTAAGGTAAATGGAAGGCCTGGGCTTGGTTTTCTTGTGTTTGTCATGTTCGATTTGATGTACTATGTTTATTATATTTTTTTTTTATGAGTTTTAAATTGTTTTGACCAACTTGCATTTGAGATGTTCTTTTGGTGATGGCTAACAACTTGGAGAGTAGAATTATTGAATTTGAGGAGCTCGTTCAGGCAATGGGTAATTCTAATACGTCCTTAAATGCTGAATTACATCTATCAGATCTGGATACAGGAAGAAAATTTAGTCTAGTATTTCCCTTGATCTGAAGCCACTGCTGTACTAAAGGTTCAACAATAAATATTTAAAGACGAATAACGAGGTTGCTCATATACACATGTAGAGGCTGGGATGTCTATACATGAAGCTATATGTTTCAACCTGTCACAGTGGTTTTCCTCTTGACAGTATGATGTTTGTGAAATGGGATTGTTCAATTTTTTGTCTCCCACATCCTAAATCGGGAGTGCTAGAAAGCAAGCCACTATATATGTCCTAAATTGGGAGTGCTAGAATGCAAACCACTATAGTATATGTTTCCTATGATAGGACTTAAATATTGTATATGCTATTTTTCTTTGAATAAAAAAAGCCTAGGTAGTATCTTATTTTTTGATGGCATTTTAAAATCTGGTGAACCCCTTGGTATTATTCTCTTAATGTTGGAATGAGAAAGTTCCATTTGTAACTTGAAAAGTAATCTGCATTTCCAAAAAGAAATTGAGGAAACTTGTTTTTGATGTCACAAGGTTTCTTCTATGCTATGTGGTGTTGCCATGCTTTTGCTGCTACTTGCTGGACCTTAATTTCTATTATACATATTGATGTCATTGTAGTATTGATACTTATCTTAGGAGCATAGATCAATTGCGAGGTTTATAGCCTATGCACTATGTGCTGCTGATGAAGCCCTTAAAGATTCCAATTGGTTCCCCACTGAACAGCTACAAAAAGAAAGAACAGTAAGCATTTTTTATATATGTGTAACAATTCCCTGTCATATTAGTCACTAATATTGTCAGTATTATTTCTTTAACTTAATATTAGGGGGCCTCTATTGGTGGAGGAATTGGAAGCATCAGTGACATCTTGGATGCTGCACAGATGATTTGTGAGCAGGTCAGTTTGTTTAGAATATTTCCTTATTTCATTTGTCTCCAAGTGCTTCCTATTATGAGAGTCAATATTGTGAATCAACATAAAGTCAATATTGTGAATAAAAAGAAATCCCCGTAAATATTAACAATTTTTTTCCCATTCCTTATACAGCGCATTCGTCGGCTTAGTCCATTTTTCATTCCACGGATACTGATCAACATGGCATCAGGTCATGTGAGCATGAAATATGGGTTCCAGGTGTGCTTATTTTCATAATTTAATCATAGTTATTAATTTGCTTCATTTGCTATATTTTTAAGCCATGTATATCAGGAATAAAGGAAGATTCTTAATTATTTATTATGTACACGACCATCTGTTGAATTGAATTGAAAATATTTTATCCCACTTCCATGATTCCTGTTCTATGGAGCATTACATGGCTATCTAGCTAGGCCTGTTAAACACATGCCAAAAGGGATGCTTCCATGAACAATGAACAATGATAATTCATGATTTGTATCAGAATAACATTATCTTTGGGCTCAGTCACACACTAGACACTGCTGATGAGAGAAAAGAAAAAGGAACACCTAAAAATGATGAAAACTGAGATCAGAAACCTCATGTTCATGAATATAAAAGAGGTTCTTACTTTCTAGATTGTTGAACACTTATGCCTGAATGCTTTGAATGGGATAGTCTAATGGCGTTTTCTTCTTCAAGGACAGGCTTTGGTTGATTATAGTTGAAGGTGCTTTCTACACAGGATAATAATGATAATGCTGCTTCATATGTCTCTGTTTGAGTTCATTGAAGGGGAAGCTCACAACATAGGATTCGTGTAGCATAAATATAAAGATATTGTAAATCTAGAACCATATGATGTAACACTATATACCTCCTTGTTTAGTCATATTTAATTGTGTCAGTGAGTGACAGTGTAATCTTAGATTTTGTAGAACATTCTTTTTTACAGCAAAAATTACATTTCAGCCTTTTGATAATTCACAATCAGAGAGTCATGATGACTGTAGGTTGCCTTTATGATTTATAGTTCTGGACAAAACTATCTTATACGAATGGTTAATTTGTAAATGGGTAAATTGTATATAAATGAGGTCTAATATTTGGGTATGACATACGCATTCTCTTGGTTGGACAAAGTATGGTAACTAAAGTTTTGGGCAGAATGATGCAAAAGAGATGACTGTTGTTCTAGGCCTGTTAATGTCATGTTTACATCGCAACCTTTCAGATCATTAATCCCAATTGTAAATAGAGAAAGCTGCTTCTTTGTGGATATAGGGACCAAATCATGCATCAGTTACTGCATGTGCTACTGGGGCACATTCTATTGGTGATGCATTGCGGATGATTCAATTTGGTGACGCAGATGTTATGGTTGCTGGAGGCACTGAAGCCAGCATTGATGCTTTGTCAATAGCAGGATTTTGCAGGTTATAATTGTACTGCCTTTTGAGTGGTGCCTAGTTTCCTCATTCAACTGCCTTTTCTACTGTTTTCTTCACTGTCATTTTTTTTTTTATCTGATGTCTGACAAGAATTTTAGATCTCGGGCTTTGACTACAAAGTATAACTCAGTTCCACAAGAAGCTTCACGGCCCTTTGATAGTGGCCGAGATGGTTTTGTGTATGTATAAATACCCTGTAAAGCTGTCTCTTTTTATTCATTTATTTTATGCATGTATTTTTACCTTAATATTATTGAAAGGGTTTTTTGTTTGCCTTGTTTGCCATCATGATCTAAAGTCCTACTCTTCTTCAGGATAGGTGAAGGTGCAGGTGTCTTGGTCTTGGAGGTTGGTTAAAAAGAAAATTTCATGCATCCTTGACCCTCATCCATATCATTTTTAAATTATATAATTTGATCTTTATTGTTTGATTTGCATGTTTCCCCTAATGAAAAGGAATTTGAGCATGCAAAAAGTCGTGGGGCAAAAGTTTATGCAGAGGTTCGTGGCTATGGGATGTCAGGTAGTTTCTTACATGATATATAGAAATTACACCATGGTATAATTTTCACAAGTCTTTTGTTTTGAGCCTAAGATTTTGAGTTCCCTATTTACTGGTATTGTTCAGGTGATGCATATCATATTACTCAACCTTCTGGTGATGGGAGAGGTGCCATTTTGGCAATGACACGTGCTTTGAAACAGGTCTCCTTTAGTCCTATAATAAGTTATGATTATTATATACGAGCAAAATTATTTGTTTGTTGGTTGAACTGTCTCACTTTTCGTGATTATATGGGCCATCTGAACGCACTGCATTCCCATCAGGCTGAGCCCTGCTGTTCTCATCTCACTTCTCCATAATAGGTTGTGGTGCATAGATACGAAGTAAATACATTTGTTTCTTTAATATTAGTAGGGATAATTTAAGTTCAGGCAACATTTTATGCTATGTTAAGGGAAACTTTTTCACATTCTTGTTTGTATATAGGATGACAAAATAGTTGTTAAAATTGGTGTTCAAAGTGGGTTTTTTTGATATTTTGGGTGTATTTCTTATTTGAGAATATTTGAGGTGTCTACTTAGTATAGAATATTGCCATGATGATTCAGAGCTAAATTTTGTGCTTAAATGTGTTGTTTACTCTGAATTGGTGGCCTGACATAGTTTATAATGTAAAACTGTTTTCTATTGAATTGCAGTCAGGTCTTCATTCCTCTGAAGTGGATTACATAAATGCACATGCCACATCTACGCTTCTGGGCAAGTTAATTGAACTTTTACATATTGCTGCAAATCAACTTAATCTTGAACCTTTGGATTTTGGAATAGTTCTGTGGATGTTGATGCTTTTAATAATTATATCACTATATTCTGTTATGCAGGTGATGCGATTGAAGCAAAGGCTATTAAAACCATATTCTCTGATCACGCAACCTCAGGTGCTTTGGCCTTCTCATCCACAAAGGTACCGTTCATGAGATTTCAAGCCATATGACCAACAAGTTATCTGCATACCTTATTTGATTGACCAAGTAATCAGAGTGCCAACAACTTAGACAAACGCTTTCCCATAACTGAGGGTGGTGATGCTAATTTGTGCACTCTTTTATGATAATGTTGGAACGAATATTATTGAATCATCTTTCTTCCAAAAAGCCCATAACGGTCTTGATAAATCTAATTTCAGGGGGCTATTGGTCATCTTCTAGGTGCTGCCGGAGCTGTGGAAGCAATTTTTTCAGTTTTGGCTGTACACCAAGTAAGTTTTCTTGACAGTGTTTCTTGTGCACTTTCTAAAGCCCATTCATGTATGCTTAATCTACAAGAGTGGTTCCTGTGATGTATCATTGCAGGGAATTGCTCCATTAACTCTTAATCTAACTAAGCCCGATCCTGTATTCGACAATAATTTCATGCCTTTGGCCTCTTCAAAGGAGATGCCAATAAGAGCAGCAATGTCAAATTCTTTTGGTTTTGGAGGAACAAATGCATCGCTACTGTTTGCATCTGTTGAAGACAGCTGATTGTTTGTAGCATCTCAATCCTTGGTGTTGTTCCACAGCAGCTAATTCCTTCATCATTGAAGATATGCTGAATTACGGACAGATCAATGGCCTCATGGTAGCATTCCCCAACTTATGTTCCAGTTTCATTCAAATGCTTCTATCACACACACACACACATTTATATATATGACACAGATGCGACATTTTATTAAATTGATTTGATTAGGGTTTTGATCCAAGAATATAAATTTTTCCTTTCTTGGATAACTGCATTTTTGTTTGGAGCAGTAGTCTGATGCGGCAAACAATTTTGCATTCTATATGATGATATTAAGTATGATTCTCATACTTTTGTTTACCCTCTCTTATTAATTAATCAAGTGAGTTTAACTTTGTATGGAATTTGAGAAATGAAATTGTATTATACATACATAGCTTATGAATGATACAACTTGTAATAAATTTATTACTTTATAATGATTGGCATGTTGAAATTATTGACTGACTTTTCAGTGTTCTCATGTTTGCTTCTAAATTTTGAAAGGAGGTGGTTTTGTTTCTGAATGAACAATGACACTTTGCCACGTCAAAGGAAAACTAGTTCTAGAAAGAGTGCATTCAAGAGATTATAGTCTAGGGCATGTCCTGGTTTTGGCTGTAGTTTGTCCTGGTGTTCATGGAGACGGTCTTGGGTAATTTAATTACCTTTCTTAATATTATCAAATTAGTTAAATTGTTCTTATATTAAGGACCAGATGAGTTTAATTTTATTACTTTTCATATAAAACTAATTTTATTATTTCATTTTTAATGTTTTAAGTATAATTGATATTAACCTTCAGTTCCTTCCTTTCCCTCTCCTGCCTCTAAACTCGCGTCGCCCCTGGCTCACAACGCACACCAATTGCTTCTTGATAACTTCTCCCGTCTTGCTTAATTCTTAATTCTTCAGAGAAAAATAGTGGCTTTGATAAATAAATATCCTTCTATTTCATATTCTCTCTCTCTCTTTCTTTCACTGTCTTTTTACAGGGTTTTCCCAGCTTGATCTTGTCTCGTTCCAATACAATATCTTACTATGAGGTTCTAAAGAAATGATTTAATTATCAAGAAGTCTCAATAATAAATGAGGTGTTGTCATTTTTTTTTTTTTTTGATAAACTTTGGGATACCTCAGCTAACGCTTATGGGGATATTACACCCCTTACAATCCTGACCAAGGATAAGCTCTAGCGCCTCAGACGGCTTGTACACTTCATGAAATCCCATTCCCGATTCGAGATCCTTTATTGCTAGATAATCTGCTGCTGTGTTTCCGGCCCGAGGCACATGCGTCACCTTCGTTTCCCACTCCATCTCAAATACATGACCTCGTTCAAGATATCGAGTCACGGTGATGTCCACCCCGTGTGAGACAATAGCGTTACACACTCCGTAGAATCAGATTCCAACCACACCTTCCGAAATCTCATTGCCCATGCAGTTTTAAGGCCCAAGAGGCAGGCCCAAATTTCAGCAGTCAACTCATCGCCTTCCTCAATGGAGTGAAAGAATCCTCGAAGAGTCACGAATGATTCCTCCACAGGCGCCCTTATTAGTAACTCTAGAATAGGCACTATCCACATTCACCTTCACCCACTCTTCATTTGGTGGATGCCAACCCTCTCGACTGGAAGCCAGAGTGATGCCACATGTTGCATCCCTGCTAGTTGTTTATTTGTATTACCCATGCATTCCACCATCGCATTCGCACTAGCAATGATTTTGCTATTAAGAGTGAACCTCTTCTCAAACACAAATAAATTTCTCCGCCTCCAAATCCACCAACACAAAGACGGTGAACCGGATGCCCACTTCTTACTCGTATCACTCCAGGCCACTAATATTCCACCATACCCGGTCCAGATGAGGCTTACTACAGAATGTGCGCCACTTGTCTGCGGGTACCACCTTTCTCCATAGAGCTCGTGAATGAGTACAATCTCGAAAGACATGAATAGTATCTTCAATACTTGTACCACGAGACCCGGTTACGGTCATCTGGTAGTCCTCGTCTCGTCCGATTGGCATTCGTGAGCAAGCACTTACGTCTTGCCAACCAAAGGAGCATCTTACACCCGTGTGGTGCTCGGACTTTCCATAAGCGATCCCAATTCCCACCATGTTCGACCCTCTTATCTGACGCCACATTGTAAGCCGATTTCACTATAAATTCACCATGTCTCTCCCACTTCCATCGCACCCAGGGAGAAGTGTTTGAATTCTCGATGCCCCCACGAACTTTCTCCCATGTACGCTTAATTCCTGCCTGTAACACCCCTACAATTGTAATCCTTGTACTTGTAAATATTATGGAATTAATAAAAGTTTTATTTTCGATTAATGGCATTATTAGTATTATTTTATTCATTTCGATCGATCAATTGGTGTAATGATAAAAAGGAGTAAAAGCAAGGGCGAAACGGTCAATTCTTGGACCTTATGATTTTAAGTTTTGATTACCATGGGAAGAAGAGGAAAACCAGGTAATATAAGTCATACTTTGTCCAAAACGCGTTATGCCGGTCCCACGGTGAATAACGACAAAAAGGGACCGATAAGGACGATTAGGGGTTCCTTTGGGGCCCGAACAGGTCAAGTGTGGGGCCACTCCACGAAGTTTGGGAAGCGTCACATAGGAGTATCTATTCAAGAAGAAGAAGTTTGGAAAAGATAAAGAAAAGTACAAAGGGAACCACTTTGATGGTCGGCGGGACCCACACGGACTGATAGAGCGGGAATTGGAAAAGTGAGGGAAAAAGGAATTAAATGTTAGAGACCCAATGTGTGGAGCCTCTTAGGCATCACACACTCCCTTTAATCATTGAAAATATTTACCGAAGGAAAAGAAAGAAAAGTCGGTGTAAAAGTCAAACAAATGGGTCCCACGTTCGGGTACGGGGGCAAAATGGGAATAAATAGGTAAAAAATTGGTTTGGGCTGGCATGTGGGCCCAAAATGGGGCCACATGTGTCCTCTTTAGGCAGAAAAAACGTGGGGCCAAGATTGATAATTATTAAAAAGTGTTGGGCCAAAAACTATAATTTTCAAAAGTTTCGGGCCAAACGCGTAATTTGCCCCCAAAAGCAGGTAAAAATCTAGATATTTTCAGGTGAATTTCGCCACATGGCAGCTGCTGGACTTCCCTGGACTTTTCTAGAAATTCTTGGAGGTTAAGTCAAAAATTACCTATCCAAATTACTCCCTACCAATCAGAAACTTACGCCAGTTAATTCCAGTTCAACCGGATCAAATTCACCTTTATTAAAAAGGTGTTTTGCCCTCATTTTTCACCCTTAGCCACGAAATTTCCAGAGAATCCAAGAGAAATCCATCAGCCACCATAGTTAGAGATCTAAGCTCAAGCGTCCAAGTTCATTCACCGGTCTTCCGATTTCGAGTAACACCGACAACTTCTTCTTTTGCGTTCTTATGAAAGGAAAATTCGTGTAAATAGTAGAAGCTTGGTTTTGGGGATGGATTTTTACATTTTTAAGGTCTTCAAAGTCTCTGGAATGAGTTTTTGTATAGGGAATAGCTATGGTTAAAGTTACGAAGCCGAAAACACCGAAAACCCCATAAGAGGGCTTGTTGCCAACTTCAGTGAATCTGGACAGCGACCCTTCTAACGCGTTTTTTAAGGGGTAAATGAAGTCTTTTTTATCTGAAATTTTTTATGGAGAAACTAGACATCTGGGGAATGAGTTTAAATATATAATATGATGGATTTGGATAATATTTACTATGTGAAATAAATAGTTGAAAAAGAAGTTAAGACAGTGACGTGAATCTGGACCAGAGGAGATAAAACAAGAAGCACGCCAAAATATTTGTACTTTTATGGCCTAGGTATATTTTTACTGGAAAATAGACTTATTAAAGGATCATATGGCGCTGGTCTCATGTCAATATGATTTTTGTGGAATTTATTAAAAATCCAGGAAGTTGGGACAGAAACAGTGAATTTCTGGAAATTCTTTGAGAGGCTCGGATTTAGCAAAAATGTGATGTAAGGGCATTTTTGTAATACTGAAAAGGTGTGTTTTAATGTTTTAGGTCAAAAAGGTACTTTTAGAGGGGCCACAGAGCAAAAAGGTAGTGAAAACGGTATCCACCACACCAGGTAGTAACCTCTTTACTCCGGCACTCTTATGTGTTTGATGTATGTACTTGCTTGCCATGTGTGTGTTTTTGTATTGTTTGCCAAATATGCATACGATCATGTTTGTGATGTGTCCCTAGCGCGAGAGTGCCTGCCGGGGTCGACCTACGTGGTGACTCAACGGAGACGGGCTGATGATTCCGGTAATTCCGGGTGCGCTTGGTAAGGTGACCCAACGGTGCGAAAGACGTGTTGTTGTGTGTATGTATGTTTGCATATTGTGGCATGTTTGGCACGTTTATCCATGTTTACATATTCATGTGGTTGCATGCATACACATATCACATATAGTGCATGAGTATTGACGGTTACTCTGGGGGCCACTATTGGACCTCAGGAGCTTGTGGTGACACATGGGATCGTGCCTGATTGATAAAGGCCTTTTTGCAAAGGTAGTGATGACCGGGCAGATGAAGGATAGGGGACGCCCTATCGTGTTTTGTATTTTATATTTTGGATGTCGGTACTTATTATCTGGATACTTACTGTCGGATGACTGTAACCTAACCCTCCGGGGACTTTACTTTTTGTTGACTTTTACTTTTTACCAGTACGTAGTTTGTCCAAACCGATCCTGTGCTCTGCTACGCGTACTCTGATCTAACTTTAAATGGACTAATAATAAGGGAAATGTAATCTTTAAAAGGAATCCCTCTAACCCGCCACCCGAAAGGGAGAGGCCGGTGGAGGTGTAACACTGCCCACACATTGGAGCCAGGTCGTTTAGCCTCTATGCGAGGAATTAAATCATCCCCGCATTTATACTTATCTCGTACCACTTTGACCCGCAGGGCCTCCCCGCGTGTGTTACTAGCCTCCAACCCAATTTCATAAGGAAGGCTTGATTTTGGTATTTCGCATGTCTCACCCCAAACCTCCCTTCCTTTTCTCCATGCATACTTCATCCCAAGCAACTAGTGGCACCCTACGACTTTCTACTGTGTTTCCCCCACAGAAAAGATCTATTTTGTTTATCCAGAGCCTCACAAACGGTACCAGGGAGATGAGATGATTGCATTGTATAAGCCGGGATAGTTGAGGACACCGAGGAAATGAGTGTTGCTCTACCGGCTAAAGATAAGGATTTAGGATTCCATCGAGACAACTGTACCTTAACCTTGTCAATTACTGCTTGAAAAGATTCCAAACCTGCTCACTTATGGTGAAGTTGCACCCCAAGATATTTTCCAAGATCCGCCGTGAGAGTGAAGCCAAGTGCGGCGCTAATCTCCGTGCATCTGATATGATTTATGTTCTTGGAAAAAAATACCCGAGTCTTCGAATCATTTACTTTTAGCCCTGAACATTCACAAAAATGGGCCATGCATTCTCTTACCATCTCTACTTGTTGAAGTGAGGCTTCCGTAAACAAAATAATATCATCAGCAAAGAACAGATGAGAAATTGGTGGCCCTGTCTTGGTGAGCCAAATGGGTTTCCATTCCTTTGTCGCCATACGCTCTTGAATCATGTGGGCTAGTTTTTCAATACATATCACAAATAAATAAGGCGAAAGAGGATCCCCCTGTCTGACTCCGCGTGAGGTGTTGAAAACTTCTACCTTATTTCCATTCCATAGAAGCTGAAGATCCGCAGTGCTAACGCATTGCTCCACTACCCGGATAAGGTTATTAGGAAGGTTAAGCTCATTTAGACAACTCAGCAAGAACTTCCAATTTACCCTATCATAGGCCTTCTCCAGGTCAATTTTAATAGCCATAAATCCCTTCTTACCTCCCATTGTTCTCATGGAGTAGACGACCTCTTGGGCCACAATGATATTGTCCGAGCTATGCCGTCCTGGGACAAAACTGCATTGATTTGGGGAGATAATATGTGGCATAAATCCTTTCATTCGATTTGCCACAATCTTCGTAACCAACTTGTAAATCACATTGCATAAGCTAATTGGTCGAAGATCCTTGAATGTCTCGGGATGATCAATCTTCGAAATTAGGACTAGCAATGTCTTGTTCACCTCACCAATCTTCTGTGGATCAAGAAATACCTGTTTAACAAATTGCACAACAGATTGCTTGATAGTCTCCCATTGGTGTTGAAAGAATAAGGCATGGAAACCATCCGGCCCTGGTGCCTTCAAAGCCCCCATACTAAATAGAGCATCTCAGATCTCTGCTTCATCCACTTCTCGTAGGCATAACTGTTCCTGCACCTCCGATAGTCTTGGGTAGGTAATGTTGCAAGTAAGATCCGGACGATCTACTATTTCTTCCTTAAAAGGTTCGAAAAATATGTAGTCGCATGAGCTTTTATACTGTCCTCATCAAAACACCACTCCCCGTCATTCACACAAATAGCATCAATTCTATTGCGTTTCCTTCGGTCATTAGCGTGTGCGTGAAACATCCGAGTATTCCTATCACCATCAATTGTCCAATTAATCCTTGCTTTTTGGGCCCCTAGCAAGGCTTCTTGCGTCAGAGTCTCATCAAGTTCCAACCAAAGATTCTTTTGGAGATCTTCCAAAGAATTGGTATTACCTCCTCTTGTGATCGCATGATTAATACTATCCAATCTTCGAAGGAGTTGATTTTTTCGTTTCGGATATTGTCGAAGACCTCCTTATTCCAACGTTGACAAGCGGCGAAGCTCGAAATGTTGGTCGACCAATTACCTGAACATCTCCACTCCTCCCGAACCAAATCATTTAATTTCTCATGTAGTACCCAAGAAGCAATAAAGCGAAATGGTCGCTGAGTTCACCCTTTTGTTGAGGCCCCCTCCATCCTAAGCAATACAGGTCTATGATCAGATTTGTAATATGGCAAGTGGAGTATTTTTGTGTCACTATGTCTTGCACACCACTCTTCATTTACAAGAACCTGATTCAACCGAGCCTCCGTATCTCCTTTCTTCCAAGTAAAATGTGGTCCATCAAAGCCCAAGTCTACCAATTCCATATCTTCAGCCCATCTACAAAATTCTCAATCTAAAGATAATTTCGATGTAGCACATGAACGCCTCTCTGTAGCAAGTAATGTGGCGTTAAAATCACCACCAATACACCAAGGGCCTTGCACAAAGTTTCTAATCTGGAAGAGTTCCGTCCACAGTGTGAGACGATGCATTGGAGTTGGGCTCGCATATACCACCATGAGACCCCATTGTTGCCTTTTTGAATCTGTGATGTTTAAGTGCATAAATTGCTTGTGCTGTTTAACTAAGTCAATCTTGAGAGAGACATCCTCCCAGAGACGCCATATCCCTCCACTGAACCCTTCTACTACAGTGAAACAGAAATTATTAAATCCGAGATTACGGATACGTCGTTCCGATTTTAGAGCATCGGAGCGTGTTTCTAGAATTGCAAGAAAATCCAACTTGTAATGTTGCTTCAGTCCTCGTACAAGGCTGGGAAAAGACATCGCGCCTGTACCTCGTGAATTCCAGAACATAAAATTCATTAAGATCGGTGGGAAGGTGTAGGGGCCAAGCCACTGCCCATAACATTAACTAAAGCCGTTTGATCTACTTGTTGTCCCTGTTGCCTTATTTCTCCCTCTGCCATACCATAGGCATTAGTTACAACATCGTTACCTGCGTCTACTACATTCCTAGCTTCACAAGGGGGGCCACATCACTATTTAAATTAATGCTCAAACCTTCCTCCTGTCCGACGTCAACCTGCATATCCCCCTGCAAAGAGAGATCATTCGCATGGCCCACATCTATTAAAGCTGCAAACCCATTTCCCAATTCCATACCACTTGGCCCACTTTTAGTTTCTTCCTTTATTTTTAATTTGGGCCTACCTATTGACTTTTTCTCCTTTCCATGCATCTTGGGCCTTTCATCCTTCTTTCTTTCAGAACCCACAACCACCCACTCCCCTTATTCTTCTCCTTTTCTTTTAATGGGATAATTGGAGATCCCATTAAATCCTCCCCGCCATATTCATTTTTTGCTGACCATTACTCCCTCTTTTAATGCTCTCGTGATTTTGGGATCCTTCTTCACGCCTTGCGAGTTATTAGGAATTGCACCCTTCATTTCCTTTTTTGTTGCCGAGACTTGATTATTCCTCCTCATATCATGATGGAAAATCATTTGAGGTCTCAAATGTTTATTCCCGCCGCTTAATCCGTGCTTCATATGCGCCATATCATTAATACCACTAGTCAAACCCACATCCGCCGTGGAGCGCCCCGTCATCGGAAATCCACCGTCAACCACCACGTCCGCCATGCCCGACCCTACTTTCGGCCCTTCCTTCTGATCCTCACCGCCGACCATTTTCTGTACTGCAATCCCCTTAGTTTCTCCAACTTCAACCCCCATGCTCTGTTTCGATCCAGGAATATTAACACCATTGTCGGCCACACTCTGTTTCGGGTTCCCCGTGCTTCCTCCAACTCCAGCCCCCACTCTCTGATTCTGGAGTGCACCATGGGATCCAGATGCGACCGCCATCTAATGAGGACACTCACCAAGCTCATGCCCATACAATCCACAGCCAAAACAAACCAGATGTAAGCCTTCATAGACCAGTTGCTTATCCTCCCCGAACGCAAATGAAAGCCTAAGTGATGGTGGTTTTGAAGGTCGACTTCGACACAAATCCGAGCGAACTCACCTTTGTGATATATGGATGTGGACCTGTCGATTTTGACCATCTTTCCTATCATGTTCCCAATAATTCCTAGCGCCTCCGCCGTGCAAAATTCCATCGGCAAGTTTGGAACCCTTACCCATACCGCGATCCTTCGTTAAGTTTGGCCGCCACCTCTGAACAATGAGGTAGTGATCATCAATCATCCATGGGCCTTCATACAATGCGTAGTCTCTATCCTCCATGCTTGAGAATGAGACTATGTAGTATTCATTACTCAACGGCACTACTTTTAAGGGCTGATGTGGCCTCCACATACGCCGTACACGGTCAATCAGTACGTGTTTCAGAACCGAAAGCCCCAGTAATTTGATAACTAGCGAATTCATCCACGGCAGACACCACGCCGTATACTGCTCTGAGGTTACAGATAAAACAGGGTATCCACTTGTCGATCCATCCCCCATATCCTCCTCCCTCGTCTTCTCAACATCCTCATGCACCGTCTCCATCTCGGCATTTTTCGAGCAAAGAAGCCTCGCCAACCACGACAATGTCATCTTCTTCGGCATGGGTAACCGGGTATCCCCGACTCCACGGTGAAAGTAGCTTCTGCAGTATGCAGCGAGAGATATTGGACGCCTAGCACCCCGATCCTTCTCCTTCACCGTACCAACTTACTTGGGAGTCTTTGGAGTCGATTTCCCAAAGACAAAAGGTTCTTGTCGTACTTCCTTCCCCTTACTCCGGTCGCCGCCATCCCCATCCCCTCTCTCTCTTCCGTCACCAACGTTGCTCGCCTTCCTCTCGCTCATTGTTCAGAGAATCTTCAATGGTGCTTTTGAGGTGTTGTCATTTTTTACTCTAAAACTTGTTATTAAATGTTCCTCGTCCTCAGTCGTCATTGGGGTTTTTTACTGTGTTTATCTAAGGCAAGCAAACTAAAAGATAACAAATTGAGCCTATTTAGGAAACAAGAAGCAATAATTAAAACCCTTGATCAAGTGTTAGATGTTCTAAATCGCCACATGAATGTGATCTGATTTGAGAGTGACTAGGGAAATTGATACTCTATTTAAGCACTAGATCTAGAGCTTGTTATTGTCCAATGGTAGCTGCATGAAATGTCTTCTAACCCACATAACCCACATTATAGAAGTTTTGAACGTATCGAACTTACTAATGAGTTCGCTGAATAATTTGAGGTTTGGCGTGACGAAATTATGTCATGTTATGTGAGGCATAGAGACATGTGAGATTGTAATTGGATGGATTTCATAAATAAGGTTATGGAGTATTATATTGGACTAAAATAGGATAAAATAAATTAAAACTAAACTAGCAGGTTCGAGGATTGTATAAGTGTGGCAAAGGGATAGAATGGTAAGGCCGGATAGGTTCAAAACTTGCCCAAATTTGAGATGTCCAGCGGCATTGGATATAAAAGAGGCATTTCTAGCTTGCAAAATTAGGCAAAACTATTAGACAAGAAGACGGTTCCGGTCGTGGCGAACCCCGGGGTAAACTTTGGAGGGTCAAATTTGGGACTTTTTTTTTTTTTTTTTTTTTTTTTTTTTTTTTTTTTGGGGGGGATTGTTGTCATTGGTTTCGAGATGAGAAAAGGTTAGGGGTGCATTTCTAAGCTTCCAAACATATAGGGTCTTATATACTAAATTTTAGCCTAGTTAGTTGTCTCTAAATTGGAACATATATGGTCTTGTTACGGACCGGCCCAAAAGCCTCCAAGTCCATAGCAAGGCCCAAGCAGAAGGCGTAATCCGCCAATAATGGCAGGAGAGCCAGAAATCCCGGCTAGGCAGGATTCGCCCCAATCATATCAATCCACCGAGATACCCGTCCATTTAGAAAGTATCTCGGATATCCGCCCCCTTAATGACACGTCACATTAATGGAATATCGTTCAATATCCGCCCCATTAATGGCCCCCATTAATGGCGTGCCTCGGATATGGCACCGACGCCCTCTATAAATATAGAAGGCAGGTAACAAGGTGCACACACTCTAAACCTAGACTATTTACATACAGTCTCACTGTGCACACACCGCACCCCTTTGTCGTGTACGGTGATCCCCCGCTCTCCTGGCTATCTCCTTCATAGATACCCAGGTCTGCGATACATCCAAGATCAATCTTCCGACCCCTTGGCCGGACATCTCATGTTCTATACGGAACATTGGCGCCGTCCGTGGGGACCATAAATTTCTATCCCCGCGACCATCAATGGCTCACACCAGAAGCCACACGCAAAACCAGCAATTGGACAAGCCGAACGAGGAAAGCCTGGTACCCCCAAATCAACCTCGAGGCGGCCGAGCCGGTCCCGGACCATGATCGACCATCCCGGAAAAACTCCGGAAGGATACGTTGCGACTCGAAACCACCTCGCCTTCCATCGACAAATCTCGCATGAAGAATCCCCAAAGGGTCACCCCCCAGATCCGGTTCCGGACGCTCGTACTAGACACCGACGTCCGCATGCGAGAGAACCCAAGAGGCGATGATTCGGAGATTCGAAAACAAGGAAAAGTTCGATCACCTCCAAAGACGGAGGATTTCCATGCTCGGAACAAATGATAGAGGAAAAGCTTGAGAACCTTTTCCAACGCGGAAACCCGAGAAGCCCACGTAAGAGGAAGGAGGTTGTACGCCTGGATAGCAATAGTCCGCGTACCGGCCCGAAACGAATCAACATTCCGTGGCGGGGAAAGGGGGACGCCGGGAGGGACCGAGACCGCCAACCAACCCCCAAAGGCACAAAGAGGCACCTTTGCGGAGCCGGGATAGGGAAGGCGGAGGCGAAGCGAGCCACCATGACGATGATAGAGCCGGAGAACCGAGATCGTGAACACGACTCGGACGAACTACGCGAGGCGATCACTATGCCGCGGACACGAGGATCGCCGCGTATAAGATGAAATACTTGGCCGGCGCGGGGGGGACTCCATTCTCACGAGCTACGGCCACGGCTCCTTACCCGAAGAATTTTGACCTAGCCGACCTCCCCCAATATGATGGGACCCAGGATCCACGTCATCACCTCGAGCTATTTGAGAAGTTAATGTGGGTAAGATCAATAGAAGGTCTGGTGATACTAAGACTCTTCTCGGCCACGCTAATCGGGGCGGCCCACAAATGGTTGAGTTCGCTACCCAATAATTCCATTCGGAATTTTGAAGACCTTGGTCGTAAGTTTGAATTACACTTTGCCACCAAAGAAGAAACAACCGAAATCTCAATTCACGCCGAGTAAAGTGAAGCAAAAGAAGGGCGAAACATTGCGAAGTATCGGATCGGTTCGGAGATACGGCAATACGGAGTACGATCCTTATCCGAAGAGGTCCATGTGCACTGCCTCGTCAACGGACTGGACCCGATGACGCGCTTGGCCCGACATCTATGCAAGAATCGAGTATATTCCTTGACGGAATTTTATACGAAGCGAAGAAATATCTAGATGTCGAGCAAATGGAAATCGCCAATGCGAGATGAGCCCGAGAAGGCAAGGAATTCATCACACCGAAGAAGAGACCGGACCGACAAACACAAGGCGGAGCCTCGCCGACGTGCGGAGAGCCGGTCCAGGCCGAGCGAACGGACAATAAGGGGACGTACGGAAACTATACCCCCTTGAATGTCCCGCGATCCCAGCTGTGGAAGGAGGTCGCGCAGACCGAGATGAGGAAGGTGACGAAGCCAAAGCCTCTCAGAAACCGGGCCAATACAGATCGGGGGAAGTTTTGCAGCTTCCACGACGTTCTGGTCACACCACGGACGAATGCTACGAACTCGGGGATGCTATTGAAAAATTTGTAAGAGAAGGGAAACTACGCCAATACGTCATCAAAACTCAAGGAAATCCGGCAAGCGGAATGGTAGCCGCCGAAGCGGAGTCCAGCCACGAACGCTTCGGACTGCGAAAAGAAGCGGAGAACCGGCCCTCCACGGGGCTACCGGACGCCGATCTCCAATGCACGGGGATCGGTGGCGGCTTCGGAGGAGGTGGAGATACAATAAGTCGGCGCAAGAAATACACGAGAGGTATTAACGGTAAAAGAGGTGCCGAGGTTCAAGGGCACGTCGGCAAACCCAAAACCACCCTTGGTCTTCACCGACGAGGAGCTCAAGGAGGTTATTCCCGGCCATCAAGACGGATTGGTCATCACCGGGATCGTCGTAAACTGCCAGGTCAAACGGATATTTGTCGACGCAGGTAGTTCGGCCGACATAATAAGCCGGATGCATACCGAGAGAATGCACCTCGATGTCGAAGACCTAAAGCCATGCAAATCTACCCTCATCGGGTTCAATGGAGAGCGTTCCTTCCCAAAAGGATATGTCGACCTTAGACGACCTTGGGAACTAAGGAAGCCTTCAAATCGGGACGGGTAAGGTTTGTAGTGGCGGATTTCCGCTCCCCACAACATTATGCGGGGCCGACCCACTATACACGGTTGGGATATCTTTGGCATCCACTAAGCACCGAAATTGAAAATGATCAATGATCGAGAATCGGGTGGTTGAAGTGTCCTGGGACCCGAAAGCGTCGCGCGGTGTTACTTGAAGCCCTCCGTGTAGAGGAGGAAAAGACGTCATCCCGCCACGGCCGCAAACCAACGAGGTATTGACTAATGACGAGAAAAAGAGGGCGACCCCGGCAATCGGTCAACATGGTAGAACTAGACCTCCGTGAACCGAAAACCCACGCCCGAGCCGGAAGGAGAGTTGGAGGAATTAATCCTCGGGACGGACCCCGCCAAGACAACTAAAATCGCGGGGACATGGACGCAGATCAATCAAGGCAAGGCTGATCAAATTTTTAAGGCAAAACCGGACGTCTTCGCCTGGACGTCGGCCCGAAATACCCGGATCGACCCACACTTCGCCGTCACAAGTTAGCCATATGGCCGGGTCGAAACCAAAGGTGGCCCGAAGAGGAGAAATATCTCGACGACAGCGAAGAAAGCCCTTGAGAGTCACATTGAAGAGCTCCTTCTGCCGGGTTCATAAGGGAAATACAATACACGACCTGGCTCTCTAACGTGGTCATGGTGTTAAAACCAACAGGCAAATGGAGGGTGTGCACCGACTACACCAATCTGAATAAAGCATGCCCCAAAGACTCCTTTCCCATGCCCAGCATTGATCAGCTAGTGGATAACTCGGCCGGATACCAACCGCTCTCTTTTATGGATGCCTACTCCGGTACAATCGATCGCTATGCACCCCGACGATCAAGAGAACCGCCTTCATGACGGATAAGGCGAACTATTGCTACAACGTCATGCCATTTGGATTGAAGAATGCCGGAGCTACATACCAACGCATGATGAATCGAGTCTTTGAAGATCAAATCGGTCGTAATGTGGAGGTATATATAGGCGACATGATAGTAAAGTCAAAACACCCGGAGCGGCATCCGGATCTAGAGCGACGTTTGACAAACTAAGACAATACCGCATCGAGGTTGAACCCGGCGAAATGTGCGTTCGGGGTGCCCGGCAAGTTTTGGGTTTTATGTTGACCAACCGAGGGATTGAGGCCAATCCGGACAAATGCAAGGCCGTGCTAGATATGCGGGCCCCCAACTCCAAGAAGGAGGTGCGGCAACCGACCAGTCGCTTGGCGGCCCGACAAGATTCCTACCGAGGTCGGCCGAGAAAGCTCTACCTTTCTTTAAATTATTGAAGAAAGAAACCCGGGAGGATGGAATACGGACGCGAGACGGCCTTTGAAGAAATCAAGAAATGCTTGGCAACCCCGCCGGTCTTGACAAAGCCGGAGCGGGGGAGACCTTGTTCCTATACCTCTCGGTAGGGGATGAAGCGGTAAGCGCCGCCTTGGTAAGAGAAACCGAGGCCGGACAGGACACCCATCTACTTTGTGAGCAAAGCGTTACAAAACGCCGAGCTAAGATATCAAAAGCTGGAAAAAATGGCATTCGCATTCGACAACGGCAAGGAGACTTCGCCCATACTTCCAAGGGCATCGGATTGTGGTCGGACCAATCGGCCGTCCGGCAGATTTTGCACAAACCGGATCGGGTCGGGCGGATGACAAGGCTGGGCAATTGAATTATCCGAGTTCGACATCACCTTTGAGGCACGGCGAGGCAATCAAATCACGAGGCATTGCGGACTTCATCGAGGGAATTGACTCCGGTTATGACCGACACCGACTGGAAGGTATTTGTGGACGGGTCCTCCAACCCAAAGCGACGGAGCGGAGTCATTGTCGAAAGCCCCGAGGGAATCGCTACGAACATTCCCTCCAAATGGAGTTCCCGACCTCTAACAATCAAGCCGAATACGAGGCCCTCTTAGCCGGATTGGCTCAAGCAAAAGATAGCGGAGCCGGGCGAATTAAGGTGTTCACCGACTCACACTCGTCGCCGCACAAATTGATGGCGGCTATCAAACAAAAGGCCCCTTGTTGGCCAAGTACTTGAATAAAGAAAAAGAGATAATGACGGAATTCGAAGAAGTCGTTGTCTCTCACATCCCGAGAGAAGAGAATGCCGAGGCCGACATCCTATCCAAACTCGCAAGCACCAAAGGTCCGGGAGTCAAAGAACGGTCATCCAACGGAATTTGGCCGAGCCCACGTGCATCATGACTATCTCGTCCGGCTCGGACCGAGAAAACCAATCGAAGATTACACGGAAAGAGGGATCATTCCACGAGACTCTCCGAAGCGAAAAGGCGATAAGAGAAGCCGCCATCTACACTATGGTCGATGACCAGCTATCCGGAAAGGAGTACATTGCCCAATGATGCGATGCCTCGGCCGATCCGAATCCGGGTATGTCTTGGCCAAAATACACGAGGGATGCAACGGCCGGCACATGGGCGGCAAGGCTTTGGCTAGAAAGGCATTGCGCGCCGGATATTATTGGCCCACCATGATGCATGACGCCATGGAGACCGCCAAACGGTGTGACGGTTGCGAAACATGGCGGGATCTTATGGCCGCCGCCACGAGTTAAAAAGGGATGCCGCTCCATGGCCCTTCTATAAATGGGGAATGGATATTCTTGGCCCATTCAAGCCGGCGCCGGACACTCAAATGGCTCATTGTCGCTGTTGACTACTTCACCAAATGGATCGAGCGGAAGCGTTAACTACGATAACGTCATCCCGGATTATGAAATTCGTTCGTCACAATATCTTCGCTCGGTTCGGGATACTGCTGAAGTCGTCACGACAACGGAACCCAATTTACGGACCAAAGATTCCGAGGCCTTAATGTCCAACCTCGACATCAAACAACACTTCTCCTCCGTCGAACATCCGCAGTCTAATGGCCAGGCCGAGTCCGCCAATAAGATCATTCTCGACGGATTGAAGAAACGCATGTTAAAGGCCGATTCTAGTTGGACCGAACAACTCCACAGTGTTCTATGGGGATACGGGACAAGTATGCGGACCTCTACCCGGAAACTCCCTTCCGGCTAACATATGGATGCGAAGCAATGATTCCGTAGAAATCGGGCAGCCATCGTGGAGGAAGATCGAGCCGGACAGATGGGCCGGCATCAAATGAAGACGCCTTAAAGACAGTCTGGACTGATAGATGAGATCCGAGTCACACTCATTGTCGGAACTTGCCGCCAGCAAGCTTTACTCGCGGCCAAATATAATCGCAAGGTTCGGCCACGATCCTTTAACCGGTAACTGGTACTTCGGAGGGCCGATATAGGTAATAAGAACTCCCGAGATGGAAAAGCGCGCAGCAAAGCCCAGGGAGGGACCGTATCGTGTTAAAGAAAAGCAGCGGGGGCATATGTTCTCGAAACTTTGGCAAGAAAGCGGTTAAAAGGACATGGAACGCCGATAAGTTGAAAATCTACTACGGTAGCCCAAGACCGCGGCTCGGTCATTCCTTACTTTCTTTCATGTTTTTTGCAATTGCTTTCCAACTTTCCCTTGCTTTGCATTTGAATAATTTATGACCATTTGTACGCTCTTTAGAGCTGCTTTATTTAATGAAGGAATACCTCAAAGAGGAGGCGCCAACGTGCACGATTATTTGCTTAAGCTTGAAGCCGAGGCCACCAAGCCGGCAAAAACGACTCGAGGTACCCATACCCGGTCGAAACCAAAAAACATCTAGATGGATGACACCGTAGTTGTACTCCGACGCGCATAGGTAAGAGCTCGGCGAAAACGCCATACGTGGCCTTCGCGAAATTGACGCGTCAACGCTCGCCGGTTTAAGAAGGCGGTCATCATCCCGACCCGATCAAGTCAAAATGTCCGTCGTAGTACTAGACACCTCGGTCGACATATGACATGACCTCGCCCTTAAAACGGTTCCTACCATCGTTCCGGCTATTTAAGCTAGGATGAGCGGTGCGGTTAAGTGAACACCCCGAGGGTACGACACACAACCACTGTCCCACTCTCCCACACCGCGGTGTTGGTCGAGTACATGACTTGTATATAATGCGGTCAATAAATTTCAAACAATGGAATTTAAGAAACGCGGAAGGGCGGATAAATACATTCCCCATAAGTCAGATAAAATTACGGCACAAACGCCGGAAGTCAATAAAATACAAAAGGGCCGACGCCCACCAACAATGAAGATTAAAGCTTAACTAGAAGGACCGGCCTCAGGAGCATTCTTGGTCGCCTCGCTCTCCGCATCCGACTCTCCCCTTCCCGGACCGGACGCGGAAAGGAGGCGATCTGAAACTAACGTTCCGTCTTCCACAAAGGCACGGAAGTCATAGCCGTCCAAGTTAAGCTCAGTCTTCGGATTCAAAAAAGTTGGATGCTCTCCAGTGCATTCTCGAAACAATCGGCGACGGTGCGCTTTAGAAGTTCGTCGGACTCTAGCGTTCCGTGTGATACGGCGAGCCTCCTCGACGGCTTTAACCTTATCAAACAACGAATCACGCTTGTTTTTGCGGGGTTTTCACCACATCCATACTTTCGCTCGGCGCTTTAAGGCCGAACACACTCGAGGCGGCTTCTTCTCCCCCCTTCTCGCGCTGTTGCATATCGACTCCACCTTAACAAACGCCTCCTTGGCGGCGTCCGTTCCGGCCCGGCAAAGATCCCGCTCCTCCTCCATAAGGCGGAGCTTGGCCTCGGCATCGGCTAAAGCCCTTTTCACGGACGCCGCCTGCGCGAGCCTTACGGTTGGCCTCAACCTCGGCCACGGACGCCTTCAATTTTCTGTTCTGCGTCGACGCCCGGGCGTATTTTTCCCTCACGATCATATAAGCTTGCGGAAACCAACGGACTTACACACAATACCGCTGCAACGGCGAGCACCTCCTCAACACTAGGAGGGACAAGGCCCGGCTCTCCATGAACTCCCGAGGGGAGAAACGCTACATCCAGCTCCTTGGTCACCCCCTTTTCAAATACAAAACCCAGGAAGCATGGAAGAAGGCCGTAGGCCCGATCGAAGGAGGTGGAGCGGCGGGGCGATCGAAGACGCCGGAAGAACCGAGGAAGGAACGGTCGCGGCCCGGTAAGCTGCACCTTCACCCTCCGGAACGAAAACCTCGCTTCCCTTTGGAAGTTTCGAACGCCCGCACTCGGGGATCCATCGGGCACGGATGGGGCCGAAGTCTCAACACGGACACCTTGGCCTTCTTGGCCACAACGGGGGCGACGGCCTCGGGCATGGTAGCCTTGGTAGGGGCAGCCCGCTTCGAGACCGACCGCTCGAAGAAACCGCGGCCGGATTCACCTTCTTCAAGTAGCCGGGAAGGGCCTTCATGTCTTGGGCTGAAAAGGACGGTAAAAGAAATCAACACTAAGCACAAGATAGGCAGCCAATATACAAAACATGACTAAAGGAATAAAGAGCATGGCAAACAAGGGACTCCTACAATTCGAAGGAATTGGCCTAGATCCCTCCCGGATATGAAAAAGGCCGCACTCGGGATGCCATAATGCTCCACAAAGGCGTCCAATCTTGGGACGTGAGGAACCATCTCGGGTAGGAGGTCCTCTTGAGAGATCTCGGAAGGACGAGGGGCTAGCCTTGTGATGATTCTCCACCCAAGTATAAAGGAAGCGCCACCCTACATCGGCGGCCTCAACCCCCTTCGGAAACCAAGCCGGCTTACCGGGTACGGCGACAACCTTAAAAAAAACGCACTCTTAAACCGCTTAAAAGATTACGAGAAAGGCTTCATAAGTTTCCGGTCGGGATTAACGCGGAGAGACACTAGCCCTCTTTTAACTTATCACCTTCCTTAGGTGTGCCGGGGGTAAAAGGGCCGAAATAGTAGAAGAAGAGATTGGTCGAACTAGGGATTGGAACCGGATAGGAACGACACAATTGCTCGAAGGCTACCAGGTAAGCCCACCCGTTCGGATGAAGTTGAGACGGGCGAGTCTCGGTGCATCGGGGCAAGCATTTGAAAACGGGTGAAAGGAAACCGGACACCAACCCGTGTAAGGTAATCCCGATAAAAATGAAAGAAATTGGGACTTGCCCACTTCTCGTTCAACACAAACGGGCTCGTCGGCTTAGGGGCGTAGGACGCACCCTCCATGGCGGGTAGGTCTAACCGGGCAATATCCTCGTCCGACATAATGGACCGGGTCTTCAAGACCTCGTGGGACACCCGAGGATACCTACGACACGGGGCCTCGGGTGGACTAGAAGAATCGAGATGTCTCGGCCTCGGCCCTTTTCTTTGAAGGCACGGATTTCGGAGCCATTAACCTATATGCAACATAAAAGGAAATCGGCGAGTTGGAAATACCTGGAAAAACGGGATTAGAAGGCAAAACGGACGGACTCGGACGAAAGGGCACGCGGAAGGGGGACCCAAGGACGCCGATGCCGACAAGATCCAATAATCGAGGTAGCTCAAGTCTTCGCCACGCGCGATGTGAAATGAACTCTCGGCCAAGCGGTCCAGCAACGGGGCCGAGATAATCACTAGGATAAGGGTCCAAACTTGCGGGGATGGACCCTCACAAAAGCGATCGGTTGGGCCATCAAGGCGGGGAGCACTAGAACCGGTAAAAGAACCTACCCCGCCCGGAAGGTGAAAAGGTAGGAACGGTGTTTGCGGAATTTGAACCATGGAAGGTGACAAAGCTCTAGCGAGATATGGGTTGAGGCCCAATCGCCCGGAAGAACCATTCCCGCCTCGACGAAGAGGTGCTAACCTCTCTTTTCCGGAGCTCGGTCCCAAGAACCCGATAAGAAGCTCTCGGGTAACGAGCGCGAAGAAACTCCTCTTCCTCGGGGGTGAGCGTTGTTCGACTCTAAGGAAAGGTCTATGTCTATCCATCGAAAGAGGAACTAGAACCTAAGGACTACGGACCTCACGTCAAAGGCAAGGAGCATATAGAGCGGGAACACGAAACTAATCTTAAAAGAAAGCTCGGAAGGCCGGGAGAATGGGAAAAACAGAGGAAAAACCGAGATTATCCAAACAAGACGAAGTATGCCGTAAAAGAGTAAAGGCAAGGACGGAAAATACGAGTAGAAACAAAGAAGATGACTTGAACGAGTGAAATGTAACGAAGAGGATGACTTGAACAACCAAATTGTAGGACAATGGAGTTCTCAAGGGAAAGAAACTCGGAGCAAGTTCACTACAAGATTGTATGCGTGAAATAGTGAAAAACGCAAATATAAAACGAAAACTAGCGAAGAAGGAGAGGGAACGCAGGGGCATTTCGGTCTTTAAACATGGACACGATGGGAAATGCACGACATGATGAAGGAGCATTAAATGCGCACGCTAATCGGCACACCGCAACGGCGCGACGTATGCGAGACCCTTCCCAATCGGGACACGCCGGGTGTGAAAGACACAATGATGGCGCCTACGGAAAGAAGACCAAACGGTTTACCCGCGAACGGGGGACTTACAATCTAAATCCGAGGCCGCTAATGTGCCCCGATGCAGAACGGCCCAAGGCACCATCCGGGCGGTATCACGAGGTAAGCCGCGGCATAAGGAGCCGGGCCGGCCAAAGCATAGGCCGGACACACACCGGGACCGGGGTATCACACACCTCGGCCGTCCAACAACATGAATGCCAAGGCCGGGGGCAAGCTATTACGGACCGGCCCAAAAGCCTCCAAGTTCATAGCAAGGCCCAGCGGAAGGCGTAATCCGCCAATAATGGCGGGAGAGCCGAAAATCCCGGCTAGGCGGGATTCGCCCCAATCATATCAATCCACCGAGATACCCGTCCATTTAGAAAGTATCTCGGATATCCGCCCCTTAATGACACGTCACATTAATGGAATATCGTTCAATATCCGCCCCATTAATGGCCCCCATTAATGGCGTGCCTCGGATATGGCACCGGACGCCTATAAATATAGAAGGCGGAGTAACAAGGTGCACACACTCTAAACCTAGACTATTTACATACGGTCTCCTTTGTGCGCACAGCACCCTTTGTCGTGTACGGTGATCCCCGCTCTGGCTATCTCCTTCATAGATACCCAGGTCTGCTGATACATCCAAGATCAATCTTCCAGCCCTTGGCTGGACATCTGTGTTCTATACCAGAACAGGTCTTATATGCTTGAATCATTTAGAAGCACTTTCCCAATCACAATAGAAACAAACAAACCAAAACAGTAATATATATATTAAACCCTACAATTAGGCCTTTTGCACGTGTATGTGTGACTAGTCCTTCACATTCCTAAGCATTAGGGCTGAGCATGGAACCCGCAACCCGGTGAGCCCGCCCACAACCCAATGCAATTAGATTATTTCGAGCCCGCCCGAAAACTCCTAACGAGTTGAGTTAAAACTCGCCCATTGAAGACTTAAATGGGCGAGCTATGGGCACACTTTTAGGCTACCCATACCCGCCCATTTAGTTATAGATATATTTTTTTATTAACTATATAGACCATTGGACAATAATACGCCATATTGCTATAAAATACCTATTCCCCATTTCCCTATTTGACCATTTCCCCACTTGGAGTTTGAACATCAAAATTATGTTATAATGACACTTGTCTAAATTTAGGTTCTTTTATGGGAAATATGATTATTGAATTTTGAAGATTCATATTTTAGAATTTAAAATGATAAATTCGGGTGGATACTTAATACTTATATATATTTTTCTTTGAAAAAAATAAATTTGTCAAATGTAAATGGGTTACCTAAAACCTAGTTAACACTTTTATATCTTCCATTTAATAAGGATTTAAATCAGTTGAGCATACCCATCTAAAATTAAATAGAAGGGCTATGGGTTTAGGCGTGGTTCCCGCCCATTGCTCGCCCTAACATCCATAAATTAAAGCCATTGTTCTTATGTCCCACTAAGCATCCATAAATTAAAGCTAGCACAATATTCTTATTCTTCAAAAGCCCATTAACCTTTTAGTGTGTGTGAAGGAAGGAAGGAAGGAGTAATTAATCGTACATAACTTATTTTAGTGGCAAAAATATATTACCGTACTTTGACACCGGGTTAAAAATTGCAACTGTTTGTCAAAAAGATAATTAAAAAAAAAAACAACAACAACAACAAGAATTGCAACTGTGATTTCCAACTCGGTTCATGCACTGGATAGACAATTGAAGGAAAAAATAAGGGAAAATTTCAGTCATCCCCGAGGTTTGCATCCTTTTAGTAGATTAATTTTATTTAGGGGTTTATATTTTTCATGTTATATGAAAAGAAAAAGATTTCTACACACATATCAAATGGTGGGATCCACATATTTTTTATTAAAAAAAAACTCAAACACAGAAATCTATGTATCTATGACATGAGGATACACTTCTCCTACCCTTTAATTTAACTCTAAAACTTTCTAAAACATCGTTGCACCCATGAACGAAATAAAATTAATTTTTATGTGTGAAAAGATGATGATGCGTGTTTTTAATTCTTTTTGTAAATACTTATATTTTTCTTTTGAATTTTATTTTTATTTTATAAATGGTTAAAATGTTTTCAACACTCATGATCAAAATAAAATTAATTTGTATGGGTAAAAATATAATGATATCCTTACTTTATTTGTTTTATAAATACTCATATTTTTCTTATGAATTTCATTTTTATCTTATAAATGACCAAAATATTTTTAATTTCCTATGTTTTTTCGATTTTTTTTATTTGTCTTGTAAATTGTCAAAATGTTTTTAACTCCCTAGATTATTTTGAATCCATTTATTTTTTGTAAATATCTTTATTTATCTTGTAAATTTTCATTTTTATTTTATAAATGACCAAAATATTCTTAATTCCTTAAGTCCTTTTCAATCCTTTTCTTTATTGTAAATCTCTTTATCTATGTTGTAAATGTATTTATATTTATATATCTTAAAAATTCTCTTCAAAAAAAAAAAAGAAAGGTATCATTATCTTCTAACCTACAAAATTTAATTTCATTTTAATCAAAGTTGGTTTGAAAAGGTTTTTGAGTTAACTAAAATTAATTTTGAGGGTTGGCAGCGTCCCCTTCTCTGCTGCTTCACCCCCGTCCGCGCATCACCGTCGGCGAAGTCCTCAGCTGATGCCCTGTCGTGTGCAGCCCATGCTCCGTCGATTATCAACATTATCAAAGGGTCTGCCTGCTTGAAAACTATAATTCCAAAACTTTTTAAAGTTACGATATTCTCACTGACTCTCGAATGTCGAATGCTCCTTGCGGATATACCATGTCTTCAAATTGCTGGCTATATGATTCTCGTGTACCAAAAAAAGCTCCACATAACTGTGGATTTAGGGAGTTAAAGCCTAGAAGGAAGTCAACGCACGAGATTCATAAGCTCACTAATGGAAGTCCTCAGCTGATGCTACGACAAATCCATTTGAATTCGAGCTCGCGCTATAACGCTAGAACTGGCATTTCTATTAATTGCAACAACCTTCGTGTTCGCCCCAAGCGTTCCAAAAGCCAGAATGAATTTTCTTTGAATGAGGTCATGAACTGTGTCTCCTTCACCGAACATCTGCTGCGAGTTCCGGCTGCTTTTGTGTCGTGTAGCTGTAGTATCGCGGCGGCGGAGAAGTCTGTGAAGGAAAGGAGAGCACTGGCAGTTCGGAGAGTTGTTGAGGATAGAGACCCAGGTACGGTGAGAGAGTACTACCTAATCGGTACGAAAAGGGGTGATACCATTTTCACGCAATCTTGGACGCCTGTTTCTGTTAAAATCAGGTAGGCAATAGCTTGCATTCTCCAATATACTGAAAATTTACTTGCTCTACTGGGTTTCTGGAACCCATTTGGCAAGATTGAGCTTAGTAGTCATAGTGTTAAGCTTGATTGTTGTTGTTAATCCTTATCAATAATATCATCAGTGTATGATTTTAATGTAGTAATTCTCGCTTAGTTAAGTCTCGTGGAGGAATTATAACTGGGCTATATTATGCGCGTAACTGAGAGAATTTAGATTGGTTAGTTGCATCTTGATTATGTTTGACGCAACTGAAAGGATATTTTCTTTGTATAGATATATAGAGCTCCATATTCTTTTTTAATAAAATTTTGACTGATATTTTGTTGCTTCCTTTGTACAGGGGACTTGTTCTTATTATGCATGGACTTAATGAACACAGGTCTCAGTCTGTGCCTAATTCAGTTTGGCTACGCTTTCACTTATAAATTTATAATCCTTTATGCAATTCTGATTTCTGAAGCCAGTCCCAGTCTCCTGTAACAGTGGCAGGTACAATGATTTTGCAAAGACACTAAATGTCAATGGCTTCAAAGTTTATGGGATGGATTGGGTGGGTAAGTCAGAACAAATCGCATTCCTTGATAGTTTTCTTTCTCAGCATGTATTGTGAGTTATGCTCTATTAAAAAATTTTAAAATTTGGCTTTTGGTAAAGGGAACAAGCACATGGAAACCTATGCATTATCAGATTCTTCTTGATTGACCATCCTTAGAACCATTCATGATAACGTTTTGCTTACTGCTTTTAAAGAATATGTATAAACTGTTCAACTGACAACACTATGAGCCTGAGGACAGAACTGTGGGCAATCATGTCATGCTCCTCACATTTTCAAGTGCTCCTCCTAGATTAAGATTTGACTTTCAGTTAATAAATAGTATTTCATCAACAATTTACTTATGCAATTCTTTAAATTTCTTGGTTAAATGGAGTAATGAACTGTTCACTTATTCTTCCATTACACGTGTTAATGTGATCGCTCCAAATAAGAATCTATTCTGTATGTTGACCTAAAATGTGAGTGTTAAGATAATGAGGCTTCAAGCGTTGGGTATATGGAGGCAAAGCATGTGTAGGTTTCAGAAATATCTTTAAGAGGCCTTGTGATTCCTTCAAATCTGTCCAGAAAATTTCAGGGCTCTACTTTTACTCTTGCAAATATGTTTATTCTTTTCCCCTCCTCTCCTCTTGTCAGTATTTTTTTTAAAATCCAATTAATGCTATTCTTTACTGCAGGCCACGGTGGAAGTGATGGGCTGCATGCATATGTGCATTCTCTTGATGATGCTATTTCTGACATGGTATGTGATCCAATCTATAGGATTTTGTAGAACCTTTATTTTGGTGACAAGTAGAACCTTGTTTAATTGAATGGTGCTATGGTTTTTGTCATAAGTGGATTGGAAGAACGGAGAGTTTTAAGCTTTACTTCCGTCTTCTTACAATTGTTGTTCTTTTTTTGTTTTTTTTTTTGAATTGGGAAAGGCAAGCAAAAGCTTGATATAAATCAGAAGACTAGATATGTGGTCTTATCTCCTTTCACGTGCAAATTGAACTTCACAAACAGGAACAACAAAGTCAAAATACATGGAAACATACCAGCATCATGAGAATTCTTGACCAGAATATCTGCACATAACAATGCTTCTGTGTGTGTTCTAATTAAGAGTTGTTTCTATCTGACCTTGCACAGAAAGCTTTTCTTGAGAAGATTCTTATTGAAAATCCTGGGCTTCCTTGTTTTTGCTTTGGACACTCAACAGGTGCAGCCATTGTCCTTAAGGTATAACTAGTATGAAAGAACCCCTCTTGTCACCCAAAAAAAAAAAAAAAAAAAAAAAAGAACTAGTACGATAGAAATTTCTTGGAATTATCAGGTAATGGAAGAAAAAGTTCAAGAACATGAATTGAGTCAATATTTTTCTGCTATCTGTACCGTAGGCATTGTTGGACCCAAAGGTCGAAGCTCTAGTATCTGGTGCAGTAGTGACTTCACCTGCAGTTGGAGTCCAGACTTCTCATCCAATATTCTTGGTGAGCAATACATATTCTGTTTTGCTTCCAGTTTTAAAACATGGTATACTGGCATATGTATGCACTAATGAGAAGAATCAGGAAGTTGTCTAATCTCCATACCTTCGTTGCAGGCACTTGCTCCTGTAGTTTCATTGTTGCTGCCTAAATATCAATTTAATGCTGCATATAAAAAGGGGTCAATGGTTTGTCGTGATCCAGATGCAATAGTTTCTAAATATTCTGACCCCCTAGTATGTACGGGACCCATCAGAGTCCGAACAGGCTATGAAATTCTCCGAATCACAACTTACTTGCAGCAAAATCTAAGAAAATTCAAAGTTCCGTTCCTTGTTCTCCACGGCACTGCCGATACAATCACTGACCCTGCTGCTTCTAAGAAGTTTTATGAAGAGGCTTCTTCATCTGATAAAACCATCCGTTTATACAAAGGATTGTTACATGACCTCCTTTTGGAACCTGAACGCCATGCCGTTACACAGGAAATAATTCAGTGGCTGAATAATAGAGTGTTAAGTTAGGTGGCGTTTTCATGGAATTTTTCAAAGAGAAAAGTGCAGCCAATTGATACCAAGGCATTTTTTTCCGTGTGTAACTAGTGACAACCATGTATAAACCCTGTACCTATCAATTTTTCACAGAGAAAATTGCATCCAAGTTTTTTTTAAAAAATTATCTGGCAAGCTAACATGTGATATTAGTGCATATCTGGCCAAGCAGGTTAGTATTGTAGAATGTTACATGAAGGAATCGAGCGGATAAAGCTGGCAGTTTGCCAATGAGATTGCTTGTGCCATACTAATCTGCAAGTTGAAAATTATTATAAGATGAAATTCAATTAATGAAGAAACTCACCCTTAAATCCACTTTGTTCACGTATTCCTTAATATGCAAATGTGAAATCTGTGCAGTTCCAAGTTCCAACAGAGATTTTTTTTTTTTTTTTTTTTAAAAAAAAAATTTATCTAGCAGCAAGACAGGGGTATCGTGAAAGTTGACATTGGTTTTTCCTTCCACAAGATGAATTGATTGGCAACACAAAGGATAGTCAGTTTTTCCTTCCAGAGACTAATCCAGCAGTGGGCAGCTCTAAAGCATTGGTGATATAAGGGATGAGTCATTTCTTTGCTTTATCTGGTGGATGTCACAAGAAGGGATTGCCTCATGTATTTACTTCCAAAGAAATACAAATGTTCGCGAGGCAGTGATAGGAACAATGAATGAAAAAATAAATAAAAGTATAGGAAAAAGCCCCTGGCAAATAAAGCAGCATTATGGGGTACGATTAGTGAAGATTTTATGAACTCTTCTTTCTGCATCTTTCTTATAGACATAAAAAAGATTCGAAAATATGCATATAAATAACTATATAATACCAACAAATCAACAATTGGACTCACTTAGTTCTTGTTAAAAAGACGTGGTCAAGGTTACACTGTATAGAATTAGTCCCACATCGGAAAGTAAAGCAGTGAGCAAAAGAATGAGCGACTATAAAAGCCAAGGAAACCCTTCTGGTTAAAGCATACCTTTCTCGGCCTTTTGGCTAAGATCAAGTGTAGTATCTGTTCTTATCAGTTTAATATCTGATACGTGGGCCATCGGCCCACATGATATTAAATTAATTTTTTAAGGGGAGGGCCCATCACAGTAGCTTGCTACTGGGGCTCTCAAGCGTCGCCCATGCGTTGCACTACTGCATAGGCCTGGCGCACCCACCAAATCTAGTACTATATTTTTGAACAGAAATTTACACAATCTAAAATAGGCTCTTATCTCTCTAGCCCGTCTCCTTAAAGAGATTTGGAAGTGCAGCTGTTATTGTCTCTGCAGAATGTGTTTCTGGTGCGTTTTATGAGTTCTGTATTACGTAATTTGTAGACTAAAGCGGTTAAATGAAGTTGGTCTTGTAAATTAGAATTGTTAAATAAAAAATTAGAAGAGTTAAATTAGAATTGTTAAATAAAGAATTAGAGTTGTTAAATATGTTAGTTCTCTATGTGTTTTGATGATACTGACAATTGTAAACATGTATGGATGTTTTTGGACAAGTTAAATGATTGATGAAACTTGTTGATTTTAACCCAAAAACATTAAATTCGCCAAACTCGAGCCTAGATTTGGTAACCTTGAGTTTGCTACAGACAGAGCCAAACTTGCCAGTTGCACTTCAAACTCGAGCGCTTTAAAAGTTTTAACTTGAGAGTTTTCCAAAGTTTTTCTCATATTTTGAACAAACTCGAGGCTACAAATTAAGCTCGACTTTAAACATATCAAAATCTATATAAATATGAGAATGAAAAAATAAATATTATATTATTTATATGATACAAATGTAAATATATTTATTTAATATTTTCATTGTAAATACAAGAGTTTACAAAACATGTAAACTCGAGTTTGCAAGTGCAAACTCGAGTTTCCACTTGGCCGAGAACTCTCAATGTTTATAACTTAAGCAAACTCAAGTCTACTCCTTTAAACCTCAAGTTTAAAAACCGAGGGCTTAGTTAAGAAAACTCGATTTACACATATAGTGCCTTATAGAGATCAATGTGATTTTAAATAGGAAAAGCTCTTACGGTTTGCGCTTTGAAACCTCCGGTTTGTGTTTTGAGAGTTAAACCGACTTTTTGACAAAACTCGAGGCTACTTACTAATAGACTCGATTTTACATTTCACTCAAGATGTGTTCCAAAACTCGAATCGCGACTTTCCTCTCCGGGATAGGAAACTCGAGTTCCCGATTTGGAAACTTGAGTTTGATACCCTGGCATTGTAGCTTTTATTTCCACCCTACTTTTGAAAGCAAACCTCTAGTTTAGATGTTTTGGACTTAAATCGTTTTTACACTACGAGATAGGCCTTAAATAAACACCCACCAAATCTAGTACAATATTTTTGAACAGAAATGTACACAATCTAAAATAGGCTCTTCAAAATGTGTTTTTGGTGTTTTATGAGTCCTGTTTATTACGGTTAATTTGTAAAGCAAAAAGTAACATCACCATTAAATGTTAAATGAAGTTGGTCTTGTAAATTAGAATTGTTAAATAAAAAATTTGAAGAGTTAAATTGGAATTGTTAAATAAATAATTAGAGTTAAATTAGAGTTGTTAAATAAAATTGGCTAGGGTTTAAAAGCGCCTACAAGGTCAAGAGCGCAAACCAAGTAGGCCTTTATTACCTTTTCAGATATTCATCTCTATTTTTCACTTATTCATCTCTATTTTTTTGTAGACCCGTTAGGCCTTTAAAATTACCCCCTCTTGGTGATTAAGGATTAAGCTCCACTTTCAAAATAAAATTGTTGGGGGGTTAAGGAACCTAGGCCCTTTAATTTTTATTTTTCATTAATCCGACCAGAGACTAAGACTGTTGGGGTTAAGGATTCACATATGATGTAATTCACTAATTTATGTATTTATTATAGTTATTTATCTATATACAAATTCATAATAATTATACTCTAATTTTATGATTTGATTTAGCATTTGTTGCAGATAAAGATTACGGATATATTTATGATGTGGGAGAAGAAATTCGTGTATATTTACACATAAAACAAACCCTACTACTCAAAGCACAATCAAATGTATTTGAAATTGATGATAATGGCGAAGATGACAAAGATAGTCATCATACTCATGTTTTTTAATAGCAAGCTTCTTATATTTTATGAGTTATTTATGGACAATAGTTTGTTTTTAATTATGAATTAATGATTTGTGTCTTTTTGTTGCATGAAATGCATGTTATTTGGATATTAATGTTGACAATATTTATTTGATAAATAACAACTTTAATTGTTGTAATTTACTAATTATACTTTGAAAAAAAATAGAGGAAAAATAGTTAAAATTTGGAATAGTAATTTCCGACTTTAGCCCTTGTGCTCTAAGGTCGGACTTTGAAAAATGAATATTTTTCTTACTCTAGGTCTAAAAAGGCCGGCCCTTTTAAGCCTTAACCTTTAAGGGCCGACCCTGTAGGACCGAGCCAGCCTAATTCCCAACTCTAGTAATTTGGTTATTTCAATTGAGTGATGTGGCGCCTTTATTATTGGCTCCTGTATATGGCTTCAAACCATAGCGAATTGTGTTTTAGAAAAATAAAACAAAACAATTCATGCCTACAATTTCATCTAGTATGTGGGGAGTGATCAACCCCATCCCAATTCAAAGAGGCGTGCCCCAGCATGGTAAGCAATAAAATCCATCGAAATGATTTCAGATGAATGAAACGTTGAAAGCAAACAGATGGTAGGCCAACTGAAAGGGAATGGATCGAATCTAGCATAACAGAAGTGAGTCAAGGTATAATAAGGGTTCAAACTATGAACCCGTGGTCTGTTTTCTATAGGGTAAATATGTGATTTTACCATTTTATTCTTCCTTTGCCTTCCTACCAAACAACCCACGGATTGAGAACAGATCTTCATTTCCATAATCTTCCTCTCTTTACGTTTCCATAAAGGGGAAGGAAAAAAAAAAGTCTACCAAACATGAACCTATCCTTGTAGCAAGTCTCCAGAAGAGCAGTGGCATTGGCCATTTCCTTTGCATAAAAGATTTTCAGAGGGGACATACTTGAGTGTTGTATTTGTCCATATTCATTTCAGATACCATTATAGCTCAGCAGGTCACCATCTTCACTAAAACTTTACCAATGGTCCTTGCAGGAGCAGCTTCCACCAATGAAATGATGAAATCTATTTGAATCTCTCAGTATGATAGGCCGTTCAATCATCAAGGATGCAGATTTCATGAAAGCATGGCAGTCATCACAAACACGTATGTTCTTTATGATCCTTATGGGCGCAACACCACAGGGCTTCCTCAGTAACGCAAATGCAAGAGCTAGTTTCTCGCTATGGTAGGAGATGGATCGGACCTTTTCCTCCTCCCCTACATCATGCAGAACAATCTTTGTATCCGGTTTATATCCGAATTCCTGCAATTTTGTGATCAGGCAGGTCAATTCACTATAGATTTTTCCGACTTCTGGATGAGTACGATCTTCAGAAACAAATCTGTGAACTTCATTTTCGATCTCAATCCAACTGTATGCAGCAAACTTCTTTGCATTATTTCTCTTCATTAGGGATCTAATGGCAGCTACATCTTCCCATCTTCCACAAGCAGCATACATGTTGGAGATCATGATATAAGGTCCAGCATTAAGTGGATCCAATTCAAAGAGATGCCTAGCAGCCAACTCTGCATGTTTTACGTCACACTTTGCAGTACAAAGTGATAGTAAAGTTGACCAAATTAAGTAATCTGGTTTATAAGGCATAGCTTTTATCAAATCCACAGCTTTGCTGATATAACCCGACCGACCAAGGAGAGTAATCATGCATGCATAGTGATCCAAAGTGGGTGTCATGCCATATTCAATAATGGAATCAAAATACCTTTGTCCTAGTTCAACCATATCTGCATTGATACAAGCAGATAAGACACCCACAAAAGTAATATCATCAGGTTTTAACTTCTCCTTCAACATCCTTTCATACAGGGCTACAGCCTCTGAACCCTGTCCGTTTCGTGCATAACCCCTAATCATGGCATTCCAAGAAACAACACTACGAGTAGGCATAGCTTCAAAAATGACCCAAGCATCTGAAGTTACTCCACATTTGCAGTACATATCTACTAGAGCACTTGACACAAGCATGTTATCATTAACACCCATAAGAATGGATTTTCCATGAACAACCTGACCATGGTACAATGAAGCTAGTTTTGCACAAGAGCTTACCACACTTGAGAGGGTGAAACTGTCAGGCCGAACATTTTCATGTAGCATATCACAGAATAACAGCAAAGCATCCTCTTCTCTCCCATTTTGTGCATACCCAACTATCATTGTGGTCCAACAAATCTTGTCTCTTTTTGTTATTTTGCCAAACATTGACTTTGCATCATCTACACATCCACGCTGAAAGTAAGCATTGAGGACATTTGAAACTGTAATTTGATCGGGTTTAAAACCTGATAACTGCATCTTATCAAACAAATGAATGCACCCATCAGGATTCCCTTTTTTTGCATATATAGAAATCATCAAATTCCATGAAACAATATTTTTATCAACCATTTTATCAAATAACCACCTTGCCCTACCAATGTCTCCACAATTGGCATACATATCAATCATAGAATTGCATACATAAACATTTTGCACCGAATTGCTAACAATAACTCTCCCGTGAATCTGTCTCCCACGCCTGAAATCCAATAAATGAGAACATGCCTGTAATGCACTTACATAGGTGTACTCTGTGGGTTCTATCCTTTCTTCCTTCATTCGCGACAGAGCCCTCAAAGCTTTTCCTGAATGCCCATTGTTAGTAAAACTTGCTATTATCGTGTTATATGAAACGGAATCACGATGAGGCATTTGGTCAAAGAGGGCACACAAATCCTCAACCAACCCCAACTTTGCATAGGCTGAAAGCATTGCATTCCAAGAATAAATATCTTTCCTGGTCATCTTATCAAACAGGTTTTGAGCATCTGAAAGCCTTCCAAATTTTGCATATAGATGGAGGAGTTGATTATGGATGAAGGCATCTATGGGATGGAAAAGGTGACGCTCCATGTGAGCTTGCAATCTCTTGGCTTGATAGATGTCATTGGATCGAACACAATCAATCACAATACGAGTATATGCCTCAGAAGTTGCACAACCACAGGAGTACAAAAAATCTATAGCTTGGCGAAGCTTGTGCTTTACCATCATATCTGATTCTCAGTTAGCTAACCTCCACACCACAATCAGGTTGGATAAAAAAATCTATAACTTTGATGTTGCCTTCAACACAAGCATCTGCTCAAGAAAAGTTTCTTATTCACCTCTCGGTCTAAAAATGGTCATGCATCTAGCATAACAACATAAATGATCGCAGGCAAACTTGAACTTGGAGGCTCTTTGTTTGCCATGCGCATCCCAGCAACATGTAATTCTGTCTGGAGTTCAGACCTTAACCACCCAAGCATGATCTCTGGAAGTTATGTTTGCAACAATGGAACAGATAATTAATTGTCAAGATAAAAAATGTAATTAAAGTAGTTGAATTCAATAAATATGTTCTGAATGTAAAAAAAAAAAATCACAAATGCCCTCATTTAACCATTGATTATTGAGTTTTAATAATTGATATCGTTAATAAATACACATTGTTATTATTTCTTGTATATAGTATAGGACCATGAGATGATGAGAACCTACCAAAATTCTCTAAAAGGGACTGTAAGAGTTGAAACAATGAGATCTGTGTGATTACACGCACACATATCTCACACAAAAGCTCAAGTTAAGAAATGACCTTAACAAAGAATTTATTATTTATTTATTTATTTTTAAAAACAATAAACGAGTCTTCAGAATATAACCCCTGAACTAGAGGTGACACGTGAAAATAAGTAAAAGACAGCCAGGTTGAGAACATCGTTTTTCCTTTTTTCTTTTTTATTGGGGCGGGATTGAATTAGAATAAAGAAAATAATTTTTTGCCAGAATAGATAAATAAAATAAAATAAAATAGAGGTATAAACATATATGTAAGTATGTAACCAAATCGAGGACCAAGAGGGCGGGTGAAGATATGCGAAACCAGAGAGCTCAGAAAAAATAGCTCCAAAATCCCAGATAATGGAAAATTGGTTTCCTTTTTTAAAAAAATAATAATAATTGTTTTCGTCAAAGTCCAAAACGAGTGGAAGCCAAGAGGATTTAGAGGGAAAAAACCCCTCAAAATCAGCATGAAAATCACATCAACTCATTCGAATAGGATTTATCAATCCCTTGAAAGTTAAAACCCATATTCGCTCACGAAACAGGAGAAACAGATATCTAAATGGATGCTAAAATAATCGCAAAACCACCCCCTTAAAGAAAATGAGTTTATCGATGACCACAAGAAAATGCAGGAAATGATAGTCACATGAAGAAAAACCTAAAAGAAAGGAGATTTATATAGTGAAATAGACGAGTGGAAAACATGTTACCTTTGTCAAATTCCTTCGACCTTCGCGCCATCACGGTCTCAAGCAAGAGGGAACCTCAGTTCGCAGACCACTCGCGAAATGAAGGGGCCAACCGCCAACAATAATACCGGAAGAGGACTCCATTTTAAACAACGACCCGCAAAAACCCGACCCTTATTATTTATGGTATCACTCAAATTCCCGAAAACCCTTCATCATTAGGTTGGGCAGATGTGAAGTTTGACTCCACTAAGGAAGCCCAGTTCAATTTTATGTGAACACCAAAGGGCCTGAATGGGCAATAAGCCCCGTTTTCACACACCCTTATATAATTGACCCAAAACTCATTTCATTTTTATTTTATTGTGAATAAAAAAAACACAAATGTTTATATATGAATCTATTTATAATACCTTGAGCAAAAAAAAATTCTATTTATAATACTTCCTCTTATGACTCCGTTGGTCAAGGTTAATAAGATCCTGGGATCTGTAAAAAACACAGAGGTGGAGGCGTTTATCCCTTATGAATCTATTTAACCCCTTTCCTAAAAAATTTTATATCAAAAAATAATAATACTTCCTCTTATTTTACCCAAAAAAAAAATACTTCCTCTTATCCATGATATATAGGACCCTTCTAACTACTCTTCTGGTCTTATTTATAAGGCAGAGAGAAATTTTTTTGGTCTTACTTATAGTGCAGAGAAAGAAAATGTTCATATGTATATATACAATTTTACTTTTTATTTATTATTATATTGACTTTATTTTCATTGGGTATAATAAATATTAGATAGGGGTAAAACTTGAAAAGTTATTAAATTTTATGGAAGAGTTAATGAAAGTACCTTATAAATAGTATCAGAAATCATGCTTGGGTTAACATTATGTTTTCTTCAATGAGGCACTTTTGTTGTCTGAACAATTTTCTCCATCTTCAGACATCAATCACCCAAGCATTATTTCGGTGAGTTATGTTTTGCAACAAAGCTTTTTATGAAAGTGCCTTATAAAAATAGTGGTAGAAGAATACTTTACAAGGATTAAGAAAAGTAGTTATAAGTAGTTTGTATCAATAAAATGGTAAAAAATTATTACTACTTTCCAATATTATTCTCCAATTAAAATCAACATATTACCTTTATTATCTTTCTTATACAATATATCGCTAATTACCTTTATTGTCTTTCTTATACAATATATCTCTCTACATAATTAATGAGGGTGTATGTGGAAAAGAAGAATTTAATGTTACTAACTTTTGACATATGATCTTATATTTAAGATTATAAAAAAGTTTTAGAAGAGGTTTTAGAATAAGGAAAAAATGTAGTACTCATTTTTCTATGTATAAACCATAGGTAGGTTGAGGTAATAAGCAGTATCATTTTTTTAAAAAAAACGCTTATAAGAAGAAATGAAAATTTTTTGTGCTTTAAACTTTGAAAGAAAAACTTTAAATAAGACATAAGAAAAAAGAGGTGTAATTAAAACAAAATAAAGTGACCGTGAATTCATGATATGATGCTCCCTAAAGAGACTATCAAGATAGAATATCTCTTATAATTTGGATTTTGGAGTGATCTAAGATTAATATTCTAAGTTATAGAAAAATAACAAGTAGTGTTAAAAACCAAAACTTCAAGCTACCCATTCATTCTTTTTGCAGCATCATTCATACTCATCAAGGGACTCAAAAATTAGAACTACTATACGTTAGTAATATTTTAGAAGTTAATTCCTTAAAATCCACTTATCTAATTAAAAATTGATGGGAAGTTGGCTAACGAGCCATTATCAGAATTGTTGCACCAAACAAACTTTTTCCCACTGTGCTTGAATCATTTAGAAACACTTCCCAATCACAATATAGAATCAAACAAATTAAACCAAAACAGTAATATATATTACACGCTACAATTAGGCTTTTTGCATGTGGATGTGTGACTAGTCCTTCATATATCTAAGCGTCCATAAATTAAAGCTAGCATTATATTCTTATTCTTCAAAAGCCAGTCAACCTTTTAGCTAGTGTCTGTGTGAAGAACACACTACGTCGGTGAAACAGCTTGTCTTTTTCTGAAAGACATGCCTTAAAATATATGTATAGGCATATTCCAACTTTCCTGATGCGAGATGGCAATGCACATGCATGATGCAACAAAAGCACCAATAATAGTTTTTTCCAAGCCTAGCTAGCTTTGCCTATGCTGTTTTCCATGTATCATCGTGTGTCCTATAGTGCATTCCTTGTTTTTTTTCCATCATCACTTTATATTTAATGAGAATGTGGAATGAATGAATTCATGGTTGATTAAGTAACTCTTTCTTCTTGTTTTTCATGCTCTTTAAAAAAATGATTCAGTTTTGGCCATTGCTGATACCATTATAGCAAGCTTTTAATACTCATATGGAGCAGTTGATTAATTAAACAACTCCACACAACATGACAAATGAGACTTATATGGGTGGGGAAAACACAGCAGAAAGTGATTGCTTCATCGGCAAATAATAAGTCAATTCTCTTCATCTTTCTTAATCTTTTCCTTCTTGTTTTAGCTTATTGTGTCTTTATCTCTTTCCTCTGAGGCAACAAAGATTATAACGCGAAAAAATTTCTGTAGTTCATTTAGATTAGAGCATAATGGAAACCTTTTTTCATGCTCATACTATTAGTCATGTTTTCAAAGTACAGATTGTTTAGTAATGGGTCTTGCTTGTGGTCCTAATAATGAACTAATTTACCTTAAATAAGGAAAAAAGACAATACCCACTACTCAGACATGAAGCAGAAGCATAATGCTTGTGGTCCTCTTATCTGGTGGTGATCAAAATTGGAAAGGAGACCCACTTTTTTATACAGATCATGTCACATTCTCCCAGAAAAAACTCTAGTTGATGAAGCTTTAACTTAAATAATTGAATTATTGGTTCTTTATTTCTTGTACCAATGAAATTAACAACTTAATGTAACAATATATATAAAGCGCAATGTCCCATTCACAATGTATCAGTGAGGAAGCCTGAAACTCGTTTCCTCTTAAATATTAAAACTATGCTGGAGTTAGAAGATGGAGAAAACTTTTCCCCTGAACTTGGAGTTCAAACTCCTTAATTATCTCCCTTCAGGCCTGTTCATGCATTTATATCTTTATGATAGTAATTGTGACTTTGATTTGTTTATAAGGTAAGGTATTCTCTCTAAAACCTAGTTTTTGAAATGCTCTAACTTGTATATAAAACTCTAATACTTATGCTCACGGTGAACACAATTAAATTATCTTTGTCAAAGACCCTTGAGTCTAATGGCATAAGATGTGCCCTTTGTGACACTAGGTTTGGGGTTCAATCCCACTACTCTTCAACAAAAATACGTACATTTGCATACATACATACATACATACAATGACGGATCTTTGATATGGTCCCCCAAAAAAAAATGTTTAGTTTTTTTTTTTTTTAATGATTTTTTTAAAAAGGGACTAAAGTACAAATCTTTGAAAACTTTGTAGAGAGTGCTATAATTTATGAAAAATATGGGTATTTTTCTGTAATTTTCCTTAGTCCCTTTTCTTCATTGATTGCAATTTCCAGAAATTCAGGGGACTTTTTTATAACTTTTCCCAGTCCTCAAAACATTAATTCTGACCCTCCAAAATCTTAAATTTTCTTCTTAAACACCTACAATGCAAAATTAAGAACAAATAGTATTAAAAGTCCAAGAAATAATTTGTATGAATAATTAACAAATTACGATTATTTTACCTCTCATATCAAAAGTCCAAGAAATCATGACAAACCTCAGATTTTTTTAAAAAAACTAATATAATGTAAAATTTAATATAATATTTTAAAAATGTTATATAATCATAAAATTTTTATTTAGTTAATGAGTATACATTTGGCCCCCCTAAACATTTTCTCCAAGATCCGCTACTGCACACGCACACACGCCTGCCTGCGCACGCGCACACACAGATATTGCGGTTGGCTTCACGGTTATGATGAAGAATAGAGTTGTACAGACCTTTGAGTTACAGAGGTAAGCAAGTCAGCTTCCCAAATGAAAGGCTTGGTCTTCCTCTTGTATTGAAGTTGTTGAGTGTTTAGGTAATGATTAGTATGCTAATCATCCTTAGGCCGGTTGCTACTCTGACATTATTAGGTAAATATAAGATATAATAATACTTGCAGCTATGTATTAGGTAAGAGTAAGCAACATATTAGCTAATAATATACTCTTAACATTATATTATTAAGTCATAAGTGTGTGTGTGTATACTTTTCTTAGTACAAGAACAAGGTAACATGAAAGCGTTTTTCTAAGAAGGAGAAAACTTTTTGGTAAAGGGCGCAGGAGGCTAGCATAGATAGAGCTTATATTGCCAATGGTAGTAAACAATGGTAGCAAAGTTGAGGATAACTGGCTGCATAAGTGCTATAATCTCAAAAGGTGGAATTAGTGGGTTAGTGGTTTAGTGTGGAAATGTGGTTGGAACAAAGTCCAAGTGATTTGACATATATATGGTTTATTATGACAGTACATTACATTCTTGAACCACACAAGGCTTGACAAATTGACTCAATTATGGAATCCAACTTGAAAAGAATTATATGTCAACTGTCAAATATTGGTCTGGGCAGGTTCATTGCTTGATTGCTATCTCGCTCTCGCATCATTATCGTTGTGTCTTCACGTCAAGGATTATTATATTATTTATTACCAATCATTAATAATGATCATGATTAGACCATATGAAGTTGCTTGGTATTTAGGATGAACTGAGTGAAGATCAATTATTCAAACATTTTCAAAATACACACACACACACTAGTATATATATAAACAAATCATTATCGTTTAGTAGTAGCAAGTTATACTATTAATTAAAAAAAAAAAGGATAAAAGTTAGATATTCAAATTTATATATCTAAGACTTTTTCAACTAAACTTAGAACTAGTATAATTTTCAGTATTTTATTACTTCCTCTAATCCTTAATATAAAACTTAATTGTGAAGTTAATCTTGATCCTCAATATAAGATATATTTTCTATATTTGTCAAAAAAAATTCTTATTGATGATCCTTTAACCATAATCAGGTAAAATAGAGATTGAGGAAATTAACTCAATTAAGGAAAATTATTAGGATGTTTCAGAAAAAATATATCATATTAACTGCATTAATTAACCTCCTTTATATTATCAAATTAGCTAAATAAATCTTACTCCCTCCCGCTCTTAATATAAGATATATTTAGAGTGTTAATCTTGGTCCTAAATATAAGACAAGATTTTCATATTTATCAATTTTTTTCTAATTTACCTATATTGATGCTTCCTTGACAATAATCAAGAAACGAGGAAATGACTAAATTAAGGAAGATAACTATGGTATTTTTAAAAATACATGTCATATTAACTAACTTAATCAATTTTTTAATTTAATGAAATTAAATAAATATGTCTTATCACTAGTGCAAAAAAGGGATTTAAGACCGCCTCATTTAGAGCGGATTATAGAGAATCCAAATCTAAAAAGTATGACCTGGCAGTTTAGCCAAATATAAGGAACTTTTTGAACCATTATAAAGGATCCGGTGTTAAAAGTATGACCGTTGGCAATTTCATAAATATATAGAATACTTTTAATACCGGATTATAAAAGATCCATCTTAAAAGTATGACCGGTGGCAATTTCATAAATATATAGAACATTTTTAAGACTGGTTTATAAAGGATCCTATCTTAAAAGTATTCTTTTAAGATTGGTTGTTTCAAACAATGAGTCTTAAAAGTGTTAAAAGAAAAGTATGACCTTGGCAATTTCGTAAATATATAGAACACTTTTAAGGCGATTGTTCCAAAAAATAGGTCTTAAAAGTGTAAAAAAAAAAAAAATGACCGGTGGAAATTTCGTAAAAATATAGAACACTTTTAAGATCGGTTGTTTCAAAAAATAAGTCTTAAAAGTATACTTTTAAGACCTAGGTTGTTTCAAAAAAATCAGTCTTAAAAGTGTTTTAAAAAAAAGTATGACCGGTAGCAATTTCGTAAATATATAGAACACTTTTAAGACCGGTTGTTTTAAAAAATAGGTCTTAAAAGTATACTTTTAAGACCTTTTTTGTCAAAAAACCGGTCTTAAAAGTGTTAACAAAAAAAAAAAAGATAAATTTTCTAAACCCGTTAAGTCCGAGAGTCTACTTTGTCTTCTTGGTGATATAACTTTTACTTAGTTATAGATTCAACGAGTGTCACAAGAGCCTCACGAATCAAATCCTCAGCAAAAATGTCATCTTCTTCCTCTAACCTACTCGCAATCTTCGTAAGTCATTCCAAGAACCACACAATCAAATCCTTAGCAACGTTGGCGGTGAGATGCTTCGAGGGTTTTGCGATGGCGTCGACTCCAATCCTCGAATAACGGTGAAAGCGTACTACTTCAAGGATTACGGACGACGACGGCTCCTTCCTCTTCGATCTATGACTCCTCCCACGCCTCCTTCACACGATCCGCTTAAAATCAAACCCAGATCTCTTCTTGCGTAAGTCTGTTTATTCCTACCTTGGATCTGCTCCTCGCTCGGATCTGGACTTCGATTTTGGTTGCTTGAAGTTTTGCTAGCATCGACAAGAGGATTTATCTCAGATTTAGTTGCTTTAAGCTTGTGATTTTTTTGTAGACTGGATTTCAATTTCACATCTGATTTTATATTGATTTAAATTTGATTTCTATAGTGAATGATTTCTGTTTTTTGTTATTTTTTCTTATTTCTGGACTTTGTAATCATCTTTTTTGTTTTTCTTGTTGTTGTTGCTTCCAATCTTCTCTTGGTTCTTTGTCGGCGATGACGTAGGGACATTCAAAATGTTGCCGATCTGGTGATTTGGGACCAATTGTTTCATTTGGGTTTTTTTTTTTTGTTTTTTTATTTTGAAACACTTTCAAGACCGGACATTTGGGATCATATTTTTAATACCGCCTGGAACGAGACCGATTCCAGATCCGGTCTTACGAGGTGTTTTTTGTCCGGTCTTAAAAGACTTCTTTGTACTAGTGTATATTAAAGATCATGGAAGTAAATCAAGGACTGAATGGAGTATTTAATAAAGAAACAAATTATGAATCCAAGGTTTTAATTAAAAGGAAGATAATAACAACATGAGAGGTTACAAGTGTCATCACTTGTGAGATTACGACCACTCACTTGTGTTCAAGGGTAGATCTAGAAAATTATTCAAGGGGGTACTAATGGCAGGAGGGATTCGGGGAGATTTTTTTTTTAAAAAATAAAGTTTTAAATGCATTACAAAAATAAAAGAATATAAATAAGAAAAGAAAGTAATATAAAAAAAAATATTCATGAAATCAAGTTAATACGATGATATAATAAGAGAGGCAGTTATTTTACAAACCTATTATTTAGAAAAGCAAATGTTAAGTACGGTTAGAAATGCAACTATATAAATTATAATGTATGATGACCACAATATCATCCTTTTAGGCTTGTTTTTGGAATGCCATCATAATTACCTTATTATCAATACTATCAAATACATCTTTAACAATTTTTTTTTTGAAGAGTCAAATTCAAAAGGGACACTAAATACATCTTTTAAAAATAATAATAATAATAATAATAATCAAGTGACAAATTTAGGGGCACTCCCCCCCAAAAAAAAAAAAAAAAAAAAAAAAAAAAAAAAAACATAACCTGTCATTAGGCTATTGCATGGTGAATCCAATTTTAAAGTTTGTGGGGGAAAAAAAAAAATAAAACTCAGAAAGAAGGAAAGAAACTTTAGGTAACCCATCACATTACGAAACCAATATCCCGTATAAACTATAAAACGAATCAATTTAATGTTGTGAGTTGTGACAAAGAAGGTCTATGGTGGGCGATTAGCTATAGGCATAGCATGGAAGAAAGGGATAAAACTCAGGAATCGGGATGCCCATCGGACAGCTTGCCCTTGGAGGTATCAAGGATTACAAGGACATTTGTGTAATTTGGGTTGCCCGTCAATGATCAGGCCAAGACCCCCTGACGGATCAGGCCTAAAGACCAGTTCGATTATCCCACAAATTTTTTCCAAGGAGTGAGCATTAATAGTTAATTTTTAAAATAAAAAGTAGGACACAAAACTTGAGTTATTAGTTTAGGGCGTAAATTATTCCTTAAAAAATTAAGGTTTATTGATTTTATATGATTATTTCTTAATTCTATTTTATTTTCTTTTTTACCTGAACTTTAATCCTATATTAATTGATGCTCCACTATTGTTTACCCAATGATTATAATTTAAATTTGAATTATCAAATATCAAATTTAGGGACATTTGTACAAATGTTGTAATTTTGAGTTATCATTTAAAGAATTGTAAATTAAACTTTGTAATATTTAATAAGAAGTTTCACTTAAGATTTACATTTTTAATATGAATATATTTAGTTTAAATGCTTATATTTCTTCTTTTTTTTTAATACCAAAAGTGTCGACTAAGTATTTACTCGTGTTTATGGGGCAATCGTCGGATTTTTACTACGTTTGTCTTTTGGTGGCCGTTGTTATACGCGTGAGCCCACCAACATTTTAGGCCTCTTTTTTAAATTTCTTGTCCTTTCAAAGAAAACGCCAACAACTAATGAGGATTGGTACGATTGGTTAAGGGTTCGGCCTTTTACCTCAAAAAGGAGAAAGGTTCGATACCCACTAATGGAGTCGATGTGAGGGCTTTTAGATTGGTAGGCGATAACTTTATAAAGTATCTCTTTTAGTCCTAAAATTCTAACACGTAAGAATCTTTGAGCAAACTCAAGTGATAATTGTATAATTAAATGTTATTAAGTCCTGAAGAATATATAAAATTTGTGTAATTAGATGCTATTAATCATTGTTTAAGTTCCCAACATTTGCAACCGATGTCTAACCCCACCTTTAAAAAAAAAAAACAGAAAAAAAAAAAAAAAAAAAAAAAGAAAATGCCAACACTTAATCCATTTGTCTTTGCATGGAGGAGAAGAACATGATCCGTCCATAGTTCAATTATAGCATGGATTTATTAATATAAATATGTGATATCGGGCCCATATTTTGACACTTGTGCGTTCAGGCCTTCCATAGGACTTAGGCCTCTCAATTTTCAATGGCCTCAATAATTCACCCCAACCCACTTCCCACTTCAAAGCAATTATAAATGTTTATATATATATATATATATATATATATATTAGTGTCTCACATCCTTAATCACTCGATATTATATTAGAAACTAGAGGGAGTAATCAATTTATCAATATAATTGGTCTAGAAGAATAAATTAGTATCTCAAAACATGACAAATCTAATTCATGCTAGAAGAGTTGTTCCATTTAGTGTCGATAGGAAAATATGGTTTGTTATAATTGAGTTAAAGTGCAAATTGCTGTGGAAGTTTTCATTGAAGAATAATGTTATCCTGAAAGTTTTTCTAGGTTCAATATTACCCCGAAAGTATTAAAATAGAGCGATGTTTCCTTTTCCGTAGAAAAGTTAACGGTCAACATTAGTTTTTTAATAGTTTAGGGTGAGCTCCTTAACAATAGTTTCCGAGACAAATTTACACCTTAACTTATTGTGGTTTTTATTAAACATATTAATATAGGTACTGATTATTTAATTAATATTTCAATTTAGAATTCATGTTAGATGTATTCAAAGGAATTGGACTCCAGTTGTATCATCCTCACTTGGTTTGAAACACATAATATGTCTACGTATGTTATAAAATACATACTACCTCCGGTCTAATTATAGGAACACTTTTGTAGTGCAAATTGCACTATAAAAGTGTTCATATAATTAAGACCAAAGAAAGTATTACATTAGGATAGTTAAACATGTTTTATTCTCCGGTTTCACTTTGCATAAGGAGAATGAGATCTTAAAACTTGTTTATTTTAAAGACTTTCCAGCAAAAAGGGTCTATGTTTTATTGCATTTTTGAATTAGTAATTTTCTTAACACACACACACACACAATGTTATAATATTATAGATATTTTAAAGGAAAAATTTCATTGACCACAAAAAATATCAAAAAAATCACCGTAATAAATTTCTCTGTAGGGGCCTTAGTGAGATATATTCCAAATGTAAACTTACCTTATTGACAAATATATCTAAACATATTGAGAAGTTATAGAGTAGTCATTAACAAGCTCATATATGTTAACTAAAACAGCTCATATTAACAAGTATATATAACTATATTGACAAGTTACAGAGTAGTCATTGACAAGGCCATCTATATCAATTAAATCGGCTCTTATTGACAAGTGTATGTCAGTATATTGACAAATGATAGAGTGATCCTTAACAAGCATATCTATATTAACTAAACCAACTTCTGTTAAAAAGTGTATGTGAGTATATTGACGAGTCATACAGTGGTCATTGACAAATTCATTTATATCAATGAAATCCCTAAAAACTTTTTTGTTAAAAGAATCTACATTGAGACCCTTTTCTTTTTTTTCTTTTTTTTATTAAAAGGAATCTATACTAGGACTTTTTTCATATTTTTTCTGGTCCTTTGGAAATAAGTGAGATTTTCCCTTTTTAAAAGTGGAAACGAGGAATATGATAGTAGGAAGAAGATGCTCCCCATTTTCCAATTATCGGTTTCTTCTCAGAATCTCATCTTGAATGTTAGATTAAAAAAGTAAATGGTTTAGATTTAGTAATTTTTAAACCATTCATTTTTTTATCTAAGGGTAGAGATGTGATTCTAAAAAAAAATTGAGGAAAAAAAAAAATTGAGAGAACACAAAACCGAAATACCCATAATACTCCCTTCCATCCTTATTGTAAGCTTTGATTTCTTGAATGAGCTTGATCCTTTTTATAAGCTATATTTTAGAGATGCGTGGGAGTTTATTTATTTATTTTATTTTATTCTCATTTTTATCACTAATCGAATGCATATATCTCTCTTCTCTTTCTCTTACTCATTTTCTCTCATCTCTTATTCTACTCATATATTCTCCCACCTGCTCTCTCTAAAATAAGGGAGTTTTTGAAAAATAAGTTATAGTTTTTATATATTTATTATTTTTAACCAATCTCTTAATTTGAAGCTTATAATACGAAGTGGAGAGGGTATTAAACATGGGATAGAGCATCTAAATCCAACCGACTTAACATGCAAATAATCAATCTGTGATTGTAATTTAGCTTTCAGTTTTCAGCGCAATCATAGCTTTTGGATAGCCTTTTAGCCGATGCCGGCTGCAATTCCAACCAAGATTGCTGCTTTCTTAAAAATTAAAATAAACCCTTTCAAGTTCAGAGCCTGTGATAGGGTGCTCATGCTTGCACATGGCGCAGAGCAGAGTTCAATTAAGTGCCCTGAAAATGACCATTAAGTTAATATAAACACCCAATCAAGTCAAATTTGGGTTAATCTCTGAGCAAGCAAATAGACAAGGCCTTATCAAAAACTCCTCCTAGCTCTTCGTTTTAGGCTAATAATCATGGCAACCAAGTGGTCTGTACTCTGTAAGAACCAACTTTTTTCAGCAACTTGGTCATGCTAGTAGGTAAAAATCTAAAGTGGCTTCACCAGAAAGAATGATATATTCTCATTTTTCCGCATATTGTTTGAGGGCTTTATTAGTTAAAACGTTTATGCTTGCAAACAAGATGAATGAACTATGAATTTGCTTACGAATTAGGTTTTAGTGGGACATGTCAACGGAGTAACTCCATTGGTTTGGCTCCTTGCAAAAGTTTATCGCCTTCTGAGCTTGATTGTAATTTCAAGGGACCTTTCCCGGATCTTTAAGGTGGAATGAGGTAACCTGAAAATGACATGAATGTAATAAAAAAATTATTTTACATGTGGATCTTTTAGTCATAATATTTTCAAATGAAGGAGAAGGGGAATTAGAATTGGATCAAAACTTTGAAATTAAATTATCAAGAAATAGAGGCAACAAAAAGAAAAGAAAAGATTCTTTATGTTGTCTTGTCCCATGTTTCCCTTAACCAATTTTTAATCAATTCCATTTAGGACGGTACAGAGTTGCATGCCTATAAGTTCTCTAACTCCTCTGCCTATTTCACTTGATATCTGATGCAAAAGCCCCGTTTCTGGCTTTCTTTTCCTGCTCTGGCATGTCACTTCCATTCTTTGGTAGATTTGTTGCAGAAAACCATTGGCGAGCAGGAAAAGAGAGCAAGAAGTAAGTGTCTCTGGGTATCTGTCTCTTAACACTTTCTTTGTGATTCTTTTTCATATGATTGATGAGTGTATATTGCATTAAAAAGACTATGGAGGGCTTCAAGTTGAAGAAGAGCAAGATCCTCAGAAGGATATTGAGCAATGATAACTTTGATGGAGGAGATCATCACCAGCACTCACCAAAGGCAGAGCTGGAGTCTTCAAGATTGAATCGAGAATCTGCTGACTCAAACAGAAGCCTGAGCCATCACCATGACACAAAGAAGTATGAAAACAGACCAGATAACATTCTCTAATTCTTGCCTCTGCATCACATTAATCCTGTACATATTTTCTCTAATGATATAATTTCTCTCCAGAATCTTTGTTGGTTCGTGGAATGTTGGAGGCGTTGCTCCACCCAAGGATTTGGACATGAAAGATTGGCTTGACACTCAAAATAACTCTGCAGATATATATGTTCTTGGGTAATTTTCTCCTGGGTGTTACTTATACTCTTCTATAACTCAATTTGCATTTGAGAATAATCTAACTCAGATAACTTCTGCTTTATTTCAGGTTCCAAGAAATTGTGCCTCTTAATGCAGCAAATGTATTAGGCCCTCAAAACAGAAAAGCTTCCATGAAATGGAATTCTCTCATTGCGGCAGCCCTTAACAAGAGAACGCCAAGAAAGCGGGTTCAAGACAATAAAATAGCAGAACACCAAAAAATATATCCCATGAAGGAACCTGTTTGTGCTGAGGACGAACATGGTCAAGATTTTCTGTGCATCACAAGCAAGCAACTGGTGGGAATGTCCATGACTGTTTGGGTTCGAAGTGACCTCTATCAACATATCAGGCACCTGAGTGTCTCTTCAGTTGGCTGTGGAATCATGGGCTGCATGGGAAACAAGGTGTGTTTTAACTCATTGTAGAGATAGAGAGAGCTATGGAATTTGTTTCTTTTCAAGTTGTATAGAATATAGATGCAGATAACTATTCATATGAGAGTTTTTGAAACTTAGAATGATTTCTTAGATACTTTCTTTATCTTGGAACACAGGGTTCAATATCAATTAGATTTTGCTTGCATGAAACAAGCTTCTGCTTTGTGTGTAGTCATCTAGCTTCTGGAGGGACCGAAGTAGACCGAAGACAAAGAAACACTAACGCAACTGATATTTTGTCCCAGACAAGCTTCCCTGCTGGTCTCCAGCAAAATTTGCCCCAAAAAATTCTTGACCATGAGTAAGTATCCCGTAGTTTTTAAGTACAGTAGGAAACTATCTTTTTCTCGTCACTACCAATCGCATCTTATCTTCCAATGTTAAGATCTAGATAGAGGAAAAGTAAAACCATGCCTAAAAAAAAGGAAAGAAAATGCTCCTAACCAATAGTATCATCTGGTTGATAACAACTGAATATATTTAAGTTGAAGATCACTTAATTGTGGGTTGTAATCCATTTCCATAGCATCAAATTGCTAGACACTTTACCAGAAAAAAATTGCTCAACAAAAATATCCGAAACTAACTAAAAATTGTATATTTTTGGAGACCCCTTTCTAAAATGTGTACCTGTTTCCTTGCAGCCGAGTGGTCTGGCTCGGTGACCTGAATTACAAGATCTGCCTGCCAGACTCTGCAACACGATCATTAGTCAAGAAAAGAGAGTGGACCACCTTGTTGAAAAATGACCAGGTAAAGCATATGATCTTACTACTTACTCTAGCATTATCAGTTACCATAGGTTTCTTGTTCAAAAAATTTAAAAACCCTTGAACATAATATAGCTCAAGATGGAGCTCACGGAGGGCAATGTATTCAAAGGTTGGCAAGAAGGAGCCATAGAATTTCCACCCACCTACAAATACCATCCAAATTCAGAACATTACTTTGGGTGTGATCAACCCCATATGAGCAAAAAGAGGCGTGCCCCGGCATGGTAAGCAATAACATAAATCTAAAATGCTTTCATGTAAATGAAACATTAAATCAAACAGGTGGTAGGCTAATTACAAGAATGGCAATATGCAGGTGTGATCGAATTATATGGTTTGGACAAGGAATGAAGCAAAACAAATACGACCGAAGCGAGTCAAGGCTTTCAGATCATAGGCCTGTGCGAGCCATGTTCACAGCAGACATCAAGATCGTAGGAACCAGTAGATGATTGAACGAGTTTCAAAGGCAATTCGTCCAAGAGATTGAGATTCTTTCCGTTATACTATCAATTGATGTCTTTAGGTTCTAGAAAGGCATTCAAGTGATCGCTCGATTCTCTGCGAGATGTGATTCGCTTTCCAATTAGAATAAGCTGTTTTTCTCTTCTTTTTTTTGCTGATTAGATGACATAAAGAATCCAAAATCAAAAACTGGCTGGATCTTCGAAGCCTGGGAATGAGAAGGTTTTGAAGGGAGGTTTCTGTTCCTGTATTCTTTTCACAACAGAAACTGCAAATGATTAATGGAAATTGGGTTCATTGAAATTTCACACGGGTTTGCGAATTATGAAGTATTCCTTTCGTATCGCACAATCTGGAATTTGAGATCTCAGGTTTGTGAAGACAACTAAAGTAAATAAATCAGAACGATGATGAGATATTGAAGAAAGCGGAAATTTGATTTTACCAAAGACGACGAGCAAGATTGAGAATAGAGAGAGCGTAAAGCTAGAAAATAGACTGAGAATTTTTTTCGATGAAATATAGAATTTCGCATTCAAGAAATAAAGTTACACATTACAAAGCTATGGAGCATGTGGGATATGTCTTCTTGTATTTTCGCCATGTTCCACGTAACAGATCTATTTTGCAAGATTAATTTTTCATGGGATGTTTTTACCAATTTACAAACAAAGCTTAGTGCGTTTCTTAATGCCACCAACTGCATATGCAAAGGACATAGCATTATTTTCGGAGATTCAGTTCAACTGTTCAAGCATTGAAGATCTCGGTCCCTAGTAGAACTTGAGTATATATATGCCTTGTTGCTTTAGCAGATCTTCTGATTTGAAATTTAATCCACCATGCATCGTCGAAAATGGATTTTAGGTTGTCTCCAGGCAAGAGGCGTTAATTAGGATCCCTTCGACCAATCTGCTGGCTCTTGCTTGCGCCATTTGGATAACCTGCTGAGAAGTAAACTTCGTTCCTGCTTGACAAGTCTAATTTCTTGCAAACCGCAAGGGTTCTAACATTTGAAAAGGTAAGTATGACATGAAATTTCTAGAATCTTTGTGATTTTCTATCCAAATGGAAAGCCAGTTAGATAGATTTCTATGCTGAAAATCATTCATCCTAATACCTAAAGAACTTTCAAACCAATAGGCTCTAGAGAGAGGACAGTATAAAAACATGTGATCAAGAGATTAATTATTTGAGGAGCCGCATAGAGACCGAGCCGCGGCCACACGCTTGCAAAAGACGCTGATTTTCTCTCGGCTTGGAAGGAACTACAGTTCACACAGAGCATTGATTTGAGTCATTCATCATCAATTTCCAATTTTCCATTCTCTCACGACGGGACCCACCGCATTTAATCAATTGGATTCTCTATTCTTATTTGGTGGAGGACATAAATTCATGATAGCTTAAGTCCTTTTAGGAGATAACTTAGGTGGAGCATGGAGGAAGCTAAAGTCTAGGAACTTGTCATTCTCAAGACCACATATGAGTGTTTTTCTTTTTATCAATTTGTTTGAAGATTTTGAAATTATTTAGTTTTAGATAATTTTGAATTGCTTTCTTGAAAACAATCTAGTTTTTAGTCTTAATTTCAAATTTATATTTGTTGGGATTAGCAGAAACCGTTTGATTGTCAATTATTAATAATTGAGTTTTCATTATTGATTTAATTGTCAATTTAGGTTTATCCTCTTGGTTGTTTAATTATGATGGTTAATTGTCTAGTTGTTTAATTAGACAATTGTGAACATAATTCCCAAAACTATCTTGAAACTATTTTAACTGGTTTTAATGGGTTTAATTAACTAGCGCTCATTCCATTATGAGTTTTCTAGTGGATTAGGCATTATTGAACTTGAGGGTTTCCTATGTTTCAATTAGTTAATTAAATTCATTAATTCCAATATTTCATTAATCCCTTTGGTCTAATTAATTGATTTAATTAGAAAAGTTAACTCATGTGAATCTAAGTTGTCCCCTCTATCATCATAATTGAACTAAATTTTAGTTGTTTGATTTGCTTTTGATCAATATTCTTCTTTGGATTCTAATTATTTTCTCACAACAAAACCCCCAAAAATTTGCATCCGTATCTAGATTAGTTCCATTCTCATATAGGTTTTACAGTCATTTTTCATCTTACATTTAGTTAGTTTAGTTTCATTTCATTGCATTTTTTATCACCTAAATTCAACCTAAAGAAAAACCCACAGATTGCTCCTTGGGAGAGTGACCTAGGTTGACTCTAAACTGTATAATTAATTAGGACATAGTTTAATTGATTGCTTTCGCGACAAAAGCAAACACATCAATTCACGCGGGCGACTCGAGTTCGATCCCCGGCAACGGCGCCGAAATTGATGCGTTTGCTTTTGTCGCGAAAGCAATCAATTAAACTATGTCCTAATTAATTATGCAGTTTATGGTCAACCTAGGACATTCTCCCAAGGAGCAATCTGTGGGTTTTTCTTTAGGTGATGAAAAATGCAATGAAATGAAACTAAACTAACTAAATGTAAGATGAAAAATGACTGTAAAACCTAAGATGAAAAATGACTGTAAAACCTATATGAAAATGAAACTAATCTAGATACGGATGCAAATTTTGGGGGGTTTGTTGTGAGAGAATAATTAAAATCCAAAGAAGAATATTGATTAAAAGCAAATCAAACAACGAAAATCTAGTTCAATTAATGATGATAAAGGGGACAACTTAAGATTCACATGGAGTTAACTTTTCTAGCCCAAATCAATTAATTAGACCAAAGGGATTAATGAAATATTGGAATTAATAAATTTAATTAACTAATTGAAATTTAATTAATAACGCCTAATCTACTAGAAAACTCATAATAAAATGAACGCTAGTTAATTAAACCCATTAAAACCAGTTAAAATAGTTTCAAGATAGTTTTGGGAATTATGTTCACAATTACCTAATTAAACAACTAGACAATTAACCATCCTAATTAAACAACCAAGAGGATAAAGCTAAATTGACAATTAAGTCAATAATGAAAACTCAATTATTAATATAATTGACCATCAAACGGTTTGCAAGCAAGAATCCCAACAATTTGGGAATTATGTTCACAATTGCCTAATTAAACAACTAGACAATTAACCATCCTAATTAAACAACCAAGAGGATAAACCTAAATTGACAATTAAATCAATAATGAAAACTCAATTATTAATATAATTGACAATCAAACGGTTTGCAAGCAAGAATCCCAACAAATATTTTAGCATAGTTCAAATCCAAATTATCAATTAAATCCAAATAAATGATATGTCTACAATCTAAAACTAGATTGTATCTAAAACTAGATTGTTCTCAAGAAAGCAATTCAAAATTATCTAAAACTAAATAATTTCAAAGTCTTCAAACAAATCGATAAAAGGAAAAACACTCTCATGTGATCTTCAAGTACAAACTCCTAGACTCTAACTTCCTCCATGCTCCTCCTAAATTGTCTCCTAAAAGACCTTAAACTATCGTGAATTTATGTCCTCCACCAAACATTCTGAAACTAAGAATAGAGAATCCAATTGATTCAATGCTCTGCATGAAACTGTAGCTCCTTCCAAGCCGAGAGAAAATCAGTGTCTTTTGCAAGCGTGTGGCCGTGGCTCGGTCTCTATGCGTCTCTCAATGAGAGCGTGAATTTGATGTTGGCGGCTAGGTTAATTAATAGGAGGAAAAGAGAGTTTTTAGGTACCAACTTGAGCCCATTAAAATATAAGAAGCCCAGTAAATTTTCACCATTAGATTTCTTTTTAGCTTCCCTAAAAAATTCTGCACTATAAGATTTTCTAATATGATAAAATCGTGATCTATTATATCTTAAAAAAGTCTTAAGAAATATTATTTAATCACAAGATAGCAATCAGAGTATTAATAATTTAAGCCCAATAATCTTATAATTAATTCAGATTTATATTATTTGCTAAAATTGGCTAACAATCCAAATATTATCTAATAATTCCAAATTAGTCTAAAATAATCCCTAAAATAAATGAATAAGGTGGGATAAAATATACTAAATTAGGGATTTATCAATACTTCCACACTTGAGATATGCCTACATCTTAAGAGATTGGAAGTTAGAAGTATACCTCAAAGCATTTTCCAAACGATTGCTCGAATTCTTGGAGGAATCTTCAACTTCCAAACCCTCAAGAAAAGTAAAGCAGTAGAAGGATGAGTTGCATTCTCCCTAATAAAACTAATTGTGACAAGAGAGATTTGTAACCATCTTAAATTGTGTATGTACCCGAATGATTTCCTATCCACCTTATGGAATCTTGAACTTCCAACAATGGCACTGGAAATTGATCAAATTGATTGGCCACTTGCCTAGGGTATAGAGAGGAAAGAAGACAACAATTCCACCTTAATTGAGGGTACAATATAAGATCCGCCGCCCTAAAAGAAGAATATGACAATCCTGACTGCTGCAAGGGCCACCAAAGCCTGCTACTTAAAGAAATAGTTGTACCATCTCCTACTAGCCAAGTGACATGGTCAGTGATATAGCTTTTAAAATCAGCTTCCAAATAGGTGCACTAGTAAGCAGCACTGAAGACATAGTTCTTATCATCATTCTGATATTTCTGCATCATAATTCTACTCACCAAGGTATTCTGATCTGAAACAATTCGCCATATATGTTTAGCCAAAAGCGTTGTATTAAAGGACTCTAGGTGAGCAATCTACAATCCGCCTTTGTCTTTTGGCAACCAAATCTCATTCCAACTAAGCAAGTGAGCACTTTGTGATTCCAATGAATGTCCCCAAAAGATATTAGCCACTTTCATTTCAAGTTGATGACACATATTCAAGGGGAATTTCATATAAGAAAATAGATATACCAATAAAGAAGTTATAGAATAATGACCAATCTGGGAGAGGAGAGAATTTTTCCACCTTGCCAATCATTTTTCAACTTTTTGAACCACCTCATCAAATTTCCTTTTCTCCGCTCTTTGATCATCAATATATGTACATAGATATTTGCCTAACTGTGAATGGGAACCAATTTCCAAAATCTTAGATAGCTTCCTTTTCAAAACATGCGATGCCTAAGACTACAAGTGAGGCTAGATTTTTTTTAGTTAATATGCTGCCCTAAAATAGAAAAGTATCTCCTGGGAAGAGCTTTGACCATATGACAATCTTTCTCCGTGGCTCGACAGAAAAGAAGGGTGCCATCCGCATACATCAAATGAGTTAAAGGGTTAGGTTGACGAGATATGCAAATTCCACCAATAAAAATTTTCCGCCTAGCAGATTGTGTAGGATAAAATATTCACACAGATGATGAACAGATAGGGTGAGAGAGGGTTACCTTGTCTCAATCCTTGCAATGTTTCGAGAGCTACACCGAGAGATCCATTTACTACTACTTGATAGGAGACCATAGTAACACATTGCATGATGAGATGTATCCACCATGAGGGAAATCCCATTATCTCCATGACCTTTCAAAGGAAAGTCCATGATTCTTCATCATAGGCTTTGGCAATATCTAACTTGATAGCACACCCAACCAACTTTATTTTTTTCTAGTCTTCCCGATTTTAGCCATACACTCCGATGCCAGAATGATTTTATCTGTAACTAATCTCCCTTTAAGAAAAGCATTCTGATTTGGCGTGATTAGATCCCCAAGAATATGGTTCAACCAATTACATAATTACATAAGATCTTTGATATTAGTTTACAAATAACATTGTAGAGGCTACTCAGTCTAAAATCCTTGAAAGTATTGGGATCATTACATTTCGCCTACATAATGATGAGAGAACGATTAATCTTTGAGAAGGTAGCCTTTGTTGAAAAATCTGGAAGACCATAGCAATAATATCTTCTCTCAGGATAAACCAAAATTGCTGAAAAAATCGTGCATGGAATCTGTCTGGACTTGGGGAACTATCGGCTTTCATTTTAAAGACGGCTTGCTCAACCTCTTCTACAAATAAGCACTTGTTAAGACAGTTCACGATGGTGACATGATAGCTTTAGAAGATTTATATGGTTTAATGTCTGGTCAGCACAAGCCTCATCAATGTCAGAAAAGTCTTCGTATAGTCTTTTGAAATATCTTGACGCTTCCCTACTTATTTCATCTGGATCATCCAGCCACACCCCCTTCATCATTTTGAATCTTTGCTATAGTTTTCCCAACCCGTCTATAAGAAGTAAAACTGTAAAAATACTTGGTATTTCTATGCCTTAAATCATCCAGCTGTGTCTTGCCCTTTGAGACCATAAAATCTCCTTACAGTCATACCAAAATTCAAGGGATGACTTTAAGCGCGCCATAACATCTAAGTCTGCAGAAGAAAAGGAAGATTTATCTTCCCAAAGTTGTAATTCTTTCTCCAAAGAGGATATATTAGAAGAAATACACCCAACCTCTGTTCTGTTCCATCTAGACAATGCACTCCTAATGCATTTTAATCATAAATTATTTTGATAAGCCCAAGAGCCATGAATGCTACGTCTCCACTCCTTTTGCACAATATCATGACATTTTGGAAAAGAAAACCAAAAGGTCTCAAACCTGAATAGCCTTCGAGACACCAAAAAACAATTAGTTTGCGAAAGAATAGGGGAATGGTCAAAAGTAGCCATTGGCAAAATTTGAAGCACCGTGCTCTGGAACTTTTGGATCCATTCTAAGTTGTAAAGCGCTCGATCAAGCTTTTCCATAATACAATCTGAGCTCTTTCAAGTATTGAACCAGGTGAACCAGCCATTGGCAAAATTTAAAGAATTGTACTCGCGAACTTTTGGATCCATTCGAGTTGCAAAGCGTTCGATCAAGCTTTTCCATTGCACAATTTGAGCCCTTCCGATTATTGGACCAGGTTAACCAGCCGCCTTTAGATTGAACATCAATGATGTTGCATTCATTAAAAAGATTACGGAAAGAAGCTTCCCCCGATGCTGAGGAAGACCAACTAAATTTATCATTCAAACCTGTAATTTGGTTTAAGTCGCCAATGATTAGCCAAGGTTTAGTGATAGAGCATGCAGCATTTCGCAACCATAACCACAAAAATAGATCTATCAGAAACAGACGGAAAACCATACACAAAAGTAATATATATTTCTTTATCGTCAAAAGTACGAGAGAGGTGAAACCAGTTGGAAGATTGATCCAAGACCTTACAATAACCAACATTACAGACACCCAAAAACAGACCACCACCACAACCCATAGGATTTACAATATAAACATTATCAAAAGGGAGGGAACGAAGCACTTTAGAGATCCTAACTTCAGACATTAAGGTTTCACTAGGAAACAAAAAACTAGGAGAATATTTACAAAAAAGAGATCTAAGTCATTGACATGTCGTGGTTTTACCAAGATCACGATAGTTCCACGACAAAATCCTCATGTCGCCAAGCGGAGTTTTTTGGCACAAACTCCACTTAAACCCAATGAAGATGAGTAATTGTCTTGAAAAAAACCTGCTGCTGGTGCCGCACAATCTAATTGAGAGTATTAATGCAGATGATTCCTTAATTCTAGCACGTTTGCGAAAGATAGAAGAAGAGGAGGACTCAGGAACAATAGAAGCTTGTTGAGCCAAGTCCACACTTCTGATCTGATGCTGCAAAGGGACAACATTGTTATCCACTACCTGAATCAGAGGCATTATACGAATGTAAGACTTGGCTCTGAAGTTGCAGATAATCAACGGATCACCCATGTCTATAAGATAGACACCTCGAACTAAAGGATCAAGGATGTCCGTTAGTTATATCCTCATTTGGAGGAGAGAGGCGTCCATGAGTAGCATTTGACACATTAAAACCAAAATAATATGTAGAATTCTTATCAGAAATGCGGAAGCATATCGTACCACGCGATATAGGAAAAGTTAAAACCTTCATCGTTTTGATTACCTGGAAAGATGCGGCGATCGAAAGCCTCTCCAGGAACGGTCGTCGTCCGCTCTATGATCGATCTTCCGGACTATCTCTCGAGGGGAATGAGATGGTTGTGTGGGCAACCGTTCGGATGATGAACGTCTCGCTCTCTAAGTTTGTTTCGATGAGAGCTTCCTTATGCGTGCGTCTCTTTTCCAAGCAGGTGAAAGTAGGTTTATATGCTACTACACCTAAGACCTAACCCTAAACCACATGGGCCATGGAGTTCTTGGGCTGTAGTCTCAATTAAGCCTTATTGGGCTTAAGTGACTAAAGAACACATTAACCCAACAATCTCCCACTTGCTCTTTAAGATACAAAATTGAGTTCGTAAACTCAAGACCATGTAGCCCATAAGCCATCATCATCGATAATATACCCCATCCCTTGTCTCGAGCTAGCACTGGGATCTACCATTTGTCATTCATCAAGGCTCATGATAATCTACGAAGATTATCTAGTTCGGTGCTACTCCACTAAAAGCCCGAACGTGATCTCCAAGAATAATGACACTTATAATAGGAATTGCATTACCCCTTTATAGAATGTCTATAACTTGATTGACTAGTTTTCTGTAACCCAATCAATTATTTATTCCCTTGACTTTAATAGTTTCTCTAATGGATTGCATGCACTGGCCAGTGTCTTCAATATCCAGGTACCGAAACATATCAAGGGGGCATTTCCTATAAATTCCATATTGTTTATCTCATAAACACCGATAACCAAACAGTCTCAATCCCAAAATACTGAGTTGTTGGCCGTCATATAGATCAAACCTCACCCGTTGGTAAATCAAAGAATGAAAACTATTCGACTACTTATTTAAAATAAACTCAGGATTAAGAGCAACTACATGACTATAGTTATCTGGAGATTTGATTCCTTATGATAGAAAGAACAACCTTAATCAAATCTCTCCTTGATCCATTCAATGTAAGTATTAACTCACACCAATATTTTATAATGATTCGGACAAAACCATTTCATAAAATATTGCAGTCTAAATAAAGTGTCTAACTTAATTTAATAGCTGTGAACCAATTCATCAATTGTGAGAACCTATGACCATGTCCTCTATGAACGTATTCATATGATTATATACTCCACAATTGATCCGGACCTTAGAGTTTGTAAATAGTGTGCGAAATAAATGAAAAACACCTCATTTATTAACATTCGAAAAAATGCAATGTCATAATGTCTTGCTCAAAAGGCACAAAATAACAAAGTGAAATAACAACTACCTAAAGCTCTAGCAAATCTGGAATCCTCCTAAGACCCATAGATGAAACATGCCTCTTGAACACACGTTCGCAAACTCTTAGTAAAAGGGTCGACAAGGTTCTCGTCGATGCTATCTTTGCTACCAATGTATCTCCTCTTTTAATTATTTCTCATATCAAGTGGTACTTCCTCTCTATGTGTTTTTGTCTCTTGTGACACCTTGGTTCCTTGGACGTATTACTGCCCCACCGTTGTCACAAAGTGTGATAGGACAATTAACACCTGGTATCACCGAAGGTCCGTTAGGAACTTCTTTAACCATGAAGCTTCCTTTGCGGCCTCGGAAGCGGCTACATACTCGGCCTACGTAGCGAGTCACCACACATGATTGTTTTACACTTCTCTAACAAATGGCACCGCCATTAAGGGTGTACACATATCCCGAGGTGGACTTTCTTGAGTTAATATCTCCTTGAAAATCTGAGTCCGTATAACCAATGGTTTCAAGACTCCCACTTGAGTAGACCAACATATAATCTCTCGTTCTCCGTAAGTACTTGAGTATATGTTTAACCGCTACCCAGTGTTTCTCTCCAGGGTCCAATTGATATCGGATTACTACTCCCACTGCATAGCAGATATCTGGTCTGATACATAGTATAGCATACATGAGACTACCTACTGCTGAAGCATAAGGTATCCTACTCATGTGTTCTCTCTGCTCAGGAGTTTTAGGAGATTGCTTCTTGGAGAGATGAACTCCATGCCTGAAGGGTATAATTCCCTTCTTGGAATTCTCCATGCTAAACCTGACAAGTATTTTGTCAATGTATTTAGCCTGGGACAATGCCAAAACCCTATTCTTTCGGTCTCGCAAGAGTTTAATACCAAGAATATAATTGGCTTCCCCCAGGTCCTTCATATCAAAATGCTTGCTCAGCCAGGTTTTTATGCCTAACAATACCTCTGTATCATTTCCGATAAGGAGTATATCATCCACATAAAGTACCAGAAAAGATACCGCATTACCTTGGATCTTTTTATACACACACGGCTCATCAGGACTTTTCTCAAAGCCATAAGACTCAATGGCTTGATCAAATATGATGTTCCATGATCTGGACGCTTGCTTAAGTCCATAAATGGACCTTTACAACTTGCATACCATTTCTTCTTGCCCTTTGGCTATAAACTCTTTTGGTTGCTGCATATAGATTTCCTCTTCCAAATTTCCATTTAGAAAAGCAGTTTTGACATCCATTTGCCAAATCTCATAATCAAGATTTGCTGCAACAGCTAAGAGAATCCGAATGGACTTGAGCATGGCTACCGGCGAAAAGGTTTCATCATAATCCACACCTTCTTTTGGGAGTACCCTTTCGCCACCAATATAGCTTTGAAGGTTTCAACCTTCCCGTCCGATCCTCTCTTTCTCTTGTAAATCCACTTACACCCAATGGGTCTTACCCCTTCAAAGCATCTATAAGAGACCAAACTGAGTTGGAATACATAGAATCCATTTCACGATTCATAGCCTCAAGCCATTCCTGAGCATCAACATCTCCTAGTGCTTCGTCATAACTTGTGGGATCACCATCTTCTTCAATGATGTCATCCTGATTTGACTCACCCAACAAGAGATATCTTGAAGGTTTACGAATCAATCTCCCACTACGACTTTGTCGCACTTGATGTTGTGCATCTACAGGGGGTCCACATTTTGTGGGTTGACTATTTCTAGATGAGGACCCTCATTAAGTGGATCAACCAATTCATGATTTTGTTCTTCATTAAGTTCATCATCATGCTGAACTTCTCGGTTCTCTCGGTTCCCCGTATGTTCGTGTACATTTTCCCCTCTTTGAACAACCACAGGAATAAAAGCTGGAACCGCTTGAGGTTGTGGTGAAACTTGATTCGAGACTAGCTCATCAAGAATAACCTTATTCCTTGGCTTATAATTTGCCATATAGCCCTCCTCTAAGAAAGTCGCGTGAGTGCTCACTATGACCTTCTTTTCTTTTGGACTATAAAACAACCAACCTCTGGTTCCTTTAAGATAGCCTACAAACATGCATATTTCAGTACGCGAGTCCATCTTATCTGATTTCTGTTTCAAGACATGTGTCGAAGCACCCCAAATCCGAATATGATTCATGGTAGGCTTACACCCTTTCCACAATTCTATTGGTGTCTTTGAAACCGACTTGGACGGAGCTAAATTCAATAGATACATAGCTGTTTCTAAGGCATATCCCCAGAATGAATCAGAAAGAGATGAATAACTGAGCATAGATCTTGTCATTTCTAAAAGGGTTCTATTTCTCCTTTCAAAGAACTCCATTCTCATTGGGGTGTCCTTGGAGAAGATAATTGTGAAATTATCCCCTCTTTGCTCGGGTAAGACCCGAACTCTCCAAATAGGTATTCACCCTCGATCGATCGAAGAGTCTTAATTTGAACACCGAGATGTTTTTCTCGCATCGCCTTGAACTCTTGGAATTTTCCAAAAGCTTCGGACTTGTGACGCATCAAGTACACATGTCCAAATCTAGAGTAATCATCGGAAATGTGATGAAATACGATACCCACCTCGGCTTGGACATTTATCACCCACATACATCGATGTACCAATTCCAATTCCAAGTGTGGCACGCTTTGCCCTTGGCCTTGAAAGATCTCTTGGTCATTTTACTCTCTAAACAGATTCACATACGGTATCGGTTCAAAGTTCGGGGATTTTAAAATCCCACTTTTGACCAAACCTTGTATCCTCGTTAGAGTTAATATGTCCCAATCTCAAATGCCAAAGATAAGTTTCATTGGAAACTTTTCTTTTCTTTGATGAATTAATATGCTCAACATCTTTTAATTCAACATGATTAACTTCACAGGGAACAGACTAAGGAAATAAAGACACTTAAACTTTACACCGAACAAATAAAAGAAGATGAACTTCTTATTGAAACCGAGGAATTAAACCGAATCGTCAAACCATGTTTATCCAAACAACTAACAAAATTAAATTCCTCTTAAAATCTGGAATAAATAAACAGTCTTCTAAAACCAAAGTTTTGTAATTATCAAAAGATAAAATAACTTGTCCCATCTAGTGCGTATAATAAGCTCCGCTGAGCCTCCAAGCTTCAAATCTCTTTGTCCTTTACTTACGTGCAAGCTATGTTTGAACCATCGCAAAGAGTAACAAACATGGTTAGTGGCTCTAATCAACGATCCATTTATCATCGTGATTCTCCACTAAACAAGCCTCAATCACATGTTAATTACCCATACCTGGTTTATTCATTTGTGGGCAATTTTTCTTCCAATGCCCATTTTGTCTCGCACTTGAAGCACTTGCCTTTTTAGCCGCTTCATTGCAACTATTTTGGCAACTGGAGTACCTCGATTTCTTCTTTTTCTTGTTCTTGTTCTTTCCCTTGGGTTTCCCCTTAGGTTTCACATAACTTTCACCAGCAAAAATGCACTTCCCCGCTTGACTAGAGATCGTTCAAAGACTCTCAAGCTCGTGCATCAGTTGAGTGAGGTCAAGATTCGTCTTGTTCATATTATAATTCATCTTGAATTGATTGAAGTACTCAGCGGATTGTAAGAGAAGGTCAACTTTTACTTCTTGTACAAACTTGATACCATGGTCATCACCTTCTTGAAGTTCGCTATCATTGTTAGACAATGATCCTCGCACACTTCCTCCGCACATCACCGTCTTGGTAATCGACTTAATAAGATTTTACCTAGCAGAGCCGCTAGGCCTAGCAAACATGCCATCAAGAGTCTAGAGCATTGTTGCTCCACTCTCAATCATGCTCACTTGCTCCTCGAAGGTGATTGGCGAGATCGGCCAAAATGTAGCAAATGAACCGACACATTCGCCTTCTCCCATCTTTCCTTTTCCCCGCCGAAATCGAGTCCGAATTGCATCAAACGCATCTGCAATGGGCAAATCTTGGCATAGGGGTAGTGAGAACAAAGTTGAGCTTTTCATATTGAAGAACAATATCCAAATTAGCTTTCCATTGTTACCATCCATAGGTTTTTGGCTCAAGATTGTAGCTAAAGGATTGAATGAAGACATTTTTCTCCGAAAATAAGGAAAAAGAAAAACACACTAATTACAAACTTATAATTAACAACAAACGATATATCGCTAGTAGATTCTAACAACTACTATTTGTTTATTGTTTAACAATCCATTAGTTATCTTTACAAGGCTTACGATGGGCAAGATTCTTGTAAAACTAATATTGTTAGTTTGGGCCTTCGGGCCCATTGCGAGCCTCCGATGGGAGGGTTAACAATTTACCAAAGTTGAATGTATTTAACCATTGTTTGCTTTCAAAATTATCTTTAGTGTCTAAGTGTTGCCGACGATGGGCCGTACAAAAACTTTACTAAAATTTTGAAAATATTAGGGTTTAATCTAGTGAAATCCGATTATCCTTATCCGATGGGGCTTCAAAGATAACCATTTCACTAATAAACCCACAATTGGGGCCCGTAGGTTTTAAAATTAAAAGCTTAATTTAAAACCTTCACCCATTCAATATTTTAAATTTAGAATTTTTATTTATTAATTTCCAAGAATTTGTTCATTTTAGAGTATTCTTTGTCTGCGAGATCAACAACTTTAATTGAAATCATTTGGTATCTAAAATCTAGTCATGATTGGCGAGTGTGCTTCACATGATCATTTTAAATAACCCACAAATTACTCTCAAAAATACAATTCTCTTAGGAAATTTCCTAAATTATTTATCTAGATTTTAATTCCATAATTAATTAATCCAATTATTATTCTAGATTTTAATTTAAAATCATAATAATTGATAATTAATTTAGTGGATAACCTAAATAATCTCGCATAATAACTATCATACTAGTCAATTGAAACCATAATAGTTATTATGCTATTATGACATGTGATTATGCAACAATATAGCATCTTCCTATTCTATATGGCATGTTATTACAAACATCATGTTAATCGTAAATATAATTCATACAATTCAATGAAAGCATTAAGTAATTAAACAAATAACTTTAATCCATGGCTTTCCTATAAAAATTTGAAAATAAAATTTATAACTTTGGAATTTCTCTTTCGTCCACCCATAAGCATCTCGTCTCAAGCGCCTTTAGGGTATCTATGGGCCCAAAACCCAATCCTTGGCTAGAAACCCTAGGACACAAAAGAGGAACCCTAGCCATCACTTCGCCACGCCATCGCCCGAAGTCATCTTCTTCAGCTTTCTTGATCTCCAACTTTTACGTAAATTCGAAAAAATACATAAAAATTCCAAAAAAAGAAAAAAAAAAACAGCAAGGATGAAACCTAATCATATGGGATTAGCCTCCTTGTTACAAATCAAGAAATACACGAAAAAATCTAACTATGGATTAAAGCGATTAACCGATTGAAATTAAAACTAATATCAAATATGAATTATAAACAAATAACTATCATGAAATAAATAACAAATATAGAAAAAGATGTCATATTTTCAAAAATAATTTTCGAAAAGAATCACATGAAATATAAATTAATATCAAAACTCGGTTCTTTTCCTTATCGCTATTGGCTCGATGCCAATTATAGGATTCTTATCGAAACGCGGAAGCGTATCGTACCACGCGATATAGGAAAAGTTCAAATCTTCATCGTTTTGATTACCTAGAAAGATTCAGTGATTTGAAAGCCTCTCCACGAACAGATGTCGTCCGCTCTATGATCGATCTTCCGGACTATCTCTCGAGGGGAATGAGATGGTTGTGTGGCAACCGTTCGATGATGAACGTCTGCCTCTAAGTTTGTTTCAGATGAGACGAGCCTCCTTATGCGTGCGTCTCTTTTCCAAGCAGGTGAAAGTAGGTTTATATGCTACTACACCCAAGACCTAACCCTAAACCACATGGGCCATAGAGTTCTTGGGCTGTAGTCTCAGCCTTATTGGGCTTAAGTGACTAAAGAGCACATTAACTCAACATAAGAAAGGGCCAGGAACAACCCATTAAGCCAGCCAAGATCTTTGTCATAGTCCAGAGAAGGAAATATTTCAATCTAAGGGCCCTCAAGAACCATAAAATCTTACCAGTAGCGATAATGCTCCAATGCCTCAATAACACTCAATCGGCCACTATTGTAGCTAAGTGGGAAATATTATCCATTTTCCATTGTGTTAAAATATTCCAGATCCTCATGGGGTCTAGTTCATAAAAGACATGGCAAGATGTTTTAATGAGTTTGGAAGAAACTAAATAAAGGCCCTGATTTTGTTCCAAATCGTTGAGAATGAACCAAACCAGATTTTGCACTTGGTCAGGAAAATCAAATTCTGGAGCAATTAAGTGGAAGACACCATTATTATCTCCATTTAACGCTTGGTCTTGAGGATGATTATCTTTAAAATTATTATTCACCGAAGTGTAATTGTGTCCATAAGGTTCTATTGTCACGTAGCTTGTGTAATTCGTGGCATTATGGGGAGAGCCTTGAGAATTAACTTCTGAAATTTTATTTCTCATGAAAAACTGAATGCAAGAGCATGAAAGCAAAGTAGTGAGCTGAGTGCTAATTCAAACTCGGTGTATGTTGTAAAGCAGAGTTACATGGCTTTATATAAAGCCAGCATACCAACTCTTTCTATTCTAAATTTTACATGTAAGGCAAATTTACAAGACATATTGATTACATAAGACGGGGTTATGAAAGCCTATGACTAAAGTTTATAAACATGCGTACGATACAAAGCAAGATGCTTTCTTTGACTTTTTCTTTTGTACTTTTTTCTTAACAACTTTTGGTAGTATCGACAAAACATTTACCTTATACACATTGCATCTCTTTTCTTACATTTATTTGCTTCTTATCTCCAACTTCTTTGCTTCTTTCCCTATGACTTTAGTAGTTGAAAGGGTTGGATAATCAATTGGTAAAACCCATACTTGCACCCAAACTTGAACTCTAGGAAGAGGCTCGTTCTCCCAAACAACATTCTCTTTGAATTGTGAGACAAGAAAAACAGTTTTTTTTATAGACCGAGGGCCCATCTCAGTCATATACTTGAGATCTTGGTCATTATCAAACTGCAAAAGGAACCTGTTTTTGCAACGCCCCTTGATAATAACTCTATTTTGAAGTTTCCATGCATGGTCTAACTCCTCCTGTAGCTCATGCCTTGACCATACTTTGATGTCAACGATGAATCCAAAAGCACAATTTTGTAAAAGGTGGCGTCTATTTTCAGTATGGTCTGTTCCCAAACATATAGCAGGACCCTGATGAGGCAACCTAAAACCCTGAAAACCACCCCTTGGAGAATTCTCGGTATTAAAACCAATGTTAAAACTTTATCCAAGAGATGCGCTGCTTTCAGACCAATTAAACTATCTTGCACATTGGAATCACTGAACCATCTTGTAAGACCCCAGTAAATAAAACTTACACAAAATAGCTAAGAAATACACAGATGCAAAGACCTAGATTTAGTTGAGAGCCAGGAATAACAACTTCAGAGGACTGAGAGTGGAAAAGAGAGAATAGGATCATAAGATTTGGAGATTATGATTAGAAGATGTGAATTTGACAGACACACTGATATAACATAAAGAGAGGAAATAAACTAATTCATTCACAAAAATGGCAAGGGTCATAGTACAGTATATATACTCCTAAGCCTATGCCACGTCACTACTAAATTTCTCTCTCTTCTAACTAACTTCTAGCTAATGAGTACTGTTCCCTACTATTATTTACTATAAGGCCCTTAGTAGAGAATACATATATCAATTACTCCCCACGAAAAAGAATCCGTGTCCACAAGGATATCATTAGTAAAATTGGCAGTAGTAGGAAATTGAGACTGAATGACAGATACTTAAGTTGAGTCAATTTCCACTTGGTTGGCACTTGAATAATGGGAAGATTGTTGCGGCAAACAAGCTTGGGACCCAAAATCGCTTGTGGTTCAAGTGCAAATTGGCTTGGTCATCAACTAGTGGAAGGGACTGTGTGACAGGAATAGCTGGCCCAACATTCTTCTTTAGAAGGAAAACATGAAACAGTTGATGCACTCTAGTTGCAGAGGGAAGGTCCAATTCATAAGCAACAACACTAATCTTTTTCAAGACTTTGAATGGCCCAAAATAGTGTGCAACCAATTGTGAAGGGAGGGATTGTTCAGCAAATTCCTCCTAAAAGAACTTAATTTAAGATAAATCATGTCATCAGTAGTGAATTAGAGTTCAGATATGTGTCTATTAGCTTATTGTACCATTCTGTGTTGCGCCTGCAGTAAATGGTCTCTAAGACTGTGCAGAACCATTTCCTGAGATAAGCAAGTGCGGTCCACCAAATCATTAAGAGAATCACCAGCAATATAAGGAAGATGAACTAGTGGAGAACACCATAAAAAGCTTCAAAAGGGGTCATGCCAATTGTTGAGTGATAAGTAGTATTATACCATAATTCAGCTAGTGCTAACCATTTAGTCCATTGTTTAAGGAAGTCACCAGTCATACATGGGAGGTAGCACTCCAAACAACGATTAAGAACTTATGTTTGCCTATTCGTTTGAAGATGATAAGTAAAAGAATAAAGGAGGTTCACACCATATAAACGAAATAATTCTTTCAAGAATTTTGCACAGAAAATGGGGTCTCGATCAATGACAATAGATGTAGGGAAACCATGTAATTTGGTGGAAAAAAGTCACTTCTGCCACTACTATCTTAAATGGACTTTAAGTCTCTACTTCTAGCCTAATGGTGGAAATCTTAGCATGCATGTGTACTCTCTCTTTAGCCTCTAAAAGGAAGGATTACTTAGTTATTATTGAACTTGATCGCCTTGAACTCTACTCCATCTCTCAAAAAAATCCAATCCATTGCAACTAGCAATATCAGGGACTTGTTGATGAGATTTTGACGGAGGGACTCTCTTGGTTGGATTCTCAACCCTCCATCCTCTCTTTATTTCATTATTGTTAAGGATTCTAGCAAATTGAGGAAGATCAATAAGGATTTGACTAATGCCTTTCTGATGTTTATTTGTGAAAGTGGAGCTAAATCACCAAGAGGGGGGTGAATAGAGGGATTTTAAAATCTTTTTCGAAGGCTTTGTTTTGGACAGTGAAAACAGAGATGAAAAGAGTGGAAAAGAAAAGAGCAAGACACAAGAATTTATACTGGTTCGGTCCAACCTCTTGACCTACGTCCAGGTCCCGGACACTCGGGATTTCCACTATCTCAATTGATTACACACTTTGTACTCAAGAGTAATTCTCTCACTAGAACTTACTCCCCCTTACAAGTTGCAATCAATGAACCCAATCACCAAGTCCCCTGACTTGTGATTCTTTACAATGAATGATTTACAATAAGAGACTCTCTCTAAGAGTGGATAATGATAAACACTGAAATACTTTACAAGTGAAAACTGAAAGTAGTTGAAGAACTTTGAATGCAATTTGTTTTCAGCAGATGTGTTAGTTGAGAAGACTTAAATGTTGCTCTATTTATACTAAGAGAGCATTAAATGACCATTATAATCTTCAATATAATCGTTGCCTTCATTAGACAAAGTTCGGTTAAGCTTTAGTCTTCTTCTCTATCTAATCTTCACTTAATCCAGCTGTGCAGAAGTTCAGAGTTGACTTCCTACAAATTAATCCGTTGGAATGATAGCTGTTGCATGTGGAAAACATTCTTTAATTCTTTGTAAGCATGTGCAAACGGATTACCCAAAAGTATGCAACTTTCTGGGTTTTGCATTTAATGTGCTGACATCACTTTTTGCTTTTGCTTTAAACCTCTAATAAACATTCTCTAATTCATCTGAAACTTACTAAGAAAGTAGTCAAACATATCTAGGAATATTAGAGAATAATCATAGGAAGTATTAAAATCAAACATGAAGGTTTTGCAAATTCGTCAGATTTGAATTTCAGACTCAGCGATGCAAACTCGAGTTTGTTCTTCTAAACTTGAGTTTTCAATTGTGCACTTAAGGTAAAACTCGAGTTTCAATATCAAGACTCGAGCTTCCTCCATCCAAAGAGGAAAGTCACGATTTGAGCTCTGGAGCACATTTTTGAGAGAAACTCAAAACTCGAGTTTTCAAAACGAAACTCGAGTTTTGGACTTTTAATGAAAACTTGTGTTTTAAGTCCAAAACATCAAAACTGAGTTTTCAAAACATTTTCAAAATGCTCAAAGCTCTCGGCTTGGCCAAAACTCAAGTTTCCAAATCAAAACTCGAGTTTTCATTTAAGTATGAAAACATTGAAAAATCTGAGCCAAGACAAAACTTGAGTTTTCTGTGAAGACTCGAGTTTTCAAAGACTGAGTAAAACAATAACTCATAGCAAAGTAGGATCCTAGAGTTTTAAGTTGAAACTGAGTTTGCATATGTTCGAAATGTTAGAGACTCTCTGTCTGGCCAAAACTCGAGTTTCCAAACCAAGACTCAAGTTTTGTCTTTACTTGAAAATAATGAGAAGTCTCTGTGTAATGCAAAACTCGAGTTTTCTAATCAAAACTCGAATTTGTCTTGGAGTGAAAAACTGAGTGCTCTCTGTAAGTCCAGAACTTGAGTTTCCCTCTGGAAACTTGAGTTTTGCTTTGATTATTGAAAATGAGCAACTCTCTGTCAAGGTCAAAACTCGAGTTTTGAAACCAAAACTCGAATTTGCCTTTGACAGTAAGTTTTTCAACTTACCAAAGACAAACTAAAACTTGAGTTTACAATTGTCAGTTATCATCAAAACACATAGAAAACTAACAATTTGTGTATGCCTCTCCCATTGTTTCTACTACTTTTTGCTTATGAGTTATAATTGAATGTCGGTTTTTTTCTTTAGCAAAAAAAAAAAAAAAAAAAAAAAAAGACAGAGCTGCCGATGTTCACAGCAAACTGAATCAGATCACTGGTCACAAATTTGAAGTTCTAATAAGATTAAGACCAAAGTAGAGAAGAGAGAAATTGCAAAATTGGTATAAAAGAGAGAGAGAGAGAGAGGGAGGGAAGAAGACGAGGGAGAAATAAAATAATTGTGGAATGAGTTCGTTTCGTGTTGAATTGCATCTCCCTCAGGGACGTTCATCATTTTGCAGGCCCAAAATAAACCGGCATTATCCATACAAACCGATTCTATTATTCAATGAACAGTAAAGTGTGATTTAACCGAATACCCAAAAAAAAAAAAAGTGTGATTTAACCAACATTATTTTATCAGCTGGTTTATACTTCAGTCTCCAATATAAAAGCTTGTTATGGGTGTTTGTCTTAATTTTTAAAAGTTAATATTTTCATCCAAAAAAAAAAAAAAAAAAAAGCTTTTTTGTTTGTCTTAATTTTAAAAGTTAATATTTTCATCCATTTTTTATCTAATATTTATCATTTTTACTCAAACTAATTTCTTGAATCATAATCTAATGTCATAGAGATATGTTTTTTTAGATGTCATGTCACATCTATTAGAAATAAGTCATTTATCTTATTTTTTTTAATCTACCCAAATTAATTAGGGAAAAAAACAGAAAAAGATAGAATTTTGGAATTGTAAAATTTCTAATCAGGTAGTTCCTAAAAAATGAGTTATAAATTATTTATCAAATTTCGTCATTCTCTTATCAACTTTCAGTAAGAAACATAATTTAGAATTTTTCAATTTCAATTTTTTTTTTTTTTCCTTTTTCCAATTAATTAAGCCTTTATTATATGAAGGACCGAGTGGTGCATCATTAATTTGTCAAATATACTCCCTTAAGTCTGTTTTATAAGATGTCTTCTAAAAGATAATTTTGATTCCTTTTATAAGCCATTTGCACATTTGGATAGTTTCAATGATCATTAAATATTTTTTTTCATATATATCCATATCTAATAAACTAAGGGTTGTATGTGAGAGGGTATAAATTAATATAATGTTAGAGTTTTTTGTGATTCATAAAGGTAATATTGAAAATCCCTTGAATTTTATAACTAAATTAATGTTTTTAACTATTTTATTTTTCAGGTGAAAAACTATTTTTATTAGAAGGGTTAATATAATATTTGGTTTCTTCGAGTTTACCCTTATTTTAGTTTTAATCCCTCAAGTTTCAAACAAGAGATTTTGATTCTTTAAATTTCATTTCATTTAAAACATTGGTCCTTACAATTTAATAAAAACGTGAATTATTTTGTCTTTAAAGGGACCAAAATCAATTGTTAGAAACTTGAAAGACCAAAATGAAAATATGAGGAAATTTGAGGACTAAAGATAATATCAACCTTTATTAGAATGTATAAATTAGTCAGGAACATGTTATAAAATAGACAGAAAAGACTGTTGATAGTTAATGTTAGGTGATTGATGATCGCTGCTTGACATTGAGTGTTGTTTTATGTCTTAATTCCGCATTAATGTGAAAGGTGAAGATTAAACATGCGCATCTCCTTTAATAACCCTCACAAACTACATCATTTATTGGGTTCAATCCATCCCATTTATGGCCTATCGGTATTGCACAGCGCTCGAACTGAAGTTTTGTCGTATTATTCTGGAGATTTTCTTGTGAATTCGGGAAAAAGATCACGTCAAGCTCAATGTAACAGCCTAGATTAGGACGGAAGCGGATTTCCTTAGTATCCCCCTGAAACAAGATGTCAACCGTCCAAAAATGAATCTAACGACCAGAGAGGGATTTTTAAAATTTTTATAAAAACCGCGCGCGATAGTTTTTATGGCGCGGTTTTTATAAAAATGATTCTGGACCTTTAAATCAACTTTTAAATGGCCCAAATGGAACGATACTGAGGGATCCGATACTGAAACAATCCGGATCCAGATCAGGACAGGCATGCAGGGACGAAATTAAAGAGAAAAAAGTTATGTTCATAAAAATAATTTAATATAGGGGAACAATCAAGGGAAAATTCCATTTAAATACCAAATGAATTTGAAACCCCAGGAGTGCGACGCGAATTTGCAAAAAGACTTAGAGTGATAAAGGACTTTTAAGGGTTTTGCAAATTCACGTCAAATGACCATTTTGCCCTTAGTTCTAAATAATTAAAAAGAAAAAAGAAAATACCCACTGGGCCCCACCGTGGCCCGCGACCACCCGCCGGCGTGCCTCATACGGCCACCACCGTGGCCGGCGGCCGTGCGACCACCACCCCGTGGCCGCGACCGGCCACCCGGTGGGAGGGATTTTTTTTTTTGGCGGGTGGGATGTTTTGTCAAAAATCAAAATGTGTTTTGGAAATGTAGGGGGTGGGGTTCGAACCCCCACCCCCACACAAAATAAGTAGCCCAACCAACCAAAGGCTACTTGGTTCTCTTATTATATATATACATTAACAAATATATATATTCTTCTTAACATTTTTTCAACGATAATTACCATTCCACAAATGAGAATTACCATTCGTGAAGTGAGAATTACCATTTCGAAGTGAGAATTACCATTTTTTCTCCGGGTTCACTTTGTTTACTTGAAGCATGTTTTGTAAAAAAAAAAAAAAAAAAATGAACTTTTACAAAACCCGAAGTGAGAATTACCATTCGTGAAGTGAGAATTACCATTTCGGAAAGTGAGAATTACCATTTTTTCTCCGGGTTCACTTTATTTACTTGAAGCATGTTTTGTAAAAACCCAAAAAAAGTTCATTTTTTGAAATGGTAATTCTCACTTCCGAAATGGTAATGCTCACTTCACGAATGGTAATTCTCACTTCGTGTTTTGTAAAAGTTCATTTTTTTTGGGTTTTTACAAAACATGCTTCAAGTAAACAAAGTGAACTCCTGAGAAAAATGGTAATTCTCACTTCGAAATGGTAATGCTCACTTCACGAATGGTAATTCTCACTTCGGGTTTTGTAAAAGTTCATTTTTTTTGGGTTTTTACAAAACATGCTTCAAGTAAATAAAGTGAACTCCTGAGAAAAAATGGTAATTCTCACTTAAAATGGTAATTCTCACTTCACGAATGGTAATGCTCACTTCAGTTTTGTAAAAGTTCATTTTTTTTTGGGTTTTTACAAAACATGCTTCAAGTAAATAAAGTGAACCCTGGAGAAAAAAATGGTAATTCTCACTTCTGAAATGGTAATTCTCACTTCACGAATGGTAATTCTCACTTCAGGTTTTGTAAAAGTTCATTTTTTTTTTGGGTTTTTACAAAACATGCTTCAAGTAAATAAAGTGAACCTTGGAGAAAAAATGGTAATTCTCACTTCACGAATGGTAATTCTCACTTGAGGTTTTGTAAAAGTTCATTTTTTTTTGGTTTTTACAAAACATGCTTCAAGTAAATAAAGTGAACCCTGGAGAAAAAATGGTAATTCTCACTTCTGAAATGGTAATTCTCACTTCACGAATGGTAATTCTCACTTCAGGTTTTGTAAAAGTTCATTTTTTTGGGTTTTTACAAAACATGCTTCAAGTAAATAAAGTGAACCCCGGAGAAAAAAATGGTAATTCTCACTTCAAATGGTAATTCTCACTTCACGAATGGTAATTCTCACTTCGTGTTTTGTAAAAGTTCATTTTTTTTGGGTTTTTACAAAACATGCTTCAAGTAAATAAAGTGAACACCGGAGAAAAAATGGTAATTCTCACTTCCGAAATGGTAATTCTCACTTCACGAATGGTAATTCTCACTTCAGTTTTGTAAAAGTTCATTTTTTTTTTGTTTTTACAAAACATGCTTCAAGTAAACAAAGTGAACCCTAGAGAAAAAATGGTAATTCTCACTTCCGAAATGGTAATTCTCACTTCACGAATGGTAATTTTCACTTGTGGAATGGTAATTATCGTTGAAAAATTGTTAAGAAGAATATATATATTTGTTAATGTATATATATAATAAGAGAACCAAGTAGCCCAACTGGTTGGGCTACTTGGTTTTGTGTGGGGGTGGGGGTTCGAACCCTACCCCTACATTTCCAAAACACACATTTTTGATTTTTGACAAAACACCCCACCCGCCAAAAAAATCCCTCCCACCGGTGGCCGGTCGCCGGCCACGGGGTGGTGGCGGTGGTGGCCGCCGGCGTAGGGCCCACCGTGGGTATTTTCTTTTTTCTTTTTAATTATTTAGAACTAAGGGCAAAATGGTCATTTAGGCGCGAATTTGCAAAACCCTTAAAAGTCCTCATACCTCTAAGTCTTTTTGCAAATTCGCGTCACCTCTGAGCTTTACAAATTCATTTGGTATTTAAATGGAATTTTCCCAACAATCAATGAGTATCATAAAATATGGATACAGCCCGTAAAAAGGCTTGTAATTCACGGGTCCGATCCACCAGCCCACCAAAAGTCATGGGCTTGGGCTGGCATTTTAAGGGGTGGGTTGTACAAGCCTGTCCCATTCAACCCATAGGTTGCGGCGGGTTAACTCATGTGTTGGCCGCTTAAGAAACATTTTTGTTCTTTTTTTCCAGTTTTTCTAAAAAATAATAAACTTAAATACTCTCATTCTCTTTCCTTTGATGGCATGTTTGACTCATTCCTTATGCTTTTTATGTGACACTTTTTTTCGATTTGATTTTTATACTAAATTTATTTATCCAACTATTATTAAATTAAAGAAAGGTGTTTATATAATACTGTTATGTGAGTGAGTAAAGAGAAGGGAGTGAGATATGAGTGTGTGAAGAAGAAAGAGTATGGTATTATTATTTTTTTATTGTCCACCCAGTTCACCTGAGCTTTACCCCGACTAATCCGGATCCGCATCATGCACCTAGTTATAGTAGGAGGGCTTCGGGATGACATTTTGCCAACCCACACACAAGCCCATCCCGTTTAGCCAGCGGATTTGAGGCGGGCCGATTCACAACCTATGGGCGTGCCCGAATTACTGACACTAAATATAGTTGGTATTTTAATATAAATTATAAACAAATCAAATCTGATTGTTCATTGGAAAAGCTTGATTAACCAGCTTTCCCTTGATCAGTGGGGTTTTTTTTTTTTTTTTTTTGCTCAAAATCAGTGGGGTTGAGATAAGAGAAATTGTATGGTTATAATTTATACATGGCTAAGGTTGAACTTTCCTACGGAAGTTTTTGCCAATGAGCTGAGGATATTTAAAAGTTTTTGTTGAATCAATTTCATCTCAAAAGTGAAAAAAAAAAAAAATTTATCAAAGTTATCATAATTAAATGTTAAAGGACTAAAATTTCTGAATATACACAACTAGGCGAATATACACAACAAGTGACTAAAAGTATGCGTCATATAAAACTTAAAGGACTAAAAGTATAATCTAGCCATTTTTATATTTTCTAGGTTTTAATATATTATAAAAAATAATTTGTCAACAAGAATTGTTTAATGTTTTGTTCTCTGTATATGTTTTGAAAAGGGATTTTTAAAAAAAATATCACTTAAATTTCAAAAAGCCAAATAAGTGATTTTCTAATAAAATGAGTTGTCAATTGCTTTACTATTATTGTTAACAAGATTTTGACGTTTAAGTGGTATTTTTTTTTTTTTGTCATGTTTCCTTTTAGAATTATATCAGTCCTGCAAGTAATAAAACAAAAATAGAAGCATATAAGTCCAGCCGTAATTTTTGATTTTGTGAAGGGTCTATGTATGTTTTTTCAACATAAGAAAATTTCTATAATTTTTTTATTTTGAGAATTATATAGGTTTTATCCTTTAATTGTTTTTGACCATGCAACCTTTAATTTTTTTATTTAATAATAAAAAATTATAGTGTTTATGTGAACTTGTAACTTTTGTTGAAAATAATTCTAAAATAGAATACAAGATTACTTTTGGTGAGTTTTTAAACCACGCCCCATTTGTTAGTTGTTGCCCGCGCCTCACAACACTATTGGCGGCCATGCCCTGATGACTTGGATGTATTATCATTTTCTCGCTATATATATATCAATATTTAATATTTAATATATAATGTAAATTTATAAGAGAATGCAATGTTAAAAATCAGTAAATAGTTTCGTTCATTCTTTCTATAGAATATATGCACAAAAAACTGAAAAAGTGCCTACCGAGCACTGAGTAAGATGGGTATTTTTTTTAGTATTTAAAATGGTATATTTTAAGTTTTATTACTTTATTAAATAAAAACACAGTATCTTTAAATAAAATTTTATTTTTTATTTTTTGAAAATGAATAAAATCTCTATATAGTTTTAGGGAAAATTGGGAGAAAAAAACCCTCGTTGAAAAATTTATCATGAGAAGAACCTGAAAATTTTCTATACACAAAAAATATTAGTCTCTATAAATTTTATTCACATGGTACTATGATTTAAATTCTTCTCACCAATAAAATTTTTTAATAGGATTTATCCTCAATTTCCCTTATTTTTATTTGTTTAGGAAATTACATGTGTATACAATTCAGTATGACTCAATTCTTATCCAAATTAGTTGGCACCTAACATGGCTTTCTTTTAATCAGGTGATATTTACAATAAAAATCTATAATTTTCTTACATGGTTGGTTTTTATTAATGGGAATTATTTTTTATAAATAAAAAATGTCCTAAAATAAATTGGGGGAAAATTGCTAAAAATTCCTGTCGTAAAATTTATTGCCCAAAAAAACTTAGGCTATGTTTTGTTGGAGGTGAGGGAGGGAGAGGAGGTACATATCTCTAGTGTGAAAGTCAGATATGACCATGATGTGACATGCTTCAAAATTAATGTGCGGAAAATGATGCGAAAAGCTACTATGTAATTTTCAAAAGTTTTCTATGGGCAATTTGATCAAAATTTTATCTCCCCTCCCCTCTCTTCCCTTCCCCACCCTCCAACCAAACAAAACTTAGGATGCTCAGCAGGTACATTTTTGCTTCAGCTATATGTAATATATTTTCATTTAAGCATAAATATCTTGTTGGTTTTTTTTTTTTTTTTTTTTACTACGTATGTGTAAATGTCTTTTATTTTACACAGATAGGTTGCTTGCACCCATTTAAAAAAGAGATGCACACATTAAGGCCCCGTTTTGATCAAAGAAAATGTGGGAATGGAAATGAAAAGAATGGAATGGAAAGGAAAATATTTTCTCTCGATGTGTTTGTTTCGCAATGAAAAAGAAAATGGGTTGATAGGAAATTTTTTGTTTGGTTGGAAGAAAATAAGGTAGGAAAATGACACAAAATACCATTTCACCCCTGAATATAAAATATTATTTTAAACCACGCAACACAAACGCCTTTTCGCCACACAACACCAACGCCTTTTCGCTAATTACAACTTAAGCATTGTTAATCAACTGAAAATCACTCAAAAAGATTATTAGAAATAATATAAATGAATTTGAGTGAAATTAAATAAGAATAGATAACAACCCAAAGTGAGTAATTGAAATGTCATGCCGTAGATGATCTTTTGAAACGATGCAACTTCCTAGACCCGACAATTCTCGGAAATTCCTTGGGAGTACTTGAGAATGATCAGATAGAAGTGATTTCAGAATAGTGTTTGTCTCGACCATTCTCGAGAATGACTTGGTGATACTCGAAAATTCCCTTCCTTCTATTCTTTGAGAACTGATGAAGACATCTGATTCTTGAGAATTGCCAACAATTCTCGAGAATTTGGAGAATTGTTGGAATTCTGGAGAATTGCCAACAATTCTCGAGAATTCTAGATGAATTCTCGTAGAATTCTTGAGAATTGTCGACAATTCTCAAGTAGGCACTCGAATGTGAATATGTGGTTGTGTCAAAAAAATTTTATCAGAAACTTACCGCTTTCGTCTTTATGGGTCTCGTGTCTTTTTTTTTTTTTTTTTTTTTTTTTTTTATCAGCAATGATCGAAAACGGAACTAGAAGGCGTTTGGGAGCTCGATCTAAAAAATCTTCGCCACCATAGGGGGTCTGGGTTTGCGTCTGAAATTAGCTACAATTATGGCAACACAAGGTTTAGCGAGAGTTGCCCCGCCAGATAGCAAAAGACACAACAGAAGCTCGCAACTTAGGGAGAGCCTATTCCAACAAATTTTGTTCTCTTCTTTGCAGATTGAAGACACAAGAAGCTCACAAAGGGTAAGTTTGTCTTTCTCGATTTTCCGTAGTCGCCGGAAAATGGTTCCCACCAAATTTGGTGGGAACCCATTTTCCCATGTATAAGGGAAAATCACCCCGCCGCCAGAAAACATTTTGCCGAGAAAATGCGAACCAAACAACCGCGCGCGATGGAAAATACCCATTTTCCTTTTCCTTCCTCCTCTTTTCTTCGATCCAAACGGGGCCTAAGCATAAGTTGCGCTTAATCCTTAAATAAGTTTCATCTACTTTGGGATTGGTCCCAATAATACTCAACTCATTTATAACTCAGTTCTTAAAGTTTAACTTAGTGTAATTTAGTCCTTAAACTTTGATTCAATATAACTCAATGCTTATAATTAAATTATTTAAAATATTAAATCATTTAAAATTGGAAGAATTACACTTGCGTCCCCAAATAAGAGAAAATATGATAAAAAGGTCCCTTAAAATCTCAAATTTGCCGTGAAAATCCTTTGGGACATATTCCAAATTTGAAAAGTCCAAAAAACCCACATATGGAATGGATAATTGTGTATGTATTAGGGATGTCCAAGGATCGGGCCAGACCGGGTTGGAAGTCAACTGAGGTGTGGCTCGATATGACCTCGGGTTGGAAAAATTAGCCTGAGGTCTAGTTCGCTCTGGTACTAGCCCGAGCTCGGCCTGGACCGGACCGGACTGCCTGGACCAGTCCAGTTTTTTTTTAGTTTTTTTTTTTTGCCTTCTTGGGATGCAATATTTTAGTTCTGGTTTCACCTGACTTCCCAAAATAATAAAAAGTGACATAATGAAAAGTGATTCCTATAAATTAAAAAGCACATTAGGAAATTTAGACTCTAATAAGTGGCTCAACATAATGATGATTTACAAAAAAAAAAACAAAAAAAAGGACCTTGGGTCAAAGCGGACTAGTCCAGAGGGTCTAAGCCGCTGGACCGAAGTCTAGTCCAACCTGAGAAGTTTGGTCCGATCCGGTCGGTCCGGTCCAGTCAAATTGTCTTGGACCAATTTCTTTTTATCCTAGACCAGGTCGGACCAGCTAGACCTCGGGTTTTTTGGACAACCCTTATGTATTATAGGTATGTTGAACTTTTTACATTTGTAATATATTACAAAAATATCCCATGGGAGTTTACTGTAAATTTGATATTTTAAGAGACTTTTTTATCGGAATTTTTTTGTTTGGGACTTTAGTGCAATTTTCTCTTTAAAATTTTAGTCAGTGGCAAGGGAGTAAATAATGGAAAAAAGTAAGGACATTTGGGAGAAAAAGGAGAACGTTTTTCTCGCTGGAGAGTCTAGGAAAGCCAAATTATCAACTCCCTCGCTTTCTTGTATATAAAGGGGTCACACCACCAAACTACCACCAACTCTCCCTTCCTCTTCCTCACTCCCTCGATCCTCTGGTTTCTACTGTTTCATGCACAGCATTATTAGGGTTTTCGTCGTTCGCTTCTTGATTCGACCAGTTCTTCTCAGAGAGATTGATCCACATGGCTTTTCATGGGAAGAAGCTCATTAACGATCCCAATGGTTTGCATTTCCTCCTTGGTTCTTGCAATTTCTTTGGGATTTTTACTTTTTCCGACGTTGTTGTTTGCCTCGCGAATACTCATTTTTGTTTGCATCTTAATAAAATTTATCTGCATTTTTCTGAGAAATTTCCTTCGGACATAACTTGAACTCCGAAAATTGGATAGATTAAATTGTTCTGTTTACTTGATGATGGAGCGAGTTAATGTTTTATCTAGTTACTCTCTCGGTTGTCTGCTTTGTGTTGGGAACTTTTTGTTCCTTACTTTTGACTTTTTTTTTTCCATGGTTGTTCCTGTAATATTTTTAGCATTGGCCGTTGACTGAATCTTACTGAGCACATAATGAATTTCTCGGTGCTTGTCCTCGATTGGGTTGTGTAGAATATATCACAGAATTGATATGATCAATTTTTTCTTCCGTTCTGTTATTTAACTATTTCAATTCTAATATAAATCAATCAGTATGGCTCAATTTTAGCAAGGTACGGCCTCTTTGTCTTGGGTAGCCAGCCATAGCCATTCTTCGTTTTTCTTGTCTCCTATGTTTTTTTGTGTTTTTTTTTGCCTCAGTAATCTCTCCGTTCATAATGCTTTAGTTGGCTGTCAATTTTGCTTTAAGTACTAGGATGCACTGTTTTTTTGCCAAGTATTTGTGTCTTTCTTGTAATGGGGGGTTGCGGTAGAGATTTCTCCGGGTTAGGCGAGTTCAGTTCTTGAATTTCAGTGGTGACTTAGCCATACAGAAGTTTAAATTAAAAATATTGTTATCTGTATGTGATAAACTTGTTTTGACTGAATATTAAAAAAGTAGCAGTCTGACAGAAAATCCTCGGGACTTAATTCTACTGAATGAAAATGGTGGGGCACATATAGGAAAGGAGACGAGAAAACTTTTCCAATCTAATTCCAACAAAAGATAATGATATGGTTTTAATCTAACTATAAAATATTTGAAAATTCCTATTATCTAATACTCCTATTTTAAAAGATCATTTGAAATAATCTTATGATAAAGCCTATCAAAATTTTTAAAATCTTATTCTAACCAATTAGGATGACGCTATTGTAATTGAAGTAAAACACTCATCCTATTGGTAAATGGACAAAAATGTTATCCAAAAATGACTAAATGGATCCTTAAGTATATAAAACAATGAAAATAACTAAAGATAAGTTAATTAAATTAAAATCAACTTTAACTTCCAATAATGACAGACGAACGCAGATTTATGTTAGTCTTTTCAAATCTTTGTTCCAAAATTTAAAGCAGTGAAAGCAATGTGTATTTCCCCCCAATCCCTATGTGCGAGGAACATTATAGATCTGAATGTAATGGACCAAAAGAGAATTCCACCATGCATAATGGTCCTATCTCTGTCATTAAATCAGTCAAAGAAACAAACCTTTGTAGAATTTTCACTCTTTCTGAGATCTTCATGCTAGAATTTTCTTTCTCTAGTTTTTGTTTTTGTTTTTTAAATTCTAAGCCGAAATACACATGGTCTTTTCTTGTCAAAACTTTTAAGCAAAGTCAAGGCCCCTTCTAAGTTACGACCTTTCGTATGATAAGATCTGTGTTGAAGTCCAGGGTGTAGTGAGACTTAATCATCTGATGTTTGTTTGTGTTTTTAAACTTCAGGTATAAATGATCATGTTGTCATTCATTTGTGAAGTGGCTTGTCTGGTTTTTAATCAGCTGTTTGATTTCCTTGAGAGTTGGTTTTGTCCAGCTGATCTGTGAACTCTTTTACTTTTCTAGTTTATGGCTTTCTGGCATAGAAGTTTGTCAATGTGCAGTTTTTGTTCGTTTGTGGTTTCTTTGGTGAGAACAAAATGCAAAATTTCCCAATAAGAAGTTTCTTGTGGTACAATTGTTAGTACAATTTTTTTATGAGGGATTTATTTTTATGGCATCTCTGTGTGTCTCAACTCTCAACAATTGTTTTCTTTGAGGGCATCCCTTATGGATCATCGGAGGGATTTGAGCTCTTTTGAATGAGAGTCTTATATTTTTCTTTGTTTGGGTAGGATATCTTTTCTTTTGCTTTTGTACTTTGTTGTACTTCTCTCTTCTCCATCTACAAATTCTTTTTAATAGAATAAGGAGTTCTGCAAGTTAAATTTTTTCCCTGGTCTTTTCGTTTAATTGCAGATGTTGTCACTGAATTCATAGAAGGTCTTGTGGAGACATATCCTGGGTTACAATATTTAGATGGCTTTCCACAGGTGAATCTATCTGCGCAGCCTATGTACATCTTTACAAAAGCCTTTTATCTTGGGGTATTGTTGGTGAGCTTTGGTATAAAAATTCCTGATGGTGTTGCTTTCTCACTCTTTGCTTGATGCAGGTGAAGGTAGTGCTACGTGCCGATGTTTCGCAGACAACATATGACAAAGTTGCAATCATATCAGGTCTGGATTTTCTCTTGATTTATATTTGTATTTGTTAAGCTTCGTAGTTACTTGGTCGTTTGGGATGGGCTCTTCTCAATGAAGAGGTTCCTTTGTTGACTGAAATAACACAACAAATTGTTGGCATCTCAATTTTTTTATTAATTTTCCTACTAGTTTTGAAAAATGTTGGATTTAACATTGTGCAGAAGATACTAAGACTGTGGAGCAGATCAGCGTTACTGGTTGTTAATTATGTTACAACCTTAGATATGGGAACACTTACACCAAGGGATTTTCATTATGTTGTTATTGGTAGTCATATTAATTATTCTAAACTTGCATGAAAATACATTTTGATTTACTCAGTAATTAAATAGAACAATTACGTTACTATTGCTGATCTAAGCTGTTTGTTTTGATGTTTCACTTTGATTGGTCAATCTATCTCTCCAGCCTTCTAAACTGGAATATTTATGGGTGATTTGTAGCCTTACTTAGTCTAGTTTTACTTGTCTTTTTAATTTCATGATGCAGGAGGAGGAAGTGGACATGAGCCTGCTCATGCTGGCTTTGTTGGAGAAGGGATGCTGACAGCAGCCATCTGCGGGGACATTTTTGCCTCTCCGCCAGTTGATTCAATTCTAGCTGTATGCTTTGTTCTTATAATTGGAAGCGGTGCCTTCACACATGCACACTAAATTTTCAGTTGTACATATTTGGCATTTTCTTTAATGGCCTGATACATGTATGCTCCATTAAATTTAGGGCATTCGAGCTGTGACTGGTCCTAAGGGATGTCTCCTGATTGTCATGGTATATCATATTCCCTCCACTATATGTTTGCTTATTGCCTTGTTAAGTAAGAGTTAACACCAGTTTTATCAGTATGTTTTTTGGCTTATTATCAGTAATTATTTTTCACTTTATAATTCGAATGAATTGGAATTTGTCCTTGGCAACTTAAGACAATAAAAGTTGAAAAGAGAAAGTATTTATTTTATTTTTAATTTGGCACTGATTGGATATCTTTAAAATCAGCTTCGATATGCGAACATTTTGTATGAAGTGTAGTTTTTGAACAAGCATGGTAAAATCATGTGTAGTCATTAGGGTCTGCTTGTGTTTCTGGATTCATAGTGTCGAATTTGGGTGTTGATAGAACTATACTGGTGATCGTTTGAACTTTGGTTTGGCTGCTGAACAAGCGAAGTCTGAAGGTTATAAAGTGGAGGTATGTTTATATACCTTTGGTTTTCATCTTTAGCCTAAATAATAATTCAGATACTAGTAATCCATGTCAAATATATTTACACTAAGCAGATTGTTATTGTTGGGGATGATTGTGCTTTGCCTCCACCTCGAGGGATTGCTGGAAGAAGAGGTTTAGCAGGGACTATTCTGGTTAATAAGGTTCTCTTTCTTCTGTACCTTCTCATTCTCTGTGCTCTTCCCCCCCCCCCCCCCCCCCCCCCCCTTTCTCTGGTTGCATACAGATGAAAATTAAGCCACATTTTTTCATGCTAAATGCATGAAAGGACTTTCTGGTTTATGCATTCAAGTGAATTTTATTTTTCTTAAGGTAGCATTGTTCTTATGAGCCAAGCCGTCTATTTTACATTTGTTTATAATACACTCGTTTTGTGTGAGGCAGGTTGCAGGTGCTGCTGCTGCTGCTGGCCTTCCTCTTGCTGATGTTGCTGCTGAAGCAAAACATGCATCTGAAATGGTGGGGACCATGGGTGTTGCATTATCTGTGTGCACTCTACCTGGTCAGGTTACATCTGATCGTTTGGGCCCTGGAAAGATGGAACTGGGTCTTGGAATTGTAAGTTACTTATAGTGGGGCATTTTTTCTTCGAAACAAATTAGTTTTTTGGTTGCAGCAATGTTTTTAAAACTGAGCTGGTCATTGAATCAATGAAGGCACTAGTACAAGGTAGATCTATTATTAGACCAGTAGTAATAAAATAAATATATCTATAATTTGATGCATCAAATTAAAATAGTCTGAAAAATTTAAAAAATATTACTAATAAATTTTATAGCTTAACAGTCGAATCTGAACATGTTAATATTTGCCCAAATAGCACAATGAACTCAAAATTGCAAACTAATAGTCTATCATCGCTGTATTTATTAAGTAAATGTGTAATTATTAATAGTCATGTATTATGTAAAGGATAATGGTTACATAACATTAGTATGTTGGAAGAAAGATAATTTAACTTTAAAAATGATGTTATTTCTACTAATAACTAAAAATGATTTTAAAACCGAAAAAAAAAAAAAAAAAAAAAAAAAAAAAAAAAAAAAAAAAAAGAAAAAGAAAAGAGAACTTTCAACTGGTTGAACTAGTAACCCAACTATTTTTCTGTTTATTTTTTCCCTTCCGGTTTTTGAAGGTTTTAACGTTCTGGACCAGTTTAGGCAATGGTTGTCTGTTTCTTGACTGCTTTGTTTGGGTTCTGATAACAGTGGGTAGTAGTGCAAATATCCCACTCGCGTTTTTTTTTCCCTCTCTTAAATAAATTCGTTTTTGAATAGTTGGAAATAGATCCTTTACTGTACATGATATTATTGTTAATTGTTTGTGGGTTTGAGCTCATGGTTTACGGGGTCCAATGGTTTTACAAGGGGAACTTAGGAGCTCTTTCGAGTGTATGTGTTTTTCTGTCAACTTCTTTGGGTTGTTTGAGGATGTTTTTTTTAATGTCTTTTGTATTTATCTTCTTTCTACCAATAACTTCTCTTATCAAACAAAAAAAGATTTATGCAATATTATTTGTTTTGTCACCCAATGTATGCAATATTATGTGTTCTGTCACCCTTGTATAAGTTTGGATGAGGGGAATGGTGAATTGGTGATGTAAAAAAGATAGTTTTGCATTTATTGTATTTAGATTTGGATCCGACGTTGTTCTTCCTTAGAATATGTTAGGATTGAAGAATGGGTGAGAAGGGAAGAAAGACGGACGCTTATGTGAATATAAGCAAAAGAAAATGTGAATTAAAATTTCATTTCCCTTCACTTGCTCTCCACTTTATTCAATCTAGACATAGATATAGTGATTGAAATTTATCCTCTGCTCCATTCGATTAAATTCCTGTTGTGTCTGTTCACAAATGCTACTCTTTACAGCATGGAGAGCCTGGTGCTGCTGTGGCTGACCTGCAACCTGTAGATGTGGTGGTTTCTCATGTTCTTACACAGATACTATCCCCGGTATGCTTCAAAACTATAACAGACTGGTTTAACTGCAATGTACCATGGCTGCAAACCGAAGACGAATTAACTACTAGTGCATGTTGGATTAATACCTTTTGGGTTTTGGTACCCCCCCCTGCCCACGGCAGATCAGCAAAAAAAAAAAAAAAAAAAAAAAAACTTTATGTTTATACATCTAATTTTCAGAGAAACTGGAGTGTTTACTATTGGAGTTTATTTTCTTTTTAGTTCTTGGAAGCTTTTTATCATTGTTTGACATGTTTTGAGCCGATGAGCCCTTTTCCTTTCCTTTCGTTCCTCTTTTTTAATGTTTTGTTTATGGCATGATTAAAAAAAAGAATATATGCAGAGAATCTTCATAGGAACAAGTTGTTGAAAGATTGTTCATTTGGGTTTGAATGGTGGGTTTATTGCTGCACCAGGCTGCTCTGAACTTTGGAAGAGTATGTTTCTCTCATTGGATGTAAAATCATTTGTTGAAGAACACTCTAACAAGGGGAGAGGTATGAGAAAGAGGCAGAAATACAGGGAGGAAGAAGTTGGGTGAGAAAAGGCTTGAGATAGAATGAGAATAACTCAAATTGGAATGATCTGAACTAAGTGCATTACCACAGACCTATTTCATTGGGAGCAGAAAATAAATTAAATTTAGAAATAAAAGCAAGGAAAACAAATGGATACCTAGATAAAGAAAAGAGATTCTTCCTTGAGTCTTTTGACAACTCTCTTCAATGGGTTCTTTACTTCTTTTTTATTATCTACCCAAAATTCATTGACAAACCTAGTGACTGGCATCCACGTTTCTTCCTGTATGCCTCATCTTGGCACAAATTTATTGATGTGTGTTACGTAGTCAGAAACACTTAATAAGGGTAAATATTTTCATTTCAATTTCATTTTTATTTCAGCCTAAATCTTTATCTGTGGCTGACCAAGGCACCCTAGGTTTTCTCCATTCTGCAACAGTTTGACAATATTTCCTGACACATACTTGTAAAATGACTTGAACATTATATTTATTTGTGACAAAGTTTTGCTATTATTGCTTTGATGTGAGTGGTTTTGGATTAATATGCCTGCTCTTGTGTCTATGCTCAAGTTGCAATTATAAGTAAGAATAATTTTATAATTTTATATTTGTTTCAACAATACCTTTTTCTCCCCTTGATGTTCACAGGAAACAAACTATGTTCCAATAACACGTGGTAGTAGGGTCGTCCTCTTGGTCAATGGGTAGGTACATGAATACTATATTGGACTGAAAAACTATGTTTTAGTTTTCATGACGACCACTAGTGCCATTGGTCCAACATGTTGCTTAAGAGGAGATTTTAATTTCTCTGTTTCCTGGTTCTTTCCTTTTCACTGCAGATTAGGTGGCACTCCTATAAGTGAGCTAATGATTGCAACTGGAAAAGCAGTTCCTAAATTGCAGCTGGAACATGGATTGGCTGTTGATCGAGTGTACACAGGGTCATTCATGACATCTCTTGACATGGCTGGTTTGTTATCACACATAATAACATTTTTTTTTTCCATTTATTTACAATTACAATTTGTTGAAGTTTCATTTCCCATTTTTGTCAGGCTTCTCCATTTCTATCATGAAGGCTGATCCAACTATTCTTCAACGTCTGGACTCATCAACTAAGGCCCCTTATTGGCCTGTTGCAGCTGATGGTCTGTATATATTGGATTTATTTTCATGTTGCTATGACCCATTTTATTTTATTTTATTTTTTCTACATATTTATCATGTTGAGAATTTAAAATATCTTTTTAGCCACTAGGCCTATCTTTTTTGTTTAATCCTTGTAAAAAAGCACATATTAATCGGATTATATCATCTATGTAACTTTGGAAGTTTTTTCTTGGCAGGTAATTACCCACCTGCTAAGATTCCTGTTCCTGTTCCACCATCTCAGTCAGCAAAGAATGATGAGGTATGTTCACAAGAATTTTGTAACACTTCCCTTTTATGTATTAGAGTTTTGGATTACTACTTTTCAGTGACATGACAAAAGTTGTCCAAATCTAGTTTGAATCCGTAGGATCCTCATTTTCAAAGTATCGCACTTGATGGTTTTATGCATACCTTTAATTATAAATCGATTTTGATAGGTATGATAAGTTAAGAATAAAATGTTTTTTTAAAAATCATGAATCTCTGGGGATAACATTGCATATTATTTTAATCACTCATAACAGAAATTTTATTGTGCCCTATTGGGAAAGAGTTATTTCACTTGCTTTGCTTTGGTGTTATATTCACAGATGTTTTAGGAGGTTGTTTTATTTCTCTTCAAACTTGAAAATCTTATCTGGAGAAGCTTATTCTGATTTAGGGGGCACATTCAGTTTATAACCTTGTCTTTCTTTTGCTTGTTCTGAAGTTATAACTGTTTGAAGTACTTTGTGGAAATTTATTGATTGGACTCAATATTTAGGTTTTTTTTGTTGGCCAAAAAGTTTTATCTGAATGATCAGATCAAAATTATCAGGAGATGGGAATTAAACCCAATTTTTTTGTCTGTGCATTTGTTTTTATTCCTTGTTTGGAGAACTTAGATTTAAGAATTCCTAACAAGGAAACTACTTGTTTAGAAGGAATATTAACCCAATAAAGGATTAACAATGTTTATAGTGATTAATGATATTGATTTGAATATCTTCCTCTTGTTGGCTAAAATTCTGTTACGTTTTGTTTGTGTTAATAAATTGTAAAATTTGGTTTCTTTTGCTTTACTTAAGCCACAAGGCCGGCCTTTACAACTGAATGAACAAGGCCAAATTCTTGAGGCTGCCATTGAAGCTGCTGCGAATGCAATTATAAATCTAAAGGACAGTTTAAATGAATGGGATAGCAAAGTTGGTGATGGTGACTGTGGGTCAACTGTGAGTCCTTTTTTTTTTTTTTTTTTTTTTTTTATATAACAATTTATCAGTTTTATATTTACTAATGTATTGTGTGCATGACTTGTATTCGATTTATCTTTCTATACAGATGTATAGAGGTGCAAAAGCAATTCTTGAGGACATTAAAAGGTGAGTTATATATGCTCTATCTTGCAGAGATCTATTTGTTTTCCTTTAATAGTTTTGATTGTACAATTGTATACTGGTCGTGGACAATCAACGCATAGTTCATTGGTGCTCTTGTAATTTGTTGCAATTGGATTGTGGTATCTAAAATTTCTTGGAATTTCATACGTATATGAATTGACGCAATTCAAATTCTTGATATTTGAAATATGTTGTTTGGACAACTGCAGTATTTAAAAAATTGCCTGTCTGTGAATGTCAGCTTAAGTGCATGCTTATACACAAGTTCATGTGTTTATACAAGCATGCATGTGTGTGCCTACATTTGTATGTTTATGTACATGCCTATGCACTTGCGTGTTGATATGGCTATGTGCACGTGATGATGTTGTAGATGAAAATGTGCATGTTTGTATGTACAGATATATTTGTTTCTATAAAAATCACACCACTGTACTCAATATGTATTCTTTTATTATGTGATGTGTTGCTAATGTGTCATGAACTCAAATACATCTGTGTATTATTGATTATTGAGTTAGTGATGAACTATTATATCAAATTTGTAATATGTTTTCTGTGGCATTTATGTTGGTGCACTGTTCGGATCTATAGTGACCACTGATCAGTCACTTTCTCAAAATATTGGGATAAGTGGAGCACTGGTATATATTGTTTGCTTTATAGCTCTGAACCAATGTTAGTTTCTGCAAAATGCTTGTTGGTGACAATTGTTAGTGGGCCTTGACTGTTTACATGTGTTGTTTGCAGTTATCCGCTGAATGATGCTGCAGAAACTGTTAATGAAATTGGATCATCAATGGGGAGAGTTATGGGAGGAACAAGTGGGATTCTGTATTATTCCATTCCTTTATCTTTCTTAAACTAGATATTTAGTTTTTTAAAGTTATTTTTCATATTGATTTATACATTTACTCTCCCACCCCTATTCCCAAAACAAACAGATACACCATCTTTTGTAAGGCAGCATCGACACAACTGAAATCTAGCTCACACACCGGGATTACAGCAAAACAATGTGAGAGGATTCTTCAAATGACGACTTTTAGGCTAGATTTTCAGCCTTTTATATCTTTTTATCTTGTTTTGTTTGGATTGTAAAATCCTTTTGATTCTTTTGCTTCAGGGGCTGAAGGACTTGCTGCTTCCATTGCTGCTATTAGTAAATATGGTGGTGCTAGTGCTGGTTATAGAACATTGTTAGATGCCCTTATTCCAGCATCAACAGTTCTTCAAGAGGTGTAAATAATATTTGTGGTTGATATGATGTTTATTATGAGATACTTATGTTTATTATTTTACAGAGATTGAATGCTGGGGATGAGCCTTCCACTGCTTTTATTCTCTCATCCGAAGCTGCAGTAGCTGGAGCTGAGTCAACAAAGCACATGCTTGCACAGGTAATTATTGATAGTTATTTTCTATTTTTTTTAGCAGTATTTATTGAATACATTAGAAGATGTAACTGATTTTATCCCAGAACTATTTCCAATTCACAAGACATGCCTTCCTAAAATTAGTTGGTGGGATATAGCTAATTTTCTTCAAATGATGTCTGAAAATTTGTATTGGTGATTGCTAAGGGTTGAAATTTTGTAAATGCGGCTTAAAATACTCCTATAGAGTTATAAAAAAAAAACATAAAAAGGTGTGAGGAAAAGAATCAGATAATCATTTATATGTGATGGAAAATAATCATGCCACATTTATTATCAGGGTTTAACCTCAAGTAAATGATGCCCTTATAGTGCCTTTAAAAGAATAAGGATTTTTCTTGTTTTGTGAAACTTAAATCATGTTTAAGTTGACATATGGAAGAGTTATTTGACATATTCATGGGATTTAAGTTGTGTTGCTTGACAAATGATTGACGGCTGAAAGATAGCAAGATTTATAATTTCGAAAATTTTCTAGTCGGATGAATATTAGACTACAATTAGGTGCCACATTTATGACAACAGCAGCATACTAGAAATTGATTTCTGTATGTTGTCATGGTCTTTCCTTGGCTCATTCAATTACTACAGATTGATGACCTATTTATAGTTAGGAAAGCTATAGAGGGTAGTTTTGGCATTGTCAATTGTCTGCAGATCTTACCAGTATCATTGTGCAGGCTGGGCGATCAACCTATGTATCTGGTGAGATTCTTTCAACGGTTCCTGATCCTGGAGCTATGGCTGCAGCCACATGGTACAGAGCTGCAGCTTTAGTCGTGAAGGAGAAATGCAATAGGTAGGGTGATTCACATAGCTTGTCATGATACCATTTGTGCGGATTCCGCCAAGTTTTGTTCGTGATTTTGTACTACTGTAACTATCTAGGCTCTCCGCTTATGCATTTCGCGCATAAAGCTGAGAGAGCAATTGCCATTTGCTTTATACACCCCAAATTTTATATTGGATGTAAATTTGAAATATTGATGATTGCAGTGGACAATAATATCCATCTTCATCTCAATGTGAGATTATGAGTTGTAATTTTTTTTTCACCCTGTAGTTTGGGAATGTTATGAATTTGTTGTGTGTGGTAGGGTCATGCAGTTTATGCGTCCTTATATTATGCTCCCACCTTTTTTTATATTGTTTCTCCTATTTGGTTGGGTTAGGTAAAAAGAACATGGCATCATTTTGGAGTTGTATTTTCAAAACTATTATAAATTTTAAAATAAGAACTACTACTTCTGTTTCTTAGTATAAGAATTAGTTGATTAATTCGGATAGATTAAAGAAGATAGTTATTTGTAACAAGTATATATTGATTTTCCTAAAATATTATATTTCGTTACTCTTGAATGAAAACTCCTTGATGTGTTACTAGGAATATTTTGAGAAATAATTATAAATTGTTGGCCGCAAAGTGGATTGGGTTTTTATTTTTAAGATCAAATTTAATTTCCAACTAGTTTTTTATACCAAGAACGGAGATAATATATAATTGAAAGTTAGAAAGCTAATGAATTTGTTGTGTAATAAGTAGGAATACTACTGTACCCATGTAATTAACGAGTGGGATGGTTATTGGTTGATTGCAATTCTATCTAGTTTCAGTAACGACTAACGAGTGGGAACGATCCATCTCATTATTGATGTCACGATCGTATGCATGTTACTGGATTTAATTTGTTACAGCTCTCAAGCCCCATGTAAAGTCGTGCCCTACAGAAAATAAAGTGTGGGGTGGCATAATATAGTCTCCATTTATATTTTCATCTTTAACGCACCCTATATTAATTTCTTTATATATATATAGGCACAGATATCTTCTTATTGGAGGCAATCTTGTTTTAAGCATTTTCACACACTAAATATAAGCACATCTAGTGAGAATTTGAACCTTAGTTCACCAAATTGTGAGGGACCAACTCCTTCCAAATTTTTACTTTGATTTTTTTTGCCTCATATAGCTTATAAGCTAATTGCACTCCAAATCACTTAATCGGAAAGTAAAGCTGATTCATACTACGTGGTAAAAAGCACTAACTCAACCAATATTTGGTGAGGATGCTTCTTGTATAACAACAACAATAAGTCTTATCCTATCAAATGGGGTCAACTTTTATAAATCATAGGGTGCTATTGTGTTCTATCCACCACCACTTCTTGTATAAAAAGGAAAAAAAAGGAAGGGAGATTGATGATAGAAAAAGGAGAGGAGTGTAGGGAGAACCGGAGAAGGAATACAAATAGTGGGTAGGTTGCAAGTGGAAGAGAGGCATGTGCTTTCTTATCCGTTGTCCCTAAATGGAAGGGCAGAAGCTGTGTCCTGGCAATTCAAAGCAGAAAGTGTGGTGGGTTACACCAAAAACCCTGCTCTTGTCTCTCTGCTCCAAACAAGTGTATGCCTCTCAAGATTCTTCTTCCTCTCTCTCTCTCTCTCTCTCTCTCTCTATATATATATATATATATATATCTCTTTTCATTCATTCATACACGTAATATACTCAATTGCTTTTGGCAGACAGTTAGTGCAAGGCAAGATCATCCCAAGATCCACATGCAAATGCAATCACAGAGTGGGAGCCATCTGGGGTCTCTCTTTCTTTCTTGTGGATGAAGGGACTCCTTCACATCGAATTTCTTGCCCTTTTGGAAATTTGCGTACTGTGAAAGCTCATACTCCTTGTGGTCCTCCAACCTCTCATTCCCATCGTTCTCTCTCTCTCTCATCTGCAATTCACTTCCTTCTTCTTTCTTCCTTTCGTTAATTTTGGTGCCCAGAGAATTGCATCCTCTGTAATTCAGTTTTAAGGACAATTGGTGGGACATCGTGATCATGAAGAGATCTCTACTTCCCTGAGGCCAATCAAGGAGCCATTGGCTGCTCTTCAGGAGGTAGAGATTGAAATAAAGCCGTGTGTTATCTTTAGTACTTACACGATTTAATTAGTTTCACTTAATACTTCTCCGTTACAAAAAAATGAGTGGCGTTGTGATATTGGCTGTAATTAAACAGCATATTTTGTACATATCAATTGTATTTTACATCAATCAAGTCTACTTCCATAATGTTTAAACTTAGCAGCAAAAAAATGGGAGATGTTTCAACAAAGAGATTTAATAACTGAAAAAGTCTTACTAAGAAGTGAGTAGCATAAAAACCTGTTGTTATTTCTTACCTTAGAACTTGTCATTTCATGGCCATAAGTTTGTTACCAGACTGTAGGGTAATTAAATTCAGACCTCATAATAATTTTTTTAAAAAAATTCCTTGATACGACAACAATTATCAACATACAACAAGTCATTAATGCCCAACATTAAAGGCTTATCTTTTCTTGATTTTCTGCCAACTTGTCCTTATAGATGTGATACCAACTCCTCAACTATGGTTGGATGGAGGGAAAAATGAGTGACAAATAGGGGAAGAAGATATTAGGAAGAAAAACTTCCAGAAATGATTTTTTTTTTTTTTTTTTAAAAGAATTTTCAATCCTAGTTTTCTTTCCTCGCTAATTTTCTTTCTATTCAAACATAGGATTCATGATTATTACAAATCTTATATTATATGATCATACATTCATTTCAACATCTTCATCTTTTCTACCCCATTTTTGGTTTTAGATATATAATGCCCAATATTTATTGCCATATAGCATCATCAGTAGTATAATAGCTCAATAAAAATTTTCCTCGAGTTTATTAGGTACTTTCAAAATAACTCCCAACATGTTCCCCCATTTTAATTGCCCAGCTTGTATTCTATACATAACATTCCCATCAATTTCAATGTCATTCTGCATTATCAATCTCACAACTCAGTGAAAAATCCCAAAAATAGTAAAGAAAAAAAAAATCATTTATGGAAGTTTTCCTTCCTAATGTTCTCCCCCCCCCCCTTTTTTCCTCTCTATCCAAACATAGGCTAAATAATTTTATATTCATTAGTTTCTCCTCGTATTTTGTATTTGATATACGCAACCAGTGGTGGAACCAGAAATTTTTTTTAGCCCGAGCCAAAAAAATAAACATATTGAACTACTCCATTTAGTTCTTATTATAAGGCACCAACTAACAAGTATATTTGGTCCTTTTTATAAGGCACTTGCTTGTTTCTAAACAACATTAGATATTTTTATGTATACCCATAATTAAAAAGGTAGTGAGTGAAAGTAATAATTAATAAAAATAAAAATAAATTATTACTCTATTTTTCGAGCAAAAAAAAAAGAGTAATAATTAATATGATATTAGAGTTTAGTATAATTAATAGGGATAATATTGAAAATTACTTAAATTTTAGGGCAAATTTAATGACTTTAACTGTTTTTATTGACTTGTGAGAATTGTTAGTTGGTTCCTTAAATAAAGACTAGAGGAAGTATTTACTAAATGGTATCAAATAACCTTGAAAATACAAATAAATAATAACTGATAATTATAAATCAAAACAATATGTAAGATAATAATAACTTTTTCTAGATCTCAAACAAGAATTTTACTTTCTTCTCACAAAAACTCTCAGTAATTAAACAAATATTATCTTTTCTGAGAGAAGATAAAAAATTAGTCATGGGGCCAAATTTGTGGCCAAATAAAATATCATATAATAAATACATATATATTCTCACAAATTTTATAAGATCAGTGGGCCAGGGCTAACATCACAGCGTTCCGCCATTGTACGCAACATGAACATATGTTTTTCCAAGACTTTTATAAGCATTCCTCTTATTATGAAAGATTAATAAACACGTTCAACCATAATTATCAGCATCAACATAAAATATAACATTTACATTAAATCATTCTCCCGTAAATCGTTCTACATTTAAATGATATATAGACAAAAGTAATTTCTCATATTTATTGTCATGCATGAAACCTACTAATATTTTAGAAGCAATAAACGATTGTCACCACCACCGCATTCCTTATCCTCCTTATGATACACAACCACCCTTATAGTCTTAGGTATGTATTTCTTGGGCCTCTATTTTTTTTTTTTTTTTAAAAAAAAAAAAAAGAATGTTGACACAAATTATGAAAATGTCCTTCAATTATTTTATACAGCATTATGCATGCCAATAAAGTTTACTTTATATATATAATAATAAGACTGTAGCTTTTTATTAATATAAAATAGAAAACGTATATATGCTAAATGGTACTATTTATAAGTCATGAATAGTATACAATGCCGTGATGATAGAAACAAAATTGATGGTAGACTCATCATTACAATTGTGATTTTATTCTTAATAAAAAAATATTAGATAATTTTATTTCTTATAAAGAACAAAAATGAATTATGTGAATAATTATTTTTTGGTCTATATGGATATATAATGTCAGAGGATTGAATGATATTTTAAAAGCATACTAGTATTAACAACAATTTATCTAAACTAAAAAATTGCTGAAAAATTCTCTATTGCAAAATTTATTATCCAAATATATGAAATTTATTAAGACATAGGCGCAATCTATTTTCAATGGGTGTAACATTTTTCCAATTATATGTAACATATCTTTAACTATGTGTAAAATATAATAAATTTGCACTGCAAACAAGTTGCACACAACTGAAGAAAAATGGATTTGGGTTTTTATGAGCAATAAATTTGCAAATTTTTAAAGAAATTATTGTGGGATTTTGAATATTAATTTGATTAATGTACACACAGTACAAGTATCACGTAAGCATATCTTTAACTTAGGATTCGTATATAAGAAAAACTTTATCCTTTATGTCAGAAAGAAGAAGGCAACCAACCTTCATTTGCTGTGCTTTTTATTAATTTGGGTAAATAACATTTCTTCCCTTTATTTACTATAAATAGGTTATTATACCTAACTTACCCACATCCATTAGTCTCAACTCAACCTATCTATGGGCAATGATATTTAAGATCTAAAATCAGTTAGTTCTAATAAGCATAGTAGGCTAGCTAGATTTGAGTCCTTAATTTTCCCCACTGAAGGCTAAAAAATTTAGTTATTAATTGTAGTGCTAATACTTCATTAAATATATATTAATATATGTCAATTAAGCTTGTATTCAACAGTTAAAAAACGTGCATGACTCATTTTGTTTGCACTAAAAAGACATGATTGATAACACTATTTTGCAGTAGAGAGTACAGACATTATTTGTGGGTATATTGGGAAATCTCATGTCTTGCTTCAATTAATCCTTAATAAAACTATAACAAAAATTAAATAAATAAAAATAATCATAAAACCCCCTATTAATTCCTTCCCTAAATTTAATCTCAAAACCTTAAGCTGTAGATCTGCAGCATTTATCAAAGAAAGGATCGAAAAGATGATCATTATCTCAATGTCGCTCCTCATATAGCTCTTATTAATATGAATTCTTGAAACTTTCACATCATGTTCCAATTTAGATCTATCTTCTACCACATGTGTCTGTGTATACATATAGATATACATGTACTAACCAAAAAAACACCGAGGACAAAGAGATGAAATTTACTTAAGAGGAAAAAAATTGATATAATGAACAGACTTGTAGTTGTAGTGTTATAGAAAAAAGATAAAGAAACGGAGTCAAAATAAATGAACATATATTTGAAATTGTAATTCATCAAATTATATGTTTTGAGGAAAATTAGATATTAGGTTATATTAGTTTTCGTCTGTATGCTCACTTATATCATAATCAACAGCCAAGAGAATTGAAGAGCTTTAGATCGATTTCCATATCTTCCAGAGGAAAATGACGATTGATAAATTACAAGCAAGCATGCAAAATGAAGACAGAAAAAAGGCAATAAATTAAATAAATATAGATTCTGCTTAATTAATGTTGAGCACAATGCATATTAATTATATTACTGGGTGAGAGAGGAGACATTGCCAGTAGAAGCAGAAGAGGAAGAAGAAGAGTTCTTATGGTTATGCATCCAAACCTTGAACACTTGTCTGCTCACTCCCACTCCTCTGCAGAATCTCTCTATCTCATCGTCTAGATCCTTCCTCTGCAACTTCCAACCTAGCTTCTCCGCGAATCCCATCATCTTCTCTCTCTGCTCCGCCGTGAACTTCGTCCTGAACCTCTTCTTATTCGTCCCTGCCGAGGTCGTCGTCCTCATCATCTCCCCGCTGGGCGGCGGAGTCCCCTCTCCGCCGCTGTACTCCATCATCTCCCCACTTGTCAGCCTCGGAGGCGGCGGGCATGTCACCTTGCGGTGGAAGTTGCGGTGACAGCCGCAGGCGGCGCATTGCAGGCACCCTCCCGGAGATGTGTCGTCCAGCGTGAACTCGCCGCAGCCGTCGGTGGCATAGCTCCCGAGGCTCGCCGCATGGTTTCGCAGACACTCTCTGTAGATAGAATTCGACGAGTTTCCGTGATCTCCTCCTCCTACTCCGTCCATGCTTAGATCTCTCCTCTTACCTTTTGCTTTCTTTCTTTGGAGGGTTTTGGTGAATATAAGGGAAGAAGACGGGGTGTGGAATTACCGAAAAGGACATGGTTAACGAGATAATTACAGTGTTCCCTCTTCCACGGACATGCTAGCATTGTAGACAACTAGCCCACGACATGTTCTACGTACAGATTCATCAACTAACTAAGTGGACCAAACGAAAAAAATAAAGCATCAAAGTTACTCTAATAACTAAAGTTAATGAATTAATAATAATATAAAGGAGAGGGAGTGACTGAAAAAGGGCAGGTGATGTAAAAATGGAGGGGGAGAGGCGAAAAAGGTAAAAAAGAGGAAAGGGAAGGGGCAAAGTGGTCCAATAAAGAAAGGGGAGGCCCGTGAGCAGAGGGGGTGAGGTATGGAGGAGGTGGTGGCAGAGATTCAATAATTCAAGTTTGGGGAATTTCATAATTGTGGGGAAGGAGACAGTCCCTTTGTTTGTACTTTTCCACTCTCTGCAAAAACATCTACTGTGTATAACCCTTTTACCTAATTACAATTGTGCACATCCACACACACACTCACAAACTCACACACACTAATATTCTCTTCTGCTCCAAAATTACACCTACATGCATTTATCTTCTGTCCTCTCCTATACTCTTCTACTGAATGTTACAATTTTTGTTGAATTACATTCCCTATATTCATGTATTTTCTAAAGAAAATAAAATGCCCAAAGAAAAAAACTTTACCCATCTATAAGGCCCACATGAAATATTATACCATTAGCTCTCTAGCCAAATCTCTCTGTTTAAGTGATTGTTTGAGTTGTTGTTAGAAAAATATGTTTACGTAAGTCGAGATAAAATTTCTTTTCATACACTTACCTCATAAACCGTGAATCATGTTTAAAAAACAACTTCTACCGCTAACGTAAACGGGCACTATATACACACTCTGGAGGGTGCAAAAAATTGGCAACTTTTAGAAGAAATCCTTAGTCCATAATTCAAGTCAACTACATACTAAGTTATTAATTACAAAGTACTCCTATGATCCCCTTAATATAGAACCTAATTGGGAAGTTAATATTGATATTAAATGTATTACATATTTCACATGTGTATCATTTTTTCCCAAATTGATCTTAATGATATTCCCTTAACAATAATCAAGTAGAAGAGGGAAGGAGGGAGAGAGAAAATTAAGAAAGATGATTAGAATGTTTAGGAAAAAAACCATATCGTATTAATTAACTTAATTAGTATCCTTAATCTACTCAAATTAGTTCATTAGTACTCCTTCTAATTCAAAATATAAGAGTCACATACTTGTAATGGGGTGTATTTTTTTTTTTTTTTTTTAGAAGAGCCACTTTGTTTTTGTCTCATCATTTAATACTTTTTTCTTCTTCAAATTTTACCCCTAATTAATATATATATATATATATATATATATATTTAGGGTTTATCGTTTGTTATGTCACTTAACATAAGATTATGTCAAGTCACCCCAAAACTACATTGTTTTGGGAGTTAAGAGAATTAATGAAAGATGTTTTTATATTTATTATATAAATTTTATCAAAAGATCATTCATAAATTCCTTTAACCCCAAAACTACGTCGTTTTGAGAGTTTATTAATTCCTTTAACCCCAAAATGACGTAGTTTTAGGGTGACTTGACATAACTTTATGTCAAGTGACATAATAAACGATAATCCCATATATATATATATATATATATCATCTATTTTTTTTTCCGCTTATTCTCTCTTACATATATTTCCACTCATTTTCTCACCCAGTCACCCTCTCCATAAATAAGGACTTTTTAGGAAAGTAAGTTATATTTTTTACATATTTATTATCTTTAACCAATTTTAACTAACGTTTTGAATTACGTAATTTAGCTCTTATATTTTAAACTAGATGTAGTATTACATTAAGGATAAGAGGAATACTAATTTTTAGTTTTATCCCTATTTATTGGTGGTACACAATATTGGATATGGAGAAAGATAAGAAAGGCAAGACAGACATGGATAGAACAAAGTTGGTAAATTTTTTTAATTTAAAATAGATTTAAAAGTTAACCAGTTTTAATTTAGTTCTACTGAGACAGTTGAAGTAATTTATATTTTCAATGTACGGATTTTTATATCAAATTTATACATTTATTCTTATGAAGCACATGGAATCCATATTGGTGGTTTGAAAGTCAATCATTGATTCAAATAATCCTTTTTTCAGCTTCCATCGGAAATTGAAGTGATTATGGTTGGGGATATAGTACTGATACACACAGACAGGTCATGCAATTCTGTATAAAGTGGATGATGTGATTTTTTTTTTTTTTTTTGAAAAAAAATTATTATTGATGTTTCCCCCCGTATTTTTTAAATGTTCAATTAACTGTTTACTATTTTTATGAACCATTTTAACTATAAAACATATTTTTGAGGTTTTGTTTCTTAGCTTACAGACAAAGAAGTTGATAAATTTTTATGTAATCAGATCCAAAAGCAAGTTAATATTCAATGAAACGATAATATATGTCAATGAAACGATAATATATGGTATTTATAAATCAATATACGTTATTCTCACACACACATAAATATCATAGACGCTTTCATCCTCACACACACACACACACATATCAATCAGCTGACACACTGCCAATGTACTTAACACATTATTTTGAATTACAGATAATCTTTTTATACCAAAGTGCTTGCCAGCCAGCCAGTTCTTTATTAGAGATAACAAATACAGTTGCCTAAACTAAAGTAGAGAGAAATAATTTATAATTTTATGATTGGGGACAAGATCAAGATATGAAGATTAAGAAGATCAAGGACCCTGCAGTTTGACCTAGCAGCCTATACTGAAAGGTTGCATGCCCTTGCATTGTAGCCATATAATTATTAATACACACAAACTGAGCTGTAGAGTTATGGCGCCTGCATAAACAATTTGGGAATTGTCTCCAGCTGAATCACAATAAACAACAACATCAATCAGAGAGCGGATCTGTTCATTTGCATGCATAAAACTCAAGGCAATAAAACACACACACACAGACACACAAGAGAAAGATATATAAGCACCACTGAAATATGATGAGAATCCCACATTTTAGGATTTTAGGTGGGTAATGATCAAGGAGGCTTGTTATATCTGATGTTACTTTGTTTATCTTTTTAAATAATGGATTTAGGTTTATGTTAACAAAAAAAATGATCGTCTCTTAAAATAACTTAATTCCTATGAAACTTTATGGACCATTTAAGGGTTTAAGTTTTTATATAGTTAATTTTCCATCACTGCCTTGTTATTATTGTCATTTATTAAGTTAAAACTATTACTAAATAATCAATATAAGGTTGATTTTGATCCTAAAATAAAAGGATTAATATTTTTCTAATTTACCTTTATTAATGCGTATCAATAATCAAAGAGTAGAAGAAATAAGAGGATTAAGGAAGATGATTTGTCATATTAGCTATTTCAACTAATTTTTTTAATTTAATTAAATTAGGTAAATATGTCTTATATTAAGGACCAGAAGTACTTATATGTTGAAGTGTTGTAATCCTTCATAGTCAGCAAGAAAGTTCACTGAAATTAGTAGTCACTAACTTGGTTGTTGTTATTTGATAAGTTAACGATATTAAACTTGTGGAATAATGTTGTCATTTCAAGTTTTTCAAATTAAGGGCATCTAAATAATTTAACAAAAAGTTAATCTCAAACCAGTTTTTAGGGATTTCACATATTTCAAGTCCTGATTTAGGATTCACATATTTCAAGAGGGTTTTTATGTCATTCTACCATATAATATTACTCACAGTATCATTTTTATCAACATGTGTATACAAATATAAGATAAGTACAAGGCAATATAATAATTTTCACCTGTTGTGTTTTTTTGATAGTAATGATGATAATAATAGCTAGGTGGGTGGGGAAGAGAAAAGGATGAATAGAATTGATGTGTGTCGGAAGAACAATAATAATAATAATGTGTTGTTATCTTCTCTCAGCATTTTGGTTTGTTTGCTTCTTGTGGCTTCTTCTTCAGTGTGTAGTCACTGTAGTTATGTGCTTTTCTTGGTTAAGGCTGCCACAGAAAATGTGCCTCTGCCTCTTCTTCCCCCTTCAATTATTAGGGAGAATAACTTTTAAGTCCCAACTAAATGAAATAATATCATAGAAGTCTTTATGAACAAGTGAACAAGGGATTAACAAGTGAATTGATTACCATTAACAATTTTTATGAGACTTGTTAATGTATTATTTCTCTTGATTGAGACTTAGATGTCATTCTCTCTAACTAATATCTCATTTAATTTCTTCCCTTTTATTCCTTAACACCCAACACATCTTTAATCAAATTAGTTCATTGATATTCAAACCTAATTGAAATCCCCATATGAGGATTAATTATTTTGCTGTGTTCCGAAGTAAGATTGTGAAAAAGCCTGCCCAAATTAGGTATAATTTGTGGTACATGCCTAATTCTGATGCACTTGGTCCCAAACCAGGTCAGTCTTCTCTTTTTATCATTAATTCTTTGCTAGCAGGCCTAACTTTTTTTCCTTCCGGTTTTCTTATATATTGTTGCATGTGATTAATTAATTAATTGAAGGTCATCGATTCATCTAATTAAATTGTGGTGAGCGTCAGTTTAGAGGGGGAAATTAATGTAGTGAGCACTTTAATTAGAAGAAGTATGTAGCAGGATATATATCCTACATTAACAACTATTTAAAGAACCAAAGGAACTGCGTGCTCTCTCCCAATTCTAACATTAGAATTGGATAACTAATTTTTAAAGATGAAAGAAATTAGGTAATTTAGTTATTTATATAAAAAAAAAATGCATGTACATGTACAGGTTTTCCTGAAATTTCTTTTTTAATCATTTGCATTGCACTAAAACTACATATCCACAAAAATCCCTCTTAATATGTGCAATTGATAGGGATTGTTTGAAGAAAAATTATAAATTTAGAAAATAAAGTAGATTGAGATCTTAAACTCTAGAGTTATATTTAGGGTAGAACGGAGAGGGGGTATGACTAATAATGACTCCAAACTTTGAGCACTGGTTAAAAAAAGCATATTTAGTTAATTGAAAAAAAAAAATGAAGTAGGGTCCTCCAATATTAATTAATTATAGTACGGATATGCATTCTCAAAACCCTAATTAAGATTATTATTTACATAGTTAGCTTTTTTTTTCCCCAAAGGAAATATCGTTTGGGACCCCAAAAAGTGTTTATTCATATAAATTGAGACAAAACTTTTCTCACATACTTAACTGTATACCATAAATCAAGATCGAATAGTTACTTTTAAAGACTTCAATCGCTGTTCCAAACAAGTATATAATAATAGGTATGTTGGGAGCAACCTAAAAGAAGCTGATAACTTGCCTCACATGCTTATAACTTGTCTACTTTTAAAGATTTGTGGTTGTAACATTAAAAGAAGCTAAAATGTGGGGGGAAGTCCAGCTAATAGTTCTCATCACAAAGAAGAAAAGACTATTAGTTTTAGTAATTATAATACATATGCTGCTGGGAGCAACGTAAATGAATCTGTCAGAGACAAGAATATTTACTTGTCTACCATTATCCTGCATATCCTATAATGTGGTCAAACATTGTGGACAGCTCTGAATTCAAGTTCATGAACCAGCACAAGGTTCTTGTTCGTTCTTCACTACTGTGACTTAAGACGATTAGAATATTACCTAAGTGTCTCTTATTCCTTAAACATCAGGATTATATATATTAAGTAGGATAATTATTATTAATTATTTATCTTTTTAATGAAGTTAGAAGCTGCTCATTGTTAGGAATAGGTAAGACCTGCTTTGCTGTAACTGATGCTCTTCAGAAATTTATTGTTTTCTCTATGCCTCCAATAATTGATTCTTATTCCCTCCTTTCTTTTTCTAAAGGGGAAAAAAGGTAAAGAAAGATTTAATTTAAAGATCACTGGGGATCATATATACGCTCTATCATCTTCACCCAATTTTACTTACGGGCGTATGTGTTTTCTGTCAAAAAAAAAAAAAAAAAAAGTTAGTTAAGTTAGTTTATGATATATATTTTCTAAAATATCCTAGTCATCATCTTTAATTCCTTTATTCCGTCTCCTCTTTGATTATTGTTGAGGGATCATCAATAGGGATAAATTAAGAAAAAATTGATGAATATGAAAAATATGTCTTATATTTAAGATCAAGATCAACTACCCAAATAGATCATATGTTAAGGAATGGAGGGAGTATTTTTTTAAATGACTATTTCACTGGGTCAAAGATTCAAGCATTGTTGGATCTAACAGGAAGTAGCTCTCCCACAGATGTTTTATGTATTCACATGGACTAATAAAAGAAATTGTTTAGCCAATGCTCTTGTGACATACAAAGACTATACCATGGCTAGTGAAATGTCTGTGAATTTGATTTCACTTCCCACTTCAAGCATTTCATAGATCACTTGCCCTTTGCAATCCAAAAAGAAAAAAGAGAAAAATCGTTTACTTACCCAATGTTAATTATCCCTTTTTAAATTTGTACAGCGATTATTCTCTTTTTTTTTTTTTTTTTTTAAAAAAAAAGATATTGGCCTGTGCAGTGAGACTAAAGTTGTATAATTCATGGCTGTGTAAATAGGAAATGGCTTCCACAAAGTTATATCTACACACATACACACATTTGCATGCAACATTCATGTATCATCTTCAAATTAGGAAAATATAAAATTTACCTTTTGAAGAGACCACTTAAGGAGATTCACTAAGCTCCCAATACATATTACTATATTAGCACGCAGGTTAATGTGTTGGAATATATATACATATATAAGACAGTCTTTGTTTACATAAGCAGAGTTTGATAAATGGATAATCTTTTTTTAAAAAAAGAAATAAAGTAAAAGGGTTATTTAAGTTATAATATATCTAGTTCTTAATATAAAACCTAGTTGGGAACTAATTTAGTCATAAATATAATATTTCAATTCACTTTATCTCCCAGATTGATAATTTTTTTCCCTAAATTATCTCTATTGATTGCACAATTAATTGAGGAGTTTTTATCTAAGATAGTCATAATGAAAGATAATATTTTAGAGAAATCAACATATATTTATTACAAATAACTAACATAACTAACTTTCTTAATTTACCCAAATTAGTTAACTAGCTCATATAGTAAGTACTTTTTGGTTTAGTAGTGAATGCATATGTTGAAGGAATTTTGAAGGTTGCTCTGACCGTCGTCAAGATCATGCAAATTAAATCAACGGTCTAATGCACGACCATTTGAAACCATAGTTCAACTGCTAATCAGTTCAATATATATGAAAAAGCCACTTATTCAACCCAATTACTTGTTGATTATGCTTGACTATTCTTAAGAAAGATTATTCATATTGTATTTTTGACTAGATTACTGTTGGATTAGCTGTTAATTGATTGAACCAACTGGTACAGTCTACTTTTCAAAACACACATATATATATATATATATATATATATATAATATTTAAACAAACATATTTTAAAAATCTATTTTATATATAGGATATGTATAAATATTATAACACCTCATAAATGTACTTTGTTAAGAAAACAGTTCGATCTCAATCGTACTTTTTTTGTGACAATCTCGATTATATCATTAATCCAACCATCAATTGAGTTCACCTAAGTTGAATAATTAGTCAACTTTTAAAATCAGTTAGATCTCCTTGAACCCATAGATTGTTAGTTTACTTCCAATTAAATAGTCACTCTAATTTTTAAATTTAAGTGCTTATGTTATGTATATTCATTTTTTGGTTGCCTTAATTATTGGTTTATCCAAAAACAATATATGGAAATAGTTGATTTAATATGAAGCTGTGACTGCGATGAACTTATAGGATGATCTAGCTAGAGACCTTTAACTTGGACATAATGTGTTTGAATAAAATAATCTTGAGGATTTGGAAAGTACTTGCAAAAGTGCCTCATGTATCTTGCATTAATGTCATAATAATTATTATAATTAAAGAAACCAAGCGTGACATTGTTAAATTGCATATGCACATGTGCTTCAGTCTCCTGGACTGATTCGTTACATGCATCTAACCCTAAATTTGACTTAATTAATTTATATATATAAATAAATCAGATAACCCTAATTCAAACAGAAAGAGGGAACACGTACATATATTTATTAAAACATGTAACCCGTGTTTTTTTTAATAAGTTAATCAAAGAGTTAAGCGAACTTACGAAGCATCTAGCTAATTAGAGATATATTCATGTAACTGACATGGAGGAGAATCAATGTTTTTAAGTTTTTGAATCTGTGAGACAAGTTCTTTATTTTAATGATTTATAATATCGGTCCTAATTATAAAACCGGTTTAACTTTTTTTTTTTTTTTTTTTGGAGAGATTAAGAAATTTAAATAAATTACTTAATTATATTATATGTTGTGTATCCTTAGATTAATTATATATTAGTTAAACTAATTAGTTTCGAAAAAAATAAAAAAATATATTCTAAAGTAGTTTAATTAGCTTTCTTAATTTCTTTAAAAAAGTCAACTTAATTTTATAATTAGAATCGATGAGTATCTAATACTCCGGAGTGGTGGAAATATATATAAACATGCAATTAATGTCCTCTTTGGTTTTGTGTACGTTATTATAGGTTTAATTATTTTTTGGTCAGCGGGGTCATGACCATCTGTTTCATGATTATTTTAGTCTAAAGTATGATGACCTGTCTTTGACCATCAATAAATTAATGGAATGGGAAAAAAGTGATACAAAAGCATGAACCAAAAAGTATTAATCTAATGATTACTTTAGATTTATAGTAATTAGTAAGATTAAGAGCATGGATTAGTGATACTTACCTTTTGGGTAATCATCAATTTCCTAGTTCTTTTCTGTATGTCAATGGGCACTTTTTGTACTTGAGTCTTATTTTTTAAAAAAATAATAATAATCCATACTTAAATTTTGAATTTCAATCTCAAATTCAAAATCAATTAAATAATTTTCGTATTAATTGATTTTAACCACACATTGTTGCTATGGACCTTGGTTAGCCCATAGAGGGCAGACCAATTCACAAGGTCCAACAATAATTAATATGTAATGTTATAATCAATAAAGGGGGAGGTTGGCTTCACATTTAAGGGATTGTACAAGATAAATATATGAGTAGTTTGCTGTCTCGTACCACACAAAAATATAAAGCATTTTCAGTGGAAGCAAACAAACACTAAATATAAAAAGGAAAAGTATTTCTCCGATCACTGGAGATAAGTTATCTCCAGTGACCTCTAAAACTATTTCGTTTTGAATTAATGAAGGGTGTGTTTGTAATTTTAGGTGAATTAATGAAGGGTGCAAAATTATAGAAACACCCTTCATTAATCCAAAACGACATAGTTTTAGGGGTCATTGGAGATAACTTATCTCCAATGACTGGAGAAATCCTTTACCTAATATAAAAAGAATTAACTCAAGTTAGTGTAAGTGGTAGCGGCTCTCATCTTTTTTTTCCCCTAAAGTATAGGTATCCTCCTATTGAAGGCAATCATATTCGAGATATTGTCGGACACTAAATGTAAACACCTTTCACGGGTGGAAAAAAGACTTTTAAGACCGGACAAAAGATGCACTGTAAGACCGGACCAGACACTAGTCTTGTTCCAGCCGGTATTAAAAATCCGTAACTTTTAAGACCGCATTCGAACCGGTCTAAAAGAAACTTTTTTAGACCGGACAATTTAAAATTTAGGTCTTCAAAGTGGTACTATATAGGCCAGATATGTATTTTGGTCGGTCCTAAAACTCAACTTTTAAGACCGGACCAAATCATAGACCGATCTAAAAATATCAAAATTTTTAAGACCGGATAAAGAAACTCCGATCTAAAAAAGACCGACTTCTAAGACCAGACGCCTATCTAATCCGGTTCTAAAATTAATTAAATTTAAGACCGGGTACTTTATACATCCGGTCTTAAAAATTGAACTTTTTAGACCAGTCTTAATAAACAGCGGTCTTAAAAGACCAACTGTTATAAGATCGCATAGACTTTTAAGACCGGACATATAACTTCATCCGGTCTTAAAATTTGAACTTTTAAGACCGTCACTATTATTTCCCGTTCTAAATTTTCCAGAATTTTTCGCTGTTCTGTTCTTCCTGATCATATATATACACATCCACCACCCAATCCATCACAAAAAGTCGATACTTTAAGCTACAAGCTATGAACAATCCATTATGAATAAATTGAATTAGGAAAAGAATACAAATATTATTCATCATGAGTTATGTGGCCTCTTAATTTATACTATGATACAACACCTTAATGAATATAATAAGATAACTTATAACAAATTCAATGATGAGTTACAAATACAGCAACATGCCTTCATCTGATCCCACCCAACAACGTAACATTATATCCCCTCTTATAACATATATATCGGATCCTACCACAAAAATAAAACAAGAAAAAAGCTTAACAAATAATGACATTATTGTTTAAGAACATAGAAGGAATATATATAGTTAAAACCTGAAAGTTTCAAAGAATTTCTACATATGAATATTACCTTATGAATTGACTGTTTTATAAAGGGATATCCTCCCATATCCCTTATTGATGATCATTTCTTATTCCGGGTTCATTATCCGTTTCATCTTCTTCGTTCATGTCCGGTATTCCCCTTGAAAAAGGAGTACTCTCAGGAAGACCGTAATTTGAATGAATTTCATCATCAATATCAATGACCCTTTTTCCTTGGAGAGCTACAAACCACATTTTATTTTCCGATCGGTGATATAGAACATTTGTTTCGCCCTGGGTCCGCCATAATAAAAGGTTCATCTCCAAAACTTCTACCATTGAGATTGACTAATGTAAATCCTAGCCGATCGATCCAAACACCATTATTGACATTAACCCACTTGCATTTGAAAATGGGAAATCTAATTTGAACATAGTCCACCTCCCAAATCTCTTCAATAACCCCATAATATGGCATGACTGCCAATTTAGGCCTCTTGTCTTTCGAACTGGAGAAGTGCATAGATTCAGCCTCTAACATAACACCACTGTTCTGGACGGTGCTCCTATCATCTAGGGACTTCGTGTAAAATGTATAACCATTGATCACATACGAATTCCAACTTATGACATCAACCTCCGGACCACGTGCTAACTATTTGATTGTATCAGAAACACATTCCTCTCCCTCGACCTTTTGTTTGAACCAGTTTGCAAAAGTTCTGTTATGCTTCCTAATCAACCTTTGTTCAGTCATTCGATGATTTTGTTTCCTTATAGCTTCTTTATGTGCAGCTATGCTGACTTGAACTTCATCAACATTATTCAAGATGTATAAGTGGACTTGTGACAATTCATCAGGATCCACACTCTTTACTGAAGCCCCTCGCCTACCCCCTTCAGCATGCTGATGTTTAGGCATGCCAATATGTCTTACTTTGGCCAAATAATTGTGACAAAATTCCATGGCTTCTTCAGAAACATATTTCTGAACAATTGATGCTTCTGGCTGGTATGCGATCTTCACGTACCCTTTTAGGAATTTCATAGATCTTTCAATTGGGTACATCCACCGTAAATGGATGGGCCACACAACTTTATCTCCCTCATTACATGAACAATTAGATGAACCATGATGTCAAAAAATGTAGGAACAAAAAGCTTCTCAAGGTGGCATAAGATAAGATATCCTTCATTCTCCAATTCATCCAACTTTTCAATCTCGAAAACTTTACTACAAACCGCATTGAAGAAGAAACAAAGTCTAGTCAAAACGACCTGAAGATCATATTCAGCGATGCCTCGAATAGCTACTGGAAGTAGCTGTTGCATCAAGACATGACAATCATGAGACTTTTGGCCTACTAATTTCAAGTCCTTCATCGATACAAGCCTCTTAAAATTTGAAGAATATCCCGAGGAACCGTGTTGTGCCATGTAAACACTCACAAAACTTCGTTTCTCATCCTTAGACAAAGTATGAGAAGCCGGGGACATAAGTTCTCTTCCCATCGGCCTTGGATGTAAGTCTTCACGTATTCCCATTACTTGCAAATCCAATCTTACCTTCACACCATCCTTGGAACTACCTTGTATGTTGAGAAGCGTGCCAACAATACTATCACATACGTTTTTCTCCACATGCATGACATCAATACAATGTCTCACATCGAGATTGCGCCAATAGGGAAGATCGAAGAATACAAATATCTTTTTTCCATATATTTGCTTCCTTTATACTCTTGGCTGTCTTACCGAAGATGACACTGATATTTTTCACCTTCTCATAAACTTGCTCCCCAGTCAATGGCACCGGAGCATCTTCATATTCTTGGCCACCAAAAAAGGATTTCTTTAATCGACGATATGGGTGGCCCCGTCTAAGAAATCTCCTATGTCCAAGATAAACCGTCTTTCTTCCATGTTAGAGTTGATGGTAGATGTGTCTTCTTCACAAACCAGACATGCTTTATGGCCTTTTACACTATACCCTGACAAGTATATGCTGGGAAGTCGTTGATAGTACACAATATCATGGCTCGCATTTTAAACACCTCCTTCTTGAAAGAGTCATAAACGTCGACACCTTCTTCCCACAACTCCTTCAAGTCTCCGATCAAGGGCTCAAGGTAAACATCAATGTCATTTCTGGGTTGTTTTGGACCCGAAATCAACATAGACAGCATGATGTACTTTCGTTTCATGCATAACATAGGAGATAAGTTGTAAATAATGAGGAGTACAGGTCATGAACTATGTATGCTGCTAAGGCTTCCATAGGGATTCATGCCATCTGTGCTAAGGGCAAGCCTAAGGTTCCTAGGTTCTTTGCCGAAGTTCGGAAATAATTGATCGATTTTCTTCCATTGAGAAGAATCAGCCGGATGTTGAAGCTTTCCATCAGAAATCCTCTCATCAGCATGCCACCTCAAATTCTTTGCATAATTTTCATTAGCAAAAAACCGCTTGAACCTTGGTATGATTGGAAGATACCACAACACTTTTACAGGCCCATTATCTGACTTGTACCTTGGGGTTTCACATATCGGACAATTTTGCTTCTCTTCAAACTCTTTTCTATACAATATGCAATCATTTGGGCATGCATGAATCTTTTTGTACTGCATCCCCAGTGGACAAAGTATTTTCTTAGCATCATAGTATCGATGCGGCAACACATTATCATCCGGAAGCATGTCCTTAAAAGCCTCAAGCATTTCAGAAAAACTCTTGTCGCTCCATCCATGACGTGCCTTCAAGCTTACCAATTTCAATACAGCATTCAACAATTGGTATTTTTTACACCCAGGGTATAGCGGGGTCTTTGCATCACTGCACATATTACCATATGTATGTGATTTCTCAAAAGCCTCTTCTCCTACATCACGAATAATGTCCTCTATGCGATCATCCATATCCGTGTCATTATCATCAAATGCCACTTCCCCATGTTGGACCCACTTGGCATTTTTTCCCCATGCCATGACCATATCGTATAAGTCTTACAAAATCCTTCACAAATTAAATGTGTGTGTATAACTTCAGGACTTAGTCGCCTCTCATTCAAACATTTTACACAAGGGCAATAAAACTTCCTACTATCATCATGGGCATTTTGTTTAGCAAATTCTATAAAGTCCCTCACCCCATTCTGGTATTCAACACTCATTTGTAAAGCATTTATCCAACTGTGATCCATAGTAGAATTCCTATATATATAGACGGAAAGATTTAACATACATAATCCGAAAATAAATGCATGACGAGGAAATTAAATGCAGAACGAAGAATCACTTTTGGTCATAAATGTATCACAGTTAATCCAAGAAGCAAAATAAATGCATGACGAGGAAATTAAATGCATCGCTTAAAGGTCTTGTAGACTCACCTGAAGCATATAAATTCAAATGTGTTTGTTGAGTCTTTCTTCTCCCGACCACGAACTTGCAAACATACAAAGAGTAACCTAAAAACACTAGTTGGTCAAGTATGGTAGGTCTAAAGTGCAAATATAATCTTCAAAATACAATATTCATTAACAACAAAGAAACCCACAAAAACATTTCATCGATTTCGTTCAACCCATGAAAAACCCAAACCCATAAGCATGAAAATCATAAAGTTATATAACCGAAACACCTCGTATGCTTGGTCTATAGACGTTTAGCTAAGGAACCAGAAAGTGATTTTCGGGAGAGGAACGCGAAGCAGCGATGACGACGCAACACACAATGGAGACAGAACCTGAGTAATCACTTTCGGCGTGAGAAGAGAAGTTCTAAGAGGGAAATTTAATTTCCCCGCGACAGAGACATGTTTAAGTATTTTAGATTTTATAAAGATCGGTCAATTATAAGGTATCCGGTCCTAACGATATAATTTTATTAATTAATTTTTAACACCGGTTAAGAATACACCGGTCTAAACTTTACTATTCATTTAATTTTAAGACCGGAGTTTTAAAACTGTCCCGGTCCTAAAATTCAAATATTTATTAATTAATTTTTAAGAGCGGTTAATAATAGTTCGGTCTAAAATTTACTATTCATTTAATTTTTAGACCATTTTTAAGACCGGAGTTTTAAAACATGTCCTATCCTAAAATTCAAATATTTATTAATTAATTTTTAAGACCCGCGGTTAAGAATACTTTGATCTAACATTTACTATTCATTTAATTTAAGATCAGATTTTTATAAATTTACGGTTCTAAAAGTATTTCATTTATTAATTAACCAAACTTAAAAAAAGAGGTTTGCCTTTGGCGAGCGCAGCAGAAACTGAATTAATAAAATAAATTAAAGGAAAACTAGAGAATATGAATATTAGAAAATAGAAAGACACAAGCTTAGTTCTTACTACTTCCATACATAACTGGAGAATATGCACGTACACAAGAAAAAAAGAAAGGAAAACAATAACTGAACATTATCAACGACAAGAATATAACTAAACATCCTAAAGCATATTATCCTCCAATGACTTGGCGATATCGGCGTGAACTGCATTAATTTCCCGCCGGAGATCAGCAACTTCCTGTCTTATTCACATCAGCCCATCATGGTCTGAAGGCTGAGGGGCTGTGGCAATCTCTTCATCATCCGAAATAACAATGGGTCCAACAACCCAAGACTCTTCGGTCACAATAGAATGCACTCTCGCTGGAGGAGGCGCAGTGTATAACGATCTACGGAAGGCACGAGCATCACCGAACTCTCGGAGGAGGCGCAACGTATAACGATCTATGGAAGGCACGAGCATCACCAGTAACTCTACCCCTACGAGCGGTTCTCTTGTATCTAACCATGATTTGAGGAGTTGGGGCAGAGAGGAGTTACGAGGAGTTGGGCTAGAAAGGAGTTACGAGGAGTGATGAGTTAATAAGGATAGAGAGAGAGATCGATGCGCAATGTAGGCGGTGGATAGGAGTTAATAAGGAGTGATGAGTTAATAAGGACAGAGAGAGAGATCGATACACAATTGATTATGATGTTTGTGTTGTACTTTAAGACCGTCCTTTTATTATATGTCCAAATCCTAAAAGTATATTATTCATTTTTTCAATTAAATTACTTTTAAGACCGTCATTGTATTATATAACCGATCCTAAATGTCTACTATTTATTTTTTCAAACGATCCAATTACTTTTAATACCGACCTTTTATCCAATATCCGGTCCTAAAATTCAATTATTTTTTTTTATCAATTATTTGTTTTTGTAAATTAAGAATTTTTCCTTAAAAAATATTACTTTTAATAAGAAATGATCCTGTATTAAATGTTCAGTCACTTCAAAATTGCTCGATAGCGTAGTCGTATCCATACACTCGTAATCTGATCCGAGAGTCTCTTCGGCTTCAAGGTAAACCGCCAAACGATGCGTCTCCTCGTATTCGAGGAACTATGCATCTCCCCGTGAAAAGTTCCCGCATTTCATATTCTTCAGGATGGGTTCTCTATTTAAGCTCGTTGTTACTTTAGTTTCTCCACATTCTTCTCCATCACTTCTACACGGCCTCCTCCACCGCCTAGCCTCCACCGTAATATAATGGCTGCTCCCCCGTCCTCCGTTTCCTCCTCCTCCTCTTCAACCTCGCCCCTCCCGCCATTGCCTCCTCCAAATTCGACCGTGAAGCGGTTGGTGCGGACATTGGTGGCCCGCGTCGATAACATCGATAGACTCTTGGGCCAATTGGTTTAGCTTATTCATACCGTGAACAACAAGCTGAACATGGTACTCCACGCCAATGACGTGGGGTACGATCCCACTGAAGATGACCACTCCGACGCCGCCGACACCTCCGACTCCCCCTCCCTCTTCGACTAAGGGGAGGATTAGTTGTTTTATAGTTTTTTTTGTGTTGCCTTTTTTGTGTGTGTGTAAACCTTTATATATAGGCGAGTAAAAATTATTAAATAAAATATTTTTAAATTTTGTTCTCATGCGAGTTTAGTACTTTAATTAGTTAGTTTATGCATTATCTGAACCTGGAAAGCAATAAATAAGACAATTATGAAATATGGATAATTGCAGACTCAAATAACTAAAATTAAAAAAAAAAAAACCAAGGCAATTATGAAATATGGATAATGGAATGATATAGGTACACAGTATTTTGTATATTAAAATGACGGTTCAGATTTAATATTTTCAAGATAATGATAATAGTGTTTTATAAATTAATTTTTTCAGTATTACAGGCATAAATGGTGTAGATCATCATTTAAGAGTTAAGTTTATATACTTATGTTTAAAATAATAGATTTATAAAATATTAAATCTGGACCATCCATTTTTTTAAATCGACGGTAAAGAGTTTTCGAATTAGACTTTTAGGACCGGACATTTAGTAAATTGCCGGTCCTAAAAACACTGAGACTTTTAGGACCAGGAATTTACTAAATCTACGGTCCAAACAGACTGGCATATTTTTCAAATGAGACTTTTAGTACCGCACATTTAGTAAATTTACGGTCCTAAAAGATAAGGAAGACTTTTAGAACCAACGATTTAGTAACTTTACAGTCCTACAAACACCGCCATTTTTGCAAAAATTAAACGAAGACTTTTAGGACCGGCGATTTAGTAAATCTACGGTCCAAAAAGACTGGCATATTTTTCGAATGAGACTTTTAGAACCGGACATTTAGTAAATATACGGTCCTAAAAGATAACGAAGACTTTTAGGACCAGCGATTTAGTAAATCTACTGTCCTAAATTTCTCGCATATTTTTTAAAATTAAACAATAAATAGTTTTATCCATCATCCAATACATTCAGCAACCACACTAATGGACACAAGGAAATTGTTTGAAATGAATTAACAAATTATTATTGTATACTATCACAAATTGGACAATTGTTCATTTACGGATCAAGATGATTGTTGATACAACATATATTTACAAATGAATTTACAAATCAATTATTTTTCTGACTTTCCGAGATCATCGATCATACGATATTCACTTAACATTATGCGTGTGCGCTCAATATCACCGTCGGGGAAAGGGGTCAAGACACAAACGTTTGTAGCTACATCAAAGAAAGAAATATATATATATATATATATATCGTCCTTCCTTGCATTAAAGGGGTCGCGCACGAAAAGTTATGTAATACATTTACCGTTTCAGTGATGGTAGCACTGGTTGCATCATGACAATATTATACATGTGTGTCAAGACGTAATGCCCACATAAGTTGGACTCCTTTGGTTGCCGACGGGTCTAAAAACGAACAAAAAATATATAAGAGAGCATATATTGACACTGACCAAGTTCACAAGCCAGTGTGCCAGTCCAAATATGTACTAACCTTTGGTATGATCCATGTAGGCTCTTTGACCTCAGCCCCGCACCTTTTCTTGACCTTTTGTTGGAATGATTTCAAGGGCCTATTGTCAAAATCACAAATTTACTCAATAATGGTCACGAAAATTTACAACAGAGATTTCGAGACTAGACAATCAAGATGACATATGCTTACTTGTTCACCATCTGCTGCAATGTAGGCGGTGGATCATAGTGAAGAGAGCATAAAAAGACCACTTTATTCTCATTTGGGCAAATCAGGACCAACTGCCAATGGCGACTGAAAGTTCACAACAGACAAGTACTCAGTAATATGTACGTAGCAGTATTAAGGGAATTGCAGAAAAGAATTATGATATGTACCTATTGTAGTATGGTGCCAAGTACCACTTTCTCTTATTGGTGGACAACCTTGATGTTATGTATGATTGTCTCTCCGCTAAGGCTAGTTGACTTATGTACTGTGGGCACAAAAATCCAATATCTTGGCTTCTGCCCTGTTGTTCCAATTCACGATGCAGGAACCTACAATAATGACGTTAGGGAATTAGTATATACGTATGTGAGTGTCTCACATTTATGTTATGTACTCATAGAAGAAGATACTTACTTTATAAACATGAGAATCATTGCATCAGTAAGCTCCTGTTTATCAAACAGCAGGGACATTATATCATCTTGGTCAACCAAAACCAGGTGCTTGTTTTTAAGACCTACTTCTGTATTGACAGGCCACTGATTAAGTGCAACTTGTTTCTTGGATACCATAAGGACAAGCTTGTCCTTGGCACTCAACTTAGCCGTGCCAACCAATTCAGGAGGGGCTGGAGCTTCAGGAGGAGTAGAAACATGTACAAGCTTCACTGGCCACGAGATGAAGGTTCCAATGACATCACTCACAACCTTCATCTCACCAATTGGGAGAGGGACAGGTGCATCAATGATGACCTCTTCAACTGACACTTTGAGTTCATCATCAGCCATTTGTTGGTGGTGTACAGTTGATCCGAAGTTGTTGACAGTCCCTTTTGCAACCAATAATCGTATATCATAATGATGAGGATCCTCCACATAAAGGTCACAAGGTTGCTATGACTGTCCAACAATACAGCTCCCTCTAGTGCTTTACCGCATAGCAGTACGTGTAGTGAGTGTGGCAAGGGAACACCGGTCTCGCACGAGAGCCGAGAAGCGCTTCATTTGATTCATTTCCTCCTTCATCTGGCTTAGCTGGGAATGAAACATTGTTCTCAATGAAGCTTCTTTAGCCGCTGATTGCTCACTCATTTTGGCCAGCGTCTATTCCATCTCCTCCCGGGTAACCATACTTTGTTTATGGCGTTTGGAAGCACCAAAGTATTGCTTTATGCCTACCCGTCCTCCAATCCCCCTTACACGGTCCGAGTGATCCGGTTTTTCGCTCGCAACGGTCAGAACATCATTCCTCCCATCTGACACAAAAGATCCCTCTGCTTCTTTCTTTTTTAGATCTTCCTGTAAGATACAGAGAATGAGAAGCTTAGTAATGAAACATGTTTAGTAACTAAAAATTAACAATAACGATACTTACAATTCTTTTCAAAGAACTAGACGAGTCCTGTTCACTCGTGTAGGTGCCGCTTGGCTTTTGCCAAATATACAACCACAACTCCTCACAACGTATTGGAGATGGCGGATCATGTATCGCAGAAGGATTGGATCTTCCTTCATCTTCCAATCTCTTCCGCTTGGCCGCCATCAATTCTTTTTCAGTCTTTTCATATCCGCTGCGAGAAGCCCTATGCGGGCAATCATTCTTTCTCCCTATCTCCTGTGCTTGTTCCCTTCTTTTCTATGAATCAAAATTGAAAACAACTATTAATTATGAATTCCAGCTATCTCACTAACAGAAATTAGAGAACTTCTGCTTGATATCAACCTCAAACACTAGTCAAATTCATTTCATCAAGTTTCAACATTTTATTTAAGGAAGATGTAGAATTGTAGAAGAAATTGGAGCTATGTTTTGTACTGCTAGATATATAGGTTAAGAAACAAAAGACAATTATGCTTATAGAATAATACAAACTTGATCCTTTTTAAGACATCCAAATGGGATCAAGAATCCCATTAGATAGTAACAATTGGGTATATAAAGTTTCCCCCTTTTAAGACTACTCATTTCCTCCTTTACACAATTAACATACTAACAAACTAATAGCAATGTCTAGCCACTAAGACATGCATACAACTAAGACATGCTCCTCTTATGCAGGACAAAGGATGGAAATATATACTTCTATTCACACACCAAACCATCTAACTAACATGATTAGATGAACACGTACAATAACATTCACATATCCGCACAGTTAATAAGCAAACAAAAGGGCAAACAAAACTAAATATAAACTCACCGAGCTTCGGGAGTGGTCCGACGCTGAACAAATTGTTGCCAAGTTTGTTCATCAATAAATGTGTACTTGTCCCAAGGATTCTGGTCAGGCTGAACGTTGGCAAAAACATACTTGTTAGCTAGAAAGGTCTTAAACTTCCTCCACCGATCAGCACAATAAGACAATGTCTTGTCTTTCAACTTTGGGCAGTCAGGGTCAGTGTATGTAAGCCGGATAGTGTCCTAAATAGGATTCTTTACTGCGCCAAAGTCCACACTTTTCCACTCATCTGCCAAGATGCTAACCTTGCTGCGTGCTAGATAGCCGACAAAACTAGTATATTTGCTTTTATTATGACCGAAAGGTTCCAACCTTTCATCAAACTGAATCTCGAGCCTTGACCCAGAAGTCCGACTTACGGATACGTCTTTCATTCGTGTGCCACTTCTACCACGGCGTGCAGGGCGGTTACGAGGCTCATTGTGAGATGAAGAGGGTTCGTTCTGACTCACACCAGTAACTGGCGTTGAACGAACAGGAGAAGAACCGTTTTCTCCGTTCATTTTCGAGAAAGGAAGAGAGGTTGAGAGTGGTGGTGTGAAAGAGGAACGCCTGAGAGAGTGAGAGAGTAACAGAGGATGGTGGTGGTGGTGGTGGGTGAGGAAGAGAGGTAATGCAACAGAAGATGGGTTTCGCAACAACAACGGGGTTTCGAGTTCGGAGAGAACAACGTTAAGTCGTAAGGTCGGGTTTCATGCAAAGAAAAGTCTATTTGGCACTTTAGTTTTAAGACCGGATGAAGTAAACGACGGTCTTAAAGGTTACAATTTAAGACCACCCTTTGTTAATGTCCTGGTTTAAAAATTTTCAATATTTAGTACCGGGCACCATTTATGTCCGGTCTTAAAAGTATACCCTTTGAGACCTTTTTTTTATGTATATCCGGTCTTAAAATTTTTACAATATATTTAAATTTTTCCTTATTTTTTTGGACCGCATAAAATATAAGTCGGGCTGTACGAGATTTCTCTAATAATGTAATTGATATTTCAATTTTTTTAATAACATTTTTAAGACCGGTTGTTTTTTTTTTTTGCCGGTCTAAATAATATATTTAAGACCTACGAAAAAATGATCCTCTCCAAGAAGTTATTTATATTTACAAAATTGCCACCGGTCATACCTTTAAGACTGGGGTATCGATAGTCCTGGTCTAAATGAGGCGGTCTTAAAGCGTTTTTTTGCACTAGTGTTTCTAGTGAGGATTTGAATATTGATTTGTCACATTGTAATGGACTAGCTCCTTCCGCAATACCCAACCTCTGTTGGTACAGTTCTTATCTTTGAACAAATGGTTAAAGGTTCAAATGCTTATATATAGAGTTAATCTAGCTAGTTGGGATAAGTTGCTTAGACAAGATACTCATTCTTCTTGAATATGAAGAAGTTGAATCTAAATTATTTTGTGTTTAAATATATAACCATTTAATATTTAATAGGATTATATTTAAGCATTGTGAAATCCACGAACATAATTGTTTGATATTCGATTGGGTTGTATTTAAATACTGTCAAACCCATTAATAAAACCATTTAATTTTTTATTGGGTTGTATTAAAGTATTGTTAAATTCATATCAAAAATGATAAGGGGTTTATATTACTCACATATCAAGACTTTTTCGTTATTAAACTTCTTCCTCAGAATCTCATAGTAGTTCTCCCAAAAAGGGGAAAAAAGAGAGTCTAATTGACATTTAAAATATGACTTACATTACTGAATAAATCAGTTGAAATTGCAATCTATCTTTTGGAATTTGTTGTTGTTGTTGACCGATTAATCTTTTCTTGTTGTAAAACTCTAATATTCTTGTTCTCTTCTAGAGTTAGAAGTGAGCAGAGTGAACAACGAAAAAAAAAAAACAAGCCGATATATTTTTGTTACATAGTGAAAACTTGGTCAGGAAGGAAAACTTCCAATCACTATGAACACTGGCACATTGCTTTGTGAACTTGGTCGGGAAGAAAAACTTTCAAAAATGATAAGGGGTTTATGTTACACTGCTTAATGGCCCAATAGGCTTGATGTTCCAACTCAACCGGTAGATGACATGCCTTACCAGAGACAAGCCGATAAGGAGACATCCCAATCGGAGTCCTGTAGGCGGTGAGATATGCCAACAAAGAATCCTTTAATCGCTTACTCCAATCTTTCCGAGTAGAGTTAACAATCTTCTGAAGGATTTACTTAATCTCTCTATTTGAGACTTCAACTTGACCGTTGGTCTGAGGATGGTATGCTATGGAGACCTTGTGGAGACCTTTTGAAGCACTCCATACTTGCGTAACAAGGCACCCATGATTCAGTTACAAAAATGGGAGACCTGGTCATGATAATAGCTCTAGGAATGTCAAACCTACAGAAAATGTTACACCTAACAAAATCCACCACCACAGAAGAATCATTAGTCCGGGTGGCTTTTGCCTCAACCCATTTTGAGACATAATCAACAAAGCGCATTTAAGTATAACCATATGAAGCAGAAATGGACCCATAAAATCAATACCCCAAACATAAAAATCTCACAAAACAATATAGGGTTCTGGGGCATCTCATGCCTACGTGAAATACTCCATGCTCTCTGACAGTTATCACATGAATTACAAAACAGATGGGAATCATGAAACAAGAAAGGCCAAAATAATCCACTGTCTAACACTTTCCTACCAGTTCTTTGGGGTCCAAAGTGACCACCACAGGTAGAAGCATGAGCAAAATGCAATATAAAGTGAAACTCATGATCAGGCACACATTTCCTAACTACTTGGTCAATACAAAATTTCTACAGATAAGGGTCATCCTAAACATAATATTTAGACTCACTCTTTAATTTAAGGGTTTGGGCCCTAATGGAATCTACAGGCAAAACACCAGCTACCAAGTAGTTAACCAGATCAGCATACCATGGAAGCTTACCTTGCAGCTGTAGAAGCTTCTCATGAAGGAAATCATCCCGAATAGAAGAAGGGTGAGAAGGAGAGTGGGTGATGCGACTCAAGTGGTCAGCTACCCAGTTTTGTGCTCCACTTTGGTCTCAAATCTCAACATCGAACTCTTGGAGTAGTAACATCCACCGGATGAGTTGTGGCTTAGCATCTGCCTTTTTCAAAAGGAACTTTAAAGCAGCATGGTCAGAGAAAACAATTACTCTACTAGCTAGCAGATATGACCTAAACTTATCAAAAGCCAACACAATAGCCAACAACTCCTTTTCAGTAGTGGTGTAATTAGACTGGGTAGGATCCAAAGTCTTGGAGGCATATGCAATGACATGAGATGCGCTGTCGACCCGCTGTGCCAAGATAGCACCAACCGCATAGTTGGAAGCATCACACATCAACTCGAAGGAGAGGCACCAATCAAGGGGCTGGATCACTGGAGTTGTAGTCAGGAAACACTTCAAGTGATCGAAAGCCGCCTTGCACTCATCATCAAATACAAAGTCAGTGTCCTTATGCAGAAAGTTAGACAAGGGTCGCGCAGTCTTGCTGAAATCTCGAATGAAACACCGATAGAAACTTGCATGACCAAGAAAAGAGAGAACTTCCCGCACAGATGCAGGGTAAGGCAAAATAGTAATTACATCTATCTTAGAAGGGTCTACCTCAATCCCTTTCCTAGACACTATGTGTCCCAAGACTATATCCGACTCAACCATGAAGTGACACTTCTCATAATTCAGCACAAGATTAGACTCAATGCACCTATGCAAGACTCTAGACAAATTAGCTAAGCATGCATCAAAATTAGACCCATATACAATGAAATCATCCATAAAAACCTTCATGCAGTCCTCTAGAAACTTAGAAAAAATGCATACCATACAACGCTGAAAGGTGCCAGGTGTGTTGCAGAGGCCAAAAGGCATCCTTCGGCATATGTTCCAAAGGGGCGTGTGAATGTTGTCTTCTCCTGATCCTCAGGAGCAATATGGATCTGGAAGTATCCAAAGTAGCCATCTATTTTGATCCACCAAATAATAAAAACGTGAATGACTCAAGTGTTGTAGCCACCATCTGACTTAAAGTTAACCTAAAATGGAAATGGGCTCCAATGGTTCAACCCAAAACGGAAATAAAATAAAAGTGGGCTTTAATTACAAAATTCGAGTCCAAATAAAATCCAGAAATATACATATGATTTCGGCTCCAAAATCGACCGCCCTATTGTCCGAATTTTCTCTTCATGTATTCATAACAATTGTAGCTCTCTGAATCATGTGAAATATGAAACAAAAATGAGGCAAATCCGATGTCTGGTTCAAGAGTTATGGTAAAAATAGTGAAGCAATGTAAAACTGGAATTTTATTATTAAAAATGGCTAAAACATAATCAAAGGCCCAAAACCCAAATAAGTATAAAAGCCATTATTTATTAACTAAAGAGTCCTAAATTATTAATCAAGAGATAAAAAGAAGTGTATGAAATATTAAATTATCAAGCAGCAGGGGCGTTAAATCATCGGGGTCAAGGAAAAACGATTCCATATCAGCGATGCCTACTACTTCATTGACATGCCATGATTTATCTTTAAAATATCCATTAGATACCATATCAGATATTTTTTCCTTGGCAGTCAACTTAGCAGTAGGGGATGGAGCATGAGGAGGGGATGGAGCTTCAGGAGGAGTAGAGACATGTACAAGCTTCACTGGCCAAGAGATGATGGTTCCCTTGACATCACTCATAAGCTTCAATTGATCAGTTGGGAGAGGGAGAGGTGCATCATTGATCACCTTTTCAACTGACACTCTGACTTCATCATCAGCCATTTGTTGGTGGTGTACAGTTGATCCCAAGTTGTGGACAATCCCTTTTGCAACTAATTGTCTATGAGGTTCTGCCACATACAGGTCACAAGGTTGCTATGACTATTCAACAATGCAGCTCCCTCTAGTGCTTTGCTGCATACATGTAGGTGAATGTGTGAAGGGAACACTGGTCTCTGGACGAGAGCTCAAAAACAACTTCATTTCATTCATTTCCTGCTTTATCTGGCTCAGCTGGGATTGAAACATTGCAGTCAATGAAGCTTCTTAAGCCGCTGCTTTGGTCACTGCTTCCTCATTTATTTTGGCCACCGTTTGTTCCATCTCCTCCCGAGTAACCATACTTTGTTTATGGCATTTGGATTTACCAAAGTATTGCTTTAGGTCTACCCGTCCTCCAATCCCCCTTACACGCCCCGAGTGATCCGGTTCTCCGCCGCAACGGCCGAACATCATTTCTCCCGTCGACACAAAAGATCCCTCTCGCTTCTTTCTTTTTAAGATCTTCCTTAAGATACGTATAACGAGAAGCTTAGTAATGAAATATGTTTAGTAACTAAAAGATAACAATAACGATACTTACAATTCTTTTAGCAACTAGACGAGTTTGTTCACTCGTGTAGGCGCCGCTTGGCTTTTGCCGAATATACAACTACAACTCCTCGTGATGTATTGGAGATGGCTGCTCAACTATCGCAGAAGGATTGGATTCAGCTTCATCTTCCAATCTCTTCCGCTTGGCCGCCATCAATTATTTTTCAGCCTTTTCATATCCGCCGCGAGAAGCCCTTTGCGGGCAATCATTTTTTCTCCCTATCTCCCGTGCTTGTTCCCTTCTTTTCTCGTGAATCGAATTGAAAACAACTATTAATTATGAATTCCAAACATCATCTCACTAACAAATTAGAGAACTTTTGCTTGATATGAACCTCAAACACTAGTCGAATTCACTTCATCAAGTTTCAACATTTTATTTAAGGAAGATGTAGAATTGTAGAAGAAATTGGGAGAAATAGAGGAAAGGGAGTTGCAGAACTGTCTACCAACTCAATCAATTCATTCATTCATCATAACTGGTTCCTACACATATTAATCTAACCTCTTATATATAGTTAGAGGTTTGACTCTTAAGGCCCAATAACAGCTTGTATCGAAACCTTTACATAGTTAACATACTAACTAACTAATAGCAATACCTAACCACTACCTACTATAACAGAACTAGCTAAGACTATAATAATGGTTTGACTCTTATGCCATTATTATTTCCCTAATTACCTACTTAGTATTTTACCTTTTCACGGTTTACATATCAGACTTGCATAGAACTAAGACATGCTCCTCTGATGCAGGACAAAGGATGGAAATATATACTTCTATTCACACACCAAAGCATCTAACTAACAAGATTAGATGAACACAATAACATTCACATATCTGCATAGGTTAATAAGCAAACAAAAAAGGGCAAACAAAACTAAATATAAACTCACCAGAGCTTCAAGAGTAGTCTGCAGCTGAACAAATTGTTGCAAAGTTTGTTCATTAATAAATGTGTACTTGTCCCAAGGATTATGGTCAGGCTGAACCTCGGCAAAAATATAGTTGTTAGCTAGAAAGGTCTTAAACTTCCTCCATCGATCAGCACAATAAGACAATATCTTGTCTTTCAACTTCTGACAGTCAGGGATAGTGTATGTAAGCCGGATAGTGTCCCAAATAGGATCCTTTACTGTGCGAAGTTCCACATTTTTCCAATCATCTTTCAAGATGCTACCCTTGCTGCGTGCTAGATAGCCGACAAAACTATTATATTTGCTTTTATTAGGACCGAAAGGAGCCAACTTTTCATCAAACTGAATCTCGAGCTTTGACCCAGAGGTCCAACTTACGGATACGTCTTTCATTTGTGTACCACTTCTACCACGGCGTGCAAGACGATTACAAGGCTCATTGTGAGATGAAAAGGGTTCATTCTGACTCACACCAGTAACTGGCGTTGAACGAACAGGATTAGAATCGTTTTCTCCGTTCATTTTCGAGAAAGGAAGAGAGGTTGAGAATGTTGGTGGGCGAGGAAGAGAGGCAAGACAACAGGAAGAGTGGCTTCGTACAAAGAACATGGGTTTCAAAGTTCAGAGAGAACAACGTAAGTCGTAAGGTAAGGTTTCACACGGAGAAGAAGATATTTGGCGTTTTATTTTTAAGACCAGATGAACTAAAAAGACGGTCTTAAAGGTTAACATTTAAAATCGTCCTTTACTAAACTCGGTCTTAAAAGTAATACACTTTTTGTTTAAATTTTTTCAATATTTTGTACCGGCAACAATTTAAGTCCGGTCTTAAAATTTATTTTAAGACCGAATATATTAAAATTCCGGTCTTAAAAGTATACATTTAAGACCGGTTATATTAAACACCGGAAGTAAAATTATTTAATTTTTTGTTTAATTTTTTCAAGCATTTAGTATCGGGCACAATAAATGTCTAGTCTTAAAATTATAACCGTTAAGATCATCTTTTATATATGTCCGGTCTTAAAAGTTTTTTACCTTTATATTTAAATTTTTCTTTATTATTTTGGACCGCAGAAAATATAAGTCGGACTGTGCGAGATTTCTCTATAAAGTAATTTGATATTTCAATTTTTTAATAACATTTTTAAGATCGGTTGTTTTGTTAATCGGTATGAATAATATATTTAAGACCTATTGATAAAGGATCCGGTTTAAAAAGTTTTTTATATTTACAAAATTGCCACTGATCATACTTTTAAGACCAAAAAGGCCAAGATTTGGATCTAAACAAGGCGGTCTTAAAGCGCTTTTTTGCATTAGTAAATGTTTATATATACAGTTTGGGTTGCTGGTCTCTTATCCGTTCTTGCCTGTTGGGCTGAAGGAGATTTAATCTTATTGTTACAAGACTATATTTTCTTTATGCAAAGCACGATATAATATCTATAAAACCTCGGTGCTAGTACAGTGTTCAATCAAGCATAGGTTTTTCAAGCAATGAGGACATAAGCTGTAGTCCATTGTGGACCTTAAAGGACATACGCATCAAGACCATTATCTGCATTCATTATAGAAGCAAGTGGCGAAGAAAATGGAGGACAACAAGTTTACATCCTTAATTTATGGCATATGGTACATATGAATTGCAGAAGAAATATGGTCATATGCAGACATTACATGAAAACAAAATTCAAAGCCTATGGACCAATAGGTGTGGGTTGGGAGGAAATAATTTCCTCAAAAGCATAATGTCTCTGAGTTTAAGTCCATACCAATGTAAGTAACATTTTTAAAAGAGCTATCTAATCTAGAGCCTGAGTTGACTCCATCTGGGTTTAATTGGAATTTAATATAACTCCAAATACCGGTTGAGTTGCTACCAAAAAACAAACAGAGCATGTCTAGTTTATGAATATTTTCACATGTATAACTCCTGTCAACAACAATTTTATTCAATAAAGAACATCTTTTTATGCTTGATTTCCTTAGTTTCCTTATTAAAAAGACAAAATATGCTCACAGTTGTTAACTGGTTTACAACTTTGTAAGCTGTGTGGTTTCAACAAGATCCTAACTTGCACTAGCTCTTTGAAAACTCTGCACTTCATAATTATAGGTTTGACCTTGCCTTTTCTCAGAGAATCATGTGCACCAAAATAGGTGCTACTGTGGGCTCCAATTCACATGACTGTAATCAACCACGAAGTTATGTACAGTTCATAATACGGGCTTCACTCTCGAAGTGGGCCCACACTTCACATGAAATGGCATCTAAGCATTTAGCCATTTACTCTAAATGGCCACAAACATTTCAGCCTTCAATCCACTTGGGTCATTGTCTGTAAGGCGCCAGAAAAGTCTTGAATAAATAAATCCAAAATTCAATGCACTTCATTTTTAATTATTACATTTTATAAATATATGGATGAGCTAGACTCCTCCTATTTTCTCTACACCAAATTCCCCTGTTAATATATCCAAAATAAGTAGAACCCAGAGTTTAAATTTCAAGATATTAACCTAATTTTTCAAAAGCACTGGTTTTCACAATGAATTGATAATGAGACTAAATTTGGGGTATATAAAGGTATACTTAAGAAAAGATATTAAAATTTTTATTTTAATGAAATGAAAATGGAAGATCAAAAGATGTTGGTCATAATGAAAAAGACGCTTAAATATAAGGTCTCGAGTTTAAGTCTGCTGAATGTAAAAAAAACAAATTGGAGGAAGTTATACTCAAATATGACATAATCAAATGACTACATAATAAAAATGAAAATGGAAGGCATAAGAAGAAGGATGGGGAAGGGGCATGGACAGAGAAATGAGAGAATGTAACATCAAAAATAAAAAAGTAAAGTAATTAGAATACAGAAAACATCAAAAAAAAAAAAAAAAAAAAACTGAAAACTGAAATTCGCAGACAGTTTCTGTATTTGAACCCAAAATCAGATATGCTGAGTTTTTGTTTGTTGTCGTTTCACTATCTTCCTCTCCAAAAACTGTACATGCTTCCCATTTCACTTTTGGCTTCAACTATGTGTCGAACTCACAATTTGAACAAAACACATTTATTGTTTTTCCATTAAAAAAAAAAAGAGACTCCTTGATCGTTCATGTATGAGAACCGTGTAAATTAATTATTATTTCTATGAGAGATATATGTAAATTTTTGGGGAAATTGATGAAAAATCTCTCATTGCAAAATTTATTATTAAGAATTACCTAAAGTTTGTTTAAAAACTCAAGTGTAATAATATATGCAAGTCTTTTTTTTTTTTTTTAATATAAAAATTTTAGGAAATGGATTGGGTTCACTCAATCCAATGGTAAGGTGAAATCTCCTTCCTTCTGGTGATACCGATGTTGGCGGGCGAGGCGACGCCTATTACCCTCGTACAGCTCCAAACCTGACCTAGAGCTAGGATCTTCCCCCAAATATTTTGACTAACTCCAGGATCGAACCCCTTCCTTTTGATGAGAGTGTCCGACCTCTTTGCCAGTTGAAATAAAGGATATGGGGTAACAGATGCAACCTCTTATTCAACTAAATGCAATGTAGTTTTTCGCCAATGATCTATACTCTCTTTGGGGGAGAGGTTACAGGTTCAAGCCTGTGCAAATTTGTGTGTGTGTGTGTGTTAATACAAGTGTATGCTTGTCAATTCATCCTATGGAAAAAAAAAAATGCAATATGTTTTCAACCATTTACAAAACAAAATATATTTGCACATATATAATTAAAAATATGTTACACACGCCTGAAGAAGGATTGCACCTATTCAACCGCTTGAGTCCTTATGTGTTTTTGGGCAGTAAATTTTGCATTGAGGAAATTTTCAGTAATTTTCTCTAATTTTTTCAAAATAAAAAAAAATAATTTTAAAAAAAAAAAAATCAAGAAAAACCAATATGATTTAAGCCTAAAAAAGAAAAGGGCCTAATGCATTTGGGGGGAAGAGAGGATGGACCACAATTTGAGCAGTGAATCCCCAGAATTTGGTAGTTGCTTATGGACACAGAGTTTGACCCACAAAAACAAAACCCAAAAAAAAAAAAAAAAAGGTTAAGGATACGGAAGCACATAAATGAAGGTAGGTCCACTAACAATGATGACTTGAAGAATTAGAGAGTTTGTGTTCAAAATAAAGGGCCCATGTCCTTTCTTTCTCTTGCTACTAACCTCAACTTAACTTCAATAATAATTATATAAAAAAAAAAAAAAAAAACTTCAATAATAATATCCAAAAAAAAAAAAAACTTAACTTCAATAATAATATCCAAAAAAAAAAAAAAAAAAAACTTCAATAATAATATTAAAAAAAAAAAAAAATTAACTTCAATAATTTGTTCACTTTGGATCATTACTCTATTTGGGCCTCTTGTTTTTCCCTCTCATATTAGTATATTACGCTCAATTTCCAAATCCCATTACATACCCTTCACCATTTAAAACATTAAAATGGTAAGAGCCTCCTTTTCAGATTTAATTAAGTTGTATCAAAAAAAATATTTAATTAAGTTCAAAGTATCTTTATGAATGCTTATGTATAGAACAAACTTGAGAATAACCTACCATACTATCCACAATACTTAAATTTGGATTAACAATACTACAAACATTCCAAATATAGGAATTAAATAACTAATTTACAGAAATTGAAAAAATTAGTTAAATTAGTTATTTATAATGAAATATGTGTGTCGGTTTGCCTATATTGTCCCATAGTAAAACTATCTCTTAATGAAAATCTTCTTAATATGTGTGATTAATAAACATTTAGGAAAAGAATTATGAATTTCTGAGGCAATGTGGATTGGGGTATTATAATAATGACCAAAGCAAGCCTCTCTATATGTGGAAGTATATTCATGGATTGATGTATTATATTAAAAACCAAAGCAAACCTCTCTAAATTTGAAAGTATTGCCCTATGGTTCTAAATGTAGTATAGTCATTTAGGGGGTTTACTTTGATTTTAAATGTATTACCCCAAATCTACTTTATTTTATCTCTTAAATTTATGTATAAAAAAATTTCCAAAAATTAACTGCATATATTAAAGTGGTTTACATAAGGGGTGATTTCAATGCAAATGATGATTAAAAGAGTTATTTTAGGAAAACTAACACATATTTTTTATAAATAACTAATTAAATTAATTTTCTTAATATTTACAAATTAGTTATATATCTAGCTCATAGGGAGAATTATAAAAACCTTTCTCCACATTATATATTGATAACTAGCTTTTCAATTGGTTGAAATTTAAATTTGAGCTTAAATTTAACTACGTAATGTTTTACATGCATTCATGACATGTACAAAGCACACATAATAAGTCACAATTAATAATGTCCATATATATGAGAATATGACTTGATGGGTGTGAGGAAAAGAATAGTGGGAGGGACTAGCTAGCTAGCTATAGGGAGGAGAGAGATTGCTCAACACATGTACGGTACGAACAAAGCTTCCAAAATCTAAAGAGATGATGAATTAAATGTGATGGTTGAAATTTTGGAAAACTTTACTTTTAAAAGTGAATTTCATCTGCTTGCCAACCATTCAAATCTTGTTCCCTTGAGTGTATCTTGTTGGTTGAATCCAATTGATTGGTCTTGACTTCTTTTTCCCTTCCTCTCTAAAGTCAATTGAATGAATCCCCACATCATCACTCACAACTTTGCTTCACAACTTCATCATCCACAACACACACACACACACACACACTTCACTTTTCTTATTGTCAAAGGACATCACCCTCTTTAATTTGCTATTTCTCGGATCGACAAATACTACTGTTTGGTTTGGTAGATGAGAGAAGAAGGATTCTTCCAAGTGATCGAATCTTATCATCACCTAACATTTCTTTTGATAATTAAATAATTATTAAATATTTATCATATGTAACAGTTTTTGTCATAGTTTTATTCTTTCACACAAATACAAAACTGTGTATACATATGCTCTTCAGTACATTTTACAGCTCGAAAGAGAAAGAATGACTTTGACTTTACACTGTATAATGATTTTCTAAACATTTAAATCTTATAAAATTCATGCTTGTAATGTGTTTCTAAACTGATATCATACAAAGCTTGAATATATCTGCTTCCTCGCTGTCACTTTTCCCTCAACTATTTTTTCCCTTACTATATCTCCTAGTTTTGTAATTTATAAATATAATATATAATTAATTGTACATAAAACTTGCTCTTTTTTGTTGTGTTAATTAGTTCAGCTGAGAGAGAATAATAAAAAGATTATAATTAATATAATCAAGTGAAAGATATTTTATTTGTCTAAAAGAAAAAATCACGATTTCGAACTTGTCAATAAAAAATCAAGTTGGGAGTTAACCCCACTTAATTAAGCCTAAAAATGCTTAAATTTGCAATAAAAAATCATGTTGGGAGAGTTAACCCCAAAAAAAAAAAAAAAAAAAACCCCATTCAAATCCTAATTGTAGTTAGTTTTATAACTAATTTACATATATTAAGAAAAATAACTATTTGGTTATTTGAAAAAAATATGTGTTGTTTACTCTAAATAGCCCCTTTAATAATTCACATTGAAACCATCCCAACTAGTAGAACCCCCTCCTTTTATAATATATACAATCAGTAATGATATATAGTTTTGAGTTATTACATACATTTAGGACCAAAACACAAACCAGTTAATATATATTTAGGATTGGAGAAAATAATAATGAATTCTAGAGCGGTTCAATGCATAAGGCTCTTATTAGGTGAGGTCTAAAAAAGAATAGATGTATGTAATCTTACCCCATAATCAGAGAGACTGTTTCCAATATTTGAACCTGCGACCTCTAAATCAGGCTCACCCTCATGATTAATAATGAACTCTACAAAAATAAATTTGTGTTTTGAAGTCCAAAGTCTTTTGGTCCCAATTGGATGTTACTAGGATCATTATCCAAACTCGTCCACATTCGAAGTCTTTTGTTCCCAAAATGATGTTAAATATTGTAGATGATCTAGATTGATCCTGACTCCTTCCCTTTCACTTCCCCATATCTATATTCTCAAACAGAGAAAATTAAAGGAGATTCACACAAGTCCCTTTCCTTCCTCATACATATCCAAAAATAATATTCCTCCAGTCCTAATTATAAGACAACATTTGAGAGTTAGTTTTGGTCCTAATTATAAGATAACATTCTAATTCTTATCAACTTTTTCCTAAAATACCCCTATTTTATTCTGTCAAGTGTATTTGGTCTTTTGTGATTACATATGTGTGTGTGTGTGTCTACACACACACACCCACACACACATATGTGAGTGTGTGTGTATACATATATGTATATATGTGTGTGTACATATATAAACACACATATGTATACATGTGTGTGTGTCTATATATATACATATATATCTATGTGTGTTCATATATATGTGTGTAGATATATGTATGTATATGTGTGTGTGTATCTATATCTATATCTATATGTATACATATAGTGTGTGTGTGTGTACACACACACATATGTGTATATAATGAACATTATTTCAATTAAAAAGCGTGTAGAAAGAAAAATTCTAAGTTGGAGAAGTATATGATAGGGTTATTAATTCACTTTTTACTTACGTCATTTTAAATTTATATAAGGGCATTTTAGGAAAATGAGTAAAATTAACTAAATATGTCCTATAATTAGGACCGGATGGAGTATATACTATATTTATCTTTAATATAGGACTTATTTAAGAAGTTGGTATTGATCCTAAATAAAATACTTATTTTCTTATTTGTCAATTTTTTTTTTTTTTTTATAATTTAATTGATCTTATTGATGCTCCCTCAACAATAATTAAAAATTAAAAGAATGAGAGAATTAAAAAAATAACTAGGGTATTTTAGAAAATATATATTATATTAACTTCATTCATTTAATCAAATTAGGTAAATATTTCTTATATTAAAGACCGAAGAGAGAAAAACAAGTAGAAGAAAGACCATACACATAAATTTCCATCTTTTGCCCTGTTCCTCATGTCTTTTATATATCTCTTCCCCGCACAATTCAAAAATCAAAATCAAAACCTACTCTACTCAAGTAAAGAAATTACAAAAGAGGATTTATGATATGTGTCGACAAGGGAGAGATTTCAGGAAAATCTCATCACCAACATATTTAACCCACTCACAAGATTTAAATGCGGAGAAGAGGGTAGTAATAAGTGAGAAAATTCAAAATTAAATAGCATTGCCTATTTTTACGGACCTTGTCAATATATTGCCACGACATTTTTGCAGCAACATAAAGCTGTATTCAAGGTGAGGTCTTTTTCCTTTCTTTTCTTGATTATTAATTATTTTTTAATATAATATCTTTATTTATTATCATCTTCATCACTATACTGATCCCCTCTGGCCCTCTCTCTCTTTTCAATTCTATATACATACATCATCCATATCTTTGGTGGAGGTCCATATAAATCGCCCTTGATGCTCTTGTTCTTGACATCTATATCATATGATAGTAATTACCCTCCAATCATATCGTATTATTATTATTATTAACTGTTTTGAAAGAGAAAAAAGTACTAAAATATTGGTTGAAATTAATGCTTCTTCTGATGCAACTTTATTTGATTAATTATTGGCTCTAATTTACTACTGTCTCTTTTTGGGAACATATCATTGGATTCTGAGCTTCGATTGATAGGTTGAAAAAGTAAAAACACGTACGTAACGAGGTGTGGGATGAAATTAATGAGGGTTTTTTTTCTTCTGGTGCTGCCAAAAACATGACTCACATCTATCTCTCTTCTTCGTATATCTTTTTTGTTTCTTTCTTCTTAGACCTTTTGAGTAGTGTCTCGATTGCTTTCAAAATAAAAATTTGAAAAAAACTAGTGGGAGATTTTTCTTCGGGGGGCAAAAAAGGATTGATCCTTTGAGGTAATTTTGTACAGAGAAGTAAAAAAAAACATACGTCTGCTACAGTTGATTGACTTAATTCTTCATCGTTTTCGTATGTAACCAAAATTTACTGTGATCAGTGGGCCATCTATTCTCCGCCCATGACCGGAGGTCATGTCAATCTGAATCATAATGTTTCCATGAAAGATAGTAATAAACTGCCGAAAATAATTTTCAAATTAGAAATTAAATATGTTTAAGGACAGGGTCAAGCTAAGGTATTTGTGTTCAAACTGCTTATACTAATGTTAGTCGATTTATAATTTTAGTTCAGTAATTAATTTAATTTTTTATCATCAAGTTTTATTAATATGGTCAATGACGATATATCATTTGAACAGAGCAGTTGTAATTATAAATATGTAGTACTACTTATAGTAAGTTAATATAAACCCAGAAAGAAAGCTGATGAAGGATTATAAATTTTTGCATATAAGACATAAGATGCATGCAAAGGCAGAAAAAAGATGAGATGCGGATTGAGTCATGGATTACTAACATCAACCCAAGTATAAAAGAAAAATCTTTCAAGGAACATAAAAATAAAAACAAAGTCAACTAAAAAGAATGAAATTCTAATAAAAAAAGAAGAATGTAAGTTGAATTTGTATATATAAAACATAAGTCAATGATGATTATTTTATTTTTACCTTCAATTAACTCACCATAATTTTAATATCATGACGCTCATGCATGTATTCCCTAGCTAGCTAGCTAGTCACTCGACTATATATCAAAACAAGCACAAATACATTATTTTGCACAAAATATTAAGGAGGGTATAAGATGAAAAATTAAAGAAGATCCATTAATTAACTCTAAATCCACAATATGAAAATGAACTTGTTTTCATCAATTTAACTTGTAAAATCACTGCAAGCCTTACTACTAGACCCTTGTACATTCTGTATTTAACAAGAGAATATATATATATATATATATAATAAGTTTATATAACAAAGAAGAAGAATAATAATTAAGAAGGGTATAAGATGTATATATATTGGGATTCATATAAGATAGGATTTGCATATAAAGCAACAAGAGGATTTTGAATGGAAACAGCCTAGAAATCGGTCAGGCACACACAAGTTGGCAGAGGAATCACCACTTAACAATGATTGTACAGCCATTTATGCGTCAGATAAAAGTGGTGGGGAAGAGACTAGTGTGATACTACTACTTGGAGGAGAAGAAAAAACAACAAATAAATAAATTAAATTAAATTAAAAAGCACATGCTCCAAGAGAAAAAGCTACTATTAGTAGCAGGGAGAGCGAGAGAAAGAGAGCGATCTAGTGTAGGAGAGACGAGCAAAAACAAAAGAAGGAAAAAAAAAAACAGACCCTTTAACCCTTTCTACAGCTTTTTGTTTTCTATATCGTTTCCCTCATTATTCTTTTTCTGACTAAAATATTATTATAACATCCTATCTTAATATAAGAGCTAGTTGAGTAATATAAAGAGATTAAAAAAGCTAAATAAATTATTTAATTATAATATATGTCACGTGATCTCTCTAAAATACTTATGTCTATCATTAGATTATATATTATTTTATAAGTCAGACAAATTAATTTGGAGAAAAATAATAAATATAAGATTAAAAAAATTGTATTTAAGACCAAAATTCTCTTTTAAAGTAGCTCTTCTATTTTATTTGTTTTATACTTTTAATTGGTATCCAAATACTTTTCTAGATCTTATTATTATTGTGTATCCAAATAACTGACTACTCCACTTTTGAGATTAATGGCTTTACTTTTTAACACAAGTGACTATTCTGAAACTTAAACTTGATACCGAAGGAATCTAATAGAGCCTTACACGATTAGTCCAACTCCATGTTGGTATCATGATTTTTGTTTAGAATAATGATTGGAGCTTTAAAAAAATAAATTTTCAATCATGATTTACCGTGTGAGAAAAGTTTTATCTAGACTTATGTGAATAATTATTTCTGGGTCCAAAAGTTGTCCCAAACAAGGTTTAAGGGGTGTTGTGTTGTTAGCATTCATTTCTCTTCAAACTCTCACATAAAAGGCTTTGAATGGTCTCTGCATATTTGGAAAGATGCTGCTTTCTGCTGCTTCTGAAGCCTGTGCTTGCTAGCTTGTGCTTCTCTCTCTCTCTACTGCTCCCATATGGCCCTGATTCTGATGCAAGGAGATTAAAGAGAGTATCATCATCATCAATGAATGGAGTTTGTTTGTGTACGTGCCTTTGCTCTACCCTTGAAAGAGACCACTGCGTCTCTGTGACTGTCATTAACCTATCCCCTCCCCTATACTCTGGCACTGAAAAACATGCTACTCCCGCTCCTTTTCCTTTCATAACCCCCCACGTAAACCTATTCATTTTGTTATATGAGAGCTTTTAAGATTTTTCTAACCTTACAGTTATTTCCCTAGCTAGCTTATTCAGAGTACACTACTTTAATAATATTATCAGTGCTCCATTACATGGATCTCTAATTTTGTCCACCACCCCTAGGCTTTGGTGAGGACATTAATTTCTTTAATGTTAATTATGCTAATTATTGTGTGATGTGTGTGTGTACGTATAGATATATGATGATGATGGCTTGCTGGGGTGTTTTCCATTTTCTCTCTGGCCTGTTATTGCCAACAAAGATCTTCTCATAATAGTCCGAACAGAAAATCCAAACAACCAGAAACTACAGGTTAGGGAAAATTTCAGAGTTTTCTCAGACTTTCGCATGCATTCAATGCTGTGATCGAGTAAAAAGAGTCTGATCCTTACAAGATAAAATACATATCATCATTACCTCCTCTGCCAAGAGATCAACGAGAGATTATATATTGATCTTCATATACTAGTGGCTATATAGAAAAGAAGAAATAAAGAAAGAAAAGGAGAAAGCTTTCTAGCAAAACCCTTAATTAAAACATAGATTTTTAGTCTGCTAGCTGTAGTTCCAAATTTAACTAAAAAAACATAAACACCCCACTAATTATCCCACTTACATAATCACATCGATCACTTCTTAATTACTTGGTATACCAATTCACAAAGATATATATTAGGGTAAGACCCAAAATAAACCCAGAAACCAAAAAAAAAAAAAAAAAAAAAAAAAAAAAAAAAAAAAACAGATACTTGGAACATGTTCGGAGGAGTAGATATAGAGTTAGTGGTTTTGATCTTTGCCGTTATTGTTGTCTTCTAATACCTGGCCACCACCTTCCGTTATTAATTTATGAGCTTGCTGTTGAAACAGTTGCTTGCAAGCATGACAAGTGATCTGAAGCATAGTGGAATTGATCTGCTTAATGGCTTGCTCTTTCAATGCATATGCTTTATCCAGTTCCGCTTGAGCTTGCTGCCTTAATCTCCTCGCATTCGCAAACTCTTGCTCCGCCGCCTCCATTTGCCTCTTGGCCTCCTTCCTCCTCTCCTCCGCGTACGCTTTCTCCACCATCAGCGCCGCTGCCACCGCGCCTGGCGGCTTATCGCTGCTGTTACTGCTCTCCTTTGGGGAAGAATTATTATTGTTCCTGTTTGATTCGTTTTTGTCGCTCATGTCCGTCGACGACCCGATCGAGAGCTGTAGCTGCGTCGAGTGGGTGTCCTCAACGTTGGGCGTGGCGGTTGAGAGCTGAAGGTCCAAGTTGGGGTAGAGCTTCTTGTTGCTGCTTTGGTTGTTGGTGTTTGTGTTGGTTTTGGACGAGGTTTGATCAGCAATAATAGGGTTCTTATTGTTCTGGAAGAATGTGGGTTCCGCCGTTGTTGTTGGCTTTGGTATCACCAGACCGGGCGGAGTAGGCCAGGCCGGACCGGCGCTGAAATTGGTCTCGCTCGACTGGCTCGGGCTCGATGCAGTTCGAGATAGACACGCCGGTTGCTGTGGCTGCTGCGACCGGAGCCGACCCATATTGCACGCATCTTGGTGTTCGATGAAACTCTCCACCCTACGCACATGCACACATGAGAAACAAAAAAGGATGAATGTAAAGACAAACTAAAGAAGAAGAAGAAACATCATCATCAACATCATCTAGTATTTCAAAGGTGGAAGAGTGTAGACCTTAAAAGAGAGAGCTGATTAAAGAACAAGGAAGGAAGAAAGAAAAGGAAAAGTGATTTGTAAAAGGTGTTCTTTTTAGAAAAGGTGTCCACTGGTTTTTGAAATGGCCAAAGGGGGGTTTCTGCTGAATAAAGGTGAAAAAGCAAGAATCATATTAAATCACTTCTCGAAACTCTCGTTATATCCAAACATTAATAAGACATATATGCTCTAGTCTGTTCGTCCAAGAAATATACAACGTATGATCACGAAGAAGACGCTGATGATCCCGGAATGCCACCAGAAGCTATATATATATATATATATATATATGAGACCAATAACCCAAAACCCAAAAAAAAAAAAAAAAAGCTTTGGGAGCAGTGTTCTCCAACCGTTGAAAACAGTATTATTGTTTATTTGTTGGTTTGAAAATCAGGATTAATAATAATGTTGCATCAGTCAAATACGAAAGCCTTTTATTTCCCCCTCTCATCTCACTAACTTTATATTCCATTCCAAAAAATGTATTTCCTTTTTCTCAAGTCAAAACCAATGTAAAACAAAAGGGCACCAGGTTTAAGTGAATTGATAATAGAATCATATAATCAAAGACGAAAGAGATGTGTGTATATACATATACATATCAAAGTTTGATTTAATTATATACACCTGGAGAAGACTCGGCCACAATCACAGGAATGGCCGCGAGTGCCACAGGTCTTGAGATGGGCCTTGTAGTCGGATTGGACGGCGTAGGCCTTGGAGCAGCGGTGGCAGACCCATTGCTTGTGGTTGCTGTGTTTGCGGCGGAAGTGTTTCTTGATTCCGACGAGGTCGCCGAGGGCGTGGCACGGGTCGTGGTGCAAGCAGGTGGGCTCCGGGCACACAAACACCCTCTTCCTCACCACCGGCGTCTCCCTCTTGAGCAGCTTCCACGGCACCTTGTGCCTCCTCCTGTGCATCTGCAGGTTCTGGTCCCTCTGAAACCCCTGGTTGCAGATCTCGCACACGTACCGGTCCGATTCCAATAGCGTCTTCGGCGACAAAGACACCACCTCCGCATCCGGATCTACATATATTAAATATATATTTATATATATATATACGCCCCTCCCACAATCAATTCAACGTCTCCACGTAACATAATTCAAATTAATAGAGATAAAGGTGAAATCAGAAATCAAAAGCTACCTGGTGTTCCGGCCGGTCTTCGTTTTCTTTTGTTTGTAGTTGCAGAGGCATTATTCTCGGCGGCGGCGGTGGAGAACTGCTGATGCGAAGTTGGGAGTGATGACGACATGGGGGGTTTTTGTTGTTGTGATGATCGTTTGCTTATAATAGTTAAAGTGGTGAATTGTTGGAGATAGGATTAAGTAAAAGAAAGGATGATGAAGAACAAAGAGGGAAAGAAGAAAAGACAGCTAGAAGGCATAGGAGAGAGAGGGAGAGAGGGAGAAGGAAGAAGAGGGAAAAAGATCTTTGCTTTCTTTCTCACTTGCTTTCTTCTTTTCTTTCGGTTCTTCTCTCAGCTTTCTTTTAACTTGCTTTTAAACTTTCAGCTTTTTCTTCCATGGGGCTTTGGCTGGCTTGGCTCTCTCTCTTCTCTCTTCTGTCTCTCTCTCTTGCTTCCAATTCCAACTCTCATCTTCAGAAGGTGTTGTTGTCTCTCCTTAATAAACTTTCAAAAAGAGAGACACACAGACCCAATCACAAAGCTCGAAACTTGATCCCACAAGCACACTCCTCTCTCTAATGGGCTCCAGATATGAGAGAAAGAAAACATCCCCCACATACAAACACGTAATCTCTCTCTCTCTCTCTGGCACTGTAATTATTTTCATTTTTTGCCTTCAATTCAATCCATGCATAAATACACACAAATACCCTGTAAGCTTCCTATTTTTGTCACTCTTTAATTTCTCTCTCTTACACGGAGAGGATATTATCTTTATAGACCATTGTACCCATGCTCGTGACTGTGCAGAAGCTCTAATTAATTTCTCACGAAGCAGCTTTTATAAAGTGAGATAATGAGGACGTGAAGTCACCCTCAAGGGCGTTATGGTAATTACGTAGTTGTGGAATTAATTAAGTAAGGTGGGGGTTGCTTTTTGGTAAACTGGGGGTATCAAGTAAACAGTGGAGGGAGGGATCGGAGTTGAAATGAGGGAAGGGGCGTTGTCTTTAGTGGGGGAGTTCGTAATGTTGGCAATATTATTGTGCCAAGCCAAGACATATATGTAAGCAGTAGTCACTGTGGTACGTCAACAACGACCATCATTTTACCATTCAAAGTTTAAACCTACATGACAAGAGATAAAAGATATGTGTACTCTCCCTAGTGCTAGCTATAAAATTCACTGATAAATTTCCCTTTTCTCTTAAATTTATATATATTTTTAAATATTTCTATTATATATATGTGTATGTGTGTGTGAGTATGTATGTACATACATGTATTAAAGATGTTTTTATTGATATTTTAAGAAAATTAACCTATATTTATTATAAATAGCTAAAATTAAATCATATTTTTAATTTACATAATTTAGTTATTTAGCTCTTATGTAGAAGGCATAAGGTAATATGTAATACATGACAGAAGTAAAATTAAATGAATATAATATAACATAATAAAAATATAATATATACATATATAAATAAATTGAAATTTTGTTCCAAGGAGGCTTATCTAGTTTAAATAATCTACAGTTAATTTTGATAACTTTATGCAAAGTAAAATTGAATTAAATTATTTTTTAAGAATTTTGAATAAAAATAGCATTAATAAAATGTGCATATGGCTTTATTGTTTATATAAAAAAAATTTGTTGAAGCAATATTAAAGAATTAATAATTCTCGTGCAAAGGAGGCTCATCTAATTCAATGATTTAAAATTGAGGTAAATTATAAAGACTTGTGGATTAATTTTTTTAAAATAAGAAAAATAAACAAAATAATAAATTAAAAATTAAAAAGGGAATGAAAAATAAAGAAAGGAAAGTACACGATCATATAAATGGTAGTATTGATGGAATTACCTTCTATGCGTACTGAAAGAGGCAAAACTTATTGTACAGTATCCGATAACTAATTAATCTGTACTTGGCCCTGATATGCATAGAGAGATAACAAATTAATCCGTACTTGGTCCTTATATACAGGATGTATTCAAATTTTTATAAAGCATTTCCTCCCTAGTTGATGTAAGACATAACAGCTTACTCACATTTGGGTCTTTTCAACCGATGTGGGAGATAACACTATTAACATCTTTAATATTTTAGCGCCTGATTTGCAATATTATCCGTTTTGGGGCACATCACCTCTCACATCTTTAAAACGAGTCAAGATGGGAAGTATCCAAATTCTTGTAAGAAGCATTTCGTTCCTCTTCTTAACAAATGTGGCACATAACACTATACATATACCAATTAACTTTGTACCTATCAAGGAAATTAGCATTACTTTTTTACGGAAAGCTGATCATAAGAATCCAAATCATTATTAGATGAATCGCGTCTCTAGCTTCTTCTTTCATATTTTTTCCCTTCTCATTTGGCCCTGTTTGTTTTAACCATGCGCCACATAAAATAATAGAAATATACCCTCAATGGTTATAAAAGATTATCCAAAAATGTACAAATTCATCTCTTTTGTTATTATTGTATCACAAATATAATCATATATCTAGAATAAAATATCTCTCCTTGAAAAATTCACTAATGTTGTGTTTGTGTGTAATATATGTAACAACAACAACAATAACAAAAATAATAGTACTAATACAAGGTTATTGTTATTTTAGGGTTTGGAGATGTCAACATTATCAGTTCATGTTTTTTCATTACGCTGATGGTGATGAAGTTGTCATGGTACTCTGATAATTTTACTAAAAAAGGCATTATTAATTAGTTATGATCAACGAACGTAAGTATCTTCTAAACACTAGATAACCACACTACTTATATATGTATCCTTTTTGTAACTATACTAGGTCTCTACATTTACACAAAACTCAAAATAAGTTACATTGTACAGCCTGCGGATAGCACGATTCTTTAAATTTTTTTAACATTCACGTTTTCGTTAATTACTGGGGGTTAATATTGGCAATATTTTAATTAATAAAGAATCTCCTGTTAATTTATTGTTCGTGAGTGATTTTTTCATGTTAAATTGTTGTTATTCATCATCAATCAATACACGATAGCTTTTGGACTAAATAGGCCTTACACTACCATTTCTACAAGGTAAATTATTATATATGATCGAGCATGTTGTGGGAAGCTTCTTCGTGAGAATTAGCAACTTAGTGTAAATGGCCTGTTCCAACTTACTAGCAACTAATAATTTGGTGTTTTGTTCAAATAAACAAATTATACATGAACACGTTCATCCAAACTTGTATACCCCTATACTTGGATTGATAGAAAATGAGAAAAAAAAAATATTAAAAGTAAAAACTTCAAAAAATAGTAATTTTTGTTGTTGTTTTTTTTATACTATTTTTAAAAGCTTTCATTCATAGTACGTATTCTCTCCTTTCTATTTTTCTTTCACTTTTCTTTTCATCCAAACATAACATAGAGCATCTACGGTTCCACATTTAAGTTTAGAGAGATCAAAAGTCTATAGAAATCAACTCATCCGTGAACAAAATTAAAAAAAGAATAGTAACTTTTTTTAACAAAATAAGAGTTTAAATGGTTGAGACCTCATAAATGAAAGAGCATCTGCAGAGATAATTTAAAATTATCTACCAATGCAATACTCATATCAATAGGTAGCAGGATTTAGACGTACCAACTAACTAACTGGTACTCGTAGTAATTAACTGAATTAATTTAGTACTATGATATATAATTGATGAATGCATATTCATTGATGCACACATAGACAAACATATTCGCTGCACATGCAGATTTTGGTGAGGATATATATTCTCGCATGTGTTTTGGTGGAGAGGTTCGTCCTCTTTATCCTCATAGAGCCCCACTTTCCAATACTCTTCTCTTCACACTTAAGAATAATATTCAAACCTATTCATATTGTACAATAATTTCATCATTCACCAAAAATACCCCCCACCACACACTCACTCACAAACACACACACAAAAAGCCAATGTTACTATATATAAATACTCGCCGAGTTCCTGATAAAATCAAGGGGGAATAACTGTGCAATTTTACATAAGCAATACTTTTAGCTTTTTAAAAGTATTTTTTACAGTTTTTGAGCATTCAAGTAGGTAAATATTTGATAAAAGTTTTGTAGAGAAAATTGCTTTTAAAAAACACTTTTTATTTCTTCCAAAACAAGTTATTCACTATAAAAAGTCATACCACAAGGTAGCGACATACAATGACAAAATTTGGTGCAAAAAATAAAAAGTTACATATTGCTATGTGGAGACTTTTTATTTATTTATTTATTATTACTAGTGATGGGGTTACTTACATGGGGATTGGTGTCTATTTTTATCTATTTCATTTTGCATATCGTTGATCTTATATGTGCTACTCTGCTCACGTCGGCTCTATAGGAATTATTTGAGAATGAATCATATAGAAAGTGGAACAATAATGAAATATGAGGTTTATAGATGTTGTATAACTAAGGAGGATATATGTCACATTAAACCTAATTCATGCTATTTGGTATATACGAAAAGCATCAATCTATTTTTCAAAACTAAAAGCAATTAATAATGTAGACAACAATTTTAGATAACAAAGAGGACGTGAGTTTGACATTTGTCTGGCTTCAAAGATTCTGTTCTTCCTCCTTCATTCCTTTACATTATCGTTAGTTTTAAATTTTATATACATATATACACACACAAAATAATTTTAGTTTTAATTCAAGTGGTATTTTTTTTTTACTTTATGCATTTTATTAACCTAATTAAGGTTCTTCAGTTGTCTTTTAGAAAAATAATGCCGTTTGTGTTTACAGAAAATCAAATTATTATGAAAATATTATTGACACGAGAGATAAAGAAATTAGTGGCACTCAAAATTAGTATGGATAGAATTTCTTATTTTGATCAACATCTAAAGAAAAAAGAATTGCTTATTTTGATGATGTTATTGCCGGATGATGAGAATGAATTATAGACGTGCTTATCAATACCAATTCGAAAACAATATAATTTTTAAAATTTTTTTAAATAAAAAACGTAATATTGACATAATTATATAAATAATAATCAGATGCCAATATGTTTTGTATAACATGAAATCTCAAAAAGAAATTACTACACTATAAATGAACGTCTTCCTTTGAATTTTTATTACATAATTATATGACTATTAACAAATAAATATTAATAATTAGTGGGTAAGTGATTAGTAATGTTGTAATATGTAATGGTGGTGGGTTATTAAGTTTGAGTTTATACCAAAAAAAAAGAAAAAAAAAAAGAAAGGATATACATCTGAGCGGCGAAGGGAAGCTGAAGAAATGATTGGTGACACGTGGCGGAGGTCAAGGAAAGATCCAATCACATCTGTGTGGTGAGAAGAAAAGAGAGAGAAGCAGGTGGGGAAATGAAAGGCGGTGATTCGTGGAGAGCAGAGACATTTTGTAGTGCCGGTAGCATCGTAACATCAACTCCGATATGACAAAAGAATATGATAGGGAAGGACGGAGGCCCCGGCCCACACCAGAAATAAGGCGGGTCTGTTTGGTGGCTGCCGGGTGGGCCCCGCTCCAACTTCATCATAATTTTCACCACCCTTCACCTTTTCCTCCCCCAATCCTTTCATTTTACCATCATTCATTCATCTTATCCTTATTATAAAAATATTTTTTTAGGGCTTGTTTCTAAGACAACATCTTGTTTGGAACATTCATTAAAAAAAAATTATACACCTTTAAAAATGACTATAAATGAGTATTTATAAACGACAATCTCTAACATATTTATTAATCCAACTAACTTCAAGTACCTATACTTTTTTTTTTTAAAAAAAGAAATAAAAAGTTTAAATAAAAGATGAATTGGATTTCAAGAATTCACTAGGTTTAAAGTATATTTTTGGGTTTAAAAAATGTCTGTATTGGTGTTTACTTATTGATCACTAATAAACTCCTCACATTTTATAGTGACATTTGAACTCACAACTTTATGATTATAAATAAATCCTTTACTAAATGATCAATCTTCGATGGCATTAGAAGCAGTAATTCTATATTAATTCATTCCTCATCTATCAATCCAACCATTTAATGTATTTATAAAAAAAAAAAAAAAAAAAAAAAAAAAAAAAAGAACCTAACCATGGCTTCTCTCCATCTCGTGAGTTTAAAAACGAATTATATTATTTTTCAGTATTTAATTTTTCATCTTCAAAATTCACAAACAATATGACTAAAAGGTACTCTTTTTTTTTTTTTTTTTTTTTTTTTTTGTAAATTATGTTATATAGGAAAAATTAATCTGCAAGTCAAGTATTTATAGTTTTTATTCTTTTTTTTTCAAGTTATTATAGTTTCATATGATTTTAATCAGGTTATTATAATTTTTTCTTTTTACCAATCATCTAAAACTACAAAACTCTAATTAAAAATTAGATTAAACTATAGAGACGTGCCGATTTTTGAAGTCAATTAGATTTTTCATCACTTATAGTAGGGTCATTTCTTAGAATATGATTTATTTTATTTCTAGAATATTATAACTATAGATATTCTAATCACCGCTTATTTATTTAATCAAAACTTTTTTATATATTATTTTTTATTATTAAACTTTCACATTCACACTCATAAAAGATGAGGCGAGAGAGAACCTCCACGTGCTGAAAAGTAGAGGTAGAGAGAGAGCTCCTGACTGATAGCATAAACAAATAGTTCAAAAAAAAAAAAAAAAATCCTGAAAATATTGAATTTTTAAACTAAATAAACAAAAATATATATGATTAGTTTAATTCATTTGAGAATAACTAGCTAGAACCGAACAATCCTAGTTCTAATTATTTAATAATGTTGTATGTGTTTTGTAGTTTAGCTAGGGGTTTGGAAACAAGGGCTCATATATGTAGTTAGGTGCACAAAGCTAGTTTGGTGAAGAACAAGTAAACAAAGTACGAGTAATAAAGAATGTATGAGAATTAAGGAAGTTATTATTATTATTATTATGGGGTGATAGATAACACACTTGGGAGAGATGATTGCGAAAGACATGGTGTTAAGTAAGTTGCATGTGTTGGAGAATCCAACTAGCATCATCTTCCTATCGATTTATTGTTATAAAATTCAAGAGTTAATTAATTAATTAATTAATTAGTTAATTAATTAATTAAGCTCCAGACAGAAGAAGCACTTGGGCAAGTTTGCTTTTTGTAACTTAGAATAATTATTGTAGGCACATCATGAAGAAGCAGCAGCGCAGACATGTAGATCTCTCGAGCTTTAATTTATTTAATTAATCTCTCTCTCTCACATACGTATGATAATTATGCTTTTAAGAGAATTTAATAATTTCAGAAAATTAAAGCAGAACTGAGATGGGGTCAACAACACCTTGAAAGCCTCATCATTTTCACTTATATCATGCTGATGACCACCCTTTAATTTAATTAATTACACTTACAATTAATATGACCAACATTCATGTAATTAATCCATAATGTAGTTTTTTCTATACATTTATATTATAAAACTTTTTCTCATTGCATGTAGTGATTATTATTACATAAGTACGCAGTCGGAAATAATTATAAAAATATATTTAAAATTAACTTATGTAACATACTATTGTTTTTCAGGATCATCCAAGCGTTCCACGTTATGCTTAGAAATTATAATGGACATCATTAAGCCAATTTTAAAAATTTTCAGGTAACTCAATTTTAAATATTCCTAATAATAATTAAGATGCATGCATGTGCATGCAAGTCTCAATTACTTCACTCTTAAGTATTAAACAATTATTTTGGGTAAAACAAAAAAAAAAAGTATTAAACAATTATTTAATTTATCATATATATAAAGGCTGTTCATCACATCAAGAACGTTAAGGATACGTCTCCGACTTCAATGAAAAGTAAAAGAATCAAAAGAAAAAGAAAATAAAACTATAGAATACAACAAAGAGACAAAGAAATCTTAATGATTTTGTATCTGGCAGAGCTGGGAATACTGATTCAAATATACCTCAAATAAGAACCAGGCCAATTATTCCCATTAACTTCTGATATACACTTCTTCATGTTCTCTGTGTCTGTATATATACATAAATTAGTTATTATTTATTTACTTATTAAAAAAAGCAAAAAATGGAGAAGAAGTTACATTCTTCTGAGAGCATGCATGGCCTTGCGGTGCTTTTTGTTGCTTCACCTGTCTGTGTATATAATCTTTCTTCAATCAAACAAACAAACCAGTAAGGTATCACTTGCATACTGCCTCACCTTTGTTTTAATTATTGCTCTTCAATAATTGTTAAAGTTCTTTTATCACCATGCTTCATTATTCATAACTCGCTCTGCTCGTGAAATTCATATATATTAATTTATACCATAATTATGTATACTCTGTGTGTGTTGAAATGCAATTGACATAAGAATTTTCTAAGGTTCTTATATACTGTAACTAGCTAAATTCTTGCAATATACAGTAAAAGTAAAAATAATAAAATATCGTTCTTGTTAAAACAAAAAGAGGAAGTAGCAAGTTTTACCTTTAGCTACTTGTGAGATTGTGGGGTGTATGTTTTCCCTTTTTTTTTTTTAAAAAAAAAAAAAAAAAACGAGGAGGAATGGTTTGTGTATAAAATTATATTGTCGAACTCACAAACTATTGATTAAAGTGATAAGCAATCTTACTTCTGTAATAAAGAGAATACAAGTTTGAAATCCAAAAAAGTATATTTCTTAAAAGAGGTAAAAATTATTTCCATTCTAAGTCTTGAAAGTTATTATAACCTTAACTCAATTAAAAAAAAAAATTTACCCTGTAAAAAGAACAAACTACAACAGATTAAAACAATAAAACTTGAGACCCAATTTTTTTTATTCCAACAATTATGCAGCAGAAATTTTGTAAACTAATAAAATTTTCGGATGACCTAATTATTTACGATGAAGAATTCCTTCCTATATATATATATATATATATATATATATAAAATATTGCTTTTACTAAGGATTAAGTTAGATTTCTGTCACAATTGTTTTGTTGTTGAGTGTTTGTATATATTAGTCAAGATAAAGATGACCTGGCCTCCTCAATTAATAAATTAAAATTTGTGTCAATATGATAATGGGTGTCCGTGTGTCCTATACATACGTACGCAAAGACATATATAGTTAGGTGTATGTGTGTGGGTGTAGAAAGATGATAGGGAAAATATATATATATATATATATATGAGATAAAGAAATAGAAAAGAAAAGAAAAAGATGTGAGTAAGTGAGTGAGGGAATTAAGAAGAAGAAGAAGAAGAGATATGGAGAGAAGGAAGGAATTGAAAGGGGTATGAATGTTGGGAGATTGAATAATGAATTAATGTCTGTGGATGCCAAATTATTTGATGATGGGAAGGGCAGAGGCATGGGGTCCTCTCTCTTATCACCTCCATCCCACTGTTCCCAGATTCTTTCTTTTGTCCTTCTTCTTTCTCTTTGTTTCCTTCTTCAATTCTATTTATATATCCCTCTCTTAATCTCATCATTCTCCTTCATTTATACTTCCTAGCTCAAATATATATATATATATATATATATATGAACTGTGTATATGTATTAACCAATCATGCTTTGGTTAGGTTTACTTTTTTTCTATTATAGTAAGCTCTGTATAATTTCATTCTGTATGATATAACAACTCAGATTGGCGTGAGTGGTACTCTTAAGTCACCTAAACTTTAATCTTAGTCATTACTATTATGTATGTAGCATGTACCCTAATTGGGAGGAGTGTGCTTTTACTCTATGTTCTTTATATAGGATAATATTTTCTACTCTCTATTGTTGGCAGAATATACCTCCTATGTGCTGATAAAATTGTAGCCCTAGTAACATGAAAGCTCTTGTCTAAGTGGAAGATCACATACTTGATCCTACTAGTAACCTTGGAGCATTAGTATCTAACCTTATATATATAAGAAGAAGAGTATATATATTTTGTTTCTTAAAAAAATACATTGAAAGACTTATCTTCATTTAAGCCTGACAACATTCAAATACAACTTAATATATAATATTGGGTATTAAATAATTATAGTGTCTTAAACATATTATAACAAATAATGCTACTTATGCCATGTATATATGGGAGACTCAATTTTCTTAAGTAAGGTCAGAATGTAAAATTCTGTGGATATCAAAAAATTACAGTGACAGAAATTAAACTACAATAATTATACTTGAATCTAACTTAATAGTATAGTATCAAATATTAAACACTTACGGAAAAATTAATTATTTGTAACTAGAATGACTTGTTATTCACCAACAACTTGTTAATTGAGATGGTAAGGGATCTCATCCCGTATGAAAGAGAACAAAAGTTTGAATCTCGGGAAGCGTACTTATTAGAAGAGGTGAAAACTCTTTGTCCTTTAAATCTAAAAAAGGAAACTCTTGATATTACCAAAAAAAGAATGACTTGAGAAGAGGTGAAAACTATTTCCCACTAAACCTCAAAAAGGAAACTCTTGATACTAACCAAAAAAAAGTTTGACTTGTTATTCACAAATGATAAATAGTAGAACTAATTTTTTTTTGTTCAAATATGTGGAAAAATTAAATATATAATTGATTATATATTTCATTTTAATTAATTATTCCCACAATCAAACTATTTTAATATTAATGCATGACTTCCATATACGTAGTTGATTGATTCAGGCCAATTAATTGCTTAACTGATTTTTTTTTTTATTCTTAAAAATAGGTATTCTCCTTTTTGTTTGGATTTTATATGTTGGTTCCATATATACATACAATGACAGAGACGTGCATCTGCAGTATAAAAAAATAACTTATACCTGAAATAGTAAGTACAATTTAATATGTTTGGTGAATTGAGACTATTTCTTAAAAAAATACAAAAGTGTCGAAATTGATAAATGTGGATGGCCATAAGGAAGGGGCCGTGTCTGAAGGCTGCCCACTGACCATGTTTTCCACTATGTTTTTTCTTTGGCTTTTCAATAAAAACTATTATAATATCACTGTTTCATTTATACTATATAGTCAAGTGGGGCCTCCTACATTACATGATTTCAATTTGAAAAACTATATAAAATTTTCGCTACTGTAAATAGTATGATTGTATACTATAAATTTCGTATTTCATATTAATATATTATAAATTAATATTCATTTGTTGCAACATTTAGATTAGACACTGATTTGTGATTGAACTTAATGACACTATTTAGTAGTTGTTTTAGCTAATTAAGCTTATTCTTTTTTTTTTGATCAATTATTAATTAAGCTTATTCAATCATAACAATTCAAATTTAGCTTCAGTTATATATAATTCCTCATATGCCTATTATGCAACACATTCAACCACCTCATTAGAGCTATCAGAACTATCGAGATATGATTAAGTAAGTAATTAAGTTTGTTGTGAAATATTTTTTAAGAAAATTTATCTATATTTAAAACTATGAATTACATCATGAAAAAAATTGCATAAAACTTAGAATAGGGACAATCTTTTAAAAGGGTAATTGATATTCCACTTGTTGATTTGTAACAATTAAAACCAATCGTTTCTTTAAATTCCTTATCACCTGATCACAGGTTCAAATAACATTGAAAGATGAGAACCACTTCTTTTCTTTTTTTCTTTTAGACGATGCCTTATAAGAAGGATAAAAAAGAAGTAAGTCATTCTTATTAGTGTGTTGCGGGCAGCCCTAGTTTTACAGCTAATTAGGTTTAAAAAACGACAACTAATGAAACTCAAATATAATCATAATCCTATTTAGGGTTGAGATTATGGATGAAAAAGTAAACAACTACAACCCATAGAAAAGGCTGTAACATATAAGAGCATCTAGCTTAAGGTGGGGAAAAAAAAGTAAAAGTGGTATTTAGTATAATTAAAGCAAGCTAGATGGATTAGAGAAACAATTTAATTAAGTACATCACACGTGGATATGTAGATTGGGTTAAAGAAGACCAATTAATTAATTAAGACATTGTCACACTCTGCTATATATATATATATATATATAGCACTATAGTACATACCCACTTGATGGCTGAAATAAAGTTTTGATGTTGCTAGTTGTAAATTGTAAACCCCCATGTACAAAATCATTACATCACGTTCCAAACTTGATTTATATTTATCGCACTCGCTTACTTTCACTGCCAAAAGCACAACTTCTCATAGTTTAATTACACTACTTCTTATATATATATGTGTGTGTGTATGTGTGTGTGTATATATATATATCTATCTATCTATCTCTGGATCTGTTTGTGATTCGATTCGTCTCTGATTTTAATGTCACGCAAGTATATATGGATTCACAGCTTTTAATTGGCAAATCAAAATCTTATGTGTTATGTGTAATTGATTTGTTATTCAGACATACAGTTGATGTAACTTTTCGGATTGCATGGGGTTGGATATTAATTGTTGGACTTTCATCTTCAAGACTTTCTATATTGTTCTATTACCATCGAGACACTTGCAAATCTTATTGCAGTCCTATAACGACCACACACACAGTCATTATATTTATATATTTATATATATATATATATATATATATAGTTTCCATTTTATTTTATAAGGGTTTCTTCTTTCAAGGCTTATTTCACTATTAAGAATTTTCATTTCCTCTAAAAAGTGCGATTCACGGGATTGAAATTTGTGTTTTTTTCTTATGGAGATCATGTCACTTACCACATCAACCAATAATTTATTAGTCATATATGATTAATTGAAGTGTGACATTTGATATATGAGTGAGGCTTATCTTTGTGTAGAGCATTGGATTACATATATAATGTTATTATTGAGTTGAGGATATATGTGAATGTGTATATGAGATTAATAATGGAGTTAATGTCTTCTTCTTTTTGGTATAACTTTATTTGTAGGTTTCATTTGTCTGGCCAAATCAAAAAAGATATGAATCTCTGGAATGCCAATATCATGTCACCCACATGTTGCAATCAAAACCACAACTGGGAAAAAGAAAAGAAAGAAAGAAAACAGTTTCAGATCTTCCAATCGTTAATTTTTGCCTTTGAAATTAAATTAAATATCTGTTGAATTGTTTATTTATTTATAATCTCTCAGTCCCCTTTTTGTTTATTTCACGTCTTCAACGATTAATGCATTAAGAAGACGACTCTCAAATTTATTCGAATCACGCGAGTTCAATCGTCACCGTAAAGGGTTATATGTGCAGGTGAAATGAGATTTGATTCAGTGATATTAATCGTCTCTGACTTGTGAAAGATTGAAATGTAATAATCACTTGTCAAAATATACATCATCTACATGAATTAACCCTCACAAATAATGATTAATTGCATTCTTATTTCACCTTTTTTTTTAAAAAAAAAAAAAAAAGTATTACGGTACCCATTTTCAAAAATATCAAAAGCATACTACCTTTTTTTTTTTTTTCCCTGTCAAATTGAAAAGAAAGCATTAAAAAATGTTTATGATCACAAAAAATAAGCTACAAGAATGTACTATATATATATATATAGATTATAATTTATTAATAAATATAATATAAATATGTTTTTTTTAATAAACAACTAGTATACTATAATATACCAAATATCAAATATATGTCTGATCATCAGAAAACAAAAGCAGTTTTAAAAACATTTGGTAGAGATCAAATTTATATTTTTTCAGCAAAAAAAAAAAAAAAAAAAAAAAAAAAAAAAATTCAAAAATAATGTTTAAAACAAATTACTTCCTGACCAAAAATAATTTTAATATTGTTATGAATATTTTCCCATACTTAAGTTATCGTTACGTCAGTTACGTAATCGTGCTTTGTTTCAAAAAAAAAAAAAAAAAAAAATCGTAAGCTCAAAACCATCTATAAGGGAGTCTAAAAATCTCTACTATCACAATAAAACTACTATATCAAGCCACATATATTATAACTTACTTTAATGGAAGGAATTTAGCAATAGTAAATTGTAGAAATTAGAAAGTGACATGCCAACTTAGTTAGTTAATGTCATGATTACATTTTTCTTTATATAAACACGCCTCCTATGGCATCTAACACATTGCGGTTCTTCCATATATGTATCACACTACATCGTTTGGTTTTTGAAATGTCAACGCTGAATTTATATTATATTTATGTATCTATATTTTCTTTTATATGTACAAATATCCTCTATAAGGAAATAATCATGTTTGAGATCATGTCGGATATTAAACGTGGATACCTCTTTTAAAGTTTTCATTTTAAATAGGATCGCTTGAAGAAGAGGATGTACACACATGCTTAAATATATATATATATATATATATATATATATGAAAATATTTGTAAAACATTGATTATATACCTCATGACTTCATGCAAAATATGAAACCATAGCCCTAACAGGCAATACAACTCTCTCTCCCCTCATCCATAACCACTTTGGTGTAAATTCAGCGTATACTCATGTCACTTTAGACTTGAATATAATCTTGCCGTTAGGAGTATTAAGGTTAAAGCCCACCTAATAAGTATGCTTTCTTGATATTCTAATTTTTGTTTTCCTCCTTATGGTGTGAGATTGATTATCATTTCAATCAAATAAATGCTATTTTTAGAGTAATTTAATTTAACTTTTAAAAAGTGTGTGTATATAATATGTAGAAATTTTTGTGTGTTTATTATATCTTAAAATAGGAATAATTTACTATTTTCTTAAGAAAAAAGTTCTACTCGTATTATATATTTCTCTCGAAAAGTGAGTTATTACATTCTTACAGAACTCTAAAAATTACAACAGTAAATTTTCACGAAATATATTGAATCCATCTTGCCAAAGGATTAATTTATGTACATGAAATTTTATTACTCAGTTCAAAACTGCAAGCAATTTTACTTATTTTAGCTAATAATCAATTATATTAATTAGCTTTTGGGTGGTAGATGAGGATGGAGTGATTTTTCTTAATAAAGATTCCATGCTTATCTGTTAAGACGAGGATGGAGTAATTATGCTTCATAAAGACTCTGTAAATTAAAATTGAACTGTTTGAATATAATTTAATATTATATTTTGTATTTTAATAAATACTTAATGTATAAAATAAAAATAATCTCCTAAGTTCCGATCGGGTGAGTTGACTTGATTCCCTTATTGGTTCAGAATTTTGATTAAACCAAAATTTCGAACAAATCGGATTGAACCAGAATTTGAACCTGGTGTTGATTTGGCACAATTCGGTCCACCTGATGGGTTGAGTAGATCAAGTAGTATGAAGAAATACTTACATACTCTAGGAATATCATATCATTTAAATTTTGTTTAATCAAAATACAACAACACAACATAATTTAATTCTAGTTAGCTGATAATTCATTTAAAAAAATCTCATTTTATTTTGACTTCATGAAAAATTAATTGGATTGAGTTCAGATGATGTGTGACACTCTTGAGTATGTAAGTATTTTTTTGGTAGGATGGTGTTTAAGTATCTTTGCCCTCCTGAACACTGAAATGATGTCATATTAGTTGAGTTAATGGCATTTTTGGGGGTAATACGCTGAATTTATGATGAATTTCTAGTAAGGTTCTAGCTTGCATTTGTATAGGTTACTTATGTAAAAAATCTTCCGGCAAAAAAAAAAAAAAAAAAAAAAAAAAAAAAAAAGGTCAAAAATCTCAAAACTAATATACAAAGTCATTGTTTGAATTAATATTATATAATATTACTAAAAGATATTATATAATACTCCCTCCGGTCCTAATTATAGGAACTATTTATCAAAATTTGAGGAGATTAAGGAGAGAAGTTAAGTTAGTTAATCATAATTATTTTCCAAAAATACCCTTACTTAAATTAAACAACACATTTTTTTTTTTGTTTCAAACGCCAATACGAAGATAACATTAACAGATCTCAAAATTCTAATGGCCTGTATCATCCCTTTGAAACCTCTCTATTAGGGAGAAAAAAATGGAGCTGAAAGAGTACAATAAAAATTTTAATGTCATATATATATATTAAAAAATACTTATTCAATTAGCCGGAAGCTAGTTGGAAGATTTTTTTTTCAAAAAAAAAAAAAAAAAAAAAAAAAAAAAACATAGTTGGAATATCATTTTCATAGTTGTACCAATTTTATGAAAGAGTTGCAGAAAGATTTGATGGTCACTGATATCTCTCAAAATTATTCTACCATGTAAAATTTTTATTCATACCAATTTAATTGCACATTAATATACTTAATTAAATCAATCAAGTATCAACACATTTTAATTGTGGCCTGCAACATGTTGAATCTCTGCATTACGGGGAAAAACAGAGAGCTGAAAGCATTAGAATGAGGCATAAGTTATAATTATATATGTGTATTATTCAATTATTATTGAGAAAGTATAAATAGGGGTATTATAGGAAAAAATTGACAAAATTTAAAACTTGCTCTTATAATTAGGACCAAAACTAACTCTAAAATGTGTTCCTATAATTAGGACCGGAGGGGAGTATTACCTAAAGGTATAACTCCCTTCTATAATATAAGACATATTTACTTAATTTGATTAAATTAAGGAAATTAGTTTGAGTTAGTTAATGTAATATATATCTTTTAAAACACTAATTATTTTTCTTGATTTCCCCGTCACTCTCCTCATTGATTATTATGGAGGGAGTATCGATATGAGTAAATTAAAAAAATATTGAAAAACATAAAAATAGATCTTATATTTAAAATTAAAACCAACTATTTCAAATAAGTCATATATTAAGAACCAAAGCATAGGCAGACCCACCTATTGGATTGGGGGGTAAGTGCCCCTTTAAATTTGATATTCTTTTTTTAAAATAATTAATACATGTTTGAATAATTGCACACCCTTAATACATCGAGACTAGACTTCATAATCGGATGAAAGATAAATGGTTAAATGATTGTTTAGTGCCTTATATTGAAAAAGATGTATTTGATAAGATTGATAATAAGACAATTATAATGGAATTCCAAAAATAAGGCTTAGAAGAATGACATTGTAATTATTTTTATTGTAATATACTTTTATTATTAAAATATATATACTTAAACTTATTAAGTCTTACCCTTCATCAATTTATGTAATGCATTTATTTACGAGATTTAACCTTTATTTTTCTAAATGACATGATTTGTAAAATAATTGTCTCTCTTATTACATCATTAGTATTTACTTGATTTCATAAATATTTTTTGATATTTTTTTAATTTTATTTATATTTTTTTTTTTTAATACATTTAAAACATTTCTTAAAAAAAAAAAAAAAAAAAAAAAAAAAAAACCCCCTGAATATCCCCACCAATTGTACCCCTTTATAATTTTCTGGTCCACCCCTGAATCAAAGGAAGTATATAATTATGATCTATCTTACTCTTATTTAACATCATTTAAAATACGAAAATGTTGAATCATTTACCTTCATCGGTTCAAATTCAATGTCCTATCCAATTTTCAGTGGGCTGGATGATGAGAGTACAAAAAAGACAAAATCAATAGAGAAATGAGAAAGGGAAGGGAGAGGGGGTTGCGTCCACGGAAGAGCCGTCAAAGGGGCAGCTTCCGCTTCCCTCGATCTGGACCCCACCACACCTTCCCTCACCTCTTGCCACCCTACCTATCTAATATCCTTTGAAAAGACAGGCAAAACTCATCTCATTTTCAGATTTATTTGTTTTTAACTTTTTTTTTTTTAGAAAAAAAAATATTTTAATAAGTTAAGAAAATCTTAAATAAAAATAATTTTTTAACTAACATTTTTTTTATAAAAAAAAAAAATATTTTTTCATATAAAAATCGGTCAATTAAAAAATTTAATTTAAACTATCCAAATCTTATCTAAATAGTTCAGATGATATGACTCCTCCATAGGTAGAGAAGCCAATTTCCCCACGCGTTTCCATCACCCCTCAATTAGCGCATGTTGCATCTTCAATTTGTGTTTTACATTTTACATTACAGGTCAACCCCTTTTTCAACCTGAATTCGGGCCTTGAAAATGATATTATGAGTTACTTTTCCGGTTTTAAATATATTATTACACTATAAATTAATCATGATTTGGATTTTCACCATCCATTGATTTGCACGTTTTTTCCCCTTAGTTTCAATCTGTTTCGTTATTTCGTGTTTATTTCCTATCAATAACTATATATAACTTGTTATGAAAAGAAAATATGAAAAAACTGTAGTATTAGGAGAGTTTATGTGATTTAATAATTTATAACATACTCCCTCCAACCCTAACCCTAAGTATATGATAAAGTTAGTAGTGGAATTTGCACTATAAACTTTATCCTATATTTAGGACCGGAGGTAGTGATACATTTCAATGATAGTTAATTAAAGGTTTGTTTGGTATGACAAACTTGGAGGGAAGAAGGGGAGAGACAAATTTTTATGAGTTGGATTTAAAAAATTGGAGAAATATGGGGTTACAAAATTTTAATAAATAGAAGAAATAAGAAAAAAGAATAAGAAATTTAATAAAAAAATTATAACCTCACTTTTCTATTTTTTTTTTTAAATTCAAATGAGAAAAAAAAAAAAAACTTTCTTTACCCTCACTTTCACTTTCACTTTCACTTTCCCTCCCCTTCCTTATATCAAACAAGCTCCAAAAGTTATCAAATAATATTTAGATTGTTTGGTTTTTTGAATTAGTCTTTTTCCATCAAAAGCTAGGCATTGTATATATTAATGTTTTTTTATACATAAATTTTAGGAAAGAGGTTGGGTTCATGCACGATCCAAAGGTAGGATGAAGTCTCATTTCCTTCTAAGTGATACCAATGTTGAACCGGGCGAGTCGTCTATTACTCTCGATATTTACCTATAAGCACCCAGAAGCTAGAATACCTCCCTCAACGCCTTAACCAATCAACTCCAGGATTGAATCCTCTTTCTTCTAGTGAGAGTGTCTGATCATTTTACCAGTTAAACCCAAAGATAAGGGGTTGTGTGTGTGTACCCAGGAGCTAGGATACCTCCCCCAATCCCTTAATCAATCAATTCCAAGATCGAATCCTCTTTCTTTTAGTGAGAGTGTCTGATCATTTTACCAGTTAAACCTAAAGATAAGGGGTTGTGTGTGTGTGTGTGTGTGTTTTTTTTTTTTTTTTAAATGTTGAAGAGTGTGTTTGTGTGTGGGTGTTTACGTTGAAGAGTCAATTTTGGATAAAAATGAAGATAAATTGGGCTTACATGGGTTTAAAAGCAGGTTAGCCCATGCCATTCTATTTATATATTTTACCGTATAAAAGTAAATATATACAGTACCTACCCTTTGATACAAGACAAGTTCAAAGAAGAAGAGAAACACAAATTATGTTGATTGAGGAGATAAACGGTTTCACCTGTAGAGAAATGTGAATACAATTTTGATTTATGGAAGCGCATTTATTATAAGAGGTGAAAATCTTTACTCTCTAAACAAATAATAAAAAAACTCATCAACCAATTTAAATATAGCGGAAGAAGCTAGTCCTTTAAAGCACTTTGCCTTTCAATTGAGAATCAAAATATTATGAATTTTGATAAAAAAATATTAATGATTCTTAAATAATTTGACATTAATATTTGAAAATTTGATAATGATATTTTAAAGTTGCATTGTAAAATTTTAGAACACTAGTATTAAATTTTAAAAAAATTTATCAACGTCAAATTTTGAAATAAGTCTCAAATCATTTAATAATAACCTTTGGTTTCTTATTGAAAATATTAGTGTCAAATTTTAAAATATTAGTGTTAAGTTTTTGGAAAAAAAATTCAGCGTCAAATTAACTTGATGACCTTTAGTTCTTTACTGATATTAAATATATTTTAGTCGTCCCAAACAAAATTAAGTAATTAACAGTTTAACACTATATTTCCAGGTTAAAAAAAAAAACCTATATTTAGTATTTACCACCACCAAGGCACCAGTGTAGCATCCTCCGTTTTGAAGAACAACAATTAATAAATGGCTTGATTAAACTATTCATCAAGATGTTTTATGTATATAGTTGAGTTTTAGACCTAATCAGGCCCAAACTCTTTAACTGAATATTATTTCAAAGTTTATCAAAATATCCAAAATATATCAGAGTATACAAAATGAGCCTTAATGTGACAGTATAAAATAATCCAACATATACCAAAAATACGGAAGCACTACTATTAGCAAAATTAATTTAAGCTTCCAAAATCTTCCCTGATAGACCCACACAAAAACCATCACCTAAAAAATAATAATAACCACCAATCCAACTCATTATAAATGTCAATATGTGCTCGTGAGGTATCATATGAAACAATTTATATAACAAAGTATTAGAAATATAATTCACAAATTCAGTATTACAATTTCTATATCGAATTTCACTTCATAATTTACATATATAATATGCCAAGCAAAAGATTCCAAATCATGAGGCGTCACCCGGCCAGAGTCCCTAGTTTGTCATGATTGGATTATGATTCCCCTCCTTTTAATGAAATCAAGGAGGTCTCACTGTCCCTTAACTGAACCTTAATTCGACCAAAGGGAACGGGTGTTACTAAGGGTCCTGAGAATGTCAAAGTCATTTACTGTGCACCAAGTGGTGGTATATCATGTGATATATACTTACATGAAATTTTTCATCACAACCCCACAACAATCCATCCCTTCTCGTATCAGATCAACCCTCACGAAATAAAAATGACAATGAACCATCACATATAATTATCAATTTACAAGCTATCAATAGAATTTTTTCAATCTCATAAAGCAATAGAATTAACAAGAGAAAATTCTAGAAGAAAATTTCATTACAAACATATTTTTCATAGATTTATATAGTTAAATCACTTACAAACGTCATACTAGCATATATAATAAGGGAAAAGTGGTTACCTCAAGTTCTAGACACAAAAACTAAGCTTGAGAGAAATCAAGTCCACTCTAAAAATAAATATATAATTATATGTTAATAGAATTAACAAAAATACCAACTAATACAATAATAATAAATTAAACAATAATTGTCTCACTTTAGTTTTCTTAGAAAAATGACAATTTATCTATTTCTTTATAAACCTCAAGTCTAATCCATTTAATCGTCAATATAACTTCCAATAAATTATAAATTTGAATATAAGAGACCTATTATTGAAACCCTCAAATTCCCAACATAATACTAACTTATATAAGTATAACCCAATTCATTAAACAAATCTTCAAACCTCCACATTATCAAAATCATATCAAAATCTACTTTAAATTCCAAACCCCAACTTATAATTTCATATGATTCAAGCTTTAGAAAAACTAAACCGGTTAAACCTACAATAATACCTATAATAATCCAAACGAATGTTTTAAACTCATTTAATCGGTATAAATATGCTATAAGACATAAATCCTAAATTATTTTAAATAAAAATTAAATTTAAATTCCTACAACAACTAACTAATAAATCTAAACTGATTAAAATTATCTATTAATCATGCTCTATATATTTTTGCTCATCTATTATCAAAACTTTGCTGCAATTCTACCCCCAAAATTTTCATTAATCAGTACTAATACTAATTTTATTTTATTTTCATATGCTGCTAGAAATACAAAATTATTGTATCCACTACAAAATAGTATGCCTCATCATAGTCTTCAACAACATTTGTTAAAATCTTTATTTTCACTTAGATATTTATATATTTCACACTTCAGCTGGGACTACAGCTCTATCATTTTCACTATCGAAATAATGTAATCATATTTTTACTGCGTCTTGTCCCTTTTACTTTTGTCCAATCACCATTCTATCTACTTGCAAGATAGACTTATGCATAAGATCCGCATTTGATCACATGAAATCATTATTAAGACTGTTATTGACAACTTAATCTTTTCCAGTTCTATTTTTCCTATAACATAATTGATCGAGATTTCTTTATTACTTTTAGGTACCCGAGCCTCTTTTGAAGTTTTTTTCATTTAGTTATGTGTTGGCCTCTTTTGAAGTACCCGTCTCCTCAATATGGTCATTTTGATTATTTACTCCTTTATATTTTCTTTTGGAACCAACTATTCTCTCATCCTTCAGGCATGTCTCGCTTTCATTTATGATGATTAGAGCATTTTCAACTGGAATATGAGATTTAATAATTCTCATTTAGGTCAGTAATTGCATCTGATAGATTTTTTTGCAATATTTATGAATGCAAAACCTAACAAATTTATGTTTCATTTTGTATATTTGAGGATCTATACTTGATAGTAATTTTTCTCTTTTCTAGCTATTCAATTTCTCCCATTAATGTTAGGAAAACTGTGTCAAATGGCAATTGACTAATCATGCAAAGATAAATCTCCTGAATCTATTTGTTTCTAATAGGAACATCCTTTTGTTTTATTTAGAGACAAACAAGAAGGAGGAAGTTCTTCCGCAACACTTATCTCAATTTCTTTTAAATATCCATCTATGTGCATTGTGGTGGATCAATAGAAATGCACATTCAAACATGTTAAGATGGAAAATACCTCGCTCCTAACCAAAAGCTGATTTTATTGGGAGAATTTGGTTAACCAGTATAAGTACGCATTATGTAAGATAAAATATACTAACACTAGTGCAAAAAAGGCTTTTAAGACCGACAAAAGAGGGGTCGTAAGACCGACATGCGACCGGTCTTGTTCCAAATTGCAAGATATTAAAAGTCTACCATTTAAGACCGACTCAACCGGTCTTAAAGAAACTCTTTTAAGACCGACATTTAAAAACTTGGGTCTTAAAAGTTGTACTAAATGAAGACGAAATATTTTTTGTTCGGTCCTAAAGCTCAACTTTTAAGACCGGCCAAAAAATAGGCCGCTCTTAAAAGATCGGAATTATAAGACCGACAAGACACATACGGTCTCGAAAAATAGCGGCTTCTAAGACCAGACGACTAATTATACACGGTCTTAAAAGGCTGACTTTCAAGAGTGGATCATAAATACATCCGGTCTTAAAGATTTTGATTTAAAACCGGATGTCTAAATATACCGGTCTTAAAAGACCAACTTTTAAATATCAAAACTCAAAAGTGGTCCTGACCTTTAAGACCGGTCATATAATTACATCCGGTCTTAACAAGTGAACATTTAAGACCGGCTTATTATTTCCGGTCTAAATTTTCCCGAATTTTTCCCTGCTGTTCTTCCTGATTATATATATACACAAATCCACCACCCAATCCAAAGACATAAAAGTCGATACTTTAAGCTACAAGCTATGAACAATTATTTGAATAAATTGAATTGGAAAAAGAATACAAATATTATTCACCATGAGCTATTTGGCCTCTTAATTAATGATTACTATGACTACAACACCTAAATTAATTCATACAATAAGATAACTTACTTACAAATACAATAAGTTACAAGTACAACATACATGCGCCCAAAATAATATTCACCATGCCTTCATCTGATTCCCCCACCCAACAACGTAACATCCTCTTATATAACATGCCCCTTTGATCGGATCCCGCCACAAAAATAAAACAAGAACAAAATTCATAGTCAAGTGACATTAACTATGAACATAGATAGAAGGAATATAATATATATAGTTAAAGCCTTAAAGTCTTCAAAGAAATCTGCATATGAATATTACCTTATGAATTGACTCTTTTATAAAGTGATATCTTCCCATATCCCTTCTTGATGATCACTTCTTATGCCGGGTTCATTATCCGCTTCATCTTCTTCGCTCATGTCCTAGACCCCTTGAAAAAGGAGTACTCTCGTGAATACCATAATTTGAATTCATTTCCTCATCAATATCAATGACCCTCTTTCCTTGGAGAGCTACACCACATTTTATTTTCTTGATCTAAGTGATATAGAACACTTGTTTTGCCCGGGTCTCGCCATAATAAAAGGTTCATCTCCAAAACTTCTACCATTGACATCGACTAATGTAAATCCTAGCCGATCGATCCGAACACCATTATTGACATTAACCCACTTGCATTTGAAAATGGGAAATCTAATTTTCACATAGTCCACCTCCCAAATCTCTTCAATAACCCCATAATATGGCATGACCGCCAATAAAGGGCTCTTGTCTTTCGAACCGGAGAAGTGCATAGATTCAGCCTCTAACATAACACCACCGTTCGACCGTGCTCGTATCATCTAGGGACTTCGTAAAATGTATAACCATTGATCACATACGAATTCCAACTTATGACATCAACCTCAGACCACCTCGCTAACCATTTGATTGTATCGTAAACACATTCCTCTCCCTCGACCTTTTGTTTGAACCAGTTTGCAAAAGTTCTGTTATGCTCCCTAATCAACCTTTGTTCACTCATTCGATGATTTTCTTTCCTTACAGCTGCTTTATGTGCAGCTATGCTGGCTTGAACTTCATCGACATTATTCAAGATGTATAAGTGGACTTGTGACAATTCATCAGATCCACACTCTTTACGAAGCCCCTCGTCTACCCCCATCAAAGATGCCGACGTTTTGGAAGCCCAATATGTCTTACTTTGGCCAAATAATTTTGACAAAATTCCATGGCTTCTTCAAACATATTTCTGAACAATCGATGCTTCGGGCCGGTATGCTTCTTCACGCACTTTTAGGAATTTCATAGATCTTTCAATTGGGTACATCCACCGTAAATGGATAGGGCCGCACATCTTTATCTCCCTCACTAGATGAACAATTAGATGAACCATGATGTCAAAAAATGTAGGAACAAAAAGCTTCTCAAGGTGGCACAAGATAAGATATCCTTCATTCTCCAATTCATCCAACTTTTCAATCTCGAAAACTTTACTACAAAGCGCATTGAAGAAGACACAAAGTCTAGTCAAAACGACCCGAAGATCATATTCGGCGATGCCTCGAATAGCTATCGGGAGTAGTCATTGCATCAAGACATGACAATCATGAGACTTTTGGCCTACTAATTTCAAGTCCTTCATCGATACAAGCCTCTTCAAATTTGAAGAATACCCCGTGGGAACTTTTGTGCCATGTAAACACTCACAAAAACTTCGCTTTCTCATCCTTAGACAAAGTATGAGAAGCCGGGGACAATAAGTTCTCTTCCCATCTCGGCCTTGATGTAACTCTTCGCGTATTCCCATTGCTATCGATCCAATCTTGCCTTCACACCATCCTTGGAACTACCTTGTATGTTGAGAAGCGTGCCGACAATACTATCACATACGTTTTTCTCCACATGCATGACATCAATACCGTGTCTCACATCAAGATTGCGCCAATATGGAAGATCGAAGAATACAGATCTCTTTTTCCATATATTTGTTTCTTTTCTACTCTTTGCGCCTTACCGAAGACGACATTGATATTTTTCACCTTTTCATAAACTTGCTCCCCAAAATGCCACCGAGCATCTTCATACTCTTGGCCACCAAAAAAGGCTTTCTTTAATCGACGATATGGGTGGCCCCGTCTAAGAAATCTCCTATGTCCAAGATAAACCGTCTTTCTTCCATGTTGAAGTTGATGGTAGCGTGTGCCTTCTTCACAAACCGACATGCTTTATGGCCTTTTACACTATACCCCGACAAGTTCCCATATGCCGGGAAGTCGTTTATAGTACAAAATATCATGGCTCGCATTTTAAACACCTCCTTCTTGAAAGAGTCAAAAACATCAACACCTTCTCGCCCACAACTCCTTCAAGTCTTCGATCAAGGGTCAAGGTAAACATCAATGTCATTTCCGGGTTGTTTCGGTCCCGAAATCAACATAGACAAGATGATGTACTTTCGTTTCATGCATAACATTGGAGATAAGTTGTAAATAATCGCAGTACAGCCATGAACTATGTATGCCGCTAAGGCTTCCATATGGATTCATGCCATCCGTGCTAAGGGCAAGCCTAAGGTTCCTGGTTCTTCGCCGAAGTTCGGAAATAATTGATCGATTTTCTTCCATTGAGAAGAATCGGCCGATGTCGAAGCTTTCCATCGAAATCCTCTCATCTCGCATGCCACCTCAAATTTTTTGCATCATTTTCATTCGCAAACAACCGCTTGAACCTTGGTATGATTGGAAGATACCACAACACTTTTGCAGCCCCTTATTTGACTTGTACCTTGGGGTTTCACATTTCGGACAATTCTCGCTCCTCTTCAAACTCTTTTCTATACAATACGCAATCATTCGGCATGCATGGATCTTTTTGTACTCCATCCCCAAAGACAAAGTATTTTCTTAGCATCATAGTATCGATGCGGCAACACATTATCATCCGGAAGCATGTCCTTAAAAGCCTCAAGCATTTCTGAAAACTCTTGTCGCTCCATCCATGACGTGCCTTCAAGCTTACCAATTTCAATACAAAGATTCAACAATTGGTATTTTTTACACCCACGGTATAGAGGGGTCTCTCGCATCACCGCACATATTACCATATGCATGTGATTGATGAAAAGCCTCTTCTCCTACATCACGGATAATGTCCTCTATGTGATCATCCATATCCGTGTCATTATCATCAAAGGCCACTTCCCTATGTTGAGACCCACTTGGTATTTTTTCACCATGCCATACCCATACCGTATAAGTCTTACAAATTCCTTCACAAATTAAATGTGTGTGTATAACTTCGACTTAGTCGCCTCTCATTCAAACATTTTACACAAGGGCAATAAAACTTCCCACCCTCATCATGGGCATTTTGTTTAGCAAATTTTATAAAGTCCCTCACCCCATTCTCGATATTCAACACTCGTCCGTTTAGCATTTATCCAACTCGTGATCCATAGTAGAATTCCTATATATATAGACGGAAAGATTTAACATACATATATATGCTCAAATGTCGGTTATGTCTTTTTTTTCCTTTTTTTTGGATAAACTTGCTCATTAAATGCAGAACGAAGAATCACTTTTGGTCATAAATGTATCGCAGTGAATCCAAGAACCAAAATAAATGCATGACGAGGAAATTAAATGCATCGCATGAAGGTCTTGTGGACTCACCTCGTAGATATAAATTCAAATGCGTTTGCTTAGTCTTTCTTCTCCCGCCACGAACGTTGATGTTGCAGCAAAGAAGAGTAACCTAAAAACATTTATTGGTCAGTTGGGTAGGTCTAAAGTGCAATTATAATCTTCAAAATACAATATCCATTAACAACACAAAACCCACAAGAACATTTGATCGATTTCGCTCAACCCAGAAAACCCAACGATGAGCAGAAAATCATAAAGTTATATAACCGAAACACCTCTTACAGCTTGGTCTATAGACGTTTAGCTAAGGAACCGAAAAGTGATTGTCGAGAGAGCAACGCGAACCAACGACGAAGTGGCGACAGAACCTGAGTAACACTTTAGGCGCGACAAGAGAAGTTCAGAGAGGGAAATTTAATATTCCGCGCGACAGAGCGAGACATGTTTTATATTTTGGATTTTATTAAGACCGGAGTTTTATAATACTCCAGACCTAAATTGAGACAATTAAACCGGTTCATTAAAAAGTAGACGGTTCTATATATAAAACTTTTTAAGACCGAAGTTTTATAATACTCCGGTCCTAAAATTCCTCGTTTTTGTGTTTTTTAAAAAAGGATTTGGCGAGCGCAAAGAATCGAATGAATAAAAATTAAAGGAAAACTGGAGTTTCTTTAATTACATATATTACTTGCATATGCACGTACACAAGAAAAAATACAAAAGAAAAACAAGCAGAAAATTATCAAAAACAAGAATCTTACTAAACATCTCCTAAAGCTTATTATCCTCCAAAGCCTTGGCGATTTCGGCGTGAACAACATTAATTTCCCGCGGAGATCAAGAAGTTCCCGTCTTCGTTGCATCACCCACAATGCATCACTAGAGGAAAGAGGAGAGGGGTCACGGAGGCACGCCGGGGCCAACCGGTTGGAGAGGGGGAGCAGGATGGAGGGGTGGGCAATCTCTTCATCATCCGAAGAAATAACAATGGGTCCAACGACCCGAGACTCTTCTCGTCACAATGGAACGCACTCGATGGAGGAGGCGCACCGTATAACGATCGACGGAAGGCACGAGCATCACGAGTAAGAGTACCCCTACGAGCGGTGATCTTGTATCTAACCATGGTTTGAGCAAGTTGGGTGGGGCAGAGAGGTATGAGGAGTTACTTAATAAAGGCAGAGTCAGTTCTCGATAGCCACGTACGTAGTTTGGAGTTACGAGGTAGTGAGGAATTAATAAGGAGTTATAGGTACGCGGTATAAAATTCCATTATTTAATATTTTTGCAATTCATTTTATTTTAAGACCGACCTTTTTATAAAATATCCGGTCCTAAAAGTCTAAATTACTTTTAAGACCGACCTTTTATCATTAACCCGGTACTTATAGGTATGCGGTATAAAATTCTATTATTTATTTTTTTTCCCAATTCAATTAATTTTAAGACCGACCTTTTATAATGTACCCGTACTTATAGGTATGCGTTATAAAATTATATTATTTAATTTTTTTGTTTTAAGACCGACCTTTTATAATACGTCCGGTCCTAAAAGTCTTACTTTTAAGACCGACCTTTTATCATTTACCCGCACTTACACACTATTCAAATGAATGATGCAGAGTCTCTTCTGGCTTCCGTATAAACTTCCCAACTAGGCGTCTCCTCGTTCTTCGATGAACAATGCGTCTCCTCATTAAAGTTTCCGGCGTTTCACATTGTTCGATGGGTTCTCTATTTAAACCCGTTGTTACCGTACTTTCTTCACATTCTTCTCCATCACTTCTACACGGCCTCCTCCACCCCCCAGTCCTCCGTTTCCTCCTCCTCCTCTTCAACCTCAGCCCCCTCCACCACCGCCTCCTCCAAATCCGACTGTGAAGCAGTTGGTGCAGTCCATCGGTGGGGCCCGCGTCGATCAAATCGATCGACACTTGGGCCAATTGGTTCAGCTTGCTCATACCATGAACAACAAGCTTGAACATGGTACTCCACGCCAATGACGTGAGTACGATCCCGCCGAAGACGACTCCGACGACTCCGACAACTCCGACGACTCCGACGCCCCTCCCTCCTCTCCGACTACGAGAGGGATTAGTTTTTTTTTTGTTGCTTTTTTATTTTGTTTTTTTTTTTTTTTGTGATCGCTGCCCCTATAAGGCAGCGTAAAAAAATTAGTAAATAAAATATTTTTAAATTTTGTTCTCGTGCGAGTTTAGTACTTTATCCATTATCTGAACCTGGAAAGCAATAAACAAGGCAACTATGAAGGATGGATAATGGCAGACTAAAAAACCTAAAATAAAAGAACGAAGACTTTTAGTTAGTAAATCGACGGTCCTAAAAACACTGCCATTTTTTGTCAGCTTTGGTTTCCATATCCGATTGCCTCTTGTCCTTTTCATTATCGTCTTTCTTTTTCCGACAAAAAGGAAACAAACAAAACATTGTCCTCGTGTAAATCAACAACAAAAATTCACAGAATACAGTTAAGAACATACAAAAAAAAGGATCATTTACCTTATTCGAATAAGAACAAACAAAGTGACTATTCTTCTCAAGGTTGGACCTTCGTTATCGTCGGTTTTACCTCCCCATGTTTGAAACAAAGTGTCCTTTTCATTATCTTCCTTCTTTTTCCGACAAAAAGAAAAAAGACAAAATAAAAGGGACACCGATAATGCTGCTCCACACATGGAGAGGTAAAAACGACGATAATGAAGGACCTAGCTTGAGCAAACGCCGTAACCCTGCTTGTCTTCAACCCTATCCATTTAATTTGTCTCGAAAAGAGGTATTTAAAGGTGACTCGACTTTTAAGATCGCACAAATAAAAATATACGGTCCTAAAAGTTAAGCACTTGTAAGCAAAGGACTTTTAAGACCGATTATTTATAATAATACGGTCCTAAAAGTTAAGCGGACTTTTAAGAGTGACTTTTAAGACCGACCTTTTATAATACGTCCGGTCCTAAAAGTTCATGCGGACTTTTAAGCTTTTAGGAGCGGACACTAAAGCAATATACGGTCCTAAAAGTCTCATACTTTTTACACCGAAGACTTTGTGACCTTTAAGACCGGACATGCAGTTAATGTACGGTCCTAAAAGTCTCAAATTTCAAACACTAAATTAAATAGCTATATCCACCATCCAATAATACATTCAGAAACCCAAAATGGACACAAGAAAATTGTTCGAAAAATTAACTAAATTTATTTATTGAATTTTACATTGCCTATGTATATTTACAAATGAATTGTTCAAAAAAATAAACAAATTTACGTAAGATCGATTATTGTTGCTACGTAATATACTTACAAATGAATTTAGGACATTAATTATTGTCCTTTTTGTGACTCTAAGATCGACCATACAGATATTCACAAAACACATTGCGTATGTGCTCCAGTTCATCATGAGAAAAGGGAGCAAGGCATTCAAACATCTCGTAACATCAAAGACAAAGAATCGAATTAACTTGCGTGCATATTTCATTTGTAACAAGAAGTTTTAAACTGAATTAACTTGCATAATATGTAACATCAAATACATTTACCTTTGCAGTTAATTTAGTATCCCCGCGCGGGTAATATCATACATGTGTTTCATGATGTAATCGCCACATAAGTTGGACGCCGGTGGGTTGCCGACGGGTCTAAAAAGAACAAGAAATATATATAAGAGCATATATATAGCTTAATGACCAAGTTCACAAGGCAAAGGTGTGCTACAAATATTGTACCAACCTCTCGGTCCGTGCCATATGGGGTCTTTGTCCCGAGTACCACGCCTTTTCTTTTCTACTCTTTGGAAGGTCCTCATGGCACTATCATCAAAATCACAAATTTATCAATGATTCACCGAAAATTCACAAAGCAGAGATTTCGACAAGAGAATCAAAATGACATGCTTACTCGTTGATGGTCTTCACCAACGTAGGCAATGGCTCACCGTGAGTGGAGCATAAGAAGATAACTTTATGCTCCTCCATGCACATGAGGACCAATCGCGCTGGCGGCTGAAAATTCACAAAGAGAAACTATACTCGATATATATGTAGCAGAATTAAGTGAATTGCGACAAGATTTTTGATATGTACCTGGAAGAATGGCAAAAAGTACAACTTTCTTCTCACTTCACACAACCTCTTTGATATGTACGTCTGTCTCTCCTTCATGGATGTTTGACTTGAATAGACAGGCACAAGAATCCAAAATCGTTGATCCCGCCCTTTTGAACCAATTCTTGATGCAAGAACCTACAATAATGACATCGATCGTGGAATTAGTATATATGTATGTATGTCTAAACGATGCATTTAAATTATGTACTCATAGACAAAGATACTTACTTCATAAAAATTTGAACAACTCGCATCGCAAGCTCCCGTCGAGGAAGCAAGCAGGACTCAACATCAACGGTGTCAACTTGAACGGGCCGAGGATGAGGGACGCCTACTACTTCATTGGTAGCCACGATTTATCCTTAAAATATCCACTCTTCATCATATCGGATATTTTTTCCCCGGCGCAGCAGCCCAACTTAGCAAGGGGATAGAGCTTGAGGAGGGGATGGAGCTTGACGAGGGGATGGAACTTGAGGAGGAGGGGTTGAAGCTTCAGAGAGCGCAGAGACATGTACAAGCTTCACCGGCCAAGGGATGAAGGTTCCCTTGACATCACTCACAAGCTTCACTCATCGCTTTGGAGAGGAGCGGTGCATCAATGATCACCTTTTCAACCGACACTCGACTTCATCATCGCATTTGTTGGTGGTGTACAGCTTGATCCCAAGTTGTGAATAGTCCCTTTTGCAACCAATAATCGTCCATCATGATGATCGATCCTCCACATAAAGGTCACAAGGTTGCTTTGATTGTCCAACAATGCAGCTCCTCTAGTGCTCACGCACGCTTGCAGTGAGTGTGTGAAGGGAACACCGGTCTCTCGACGATTGCTCAAAAGCAGCCTCATCTCGACTCAGCTCCTCCCTCATCTCGGCTCATCTCGGATTGAAACATTGCAGCTCATTGAAGCTTCTTTAGCAGCCAAATGCGTCTGGTCCATCTCCTCCCGGTAACCATACTTTGTCTATGGCGTTTGGATGTACCAAAGACTTGCTTTATGCCTACCCGTCCTCCAATCCCCCTTACACGCCCGGTGATCCGGTTTTCCGGCCGCAACGGCCGAACATCATTCCTCCCGTCCGACACAAAAGATCCCTCTCGCTTCTTTCTTTTTAAGATCTTCCCGTAAGATACGTATAACGAGAAGCTTAGTAATGAAACATGTTTAGTAACTAAAAAATAACAATAACGATACTTACAATTCTTTCAAAGAACTAGACGAGTTTGTTCACTTGTGTAGGCGCCGCTTGGCTTTTGCCGAATATGCAACCACAACTCCTCGCGACGTATTGGAGATGGAGGAGCATGTATCACGTATGATTGGATTCTCGCTTCATCATCCAATCTCTTCCGCTTGGCCGCCATCAAATCTTTTTCGGCCTTTTGATATCCGCCGCGAGAAGCCCTATGAGGGCAATCATTCTTTCTACCTATCTCCTGTGCTTGTTCCCTTCTTTTCTGTGAATCAGAATTGAAAACATCTATTAATTATGAATTCCAGCCATGCATGTCACTAACAAAATTAGAGAACTTCGCTTCATATGAACGTCAATCAAACAAGAGTCAAATTCTTCACTTCATCAAGTTTCAACATTTTATTTAAGGAAGATGTAGAATTGTAGAAGAAATTGGAGCTATGTTTTGTAGTGCTAGCTAGATAGATAGGTTAAGAAACAAAAGAGAATTATGCTTACGTAATAATACAAACTTGATCCTTTTTAAGGCATCCAAAGGGATCAAGTCATCCCATTAGATAGTAACAATTGGGTATATAAAGTTTCCCCTTTTAAGACTATTCATTTCCTCCTTTGCAAGACAAACCATTACACAATTAATACCTTCTCATCGCATTTTACCTTTTCGTGGTTTACATATCGACTTGCATAGACAAAGGCAAGAAATGTATACTTCTATTCACACACCGAACCATTATATAACTAACAGATTAGATGAACACAATAACATTCACATATCCGCACAAAGTTAATAAGCAAACAAAAGGGAAAACAAAACTAAATATAAACTCACCAGAGCTTCGGGAGTGGTCCGCAAAGAACAAATTGTCGCCAAATTCGTTCATCAATAAATGTGTAAACTTCCCAAGGATGTTTGGCAAAGGAACCTCGGAGAAAATATACGTGTTAGCGAGAAAGGTCTTAAACTTCCTCCACCGATCAAGACAATAAGACAATGTCTTGTCTTTCAACTTCGACGATCGTGGACAAGTGTATGTAACCCGATAGTCTCCCAAATAGGATCCTTTACTTTCTTAGAGTCCACACTTTTCCACTCATCTGTCAAGATGCTAACCTTGCCGCGTGCTGATAGCCGACAAAACTATTATATTTGCTTTTATTAGGACCGACAGTTCCAACCTTCCATCAAACCGAATCTCGAGCTTTGACCCGTAAGTCCGACTTAGGGTCACATCCATCATTCGTGTGCCTCTTCTACCACGGCGTGCAGGGCGATTACGAGCCTCATTGTGAGATGAAGAGGGTTCGTTCTCACTCACACCCGGCCACACCAGAAACTGGCGTTGCGAACACGAATAGAATCGTTTTCACCGTCCATTTTCGAGACAGGAAGAGAGGAATGCCTGAGCAAATGAGAGAGTAACAGGGGCTGATGGTACGTGGGCGAGGAAGAGAGGTAATGCAACAGGAAGGGTTTCGGAACGTGAACAGAGGTTCTCCACAGAGTAACAAAAGCTTTCGCGTGAAGAAATGTATAACTTGCGTGGATTTTTAAGACCGGATGCAAAAGAGATGGTCTTAATATTTACATTAATCCCGGTCATATTAAAAGTCCGATCTTAAAAGTTTAACCTTTAAGACCGTTCCTTGTAAAACGCCGGTCTTAATATTAATGAACTTTTTTCGTACCGGAAGTATCATATGTCCTGTCTCAAAAGAAAACTTTTAAGACCGTCTTTTTAATAAGTTCGGTCTTAAAACTCTAGACTTTTTATATTTAAATTTTTCCTTATTATGTTTTACCGCAGTAAAATATAAGTACGGCTATATGAGATATATTTATAAAGTAATTGAAATTTCAATTCAATTTTTAAGACCGGTTGTTCTTTAGTCGGTCTCAATAATGTTTTTAAGAGCGGTGAAAAATTGGTCCTGCAAGAAGTTCTTTATATTTACGGAACTCGCCACCGTCATTCCTTTAAGACCGGGGTGTCGATTCTCCGCTCTAAATGAGGCGGTCTTAAAGCCCTTTTTTGCACTAGTGAACTTCCGGTGATTTTGTAAGTCAGAGAGTAATGCAAGATCACTAGAGTAGCTAAGTTAGCACTCGAGTGTGAAAGAGGAGCAAATCACCAAGAGAGGGGTGAATTGGGGATTTTAACAATCCTTTTTAAAACACTCTGAAACTAAACACAATAACAGAGCACAATAGAGGAGATGAAAGAATAGCAAGATACAACAAATTTATATTGTTTGGTCTTAACTCTTAACCTACGTCTAGTCTCCAAACACTCTGGGATTTTCACTATCACTCAGAATCGGTTATACACTCCATATTCGAAGTTATCCTCTCACTAGGATACACTCCCTCTTACAAGTTGTAAACTGATATGCCCAATCTCCAAGTCCCACGACTTGAAATTCTTACAATAAATGATTTTAATAAATGAAACTCTCTCTAAGAATAGATGAAATAAACACTAAAGTACAAATGTATCAAAAGATAATTTACAAGTAGAAAACACAAGAAGTAGTTGAAACTTGAAGGCTTTTTCATTTTCTACAGATTGGTTGTAAAGAAGACTTGAATGCAACTCCTTATATATGAAGAGAGCATTAAATGACCTTTGGATTGATCAATGTAACCGTTGGAGACATTGGACTAGCCGTTAGGAAAAATTTGGTCACTTTCTCTCTAGTCTTTAGGTAATCCAGGTGCACAGAAGTTTATGGTTGACTTCACTTGAATTAAATCCGTTGGAAGAGCAGCTTCTTGATAGAGAAAGAAAATATTAATCCCTGAGCAACGTGTAGAGAATGATTGTCCAAAAGAACGCAAATTTTCTGATCTTTGCAATAAAAGCGCTGACATCACTTTTTGCTTTAAGCTAAATCTTCATTTAACATTCTTTAAACCATCTGAAACTCACTAACAAACTAATTAAACATAGTTAGGAATAGTAATGAGTGATGATAAGAAGTATTAAAATTAAACATGAAGATTTCACAAATTTGAGCAATTTGATTTTCAAATAGAGCGACACAGACTCGAGTTTATTTAAGCAAACTAGAGTTTACAACTCTTCTTCAGGAACCAAACTTGAGTTAATAAACTTAACCTCGAGTTTCCTTCTTCCAGAGACAAATGTCACGATTTGAGCTTTGAATAACATTTTGGACTTGGATCAAATTCGAGTCTTTAAGTGACAAACTTGAGTTTGGAACTTTTGAAATGAAAATATGTTTAAGTCCACAAAGTTCAAAACTGGAGTTTCTAAAAGCGGACTGGAGTTTTCAAAACCTTAAAATATTGAGATGTTCTCTGTATGATCTAAACTCGAGTTTTCTTAAAAGATGAAAATCTTTGAAAACTCTCTGACTCAAGTTTGGCATTCCAAACTCAAGTTTGGTTAATTTAAAAAACATTGAAAGCTCTCTTTTTACACGAAACTCAAGTTTCCCATAGTAAACTCGAGTTTGCTTTAACTTGAAAAACTTAGGGTGCTCTCTGTATAACATAAAATCAAGTTTGCTTAAGTTTAGAAAAACTTGAGCATCTCTCTATTAAGTCCAAACTCGAGTTTGCACTAACAAACTCGAGTTTCCCTTTGACGGTAGATTTTTCAACTTACTAAAACAAACTTCAACTTGAGTTTACAATTGTTAGTTATCATCAAAACATATAGAGAACTAACAGAATGATCCCTTATCACTTGTAGTAAATCAGTAAGTCACTCACAGGACTTATGAAAGTTATGATAGATCACTCGAGTAATGAGATTTATCACTTGAGTGAATAAGTAACCACTCAAGTGTTGATAATCATTCGTTGAGAATTTTGCAAGTCACTCACCCACTTTGTGAAAGTGTTGATATGTCCACTCAAGTGAAAATGCTATAACTCGACTAAAAGGTAAGTACTCGCGAGTAAACCCTAAGTCACTCACGATGGTTATGCGAGTCATGACCAGTCACACTCGAGTGCAGGTAGGGGTGAGCAAGCAACCCGCAGCCCGCCCAACCGCCCGCGCCCCGCGAAAAATTCCCCGGTTGGAGCCCGCCTAGATTGGGCCCGTCACGGGTAACAGGTAGCCCGTTACCCGTTTATATTGAACATGCGGGTCATGGGTTGAGGCACGCGTAACCCGTGACCCGTTTAATATAGTTATTTTTTTTGTTCTCTTGCTCAAACAGCCACACAATTCGAAACGCACAGCACAGTGTCGACACAGTGTCAATCTCACACTCATGGTCACGGGTCACGGGTGGAGTTTCAAACCCTCACCCTCACTCTCACCGTCCGTCATCCTGTCAGTTCCAGGCTTCTAGCTTCCAAGTTACCCAACAGTGGCCAGCGTTGAAGTCGATCTCCGTCTCTCATCTTCTTCCGCCTAAGCCGCTCACCGTCCCTCATCTCTCTCGGTTCAGATCGCAGATCACCGTCCCCATTCAATTGGTTGCTCACCTCTTCTTCCGCCACGTCTCCCTCTCACTCTCCATCTCCATCTCAAGTTCTCAACAACTCAGTGACAATAAGTGTTCGTTTAATATACTTTTCTGAATCTTGATTGTCTGTATCTGTAAAATTGATTGGCCCCACTTGAGATTGATTGTATGTATTTGAGAAATTCTTTGGCTGGGTTGCTGTTGGTGTTGTTGTCGGCGTCTATATGACTGTATCTGTCTGGAAGTGTGATTTATAATTTATTCTGTAAAGGCTAAAAAAAGACAAGAGGTGGGGTCGACTGGTCGAGACTCGAGAGAGTGAATAAATAATCACAACTTCCCCATTCAATGCACCACAATAATTTATTCTGACCTATCTGTGTTTGCTTAAAGCCAGTGTGTGTCCCCTCATGCGGTCACGCCTCACTTTTGCTCTATTATTCAATTTATACTACACCACAATGTCAATAACCTTCAACCCATGCAAATCTTTCTCCTTTTTCAAACAATAGGGACAAAAAAATAATATAACCACGCTAACTCCTAATTAACATAGGTTTCAATCAGTTACGGGAAAAAATATGATGCATGGCTACATGCATTAGATTAGAATCGATGCAACACTCCGAGTCTCGAGTGAAAAACTTATATGTAACGAATATAATGTGTAATCAATCCAACGATGATATAATCAATGAGTTGATTAAGATGTATACTTTCTTCAAAAATTGAATAAACACAAGGCATCTGACTAAAAGTTGAGCATGTATAATTGATCTTTTCTTTTCTTTTTATTGTCAAGAAACATAACTGCACCAATTCTAAAAAGTTTGCTTAAGAAGAATGCTATCAAAGTTTAAGAAGAATGCTATCAAAGTTTAACAAATACTGGGGGGCAGCTGAGAAAATGAATCCTTTATTGGTTGTGGCTGTGATACTAGACCCTAGATATAAATTGACATATCTTAAGGTTGCTTTCACTGACCTTTTTCATGAACCAACACAGTGCGAAGCTATGTTGAGGAAGATTACAAGTTTATTGTATCGTTTATATGACCACTATTCATCTACTGTTCATGTTGGGGAATCTTCTTCTCAACCAACATCGGAGCAAGGGGATAATGTTGAGTTAAAACTTGAAGTGCCCTTGGCATGCGGGGATGCTACATACCAAAAGTTTTGGCCCGAGATGCGGATGAGAGTAATGTTGAGAAAATTTCGAAGTGGATGAGTACCTTGAGCTGAATTGGTCGGTTATCGTGATTCAAAATTCGACGTCTTGGCCTGGTGGAAAGTCAATGCTTGTAAGTATAAAGTGTTAAGCTTGATCGCACGTGATATGTTGGTTGTTCCAGTCTCTACTGTCTCTTCAAAAGCAGCTTTTAGTACCGGGGGTCGAGTATTAGATGCATTCAGGAGTTCTTTATCCTCAAAGATGGCTGAGGCACTCATATGTGCTCAAAATTGGCTATCCGTGAAACCACCCAACTTCAATGACTTTGATTGTGATAATTTTGATGAGACCGATGCTATTGTTATCGGTATATTGATTTGCATTTTCTATTTTCAATTATTGATGTTTCATTTCATTTTCGTATTAGTTAATACATATTAATTGGGATTTATCTTGTTTCATTTTGTAGAGGCAGATGCTGCAGCAGGAGACGAATCTGAGTAATGAATATTAATATTGTTCTGTTGGTGAATTTTTGACGTTTGAAGTCATCAAGTTTGAACTTCAATTATTAATATTGTTCTATATTTATGTTTGAATTGTGAAGTTGTGATGATTGATGTTTGATGTTTGATTTGATGAATCTATCATTATTGTGTGTTTGAAGTTTGAATTGAATGGATGAATATTAATATTGCTCAGTTGGTGAATTTTTCATTCCCACCACATATTTTGTTCTATATTTATGTTTCAAATGACAATTTTTTGTTTTTGTTTTGGGCAATAGGTAGTTTAAATTTTAAAATGTGAAAGTTTTATAGTTTAAAATTTTAATAATTGTAAGGATATTTAAAGTCTTAAACGGTAAGATAGAATGAGATATAAATACAATACAAGTTCAAAATAACCATTACGTCAACCAAAATATAAAAAAAAGTAAATCCTCATCAGATTAAGATTAGTGGTAAATAACCATTATAATTTACTGGGCTTTTTTTTAATACAAATTTATTGGGCATCAAGCTGGGCAATTGGTAAAAAAAAAAAAAACGCGTGTTCTGGACTTCTGGGCCCAAAAAACGAAAAAATAAAGGTGATTTGGGGCCAAAAACGACACTATTCTCGGCCCAAAAACTTTTTTTTAAAATAATAGCCCGATTTCATAAACGGGTAGCCCGGACCCGTTTATGAATACCCGTTTAACCCGTACCCATTTTGTACGGGTTAAACGGGGTTTCCCACGGGTACGAGGCAGCCCGTACCCGTGGTCTAGAAAACGAGCGGGGTGCGGGTTGACCCCCGGGGCAGCCCCGCCCGCCCGTTGCTCACCCCTAAGTGCGGGTAATGTTACTCGAGTGATAACCACCAACTTAGGAGTTTAGTGCCAGTCACTCGCTGATGAAGCGAGAGTGCTAGCTTCTCTTTTGGAAGTCCACTTGAGTAACATAAGGTAACTTGAAGAATCACTTGAGTCACTGGTAGAGTTTAAGTTATTTTCAAATGACACTCGAGTGACCTGCTATTTCAACAGTTCACCATTAGACACAAAGTTCATCAATACTTGAGTTGGATTAAGATAGCACTCGAGTGATGAACTCACACTTGAGTGATTCTATAATCAAACTCGAGTGTCTATTCTTTTTTCAATGAACCAACATCTCCTAGAATTCAAATTTATTGATTAACATCTGATTACATCTTATTACTACTTATACTACTTCTCAATGCTATTAATCTTACTTGTTTATAAGTTTCAGATGTTTAAGAGTTTGAATTAATTTCAAAAGCTCAAAAGAAAACTTTTTGTTTTAGAGAATTAAATGCATAGCAGAAACAAAGCACGTAAAAGCAATCGAAGAACAGACAAATTTCACTCAAAGTTGTTGTTACAGCAAAGAGGAAAGCGACCCAACCTTAAGCAAGACTCAGAGCAAACCAAAGGGATATCATATGAAGCAAAGCGAAAGTGACTAAATGCTGAATTCTTCCAAGGACACCAATCTATCTCTAATAGATAGTTTGAACTTTCACAATGGTCATTAATGACATTCAACTATAAATAGTTTTTGGCCAAAAAAAAAAAACTATAAATAGTTAAGCAATCAATGTGGAGAAACCAATGGAGCATACGATCAATCTACTACTCATTTATTGCTCATAAATTCTTGTGTAGTAATATCTTTTGATATTATCTATTCATCAGTGATCATATATGAAATAATGAGAGTAATGCTAGATCAATCGAGTGGCTAAGTTAGCACTCGAGTAGTCCCTTGTCACTTGTAGTAAATCAGTAAGTCACTCACAAGATTTGTGAAAGTTATGACAGATCACTCGAGTAATGAGATTCATCATTCGAGTGATAAGTTTAGAGTACTCGAGTGGATAAGTGACCACGCGAGAGTGTTGATGATCACTGAGTTATTTACAAATGATTTTATCTCTGTAAAATCTCAAGGTAGTCGACCTTGAGTGTGGTTGTTAGATTACAACTTGTAAGGGGGAGTGCGTCCTTTAAATATTACTTTGTACTGAGGTGCTAAGAATATGTGGAATTTGGTTTGTTAGTGAAAATCTCAGAGACTCTCTAAGGATTGGAGGTAGGTCGGAAAGTTAAGGTTGAACTAGTATAATCCATTGTACACACTTTAGTGATATCCTTTTAACTTTTCCTCTTTGATTTAATGTTTATCATATTCGGATTAAATTTTTAATATCACCCAATTCACCCCTCTTGGGTGAAACATTGACACTAACATTTAGTATCAAAACCAACTCTTCTCGTGTCAAGATTAACGTCCTGAGAAGGATCCATAGAAGGAATTCTACCATACAGTGCATCTATTTCTAGACCTCCTTGCTTCAGTGGAGAACATTTCTCCTTTTGGAAAGAGAAGTTCAAAGTCTTTGTGATGGCCACTAAATACGGTTTATGGCAAGTGATCGACAACAGAGACTACATTCCAACAAAATAGGTTGAGGAACGTCTAGTTCTAAAAACTGTTGTAGAGTTTGATGAAAATGACAAAAAATTGGTAACTATGAATAGTAAATTCATTTTGATGATTCAAAGTGCCCTTAGTCAAAAGGAGTATTTTTGGATATGCAATCTCTCAATAGCCAATGAAATGTGGCAAGCACGTAAGATTGCCCATGAAGGAACTACATGCATCAAGAAAAACAGAGTCAACACACTGGCAATCAAATACGGTTTACTTTGAATAGAGTATGGTGAATCTATAGCTGAGTTTAAACTCAAATTTACACATTTGGGGAAAACATACTATCAAAATTCCTAAGTAAGAAAAATCTTAAATATTATCACAAAGGAATGAGAGGAAAAGGTAACAGCCATTGAAGAAGCCAGAGGCAAATCAATTAGATATGTAGCTGCACTATTTGGAAATCTTTCCAAGTATGAGGGAAATATGAAGTTAAAAAATGGGTTAAGATGCACATTTTCCTACGAACTATTACCCGAGGAGCATCTGGTACAAAAAACAATTGAGGTAACAAAATTACCAATAAACAATTAAAAAGTGAAAAAAGTACCAAATAACTATTAAAAAAACAACTATCACAATTAAATTAAAATATGAGGCACTGGCGTAGGACGGTGGTGGAAACGCTGAAGAAAAGAGCGATTAAGCCTTCTTGTTGGATAAGGCAAACACCAATAGAGATGGGACCCATGCAAGGAGGCACTGTTGCAGCGGTGGCTGTTGCTTGTGGCATCGGAGGGATGGAACCAGGGTGTAAGGTACGTGCCGGTCGAAAGCTGTGGACTGCTGGATTTGGTTTTGGTGCGTGATTCTCTCCCTGAAGTTGCATACGGACCTTGATGAGAGTCGACATCAATAGAAGACGGAGACACCAAGACAGTGACGGGATAATAGTTCGTTAGCCAATTTGCACCTTAATTGTGTATTTTTTTTTCACTTTTTAATTGTTGATTGGTAATTTTGGTATCCTCAATTGTTTTTGTGTGCCAGATGCTCCTTGGGTAATAGTTTGTTAGCAAATTTGCACATTAACCCTTTAAAAATAGATTAGACGAAATCAATGACAACAACAAGAATAAAGGTGTAGCATTCAATGCCATGAAAGAAAAAGAACTTAAGGAAGTGAAGGAACCTGAAGAAAAGGATGAGTTCAGGATGATGATCCAAAGATTCAAGAAGTTCTACAAAAAAGATCAAGGATTCCACAAATTTCATAAAGGTGGCTCAAAGAGCAGACGAGAATTAAAAAAAAAATCAAATTAACTATTATGAATGTGAAAAGTCAAAACATATCAAATCTGAATGTCCACTTTTGAAGAATGAGGAGAAGAAAAAGAGCAACCATTTCAAAAAGAAAGCTTATGTGTAGTCTATCTGGGGAGATAGCTCGTTAGATGAAGAAAGTGAGGAAGAAGAAATGACAAACATCTATCTTGTAGCTCACAAAGAATCAGAGAATGATGAGTTTAATGATTTTGAACCTTCTTATGATGAACTATTATCGCTCTTAAGAAATACAATGCCTTACGCCAGATCGGCTAGTTCAATAAAATAGTTAAAGAGCTTGTGAGTTTTAAGAAAAGAGTTAAAGCTCTTGAACAACAAATCAAAGACACTTCTTCGAGTGCTCGTGAAACTTGTCTTGAGTTAGAAAGATAAAACTTTGATCTCAATATAAGTAAAGCATACAAAATTTATAACAAATGTACTTGTGTTGTTGAAGAGTCCGTTTATGTTGTGTTTTTCAAAAATGAACCTCTAGTCAAACCTTTAGATGATGAACCTAAGATGATTCATCAAGAGGAAAATCGAACTATTTCAAAAACATCCTCTTCTTTAGAAAAAGATCCTAAAATGATTTTGAGCCATCTGATCAAAACCAATCTAGAGCTTAGAGATATAACAAGATTCATCCCTTAGACCAAGTGATAGGTGATGTCAACAAGGGAGTGAAAACCATAAACAAAATTTTCAATGAAATAAGTTTCTTTGATTTTATATCTAAGTTAGAACCCTCTAACATTGAAGAAGCGCTCTCAGATAATGATTGGGTAAGAGCAATGTAAGAGGAATTGAATCAATTTGAGAGAAATCAAGTTTGAGACTTGGTGTCCAGGTCTATAAACCATCCGATCATTGGTATTAAATGGGTATTCAAGAACAAATGAGATGAATCTGCAATCATTGTCAGAAACAAGACAAGATTGGTGGCCAAAGGCTATAATCAAGAAGAATGAATTGATTATGAGGAAACACATGCTCTAGTTGCTAGATTGGAAGCCATATGAGTAGCCCTAACCTTTGTATGCATCAAAGGATTCAAACTCTATCAAATGGATGTTAAGAGCACTACTATAAAAGGGGTTATTACTTCCTTAAAGGACGTCCTTGTTAAAAAAAGGGAAGTAAAAAATGAACGTGGTGGCATTTTCATAATTAGTTGCTTGAATTTTAAGCCTTAGGCGCCCTAAAATATGATTTAGGATGCCTAAATTTCTCAAAATATATTTAGGATGCCTAAAATCAGTAATTTGGCACATTTTGGGAAATTTGTGGGTTCCAAGGAATTTTTTAGCATCCTAAAATATATTTGAGACGCCTTAAATATCATTTTTTGTGTCTAAGAATAATTTAGGACATCTAAATTGAAACTTTGGAGTCTGAAAAATTTATTAAGGACACCAAATATGTCCCAATTTTTGGCATCCGGAACAATATTTAGGACACCAAAAATGTCCTTATAACAACTCCCCTGGCAAACACCTCTGGCATTTCTCTCACTCAGTCGAATAGCTGGTGTCTTCTACGATTTCTCCCTCCTTCTCCCACTACCACACGATCGAGCTCCCCTACTCTCGCCCCTCTCTCTTGACCATGTTAAGCAAAATTTCAGATCCAAATCGTGCGGTGTCGAAGCTATTCTCTTGACTCGCTCCTGCTTTCTGGCGCCAACAATTTCATGGTGTGGGCTAGCGATGAACAAGTCACTGAATTCTGCCTTTGGGGATGCTAGACAAGCAAGAATGCCGCAATTTCAAATTTGGAGATGGTGATTGAAATGGGATTCGCTGATTTTCTAGATCTGGAGACGTCTTTATAGTAAGGTCAACTGGAATCACCGTGAGAAAGCAATCTACCACCATTGATTTCATATCTACAAAATCCACTTCTGTTGGCTTTTTTTTTCTCCAGGTTGTTTTTTTTTTCTAGATTTATTGAGGGCATGGATGGGTTTGGTTGATGATTTGTTGAATAATCATGTTTGATTGTTTATTAGCTTCAATTCTTTGGTTGATTCATTTCTTTTAGCGATTCCAATATGATTAAACCATTCTTCAAAATACGATGGTTTGGAATGTTTTGAACTGCACTGCACTGCTTGGTTTTTTCTGTCGTTCACCTCCAAAGTGGTCGCTGGTGTTCTTCTTGCCATTTGGATTTTTTTTTAAAAGCTTTATGGCATCCTAAAAACAATTTAGGATGCCAAAAGTCTCACTATGTCGTCCTAAAAAATGTTTGGAAAGTCAAAAGTCTCACTTTATAGCGTCCCTAAGATAGACGTCCTTATGAAAAAGGACATAAAACAGGTAAAAAAAATGGACGTTATAGAGTGTTTTTATAGTAGTAGAGCACCTTCCTAAATGGCTACATTATGGAAGAAGTCTATGTTGAAAAACCCATAGTTTCGAAGATGTGTCTAAATCATACTATGTTTTCAGACTTAAAAAAGCTCTCTATGGTCTTAAACAAGCTCCCCGAGCTTAGTTTGAAAGGATGAGCAATTTCCTCAAAGAACAAGGTTTTGCAAAAGGACAGGTTGACACAACTCTCTTCACCAAGCACAAGAAAAATGATTTACTAATTGTGCAAATTTATGTTGATGACATTATTTTTGCTTGTACTAATGATTCTCTTTGACAAGAATTTTCAAAGACTATGTAGGGTGTGAATTTGAAATGTATATGTTTCTTCCTCGGGCTTCAAATTAAGCAGAAGAAAAATGGGATATTCATATTAGAAACCAAATATCTTAGAGAACTTCTCAAAAAGTATGGAATTGCAATGGAGTTGATACTTCAATGAGCTCATCAATGCTATTAGATGTTGATGTAAAGGGACTATATTTCAACATAACCAAATATAAAGGAATGATAGGTTCTTTGCTATATCTAACCGTTAGTAGAGCATGCATACAATTTAGTGTGGGAATGTGTGCAAGATATTAGTTGGCACCAAATTAATCACATGCCGAGACGGTGAAGAGGATATTTAGATATCTTACCAACACAGCAGAACTTGGAATTTGGTACCTAAAAAGAGGCAAAAAATATCTCATTGCCTACTTCGGTTTAGATCATGGTGGCTACAAAACTGATAAGAAAAGTACCAGTGGACAATGTTAGTTCCTCGATGGCTCATTGTATCATGGTTCAACATGAAGCAGAACACAATATCCATATCCTCAACTGAAGCTAAGTATGTGTCTACTTCAAGTTGTTGTGCTCAAGTGCTATGGCTAAAACAATAACTACAAGATTTGGGTATCCATATGAAGGAAATTCCAATTCTGATGATAATACGAGTACAATAAGCTTAGCCAAAAATCCTTCTCAACATTTAAGAACCTAGCACATTGATGTAAGACATCACTTCATCATATATCATATTCGAAAGAGAGATGTTAAAGTGATGTTAGTCCATACTCATCTCCAGCTAGCCGATATCTTCACAAAGACGTTAGTAAATGATCAATTTGTCTACATAAGAAGAGAATTGGGAATGGTAAATCCCAAGGAATTGTGAGAAATCTCTTTCATCCTATTAATTTTTAAGATGTTTTGATGAATTAATTACCAATTTAAGCATCAGAGTTCCTAATATTTTGTTTTGTTGGATCCCCTATTCTTACGCTGAAAAAAAAAGTTAAACAGAAAAGGGATCACTTGCAAGATCACTCGAGTGACAGTAAAAGTTGAAGCCTTTCACTCAAGTGAAACCCATTGCACTTGAGTGATATCAAGGAACTTGCCTACAAATGCTATAGCAGATCACACATCACTCAAGTGAATTATTGAGTCCTTGAGTGGTGCACTCGAGTGAGGTTTTCATGAACTTGAATGATGAGAGGTTAAAGTAGATTCATACTCCAACACTGGCAGACAATTGAGTAAAGGAAGAAGTTACTCGAGTGCAACACTCAAGTTGAGACAAAGGTAACTTGATTGTTGAGAAATTTATGTGAATTCAAAAAACTAACACTACAGGAACTTGAGTTATAAAAAAAAAAAAGCTCAACTCGAGTGATGAAACAAAATACCTTGATAGAAAGGAGCCAACTCGTGGTCAACTCGAGTGAGGCACATAGAACTTAAGTGATGAGCAAAAGATGAAGCTGAAATGTCAAGAGTGAGGAAGTCAGAATGATAGGCAAGGATCCCCACTCGAGTGGAGCAGACATCACTCGAGTGATAATCAAAGCCAACTCTCAAATGTGTTGGAGTATTCATAGAACACACTCGAATGAGGTACCTTTATTGCTTTGATTTTTTTAACATCCACTTGAGTGACACTTATTTCACTCGAGTAGCATGACTTCACTCAATTAATAATTTAGTTACTCGAGTGAAACATGATAATATATCAGTTTATATAAGACATTGCATCTCTCAACTTTCTCACTCTGTCAGTTATCATGTGTACCCCTTCCCAAAATCCTCTCAACCTTTTCAAATCTCCTTATTCAAATTCGTAACCGTTTAACCATTACAGTTCGATTCACTTTCTTGGATTCTTCAACTCCTCATCCTCGAAAAAACCTCTCCATTTCCATCACCATAAATCTCCTTTCTCACTCTCATTCTCACATTCGGCCCTTGACAAGAACCTTAACAAACCCACTCCACAATATCCACAATTTTCTCAAATACCCCTATTTATATTCTCATCAAAGTATTCTAAAAGCTTATCAAAGAATGATGATGAGAAGTAAGCACCCTTTGGTAGACAAGGATGATTTTCCTCCTCCATCAAAGAAGGTGAAGACTTTGAGTACTCTGAACAAGTTCAAATCGAAAGTGAAATCCTCAGAACCCAAGCCAAAAATGAAGGGTATTGTGATTAAGAAGCCCTCTACGAATTTGACCCGACCAACCACATTTGTGCCTATTAGGAAAGGCAAAGGAAAAGAAACAGAAGAAGATATTCACGCCCGTTAAGAAGTGGCCTGAATGGGAATGACTGCTTAAAGACTTAAAAGCCACTTTGTGATTCCTCAATGATCCAGATATGACACTCCTTCCTTTGAGGCCATTGGAAACCAGAAAACCCTAGCTACCTCTGGTTTTAGGAGTCCTACTCCTTCACAGTTACTTGAAGAACTCCAAGCCTTGGTACCCCCTGTAGGCATCAGCAGAACACCTCTTACGATATTAGACTAGGTTGCTTTCGAGTTCAGTTATGATAATCCCCAGCCGCCTTACTATATATGTTGACTTAGATATGAAGGACGGAATATCAATAAAAGGGGGGTGAATTGGGTGATTTAAAAACTTTTTTGATTGACCCTTGAAACTCACACTAAAAATAGAGAAAGATAAAAGGATAAACAACACAAGAGATTTATACTGGTTTAGTCTAAATCCTTGACCTAAGTCCAGTCCTCAAATGCTCTGGGTTTTTCACTAACTTACTCAATTGATTACACACTCTATAACTCTCGAGTAATCCTCTCTCTAGGATTCACTCCCATTTACAAGTTGTAATCAATACACCCACTCTCAAGGTCCCTCTACCTTGAGTTTCTTTATAGTAAATGATGAATAGAATTTAACTCTCTTACATAGTAGATTGATAAACACTGAAGATCTGATATCCAAAGATATTACACAATAAAGTGAATGAAACAGTAAATGCAATAAGTTCATTTGAACGTAAGTGTTTCCGGTGGTTAAATCGTATTGAATGCTTTTGCTTATATTTGGTGAAGGAAATTAATGACCGTTGAGAAGCTTCAATGAACTGTTATGAGTAATAAATATAGCCGTTAGATGTTGAAGCTCATCTGTTACTCATAACTCTGATTTTACAATTAATCACCATCATTTTATCATCAAACATTATTTTTGTTTTGCCCGTTGAGTGTTGAAGCATTTAATAAAGGAAAAGAACAACAATGCCTTTTGATTTCTCAGAGAATGGTTACCTAATTAATGCTTGGTTTTCTGCGATGGCAAAAATGCTTTTGACGTAATCTTCTGCTTTTTGATAATTTGGCATTAATCATACATATAATCATCTAAAGCTCATTAGTATACTAGATAAACAATGTTAGAAGCAGTAATGAGTGATAATAAGAAGTAATCAAATCATAAGCAAATATTTAAGCTTTACGGACACGGTGATTTACAGAACCAGAAAAGCTAACTCAAGTTAATTACAAACTCACTCGAGTTGAGCAATTCTCACTCGAGTCACAGTTTCATCTTCTATGAAAATATGTTTGAAATCAATAAAGAATATGTCTCTTTATGAACTTAACTCGAGTCTAATATGTTCACTTCAAGTTGTGCACTCGAGTCATGTATATGTAACTCGAGTCAATTTCATTATAACAAATGTCTTTGAGTTAAGTTTGAAAATGTTTTGAACATAGAGCACGCTCGAGTCATTAAGTGATGACTCTAGCGGATGACTCGAGTGATCAATAACTTAACTTGAGTTGCTAAAATATGTTTTGAAAATAAGTTTCAAGGAGACACTTGAGTCACTCAAGTTTAACTCGAGGTAATATTTTGACTGTTAGAAAATATTTGAACGTGGGACTTAGGATTTTGAAAAGGCAAGTTTAAGTTCACAGAAGGTCAACTCTAGTCTAACAGCATTAACTCGAGTTGATGCTTTTCATAAAACATTTCACAAAGATTTTAACTCAACTCACAAAGAAGTAACTCGAGTAAGTCAAAGCTAAAACTCATTTTGACTGAACTTTCAAAATACTTGACTCTAGTCTTTCAACCTTAACTCGAGTCAGTTTTTGATAGACACTTTAAACCAGTTACTAGTTTAAGATTTGATCAAGATAAAATATTTTTACTTGAATCATTAACCTCCTTTCATTTACAATTGTATGTTATCATTAAAACACACATAAAGAACTAACAAGATAGACTGAAATCTAAATGCAATATGGACTTGTTTGCTTATTTAAGTCAATATGCACTGTGGCTGAGTATTAGGACTGTTTATTGTTTGAAAGTCATTAAGGTCTTCTATTTTCACATGAAGATAGTAGATGTAACCAATGATGATGATAAAATTATTGAAGAGGTGCTTGAGACAACAGTGAGAGGGCAGACCATTAAACTTACTACTTAGTTGATCAATACCTATATGGGGATTGTAAATGCCCTTTCTAAACCTATCAAAGAACTATTAGATCTCAAAATTTTTAGTATATTGAAGCCAGGAGAAGCATTGGGGCCTTTGAACTTCACTCTAGCATTTATGAATGACACCATTCGGACCATCAGGTATATCTATACCAGGAACATAGTGAACAAACGTAAGAACTTCTCACATTTCACCACTAGAGACTATCTTATGTTTGCTTCAATTATCTCTAAGGAATCAATAAATGTGAGTGAATGGATTATGGATGAAATGAGATTATTTAAGTTCTATACAATTGTCACATCTGGTATCTTATTTCCTAATCAGGTTTCCTACATTCTCTACCTAATAATATATGGTACCTAGTTTTGGAAGAGAAAACAATTAAGATTGAGAGGTTTGGTAAGACATAGTTGAAGAGAATGGAGATATCGTTTACTGAAGCCTTTGCTCAATTAAAGGCCAAGAAGGAAAAGAGGATGGAATCCTTACCCACTAAGGCAGATGAGGCCCAATCTTCACAAGCAAGATCACCTACTACCTCTACTCTATCTCCCTATTTCCTTGATGTTACCTTTTAGGCTTATGCCCTAAAGAAGGCCATTGTTACCATTGCTCAATCCAAGGAGTCCATTCTGAAGGCTAATGAGATGTTTATGAATAGAATGGAGTCCTCCAATGAGGCATTGGTGAATAGTATGGAGGAGAAGGTTAAGGTCTTGGTCTCTTACATTGATCACAACTTCAAGGAATTATTTTCGCAGTAGGACGAGCATGCTAGGAAGATGTAGCAAATAGAAAAGAATATGGATATTTTGGGGTTCTCCTTCCTTGAGCCTTCCTTACCTACTGACCCACATCCTCCTTCTATACCCTCTAATCTTCCTTATGTTTTTAAGCTTGAGTCCACTACCATCCCAAGCCCTCTCCTGTCTCTGAGTCATTTCCCACTACCATCCCCAAGTCCATTACCACCCCTCTAATTGAACATATCCCTAATTTGAATCTCCCTGATGTTATAACCGGCTTACACCCAAGAGGGGGTCAATTGGGTTTCAAATAAAAACCTAAGAACTTTGAAATTCTTTTAGCATATTTGTAAAAAGCAATACTTATAAAAGAAATGAATTATAAACTTATAGTCAGTTGCTTAAAACATATGTGTTGGAAACATAAGAGATAAGGGAAGAGAATATGCAAACTGTGATTTATATTGGTTCGGCTCAATCCTTGATGACCTATGTCTAGGCCCTATGCTCTACTTGAGCTTTTCAATCCACTATCTTCTTGTTTAATCTGGGCAAAAGAGAAGCTTCTACAATCCCTCAAGTTTAACTGGGCACTTGTGAAGCCATTTACAAATCTCTTACCGAGATACTCCCCCTTACACACCTGAAGGATACAACCTTTATGATGAAGGATTACAATCAATCTTCTCTCTCACAGAAGTGAATAAGATGAACATTGAAGAACATTACAAATAATCTCACTCTCTATGGTAAACTATATGATCATTAAGATAACAGAGAGTAAGTGATATAAACATTAGAGAGTTGGAATTTTAATAGTGAAGGTACAAGCTCATGTCTCATCTTCTATCTTGAATGCTTCTTCTTTTATAGTTGATGAAGAGTGTTTTTGAATGTTGAGCAATTCTTCCCATTTAGAATATAACCATTGTGAAGGTTCAAACTTTCCATTAAAGACAGATTGGAGTTGTTGGCAGAATTCGAGATTCAGTCATTTTCACTTTACTGCAACACAAAATCCTTTTGGTTTTCTTTAGGATTGCTTAGGTTAGGTCCTTTTCACTTTCACACGAATGGGTGTCTTAGAAGATGATCATTTGACCTGCTCTAAAACGTTTCCGTGTTCTTTATTTCTGTAGTTGTCATTAATTTTCTGACATAAGGATTTGCTTTTGCAATTTAGCACGTAACCATGATCCAAATCATCTGAAACTCATTAACAAACTTGTTTAAAAGCATTAAGAACAATAATGAGTAGTAATTAGATGTAATGAAATGTTAATTAGATATTTTGAATCTACGAAGGTGAAGAAGACGAAGTATTTGAAGTCACTGTAAGACCATTGCTCAAGTTCAAACTTGGTCTACTTGAACAACTCTCAAATTCTTTCACTAAACAGATGAACTTACTTGAGTAAGCACATAACCTTGCTCGAGTAACATGCTGCAAAAGTGAGGTATTAGTTAATTGGATATATATGCTTGAACAAAATCTCCTTGCTCAAGTACTATGCTCGAAGAAATTCTTGTTGCTTGCTCGAGTCAAGACCTGAAATGAAGAGATTAAGTTCACAAATCATTCATGCTCGAGTATGCTGGTAAAGCAGAGCATTTCTATGCTCAATTAAAAACACTACAGGAAGAGGTTAGTATGCTCGAGTATAGTTCTCAAACAGAGCAATTTCATGCTCGAGTAAAACCTGTATGCTCGACTAAATATGAGTGTGTGCTCAAGTAATTTTGAGAAAAGCAATTCAATTTTACTAATCAAAGAGCACATGCTCGAGTAAACATGTGTATGCTCGAGTAACAAGATGATAAACACATGAATGTGTAATTCAAGAGAAAAACATGCTTGAGCAATCACTTACTTGCTTGAGTAAGATTTTATGCAAGTAAGCTGTTACCTGCTCGAGTAATCTTCTTTCTTTGAGGCTTCTGATCCTGCGAGAGATCTCTAGTACAAGGCTCAACTTCCAGAATGCAGTGACTTTTAGAAAGCAAGAATATTGGCAGCACAAGGGTCAATTTCCAATAAGCGTAACATCTTTAATATAGCTCCAAATTTAGAAAATGACCTATGCCTAGAAATCTCTTTAAGTTTTCTTTCTAATGCAAAAAGAATTAGCACCAAACTCAATGTATTCTGACCATTATGATCAGATTAATAAAGGCTATTCTTGACCAGCATTTTTGCAACATCCTGAACTGATTGTCAAATTCAAAGACTCATATCTCTCCTAGTTGATCTTTGTTTTTTGTGATCTTGATATTTTTGGGAATTTATTTGAGTCTAGTTTCATATGCCACGGTTTTAGTTCATTTAGATGTGTAGTTTGTGAGATACCCCAAAATACCGAAAGCATGTCTACTATGTGGCATAAATTCATGTGGCAACTTCTGAAATTCATAGATCTTTCATATGAACTCCTTTGGGCTTGAGTTTTGCATCAAAATGATGCATTGGGAGTCTAGTTTCATATGAAATTAGTTTTATCTCAATCGGAGCTTTGGTTTGAGAGATATGGTTGAATTACTGAATCTCGCTTATGTTGAACGTAGAACAGAGTGGCTGAAACATGATCATGCTCAAGTAATTTAGTGGATGCTTAAGCATGATGCTCTAGTAATGCAATTCTGTGCTTGAGCATGCACTGTAGCACAAACTAAATTAACATTTTGGAAATTCGTGGTACCAACTATAATTTCTGAAATTTGAGCTCAAACCAATTTCTTTCTTCTTCTTCTTCCTTTTAATCAATCCAATTCAATAACTTCTTTATTGATCTTCTTCTTAATCATTCTCCATCTAGTCTTTGAATCTACATTAAATATATGAATTAGTCAAGATAGGATATATATATATATATATATATAAATAAACTTTTTGTTCTTAATATTTGACATAATAAAAATAATCATATCCAACACTTGATGATTCTTTACCTTCCCTTGTTCCTCCTACCTTCACTACTCCTATTCAGATTTCCTCCTTTACTTCTATTGAACCTTAGTCCTCACCTACCCTTAATCCTCACTCTACCTCCTCTTCCTCCACTACCACCACTTCCCCTGCTTTTGACCCTCTACTACCATAGTTATTCGCACACCAGCACCTATCCCACTCCAGCAGATCTCTCCTCCTCCACCCTCAGATCTTACCTTTCCTACCTTTTTCCCTGATGACAAGGGGAAAAGTGTAGAGTCTAACTGATTGTTTGAGTATGTTAACTTGATATGTTATTTGTTTTCCTGGTACTTATTTTTGAATTATTTTTCTATATTGACTTGACTATGCTTGCAACTTATGTTCATTAATGATAATGATAATGTTATGTAATTCTTCATGAGTTTCACATATTCTTCCTTGGTGATCTTTAAAGATTTTCAAACATATTTTCAAACATTCCCAAGTGTTGTCATCATAAAAAAAAAAAGGGAGAATGTTAGTTCACGGTTTATGTTTCGATGATAACAAACTTGGAAAAGAAAGAGGACTTGATGATTTATGTCACTTGAGTTCTGTATTTCAAGACACTCGAGTGATTAATCCTTATTTGAACTAAAACTTGAATCAACAAGTTAACTCTTCTAAAGTGATTTGAGATGATCGCTCGAGTGATGTGTAATGCACTTGAGTGATGATCCTTAACATCTAGTGATTTTGCAAATCACTCGCTGAAATAATGAGAGTAATGCAAGATTACTTGAGTGGCTAAGTTAGCACTAGAGTGATCTCGTTAGTTCTCTATGTGTTTTGATGATGAGTGACAATTGTAAACCAGCTAGGAGTTTTGTCTTAGGAAGTTGAAAAACTTACTAACAAGACAAAACTCGAGTTTTGTTTTTAAAACTCGAGTTTTGGTCTTGGCGAAATGGTCGATTTCAATGATCGAGCAAAACTTGAGTTTTGAGTAGAAAACTCAAGTTTTGAGACCTACAGAGCTCCTAGTTTTCCACTCAACTCAAAACTCAAGTTTAGCATGCGAAACTCGAGTTTTGACAAACAAGGACTTTTAAATTTTCAAACTCGGTCTCGCGCCTTGTCATCGAAATTTGAATTATTCTGTTTTCACTTAGTAAAGTGAAAACTCGAGTTTTGATTTCAAAACTCGAGTTTTGGCCAACCCGAGAGCATTACAAGTTTTCAAAGTTTTCATGATAAAATGAAAACTCGAGTTTTGATTTTAAAACTCGAGTTTTGGCCAACCCGAGAGCATTACAAGTTTTCAAAGTTTTCATGATAATATGAAAACTCGAGTTTTGATTCCAAAACTCGAGTTTTGTTCAAGCGAGAACAACTCACTTTATCAATCTTTGAAAACTCAAGTTTTGTTTTGAAACTCAAGTTTTGGAGTTTTGGACTACAACATACTATTTTCACTAACAATCCAAAACTCGAGTTTGGTTTTGGTAACTCGAGTTTTGAGATTCATCTAAACTTTGGTCCAAAAGCTCGAAACACGACTTTTCTCTCTGGAAGATGAAAACTCGAGTTTAAGTTTTGAAACTCGAGTTTTGACTTAAGTGCACAGTTGAAAACTCAAGTTTTGATACACAAACTCGAGTTTCTAACGCTGATTTTGAAATTCGATTTCTACGTTTTTGCAAAGTGTCCTTGTTTGATCCTAATACTTTCCAGGAATATTCTCTCTATGCCTTGCTATGTTTAATGATCTTATTAGTGAGTCTCGGGTGACTTAAAGAATGATTTTGGAGTGATAAAGCAAAAAGCAAAAAGTGGTTCGAACATTAAATGCTCTGTACGAGAGTTGCACTACTTTGGCTATTCCATCTCGCACACGGCCGCAAAACATTAAAGAATGTTTTCTACAACAAGCAACCGTGTTTCAAACGGATTGATTTGCGTAAGGTCAACACAAGTCTACTTGGTCAGCGGATTAAGCCGAGTTTAGAGAGAGAAGAAGCCAAAACTCACTTCCTAACCTCGCGAGTCTCTCCAACGGATCTGTTGAAATAGCAACGGTCATCTAATGATCTCTCGAGTATAAATAGGACTGCATTCAAGTCCTCTCAACATCTACAACAACTGAAAATGCACAAGCATTCAATTTTCTTAACTACCTTTCAGTTTTCACTTGTATTCTGTCTTTTGACATTATAAGCTTCAGTGTTTATTATCATCTACTCTTAGAGAGAGTTTTTATCGTAAATCATTTATTGAAAAGAATCACAAGTCAAGGGGACTTGGTGATTTGGGAGTTCATTGATTACAACTTGTAAGGGGAGTGAGTTCTAGAGAGAGAACTACTCTTTGAGTACATAGTGTGTAATCTTTGTGAAAGTGAAAAACCCAGAGAGTCCGGGACCGGATGTAGGTCAAGTTGTTAAGACCGAACCAAGATATAAATTCTCGTGTTCAGCTATTCTTCTCTCTACTACTGTTCATCTCTGTTTTTGTTATCTAAAAACAGAGCAAATTTCAAAAGTTTTTAAAATACCCAATTCACCCCCCCTCTTGGGTATATAGCTCCACTTTCATGATCCCTTGTCACTTATAGTAAATCAGCAAGTCACTCACATGATTTATGGAAGTTATGGTAGATCACTCCGGGTATGAGATTCATCACTCAAGTGATAAGCTCATAGTACTCGAGTAGATAAGTAACCACTGAGTGCTGATGATCACTTGCTGAGAATTTTGCAAGTCACTTGCCCACTTTGTGAAAGTATTGAAATGTCCACTTGAGTGAACATGCTGTCACTCAAGTGAAAGGTGAGCACTCGCGAGTAAACTTTAAGTTACTTGTGATGGTTATGCTAGTTATTACCACTCTCAGTAAGTAAGGTAATCCCACTAAGGTGTTGACTACCAACTTGCAAGTTCAATTCAAGTCACTCACCAATGAATCGAGAGTATTGGCTTCTTTTTTAAAAGTCCACTCGAGTGAACCTTTGTGTCACTCAAATGACATAAGGCAACTTGAAGAAGCACTCGAGTCACTAGTAGAGTTGAAGTTATTTTTAAATGAAAATCGAGTTAAGATTTTGGGACACTCGAGTGACCTACTATTTGAACAGTTCACTACCAGAAACAAAGTTCATCAACACTTGAGTTGGATTAAGATAGCATTCGAGTAATGAACTCACACTCGAGTGATTGCGGAATTATACTTGATTGACTGTTCTTGTTTAATTGAACCAATGTCTCTTAGAATTCAAATTTACTGATTACATTTGATTACTACTTATACTACTTCTCAATGCTATTTATCTTACTTATGTATAAGTTTTAGATGTTTAAGAGTTTGAATTAACTTCAAAATTTCAAAAGCAAACTTTGTGTGTCGGAGCATTAAATGCATAGCAGAAATAGAGCACACAGAAGCAATCACAGAGCAGATGGATTTTGATCAAAGCAGTTGTTGTAGCAAAGACACAAGTAACCCAACCTTAAGCAAAAATCAAAGCATACTAAAGAGATATCATATGAAGCGAAGCGAAAGTGACTTAATGATGAATGCTTTCAACGACTCCAATCTGTTTCTAACTGATAGTTTAAACTTTCACAATAGTTATTAATGGTGTTCAACTATAAATAGCTGAGCAATAAATATGGAGCAACCAACGATATAATGGCATTCAATCTTCTGCTCATTTATTGCTAATAAATTCTTGTGTTGTAATATCTTTTGATATTATATGTTTATCAGTGATTATATATATACTCTATGAGAAAGTTATTTAGAAATGATTTTATGTCTATAAAATCTCAAGGTAATAAGATCTTGAGTGTGGTTGTTAGATTACAACTTGTAAGGGGGAGTGAGTCTTGGTGAGGATTACTCTGTATTGAGGTTCCAAGAACCCATGGAATCTTGGATCGTTAGTGAAATCTCAGAAACTCTCTGGGGATTGGATGTAGGTAAGAAAGTTAAGGTTGAACTAGTATAATCAGCTGTGCACACTTCAGTGGTACCCTTCTAACTCTCCCTCTTGGATTTAATTGTTTATCATCTTTGGATCAAATTTTTAATATCACCCAATTCACTCCTCCTTTTGGGTGAAATGTTGGCACTAACAATTGTATCATGTTTATGTATCAACATTAAACTTTACAACTTTCATATCAAATTGATATAAAATCTTAATATAACATTGATTTTTTGGAAATTAATTAGGCTTTGTGAGGAATTATACGATTATAACTTTTCAATATTAACTCAAACTTGTATTCTAACAATCTCCTTTTAACTGTAAGTCATATAATACACTTCCTTTATTTCTATATTTCAATGACAAGCTAGTATCTAGTAAGCTAATAATATATCTTTCACTTGACAGCTCAAGTACTTCATACCTCACATACAATAATGGATTTAAGTCAATTGGGCTATCACTTAGACCCTTTAACAGAGTGAAACTCTTATTTAAATCCATGGTTTATAACATTTCATGATCAATTCATTTTCTGCCCATAGAATTAAGAAAAATCTATATCAGTTCTTTAGGAACTATTTCGATTTTGTTACATGTATGTTCTTCAGAACCAACATATCTTTTCACATTTTTATATAACTTAATTCATTACTAATTAATAATAATATGCTTCAATTTTCCTCTTTGGATGCTTATTCAAAGTATGAAATATTTGGAATTTTTCACTACATAAAGAAATATGAGGAGATCTATAATCAAAATATATAAAGATCTTATTACGATGATTTGTGATATTTAGGGACTAAAATTAATTTGAGAGAAATGTAAAGATAAATGCATTATATATAATATGAAATAATGAATAATTATTATATACATAGTCTGCTTTCAAATATTCCCTACTATTTGATCATCAATAAATTTGACTTGCATGATATATATAGTTGACACACATTACAAAAATGGTTTTGTCTAACAAATTATAAACTATTTATAATGAATTTTCTCATAAAATTAAATAAATTTTCATTCTCTTAATTCAAATATGATATATGATTTTTTTTTTCAAAAATGTCACATAAAACGAATTTGATTCCAATATATCATATTATATATTATAACATGATTAATGTATGAAACTTGCACATATCGTATGAGAATGCTAAGGAGTAGAAGAAATGACAATACAATGAATTGGGAGAGAAGACAATAACTTATCAATATTAAAATAAAATACAAATTATAGAGTATTTGTATGCCTTTCTATAATGAAACGCTTGAAACTAAGAAAAATTGCACAAATATCTAAGGCAACGTAATAATGCTCAAGAGCAAAAGAGAGATGGAAGACAAAGCTAAAATAAAAAGTAGGACTAATAATGAAAGAAAGTATCTAGATGTTGAGGTATGAGTTGAGTGTTTGTTCGGAAATTTATGATGCAATAGAGACTCACAAGTCCCAATAAGAAAATAGAGGTAGGTTTGACGTAGTAAACTCTATTGATGTATGAATAATATTGACATATACTATATACTTAAATTTGCAAATAAATTGTATAATCACATAAAGAAGAGAATTAGACAATTTAATTATATAATTGAAGGTTGTATGCATAAATACTAGAAACCATTTAATCTAGGAGTTATAGGGCATAATGACAATAACTATGAGGTAGCTAGAATCGTAGAAGGCCATGAAATCATGAACATCCACGCTCCATAATATTTAAATTTGTAAAGAAGTTGGCACTATATTAAAATTTTAAAATGACCAATAATTATCTTTTTGTCTATTTGATTTCATATATCACTCATGCCGATATCACAATATCAAATAATAATTTCTCTCTCACAAATTAATCACAATGAATTTAAATTTAAATACTAATAAGAATCAAAATCATATAGTGTTCCGGCTTACAATTATTTCTTTTGGCCTTATAAGTTGTCATCTTTCTCCATAACTTACTGCTTTAAGCATCATAACTAGTTTTGGTATTTTTCACAATATCTTGTGGTCTTTTTGGCTTCACAACTATTTTCATCTTTATTTTCAATAAATCGATACATATTAGTCTCAATGGCTTTTGGTCATATTATACCATTTTATCTATTCATATGACTTCTAGTCATAGTATAACATTTGCTCATAATTTTAATCATCTTAGAAATATTATTATTTCCATGACTATGGTTCAATAACCAAGACAGTATTCTTGGCTTTCAACTATCAATTCCACTAATGCAACAGATCATGTTCATTTTCACTCTGACAGATATGTTCTTTGCTTTCAATAGCAAATCATCAATTTTTCCAAATATTGATCATGCCATTTAATGAAACCAATAGCGTTATTTTATGTAAGAACTATTACAAAGGTGATGTGACTTCGTGTCATCTGCTCACGACATTAATAATATTATAGCTTCTGGCCTTTGATAAAATTAAAATACTGTAAAATAAATAAATAAAATTCAAATTCATAATCAAATATAAATAATAGATAAGGCCATGATCATGTAGATCACATTATATGATCATATATAATACTATTATATAGTAATGTAATAATAAACAAATGAAAATAAAATATTAACATAATGATATAACAATAATATATTAATATAAATAAATGAAATGTAAATAAAATAAAAAAATATAAATGTTAAATAAGTAAATAAACAAATGAAACATAAATAAAATGAAATAACATAATATAACAACATAGAATGTAAAGAATAACAAAATATAAAATAAAGAAATATAAATGTTGCATAATAAGAGATTCTAGAAAATGATAAATAAAAGTTTAAAAAATTGTGAAGGAGAATAAAGTAATAGTAAACTTGCGAAAGAGAATAAATCAACAATAATCTCAAATCTTAGCCATGAAAGCCGATATATAAAACAATCGATAAAATAGTTTCTTTAACTCCATATAGTGGCTTAGATCATTCCAGATAAATGAAACAGATATATGGTAAAAGAAGGTAGGGGAAATCGTTAAATCGACAATGAGAAAAATAAACCTTTGTTGAAGCTTCATGTTGATAACGTGTTATAAAATCAAGAAAATATAAGAGAATGAGATGAAGGGATGAAGAAAGACAAAAGAGAATTGTAGAGATAAAGAGTGGAGAAGAACTTTCATTCATAAAGCATTTTCATATACGTACAATCCTTTGTATTAAACCTCTATATATAAGCCTCCAATCCTCCCAAGAGTTACAATGTTATAAACATAAGAATTAACCCACATTATAATGGAGTTATAATGTCATAAACATAAAAATTAATCTACAACATAAAACTACATAGAACCATGGGAGATTATAGGCCTTATAGAATACTAAGAGACTATGAACATCCACTACCACAATATTCATAACAAATTTCTTGTTATATATGTTGCGTTGCTCCTTTCTTTTTTTGGTAGGATAATTAGTACACGGTTAAACTTATTTAACTAGGGACCATTTAAATATTTATTTTTAACAAAAAATAATATAAATTAATTCAGTCTTAAAATTTATTATCTAAACTCGGTTATCAACGTACTCCGAAGCAATTGCAAATTCCATTTGCTTGGCACATTAATTATGATTGTTGATGCATTTGTGAAATTTGTCCTGTCCTACTCGTACTTTTCCTCCATTTCATTTCATGAGCAAGTTACATCGATGATTTGCAAGTAATAAAGCATCAAAGTTAGGAAAAAAGTTTATGTGCAATGAACATGTCATATATAGCAACTGTGTGTTTTGACTTTTGACAATGATCCACCCAATAAGAGTATATTACATCCAATATATATGTTAAATAAAAAACGACATCAACAGTCATTGTGAAAAATTAAATAAATATTAAGTAAATGGAAGAAAATTATTATGAAATAATGTCATTATCGATGATATTAAAATTTTAAATTAATAGTAGTTAGATAATTATTTAATAATACCGGAGGTAATTAAGATTGATAATTCTCTTGAAAAAATTTCACCCACACAACTATATATATCATTGTATCTGTCATCAAGGCAGGGATACGTAACTATTTTTGATATTTTGTTATGCCAAGGGGTTCAACACAAATTTAAAAGTATCTCCCGGAAATATTATATATAATAATAAATAATCTTGACAATGAAATATTTGATTTGGACTAATCGATTGATAGTTGAAAGTAACAAATGATCCCAATTAATCAGCAAAATGAAAGAAAATAATCATAAATAGTAGTGCATATGATTAGTGATTGACTTTATAATTTTGATATAAATGGGAAAAAAAGGAAGTTCAGAGGATATGAATAATATAAAGAGTGAAGAAGGGTGTTCTGGAGTTAGCAACATCTTGGGGTGATTAGGTAGCTGTGTTAGCAGAAAGCGCTTTTGCGTGATAAAGACAATAAGGTCTAATCTTAATCTCATATAATATCTCCACAAACTATAAGATAATAATTCGTGACCCTGTTTAGTGTAATCTGCATTCCCAATGAATGCTATCTAATCAAAGTGGATAACATATCGCTATTATAGAGATTGACTTTTTAAATACTAACAAACAAAGCATCCATTTTTATTAATAGTCACAGTCTCACAGAAGCACCCTTATATGATCAGATCATATAATAAGAATATAAAGATTAATTTTATTAATTTAAATTACGTCACCTCATAATCTAAATATCTATTATCTCTCCCACAATTCAAAGAATTTCACATAATTATGTATGGGTCTATTGGGCTGAAAAAATGTTTATATTTAAATAAATATTATAATTAATAAACATATATTATATTAAAATTAAAATAAGCTTGAATAATATTACTTAATTTATCACTCATTAAATTAAATTTTTAAGTTATCAAGTTTTTAATGTATGTATATGTTGGAACTTGGAAATATTATTTTAGAATATCTATTTTAAAAAAAAATAAATTAATAAAATTTTATATAACCAAAAAATTAAAATATAACAAAAACATATTTATTAAATTTTTTATAACCTAAATAAGTTTTAAAAATATATATGTTAAAAAGTGATATTTTTGTCCAAAATAAGTGATTTAACAAATGAGTGGGCGGCAACAATAACAACCACAACAAAATTTTATCCCATTAAGTAGGATCAACTATATGAATCATATGACATCATTGACCTTTATCAAAAACTAAATCTCTTAATAAGTTGTTAATGAGAAGGTCTCACTCAATAACCTCATTATTGAGTGTTCTCTTCGGTCTTTCTTCACTACTTTGTATTGGGTGAAAATAGAATAATCTTAAAAATAGATTGAGGGAGCTTGTGCTGAAACTTTCAATTTTAAAAAATTTTATATAATTTTTGAAAATATAAAAAAAAAAAAAAAAAAGGCTAAAGGAAAAATAAATGAAAGGTTGATGTAGTGTACTCATTATTACTTCAAGAATACTTTGAATACTCACACAAACGAATGAGGAAACTTATTGTCAAATTTTGAAGTTAAATAAGATTTATTTGCAAAAATAACATAAAGTTTAATTATTAGATTTACGTACAATTTAACATACATATATATATCCATCCATATGTATGCATGCATGATGGTGGGAATCAAATCTCCTTGCTTATCTCTTGAATCACACATGTATGGAGATGGTAAAACTCTTTGCGATCTAAAATTCGAAAGGAATAAGTCTCAAGTTCAAATTAACTTGAAGAAACTCTAGATCAAATGATTTAAAAAAAAAATAAAAAATCTATTGGCCTACCTTATGATATTGTGCATGAAAATATATATATATATATATATATATATAAATCATGCGGGAGAGAGAATGAATATTGAAGGGGAGGTGTAACATTCCATTTTCAAAAGCGGAATATTTTTTTTTTTTTCATGAGAGTAGAGCATCGGAGCGATTGAGTAACGATATTTATATTCAAAATGCCGTAAGTCCGGGCGATTACGTGAGCGGTACGTTATACCGAGTGTTTTTAAAAGTGAATAACAAAAGAAGAAAGTCTTCACTGAGTCCCTATGCGTGCCGCTTGCCTTTCTCTTCGATCCTCGGTCCTCCCGACCACGACGCTATGTTAAGAGCCGAGGTTCAATGCCCATTGAACCTCGGTAGTAATTAACCTCATGCTCGGGTAATACGGTATATGGATGACGAGATATTCATGACATTACAAAGCATAATCAATACATAAGCACACAGCGAGATGCAAGATTAACATATCAACAAGTACATAGCACACGGCACATGTAAAGTCATCCTGTTTGCACTAGCCAATGCCACGATGGCCGCTCGTGTCCTCGGCTAGGAAAACTCAACGGCATTATCAAGACTATAACCCGTATAAAGCTGAATGTATAAATAGGTGATCTAAGCCCCATAAACTTAGTCACGTGCCTGGCCCAAGACCTAGTCTTGTCCATCACTTCATAAATCATTCTATCATATATATGCATACAAGACACATCGAGTTAAAGTTACGACACCGACGTACCTTAGTCATGATGTCGGTACGTTGACGTTTGGACTGTGATCGTGTTCAACCTATAACAGGTAATGTCATATCTATTAATTCCCAATAACTTCCTAGCAGATATCCTAGTCACTAATGACCTTTTTACCCTTGGTAGGATTATCTCTCAACTTATCACATTTAATTCTTCAAAAACGCTGGTCCAGAATTCTGGACAGATTTTTATCTAACTTTGAAAAATCATAATTAATTCTAGAAAAATCGAAACAAGGATCCGTAAAATTCCTTGGAATCCTTAGGATGTCTATTTTTTAGAAAAAATATTGATTTTCACCCAGAATTCGTGATTCATTCCCAGTTTAATGATCTTCAACCACTGCCCAGAATTTTTCCAGAAAAACGTAGCTTAACTTTGAGAATTTTTATCTCACTGTACAGAAATCATTTTAACATGTTCTTGACATATTTAAAAATCCCTATATGTCTAATTTATCCATGAATTTTTCCAGAATTTCGTGACTGTATTTTCAATATGAAATTTTGGCATGTTCATCACTAATTCCAAAATTTTCAAAACCGATGAAATTTCGTCAACTTCGTTACTTTGATGATTTCCTTCCAAAAAATTTTCTATATAACCTCTCTCATCATTTTTTCGAAACTAAGCCAATTTTGACCATAAAAACATGTAAATAAAATTTATTCTAGAATATTTAAGATATACACTACTTCTATCTAAGAATTCTAAAAACTAAAGACTAGAAACTAAAACTAAAGACAAGCTTACCTCTTGAAGCTCTTGAACTCCTTCCTCCTTCTTAGAAATCACCACTTGGTGGTTGATTTGGTGTGAAGAATGAGGAGAGGCAAGGCCTCTATTTATAGGGAAAATCTCAAGGTTAAAATGGTAATCTCAAGCCCAATGTGGGCCCCACCATTTGCCTCTTCCTTAATCTCAACCATTAGATCTAAACTTAATCAAGAAGTTTTAATCCTCACCCTTCATTATAAAGCATGTGCTCTTGTGATGTCATCCTTGTGATGTCATCTTGATGACATCATCAAAGCTTAGGTGTCGTTGTTGATTAATTTACTTTAATGAAATCTATTTTTGGTTGCTTGATCAATTACCAATACTTTTGAATTCTGTGTATGTATGTTGATTAGTAGTTGGATATCAAGATTTATGGTCTAATTAGATTTCCCTGGTTGTACTAAGCTTATTCTTCAACGTTTGCAAAAATAGCCTTTACTATGCTTACTTTCGAGGTTAAATTATGTGGGTTCAAGATAAGTCCTTATATTTTCTCCAAGGTTCCTACTTCTTCACAACTATTTAAATTTGTATAAATTCTCACTTTATTTGTTGTTTTGAGTTTTTTCTTGTGTACATCGATATTTACTTGGATTTCAAATCATTATCCAATTTGCTTTAATTCTTTTTTCTCTCTCTCCCTCATTGGTCAAAACCTTTTCTCATGGATTAAGCTTTATGAGGCTTAATTAAGGCCTTTGGATTTGGCTTCATTAAATTTAATCTTAGCCCTCCATATCTAATCTTAATTAGCATCCCTAATAAAGTAGTTAAGTGTAATTGTCAAAATATGATTGGTTCTAAGATTAATTAGAAACCACTTCCATGCTAATCCTAGCCCTTCACTAGCCCTTGTTTCTTAATTAAGGTAATACATCCTTAATTATGCCTTTAACATATGCCACTAAATTAATTGTGAATGTTTATGAAAATAATTCAACTAACATAGATTGAATCATCCACTAATTGTTGGCAATTTTCTCTAATTGGTTTAATTATTTCCTCACAACTTTTTAGCTTTTCATGGTCATTTATGCACCATGTATTAATTCAATAATTATAGGGCAATTTATGATCCCTAAAATAAAATTGGATTTTTTTGCCTCTTTAAATTCCAAGGAAAATAAACAAATAAATTACTAAAATTAGAGACAACATACTTTCCTATTTTAAATAGGTATTATTTGTCCAAATTATAATATTTATGATAAATATGAATTTTGGGGTATTATACCATTATTTTAATTAGTGCAAATTTAATTGCATCCTAATTGTGGTTAATTCCCTTTAATTAATTCAAGTGGTTTCATAACACCCCCTTGATTATTTTGGTTACATAAGAACCATGTTTTAACTTGATAATTTTATCATACTCTTAAAATTGGCCCTTCAACTTTAATTAATCTCTCTTAATAAATTTTAGTATCTCCATAGCATTTTATTGCTCTTATGATTATATAAGACTAGGCTTTAATATGGTAATTTTGTGGTATTTTATGATCCCAAAATAAAATTAGAGAATTTGGTTTTTGATTACCTTAATTCTTAGAGAAAATTCCCTAAATTAACATAAATATGTTACTAAATTTTGAGACCACATATTTACCTATTTCTAATAGGCATTACTTACTAACATATAATATTTATAATGAATATGAATTTTAAGGTTTTACAGGAGGCATAATGATTGATATGTTAATTCTAATGTAATGATCATGAAACACAGTTGTAATTAAAGAATTGAAGTGCAAAGCTAGTACTTTCTCTAGATCTTACCATTGGATGTATACAATTAGAAGTTTTGTGCATGTTCTCATGTTCACCTCCTCTGGGGTCAGGTACACATCAAATAGGGTTTTAATTTGACTGGTCATTGTCAGCAGGGAAAGATAACAATATAGTAGCAGCCATGAAACGAATGGATAGAAATTAGGGTTTGGTGTTGGGGTGAGATCTTTTTCAAGGCATAATATTCTTAAATTGTTTCATTGCCTCGGATTCCACACCGTTCATTTCTCATTTGATAAGGATTTTTAACAACAAAATATCTTGTTGTCCTTATAATTTTTACTCACCTGTGATTTAATCCCTAAACTTTAATTTAGTATAACTCGATTTTTATAATTTTGACTCTATTATAACTTAATCCTTAAATTTTTAACTAAATACAATTCAATCTCTATAGTTTAACCATTTAAAATTTTAGTCCCTATTTTTGAAAAATAAAATTATATGTTTCTTGAAACTCATGGACTAAAGTTTTAAACGGTCATCAAAACTATAGGGATTGATTTATAGTGAGTTGAAGTTTATGGATTGAGTTTCAATTGAGCCAAAACTAAAAGGGTTGAATTGCATTCAAAGCTTATGGATTGAGTTACAATCGAATTAAAACTACAAAGATCAAAAGATATATTTTCCCAAAAAAAAAAATCAGTAAATTAATAATCAAGTTATAATATTTTGGATCATTAGGGTGCAGAAAATTGCTCATATATTGAGACAAGAGGGGAGTGGGTTTTTTGTTGATTGTTTATTGTAATAACAAGTGGTGTGTGTATTATATCTTTGTCTCTTCCTAAAATTATGTCCTGATTTGAAGGTGCATGTCTTCTTATGTTTCAAAGTTGATAATAATGTTGTTGAGAGACCAGCTAGCTTCTGCCTGGCCGGCTAGCTAGCTATCTTACTTCCTATGCCTTAATCAATTAATTCGTTTGATAGTTTTTGTTTTGGAATTAAGAGGCCTTCTCTGAAAATTAAACTCAATGATTCAGAAACATGTCAACCGCCTTTTGCATAAGACAAACATATATATCCTTGTTCAACACATGGCATTGCAGTCATGAAGAGGGGTGTGTGACATGTTGGGTTATTACATGGCCATTTAGCTCTCGTCCCATGTCTTAATCATGATAATGTCTCCTCCTTCTTAATGTCTCTCAGGTTTTGGTTTCTTCGTTATATATATATGTTGGTAGTATGAAAAAAATCCCATAGACAATTATACAATCACATCGAATTACAATAAATATGCTTGCCGACCTTGTGATAACTTTGTAGCCGACATAATTTTTAGAAAAAAGTACGCGTTTAATACTTTAATTTCATACAAGGTTTCATTTTAGTTTCATAATTAATTTTATAACGCACATTTTCAGCTCTTTCATTCTAATGTTGTTGTTGGAATATATTAAACCATCCCTAGTGGATCGGGCCCCAAACCTGAATCATGAGGGGTTGTTATAAAAATATGCAGACATAGGTTCATAAGAAGAGATATTCTTTTATGGTTTAAAGGTTATGTCTATTACCATATAACCGTACCTTTAATAAGAGTTACATATATTCTTATGTAGTATACGCACGCTATATATATGATGTGGGATTCAGAGAGTAACCGTTTGAATATATCACAAATAAAATAACATTCTCTCTTCTAGAAAATTCTCTTATAAGAAATGATCTCTTCTCTTATTCTCTTTGTTGTATTTGTTGGTAACATGATCAAGGTCTACATTGGTACTCTGGTTTTGTGTGGGTACTTCAGGGGTTAGTCAGGTTCCACGTACACTCGAAATTCTCACAGCTAACCAAAAAAAATGCTGAAATTAATGAAATTTTAAATATTGAAGAAACTTTCTAGCTAACATTTCAACCTATTAAGTTGAATATTCAAAATAAAAATGACGTTTACCAAAAATCGTTATTAAATTGAGATGCGGAAAAGATACTTTTAAAAATTAATGAACTAAACTGAACCGTTAAAGTGCCAAACGTATACTTTTTTTCTAATTCTTAAGGCATGAAGAGGTAGAGTTTGAAACCTATACTTAATTACAAGAAGAATACAGACACAGAATATGAGAATGACTAGGTTTTCAAAGGGCAGTACTGTAATTAGAAGATTATGGGATCGATTTCTATAAGAGCTTTGAGAAAAAACCCATAAAATAAAAAATAAATTATAAATTAATAGTCACTACTACAGAACGCACTTTTAACGTATGTTTTTAGGACCATTAGACAACTGTTTTCATGGGATAGTGTATGTGAGTGTCATTAAAATTTTTAAAATTATGTTTGTTTTTAAACTGTCTTTGTAAGTTACTTCACTACAAAAAGAGAGAGAGAGAGTTTAGCAACAAACAAAATCCGTCGCTATAGAGATTTAATCCGTTGCAAACAAGATTTGTGACGGATCCACTCGAATGGAACATCTATCGTAGCTAAGCAAATTTGCGACAGATATTTATTCAGTCACAAATTGAGATAGTTTGCGGTGGAAGCATGAAAATCTTCTGTCACAAATTGAATTCCTCAGCAAAAAAAAAAATTATGAAATAAATAAAAAGTGTATATGATGAAAAATATATTTGCAATCATAAAAGAGTATACATAGAGACAATGAAATATAAACAACAATATTGCCAACAAAGTGGACTAAAAAGAACAAAAACAATCATAAATAATGTCTATACAGTAGCAGTATGGTCATCATCATCACTAAGAACCGACCCCTTATCCTTCTTGTCCTTCAATAGGGATTGGAGTAGATCCTGCATCTGCTTTATCATCTCCACTTGCTGATTCATCATCTCCTCTTGGTGATTCATCTTCTCTGCTTGCTGATTAACCAGCAGTGTCGTAGCCTCCAACTGTTATGTTGTAGTAGCGAGCTGTTGTTCTAACACCTTCACCCTTTTAAGGTCATCTGCAAAAACAACATTAGGAAGTCATTTTATTTTTTGTACTTCATTTAAATGGACTAGGAAGTGAAAATGTAACAATTAATATCAAAAGTATTACGTTTACCTGTAGAAACACCTCCAATATGGCTGGATGAGCGCTTGGTAGCTTTCACTTGGCTGGCAAAGGCACCCAACCCGAACACTATGCCTTTATTGTCAAATCTTCCTACAGCCTGAATGGAGGTTCTCGTTATCGGATTGAGAGGATGTGGGGTCGTTCTCCATCTACATGGCTCTCTCTTATGACAACTTCTCCCAACTTCCCTACAAGCACAAAAATAAACATGTAAAATGAAATAAACATGTTGTTATTTGAAACAAATAATAAATATAATAAATGTCTTAGCACTAATTGTAGAGACTTGGCGTTAATCCAACGCTTTCTACTACCTTCAGACTCTTGGGAATGGGTCCACTCAAAGGTAACCCAATCAACCAATTCTAAAGGTACGTCCCCAGAAGCTTCCTGCAAATACAAATGATGATCATTAATTAATTACTTCAAAGTACAAAATATTGAATATCGAAATAGAAAATAACGTATACTTACAACGTTTCTTCGATGATGACTTATTGGAATGGAGCCGTCATTATATGAGGGTCCATCCATTTGGGACCTATTTAACTTATTTTGCACAGTTTTTTGCTACCATTTCTCATTGGCAACCCATTTTTCCAATAATTGTGTTGCGGTCTCAAATGAATCCAAGTTGCCTTGTCTTTATTTTGTCTCAATTTATATAAGTGATTAGACAACCACCTACTTGCTTTATAGTTATAAACTTTTCCCAAATCTTGCCGATGGCGACAACCACCCAAACTTTTCCTGAAAATCAATAATGAACAATTAGTGCTCAAAATTATGCAAGTAATTAATTATTTTGCATTTTGATGAGAAGCAATTAATAACTATAAATGACATAACTTACCAAGAAGTTATTAAACCAAGCATCGCGAATAGCTTGAGGAATCTCTGACCAATTGACCCATGGGTGATTGTAATTAAGGAACAATTGCTTATCTATGAATTCCACTACCACTCTATAAGGCTCAAACCTGGAAACAATGTTGTGTTCAAAATATTAGCATACAAACCAAAGGAAAAAGTATTATGACATTACTAGTAACTTTACTTGACTTAGTTGGTGGTGTCTATAAGATGGATCCACATCCACCCTATCGCAGGATCAACCAATCCCTACACTGGTGTATCAAATGAACTATCTTCCCTGACCTAGCTCCCAAGCGACGCAGTGTGCTAAAATGTTAAGTATTGAAAAATTTAGTATATAGATGCTTAAAGAAAACAATATATATGTAAATCAATAAGAAATCGTAAAGTAAACCTGCTTTTTCCCTTGCTATAGATAAGTGAGAGTGGTAGGCACATTAGTAGTAGATAGTGAAGATAAAAAGTTAAGTGGAGACAGATCTCGGAAGAGGTATGCCCTTTGCCTACAAAGGGGGTAGATGATGTTGTCCTACCCTCTCTAATAGGATGGCCTCAAGCTCTACCACCACTACCTGTATGCCCAGTTGAAGGCTCCATCTGTGAACAGAATAATTATTCCACACCCATCTCTTTTTTATAATCAATTTTCACTCTTTCAAGTGTTTTCAGATCAACTCTCATTACCAAATGGATAAAAACATAAATATAACCACCCACAAAAAATAAAATAAATATGAAATAATATTTTTAACCGACAAAAGCAAAGGATATAAATGTTCATATGATGATTCATATAAACTTGAATCCATATTATATAGCCAAAACTATGTAATATGGATTACCCGATTTGTTTGTAGTCAGGATTAATTGCATCATATTATTCTACTTTACTACAATAACCAAACACTTGAATAAGAAGAATATTGTATTAAAATTACCGTGTAATCCTGACACATGAAGTTGAACCAAACATGCTAGTAGCACCACCACTTACTCAAGATATTTTCCAAATAATCACCAGTGATTCAACCAATTAGCTTATCAGCATGCTTCCAATTGGAAAGAACGTAGGTATGCATCTCATTTGCCCAATAAAATCTTTACAAGAAAAAAAAAGGACATATATGTATGAGGGTTAAAACAAAAAACAGTGTCGAAGAAAAATCATACACCTAACTTTTTAAAAAAGGGAAGGTGTGTTATTTTCTGAGATGGACAGATGTTTAAACACTAGTGCAAAAAAGGGCTTTAAGACCGGAGTAATGATGCACCAGTCTTAATAGTATGACCGGTGGCAGTTTTGTAAATATAAAGAACTTCTTGGACCGCATCCTTTATCAATGAGTCTTAAATATATTATTTAGACCGCTTAACAAAACAAATGGTCTTTAAAATGCAAATAAAAAAAATTGAAAGTTCAAATTTCTTTATAGAGAAATCTCGAACAGGCCGACTTATATTTTCTCGTTGTCCAAATTAATGAGGAAAAAAATTAAATAAACTTTTAAGACCGGATATATATAATGAGACGGTCTTAAAGATTATACTTTTTAAACCGGACATAAATTGTTCCCGGTACTAAATAGTTTATTACTTTTAAGTCCGGAGTTTAATAAACGACGGTCTTAAAACTTAACCTTTAAGAACATATTTTTAGTTCATCCGGTCTTAAAAATAAACAGCCAAATATATTCTTCTTCGCGTGAAACGTCACCTGACGACTTACGTTGTCACTCTGAACTCTGAAACCCCTCTTCTTGTTGTGAAACCACTCTTCCTGTTGCATTACCTCTCTTCCTCACCCACGTACCATTAGCCTCTATAACTCTCTCATTTGCTCAGACATTCCTCTCTTCCTGTCTCAAAAATGAACGGTGAAAACGATTCCATTCGTGTTCCGGGAACGCCAGTTATTGGTGTGAGTCAGAACGAACCCTCTTCATCTGACAATGTGCCTCGTAACCGCCCTGCACGCCGTGGTAGAAGAGGCACAAGAATGATGGATATAACCCTAAGTCGACTTCCGGGTCAAGGCCGGAGATTCATTTGATGAAAAGTTGCAACCTTTCGGTCCCTAATAAAAGCAAATATACTAGTTTTGTCGGCTATCTTGCACGCAAAGCAAGGTTAGCATCTTGACCGATGAGTGGAAAAATGTGGACTTGGGCAAAGTAAAGCAACCTATTTGGGACACTGTCCGGCTTACATACACTGTCCTTGACTCTGAGAAGTTGAAAGACAAGACATTGTCTTATTGTGTTGATCAGTGGAGGAAGTTTAAGACCTCTCTCGCTAACAAGTATATTTTTGCCGAGGTTCAGCGTGACCAAAAGCCTTGGGACAAGTACACATTTATTGATGAACAAAGTTGGCAACAGTTTGTTCAACTGCGGACCACTCCTGAAGCCTGGGGAGTTTATATTTAGTTTTTTTGCCTTTTTATTTGCTTATTAACTTTGTCTTTGATATGTGAATGTTATTGTGTTCATCTAATCCCGTTAGTTAAATTGTTTGGTGTGTGAATAGAAGTATACATTTCCCGCCTTTGTCTATGCAAGTCGATATGTAAACCACGAAAAGGTAAAATACTAAGAAGGTAATTAGGGAAATAAAAATGGCATAAGAGTCAAGCCATTATTATAGTCTTAGTTCATTATAGTAGGTAGTGGTTAGACATTACTGTTAGTTCTGTTACTATCTAATGATGACTGCTGATCCCACGGGATGCCTTAAAAAGGATCAATTTTTTTATTATTCTGTAAGCATAATTCTCTTTTGTTTCTTAACCTATCTATCTAGCAGTACAAAACATAGCTCCAATTTCTTCTACAATTCTACATCTTCCTTACATAAAATGTTGAAACTTGATGAAGTGAATTTGACTAGTGTTTGAGGTTCATATCAAGCGAAGTTCTCTAATTTCTGTTAGTGAGATGGCTGGAATTCATAATTAATAGTTGTTTTCAATTCGATTCACGGAAAGAAGGGAACGAGCACGGGAGATAGGGAGAAAGAATGATTGCCCGCATAGGGCTTCTCGCTACGGATATGAAAAGGCTGGAAAAAAATTGATGGCGGCCAAGCGGAAGAGATTGGAAGATGAAGCACAATCCAATCCTTCTGCAGTACATGATCCGCCATCTCCAATACATCGCGAGGAGTTGTGGTTGCACATTCGGAAAAAGCCAAGCGGCGCCTATACGAGTGAACAAACTCATGTAGTTGCTGAAAGAATTGTAAGTATCGTTATTGTTATTTTTTAGTAACTAAACATGTTTCATTACTAAGCTTCTTGTTATCTGTATCTTACAGGAAGATCTTAAAAAGAAATAAGAAGAGGGATCTTTTGTGTCGGACGGGAGGAGTGATGTTCTGACCGTTGCGACCAGAAAATCGGATCATGGTGGGCGTGTAAGGGGGATTGGAGGACGGGTAGGCCTGAAGGAATACTTTGGTAAATCCAAATGCCATAGACAAAGTAGGTTACCCGGGAGGAGATGGAACAGACGGTGGCCAAATTAAGTGAGGATGCAGCGGCTAAAGAAGCAAGGTATCAATCCGAGATGAGCCAGATGAGGGAGGAATTGCATCAGATGAGGGAGGAATTGAATCAGATGAGGCTTCTTTTGAGCAATCGTCCAGAGACCAGTGTTCCCTTCACACATTCACCTGCACCTGTGTAGCAGAGCACTAGAGGGAGCTGCATTGTTGGACAGTCAGAGCAACCTTGTGATCTATATGTGGAGGATGGTGATAGTCCTGCATGATTAGTTGCAAACGGGACTATCCACAACTTATTGGGATCAACTGTACACCACCAACAAATGGCTGATGATGAAGTTAGAGTATCAGTTGAAAAGGTGATCATTGATGCACCTTTCCCTCTCCCAACTGATCAGCTGAAGCTTGTGAGTGATGTCAAGGGAACCTTCATCTCTTGGCCAGTGAAGCTTGTACATGTCTCTACTCCTCCTGAAGCTTCAACCCCACCTCCTCAAGTTCCATCCCCTCGTTAAGCTCCATCCCCTCCTCAAGCTCAATCCCCTACTGCTAAGTTGACTGTCACGGAAAAAATATCCGATATGGTGAAGAGTGGATATTTTAAAGATAAATTGTGGCCTGTCAATAAAGTAGTAGGCGTCCTTCATCCTCTACCGGTTCAAGTTGACACCATTGATGTTGAGTCCCTGCTGCTTCGTGGAAGTGAGCTTACTGATGCAATTGTTCAAATTTTTATAAAGTAAGTAACTTCTTCTATGAGTACATAATTTAAATGAATCATTTAGACACACATACATATATACTAATTCCCTGATCGATGTCATTATTGTAGGTTCTTGGATCAAGAATTGGTTCAAAAGGGCAGGAGCAACGATTTTGGATTCTTGTGCCCTATCTATGCAAGTGCAACATCCATGCAGGAGAGACAGGAGTACATATCAAAGAGGTTGTGTGAAGTGAGAAGAAAGGTGTACGTGTTTCCATACTACCCCAAGTACATATCACAAATCTTGTCGCAATTCACTTAATTCGATACATATATCACCGAGTACTTTTTTTCGCTATGAATTTTCAGTTTACATCGCGCTTGGTCCTCATGTGCATGGAGGAGCATAAAGTTATCTTCTTATGTTCCACTCACGATCCAATTACTGCGTTGACGCAGACCATCAACGAGTAAGCATGTCATTTTGATTCTCTTGTCTGAAATCTCTGCTGTGAATTTTCACTGAACATTATTGATTAATTTGTGATTTTGATGATAGTGCCATGAAGACCTTCCAAACCGAGGTAAAGAAAAAGCGTGGGTATCAGGCCAAAAGGCCTACATGGCTCACACCGGAGGTTGGTACAATATTTGTACACTGGCACACTGCCTTGTGAACTTGGTCAGTAAGCTATATATGCTCTTATATATATTTCTTGTTCTTTTTAGACCCGTCGACAACTACCGGAGTCCAACTTATGTGGCCAGTACGTCATGAAACACATGTATGATATTATCACGCAAGGAAAGACTAAATTAACTGTAAAGGTAAATGTATTTGATGTTACATATCATGCACGCAAGTTAATTCAGTGTCTAGCTTAATGTTACATATGAAATATGCACGCAAGTTAATTCAGTTTCTGTCTTTGATGTTATAGATGTTTGACTGCCCTTATCCCTTTTCTGATGATGAACTGGAGCACATACGCAATGTGTTTTGTGAATATCTGTATGACCTGATCTTAAAGTCAGGACAATAATTAATGTCCTAAATTCATTTGTAAATATATCTTGTAGCAACAATAATCTTCTGTAAATTTGTTTATTTTTTCGAACAATATTCATTTGTAAATATACATAGGCAATGTAAAATCCAATAAATAAATTTGTTTAATTTTTTCGAATAATTTTCTTGTGTCCATTTTGGGTTTCTGAATGTATTGGATGGTGGATAAAGCTATAGAACTCGACTTTTAGGACCGTATATTAATTAAAAGTCCGATCTTAAGACTTTTAGGACCGTATATTAATTAAAAGTCCGGTCTTAAAAGTCCTAATAAACATCCGGTCCTAAAAGTCTTCGGTTTAAAAAATATGAGACAGACTTTTAGGACCGTATATTGTAAACATGCGGTCCTAAAAGTCTTTGGTTTTAAAAAATATGAGACTTTTAGGATCGTATAGATAGACTTTTAGGATCGTATATTGCAAACATGTGGTCCTAAAAGTATTATGAGACCGTATATTATTTTACTGTCCGCTCCTAAAAGTCCTCTTATTTTTTTTTAAAAGAAGTATGGCTTAACCTTTAGGACCATGTAATTGTTAAATGTCCGGTCTTAATAGTCTTCCTTGAAATAGAAATGTTTACTCGCTTTTCAGACAAATCATTAGGGTTCAAGAAAACCGAGGTTCTGGCGTTCTACTCAAGCTAGGTCCTTCATTGTAGTCGATCTTACCTCTCCTGATTTTGAGCAGCATTATCGGTTTCCCTTTTCTTTGTCTCTTTTCTTTTTGTCGGAAAAAGAAGGAAGATATTGAAAAGGACACTTTGTTTCAAATCAGGGCGAGGTAAAACCGACGACAACGATGGTCTAACCTTGAGAAGAATTGTCACTGTGTTTGTTTTTATTCGAATAAGATAAAAGATGTTTTTTGTTTTGTATGGTCGATCTTAACGTATTCTGCGCATTTTTTAATGTTGATCACACACGAGGACAATGTTTTGTTTGTTTCCTTTTTGTCGAAAAATGAAAGAAGATAATGAAAACGAAAGGTGATCGAAATGGAAAGCAAAAACATTTATTTATTTTTTTTTTTTTGCTGCCCCGGAGGGCAACAGAAAGCAAGTACAAAAAAAAAAACATAAAAACATTTACTCCTCCTCATCATTGTCAAAGGGGAGGGAGTCGTCGGAGAGGTCGGAGACGTCGTCATCTAAAGGATTGTACTCAACATCCTGGGCGTCGAGTACCGCGTTCAGCTTGTTGTTGACGGCGTTGTAGACCTGAAAAAGATGGCCCAATCGTCGGTCTATGTGATCGACGCGGGCCAGGAGGTAGTGCATCATTTGTCTGAAGAACGGTTGCGGAGGCAGCGGAGGAGGAGGGTACGGAGGAGGAAGAGGATTAAGAGGAATAGGAGGATCTCGTGGTGGTTGAGGACCTCGTGGTCGTGGAGCAGCCATTACAATTTTTGGCTGTAGAAGTGATGGAGAAGAATGTGAAGAACGTAAAGTAACAACGCGTTTAAATAGAGAACCCATCCTGAACAATGTGCAACGCCGGAAACTTTAATGAGGAGACGCATAGTTCATCAGAATACGAGGAGACGCCTAGTTGGGAAGCTTATCTGGAAGGCGAAGAGACTCTGATTCATTCATTTGAACAGAGTGTAGGGGGTACCTGCTATCTGATTTAATACCGAATATTGTAAAAGATCCGCCCTTAAAACTAATATTTTTTCAGAAAAAAATATTACTTAAAAAAATTGAAATTAATTTTTTTTTTGAATTTTAGGACAGATAAACAATAAAATGTCGGTCTTAAAAGTAATTTAATTGATTAAAAAAATAAATAATAGACTTTTAGGACCGCATATTTATAAAATCCGCTCTTAAAGTACCTCGACTTATTATCTTCACTACCTCGTAACTCCAAACAACGTACGTGGCTATTTTTTCGAAAAAAAATATTACTTAAAAAAAATTGAATTGAAAAAAAATTAATGAATTTTTGGACCGGATAAATGATAAAATATCGGTCTTAAAAGTAATTTAATTGATTAAAAAAAGAAATAATAGACTTTTAGGACTGCATATTTATAAAGTCTGCTCTTAAAGTACCTCTGACTTATTATCTTCACTACCTCGTAACTCCAAACAACGTACGTGGCCATCTGGGAAGGGGGAATAGCTTTCTGCATTTATTAACTCCTCATACCTCTCTGCATGCCCCAAGTGCTCAAACCATGGTTAGATACAAGAGAACCGCTCGTAGAGGTAGACTTACTTGTTGATGCTCGTGCCTTCCGTAGATCGTTATACGGTGTGCCTCCTCCAACGAGAGTGCATTCTATTGAGACAGAAGGGTCTCGGGTCGTTGGACCCATTGTTATTTCTTCGAATGATGAAGAGATTGCCGCACCTCCCCACCTTCGACCATGATGCGCCGATGCGAATAAGACAGAACTTGCCGATATCCCGGGAAGTTAATGCCGCTCACGCCGATATCTCCAAGGCTTTGAAGCATAATAAGCTTTAGGATGTCTATATAGTCGATTCTTGTTTTTGATAATTTTCTCGCTTGTTTTTCTTTTATATTTTTTCTTGTGTACGTGCATATTCAAGTAATATATGTAGCATTAAGAACTAAGCTTGTGTCTTTTTAATTTTTTGTTCTTATTCTCCAATAATTAAAGAAATTAAACTCCAATTTTCCTTTAATTTTTATTCATTCAGTTGCTGCGATCGCCAAAGCCAATACTTTTTTCTTGAAAAAAATAAAAACAAAATTGAGAATGTAGGACCGGAGTTTTCATAGACTATGGTCTTAAAAAGTTATATATTTAGGATCGGCTACTTTATAATTAACCAAGTCTTAATAAAATCTATGCATATAATAAAAACTTAGGTCCGGAGTATTATAAAACCTAAGGTCTTAAAAATTTAGCTATATATTTAGGACCGAATAGAGGATAAGAATTCGGTCTTAAAAGTAATTGAATTAATCGTAGACTTTTAGGACTTAAAAATTAAATTAATAAAAAATATTTAGGACCGGATACGTTATAATTAGTCGATCTTAATAAAGTCCAAATACTAAAACATGTCTTGTCGTGTGGAAAATTAAATTTCCCTCTCTGAACTTCTCTTGTCGCGCCGAAAGTGATTAAGAGGTTGTCTCCAAATGTTTGTGTGTTGCTCCTCGGTGCTTCGCGTTGCTTTCTCGACAATCACTTTCTGGTTCGTTAGCTAAACGTATATAGACCAAGCTGTAAGAGGTGTTTCCGTTATATAACTTCATGATTTTCCCGCTTATCGTTCGGGTTTTCCATGGATTGAACGAAATCGATGAAATGCTCTTGTGGGTTTCTCGTTGTTAATGAATATTGTATTTTGAAGATTATATTTGCACTTTAGACCTACCCAACCGACCAACAAATATTTTTAGGGTACTCTTGCTGTCTACGCATCAACGTTCGTGGCGGGAGAAGAAAGACTCGAAACGCATTTGAATTTATATGCTACAAAGTGAGTCCATAAGACCTTCACGCGATGCATTTAATTTCCTCGTCATGTATTTATTTTGCTTCTTGACTTCACTGTGATATATTTATAACCAAAATTGATTCTTCGTTATGCATTTAATGGGCAAGTTTCTCCGTAAAACAAAAAACAAAACAAAAAAAGAAATAACGGACATTGAGCATAAATATGCATTTGGTGTTGCCTTATTTTATATGCAAGTGTCAATTTTTTTGGATTACGTATGTTAAATCTTTCCGTCTATAGGAATTCTACTATGGATCATAGTTGGATAAATGCTTTACGGACGAGTGTTGAATATCAGAATGGGGTGAGGGACTTTATAGAATTTGCTAAACAAAACGCCAATGATGATAGTGGGAAGTTTTATTGCCCTTGTGTAAAATGTTTGAATGAGAGGCGACTAAGTCCTGAAGTTGTACACACACATTTAATTTGTGAAGGATTTTGTAAGACTTATACAGTATGGGTATGGCATGGTGAAAAAATACCAAGTAGGTCTCAACATGAGGAAGTGGCCTTTGATGATAATGACACGGATATGGATGATCGCATAGAGGACATTATTTGTGATGTAGGAGAAGAGGCTTTTCATCAATCACATGTATATGGTAATAGGTGCAGTGATGCAGAGAACCAGCTATACCGTGGGTGTATAAAATACCAATTGTTGAACGTTGTATTGAAATTGGTAAGCTTGAAGGCACGTCATGGATGGAGCGACAAGAGTTTTTCTGAAATGCTTGAGGCTTTTAAGGACATGCTTCCGGATGATAATGTGTTGCCGCATCGATACTATGATGCTAAGAAAATACTTTATCCGCTGGGGATGGAGTACAAAAAGATCCATGCATGCCCGAATGATTGCGTGTTGTATAGAAAAGAGTTTGAAGAGAAGCGACTGTTGTCCGATATGTGAAACCCCAAGGTACAAGTCAAATAAGGGGCCTGCAAAAGTGTTGTGGTATCCTCCAATCATACCAAGGTTCAAGCGGTTGTTTGCGAATGAAAATGATGCAAAAAATTTACGATGGCATGCGGAGATGAGAGGATTTCGATGGAAAGCTTCGTCATCCAAATTCTTCTTCAATGGAAGAAAATCGATCAATTATTTCCCAACTTCGGTGAAGAACCTAGGAACCTTAGGCTTGCCCTTAGCACAGATGGCATGAGTCTATATGGAAGCCTTAGCACCATACATAGTTCATGGCCTGTACTGCTGATTATTTAAAACTTATCTCCTATGTTATGCATGAAATGAAAGTACACCATGCTGTCTATGTTGATTTCCGGACCAAAACAACCCAGAAATGACATTGATGTTTACCTTGAGCCCTTGATTGAAGACTTGAAGGAGTTGTGGGAAGAAGGTGTCGACGTTTATGACTCTTTCAAGAAGGAAGTGTTTAAAATGCGAGCCATGATATTTTGTACTATCAACGACTTCCCAACATATGGGAACTTGTCAGCTTATAGTGTAAAAGGCCATAAAGCATGTCCGGTTTGTGAAGAAGGCACATGCTACCATCAACTTCAACATGGAAGAAAGACGGTTTATCTTACACATAGGAGATTTCTTAGACGGGGCCACCCATATCGTCGATTAAAGAAAGCCTTTTTTGGTGGCCAAGAGTATGAAGATGCTCCGGTGGCATTGATTGGGGAGCAAGTTTATGAAAAGGTGAAAAATATCAATGTCATCTTCGGTAAGACTGCAAAGAGTAGAAAAGAAACAAATATATGGAAAAAGAGATCTGTATTCTTCAATCTTCCCTATTGGCGCAATCTTGATGTGAGACACTGTATTGATGTCATGCATGTGGAGAAAACGTATGTGATAGTATTGTTGGCACGCTTCTCAACGTACAAGGTAGTTCCAAGGATGGTGTGAATGCAAGATTGGATTTGCAAGCAATGGGAATACGCGAAGAGTTACATCCAAGGCCAGATGGGAAGAGAACTTATTGTCCCCCGGCTTCTCATACTTTGTCTAAGGATGAGAAACGAAGTTTTTGTGAGTGTTTACATGGCACAAAAGTTCCCTCAGGGTATTCTTCAAATTTTAAGAGGCTTATATCGATGAAGGACTTGAAATTAGTAGGCCAAAAATCTCATGATTGTCATGTCTTGATGCAACAGCTACTCCCAATAGCTATTCGAGGTATCGCTAAATATGATCTTCGGGTCGTTTTGACTAGACTTTGTGTCTTCTTCAATGCAGTTTGTGGTAAAGTTTTTGACATTGAAAAGTTGGATGAATTTGAGAATGAAGGATATCTTATATTGTGCACCTTGAGAAGCTTTTTGTTCCTACATTTTTTGACATCATGGTTCATCTAATTGTTCATCTGGTAAGGGAAATAAAGTTGTGCATCCCTATCCATTTACGGTGGATGTACCCAATTGAAAGATCTATGAAATTCCTAAAAGGGTATGTGAAGAACGCATACCGGCCAGAAGCATCTATTATTCAGAAATATGTTTCTGAAGAAGCCATGGAATTTTGTCAAAATTATTTGGCCAAAGTAAGACATATTAGGCTTCCAAAACGTTAGCATGTTGAAGGGGGTAGACGAGGGGCTTCAATAAAGAGTGTGGATCCTGATGAATTGTCACAAGTCCACTTATCCATCTTGAATAATGTTGATGAAGTTCAAGCCGGATAGCTGCACATAAAGAAGTCAGAAGGAAAGAAAATCATCGAATGATTGAACAAAGGTTGATTAGGGAGCATAACAGAACTTTTGCAAACTAGGTCAAACAAAAGGTCGAGGGAGAGGAACGTGTTTCTGATACAATCAAATGGTTAGCACGTGGTCCTGAGGTTGATGTCATAAGTTGGAATTCGTATGTGATCAATGGTTATACATTTTACACGAAGTCCTCTAGATGATAGGAGCACACGGTCCGAAACGGTGGTGTTATGTTAGAGGCCGAATCTATGCACTTCTCCGGTTCGAAAGACAAGAGGCCTAAATTGGCGGTCATGCCATATTATGGGGTTATTGAAGAGATTTGGGAGGTGGACTATGTGAAAATTAGATTTCCCATTTTCAAATGCAAGTGGGTTAATGTCTATCATGGTGTTCAGATCGATCGGCTAGGATTTACATTAGTCGATGTCAATGGTAGAAGTTTTGGAGATGAACCTTTTATTATGGCGTACAGGTGAAACAAGTGTTCTATATCACCGATCAAGAAAATAAAATGTGGTCTGTAGCTCTCCAAGGAAAAAGGGTCATTGATATTGATGGGGAAAATCATTCAAATTATGGTCTTCCTGAGAGTACTCCTTTTTCAAGGGGTCTACCGGACATGAACGAAGAAGTTGAAGCGGATAATGAACCCGGCATAAGAAATGATCATCAAGAAGGGATATGGGAGGATATCACTTTATAAAAGAGTCAATTCAAAGGTAATATTCATATGTAGAATTCTTTAAAAACTTTTAGGTTTTAACTATATTATATTCCTTCTATGTTCATAAACAATTTAATTTCATTGACTATAAAGTTTGTTCTTGTTTTATTTTTTTGGCAGGATCCAATCCAAAGGGGCATGTTATAAAAGAGGATGTTACGTTGTTGGGTGGGAATAGATGAAGGCATGGTGAATATTATATTGGGCATGTATGTTGTATTTGTAATTGTATTTGCTAGCTTGTAAGTAAGTTATCTTATTGTATAAATTAATTTAGGTGTTGTAGTCATAGTATAATCATTAATTAATAGGCCACATAACTCATGGTGAATAATATTTGTATTCTTTTTCCCAGTTCAATTTATTCATAATTGTTCATAGCTTGTAGCTTAAAGTTTCGACTTTTATGTGCTGAATTGGGTGGTGGATTTGTGTATATATATATTGATCAGGAAGAACAACAAATTCGGGAAAATTTAGACCAGAAATAAATACGCCGGTCTTAAATGTTCAACTGTTAAGACCGGATGTATTTATATGTCCGGTCTTAAAGGTATTTGATATATTAAGCCGGTCTTAAAAGTTGGTCTTTTAAGCCCGATGTATTTTTACGTCCGGTCTAAATATTCAATTTTTAAGACCGGATGTATTTATAAACCGATCTTGAAAGTCGGTCTTTTAAGACCACATGTAATTAGTCGTCGGTCTTAGAAGCCGCTATTTTTTAGACCGGATATATTTTTGTCCGGCCTTAAAAGTTTATTTTTTAAGAGCGGACTAGTTTTTGTCCGGTCTAAAAAGTTGAGTTTTAGGACCGCACAAAAAATATTTCAGGTTTATTTAGTACGACTTTTAAGACCTAATATTTTAAATGTCCGGTCTAAAATATTTTCTTTAAGACCGGTTCAAGTCTCGGTCTTAAATGCTATACTTTTAATACCGGCCGGAATAAGACCGGTCGCGAGTCCTGGTCTTACGATGCCTCTTTGGTCCATCTTAAAACCCTTTTTCGCACTAGTGAAATCAAATCCTAGAAAAATGAAAGTGTTGGGCAATAAATTAAATAGCTTCATTACCTTCACGTCAATCCTAGAAAAATCAAAGTTTCATTGGTTCATTACCTTCTTGTACCAAATGTATGTATTAAATACTCTCTCCGGTCCTAATTATAAGATCTAATTGACTTTTTTAGAAAGATTAAAGAAGTTAATTAAATTTAGAGTATTTGTATTTGTATTTTTTTTCAAACTAATTAGTTTGACTAATAAACTAATATATAATTTAAGGATGCACAACATATGAAATGATTAATTAACTTATTTAACTTCCTTAATCTCTCCAAAAAAAGTCAACTAGGTCTTATAATTAGGACCGGAGGTAGTAGCTAGCTTAGATATTTTTATGGGATTTTGCAACTCAACATAAAGTGTTAGCAATAAATTAGACTTATGTGAGAGGTGGGGTGAGATATGAGGTTGAAGAACTTGAGGAGGACATTGTGATAAAACAACTTATCTTCTTAATGAAAGCAAAAGCATTGCAAGGCACAATATAAATGAAATTGAAGATGAGGTCACAAAGCAAATGGATGCAGCCAAGTTGTCCAAATATATTATATGAATCAGAAAAGTCGTTCTTCTAGCATTGAACATGACTATTTATTTAATGGACAGTGATCCTTCTATTTGCAAGAGAAAATCAAAGAACGGGGGAAAACAATCACGATCACAACCATATTATCAATGTCTTCCCAGATTCTGTTTATAAGAAGCATAAACTCATAGGGTAATTGAAGTATTTCGACGGGGAAAAACAACACCAATAATTATACTTTGATATACTGAAATTAAACTAACTAGTAATCAGTGTCTTCCCTAATCAAAATAATGCTCTGAACATGCTTAGGTCTTAACTGTTCAATTCAAACCCCAAAATCCAGACAGTATGAAATTCGAATAGAAGTTCAGAAAGTCTCCAATGTAAACGAATTATTACCCAAACTGAACATTCAGAAATTGAGGAGATTGAGAATCTGAAAATTACCTCTGGAGATTGACTTGGAGACGGTAGCCAGAGGGAGGGAGATTGATTTACAGACAACGGCCGGAGGTAGGGAGCTCGAGGCAAAGAAGAGGGCCGGAGGAAGATCCAGGCGATGATGATGAGCGAGATCGAGGAATCTAATCGCGCGAACGATCAAGGCCTTCATCGTTTTGATTACTCCGGAGATCAACGTGGAGACGACAAGGGCCGGGGAATGAGATTGAGGCCGACAACGTCGACCGAGATCCTCCTTATGTGTGAGAAGACGAGGAAAAGATTTGATCTAATATTACTTTCAATTTGTGACGGAACCATGGTCCGTTGCAAATTGAGCGTAACAACTTTCCAAGTGGAGAAGACAAGGAAAGGATTTGATCAAAATATATTTCAATTTGTCGTCAAAATTGCAATTTTGCGATGGACTAAAAGTTTTATCCGTCACAAATTGGCGTAACTTTTTACTCGCCAGCCAATTTCAATTTTGCGACGAACTAAAAATCTGTCTTTATCCATCGCAAATTGGTGTAACTTTTACCTGCCAATCAATTTTTAACACCACTTTTGCAACAAACTCAAATATCCGTCGCAATTCAATCCATCACAATTTGCGATGGATATTCTAGTCTGTCGCAAATGCCTTCCCAAATTGCTACGGATTATTTTCCATCGCAAATTTTGTTGCCATTTCTGTATTTTCTAGTAGTGCTTTCAACGACTGTTTTTCGAAAGCAATTGTCATAAGTAATAACATACAACGTCGGTTTTATATAAAACCATCATTGAAATTAACTTACAACAACTGCTTTAATTTTCATACTTAACAACGACTATTTTTGAAAAACATTCATTAATTATTAGTCTTTTTTTTTTGTCACATCAATATATAATAACCTCATATGATCACTCTCATCCCGGATGTCACTTATTCCCTCCAAAAACTGTAAACAAGAGAAACAAATTAGAAAGCTGATTATTATATACACCATTAGCAAATTTAATTCATGAACGGAGTTAGCAAATCCCAAGAAAGAAGAGTACAATGTGTTGGAAGGGGAAGAAAACAGGAGCATCTCTCCATTTAAGCCACTCGTCTTGAATTCTGATAAACATATAACATATGGAAAGCAATTAAACCTTTTGCTCAATCAATTATCCCATAATTTAGCCGCATAAGTATCAACAACTAATTAAATGAAAACTATCTTAATTATCCACACTCAACTTTTGACTGACTTTCAAAGCCACCAAAGCAGAGAAAAGAAACCGAAATCATAGGCAAAGTACAAAAAAATTATAGCATTACTAGTTTTTGTGATTAACTACAACCCTCTATACAGTAATTCTCTTGAACCAAAATGTTAAGGTAGTTTTTGTGTTGCACGCATGTGCCTTTCTGAAAAATACATAAATTGATATTTCACGAGACTTTATATGTTATTCAACATTATAAAACTTGTACCTTGTTTTCTACGAGTTCGGCAATCCTCGGCACCAGAGCAGACTTGTTTGTCTGGTAAGGAATCTAACCCAATCATAGAACAAAAAATTTCCAATAAAAACTCTGAGAATAGAGGTATAAAATTATGACTTCTAACAACATGATCTGACAGAGTTTGAAATTCTACCTCTTTTATGATTATTGTAGACTGTTTCGTTTTAGAATCAAGCTCCTCAATATCAGTCCATCTAACTGGACAAATGGCGACCACAGGCTGTGTTTAAATATTTGAATAAAATGTCAGAGGCATGAGAATACAAGGTTGATAAATTTGAATATTTTTTGACTTTCAACAACTATTTTTGAAAAAACAATCATTGAAAGTTAAGCCAAACAAAAAAAAAAGGAATATTAAGTTACAAATGACTGTTAACTTTTTTTTTTAGTACTTTCAACGATTGTTTTTGAAAAATTAGTTGTTGTTAGTTTTTTTCCCTTAACTTTCAACAATTGTTTTAGAAAAACAGTCTTAAAACTCATAAATATTCATATTTTTTTGAAATTTTGGCTTAACTTTCAACAATTGTTTTTTATAATAGTCATTGATAGAAAATTTTAACGATCGTTTATCTCGAAAATAGTTGTTGAAAGTTAAGCTAAACTTTTAAAAATGTCACGACCTCCTTTTTAACTTTTGTTTTCTAAAAACGGACATTAATTAGCGTCGTTAAATTTATTTTGTTTGTAGTAGTGAGTTAAAAAGTTCAATTTTGATTCAAAAAAGTTGTTACATGCACATTCCTAAAATATATCACTCTGCTCTTATTTATAAGTTCATTTTAACCAAATCTCACATACCAAGAGAGTTAGTTAACTCAGTGATTGTAGGATAAATTTTCAACTTTGCCCTAATTTATGATTAAGTATTTTTCAATTGTTTTTTCTTTCTCTATCTATATGGGTATAATTAACATGGGTGAAATTGTCACAATTTCATTTATTACATGAAACTGGACTTATAAATAGGACCAAATTTTTTAATCAAAATATACTTATAAATAAGATTAGAGTGGTATAGAGATTCATATCATTGAATCCCTATACCACTCAAAAGACAGAGAAGTCCATAGAATTCCTTGGAAACATTAATGTGTCACTTGTCATAACTCAAAAGCTATCCTTTCTTGCACCTTTAAGTTTTGCCAACTATCTCCCTCACTTTAATTTGGTCCTCCCAATATTAATCTCTCTCTCTCTCTCTATATATATATGGCCCTATCACATTCACAGCCACAAATTTAAACTCAAAAGATTATAAATTAATATATGTTACTACTTGATTCCTTCATACTTCCCAACGAGGAAAATTAAATAAATACCAAAGGGAATTCATCAAAAGCCTGGCTGTTTAATTTTTGCCTTTTTTTTAACTTTATCTTTCTCTTTTCTTTTTTATCTTTTTGGCTGTAATGTGTTCTCTTTTCTGAGAAGATGATCTTTTTAGTCTCCATGTGCTTTCTCTCTATCGCTATCGCCTTCATTCAACTCTTCCAACCATCTCACATGAAAAGACAAATGCCCTTAAAGTATGGCCTTATGCTCATCCACTGGTACACCAATTCTTGCCCCCCTCTTCATGCCACGTCCTCTTCCACCTCATCGATCGTGACGTGGCAGTAAAAAAGCATGCAGTTTCCATGGCTTCTCGGGTTTCCAGGAATCTATTTTTTACGTACAAAGTAAAACAATACAAAAAGTGATCATAAAAAAGAAAAGTCATAAGTGGTAACATGTATCACACAAAGGGAAGAAGATAAAGAAGAATAAAGATGAGCTGGCTAAGGTGTGTTCTATTTCCAACACAAAAGCTTCCATGAATTGGCATATGCATCAATTAATTAAATTCTTACCTTCTTCTTATACATGATGTGGTAACTAAATTAAAGTTGTATTATGAATGATTGGTGGTTTTATAGTCAAGTGATATGACAACTCCTCTTTAGGTAAGAGATCGCAAGTTTGATCCCGACTATAACCCTATACTGTTATTGCCTGCAGCCTTAACCATTAAAATGTTCACAGTTAATGATAATTAAAGGTGTATTACAAATTTTCAATGGTTTTTTTGATCTAACGATAAGAAAACTCCTCTGCAGGCAACAGATTGTAGGTTTAATCTCTCTTATAATCCTATACCATTGGAGCCTGTATCCCTAACGGTGAAAAATGTTAATGATTGAAACTATTTTTTTAATGATCAATGTTTTTTTTCAAGAGTTAGAGTGATTTTACTTTTTTTTTAACACTTTCAAAGCGATAATAGTCAGATAAAATTTTTTTTTTTTTTAAAAAAAAAAACTTCTAGATATATACCTATATGTCTTTTACAAAAGCTTTTAGAGCAAAGTTGTACTTTAATTCTTAAAAAAGTTATATTATGAATGAAATGGGGTAAGAAAAGGTTGAACCAACAAACCTAATCATAAATTTGGACTATGGGACCCTCCTTAATTTTTGGGCATCTTTATGGTTCCTTAATGTTATTTTTATAATTTTCTGAGAGGGCAAAGTTGAATAGTGATAACTCATAGAACAAACCATGTGAGTGGGGGGAGAGCCATCTTTTTAAATCCAAAAAGAGTAGTTTGCTTGTGCAAGTCCAAAAAGTCAAAGCATCAAATCCAAAAACATCGAAAAAGTCCCTTCCTTTTTAAATAAAAACAAAACTGCATCAAAATACTCAGATTTGATATATATTACATATATATACGCTGTACCATTCCCCTTTCGTCTACATATATACTGTAGCATTATTCGTCTTTTCATAATGATGTTTCAATAACTTTTCAATATAGTTTCTTTAGGATCTAATTGAAGATAACTTTTAACCATATGTAGATATGAATTAACAAAGTTTGATTTTCTTGTACGTTTGGTGGATGAATGATATAGTCGATATCTAAAAGCAGAAAACAGAGCCGAAAGAAGAAAAAGATAACGATATATCGAATCCACACATTACACATTATAGTGTGTTCACAGATTTTCCTTTTATTTATTAGGTTTCTGCTTTTTCAGATACATATACATGATCCATATATACTCGGTTAGTATATATTTCAATGTTTGTGTTTATTTTAAGGTTATTAAAATGTTATAATTAAGTGGTTGACATTGGTCTCAGTTAGGTCATTTGGCTTCCAGCTAGTTCATTGATTGATGCTTATATAGACAGTGATATTATCAAAGCACACGTGTTTTGTTGATGGTTACATTGTTAATTAAGTCAAGCTGCGTTGGATTGTCTTGGCTAAAGAAGTATGAAGTGGAAATCTAAATATGTTAATGATGAAATTCGAAATTAATAATATAAAATGTAACTTCGAAATTAATAACATACAATGTAACTATATTTTTTTAAAAAAAATATTTTTAACCCTCCTAAAACAAATAGGTAGCTAAAAACTAGATTGTGATCATCACCAGGCACTTAACTAGAGGTATAAAGTTTGAGTTCTGAGAATGGAACAATATTAAATGCTTGATGATAGAGCTTTGTCGGATTAGTGTGAATCCTGAATAAATCTTCCGAGCTAAAAAGAGGTAGGTCTAGGATACTGGATACTCCACACAAAATTACCTATATCTACATATTTTTAACTTATAATGTACACATTTCGTTCATGACAATTTTTCAATTTGCGCAGTGTCCACTTTTCTAATATTTGATGGTGGCAATATTATTTAATGAGATATTTTAATATTTTTAGTGGTGGAATATTATTTTTTATTTTTTGTGGGGGAATTTTTTTTAAAAAAAATTAAAATTGTTAATTAATTCTTTTAATATTTAATGTGGTAATTATTAATATTTAACATCATTTATGGTTGGGCGCTTTGTTCAAATTAAACAATTATAATGATAATAATGTCTTTTTCACTTGAGTACAAGACGTCTGCATTCTCATTCATTAGTTCTAGTAATGTAATTCTGATTACATTAAATGATGTAATTAAGATTACAAAATGTAACCCTCTTTACATTAATAAACCAAACAAAACAATATAACCGGTTTGTTACATTAGGATTACATGTAATCTTCTCCCATAGAATCTAACCAAATTGAGTTTTGAAAGAAAAGGCACACCGTACATATCCCTCATAGGAAAACATGCATGGGCAGTGGTAGAGCCAAGAGTGATAATCACGGGAGGCAAAAAAAAATATTATATCATAAATAAAAGTAATTGAATACAATATAGACCTAATATATAAAAAATCGAAAAAAAATCTATTACAAAAATTAAGATCACTTCACTTGATGATTCTTACTTTACGTGTTTTCATATTGTTAAACATTAGGAGTAGATGAGGGCAATGACTCACTATTCTTTCTCTTAAAATAAGTATCAATGATAGTACTCTTTCCCATAATAATCACCTACAAAGAGAATGAATTAATTCGCAAATTCCATATCACATATTGCATACCATAAAATCCATATCATAAATCACAAATTTCCTTCGTGTTTTCAATTCTAGAAGACTTTGAAGAAGAAGTTTTAGTATTTGACAATTCAACATTAGAAGTAGATGAGGGTAATAATGAGTCCTATTCTCTCTTAAAATAAGTATCAATAGTAGTACTCTTTTCTATAATAATCACCTACGAAAGCATGAATTAATTCGCAAATTCCATATCACAAATAACATACCACAAAATCCATATCATAAATCACAAATTTTCTAACTAAACCCTAACTTTATTTTCCTCAAATTAATACATAAAATAAATCAGAGAGAAGACAAGACTCTCCTTAAAGATACATATTAGAACATCATTACATAAAAAATTTAAAACAGAGAAATGCTTTGTAAGAACTAATAATAAAGGATTGGAAAAAAAAATTGAAAAATAAAAACTTGTGCCATCAAGGAATTATGCGGAGACTATGAGAAAAAGATGCAAGCGAATCAATACAGCTAATTGAGGAATTACAAGGAATCAACACACACACACACACAAGGAATCAACACAGCAAATAGAACACCCCCCCCCCCCACACGAAAAATCGGGTTTTTTTTTTTTTTTTTTTGTGCGGGGACAATTTTTTTTTCATGACCTTTCAATATCCAAAAGACATAACACTCCTTGTACAGGGTGTGTCCGCCCCTGTGCATGGGATTATTGTCCCTTAAAATTTTATAAATCTTTGTTAAAAACTTCTATTTTATACATCTGAAAAGCAAACTTTTGTATGCACAGTAAATGTTTGATATGTTACATTCAACATGCACGTAAATTTTTCATGTAGGAATTCTATACCAGTGTAAAAAATTAATGTGTAATAGTTATGCATGTTTTCTCCTAATTATTTTAACCTATCAATTATACACTGTATAACTAACAAGTTGTTGATTGAAGTGGTAAGTCGCTTCACCTGGAGAAAATACAAGTTTAAATCTAAAGAAGCGTATTTATTAGAAAAGTAAACTCTTTGCATTATAGGCCTTAAAATGAGAAACTCTTGACGAAATTAAAAAAAAATTACACACAGTGTACATGCAAGATGCACATATAATCACTTATTTAGTTATTTAAAAAAGAAAATGAACTTTTTGATATGAAAAAAAAGAAAATGAACTGGAATAACAAGAATAAGCTGTTGTTTTGGGCTTTGGGCCATCAGAAAGAATAAACTGTTGACCCATTTAATAGGATAATTTTCAAAGAACTGTACTTTAAGGCTTATAATTGTCCACTTTATCCAAAATAAAAAATAAAATTAATTGTCCAATTTATTATGGGATTGGTATTCCTTGGTCTATGTTTTTTTTTTTTTTTTGATACAATCCGTGGTCTATGTTTTGATTAAGAGCAGAGTTGGGCTAGTTACCTTTATTCTTGGCTTTGAGCCCAAAAGTTCTGGCAACTTTATTGAAAATTAGTTGGGAGAGGCAAAGCCTTCCCAATTGATTCCTACCCTCAAGAAGATTAGTCTTTAATTATCAACTTGGGAATATTGCCAGGATTCTATCAAAAATATTAACTGTGGGTAAAAAAAAAAAAAAAAAAAAAGGGTTTTAGGCACTAACAAGAGTGGGGTCTAGAGGTAGAAACAGGCCATGTGACCTATCAGGGGCTAGGTGGCCTGTTAGAGTGTAAATGTATGATATGTTACATTCAACATGCGTGTAAATTTTTCATGTAGGAGTTCTATACTAGTGTAAAAATTAATGTGTAATAGTCATGCATGTTTTCAAAATATCATACCAAATATATTCCCAATTATTTTAACCCATCATAAATGAAATTACACACTATACAATCAACAAGTTGTTGATTAATGTGGTAAACAGTTTCACCTGAGAAAAATACAAGTTTGAATATAAGGAAGCGCATTTATTGAAAGAGGTAAAAACTCTTTATATTCTAGGCCTTCAAATGAGAAACCCTTGAAAAAATTAAAAAAATAATAATACACACAGTGTACAAGCACGATGCACATATAATCACTTATTTAGTTTATATATATATATATATATATATATCACTTATTTAGTTATATAAATATGAATTGGAATAACAAGCTGTTATTTTGGGCTTTAGGCCATCAGAAAGAATAAACTGTTGACCGATTTAATAGGATAATTTTCAAAGAATTATACCTTAAGGCTTGTAATTGTCCAATTTGTTATGGTATGGTTATTATTATTATTATTTTTTTGATACAAATGGTATGGTTATTTTTTTGATATAATTATGGTATGGTTATTCGTTGGTCTGTTTTGATTAAAAGCAGAGTTGGGCTAGTCAGCTTTAATTTTGGGCTTTGAGCCCGAAAGTTCTGGCAACTTTATCAAATATTAGTTGGGAGAGGCAAAACCTAGCTAGGTGATCTCAACACCTACAAAGGATTAATTTCGGATAGTTGTGGGAGAAGTGGTTTTTTTATTTTTGATAGACTTTTCTTAATGGATTTTTTTAGGTGGAATTTTTTCCGATATGATTTGTGTTTGGATAACGATAGTAGAAGTGGTTTTTTTTTGTGATTTAACTTGTTTGGCATATAAACTTTTAAAAAAGATAGATGAGATGGAAAATGATCAAAAGGGCATTTAATCAAATTCACGCACACATATGTTCGGTATAAAATGTAATAATTTGAGATAATAAAATAAATATAATACTCCCTTGCATAAAATAATAATAATAATAATATAGCATTTATAAGTTTCTTAGCGTATCATATTTTTTTCCTACTCAAATTATTTGTTAGTCTCATTGTAGATCATCTTTTATAAAATACTGGTGTTTTTGAAGGTCTTAAAAAATATAGTGGTTTTTGCATTTGTTTTTTTATATTCATTACTTTAAAGTTTAAACCAATTTTACCAACTTTTATTTATGTAATTTGGTGTAAAATAGAGTGACGAATAATTAAAAACCGGCTAATTATGGCATTATTCAACTATGATTGAGCTCAATTTTTTTTTAATATTAATTACTTTAAAGTTTAAAAAATGCGTATATACAAATAAACACACACAAATAGATCCTCTGGTCTACTAGTATGCGAGTAGAACTTGAAATCCAGATCAGCCTGTGCGAACAAGACGAAATGGACTGGGGGCAACAGTGTCATTTTACAAAGGGGTCCCACATGTGCATTGATGGCATTAGAAGTAATGGGATTAGAAGCTAGGGGAAGTAGCTTAAAAAAAAAAACCCATCAAGCTTCAAAGTCCATTAAAAATTAAAGCAACCCAAACACCTAACAATTGTGTTTTTTCTCTTAATGGACTTATTATCGTCCATTAGATAGGATACCCAAACAGGCCCTAATTTCTAATGGGATAAGGTCTTATTTGTCTCGAAGTTTTCCTCGGAAAGCACTCAACATCCTAAGTTTTTTTTGGAGCAAAATTACCTCGGAAGTTTAAAAACGTAGTAATTTTGCCCTTCCGTTAATCTTGACCGTTAAATTGTTGCTCCAATTTGTAAACTTTCAGGACAAAATTGCTCATAAAAAAAACTTCCGCTCCTAAAATTACTTCTAAAAAAATTTTCATGGCAAAATTGCTACAAAAAAAAAAAAAAAAAAAAAAAATCCAAGTGTTGAGTACTTTCTAAGCGAAAACTTCTAAGGTAAATATGACCCTTATCCCATTTCTAATTAACGGTTGGACAATATCGCCTAGATTCCACCAAAATATTAGTTTTGGGCTCTTATGCTAAGCAAAAAAATAAAAAATAAAAAAATAATAACAAGAGTTGGGTCTAGTAGAGTAGAGGTGGAAATAGGCTAGATGGCTTGTGAGAGGCCTGCAGTCGGGCGTGTTCGGAGCTTGGTGAGACCTGACCTATTAAGCTAAAAGACTAGGCCACCTGTTTTTCTTAATAGGTCAAGTTTATGCGGAAGAGGATTATCTCAGTATCTTTCCCTCCTCTTCCCTCAGTATCTTTTAATCTGGACCCTCCAAAAATGAATCTAACGGCCGAAGAGAGAGTTTTAAAATTTTTATATTTACCGCATGCGATAGTTTTTACCTCATGCAGTTTTTAAAATTAAGGATTCTGGACCCTCAAATCAATTTTTAGACAGCTCAGATGCAAAAATATTGAGGGATACTGAGAGAAGCGCTTCTAAGACAATCCGGATCCAGGTTATGCCTACTAATAAGCATTTTAAGCCTCCGCCTTTTATAAGGATAATTGTAATTATTCCCTCTGCCCTCGCTTGACAGTGCGACACGTATTGCTTGTTTGAAAAAACCCTTGAAGCTTCAATCGTTTGGCCGCTTCTGAGTCTCTTGACAATCCTTTGTCCTAATCCTCTCTCATTCTCTGGTTTTCAGCACAGTGACTCAAATCTCAAATTCTCAATCACGCAAGTCGACGGCCGTGTCTGACAAGCACTTCCGTCTTCCGGCAACTCTACTCGTCGTCGCTCCTCTGCCTCCGACGCCACACCAGGTAAAGTGTTACCCTCTCCTGCTCGTCCCAATCCCTCTTCCCTCTCTTTGATTGGATGTTGATCGATTGTTACTGATTGAATGATTGGATGTTGATCGATTTTTACTGATTGAATGATTGGATGTTGATCGGCTGTGAAGTATATGTAGACTGTAGTGGGACTCCAGACTTACACGGAGGCAGTGTTTAGGAATTCATGAAATTGCCGTGATTCAAACTTTTTTAGTAGATGCTTCTTGCGTTATCTTTTGTCTTCTTTATTAGATGTCGCACGGTACTTTTTTTTTTTTTAATTTTGTGATAGAAGCTGCTCAAAGTTTTATGTATTTTTGAGCTAGTAAACTGGATCTTATGGTGTTTTACCTTGGTCTTCTCAATGAAGACGCTTTACGAAAGAACTTTGTGCTTGTGTATGAGTTGCTTGATGAAGTCATTGTGAGCCTTGTATACTCATTTTTAGCTGCTTCTTCATCAAATTCTTAATTGCACCGTATAGATCTGCCGGATATGGAAATTTCAAACCAACCTAAAGTTGTTAGAAAATAATGAAAAGGGCCCATTCACAAACTCATCATACAGCTTTACTACTATTGTGAGATGAGTTATGATCTGCCAGATATGGAAATTTCAAACAACCTATTGTACCAGGAATTTGCTTATGTTCAAACAACATCTACAGAGGTGTTAAAATCATATGTTCTCAATGACCCAATTGTGGCTGATACTCTTCGTTTGCCACGGTGAATTTAGAGGATAAAGCATACCCTATTTATTTGTAAATAAAAGAGAGTACATATGGGTCTTTATATAGGCAAACATGGAGCTAACCTTAAAATCTAATTTAATCTAATCCATCAAAATAAATCAAAATAATAAAGATATAATATCCTAAGATATAATATATCCATATCTAATCATAAGATATAATAAATATCAAACTTAATAATAAGATAATCATTTAATATAAATAATCCATAATATTCTAACATTCCCCCTCAAGCTGGAGAGTATAGGTCGACCACTCCCAAGTTGCCTCGAAATCCTTCAAATTTCGACTTCCTTTGCATCTCATCTCTTTCTATGGTGCTCGAATCTACAGCGGTGGTGACGGAGCAAGACAGGGGTATGTATCACCTCTGGCTCATTCAAATCAAGCTCACGGTTCCTTACCTCTAGCTCGTTTGAAGCACGGTGGTCTCTCTCCTTACCTCTCGCTCGTCACTCCTTTCATTTTTTGTATGGCTCTGATCTAGTATTATGGACTTGCACTTTTTGTTAAGTCTCAGAGGCCCTTTATTTTTTCCTGGGCTTGTACTTCTTTTTGAGTTCAGAGGCCCGTTATTTTTGTCTGGGCTTGTACTTCGTTTTCTTCATTTTGAGTCTCAAAGGCCCGTCATTTTTTGCTTGGGCTTGTACTTCTTTTGAGTTTCAGAGGTCTCATATTTTTGTTTGGGCTTGTACTCATTTTTTAGTCTCAAAGGTCCCACATTTTTGTTTGGGCTTGTACTCATTTTTGAGTTTCAGAGGCCCTTCTTGCGTAGCAGAACACACCCAAAAAGATGAAGGGTCTTGAGTTTGAGAATTCTTACCGGACATAAAAGCCATGGATAGACTTTAGGTGTACTGGAATTTTGAGGCACTGAACCGAATAAAGGAGGGATAATGGAAAGATCCATGATTCTGGTCAAAAAAGTTCACTGGAGGTCATTGTTTGGACGGTGTGTGGGTGTCACGCGTCGGGAGCCGGTCAGATGGCCGTGTTGCAGGAAGACCGCCGTCGTGTTAGGGTTCTGCCTATCGGCACACACCGATTTTGTCTATGGTGGCGGTGTAGCTCCACACACCTTCCTCAAGTAGATCTGAAAGTCGTGATCTTGCTCAATCACTGTGCTCTCAGTCTCTCTCTCTCGCTGATCTGAAAGTCGCGATCTTGCTCAATCACTGTGCTCTCAGTCGCTCTCTCTCGCTCGTGTTTCCCTTTGTCTATGATCTCGGCCTTCTTCTTTGTCACTGTGATTTTCAACATAGTAGGTACAGTGGGATGATCACAGTGAGTAGTGTCGGACAGAAGAGAGTTGTTGTCGCCCCTATGCCTTCAAAGATAAGGCCCTAGACCATATTGAATTTAGATGGATAAAGCATACTCTATTCATCTGTGAATAAAAGTGAGTACATGTGGGCCTTTATATAAGCAAATGTAGAGCTAACCCTAGAATCTAATTTAATCTAATCAATCAAAATAATAAAGATATAATATCCTAAGATATAAGATATCCATATCTAATCCTAAGATATAATAAATATTAAACTTAATAATAAGATAATGATTTAATCTAAATAATCCATAATATGCTAACAGCCACCTCTTGAACCTTCTGCAATTTTTGCGGTTTTCTTTTTAAAGCACTTTATGGTGTTCTATTTATACGCATTATTTGCTCACTTGATATTATTAATCCTCAAATTTGATTGCTTTCAGCAAAGGGCTAAAAGAATGCCAGGAATAGCTGTCACAAAATCAATTATAGCTACAGAGCCTGGGGGTAAAAATAGGGAGGAAATCTTTGTTGATGTAATTGAGAAAATCAGCATCACCTTTAGCTCCAGTGTGAGTACATATATCATAATGCGATTTCAAATCCATAAAAATAATAATTATTGCTTTTCCATTGTTTCATTTGTCAGAACTTACGAGTGTTTGAAATATTGCCTGAATTGTTACTATTTGAAGTTGCACGAAAACATAGAAATATTTAGTCTGAGTGCAATCAGGTTTAACAAATTATCTATTTACAGACAGTTTGATTTTTGATGTAGAATGGAAGGTCTTGGTTCCTTTCATTGATTATTTTATATCTTTACAGATGCTCTGATGATTTACCCTTTTAAGAGCTCTATCTAGCATCTCAACCTGAGTTATATTACGACATATTTCAAGATAACGTTTGACATGATTTTATAATTCTATTCTTGTTAAGCTATCAACTCATTGCTTATTTCTCGAGTTAAAGATTTGATGTGAAGGTCCAATGGCTTTATATTGATTTGGTTTAAATTGGTGAACTTGTAATGAAAATTGTTATGTTGTTGTATTTGGTTTCATGTTTTATGATGTATTTTAGATCATTAGTATTAATTTATGTAATTTGCATGTTTTCAGCCTCCTTAAAGTAGGCCTAACAGGCTTGGCTTGTTAAAGGTGAAGTTTAGTCTGATCTATTTTCACCCCTAAGCGGGAGGAGCTAGTCTCTCATAACGCGGCAAACTAAAGTTCAAATTCTTGTAGGGAGAGGGACCTACATTCAGTACTTGACAGTGTCTCGAACAACATTGCTTCCGATAGGAGGATACTTTTGCAAAGTAAAACAAATAGTTTTGGGCTTTTAAGAGTGATATTGGGCCATTCAGATTTATTTTGGGCCTTTGGGCCACTACCATTTCTGATCCAATTTTGCCCTAATCCTTCTTTTACTCCATCGGCCATTCTCACTGTTGTCCCTGGTTCTTCTGTTTTTGTCCCATCGCGCCTTTCCAACTGCCATGCAGTAATATCCTAATCCTGCTTTGTTAACAATTAGTGGCGTTTATCGGTTTAACAAGGAAGGGAGAGGCAGAAATTGGATCGATGAAGAATCCATCGCGCAAATGGGCATACATTCGGATCATCACCGGGACGATTGTTGGAGGCATTCTCGGGTTCTACGTTATGCATCGCCTTGAAAATAATTATAAGGTTATTTCTCAACTCTTTCTTTACTTATTTCGTCTATGTTGGAAAGAATAAGATTTGAGATTGATCGGATTCTTGAGCTACCAGATGGATTGGAACTAATGATTCAACTTGAAATCATATGCGTTAGGAATGTGTCTTTATGTTCTTGTCTTGTTTGAAGTGTGATTAATGGCTGACGTATGAACTTTGTGTTGAGAACAGGAGAGAATGAATGAAAGACTGAGAAATTATGAAGCTGAATTGCAGAGGAAGAGGCAAGACAGACTGAATGAGTTTAAAGAAGAATCGTCATAGCTTTCTGGTTGAGTTCTATGCCTCTTCCTCGGCTTCTTCTTAGAATTTTGTATGATCTAACTTCCTTTTCTTTTCCCGATATCTGGTTTCTCAGAAATGCTGAGGAATTGGAAAGAGATGGTAATATTCTGTTTCTAGTAGTTAATTTTATGAAATCGGTTTATGTATTTGAACATCTCTAGCCTTGAAATGGTTGTTGATCAGTGATTGTGAGGTATACCAGTGGCATAACCTTTTGATCATTGTTATTATTTTGATGAAGCTGCATTCCAATTAGAATATTAGATCGGTTATTAAGTGATATACTAGTTTAGGAGTTACCAGAAGAAGATGGAACCTGATCCTTGTCCACCAATTCAGCACTAATACTTTCAGCAAAATCATAAGGAAGAGAAGATGGAACCTATCCTTGTCCTGGAACTGAATTGTCACTGTAACTTAATTTGATCCAAAAAGGATGAAACTATTTGAGGTAAAAGCTGCTTTACGCCTTCTTCAACTGTGCCTCAAGACTCAGTTTTAGGGTTGCATGATCAATGGACTTTTTTAACATCTTGGTCTTTTAAATTTATTCTGTATGCACAAAGATACGGCATTACGTAATGTATCTGACAATGTATTTATTTTTCAATAAAAATAGAAGTTAGGACAGAGGTATAGTGTATGCAGTGCATGACTTGCACATCCAAATTGGCACTTAGTATTTGGTTGGTTTTCAAAGGTTAAAGTATGTTTGTTAAACCGGCTTTTCCAAGTGTTTTAGATTGTTTATATGGACTTCTATAACAATTTGGTAAAAAAAAAAAAAAAAAAAAAAAAACTTCAAGACTACAGACAAAACCCTAGAATACTATATATCTCTTGAAATCATCAAATTATTGTGGGTCTCATGGTTCTTAATTGTAAATAAACAGAGGGATTATTTCTATATCGGTTCTGGCTGTGGCCTTCCTTTAATTTGCATGGCTATCTTATCAGTATTAGTTAAAAGCTGAAACAGAGAAGGCCTAATTATAACATGGGCAACAACAACGCGCATGAGTGTTTGGGAGAGATGTTAAAACAAGTTTCTTTTCATCCAAATCATGGTTTCAGATGCAGACGACATCTGAAATTTAAATTCTTAAACCCAAAACTATGATTTAGACTAAAGCTCATTGGTACAGATTTTTTAAAATGATTCATTCCTCCTAAAATGAATTCTTCTAAACCTAATCCAAGGTATTCATTTTAGTGTGAGTTTTAGTCCCTCATGTCCTGTGCATTGCATGGGATGGTATTTGTACTTTAAATTAGTAATGTGGGGGTACTTTAAAGCTAGACATAGTGCCTGCTCAGGAAATCAACAAACGAGCAATTTTTCATAATCTAAAACAAAACTCTTGTTTACTTACTTTGTAAATCGTAAAAATTAAATAAATCATAAATAAAAATATCTTAAAGATATATAATCTATAATTAAATATCCTTAAATTTCCATGGTATTTCTATTCTCATAAATTTAAGATCTATTTATTTAATTTGATGAGATTAAATAATTTAAATAAATAACTTAATTATAACATATGTTACATCATCAAGAATTAATTAGTTTATAGAAACATAATAAATATAAGAGATAAAATGAAAAAATATCTTACATTAAAGACCAAACTCTACCCAAAGGCCAAAACTAAGTTTAAGTTCTATATTTAGAATTCGGGGACGGATTGATTATTAATTAAATAATTTAAAAAAAATCTTGCTCTTCCACTCTTCCAATCCAATCTTCATCAAGTTTGCAATTTGTCCGAGAAAATATTAGGCGGTTGATGGATCGATTTGAGGCTGACATTGTACTGTATTTATTTTACTGGATGGTGTTCATTATTAAGCTATTGGCATTTTTATTTTTATTTTTTTATATATAACTATACGAAAAACAAAGGAAGAAAAAATCAATTTAGAATGATAGTCGCTATATGTACAGGTGGGAATAGGTGAAGCGACCTACAACTTGACTTGTTTAGGATTTGATTTGACTGGCTTTGTTTTATTAAAAAAAAAGGTGCAGTCGGGCCTTTTTGAAAGCCTATATGTAAATAGGTCATGCCTATTAATAACATAATATTTATTGTTTTTCATTTTTATATTCTACTAAAATCCTACATTTAAATAGGTTTTGATAAGGCTCAGTGCACAAAGCCTATTTATGGCCTTTAAAGCCTATAATATGAAGTCTTTTTAAATGCTTACATTGTAAACAGGTGTTTAAAAAAATTTCAGGCTCGACTAGGTCTTATGAAGGCTTAAGTCTCAGTCCAAAAAAAAAAAAAAAAAAAAAAAAAAAAACCTATATTCAAGCTTAAGCTTTCTACTAGCCAAAATCTAATCTAATTTAACCAATTTCCATCCCTACCAATGTGAGTGTTGCATGCTCTCGTCTGTCTGTCGTATGACCGACCATTTACAACAAAATCCAACAAACCCCGACAAGTGTCTCCTCATACAAATGTTCTATATGATCTGCCATCACCCCTACAATTTAAAAGGTAATAGTGCGGCTATATTTTTAAGATAAAAGAAAACCAATTACCCGAAATATTCTTCTGACTTACTACTCTGGTCTCATTTATAAATCTCTTTTGACCAAATTATATATACCAAGGAGAGGTAGGTAGCTCAATGATTATGAGATAAATTTTCAACTTTACTCTCATTTATGAATGAGTACCTTTCAACTCTTTATTCTTTCTCTATTTTCATTGGTACAATAATATGGGCAAAATTGTCAAAATCTCATTTATTTGGTCAAAATGGACTTATAAATAGAACCAAATTTTTTAGTCAAAAGGGACTTATAAATAGGACCAGTAGATAACTAATTTCATTTATAGAAATTGAAAAAAATAATTAAATTAGTTATTTATAGAAAATATTTGTGTTGGTTTCCTAAAATATTCCTTTAATAATTTGAATTAAAAATTAGCCCTCGATAAAAACCTTTTTAATAAGTGTAGTTAATGAAAATAATTTAGAGAACAAATTATAAATTTAAGATGAAATGACTCTTTTTTTTATTTTTATTTTTTTTATTTTTATGAATACAAATATGAGTGTTACACATAGAATCAAAACAAATCTTTTCACCAGTTTCTACATTCAGGACCATGAGAGGAACATGTATAATCATTAAACCCGTCCAACATTAATTGGATTATGGAAATAAACAAATTAAAAGAATCGGCTTTCCATATTAATTAGTATCATAAAACAAAGGAAACGCATTGGAGTGAACGAGGGAGGACGATGGAGAAAACATTGAATATATAGTATATGAGTAATTAAGAGGCTAATTGTAACTAATTAGAAGGGTGAAATATAATTAGGAGATCGAGTTGATTAATATTGGAGGAAAAGATAATCGATCCAAAAATATCAATCAATAGAAGAAGATGGTATGCAGGGGCGGAGCCAGAATTTGAAAATAGGGGGCGAAAATTACAAAATAGAATTCAAGAGAATTAGTATTTGAAATTAGGAGGTGAAAATTACAGAATTGGACCCAAAATATTATGAAATTGTGCTTCAGCCTCATAAATATTTCAATATTTTCATTTTAGTCCCTCTATAAGACTTTTTAATAGGGACTAAATTGAAAATGTTAAAAATTTTATGAGGCTAATTCATAATTTCTTATATTTTTAGGTTAGATTCTGTAATTTTAGGGGGCCACCCCGCCCCTGATGGTATGTCATAGGGGTGTTCATCATGCCCAGCGCCAATCGTCGGCCGCCGCGCCCATCGAAAAATCGCTCGGCCTAGCCCCGAGGAAAAGCGGCCCCAACCGGCGGGGCACAAATGGGTCAGGCATTTTTGCGGGATGGGCGGGCATTGGGCATGGTATGCCGCCCGCCCATTTGGTCTGCCCGAAATTATCATATTTTTTATTTTTTTAATAGAATAAAAAATTATTATTATTATATATATATATATATATTTTTTAAAGATGATATTTTATATTTTTTACAAATTATATATAACTTATAATAATAATAAAAATATCCTCATTTCTTTTTCTCTTCCCTTTTCTCAACTCGGACTCCCTAACCATTCTCTCCTCTCTTGTTCTCCATTCTCCTCTAGCTCGATGATCTGCCTGAGCCTGACTGCCTCTCCACTGTCCAATGCTTGATAATCGGTCACATGTAAATAATGTAATAATATGATTTCTTTGTTGCTTTCTTACAAGATTATGTATTTCATTTGAATTTTTCAATATTGTTTATTAGGTATGACTGAAACTGTATTTTTCACATAGGGTGTAGCAAGGTATCGCCACTTGGGCATGTAAGGGCCGCCACTTGACCCATTATTGCCCCCGCCCAAAAATGTTAGGGCTTCTATCGGGCGGGGGCGGGACCGAGCTGCATTTCTTTGCCGATGATCTTTCGGGCAGGGCATCGGGTCTCACCCTGCCCAACCCTACCCACGAACACCCCTAGTGTCATCAGAAGGTGTTACGAGCTCTATGCTAATTGTGTTGGGATCATTGCTCTGGCAGCCTCAGTGACAACGTAACAATGCCAAGTGTCTTTTTTTTTTTTTTTTTTTTTTTTAAAAGATCTTTTGCATGAGGTCCACTTGTTGGATATCAAATTCCATCATTTTACGGCTTTCAGGTAATTCATTAATTTATATCTTTTCCACAATTCAGCACCTTTCTCTTCATTTTATTAGCTACTCCCTCCGCCCCATTAGATGTCCTCTCTACCTTTGGTCCTTAATGTTTTATAAGATGTTTTGATTTAGTTTCCATGAGTACTTTTTTTTTTTTTTTTTTTTTTTGGAAATAAATATGAAGGAAGGCTGAGTTTTGTGTAATTCATAAGGGTAATTTTGAAAATCACTTGAATTTTTTAATAAAATTTAATAATTTTAACTTTTTTTGGCACATGCGAATTGAACCAGTTAAAAACAAGAGGAAATGTTATTTAAATACTATATGAAATCCCAAAACGTCTATTAAAAAATTAAAAGAACACGAAGAGATGATTGGGAGGAATCTGAGATTTTGAAATTTAATTTTTTTTTTACTAATTATAAAATGTCCCACACATATTTTTCCCTTTCCTCACCCCCTCTTCCTCTCTCTCTCTCTCTCTCTCTCTATGAAATGAAGGTGGAGGTAGAACAAAGTGAAAATGATGGAAGAAACTAGTTTCCACCGAGCTTTTTCAATTTCCGGCGAACATCTGCAATTTCCAATGAGTTTATGAGTTTTCTGGCAAGCTTATGAATTTTCCGGCATTTGTGGCCTTTGATAAAATTCGTAATGGGATTGATAAGAACAATAATGAGTTTGTTCTATATAAGAACACAGATGTCTAGCCGGTGGGCTGGTATATTAATATTAGATCAGGAAAATACTCCAAGATATCTATAAAGTAGATATCAAAGTGAAGATAATTGCTCCGGGATATCTATAACGCAGATACCGAGGTGAATAATGGATCAAGGAGAATAATGGATCACTGTGCACGTATATGGCGTCTAGCCAAAAGGGTGTGATGTGTGTGCACAGTGACGGCTGAATAGTAAACGAGGATGAATAAAGTGTGTGTACCTTTTAGACTTACCTCCTATTTATAGAGATTACCTTAGGTTTAGACCCTTGGGCCCTGTGCACTTTGCAGCCCACCTAGTGTGTCGCCACACCTGCAACAATCATCCCTGATTAGGACGTTCCTTAGTTATAGGTTGATTAGGATCTTCCTTCATTATAGGTAGATCATGAAGGAAGATCCTAGTACAAATTGCCCTTGTTGGGCCATATCGCAAATGGGCCTCATATGTGAGTCCATAACAGAGTTTGACAAGATTTGTAATGGTTTACACAAGAGCTTTTCTTGATGGAAAAAATGTTAGACAAGATTCACCAACATTTGTGGCCTTTGACAAAATTTGTAACATCCCAAATTTTAGGGTTTGGAAGTTTGAATAATATATAGAGATTAATTATGAAATTTGGTTAGGAATAGTTATAATGTTAATTATTGGAAATTAAGACCTATTTTTCCCTTAATTAATTTATTTTGGGAAAAAGAATAAATTCAAGTAAGAAATAACTTAGGCCTAAAAATTATGGAATTAATATTTTTTGGCCCAGAGGAATTAAGGATTAATTTATTTTCCATAGTTGTAGTTAAATGAGTAATAGCCCATGAATAATATAAGACCCAACTCATTTTCTCATTTATTCAACTACTCAAACCATTTGATTGCCCCAGCCCATGTAAACCATATGGCCCATAAACTTATTATCATATAGTATTCAAGATAATTCAAACATGAGATGCAGCAGAGAGAGAAAGTTGACAGCAAAATCCATTAACCTTACTTCTCCAGTATGATTATCTCACTCTCTACACACGTAAGATCAGCGGCACCATGCTTCTCCAGACCCCCACCATACATTTTGAACTCAACGTCATTTACCTCTGGATATTTCCTCTCGGACTGGACCATGCGTCCTTATTTAAATGTTGTTCCTTGATCTTCATTCATTCACTTTGCTTAGCTCAAGTGAAACCGAGAGCAAGAGGGAAATTGAGAGTGAGAACTGAAGGAGAAAGAGATAGAGTTCAAGAACTTGTTGCCATGTTCTTTCTCTAGAAACAAAGGTTGGTGTGGCGTCGAGAAGTAGCAATCTTTGACATATTTGAAAGACTAACAAGGTAAGCCATTAAGCTCAATATATCTACTGCGACCTCTGTGTGTGTGTGTTGATGTATGTATGAAAACAAAGGAGAGGAAAAATCACTGTATCAATATATAAATGTGCAATTCTGCTTTGGTAAAAAAGAATGAGAAAGCTGTTGCCATAAGCTTATATAAAAATATATCGCTGCTCTATATAAGAAAGAGTAAGAACTTGACTGTCATACATATGTTGATATTGCTGTGATCATGGAAGGAAAAGGAATGAGGGAAGTTATGGTTATATAGTATATAAATAGATTCGTTGTTATTCCTTATACCTTGACCCCGTCAATGTTCCTTAACCCGTCCATCACCCACTCTCATCTATCTCATACCTCAATCTAGACAACCACTCTTAACTCATCACCTCAGCCCACACACTCAACCTCAATCCCGACAACCACCCTTAACTCATGACCTCAGTCCACCCACTCAACCTCAATCCCGGCAACCACTCTTAACTTATCACCTCAGCCCACACACTCAACATCAATCCCGACAACCACTCTTAACTCATCACCTCAGTCCACACACTCAACCTCAATCTTGGCAACCACTCTTAACTCGTCTCCTTAGCTCATTTGCCATAGCACGAACTTGGAAAACTCCCTTGAACCATCACCTCCTCAGCCCATACATCATATCTCGAACCTGACATCCGTTATGGATCCAAAATACGCTTATATATGTATGAATGACTTTATTTAATAAAGGGAATTTTTAGGGATTAATAACCACTGTTAATTCTCTAAAAATAATCCATGTAGTTAGGTACTTTGCGATGTCAGTAGTGACTAATGACAATGATAAACGTTTATAGGCATACCTTGACACCTCTACTGATCTCAACACCTTTAAACAAAGTTAAGGATTCAAGCTCGAGGTGAGTAATTGTTATCTTATTAGCTTGTATGTATGTATTCATATATGACGAACCATGTTTGCTAGAAAATTTGTTTATGTGTATTCTAGATATGGATAGGGGTTGCGTGTCTTAAAATTCGTGGCTGTGTGTCCTAAAGGGCTATGGTTCTTGGCCAATAATTGCAGTTATGGTGTGACTTGTTTACTGTGAATTATTCTATGCTTAACATGTGATATGTTGTCATTTATATTTCATACTTGCATATAAGATTAACTGTTACCCCTGGGGTTCATTCATTTGAACTCCAGACCGCATGAAAGAGATAGGTAGTGGATCAGGATCAAGAGGAAAGGTGTAGTTGCAAGGATTACAGCAGAAGGAACTTTTTGGAAAAATATGAGTAGATGGACTTAGTATTTTGTTAATCATTTGTCTATTTTGGATTAATGTATTAACATCCCACTATGAGTTAGATTCAAATCGCGAAAAATTTATCCTCATGTTTTCAACTAAGTTATTTTTAAGAAAGTTTTATTCCGCAATTAAGTCATCCAAACCATTTCGATGCCTGTCCGCTTAAACTCTTATAAATAAAGGTGTATCAAGTCAGGCCGTCACAAAATTCATAATGGAATTTACAAGAGCAATAATGAGTTTGACAAGATTCGCATTGGTTTTCACAAGAGTAGTAATCCTGACTTCGCATATTTTCATTAGCAAATGCGTTTTATCAAAACCATTACTAAACTTGTCAATTTCATTACGAATTTTGTAAAGCTCATTCTACTGTTTACCTTCTTCCTCAGCCTCCGCAAGTTCATAAATTTTCCGATAAGATTATGAATTTTCTGGCATTTGTGGCATTTGATAAATTCGTAATGGGATTGATAAAAACAATAATGAGTTAGACAAGATTCATAATGGTTTCCATAAGAGCTTTTCTTGATGCAAAAAACGTTAGACAATATTTACCAACATTTGTGGCCTTTGACAAAATTTGTAATGAGATTCACAAGAGCAATAATGAGTTTGACAGTATCCGTAATGGTTTTCACAAGAATAGTAATCCCGACTTGCATATTTTTATCAGCAAATGCTTTTTATCAGAACCATTACAATTCTTGTCAAAACCATTACTAAACTTGTCAATTTCATTACGAATTTTGTGAAGCTCATTCTATTATCCACCTTCTTTTTCCTCAACCTCCGCAAGTTCGTAAGTTTTCTGATAAGCTTATGAATTTTCCAGCATTTGTGGCTTTTGACAAAATTCGTAATGAGATTCACAAGATCAATAATGAGTTTGACATGATTCGTAATGGTTTTCACAAGAGCAATAATCCTAACTTGTGTGTTTTCATCAGCAAACGTTTTTGTCAAAACCATTACTAAACTTTTCAATCCCATTATGAATGTTGTGAAGCCCGTTCTACTATTCACCTTCTTCTTTCTTAGCCTTTGATGAGTTCATGAGTCTCCTGACAAGCTTATAAATTTTCTAGTATTTGTGGCCTTATCGTGATGGGACTCAAAAGATCAATAATGAGTTTGACAAGATTCGTAATGATTTTCACGAGCAATAATCTTGACTTGTATGTTTTCATCTGCAAATGTTTTTGACAAAATCATTACTAAACTTGTCAATCTCCTTACAAATTTTGTGAAGCCTGTTCTTTTGTTCACCTTCCTCTTCCTCAGAGTCGACCACCACTCCTTCACCTTCCTCCACCTTCACCTCTCTTCCTCGTCAATGACAACTTTCATCTTCACAATTGCTAGCGAGCTTTGACCACCACTCCACCATAACCACCAACAACACCACAACTTCAATCGAAGGGAGATAGATGTGATATATATATATATATATATATATAGACAGAGAGAGAGAGAGAGATCTCGGACATAATGGATCTTGTTTTGGAGCTTCCATAGCGGCGGGAAGAGGAAGAGGAATAGAGGGTGAGGAGAGTGAAAAAGGAAGAGAGAGAATAAAGGTTAATTCATCAATATTTTAAAATCCTAATTTGATCTTTGTCATTTCTATATTCTCTAAAAATGTGAACAGACCTTTGGGGGTTTTGACACTTATAAAAGGGACACAAGGGATGAGTATACATTGTATTTGTTTGTTTGTTTGTTTTTGTTTGTTTTTGGTTTTTTTTTTCCTGGTTCCATGGGAAAATGCTACTCCCTCCAATCTTAAAAGTGCATCTACAGCGTTTGAAATAAGTATGTGACAAATATTTTATTCCTACTTACGAAAACGTATTAAAAAAAAAAAGTGCTTTTATGTGCTTCCAAACAAACATTCAGATCCTAATCATATATTTCTTTCTTCTTTTGAAAATAATGAAACAAATCAATTAAAAATTGAAATGAAGAATAGGGTTAAGATGCAAATTAAATTTGTGCTAAAGTATACTTGATCTTTTAAAAATAATGTAATTTTAGTAATTATGTTAAATTATCTCAAATGTATCCCACATCAAAGAAGAGATATAGATATTTGAGCCAATTTAATGGAATTGCTACAAGTTCTCTATTTTAAAAAGGTACTGTAATATAAATGTGATGAAGCAGGTGATTAGCCTGCTTCTGGCAACCGCGATAGGAGCTGGGATTGGAGTTGCATATGAGGACAAGCAAAACTTTCGAAACCACAAACTTCTCAGAAGACCTAACTCTGGATAGACAAACTAGTGACATACTTAATTCCAAAGTGCTCAAATTTTTTGACAGAGACATTATGGCTTTCATCTGTTTTTGCTTTGGCTTGCCTTTGCATGGTCATCGTCTCTGTTATTTCCTCCATTAATCGAAGCGGAAGAAAATGATGAGGCCCTTTTTAAGTCTACATACATAATTTCATTCATATTCTATATATGATACTCAAATAAATAATACTCGCTCCTATCCTAATTGTAGGACAAAATTTGTAGTGTAATTTGTGCTACAAATTTTGTCCTATAATTAGGACTGGAAGTAGAAAGTAACAAGACATCTCTATAAAGCTGACATCTGCTATTACTTGTCTCATAGCTCTCTCTTCTCTTGTTAACTTGTTTTTATCTTTTTATTTCATATAATTTCGTGTTCATTTATGTATTCTAGTCTGCATGATAAAGCAATTTATATAACTTTGTAGTATATAGAGACGTTTTAAGTAATACCATCATCGTTGTAGGAGAAGCATTGATGTTGATTGCTGATTCTCATGAATCTTAATTGAAAATAAATTTCGATGTATATTCACAAAAGTTTTATTTGAATTAAAATGTACCCAAATCTTCCCTAAAACTAAATAAAGGGATTACTACTGCTTCATCGGCTCCGGCAGTGGCATTCCTTTTCATGATTTTTGTATCAGTAGTTGTCCTAATTTCTTTATTTCACACTCCGGCTTGTCTTTATAGATTAAAAAAGAGGTGGCTTTTTCAATTGATCACAGAATTATAGACTTATAGTGTAATTAGGCTACGTACAATGCCAACTGGGTGTTTGGGAGAGCGGATTCCGATGCATATTAACCAAACACACGTACAAAATCTACAATTTTAAGCTCAAAACTATGATTCGGATTGAAGCTCATTGATATAGGCTTTTCAAAGTGAATTTTCAAGTTACTCCCCCCAATTCCTAGTTCTAATTATAGGACAACATTTGGAAGTTGATTTTGGTTCTAATTATAGGACAACTGTCTAATTTTTGTCAATTTCTTCCTAAAATACCCTTATTGATATTTTCTCAATAATAATTAAACACAATGATAATTTAATAATGCACCTATATGTTCTATAAAGTAAATAATACTTGCAATTCATTAATGCCACATACACTTTAATTCTACCATTTTTTGTGACAACTTGGAGAAGTCTAAAATATGTGTGTGTGTGTGTATAGGCATACACACACACACACACAAAAAAAACACACATATATATGGGATGATAAACACACTCACACGCACATTTTTATTGGGGGAAAAAAGGCTTACACATTTACATATATTCTTTGGACTGTGTGAAAGCTTGTAGAAGTCTAAGATGCCAGACTGTGTGAGAGTTCGGAGAAGTTGACGATGCCAGACTTGGAGAAGTCGTATGAGGTCAGAGAGGTACAAGCACATGGTGCTATTGATTCAACAATCTTTTCATGAAGCCATTTTAAATTTTAAATAAGAGTATTTTAGGAAAATAAATATAATAAACTAATTTAACTATTATTCTTAATCTTTTCAAAGTTTGGTAAAAATATTCTATAATTAGAATCAGAAGGAATATTAATTTTCCCAATATCAATTTTTCAAAAGCTAATTCAAATATACACCACTCCACCTATTAATTTACCACGTGAGTTTCAGTCATCCTAATCTAAATGTACTTTAAAGTTTAAACTAGTAATGTCAAACACTCTTAGTTTGGGACTTTAAACCTAGACATAATCACATGATATGATCATTTTGTTGGCGTAAATACCTTATACTATACATATTGTTGGCGACAATACCTGCATAAACACAACAAAAACATAGTTTGAGTCTTGTTTAAAGACACTGTTATTTATCATACGTGGGTGAGGAAGAGAGGTAATGCAATAGGAAGGGTTTTGCAACAGGAACAGAGGTTCTTTAGTGAGAGTAACAAAAGATTTCGCGCGAAGAAATGTCATTTTTAAGACCGGACAAAAAATAACGTCTGGTCTTAATATTAAAATCAAGACCGGTCATATTGAAGTCCGGTCTTAAAAGTAATTAATTATTTGTTTAATTTTCTTCAATATCGAGGTACTGGCCGTCACAATTTAAGTCCAGGCTTAAAATATTTAACTTTACAAACGGACAAATTATAAGACGGTCTTAAAAGTTAACATTTAAGACCTGTCCTTATAAACGTTCGGTCTTAAAATTAATTAATTTTTTTGTGACCGGCCGGATTATATGTCTGGTCTTAAAAGGATAACTTATAAGACCGCCTATTACGTATGTGCGGTCTTAAAACTTTTAGACTTTTATATTTAAATTTTTCCTTATTATGTTGGACCACATAAAATATAAGTACAGCTGTATGAGATTTCTCTATAAAGTAATTGAAATTTGAATTTTTTTAATAACATTTTTAAGACCGGTTGTTTGTTTGTCTGGTATGAATTATATATTTAAGACCAATGAAAATATGATCCGGTCTAAAAAGTTCTTTATATTTACAGAACTGTCACCGGTCATTCCTTTAAGATCGGAGCGTCGCATCTCCGGTCTAAATGAAGCGGTGTTAAAGTTTTTTTTTGTACTAGTATTAGTCTAAACCTTATTATTATAATAGATATTTCCCTAGGTTCAACACCATCCAATAAAATCAATACTATGTCTGACGTAAATCAATCAATCAACTGCCTAATATTGTCTCGGACAAATTGCAAAGTTGATGAAGATGTGGTGAAAGGGTAGAAGTGTTAGATTTTTTAACTATTTAATGAAGGGTTAATAATGCAAATTTAACAAAGAGCTATTTTACAATGGACACCCAACACAATTAACTATTTTCGGGTGTAAAAGAGACATAATCAATTTATTTGGTAGCATTTATAGCAATACCATTAACATGAGTTAACTTCCGTTACCTTTTATACTATGGGTCCCACCAATCTTCTCATTCTCTATTATTTTAATGTATTTTTAGAGATATGTGTTTTTTAAATGGGAAAATATCACTTAGACCAATATGGGAGCAATTTTATTTCAATCAATCTCAAAAATATCACTTCAAAATTTTTCTTACAAGACAAATAAAGGGATCTAAAAAATTTTAGCCATTCACATATTTGTCTTATAAATACCTATATTTATCTTGTAAAAAAAAAATTATTGCAACCCTAAGGTCAAAATAAAATTAAATTTAGTCATTGAAAATAGGGGTGGAAACAGGCCAGACCTCACCCTTAACAGGCCAAGCCTGTTATGCAAGGAAGTGGCTCGAGCCCCGAGCCTGGCCTGGGCCTGGCACTGGGGCTGTATTTTTTACAAAAAAACAGCCCGATGTAAATAGGCCAAAAACAGGTTGACAACAGGCCTAACGTAAATGGGCCGGAAACATGCCTACAGTATACAGGCCAAAAACAGGCCTAACGTAAACAAGCCAAAAACAGGCTTGAGTGAGGGAAATTGATTTAGGGACTTAGGGTTCTTGGTTTGAAAGGGCAAACAAGAGGCTTTGTGTGAGGGAGGGTGGGGGGATATTAATTAATATATATATATATATATTTAAAACTAATTATTCTTAACAAAGTGCCGGCTGTTGGCCTAACAGCCTATTTGGAGGCCTCGGCCTGGCCTTTTAAGACAAACCAGGCCTCGACCAGGCTTTGAACAAGCCAGGCCACCAGGCTTTTAACAAGCCAGCCACAGGCCCCTAGCCTATTTCCACCCCTAATTGAAAAGATAATAGTGCACTTACTTTATTTATTTATTTTTTTCATAAGAGCATTTAAAAGATAAATAAAGAGATTTATCAAACAAATAGAATGATTTAAAAGAATCCAAGGAGTTAAAAAAAAATTGGTCATTCACATATTTGTCTTGTAAAATATTTTTTATTGCATCCCTTTGCATCGTCAAAACAAAATTATTTTTTGTCAAAGGAAAGACAACAATGCCTTTACTTAATTTTTTTTATAAGAACATTTACAAGATAAATAAAGAGTTTTACAAGACAAATAAAGAGATTTAAAAGAATTTAGGGAGTGAAAAAAATTTAGTCATTCACACATTTGTCTTATAAAAAATTTCTAAGTGATATTTTGGGGGATGACTAAAATAAATTTGCTTTCATGAGGTCTAAATGATATTTTTCCATTTTAAACAGATGCAATTTTTTAAAATGTATTAAAATAATAAAGAGTGAGAAGACGGGTAGAACCAGCAATGTAAAAAGTAACGAAATTTAGCTTGGGTTAACGAACGTTACAATAAATGCTATCAAATAAATTAATTAGGCCTACTTTTAAACCCAAAAATAGTTAGTTGTGTTGGATGCCCATAAACAAATCTTAACCCTTTAATCAATAATCAATTGTCAACTAGAAGGCAATTTTTTTTTTTTTTTTTTTTTTTTTTTGGGGTAAACAAGGAGAGGAAAACCTCAGTACAAACTAGCCAGCATGATAACATCTGGGATACTCAGCCTCAATCAAAGGAGACGACACATGCTGGAACCCATGCATGAGCAGATCTGCTACTCTGTTTCCTTCTCGACACATTGGGGCTTCTTAAATGAGGGAGAAATCTGGATGATTACTGTTGGAGCCTCCCCAAGCAAACGAGTCACTTCAGTCGAGTCAGTCTCAAGAATCCGCTGTTTCACGCCATAATCTCAAGAACTTCCCAAAGCTCTACGGATGTTAAATCTTTCTATCACTTTAGAAAAATCTAAAAGGAAATAAATAAACAAATACACTACAGAAATTAAATGGTACAAGAGACACCAAAATTATTAACATGAAAATTCTCAAGTCAAGGGTAAAAACCATGGGTCATCCAAACCAATGAAAATATGATTCATTATGATTAAACATAGTACAAGAAAGTCTCAAACAAATGTAGAAACATGCGCAACCACCCAACCAAACAATCGAAGTTACAAGCTTACATTAGAGAACAAAGAAGCTGAAAAAATACCCTAAAAAACATCTCTAAACACGAACACAATTTCTCCTACACCAAGCCTTGAAACAACAATCCCATCATTGCAAATGATGAACCACATAGACCAAACCAACTGACCAAATTCCAGCCTTATCCAACAGTTAACTAATGCACAAATGTCAATTTGCCGAGACTACCTTGTAAACCTGCATTTTTCACTTTATCTCTTCTTTTCTCACAAATGGCTATATAATTAGACCTCTTCGACCACTCCGGTCTACCCTAGCCTCAGCAAAAAAACCTAATTAGCCCCCTCTCCATTTAAATAAATGAGATACAACCTTAAATTAGAAAATTCCTAGAGAATATTCTTTTCTCGCAAAGAACAATTAAAAAAAATATTTTTTTTTTCCATTCTCTCACTCTTTTTCTTCTTTCCTATGTTTTCCTTTCCTTTCTTTTCTTCTCATAAAATAGGAAATACATAAAATAGGAAGTACTTAAAATTGAATAATTCAAACTTGGGCTTTTCTCCACATATGAAGGAAGCCCAAAACCCAACCCTTTCTGCAGGAAGTGTTCATTTTATCTTGTGGAGTGTTCCTTCCAAATTTACTAGTGGGTCACAAAATATCTCCATAGCCTCTGTTAGTCTCTCATTTGCTCAGGCATTCCTCTCTTCTTGTCTCAAAAATGAACGGTGAAAACGATTCTATTCGTGTTCCGGGAACGCCAGTTACTGGTGTGAGTTAGAATGAACCCTCTTCATCTCACAATGAGCCTCGTAACCGCCCTGCACGCCGTGGTAAAAGAGGCACACGAATGATGGATGTAACCCTAAGTTGGACTTCTGGGTCAAGGCTTGAGATTCAATTTGATGAAAAGTTGGAACCTTTCGGTCCTAATAAAAGCAAATATACTAGTTTTATCGGCTATCTTTCATGCAGCAAGGTTAGCATCTTGACAGGTGAGTGAAAAAATGTCGACTTCAGCAAAGTAAAGCAACCTATTTGGGACACTATCCGGCTTACACTGTCCCTGACTCTCAGAAGTTGAAAGACAAGACATTTGAAGGTGGAATATCACCTAGAGGGGGGTGAATAGGTGATCTCAAAAATTCTTTTTAACGTACGATGGATAAACATTGAAGCTCACAAATATCCGAAGATATGAACAGAATAGAGATTGATCGCTTTGAGTACTTTTCTCTGTGTATGCGTTGATTCGTGTTGATGAAATCAATCCTTTTAGTATTTATAGTAGATAAAGGTTGAAGACATATCCGTTGAGGCTCTTCAAAATGACCGTTAGAGATGAAGCAGAAGAGTCGGAATAATCACCGTCATTATTCCTGTAATTGTGATTTATGACCGTTGAGACCCAGCAAAGGAAATGAAATATTCTTGCCGAGAACATCGCAGAGATATGTCTGTTGGTTGAGTTTCTCGAATAGGTAAAATGACGGATTGCTTCAGTCAACATCCTGTGTTGATCCTCATCCTAATAATCTGTAACTCACTAACAAATTCATTAAATGCAATTAAGAATAGTAATGAGTAATGATTTGAAGAAATAAAATCATAATCAGTTGATGTTGATTTTCCGAAGATGGTGATTTGATAACTAGAAAGATATGACTTTCAGTTAAAGAGTTGATGCCTAGAGGTATATTGACTGGAGGCATTTTAAATGACTCGAGGTAAACTTATGGTTTAAGACAAATGAACTTTAGCAAAGTTGACTCGAGGTATATCATAAATGACTTGAGGTAGAAAAACATACTTACCTGTTAGCGAGGAAGCTTGACTTGAGGCAGACAAGGATTCAACTCGAGGCAATATAATTCCAGCGTTTTTACAACCTCCTAAACTGACTGTCAATTTCAAAACATCATATCTCATTCAATTGATCTTTGTTTTTCGTGTTCTTGATGTTTTTGGAAATGTATCTGAGTCTAGTTTCATATGCTACTAATTTCAGCTCAATCGGATGTGTGTTTTGTGAGATACACTCAAAATACCAAATCTTGGTTTGCCGTGTGGCGTGAATTTCACTGTCATCTTCCAAAATTCATAGCTCCTTCATCTGATCTCCTTTGGACTTGAATTTTATGTCAACATGACGCATTGGAAGTCTAGTTTCCAACAAAATTGGTTTCACTTCAATCCGTTCTCTGGTTTAGTAGATATCGTTGAATTACCAGACGTCGCCCAAGTGAAACGTGAAATAGAGGTTGCTGGAAAACACTTATTAAATAGAAACATTTAAGTGATGTCTTGAGTCATAAATTTGATGCATTGAGTTAACATGACTAGAGGTAGATAATAAATGACTAGAGGCATAGTCTTAGATATAACTGGAAATGACTAAGCACGACTTGACTGGAGGTAAGAACAAAGTGCCTTGAGTCAAGTTGCTTGAGGAATAAATAAATGACTTGAGGCAATTCACGATAGTTTTAAAAGATGAAATAAGAAATGCCTAGAGTCATATATTTATGCCTTGAGTCATGTACCTAGAGGCATGAGTTACTTGACTAGAGGCAAAAACGAGAGCATAGAAATATTGGATAAAAGAATGGTTTGCCTAGAGTCATGAGAATGCCTAGAGTCATATTGCCAAGAGGCAATTATGAGTGACTAGAGTCATGAGGTGAAGTTCAGCGTAATTACAATTTTGCCATTAAAACTTAAAAGTGAATTTCAAAGTAATTACGATTTTGCCATTATATGTGAATTTTCCAAAACTTGTGGGAGTGACTTGCGGGAGTGACTTGAGGCAAAACTAATTGACTAGAGGCAAAGAGTGAAAGTTCAACATATTTACGATTTTGCCATTAGAGTGAATTTTCATCATAATTACAATTTTACCATTTCAAATGGATTTTCCGAAACTTATGCCTGGAGGTAAAATATTGGATGACTAGAGGCATATATTATTTAACTAGAGGCAAATGAGAAACTCCAAATTTTCATCTAAAATTAAGATTCAATTATAATTGTTATCATCAAAACATCAAAAGCATGAGAACTAACAACATTGTCTTATTGTGCTGATCGGTAGAGGAAGTTTAAGACCTTTCTCGCTAACAAGTATATTTTTGCCGAGGTTCAGCCTGACCAAAATCCTTGGGACAAGTACACATTTATTGATGAACAAACTTGGCAACAATTTGTTCGATTCGGACCACTCCTGAAGCCCTAGTGAGTTTATATTTAGTTTTTTTTTTTGCCCTTTTGTTTGCTTATTAACCTGTTCGAATATGTGAATGTTATTGTGTTCATCTAATCCTGTGGGTTAAATGGTTTGGTGTGTGAATAGAAGTATACATTTCCTGCCTTTGTCTATGCAAGTCTGATATGTAAACCTTGAAAAGGTAAAATACTAAGAAGGTAATTAAGGAAATAATAATGGCATAAGAGTCAAGCCATTATTATAGTCTTAGTTCTCATTATAGTAGGTAGTGGTTAGACATTGTCGTCGGTTAGTTAGTATGTTAACTGTGGAATGGTTTCGGTGCAAGCTTGTTATTGGGCCTTAAGAGTCAAGCCTCTAACTATATATAAGAGGTTAGTCTAATATGTGTAGGAACCAGTTATGATGAATGAATGAATTGACTGAGTTGGCAACAATTTTGCTACTCCCTTTCCTCTGTTTCTCCCAATTTCTTCTACAATTCTATATCTTCCTTAAATAAAATGTTGAAACTTGATGAAGTGAATCTGACTAATGTTTGACGTTCATATCAAGCAGAAGTTCTCTAATTTCTGTTAGTGACATGGCTGGAATTCAAAATTAATAGTTGTTTTCAATTCTGATTCACATAAAAGAAGGGAACAAGTACAGGAGATAGGGAGAAAGAATGATTGCCTGCATAGGGCTTCTCGCGGTGGGTATGAAATGGCCAAAAAAGAATTGATGGCAGCCAAGCGGAAGAGATTGGAAGATGAAGCTGAATCCAATCCTTCTGCCATAGTTGATTAGGCAGCATCTTCAATACGTCGCGAGGAGTTGTGGTTGCACATTCGGCAAAAGCCAAGCGGCGCCTACACGAGTGAACAAACTTGTGTAGTTGCTGAAAGAATTGTAAGTATCGTTATTGTTATTTTTTAGTTACTAAACATGTTTTATTACTAAGCTTCTCGTTATCTGTATCTTACAGGAAGATCTTAAAAAGAAAGAAGCAGAGGGATCTTTTGTGTCAGACAGGAGGAGTGATGTTTTGACCGTTGCGACTGAAAAATCGGATCATGGTGGGCGTGTAAGGGGGATTGGAGGACGGGTAGGCTTGAAGGAATACTTTGGTAAATCCAAACACCATAGACAAAGTATGGTTACCCGGGGAGGAGATGGACCAAACGGTGGCCAAAATAAATGAGGAAGCAAAATGGCTAAAGAAGTAAGGTTTCAATCCCAGATGAGCCAGATGAGGGAGCAAGTGAATCAGATGAGGCTGCTTTTGAGCACTCGTCCAGAGACCAGTGTTCCCTTCACACATTCACCTGCACCTGTGCAGCAGAGCACTAGAGGGAGCTGCATTGTTAGGCAGTCAGAGCAACCTTGTGACCTATATGTGGAGGATCGTGATAGTCCTAGACGATTAGTTGCAAAAGGGACTGTCCACAACTTATTGGGTTGTACACCACCAACAAATGGCTGATGATGAAGTCAGAGTGTCAATTGAAAAGGTGGTCATTGATGCATCTCTCCTTCTCCCAACTGATCAGCTGAAAGCTTGTGAGTGATGTCAAGGGAACCTTCATCTCTTGGCCAGTGAAGCTTGTACATGTCTCTACTCCTCCTGAAGCTTCATCCCCTCCTCCTTAAGTTCCATCCCCTCATCAAGCTCCAACCCCTCCTCCTCAAGCTCCATCCCCTCGTCAAGCTCTATCCCTACTGCTAAGTTGACGGCCAAGGAAAAATATCCAATATGGTGAAGAGTGGATATTTTAAAGATAAATCATGGCCTGTCAATGAAGTAGTAGACGTCCCTCATTCTCTACCTGTTCAAGTTGACACCGTTGATGTTGAGTACCTACTGCTTCCTGGAAGTGAGCTTACTGATGCAATTGTACAAATTTTTATGAAGTAAGTATCTTCTTCTATGAGTACATAAGTTAAATGCATCGTTTAGACACACATACATATATACTAATTCCCTGATCGATGTCATTATTGTAGGTTCATGCATCAAGAATTGGTTCAAAAAGGCAGGAGCAAAGATTTTTGATTCTTGTGCCCTGTCTATGCAAGTGCAACATCCATGCAGGAGAGACAGGAGTACATATCAAAGAGGTTGTGTGAAGTGAGAAGAAAGGTGTACTTATTTCCATACTTCCACAAGTACATATCACAATTCTTGTCTGTAATTCACTTAATTCTGCTACATATATCATTGAGTACTTTTCTACTCTGAATTTTCAGCCGCTACTGGCAGTTGGTCCTCATGTCCATGGAGGAGCATAAAGTTATCTTCTTATGCTCCACTCACAGCGATCCAGTGTCTACGTTGACGCAGACCATCAACAAGTAAGCATGTCATTTTGATTCTCTAGTCCGAAATTTCTCATGAATTTTCAAAGAACATTATTGATAAATTTGTGATTTTGATGATAGTGCCATGAGGACCTTCCAAATCGAGGTAAAGAAAAAGCGTGGGTATCGGCCACTAATCCTAAATGGCTCACACCAAAGGTTGGTACAAATATTTGTACACTGGCACACTGCCTTGTGAACTTGGTCAGTAAGCTATATATGCTCTTATATATATTTCTTGTTCTTTTTAGACCCGTCGACAACCACCGGAGTCCAACTTATGTGGCCCGTACGTCATGAAACACATGTATGATATTATCACGCAAGGAAGGACTAAATTAACTGCAAAGGTAAATGTATTTGATGTTAAAAATTATGCACGCAAGTTAATTCAGTTTCTGACTTAATGCTACATATGAAATATACATGCAAGTTAATTCAGTTTCTGTCTTTGATGTTACAGATGTTTGAATGCCCTGATCCCTTTTCTGATGATGAAGTGGAGCAATACGCAATGTGTTTTGTGAATATCTGTATGACCTAATCTTAAAGTCAGGACAATAATTAATGTCTTAAATTCATTTGTAAATATATCCTGTAGCAACAATAATCTTCTGTAAATTTATGAGTGTTTATATGACACAAAAGTTCCTTTGGGGTATTCTTCAAATTTTAGGAGGCTTGTATCGATGAAGGACTTGAAATTAGTAGGCCAAAAGTCTCATGATTGTTATGTCTTGATGCAACAAATACTACTCCCAATAGCTATTCGAGGCATCGCCGAATATGATCTTTAGGTCGTTTTGACTAGATTTTGTGTTTTCTTCAATGTCAAGTTTTTGTAGTAAAGTTTTCAAGATTGAAAATTTGGATAAATTGGAGAATGAAGGATATCTTATCTTGTGCCACCTTGAAAAGCTTTTTGTTCCTACATTTTTTGGCATCATGGTTCATCTAATTGTTCATCTAGTGAGGGAGATAAAGTTGTGTGGCTCTATCCATTTACGGTGGATGTACCCAATTGAAAGATCTATGAAATTCCTAAAAGGGTATGTGAAGAACGCATACCGGCCAGAAGCATCAATTGTTCGAAAATATGTTTCGAAGAAGCCATGGAATTTCGTCAAAATTATTTGGCCAAAGTAAGACACATTGGGCTTCCAAAACGTCAAAGATGTCAAAGGGGGTAAACGAGGGGCTTCGATAAAGAGTGTGGATCCTGATGAATTGTCACAAGTCCACTTATACATCTTGAATAATGTTGATGAAGTTCAAGCCAGCATAGCTGCACATAAAGAAGCTTAAGGAAAGAAAATCATCGAATGATTGAACAAATGTTGATTAGGGAGCATAACAGAACTTTTGCAAACTGGTTCAAACAAAAGGTCGAGGGAGAGGAATGTGTTTCTGATACAATCAAATGGTTAGCACGTGGTCCTGAGGTTGATGTCATAAGTTGGAATTCATATGCGATCAATGATTATACATTTTACACAAAGTCCCTAGATGATACGAGCACAGTCCAGAACAGTGGTGTTATGTTAGAGGCTGAATCTATGCACTTCTCCAGTTCGAAAGACAAGAGGCCTTTATTGGCAGTCATGCCATATTATGGGGTTATTGAAGAGATTTGGGAGGTGGACTATGTGAAAATTAGATTTCCCATTTTCAAATGCAAGTGGGTTAATGTCAATAATGGTGTTCAGATCGATCGGCTAGGATTTACATTAGTCAATGTCAATAGTAGAAGTTTTGGAGATGAACCTTTTATTATGGCAGACCAGGCAAAACAAGTGTTCTATATCACCGATCAAGAAAATAAAATGTGGTTTGCAGCTTTCCAAGGAAAAAGGGTAATTGATATTGATGGGGAAAGTCATTCAAATTATGGTCTTCCTGAGAGTACTCCTTTTTCAAGGGGTCTACCAGACATGAACGAAGAAGATGAAGCGGATAATGAACCCGGCATAAGAAATGATCATCAAGAAGGGATATGGGAGGATATCACTTTATAAAAGAGTGAGTCAATTCAAAGGTAATATTCATATGCAAAATTCTTTGAAAACTTTTAGGTTTTAACTATATTCTATTCCTTCTATGTTCATAAACAATTTAATGTCACTGACTATGAAGTTTGTTCTTGTTTTATTTTTGTGGCAGGATCCGATCCAAAGGGGCATGTTATAAAAGAGGATGTTACGTTGTTGGGTGAGAATCAAATGAAGGCATGGTGAATATTATATTGGGCATGTATGTTGTATTTGTAATTGTATTTGCTAGCTTGTAAGTAAGTTATCTTATTGTATAAATTAATTTAGGTGTTGTAGTCATAGTATAATCATTAATTAAGAGGCCACATAACTCATGGTGAATAATATTTGTATTCTTTTTCCCAATTCAATTTATTAATAATTGTTCATAGCTTGTAGCTTAAAGTTTCGAATTTTATATGTTGAATTGGGTGGTGGATTTGTGTATATATATATTGATCAGGAAGAACAGAACAGGGAACAAATTCAGGAAAATTTAGACCGGAAATAAATACATCGGTCTTAAATGTTCAACTGTTAAGACCAGATGTATTTGTATGTCCGGTCTTAAAGGTATTTGATATATTAAGCCGGTCTTAAAAGTTGGTCTTTTATGACCGGTGTATTTATACATCCGGTCTAAAAATTCAATTTTTAAGACCGGATGTATTTATAATCTAGTCTTGAAAGTCAGTCTTTTAAGACCTCGTATAATTAGTCGTCTGGTCTTAGAAGTTGATTTGTTAGACCGGATCTATTTTTGTCCGGTCTTAAAAGTTCTATTTTTTAAGAGCGAACTAGTTTTTGTCCGGTCTAAAAAGTTGAGTTTTAGGACCGCACAAAAAATATTTCAGGTTTATTTAGTATGACTTTTAAGACCTAATGTTTTAAATGTCCGGTCTAAAAAATTTTCTTTAAAACCGGTTCTAGTCCGGTCTTAAATGTTATACTTTTAATACCGGATGGAACAAGACCGGTCGCTGGTCCGGTCTTACGATGCCTCTTTTGTCCGGTCTTAAAAGCTTTTTTTGCACTAGTGTAAATGTTATCAAGATAAGGCCCTATGGTCTGTATGACTAAAGAATGCTAAGAAGAGACCTTAACTTGGTAAAGGGGGTGGGTCTCTCCTATACCAGAGTATTTGAAAGATTTACCAAGTCAATATCTCTTTTTGGCATTCCTTAGCCATACAAACTATATTAGGATCTCATCTTGCAGATATCCAGGATGAACATTGTTATTAGAATAGATATTTCTTTACGATCAAGTCAGATTCTTTCTAATACAAAGGATCTTCAAAAGAGGTAAATGCAGAGTATAATAGAATCTCGGAGAAATACATTGAAAAGATCATGCTTTCAAATACCCTTGTATTCACAGAAGAGAGAAACAATTTAAAATGACAGTTCCAATGAGTGTTATTACCCCCGTCTACCATATATATGACCGTCCATTTACCACAAAATCCAACCAACACCAACAAGAGTCTCTTACATATGGTCTATATTATCTGTCATCAGCTCTGCAATTTAAAATGATATAGTGGGTCTAATATTTCTCAAAACAAAAGGAAAAAAAAAAAAAAAAAAACTAAAATATTTTCTGATTCTAAATATAAGAGTAAGATAATCAATTTATAAAAATTAAAGTAATTAGTTAAGTTACTTATTTATAATTAAAAAAAAAATGCGTTTTGGTTTTCTAAATACCTCTTTAATAATTTGTATTGAAAATTACCCTTGATAAAAACCTTCCTAGCTAGTAAGCATAATTAATGGACATAGTTTGGAAAATAAATTATAAGTTTGAGTCTTACATATAGGATCAAAACAAATCTCTTCACAAACGGCTATACGTACGAGAGGAATATATATAATCATTATTGAATCGGTCCAACGTTAATTGGATGGTGAGAATAAATAAGTTTAAAGAGCCGGCTTTCCACATTAATTAACACAAAAAACAAATGAAACGCATTGGAGGGAACGAGGGAGGACAATGGAGAAAACACAGAATATATAAATAGTGTAATCAAGAGGACGATTGCAACCAATTAGAAGGGCGAAATCAGAAGATCGAGTTGATTAATATTTGAGGAAAAGATAATCGATCGAAAGTATAGTAGCAATTAATCATATCAATCGAAGATGGTGTCTCAAGGTGTTACGAGCTCAATGCTTGTGTTGAGGATCATTGCTTTGGCAGCCTCAGTGGCAACAATCGCCTTAATGGTTACTAACAATGCCAAGTATTATGATCCTATTTTTCAGATCGTTTTGTTGGATATCAAATTCCAAGATTTTATGGCTTTCAGGTAATTAATTAATTCATTTATTTATATCTTCTCCACAATTCAACATCGTCTTCCATGCATATCTTCCTCTTTATTTTATTACCTACTCGCTCCGCTCCATTTTATAAGATGCCCTCTGGAAGGAAAATAATTTTTGTCCTTAATTTTTACAAGATGTTCTGATATAGTTTCAATTAAGTATAAAAAATATTTTTCCGAAATAAATATATATATGATGGTTGAGTTCAGTGTGATTAATAAGAGTAATCACTTGAATTTTATGATAAATTTAATAATTTTCACTGTTCTTTTTTTTTTTTTGGCATTGAACCAGTTAAAAATGTCTTATAAAATGTGCGTAAAAGAGTACATATCACTGTAGTTGAGTTTTTTTAACCCTCGTTCCATGGGAAAATACTACTCCCTCCGATCTTAAACGTAGGAGTTACATGACTATATTAAAGAGACGAAGGAAATTAGTTAATATATTATTGTGTGTTGTGCAGATACGTGGTGGCAGTGGCAGCAATATCAGCAGCGTATGGAATCATACAACTTCCATTTGCAGTGTACTATGCTGTGAAGCAGAAGAGATTAATTCGTAACGCCTTCTTCCCTCATTTTGACTTCTACGGCGATAAGGTTCCTTCATTCACCCCCTAATCTTATATTTCTTTTTTTAAATAATGCAATAATCAATTAAAAATTGAAATAAAGAAGGGAAAATTAAAATAAAGGACCTAAAGAAAATAATATTTATTATAAAGGACCATAAAAATTGTAATTACTTAAAAGGACCAAACATAATAATATAAATTTTAAATTACTAAATTGCCCCTAATCAAACCTCATAATATATCATATCTTTTTCTTAAATTGGTCGTAATCAAACCTCATGATAAATTTTAATATATTATCTCTTGTATTCATAATTAAAAAAATAACTCAAATTAAAACTAAAAATGCCCATATGATATATATCATATCTTTTTTTTTTTAATATATCATTTAATTAACAACCGTTAAACTCATTTTTTTCCCACCAATTTACATAATCAAGTTGCCAATTTATGTTATTAACGATGATATCAATTAAGTTCTTTTTATAAAAATTAAAACTAAGCTTATTTCATTTTTTTTAAGGATATAATAGGTTAATTAGATTTTTTTAACTTTATTAACATTACACCTAATTTTTTAACCCACATAAATTGTTTCTAAAAAAAATAAATCATATACATGTTCTTGGTTTAACATATATGATAAATTATAAAAGACCTTAACTTTTATTAAAATTTTTGTTGATTTTAAAAAATTTATAATTTTACAAATTGAAGAATGCATAGTTTTTTTATTTATAAATATATATTCAAGTTGTGAAAATGAAAATTGAAAAAACTATTTTTTAATTTAATGAAACTTAAAATTTTATATTAGTTTTAAAAATAGAATGGGGAAAAGAATATAGAAGAGATTCCAGAAGATTTTGTTAGGGGCATTTTAGTACTCTTAATTTTATATTTTTATATTTGATCCTTCTAAACAATTACAATTTTTATCCTTCTCCATAAATATCTTTTCCTCTAGGTCCTTCATTCTAATTTTCCCAATAAAAAATAAAGTGAAGGTGCAATTTCAGCAATGAAGTTTTTGGCGAGAAGTTTAGTTTGAAAGAGTAGACATGATCATTTAAAAAGGTGTAATTCTAGTAATTATGTTAAATTAAATTAAATGTTCCTTATAAATCTAGAAGGAGAACAAGTATGCGCCACTTAAAAAAGTGATGGTTGTTTGGACCAATTTAACGAAAATTGGTAAAATTGCTCAATTTTTAAAAAATTGTGTTAACTTTTAAACTCTCTTAAATTTTACTATGCCAGACGCTCGTGGCAAAAAAATTCGTTGCTGAAATTGTACCTAAACCCAATTTTAAATTTGAATGGTCTAAAGTTAATTAGATAGAATTCAAATTATAAACAAATAATCAACATCTGGGATCTTTATTAGTATGTTGAGCACCGAATGTAACGTGAATGCGATGAAGCAGGTGATTAGTCTGCTGCTAGCAACAGCGATAGGAGCTGGGATAGGAGTAGCATATGAGGTCAAGAAAAGTTTCGAAAAAAATGTCTCACGATTCCCAAATCTGGACAGACGCACTATTCAAATACTTAATAAACTCTTCAAATTTTATGACAGAGCCATTATTGCTTCATCTGTATTGGCTTTGGCCTGCCTTTGCATGGCCATCGTCTCTGTTCTTTCCTCCATTAATTATAGCAGAAGAAAATAATGATGAGGCCCTTTTCAACTCAACATATATAATTTCATTCATCATTTCTTCTATATATGATTCTCAAGTAAATGATAAGTAACAAGATATTTCGATAGAGCTTACGTCTGTTATTATTTGTCTCATGTCTCTCTTCACTTGTAAACTTGTTTTATCTTTGTATTCATATAATTTCGTGTTCATTTATGTATTCACGAATGCATGTCAACTTTATTTTTTTCAGCCTATAATAAATGGCTTGTTATTGCATCTCTCCGTTGTACTCTAAATTACAAGTTTGTGACACTATATAAAAGAAAATAACCAATTGATCAATACCTATTCCCAAGGAAAGGGATAATTAAATTAACTAGTCGCAACATATATACTCCCCTGCTCCTATTTATAGGATAGAGATAAGAAAACTTTTGGATCATATTTACATGGTAGAAAGAGAAATTTTTTATACAAATGTTATATTTCTACCCTTCATTTATTATTGCATGCATTTTGTTCTTATGTGGCATAATGTATATTAAAAAGGGCAAAGTTACCAATAAGTTATTGGTTAAAATGATAAGTGGTCTCACTTCTGTAAGAAGGAAAACACAAGTTCAAATCTCAGAAAGTGTACTTGCTAGGAGAGAGTAAAACTCTTTACACTTTAAGCCTCAAAAGGTTTGTGAAAAATGTTGGACATGCTTTATAAATAGGACTAGAGAAGTGAACAGCGTTCATGCTTGGTCCAGGATACTGGTTTAGTTTCACCTCTGATGTCTTCTTCTCGCATGCCTAGCTATTCACATTCACATGGCATTGATTTCAGTGGATGATAGTGTTCAACCCTAAACCTCCAACTTCCTAAGAAAGATCTTGTAAATTTTCTTAATCTAATTAGATATCCATAAATAAATAAATAAAAGGAAACAATTTAATCCACCACAAATTTAGCAGACGTCAGTTCCAACAATCCTCTTACAGCAAAATCCAACAAACTCCAAGGGTCTCATAAATAAATAAATGGACTAGGATCTCTCATCACCTCCGCAATTTAAAATGAAATAGCGCGCCCATATAGATATTGTATATGTATTTCAAGACAAAAAGGAAAAAGAATTAACTGTAATATAATCGTCAAGTCCAATGTTAATTAATTGCGTTGTGGGAAAGAAAAAATCAAAAGAATCGGTTTTGCACGTTACAATTAAAACAAATCAAAGGCATTGGAGTAAACGAGGAAGGACAATGGACAAATTCAACACCGAGAATATATATATGTGTGTGTAATTAAGAAAGGTGAGATTAATTAGGAGAGTTGATTAATTAGGTTAATGAGAGGAGAATATATTATTGAAGATGGTGCCTCATCAAGGTGTTGCACATGGTTGTTAAACTCACGAGTTAACTCTCTAAGTACCGTTTTTACGTTTCTCATTTACCAAATTGACTTGAGTCACCGGTAAACTTATGACCGTTGTAAAATCAGTTAAACTCACGAGTTTATACACCAAATTTACTGTTTTAATGTTTCTAGCTTACACAACTGTGTTAACTACAAAAAACTGGTAAATTTATGACCGTTATAAAATTCGTTAAACATACGAGTTTATACATCAAGTTTACCGTTTTTATATTTCTAGCTTACAAAAAGTGTGTTAAGTCACACTTAAACTCGTGTTAACTTTTTTGATTTAATCATGCTCAATGACTTTATATATGAGTTTTATAGAAATTTCTTTGTTAAATATGGTTAATTTTAAATATTGATGGATTTAATTTCAATTGTTTGAGTTTAAAATATATTTAAATCAAATTGTTGTCATTTTTTATATTTTAATTATTTATTATATATTATTAATATCTATTTGATAGTGAAAGTAAACTCTTACAAATTTACGATCCGATTTAAGTTCATGATACATGTTCACATCATTATCACAAGTTTACTTAAAGTTTGACAATTTTGATGCTGCAAGCTCAATGCTCGTGTTGATCGAGGATCAGTGCTCTGGCAGCCCCGGTGGTAACAATCCACTTAATGGTTACAAACAAGTTCAGTGTTGGAAATAACATTCTGAGTATTAACTGGATGAATTTCCAAGATTATGGCTTTCAGGTAATTAATTATCTTCACAATATATTCAACATCTTCCATCATCAGATCACCTTACTTTTATTAGCTACAGGCCTACATCACTGTAATTGAGTTTTCTTTCTATACCATGAAAATATACAATACTAATAAGAATCAACTACCGCTCCGATATCTTTCGTCTTTGGGTTTAACTGGCAAAGGGGTCGGACACTCTTACAAAAAAAGAGAAGGGTTCGATCTTTAAGTTGGTTAAGGTGCTAGGGGAGATATTCTAAGGGTCTATGAAGCAACAGTAACCCAAACTAAGGTGGAGGCATGTGTACGATCTTAGTCCTAAATTCCACTCACGGAGTGGGCTCCAAGCGCCCGACCTTGGATTGTGGGTAAGCCAACCCCCTTCCTAAAATTTTTATTAAAAAAAAAAAAAAAAATTGGTCTTTATTATAAGTCTACCTTCAAAGTAAAAAAAGAGATTGTCACAATTTTCCCCTATTAATTTAATAAAAAAAGAATTTATTCATGTTGACTCTTGGAATCCCATTCATAAATGAGGACGAAATTAGAAATTTAGTCAATAACAAGACTTTCGACCCGTGCGATGCACGGATAATTGTATACTACAATGAATAAAAAAACATAACATACAATAATATTTTGGAAATGAATAATTTCATTGACTAAATACAATTTCACTGTCAGCATAATGGAAAGTTCACAATCAAACTGATGTCATCTTTATCAATGCGACAAAAGGTTTTGGAAGACTTCTCTATAAACAACATTGACTGTACTATTGCTGCATTTATTAAACTCATTTAGTATAACTATTTTAAGACCGCTAAAATTCTTTACCCTAGACAATGCAACATATAGTTGCCCATGGGAGAAGATCAATTTGGTAGGTAAAGACCTACATTTGACATTGATTGACCTTGGCTTTTGTTTATTGTCATGGCAAATGAAATAATTATAGGAAATTGTCTTCTTGTCATATTGAAAGGGAGTTTTGTTTCTGATGGATTCATATCCATTCTGTGTATCAAAATCTCTTCACCAATGCTTGTCCCATTCAATGCCTTTGCCTTAATAACATTCTTCCCAAGTTGTGTAATTTGAAGCCTTGTTCCGTTGCACAATCCTGCAGCTTGATCAATGTTCCTTATTAACATAACAGGTACACCAACCTTCAATACCAATTTATGATGAGGTATACCAGAGTATTTAATTGAATTTAGGTATTCAACATCATACAAATCTTCAAAGCTTTCATTTGCGTTGTCTATCCGATTTATAGAATCTGAACTAAAGTACTCAACCGCATCTCCTGGCAACAAAGAACAAATGTATTCATTCAATGCATCAACATTTTCCGTTGTTGGTGTTAGAATCGACCTATTGTTCAGATAATCTTCATCGAATAGACGTTCTATTAGATTTGGGTAAGTTGATTCAACAATACACTTGATTGGATTAGAATCATCATGCAGCAACAAATCTTCAGGAATTTGGATGTCTGCAATACCATCATGTGGTAATCCAATGTCTCCATCTCCTACAAGCAGCAACGATTCTGAAAATGATTTTATTTTTTGTTGCTCAATTGGATTTGTGGAAGAATTCAGCCTCATATTCTTTGTCAATCGCAATAACTTGCATTCATTCCAGAGATAAGAAGCGTTGATAGATGCATCTACAATCTCAGCTCGCCCACATTTCGAGAATGACCGGAAGGATTTGTCTGAAATCGCCACCCATTACAACACATTTTCCTCCAAATATGCAATTTCTCTTCATTAAGTCCCTCAATGTTCGATCAACAGCCTCCATACAATGTTTCTTTACCATTGGTGCTTCATCCCAAATAATGATGTCAGTAACTTTCAGTAAATCTGTCGTTGGTGAGTGATGTGTAATTGAACAAATAGAGTCTTCATTGATGTCGATAGGTATACAAAACCTTGAATGTGCGTTCTACCGGATGGTAGCGAGTTAATATTCCACTTGATGCTACATTAAGTATAATTCCACCATTTGATTTGACAAGAGCGCCGTCAATGCATTCCATATAAATGTTTTACCAGTTCCACCGAATCCATGCAAAAAAAGAAGCCACCTTTTTTCGAAGAAAGAGCACATATGATGTCATTAAAAACTTGCTTTTGTTCATCCGTCATTAATCGTTGCAATCTTTCTGATTCCTCACTCTCTTTTTGCTTATTGTAGTAATTAGCTGATTTGACATATCAATGATGTTGTCTTGATCTGGTCTAGGCATTGATGGATAGTCGTCTAGACCTTTGCTGTTGCGTAGCAAGAGTTTTTGCATTATAGTTAGACCTGCAGCTCTCTTTATTGGCGAACGAAATCTGCAAACCTTTTTTAAACAAAAAAATGTATTATAAAAAATGTTATATATGGGCAAGACGTACATATCAAGTAGGTAGATGATATCGTATACATTAATTTCTAAATGTGTTGTCAATTGAATATTAAGAATAATATTATTAAAGTACATTAGTTTAAAAATGTTAAACTAATGTAGGAAGCATGATTAAATTGGAAAACTTGTGATGCACAATAAAAATGTTAAAGTACAACTGTAAATTATACGTAGCCACATACCTTGAAAACGTTGGTCACCATGACTTAAATATAGCAAATCTTTGCATATAAATTCTTTGGTCTGTTGCCAAACAATAGAAGGCTGAGATAAACAATGGCTTAACAAAGATGCTAGCGCGACGACAAAGCATAACCGTGGTATCAAAAACAATGAGATTGACGCTCTCAAGTTCTAGTAATGGATGAGCATGGCTAGCGCAACAACTTTCTACATATCTGTGAATAATTCTATTCACTTTCACTTGCAAGGTCATGTCGGAAGAACCCTCGAAATTTTGCAAATCGTTTATCATATTGATTGCCATTTCGATAGGGTACCGGTATGATGAAAAACCCCGGAAGAACTGGCAAGTCAGCAATTGATAACATACAACGAATATGCGAAGAGTCTATTTGTTTTTTATTTAAATTATATTGATGATCATAATTACTTGTCACAACATTAAACACAATTTAGTATGAACAAGGATTTTTTAAACAAATTAAGTGGACATTTGTTCTTCATTAAATGTTTTGTGTGAAAATGATAAAGGAAATTTGTTCGCCATGCATTTAGTGAATTGCTTTAAAATTGTGAGAGTGAACAGATTAAAAGATAATATTAACTTAAATTGGTTTATCAGTCTTTGTACAACGAAATATAATTAAGCATAATAAGCGGATTGTATGATATGAAAAGCTACTGCTTGACATATTATAAACACAATGTATTATAATGAACTAATTAATGATTTGTAAAATGAAATACATAACAACAATGTAATGAAGGATAAAATAACAAAGGGCGATATAAATTAAACATAAAAACTTGTCCAACATATGATTTGATGAAATCAATTACAATACGTAAATCGATAATAGATAAGTTACACAACTCCTTCAAAAGATTTTAAAACCAAAAACAGGCATCTCAATGCGAAATATATGACAGTGGTTGCGAAGATTCCAGAGATTCGTCCTCAGAAGGCAGCTGGTAAGTAGACATACGTTGTAGGTTCATACGAAATTGAGTAACAGCTGGGTGGTCATAGTTGAAAATTGCTTTTGACATATCACAATGGCTCATAAAAATAACTTGACCATCTACAACGCAATTACAAAAAAATGTCAGTTACCCATCCTTATAAAAGAAAACATATTAAAATAACATAATGAACCAATAGGAAACATAAAACTAACCACATAGCCTTTTCATCTTAACCCATAGCAGAGCAACAACAGCATCATCTTGATCTAACAACATGTCAAAGCTTATGGAAGCCCAAAATGCTGGAGTTCCTCTAAAGCAACAGTGGAATGAATTACCACTGAAATAATATGCCATGACAATTTACATTAACATCAGTTTTTTCAAATTTTTTTTTAAAAAACAAACTTTATTTGATAAAATTGATGTCAAACCATTCGTCCATAATTTCAAAAGTGAACTGGTACAAGGTCTCTCCTTCCTCTTTGATGTCACTAAGTTTGTGAGAAAAAGTCACAAGTCCCACTACATCTGTAATATAATCATGTTAACGAAATGAAGATTAAACTCAATTTAATTTGAAAAAAGTTGTGAATCAATCAGAATAGTTGAAAATTAACAAATTAAATGTAATACTTATAAGTGTTGTTTCATAGAGTGAAGTTGCAGCAAATGGAAGAAGTGGCTGAAAGATGGTCGGATGGGTGTTAAGTATACCATTAACAAACATTATCTCAGTAAAGGGTTGTAGAACAATTTTCAAATCTGGATTTATAATGTTCAACCCATGTTCCAAAGAAAATTTGTTCAGAACAAAACAAAAACCAGGGACAATAACACGGCTGAGCCTACGAATGATGTCACGACGACGCATAATAGCCAAGCAGGTGTAACCCTACATCGAATGAGGAAAGAATCAACTATTGAAAAAATAGCAATACAAAATCTAGAATGATTCATTATAAAAGAAAGACATAAAACCTTCGAATCCGACAGTACTGCATTATAAGTAATCTATTGATGTCTACATGTGTATGGAATATCCCAAAAATGTGCAACAACCTTCACAGCAATACACCAGTTGATGCTCTTACCATCAAGTTCAAGGAACGATAGAAATTTTTTTGTAGACATTACAAAACTCCCTTTGAATTCAAAGTAGCTAAAGTTGTGAAAGCCGAAATGAGAATTGGATCGGATGCTACACAATAGTGGATATATAGGGATCTGAAATGTACTAGTGTTAGTTGAAATAATATTGGAAAATCTTAGAAGTCTTTTTACACCTCATTTATGGTAGACGTGTTTTACAACCAATCAAATAAAAATAATTATAAAATCATATGGTCAAATGGTCAGTAATGTATATAGAAATGGAGACTGTGTTTCAATTAAACGATGATTTATTGCTAAGTAACTGCATCTCTACTTTTGATTGTAATTAATTAATTCAAACAGATGATAGTTGGCATAAATAAATTCTTGTAATCATGACACATATTCAAAAAACGTAATAGATTCATAAATAGGGTGAAGAAAATTCCCAATAACATTAATGATATGGAAGGGTGTGTGATGAAGACGTTGAAAAAACCATCGGATGACTAATTTTGATTGTATTTAATTAAGTCGAACGGATGGTGGTTGGCATAAATTAATTGTTTTAATAATGACTTGTTTTCAAGAAACCCAATAAATCACTTACTTGGATGGAAAGAAAAAAAAACCAAATTTATTTTAAGTATTAAACAGTTGGTGATAAAAACGGAAATATATATGTAACCACGATGATTCAATAAAAATGGATTAAATAATAATGAGTAAACCAATATACGGTCGACAATGACAACATAGTTCATGAACATTATGTGGAGAACATATTAAGACATCGACTACACATTTTCATCCACCAAAAAAGAAAAAAAAAACAGAACTTTTATTTTAATCAACGCTCCAAAACCTTCATCTTCGTGGCAACAACCTCTGTAAAATTCGGATCCAAGTAAACACGAGTTGCACCAACGACGGTAGAGAACTCGACACCTAAAATATAAATAAAATAATTGGTTATAGTAAAAGTTTTGGAATTTATCTTAATAAATTGGAATATTGTCATTGATTTTATGATAAGGAGGATTGATAAAAATGTGTACCTCTTTCAATAATTCGACTAATCTGGGCATACTTCACAACTACAAACACACCATTAGAAATTTTGTCATCATCCAAAAGGAACTATCATTTCAAAAGCATCACCTTGCAATATACATCTTATAAGGAAATTCTTCCTGTAAATTAACATGTGTAAATATATTATTTCCAAGTATAGAATGATATTAATTTCGATAGCAACTTTAAATTAAACATATGCAGACCGTTTGTCCTCCAACTCAAAAATCAAAGCCATTGAATAAATCACCCGAAACTTGTATTTAGATGACCGATGGTGTGAACGAAGAATGCCACATACATATGAAATAGGTAAAAAAAATTGCAGCACCTTTTTAAACATGAAGTGTATATTACGAAGAGAAGTACGTTCAGTTAACCCTGTTAGTTAGTTACTTGTTTCTGATTTGAGAGCACGAGTAGTAAAAAAAAATGCAATACGATGGGAATTCATGAATTTTTTGTTCGTTTCGCCGTGTACAGAACCGAATGGAGGTTACATTCCATTATAATTGTTCGATTACGCATGTTGAACGGACATGTCTCGACGGTTCAAAAGAAAAAAAAGGGAAATATAAAATGCAACGGCCAGAAATACAAAAAAGAAGAAACCGAAGATATTAATCAGTTCATTAAATTATAAACGTTCAAATACAGAAACTTCAAATGTTAAGGAAACGAAGCGAACAAACTTTTAAATATTTATAAATCAAGACGCGTACAATTGTCTTTTGCTAGAATTAACTGCACGTGCATTAAAGTATTCAAAATGTGCACGTGCCACTAAGTTGCTTTGGAATTTTAAACTATCATCGTAAAAGGAAAAACAAACAAAGTGCATAAAATATAAAGTTGGTTCTTGAAATGAACACACGGTCAACATTCTAATATTGGAAACGGATGGAGACAGATGCTTCAAACGGACTACATTATGTAGAAGAAGATTCAGTTCCATGACCAAGCTGATCAGCATACGTGCGGTAGAGTTGCAGACGGAAATCAGCAACGGCTTGATGATTGTAGTTGAAAATCGCCTGAGACATATCAAAGTGGCTCTGAAAGATGATCTCGCCATCTACGAAAAGCATGAAATCTTATCTGTGGAGGAATACTGTATTGAAAAAGAACCATCATTTGAAAAACCAAATTTCTAACCACTCATTCTTTTCATCTTAATGTTTAGTAGTGCAACAACTAAGTTGTCCTTCAGTGGCGTCCAGGTGTAGTTAACTGACCCCCAGAAAGCTGGCGATCCAGTGAAATAGCAATGGAAAGGACTCCCCCTAAAAAAACATGAAAGAATACTTAAAGTTAAGGACCAAGAAAAAGAGTCATAAGTTAGGAATAATGAAAGAATCCAACCATTCGTCGATAATCTCTAAATCGAAACGGTACAAAATCTCATGGTCAACAATGACGTCTCATAATCCAGAAACAGAGGTGACGAGGCCGACTACATCTAGAATACAAAAAAAAGAAAGGAAAGTAATTAAACTAAAAATACGTAGACAATGAAATATTTAAAAAAGGAAAAATAGTATACTTATAAGGGTAGTTTCAGAGTTGGCACTTGATGCCAATGAACGAAGGGTCTTAAAAATCTTGTTCGGTGTTGTAATCATGTCCCTAACATATTCGACTTTAGTGTAAGGCTCTATCACAACCTTCAGATCATTGTTGATTATATTTGGAACCGGATGGACTATAAATCTAGTAATAAGGAAGCAAAATCCAGGGAGTAATACTCCACAAAGCCTATGGATGATATCACGCCGACGACAGACAGCTAAGGCAATGAACCCCTGAAGCAAAACGAAGCTTATCAGAAGGTGCAGTTGAAATGACTTAAGCAACACAGTTGTAACATGTATTATAGAATATGGGTAAAGCGTGTACAAACATGACAATCAGCAAGGACCACATTGAAGGTAATTTGCTTGTGCATCTTTGTTGGTGGAATGTCCCAGACACAATCAATGACCTTAACTAATATGGACCAGTCATTTCGGGTGCTATTAACATCAACGAATAATGGTACTCTAACAGAACCCATTTCGAATGAAAGGGATTGCACAAATGCCATATTGTACGGACAAATAAGGTTTAATATGAAGAACATTTATACCCATTTCGAATGAAAGGGATTGCACAAAAGATTATTTCAAAATAAGGGATCAAATGATGAACGTTTATGACTTATTTCAAGCTGACTGGAAACGCGGTATAAATAGTTGCAAATTTACTTCATCTTCTTCATCAGTGGATCCATGTGTGCATGGGAAACACAAAACTTATTTATGATACTCAGAAAATGGAATAATCGCACGGAGATTACAACTCAAATCAAGAGGGAAAAAAGAGTTCAGAGAAAATTGCTGAAATCACCATTACAAAATTTATCATTCCAAAGGCACGCACCTGAAATTTGTTTTAGAATCCAAGTGCAATACATGTGTCTACAACCTATTTTCAGCGAATGCAACTTGTTCTGTTGTATACAACATAAGTGTCTAGCTTCAAAGGACTAGTGAATGTTTATATAGGATCAAATATGTTCTCCAAGATGCCTATCGGTTAAACACCAAGGAGAGGAGGATTACTCGGTGATACCTATGAGGAAGATACCAAAGAGTGTCTGTGATCACTGTACTACACGAGTATGGTGTTTCGCCAAAGAGGGGGGGTGGGGTGTGTGCATAGTAAGACTAAATATTATAATAGATGAATACAAGGGCGGACCCAAAATTCACTCAAGGGAGGCACCATTAGCGGGGGATTTGGGGGTTCGGGGCAACGCCTCGAAATTTTTTTTTTGAGGGAAATTTTAAATGCATTAAAAAAACAAAAGAATATAAACAAGAAAAGAAAAGAATATCAAAAAAATATTCATGAAATCAAGTGAACATTGATGATGTAATAAAAGAGGCAATTATTTTACAAACCCGTCATTTAGAAAAGCAAGACTAAGTGCTATTATTAGAAATGCAGTTACATAAATTATAATGAAAGGTGGATACTCAATAAGTTCAAGTACATATATTTTAATAACAAAAGTATATTACAATAAAAATGATTACAATGTCATCATTCTAAGCCTTATTTTTTGAAATTCCATCATAATTGCCTTATTATCAATGCTATCAAATACATCTTTTTCAATATAAGGCACTAAGAAATCATTCAACCATTCATACTCATCTAATTACGAAATGCGTTTTGATGTATTAAGGGTAGACATTTAATTTAAGGATGGACAATCATTTAAATATGTATTACTATATATATATATTTATTTATTTATTTATTTTAAATGTCAAATTCAAGGGGGGCACGTGCCCCCCTTATACATAACCCGCATCCGCCTCTGGATGAATAGAGAGTGTGCACCTGTAAGTTAATCTCCTATTTATAGGGATTACCTAGGGTTTGTTGCCCCAACTGTGATTCCGTTCCTCAAGTAATACGCGCCACGTTCTATAAATGTCTGCTCCACTACCTATACTATTCGGAATTATAGGCATGATTATAGGGTGATTAGTGTTTTACCTGATTAAGGAAGGACACTGCCATAAAGTGCTCTTACTGGGCCGCATATCAGCCAGACCCATTATGCAAATCCATAACACAACTCTTCTTAAGCTATGGGCAATATATCTTTAATTATGCATAAAACGGAAAATATTTGCGTATAGCTGAAGAGGAGTTGTGCCTACTTAAGAACCTATGTTACAAATACATTTAGCCATTTAGGTAATAAATTTTGCAATGAGAAACTTTTTCAGCATTTTTCTCAAAAGTCTATGTATAGTTTACTTTTTATTTTAAGATTTTTAAAGTTAATAAAAATATATGTCCTTGCAACAAATAACTCACGTTTAAGTCCCCATAATTTAGTCACGAGAAAATAATAATATAGTGAGTAATATATGGAATTAATGACGTGTGTGTAAATATATTGACTGGGCAGATACGTGGTGAAGCAGTGTACTATGCTGTGAAGGAGAAGAGATTAATTCTTAATGGCTCCTTCCGTGATTTTGACTTCTATGCGACAAGGTTATACTTCATTATTCACCTTCTAATTACTTAATAAAATATATATTTACCTAATCTAATTAATTAGCTTAAGGAAATTAACTAAATTAGTTAATATGACATGTATTTTTAAAACACTCAAGTTATCTTCCTTAATTCCCTCAATTTCTCTATTTGATTATTGTTGAGGAAATGTCAATAGGGGTAAATTAAAAAAAGAATGACAAATATAAAAATTATATATTATATTTAAGACAAAGATCAACTATTCAAATATGTATTATATTAAAGACTGGATGCAGCAGTATATATATATATATTTTTTGTATGAATGAAATATATATATATATATATATATATATATAATCAACATATGAGATCTTGCTGTGATAAGCACCGAATGTAAATTGTGATGAATTTGATGATGTACATTTATGCAGGTGATTAGTCAGGTGCTAGCAACTGCCATAGCATCTGGGATTGATGTGTCATGAGGTCAACAGAGGATGGGAAGAGGAAGAGGAATTCTTCAACTCAACAGCCCTTCCTTCCACAAGACAGAGTGAGGAATTGTAATTACGAGGCGAATAGTATAGAATAGAACCCAAGTATTTATAAAATTACATTTCAACCTCATAAAAATTTTAATATTTTCATTTTAGTCCCTGCACGAAACTTTTAATAGAGATTAAAGTAAAAATATTCAAATTTTTTGATAGAGCCATTATTGCTTCATCGGTTTTGGCTGTGTGGTCTGCCTCTGCATGGCCATCGTCTCTGTTATTTCCTCCATTAACCAAAGCCGAACCAAATGATAGGCCCTTTTCAACTCAACATTTTTCATTACTTTCTTCTACATACATACATACATACATATTCGTTCCTTGTAATAACCTGTGCATTATTATTACTACTACTTTTCTCATATACATACGTCCGTTCTCTTGTTAACTTGTTATATATTTCTTTTTATTTCATATGTAATTTTGTTCACATTTTATGTATTCTCTTCTTGACGTCACTTTTTTCAGTCTATAATAAATGGCTTGTTGTTACAATATTATCTCCGTTGTAGACTCTAAAATACACGTTTGTTACTATATATAAAAAGAAAAAATGCACAATAATATCTTGGTTGAACTGAAAATGCCCAATCGATCACGATCTTAGCCAATGGCAATATCTATAGCTATGCCTAACATGCTCGATCCAAAGCTTGTTGCCATGGATAAAACCAACAGACTCACACACATAGATATTCACGACCTTATAGCCAATTGATATGATCATCATCAATAAGAATATCTAACAAATACGTATAATCTACATTTCAATATCTTGAAATAATTGATTATTAATTAAATGCTCCCTCCTCTCCCTAGCTAATATAAAAGTGAGACAAGGGTTTAGTTTGATCATAAATATATATGACCTCAATCTACTTTTGTTTTTTAAATTTATAATTTTTTTCTTAAAATATCCTTATTAATTACACATGATTCTAGAGGGCATTTTAGGGAAACCAACACCCATTAATCACAAACAACTAACCTAGCTAATTTTCTTAATATTCATAAATTAATTATCTGACTCTTATGTTAAGAATGAGATGTAGTAATAAAAAGGGTTAAATGCCTAATTTGCTCCGGAAGTTTTGCTAAGGGGGCGCTCAGCACCCGGACATTTTTTTGGTACCAAATTTGCCCCGGAAGTATGAAAAAGGTACCAAATTTGCCCCTTTGTTAATTTTAACCGTTAAGTTTAACGAGTGTACACGTGGCATGTCACCTCATCAACCCAATAAGAGTTAAGTATCATTTTTGCCCTGAAGTTTTCATTGAGGAGCAATTTTGCCTCAGAAGTTTTCATTGAGGAGCAATTTTACCTCGGAAGTTTACAAAAGTAGCAATTTTGCCCTTCTTTCTCCCAATATTAAATTTGACTATTAAATCAGTCAAAGACCACACATGTCATACCTTGAAAAGGTCAAACTTGGAGTCAGAGAAGGAGATCCTTGAGATGTTGAGCTCAAGGCAGCCGGAATTTGTGAAGCCGAACTGGTCACAGGAAGCATCATTTATGATCTAAGCAAATAATCGGTCTATACAAATATAAATATTATCACTATTGATTTGTTTTATCAACCAATTTTTGGAACAATTCATTTCTCGTTTTGCGTTTCATTTGCTTAGATCATAAGTGATGCTTCTTCGAGTTTTGCGACAGAACTTTTAGTCCCGTGACCGGTTCGGCTTCACAAATTCTCGTCGCCTTGAGCTCAATATGTCAAGGATCTCCTTCTCTCGACTTGAAGTTCAACCTTTTCAAGGCATGACATGTGTGGTCTTTGACGATTTAATAGTCAAATTTAATATTGGGAAAAGAAGGGCAAAATTGCTACTTTTAGAAACTTCCGAGCAAAATTGCTCCTCAATGAAAACTCCGGGCAAAATTGCTCCTTAATGAAAACTTTCAGGGCAAAAATGATACTTTTGATTGATGAGCTGACATGCCACCTCACATTTTAACGATCTACGTGGATTTCCGTCACTTTTGGGTAAATTTGATACCTTTTTAATACTTCCGGGGCAAATTTGGTAACAAAAAAACTTCCGGGTGCTGAGCCCCCCTTAGCAAAACTTCCGAAACAAATTAGGTATTTAACCCTAATAAAAAAACCACAACACTTCTGTCGTTCCATCCAATCTTCATCTTAAAACAAATACCATCCATTCAGTACCCCAAAAAAAAAAAAAAAAATTTTAATGTTACTAGTTTACTAAAATAAATTAAAAATTGAGTGAAAGATTTTGTTTAGACTTTTATTTAATTATTTATTAGGGGGAAAACCTTTTCACGCTCTGTATAGTGGTTGACATCCGAATGCCATGTGTAACCGTCTAGGTTAAAATTAATTTTAAAATTCAATATATTAATTAGTCAAGAAACATACTATTTAATATACTCCCTCTGATCCTAATTATAAGACCTAGTTGACTCTTTTAAAGAAATTAAGGAAGTTAAGTAAATTACTTTTCGAGTATTTTTATTTTTATTTTTTCTTCAAACTAATTAGTTTAATTGATAAACTAATATATAATCTAAGGATATACAACATATGAAATGATTAAGTAACTTATTTAGCTTTCTTAATCTCTTCAAAAAAAGTCAACTAAGTCTTATAATTAGGACCGGAGGTAGTATCAACTAACCACAAAGAAAGCAATTAAAATATTAGTTCATATCTATATCTACATTTACTCATGTTTCAATAGTCATTGCCCTTAGCTCTAACCCTTTAGCCAAAATTAGAAAGGGAGTGTCATGCATTTAAAAAAAACCAAAAACAAAAACAAAAGTGGAAACGTCTCCTGAAAAAGACGAAAGAATACATGGTTTTGTAGTTTATACTGTAATAACAAATAAGAACAACAATAATTAAAATCAATGGCGCAAGGAGGGAGAAAAACAGACAAAAAGCTCTTAGCTAGGGTATAAAATAGGGGTTGAAGATGAATTTATGATACCTCATCAAGACAAAGTACGTAATTAAGGAAGCAACAATGGTTTCCAAAGCTGCTGCTTTCTCAACTTTCATACTTAGGATTTTAGCTCTGAAAGCCTCTCTAATAGCCGTGGCCTTAATGGCTTCCAGCCATTTCCTGACTTTTCATACTCTTTATTATGGCTTCGAAGATTTTGCCACTTTTCGGTATGGGAAACATTTTTTTGTCTATATTCCATAGAGTTTGTAACATGCTGTATAGTTTATAAATAGTGTGACTTGTTATAAGTTTTACAGGATATTATGAATATTGATGATTAATTAAGTAGAAGTAGATAATCCGATCGATGACGTTCACGAATTGTGCTTCTATTGTATCAACTAATTATTTGATTGGAATTTGCATTCTATGGATTTTTTTAGATTTTATTGAAATTATAGGGATTTGTTACTTACACAATTTAAAATATATATATATATATATATATATATATATTCTGATGCCTTGAATAATGATGGGTTAAAAATTGCAGATATGTGATGGCAGTTGCTGTGATGTCGCTAGCATACGGTGTGGTGCAGCTACCGTTTGCTGCGTCCTACGCTTTCAAGAACAAGAGATTGATGCCCCGTCATTTTGAATTCTACGCTGATAAGGTCATTCCCACACGTCAAAATCTAACTTGTTTGGAGTGATTTTACTAGTTAACATGTAAAAAGAGTTTACTCTTATAAAATGTAAAAGGATATTTTTTAAACTAAACCAAACACCCCATAACACTACACACAAACACATAAACATTCAATTTTTTATTTCTTTACTAGAGGGTTTTTAAATTATACGATTGTCCGCAAGTATATGTGAACTCAAACCTATCTGATGAGCATGCTTGGGATAATTTTTTATCTCTAATTGACTCTTAATTACTCTTATCTCAATTTTTAAAAGCCGGTTGAAATGAATGTCATTTTTACAGATGTTAATCCAAACAAGCCCTACCTAGTGCTTATATATATGATGAAATTGAAATGAAGAGGTGGTTTCACTTTGATATGCAGGTGATGTGCCTGTTCCTAGCCACAGGCAGTGGTGCTGGTATTGCTGTTTGTCGTGAGTTAAACAAAGCAAACGCCGGCGGCGGCGGCAACTACAACTATTTTAATGTTCAATATTCCATCTTCTGGGACAAGTTACTTGCTGCTTCTGTCTCACTCTTTCTGGCTTGGCTTTGCTTGGCCGTCGTTTCCATCATTTTCTATAATCATGATGATAATACAAACTCAACCCTATCAACTCATCATGATAATAATAATCAATCTAACACACCCAACCCCTTACCTAACGAACCTGCACAAGCACAACACACTCATGTTCCTACTGATGAACATGTTAAACCATCAACTGATGATGTGTGATCTGTATGAGGTTTGTATTCAAGTTTTCCAACAATGTGGATCTCTATATATTTCGACCAAGGATTTCAACTTTTCTGTCTTTTTTTATTTTATTTTATTTTAATTAGTGTGGATTATTATTTGTATTGTACCGCGGCGTTTGGTAAATGAACTGTTTGGTTCATGAACTATCATTATCATCCTTAAACATATATGTTTGTTTGTTTTGCCAACTTTTGCGCTGATGTTTCCCATCATGACGATTATATCACGGTAAAAAACTGATTATTGTAAATGTTACAGATGATTACAAAAAATATGGAAGATGAGTATAATGAAAATATGAAAGAGAGCGGAAAAAAATTAACTCAGATTAGGAAAAAAAAATATCACTTGAACTTCAAAATCTTAAATCTGTTTTATTGTCTACAAGAGTATAGGTATTAACTACAAAACTATAGCAATTGACAATTCATTTTAATAGGAAATTAATGATTTAGAATTTTAAAGTTCAAGTGGTATTTTTTTTTTAATAAAAAAATGGAAGATGTTGATGAGTGCTATTATTGAAAAAATCATTTTAGTGCTACTAGATGCCCATCCTCTTAACGGACATTTTTTAGAGTTAACCACAAGGTGAAAATTTCTCATGAAGAGATTACTTTAAAGGCAAAATTGTTCAGTACTATGACAATTTTCTTACAAATTACTCTCTCTAATTCTTAATATAAGACATATTTATTTAATTTGATTAGATTAGATTTAGTTAATTTGACATGTATTTTTCAAAACACCATTTTCATCTTCCTTCAACCCTTGCCTCTTCTGTGTAATTATTATCGAGAGGGCATCAAATCAATAGAGAAAATTAGAAAAAGATTAAGAAATATAAAAAATACTCTTTCGTTTATTAACAAGGTCATTTTCCTAAATATACTGGATTAAGGAGGGGGAGGGTGTATTGCGATAACGACCCAGTGAAGCCAACTCCGAGAACTCTTTGGCCCTCTGGATCGTCTTTGACAGTAACATGATGATCATGGTCAACAGAGAGCAGATATACTTGGTGGTATTAGGTGATTGGGTGAGTAGCAGTCCCCAATACACACAGGACTCATCTCTTGCGCCACCCGTTACATCCACCTCCTCAACCTCAACGCTAGCATCTTCAATGAACCTAAGGAAAACAGGGATGCATATCAGGTATGCCTTTTTCTAAAAAAGAAAGAAAGAAAGATTACCACCTCTATCACGAGGTCATCCAAATCATTTTAAGAGTTAAAATTAAACTTTTAAATGGAAAGAGCGATATTACTCCCTTTTTTCTACTTTCATGCTGATATTGAGCAAAATAAACCTTTTAGGTACCTACGGCTTATTTTTGAGTATGAGGGTTAAGATGTTTAAATAACATTTAATTGTTAAAAGTGCAACAGTAATTATAAACTTGTTTTGAAGTAAAAGTAACCATAAACATTATAAAAGAAGGCAAAAGTGACCATGACGTTGTGAGTTTTTTAATAAAATATTAAGGTGTTAAAATAGCCATTAATAACTTACACCAAAAGTGTAAAAGTAGCTACAAACTTTTTTGAAGCAAAAGTAACTAAAAGGTGATTTCTTGGATATTAATTCATAAGGTTTTTTTTTTGGCTTCAGTATTATGAGTGTTTTATCAATTTGGGAATTAAAATAACAAAATGCAAATAAAAAAGTTATGAGTTAATGTTCAAGAAGCCACCATTTTTAATTATGGTGAGAATGATAAAGCGAAAGAAACTTGTCACCCCAATTCCAAAGACTAAAATTGCCAATATGAATCACTAGCCTTAAGAGTGTCACTACAAATGTTAAAACAATCCCACAACCAACCATAAGATTTTAAGGGAAGAGATTTGGAAGGAAAACTAGGAGCCAATAGAGGATATGGTAGGGATGGGAAAATCCATGTCACCCCTTATTATCTCATAATTAAAGTTCACTTGGACTCCAACTTGCACAAGCAACCAAAAAAAAAAAAAAAACTTATGAATTAATGTTGAAGAAGTAACATTTTAGTTACCTTTATACCTAAAAAAAGTTATTATTACTTTTAGACTTTTGGTAAAGTTAAGGCTATTCTAACACTTTAATCTTTCATTAAAAAGCTCAAAATAATGGATGTTTGGGATTTTTAACGTCATTGCCACGTTTGCCCTTTTTTATAATGTTTATGGTTACTTTTACTCCAAAAATAATTTATAATTACTATTGCACTCATAAAAAAGTTGAAGGTTATTTAAGTACCTTAAACCGTTTTATCATTATGGGTTAAATATTATTTTTGTTACTAATAAAAATAAACCCCCTCCCCAACACACATATAGCCATCATGCTCGATCCAAAATTAATATAAAATTTAAAAACAAAATAATTTATCCTTCTATCTCTATTTATAAGTTCACATTAATTAAATTGAGTGTTTCAAGAAAATATTTAAAATTAGTTAAACAAATAAATACGTAAGAAATATATTTGTTTTTATAAAATATGCCCTCATTTATATAAATGGGTAAAGGAGAGAGAGTATGGATAATAATTAACACAATATATGAAATTAATGAAGGATAAAATGGGTAGAAATTTTTTTTTCCCTAATGGAAAACATTTATTATTTATACAAAGTTAAAGAGGACCTTATTAAAGGGGACCGATCATTTAAAAAAAGACCTTATAAATAGGCACGGAGAGATACTATTCATAAATAGGGAATTGTATAACTTATTTTACAATGGTTACAATTACAACTTGCAAAACATGAACAACGTGTACTAGAACAGGAGAAAACACCGTTTTATACGCTAATCAGGATGGAAAGTTTCCTCATATAAATTTTTCTAAAAAAATTTCCTTCTACATTTTTTAAATATTACCTCCAATCCTAAATATATGACATATTTTTGTAATATAATTTATAATATAAACTATGTCGTATATTTAGAATCGGAGGAGTAATAAACAATAATAATTCTCCAAAGGATTTATTTGAGGTGCCAAAAACGTACTACTCATCCCGGTTCTAAATATATATAAATTATATTATAAAAGGGGTTTAAACTACCGTTTTAACAGAAGAAATTATATTAAAATGGTGGGACCCATATATATATATAATACTAATTATATATATGTCAGAACCATTTTATGGATGTGTACTAAAATACACTTTCATTTTTCCCATTATAAAATATGTCTGATATTCATTCAGAACTGGAGGTACTACTTAATTTCTTGTAGTCATCAAATATCTCTTTCGGATATGGCTTGTAGAGGCGTGAATCAAAGGTCGTCACACATATGGCTCTTTCGGATTGGAAGGCAGATGACACATTGCTCATCCTTATTGCCGTCAAATCATGGGTTCAATTCCACATACCGCCACTTGGGATTAGAAAATAATAATCCCTCACCTATTTGATATTTAACATTATTTTCCATAGGGCTGATCTTATATACCCATCTGCTTATATTTACAAGTTATTTTCAACATGTCATGCATACAAAAAATCATAAATTTCATCAACCCTGCCTTAAAATTCAATAATTTTCCGTCTTTTTTATTTGATTATGGGTTTTTTCTTTCAAAACTTAGAATAAAAATAGTTTTTATATCTTTCAATAAGTACATTTTCTAAGATTTGAACTTATATTCTTCTTTTTAGAGGGTATTTTCCGAACTTATGCTTGTCACTTTAACCAACAATTTATTAGTTACTAACAACTTTTCAGCTTTGTCCCTGTTATGTTAATATTCTGGAGGTTAAATCAAATGTACAAATCGATATCAAAAGTATAATAAAATAAACTTTTAAAAATTGTGTGAATGATTTTGATTAACCTTTTATTTCTTTATTTGTTAGGGACAAAAGTTTCTCACGATCTGTATTCGTTAACATCCGTCTGCCATGGTTACGTAATCGTCTAAATTAAATAAGTTTTTTAAATTCAATATTTATTTAAGAAATATACCTACATTTACTCTTGTAGCTAGCCATTGCCCTTAGATCCAACATTTAGCCAAAATTAGAACTGAATGCCTCCTGGAAAAGACCAAAAAACACGCGGTTTTTATATTAGTTTATAACAAATAATAATTAAATCAGTGGGGGCAAAGGAGGAAGAAAAACAGAGAAAAACCTCTTAGGGTTTTTAAGTATAAAATTGGTGGTTTCAAGATTGATCAATGATACCTCAAGACAAAGCCGCTACTATGGTTTCCAAAGCTGCTTTATTAATTTTTATACTTAGGATCGTAGTTCTGATCGCCTCTCTAATATCAGTGGCCTTAGTTGCTTCAAGCCATTCCCATGTTTTGGGTTTTGATATTCACTATGATTTTAAGAACATCATCACTTTAAGGTATGGACATATAGAATTTGTGAGATGTGTTACATATTGTTTATATATAGTTTAAGAATAGTGTGGTTAATTTGCTATAATTAAGTTTTGCATGATATATTGAATATTGATGATTCAGTATAAGGATAATTAAGTTTTACATGATATATATTGAATACTGATGACCTTAACGGTTTTTTTTTTTTTTTTTTTTTTTTTTTTTTTTTTTTTTTTTTTTGTATATTCAATAAAAAAAATTTTAAAAATAGTCAGGATAATTCGTTCAATTTATTTTATTACTATGTTCCTGCGGAAATAAAATCGAAAAGGGTATATATATATATATATATATATTTATTTATTTATTTATTTTTCTTAAAAAGTATTTATACAATTTTTCGTAGTTTTGAGACTATATTTTTAAACCACTGAATTCTATGAATCTATAATTAAAAAGCTATGATATTTATAAGTATAACAATTAATGCCACTGATCTTAAAGGTTTTTAAATTTTTTTTTATTAAATTAAAATTGCAGATACGTCATGGCAGTTGCAGCGACGTCGCTAGTATACGGTATGGTCGCGCTACCGTTTGCTGCGTGGTACGTCCTAAAGAGCAAGAGATTGATACCCCGTCCTTTTGAATTCTACGCCGACAAGGTCATTTCCTCACCATATCATTTACTTGCTACGTGGAATTAATTTATTTTAAGTGATTTTTCCTTTAGGTCAAGTTTATTATTATTTAATTATAAACACATGAAAAAAAAAAATTTTTTATCAAAAAATGAGATGAGATGAGGAGAAGAAAATGAGAAAAATAACAGAGAGACTTTTACCGGAAAAAAGAAAAAGAAAAGTACAGAGAGATGATCCAACTACAAAAGAAAAAAAACCTCCATCCAAAACTTTAAGAAAAAAAACCTCTTGGTCTTGGAGATAGAGTTGGTCCTATATATAAGTAAAGTAAACATTTTATGTTTGTCTAAAACTTTAATGTACTCTGCCAACAAATTGTTGGTTGGGGTCGCAAATAACATCACCCATGTAAAGAAAAGAACATAAGTTTGTATATGGAAAAAGAAAATCCTTTGTCAAGTGAAGAAAAAAAAAAAAAAAACTTAAATGCACTCTTTTTCCATTTTGACCTTCAATTAATTACATGTCTTATTCATCTCTCACTCATCATGTCCAGTTTAACCAGGGAAAAAAACCGCATCTCTAGCATATTTATTACTTTTAACAAGTTCTAACCAACATTTTGATATACTCTTTCCGTTCCTTTTAATAAGAGTCTAAAATTTAAATTATTTTGATCCTTTTTATAAGAGCCCGATAAGAATTGTGCGAACTAATTATTTTTTTCCCTTTTTTTTCCACTTTTGCCCCTCAATAATTATAAATATTGCATTAATTAGAAATTTGGAATACTTATATTTACTCTATTTCTCTTTCTTATTTTTCCCCTTATAAATGAGGGCATACTTAAAAACAAAATTTTATTTCCTACATATTTATTATTTTTAATTTATTTTTACCGTTTTCTTAAACAATATAACTCAGTTAATGAGCTCTTATAAATAAGAGTAGAGTGAATACATAATTTGGCTAATTGTAACTTTTATATACACACACACAGAATTGAAGGGAGAGTAACGTTTTGTCCAAAAATATCCTATCATAAAGCATGCAAAATTCCATACATTTTAATATAATTAGGAAAGTACCCCATACGTGTGTACATATATATTATGTATGTGTGCGGTCATATATAAGCTGTTGACTCAACTTAACTTGGCAAACTAAAAACCTAGCTAACATACGATGGTTTTCAAATTAAATTGGAAACAGGTGATGGGTATGTTGCTAGCCACAGGCAGTGGAGCTGGTATTGCTATTTCTCATGAGCTCAAGAAATTATTGGGAATGGGAAGTCGTGAAGGAGTCGATGAGGACACTTTATATTATATGGATCTATTGGAGAAACTCCAATTCAAGAAATCCATAATAAGGGACACACATTCCATATTCTGGGACAAGTTACTTGCTGCTTCTGTCTTCCTCTTATTGGCTTGGCTTTGCTTGGCCCTCATTTCCATCATTTCTCATCATCTCCATCATCATAATAATAATAAGAATGCAAATCCAACCTTAGGAATTTATCATCCTCCTCCTCCTCCTCGATCTGACGTGCTCCAAGAACCCTCTTCTGATAAGGAACAACACACTCATGTTCCTACTACTACTGATGATGATGATGTTAAACCATCGTCCCTTGATGATGTGTGTGTGTGACCACCAAACTAGCTTCTTATTAAATCTGAATCTCCCTCTTTATATTTCAACTTTGTGTCTTCTCTTGTAGTAATCAGTGTGGAGTCTGTGTGTTGTTCTGCCGACTTTGGTGAATGAACCATATTGTTCGTGAATTTTTACTATTATTAGTGTGTGTTGTTTTGCCTTGCTATATATTCTATATGAATTTGTGACTTCATGTTGTTCATCATGTCGATTGGTGTATGTTTGGGAGTATTTAAAATAAAAGCTTTTGTGTTCTGTAAGATTTATCTCGCATATTTACATAGTATAATATAAAACAAGCTAATCCAAATGTGCATTGTATTATGGTTGTTCTATCAAAATTTTAAGAGTGCAAATTTAAAGTAACATATTTCACTTTTCCATATGGAGAATTTAATACAAATTTGAGTAGTGCGCACGCGCCTATAAATAGGATTGCAATTGCTTGTTTTGTGGGGATGTTAATAAACTTTTATAATTGCTTATCGTTATTTTTCTCCATTGAGTTGAACCTAAGAACCCGTTTGGATCCTCTTATATTTAAGCTAAAGCTAAAAAAAGAGCTTTAAAAAAAAAAACTAAAAACTGTTTGGTGATTATATAAATTTTTTAACTTAAAAGCTGAAATTAAAAATAAGCTGTTTGACAAAATATTTGTTATAAGCACTTTTTCTAATAAAAATTATCATAAAACGTATATTATAATAGGGTGGCGACAACAACGGCGGCAGCATTGGTGGTGGTGTTGGCGATGGCGGCGGTGGCAGTAGTGTTCGATGATCGAGAGAATACGGGTTCTCTTTTCTTTTTCTTTTCTTTTTTCTTATTATAAAATAAGTTCTTTTAATTATAAAAGTTTTTGTAAAATCCTATTTGGCCTAGCTTATACTTATAAGTAGAAGATAAATTAAAAATAAACTAGGCCAAACAGGCCCTAAGTCCAAAGGAGGTGGTTTTTCTTTTCCCAATATGACCAACAAGGAGATTTTTTTTTGCTCAAGACCAACAAGGAGATGGATGGGTTGCATCTCATGGATTTATTTGGAGGAACATTTTCTTTATTTTACCAAAAGAATATTTTTTAAAAAATATAACCTTTGTTGGAATAATATTGTCTGTTTCATTCCAAAAACAAGAAGATCAGGCCTTTTGTAATCATTTATTAAATTGTTTTTATTATTTATACGTTAACTCGCCTATGTTTCATATATAGCCATTCTGATATGAACTTGGAGGAAAATTAACGGTTGTTGATTTGAATGCTGTCTTGGAGACAACTAAGTTAATACAAAATATAAAGCATAAAAGATGTTTGAAAAAAAAAACAATTTAGAATGATTCTAGTTATTTATTTATTATCAGGATATAAATAAATTAGTATGCTTATAATTGTCTCTTTGTATTTATATATAATAAGTAATTTGGTTTATTTTTTATATACTTGTATCCAAGTGACAAAATTTATTAGGAATATGTTGATTGAGAACCCCATCATCAGTTACCTACTAATTAACTTCGTTATTTCTTACAAATTAAAATGAGAGAAACGCGTCTCTCTCATTTTATTTTATTTTTTTTAAAAAAAAATGAACCTCTTATTTTGGCTGATAGTCTTAGCAGATCATGGATGAGGAAGAGGTTGCCAAGTGTCAGGCAACCATTGCAATGATTTTTCTTTAAAAAATAATTATTTAATACCCATCAGCTTTTAATTAACTAACTATACCTCACCATGTAAACTTCCCCACACCTTGGCCTGTAAAAAAAAAAAAAAAAAAAAATGCGAATTCTTTTTTTTTTTTCGAATTAAAAGAATAAGTACTAACAGTTTAAGGTAACAAAGGAGATCAAACATGTAACCTCTTGAGAGTTTTGATATGACTAGGTTACAAGTTTATATTGACAAAGGTTGTTCTAACCTAATGTAGCCAGAGAATGTATGTGTAAGTGTTGTGGATGGGTGTCACTCTTCACATAGAAAAAGGGCTACGAGATATAGGGTGGCCCCCGCCCCACCTATTTTTTTTTTCCTTAAAAAAAAAAAAAAAAAGAATTTGTGGATGCATGTATGTTAGAACTTGGAATCGATCTTGTGACTTGTGAGGTGAAAGTATCATGAAATAACCATCAAGCCAAACGAACAAAGGGGAAAATGAATTGATGTATACTTATGTGAGTTTATTTTGTTAGATATATATGGGCTCGAGGTTATATTAATGCCAATTATTTATTTATTTATTTTATTTTATGATGTAATTTTATATGCACTCATCTTTTCTAAAATAGCATTCCGTTATTATATATAGTTTCATTTTTTTATGATATAATTTGATATGCATATCAAGAGATGATATTTAATATATCTCCAACCTTTCCAACCCCACTGAAATCGCGCTCATCTTTTTCTTCTCGCTCTCTACTCGTCTGTCATTTTTTTTCAACAGTTTATTTACAAATTTTGAGAATCAATAAAGTACTAAAAATCACTTCTTTTTATTAAATTTTTTTCATGAAATTTATTATGCATTATTTTATTTTTCTAATGATACTAATTTTATACTGATTAAAGAATATTTTAGGGTTAGAATTTTAAGTAAGTTTTGAGTTTTGTTAAAATAAGGCTATGAGAATATAGATGATGACTAATAATTAATTTTAATCGGTTTACTTTTGTTATTAATATTATTTGTAAAATCATATTGGTCATGAAATTATTCATGCCTTGTCATGAAGACTAATTTCTTGATATTATTTGATTATATATATTGAAAAAGATTAATTTCTTGATGATTATTTGATTACATACATTGAAAAAGAAATTGTTATGAGTTTTAACACGATTTAATTATATATGAGTTTAACAATATGAAAACATATAGAGTAAAAGTCAAACGAAGTAATCTTAATTTCTGTAATAGATTTCTTTCAATTTTTTGTTTATTAAGTTTGTATTGTATTTTAAGTATTTTTATTTATAATATATATATATATATTTTTTTTTTGCCCGTCAATAAAATTCGTAGGTGCATCACTGGTACGAGATAAGGGTGCGTGCGTGTAATTGATATTTGTTAAGAAAAACCAAGTTACTTTTGTTTTATAAATCCTGAAATCATACCAAATCAACTGGTTACAAGGTTCAAACAACCACCGAACTTCTTTCATCATTTCCCCCTGCTGACCAATGGGTGGAAAAACCGGGTCACTTTCCTCTAATGGGAGCTTTGCGTGACTCACCCTTATGGCAGAGAACCTGGTTGTCCTTATCAATTTCACATGGACGTGTCCAACTCTTCAACTTCCTTCCAACTTGAATAATTCAACATCTTTCTACGTGGCATCTCCTCCCTTGTCCTCCCTTTCTTTTCCTGTGTCTTTAACGTCCTGTGAATTTGATTCTGATATGACATCAATATGACTTTTATTTATTTTTTTCATAAATAATACAACTTATTTTTCAAATCTAGGAATCTCCATCTTTTATTCCTCTATTTCTTTTTCTTTTTTTTGTTGGAAAGCTCAGCCAAAATATCCAAATTTGAGTGGACACCTTTTTCCTTATATAAAGTGGAAGGAAATTTAGAGACCATTGCCATATACCGCAGCCGCAGCTTTGGTACCTTTTCTCCAACCTGAACAACTACATAAGAGGCAGTACCAACAATTTCTAGTCACATTATACAGAACAAGAAGGAGAAAACATGGAAGCAAAGAGAATACCAGATGTGATACTAAACTCAGGCCACAAAATGCCAGTTCTAGGCTTGGGAACTTCAGCGGATAATCTTCCTCCAAATGACACCCTAGTCTCCATCCTTATTGATGCCATTGAAGTGGGCTATCGCCATTTTGACAGTGCTTCAGTCTATAGAACAGAGGAAGCCTTAGGCCAAGCTGTGGCCAAAGCTGTGAATCAGGGTCTTATAAAGAGCCGTGATGAAGTTTTCATCACTACAAAGCCATGGAATACAGATGCACATCCTGATCTTATTCTCCCATCTCTCAGAAACTCACTGAAGTAACTACAAGCACTTTTCTTTAGCTTCCTTAGATTATACAAGTAATAGTGAGTTTGTGTTCTTGTTTCTTTGTTTTCTCACTAATTTTTGGGAACTGTGGATCAGGAAACTGGGGATGGATTATGTGGATCTTTACCTGATTCATTGGCCAGTAAGACTCAGACATGACTTGGAAAACCCTGTGAAATTTTCAAAGGAGGATTTACTTCCCTTTGATATAGAAGGGACATGGAAAGCCATGGAGGAGTGTTCCAGACTGGGATTAGCAAAGTCCATTGGAATATGCAATTATGGAATCAAGAAACTGACCCAACTCCTGCAAATTGCGACCATCCCTCCCGCAGTTCTTCAGGTATCCATAATCATGTGATATAGCGTAATTAATAATGATCTGGTAGTGTATTGGCATAATGAACTTGGCCTTCATGAAGATGGGCACATATTGGTTTACAGATAGAGATGAATCCATCGTGGCAGCAAGAGAAACTAAGAGAGTTCTGCAAGCAGAAAGGTGTTCATGTGAGTGCTTGGTCATCGCTTGGAGCTTATAAGGTATTTTGGGGATCAGGGGCAGTCATGGAGAATCCAATCATGCAAGAAATAGCCACTGCCAAAAACAAGACCATAGCTCAGGTAACTGATAATACCTTAGTTTACATGCGCTATTCAAAAGGAATAAACAAGCACTTTTCAGAATTAAACTCAAATGCTAATGCTTTCTCTGAGTAATTTTATCAAACACCTAACATGCATCAGGCAGACAGAGTCATTTTAGTTCAATTTTTAGTAGCTTTTTCCATGTGAAGACGAGAACAAAGCAATAATGAAGCAAGCGTGTGAGTATTTCAGGTTGCACTTAGATGGGCATACCAGCAAGGATCGAGTGCGATGGTGAAAAGCTTTAACAAGGAGAGGATGAAACAGAACCTGGATATATTTGATTTTGAGCTGAGCGAGGAAGAGATGGAGAGGATGAAGCAGATTCCACAGCGCAGGCAATACACAGGTGATATGTGGCTATCCGAAACTGGATCTTACAAGACATTGGAAGAACTTTGGGACGGCGATGTGTAATTCAGATTTGTTGTGTGATGATTGATCATAGTACAAATAAACTTCGAATTGCGATTTCTTTCGTGTATGATTTTAGTTGGTGATGAATTTATGTCTTAGTATGCCCTATCTATGTTAGATATATCTCGGTGGATTGTCATCCGGAGATCAATGTTTAAGGAATAAGTTCTTTGAAGCCACCAGCTATGTAGCACGAAAAGTTCTGTCTTATCATCATCTTCAACCTTGGGCCTGAAAAGAAATATCACTTTGACTAATTCAAAGAGCAGTTGATAATTTTAATGTTGAGTACTGGGAAATTTAGTCTTGGGGTCCACAATCAAAAATAAACCAAGGATTGCGTATAAGAAACCTGGATCGTTCTCTCTCTCGGCGAGCTTTTATCGAGTCCCAAGAATCTAAACGCATGCAAATGCAATTAAAGAAAAGGGAGAAAATTGGTTTTGGATTTTCAAATTAATAAACTAAAATAAGATTGCAAGTTAATTAAATGCTAAACTATTGTTTTTGGTATTTTTGTTAAATTGGTGAATGAGTGAACTAAATAAAATTGAAATGAAAATATGGATGATGACGCTGTTGATGATGAAGAAACAACTATCCTTGCTCAAAAAGATTATGGGAGTTAAAATTCATCGTTTTAAAAAAAACCCCAAGATACCACTGGTCCAATATTCTCAATTAATAAGTAGCTCCTACAAACATACTAACCACTACCTCTCGAGAAATTGTTAAAAACCACTTGATGTGCAATTAAAATTGGAATTATGCACATGAGTCTTCTTGAAATTGAGTACATAACAAGATCTTCAAAGCACAAATCAACCACATTAACTGACAATAACACGCTAATTAATTTAGTCTCATTGCAACCACAAGAAATTAAACAAATATATTTTTCACACCGCAAAATCCAAATCTCAATCACAATTATCAAACCATCGTGACAATAAACATTAATCTCAGCCTTAAATTTATACACAATAATTCCTAAAACTAGGAACCTAAATGTATAAATCTAGACTAATAAATAAACAAATTAACTCCCCTTTGAAGCTTTGGAACTCAAGTAAATTTCCACCACCAAGAAGCAAAAGGAATCAGCCAAGCATAGCCACCAAAGAACCCCACATGAGCTGCAAATGGAATCTGGAAATAGAGATAAAATGATTTGTGGTAAGGGTGGTGGAATCAACTAAGGTGAAGTCGTGTTGGAGGTCCGGTGGAAGAGTGGGTGGTCAAGGAAGGAGGTCGTTGCAATGGTGGATGACGGTGGTGAAGGAGAAGGGTTGCTTGCCGAAAAAATGGAGGACTGGAGGTTGGAGATGAAATGGTGGCTCACCTATGACGTAAGGAGGAGAAGGTGCCGCCGAGAGGGATCAAGGGTCCTGGGAAGAGGAAAGACGATGAAGAAGGTCGATGGGTGTCATAAAACTCAACTTTTAAGACCGGCTTAACAACTAGGCCGCTCTTAAAAGATTGAAATTTTAAGATCAGAGAAAACTAAATACAATCTAAAAAATAGCGGCTTCTAAAACCGACAACTAATTATATGCGGTTTTAAAAGACTGACTTTCAAGACTGGATGATAAATAAATCCGGTCTTAAAAATTTTATTTTAGACCGGCGTATAAATATACCGGTCTTAAAAGACCAAATTTTAAGACCGGCTTAATATCAAATGTATACACACTGTCCTTTAAGACCCATATAAATACATCCTGGTCTTAACACTTGAACATTTAAGCCCTAAGCATATTTATTTCCAAATCCTAAAATTTCCGAATTTTTCCCGCTCGTTCTTCCCGATTATATTACACACAAATCCACCACCCAAGCCAAAGACATAAAAGTCGATACTTTAAGCTACAAGCTATGAACAATTATGAATAAATTGAATTGGGAAAAAGAATACAAATATTATTCACTACGAGTTATGTGGCCTTTAATTAATGATTATACTATGATTACAACACCTAAATTAATTAATACAATAAGATAACTTACTTACAAATACAATAAGCTACAAATACAACATACATGCCTAAAATAATATTCACCATGCCTTCATCTGATTCCCACCCAACAAAGTAACATCCTCTTTTATAACATGCCCCTTTGGATCGGATCCCGCCACAAAAATAAAATAAGAATAAACTTCATAGTCGTGACATTGTTTATGAACATAGAAGGAATATAATATAGGTAAAACCTTAAAGTTTTCAAAGAATTCTGCATATGAATACTACCTTATGAATTGATTCTTTTATAAAGTGATATCCTCCCATATCCCTTCTTGATGATCATTTCTTATGCTTCATTATCCGCTTCATCTTCTTCGTTCATGTCCGGTAGACCCATTGAAAAAGGAGTACTCTCAGGAAGATCATGATTTGAATGACTTTCCTCATTAATATCAATGACCATTTTTCCTTGGAGAGCTACAGACCACATTTTATGTTTTTGATCAAACATATAGAACACTTGTTTCGCCGGTTCGCCATAATAAAAGGTTCATCTCCAAAACTTCTACCATTGACATCGACTAATGTAAATCCCAACCGATCAATCTGAACACCATTATTGACATTAACCTATTTACATTTGAAAATGGGAAATCTAATTTTCACATAGTCCACCTCCCAAATCTCTTCAATAACCCCATAATATGGCATGACTAGGGACTCGCCAATAAAGGCCTCTTTGTCTTTTGAACCTGAGAAGTGCATAGATTCACCCTCTAACATAACACCACTGTTCTGGACTATGCTCGTATCATCTAGGGACTTTATGTAAAATGTATAACCATTGATCACATACGAATTCCAACTTATGACATCAACCTTAGGACCACGTGCTAACCATTTGATTGTATTAGAAACACATTCCTCTCCCTCGACCTTTTGTTTGAACCAGTGTGCAAAAGTTCTGTTATGCTCCCTAATCAACCATGTAAACACTCACAAAAACTTCGTTTCTCATCCTTAGACAAAGTATGAGAAGCCGGGGGACATTAAGTTCTGTTACCATGTGGCCTTGGATGTAACTCTTCGCGCATTCCCATTGCTATTAGATCCAATCTTGCCTTCACAGCATCCTTGGAACTACCTTGTATGTTGAGAAGCGTGCCAACAATACTATCACATACGTTTTTCTCCACATGCATGACATCAATACAGTGTCTCACATCAAGATTGCACCAATAGGGAAGATCGAAGAATACAGATATCTTTTTCCATACATTTGTTTCTTTTTTACCCTTTGCAGTCTTATCGAAGATGACATTGATATTTTTCACCTTTTCATAAACTTGCTCCCCAGTCAATGCCACTGGAGCATCTTCATACTCTTGGCCACCAAAAAAGGCTTTCTTTAATGGACGATATGGGTGGCCCCGTCTAAGAAATCTCCTATGTCCAAGATAAACCGTCTTTCTTCCATGTTGAAGTTGATGGTAGCATGTGTCTTCTTCACAAACCGGACATGCTTTATGGCCTTTTACACTATACCCTGACAAGTTCCCATATGCTGGGAAGTCGTTGATAGTACAAAATATCATGGCTCGCATTTTAAACACCTCCTTCTTGAAAGAGTCATAAACGTCGACACCTTCTTCCCACAACTCCTTCAAGTCTTCGATCAAGGGCTCAAGGTAAACATCAATGTCATTTCCGGGTTGTTTTGGTTCAGAAATCAACATAGACAGTATGATGTACTTTCGTTTCATGCATAACATAGGAGATAAGTTGTAAATAATCAGGAGTACAGGCCATGAACTATGTATGTTGCTAAGGCTTCCATATGGATTCATGCCATCCGTGCTAAGGGCAAGCCTAAGGTTCCTAGGTTCTTCGCCAAAGTTCGGAAATAATTGATCGATTTTCTTCCATTGAGAAGAATCAGCTGGATGACGAAGCTTTCCATCAGAAATCCTCTCATCTGCATGCCATTGCAAATTTTTTGCATCAACCTCATTCGCAAACAACTGCTTGAACCTTGGAATGATTGGAAGACACCACAACACTTTTGCAAACCCCTTATCTGACTTGTACCTTGGGGTTTCACATATCGGACAATTTTGCTTCTCTTCAAACTCTTTTCTATACAACACGCAATCATTCGGGCATGCATGGATCTTTTTGTACTTCATCCCCAGTGGACAAAGTATTTTCTTAGCATCATAGTATCGATGCGGCAACACATTATCATTCGGAAGCATGTCCTTAAAAGCCCAAGCATTTTAGAAAAACTCTTGTTGCTCCATCCATGACGTGCCTTCAAGCTTACCAATTTCAATACAGCGTTCAACAATTAGTATTTTTTACACCCATGGTATAGCGAGGTCTCTGCATCACTACACATATTACCATATGCATGTTACATCACAAATAATGTCATCTATGCGATTATCCATATCCGTGTCATTATCATCAAAGGCCACTTCCCCATGTTGAGACCCATTTGATATTTTTTCACCATGCCATACCCATACTGTATAAGTCTTAAAAAATCCTTCACAAATTAAATGTGTGTGTATAACTTGAGGACTTAGTCGCCTCTCATTCAAACATTTTACACAAGGGCAATAAAACTTCCCACTATCATCATGGGCATTTTGTTTAGCGAATTCTATAAAGTCCTTCACCCTATTCTGATATTCAACACTCGTCCGTAAAGCATTTATCCAACTGTGATCCATAGTAGAATTCATATAGACAGAAAGATTTAACATACGTAATCCAAAAAAATTGACACTTGCATATAAAATAAGGCAACACCAAATGCATATTTATGCTCAATGTCGGTTATGTCTTATATAATTTTTTTTTACGAAGAAACTTGCCCATTAAATGCGTAACGAAGTATCACATTTCGTCATAAATGTATCTCAGTGAATCCAAGAAGCAAAATAAATGCATGACGAGGAAATTAAATGCATCGCATGAAGGTCTTGTGGACTCACCTATAGCATATAAAATCAAATGTGTTTCCTGAGTCTTTCTTCTCCCGCCATGAACGTTGATGTTGCGTATAGCAAGAGTACCCTAAGAACATTTGTTGGTCACTTGGGTAGGTCTAAAGTGCAAATATAATATTCAAAATACAATATTAATTAACAACGAGAAAACCCACAAGAACACTTCATCGATTTCGTTCAACCCATAAAAACCCGAACGATAAGCGGAAAATCATGAAATTATATAACCAAAACACCTCTTACAAATTGGTCTATAGATGTTTAGCTAAGTAACCAGAAAGTGATTGTCAAGAGAGCAAAGCGAGGTAGAGACAAAGCAACACACAAACACTGGAGAAAAAACCTCAGTAATTACTTTCGGCGCGACAAGAGAAGTTCAAAGAGGGAAAATTAATTTTCCGTGTGACAGACATGTTTTAGTATCTTGGATTTTATTAAGACCGATAAATTATGACGATCCTATCCTAAATATTTTTTATTAATTTAATTTTTAAGACCGTAGGTTTATTACATTTTATTCAATTACTTTTAAGATCTTCCTTTTATAATATATCCGGTCCTAAAAGTTAATTACTTTTAAGACCGAATTCTTATCCCCGGTAAATATATAATTAAATTTTTCCAGTACTAAATATATAATTAAATTTTTAAGACCGTAGTTTTAGAAGACTCCGGACCTAAATTTTTATTATTCAATTAATTAATTACGCACGTAGATTTTATTAAGATTGGTTACTTATAAAGTAGCCGGTCCTAAATATATAACTTTTTAAGACCGGAGTCTCCTAAAACTCTGGTCCTAAATTCTCATTTTTTTTATTTAAAGGAAAATGAGAAAAAATATGAACAAAAAATTAAAGGAAAACTGGAGTTTAATTTCTTTAATTACTTGGAGAATATGAACAAAAAAGGAAGACACAAGCTTAGTTCTTAATGCTACATATATTACTTGAATATGCACGTACACAAGAAAAAATATAAAAGAAAAACAAGCAGAAAATTTATATACATCCTAAAGCTTATTATCCTCCAAAGCCTTGGCGATATCGGCGTGAGCAGCATTAACTTCCCACCGGAGATCAGCAAGTTCCTGTCTTATTCGCATCAACGCATCATTGTCTGAAGGCTGGGGGGCAGCAATCTCTTCATCATCCGAAATGACAATGGGTCCAACAACCCGCGACTCTTCTGTCTCAATAGGACGCACTCTCGCTGGAGGAGGAGCATCGTTTAACGATCTACGGAAGGCACGAGCATCACCAATAAGTCTACCCCTACGAGCGGTTCTCTTGTATCTAACCATGGTTTGAGCAATTGAGGAACAGAGCCGCTACGTAGTATAACTGTGGAGTTACAAGGTGGTGAGGAGTTAATAAGGATAGAGATCGAGGAATGAGGAGTTAATAAAGGCAGAGAGGAAGAGGATTTTATAAATATGCGGTCTAAAATGTGGAGTAAAGTTAATAAGGATAGAGATCGAGGTTATGAGGAGTTAATAAAGGCAAAGATCGAGGAGAGACGCAACCGGTTAATTAGAATCTACTTTAAGAGCAGAAATTTCTATTATTTAATTTTTTTCAATTCAATTGATTTCAAGACCGACCTTTTATACAATATCCGGTCCTAAAAGTCCATTATTTATTTTTTAATCAATTCAATTACTTTTAAGATCGACCTTGTATCTTTCATTTGGTCCTAAAATTCATTCATTTTTCATAATTCAATTTTTTTTTAAAGTAAGAATTTTGTCTTAAAAAATATTAGTTTTAAGAATGGATCTTTTACAATATCCGGTATTAAATCAGAGTATCCTTACACTCAGTTCAAATGAATGATTCAGAGTCTCTTCGGCTTCCAGATAAACTTCCCAACTAGGCGTCTCCTTGTATTGTGATGAACTATGCGTCTCCTCATTAAAGTTTCTGGCTTTTCACATTGTTCAAGAAGGGTTGTCTATTTAAACCCGATGTTACTTTACTTCCTTTACATAACATTCTTCTCCATCACTTCTTTTTCCTCCACAGTAATGGCTGCTCCACCACCACCGCGAGGTCCTCAACCACCCCCAGGTCCTCCTTTTCCGATTAATCCTCTTCCACCTCCGTACCCTCCGCCGCTTTGCTCCGAACCGACCCGCTACCGATGATCTTTTACAAGACCTTTTCGGCCAAAGCGTCATTCATATAGAACGACGCTTGGGCTAGTTGTTTCAGGTCTATCACGCCGTCAACAACAAGCTGACTATGGTACTCAACGCCTAGGACATTGAGTACCATCCTTCAGACGACGACGTCTCCGACCTCTCCGTCGACTCCTTCCTCTCCGACAACGATGGGGAGGAGTAAATATTTTTATGTTTTGTTTTTTTTTTTTTTTTTTTTCTGCGCCCCCCACAGGGCAGCATAAAAAAAATATAATAAATTTTTTTCTTTCCTATTTCGATTGCCTTGTCCTTCTCATTAGATTCTTTCTTTTTCCGATAAAAAGGAAACAAACAAAACATTGTCCTCGTGTGTGATCAACATTAAAAACTCGCACAATACAGTTAAGATCAGACCATACAAAACAAAAAACATCGTTTACCTTATTCGAATAAAAACAAACACAGTGACAATTCTTCTCAAGGTTGGACCGTCGTTGTCGTCGATTTTACCTCGCCCTGATTTGAAACAAAGTGTCATTTTCATTATCTTCCTTCTTTTTCTGACAAAAAGAAAAAAGACAAAATAAAAGGGACACCGATAATGCTGCTCAAAACCAGGAGAGGTAAAAACGACGACAATGAAGGACCTAGCTTGAGCAGAACGCCAGAACCTCGGTTGTCTTGAACCTTATTGATTTGTCTGAAAAGCGAGTCAACATTTCTATTTAAAGCAAGACTATTAAGACTGAAGATTTAACAAAAAAAAGGTCCTAAAACTAATAAAGAATTTTAGGAGCGGACAAACAAATTATACGGTCCTAAAACTAATACTTTTAAGACCGGTCACTAAACAAACATACAGTCCTAAAAGTCTTAAGAATTAAATGAAGACTTTCAGGACCGGACTTATAATAAATATGTAGTCCTAAAAGTTACACCACACTTACACTTTTAAGACCGGACTTTAAATAAGCATACGGTCTTAAAAGTTCAGCCTTTTTTTAGGACTTTTAGGACCGAACTTTCATCAAATATATGGTCCTAAAAGTCTAGCCAACTTTTTAGAATTAAACGAGGACTTTTAGGACCAGATATTTAAAAAATATGCGGTCCTAAAAGTCATGAATTCTTTACAGGTATAGTCTCTTATTGCTCATTGGCAATATCCTGTACCTCAAATTTCAAGCACTAAATAGCTAGAATGAATGAATGAATTCTTCAGAAAAATAAACAAATTTATTATTGAATTACACATTGCGTGTATATTTACAAATGAAGGAATTGTTCGAAAAAAAAAAACAAATTTACAAAAAATTATTGTTGCTACAACATATATTTACAAATGAATTTAGGTCATTAATTATTGTCCTGACTGTTAATCAGGTCATACAGATATTCACAAAACAAATTGCATATGTGCTCCAATTCATCATCAGAAAAGGGATCGACAGGCAAACCTCTCGTAACATCAAAGACGTAAACCGAATTAACTTGCGTGCATATTTCATATGTAACATTAAGCCGTAAACTGAATTCAACCAAACATTTGTAGCATCAAATACATTTACCTTTACAGTTAATTTAGTCCTTCCTTACGTGATAATATCATATATGTGTTTCATGACATACTGGCAACATAAGTTGGACTCCGTTGGTTGCCGACGGGTCTAAAAAGAACAAGAAATATATATAAGAGCATATATAGCTTACTGACCAAGTTCACAAGGCAGTGTGGCAGTGTCCAAATATGTACCAACCTTTGGTGTGTGCCATGTAGGATTAGTGGCCTGATACGAATGTTTTTTTTTTACCTCTATTTGGATGGTCCTTATGGTACTATCATCAAAATCACAAATTTATCAATAATGTTCACTGAAAATTCACAGCAGAGATTTCAAACAAGAGAATCAAAATGACATGCTTACTCGTTGATGGTCTGCACCAACGTAGTCCCTAGATCGCTGTGAGTGGAGCATAAGAAGATAACTTTATGCTCCTCCATGCACATGAGGACCAACTGCTAGTGGCGGCTGAAAATTCACAGCAGTAAAGTACTCAGTGATATATGTAGCAGAATTAAGTGAATTGCATACAAGAATTGTGATATGTACCTGTGAAAGTATGGAAACATGTACACCTTTCTTCTCACTTCACACAACCTCGTTGATATGTACTCCTATCTCTCCTCCTTGGATGTTGTACTTGCATAGACTGGGCACAAGAATCCAAAATCATTGATTTTGCCCTGTTGATCCAATACTTGATGCATGAACCTACAATAATGACATCAATCAAGGAATTAGTATATATGTATGTGTGTCTAAACAATGCATTTAAATTATGTACTCATAGAAGAAGATACTTACTTCATCCACATTTGAACAATTGCATTAGTAAGCTCCTGTCGAGGAAGCAACAGGGACGTTACATCATCGGTGTCAATGTAAACCGGTTGAGGATTAGTGAGGCCTACTACTTCATTGACAGGCCACGATTTATCTTTAAAATATCCACTCTTCACCAGATCAGATATTTTTTCCTTGGCACTCAACTTAGCAGTAGGGGATAGAGCTTGACGAGAGGATGGAGCTTGAGGAGGAGGAGTGGAGCTTGACGAGGGGATGAAACTTGAGGAGGAGGGGATGAAGCTTCAGGAGGAGTAGAGACATGTATAAGCTTTACTGGCCAAGAGATGAAGGTTCCCTTGACATCACTCACAAGCTTCACCGATCGGTAGGGAGAGGAGAGGTGCATCAATGATCACCTTTTCAACCGACACTCGACTTCATCATCAGCCATTTGTTGATGGTGTACAATTGATCCCAAGTTGTGGACAGTCCCTTTTGCAACTAATTGTCTATGACTATCACGATCCTCCACATACAGGTCACAAGGTTGCTCTAACTATCCAACAATGCAGCTCCCTCTAGTGCTCTGCTGCATAGGTGTAGGTGAATGTGTGAAGGGAACACTGGTCTCTGGACGAGAGCTCAAAAGCAGCCTCATCTGATTCATTTCCTCCTTCATCAATTTTATCTGGGATTGAAACATTGCTTCTTTAACCGCTGCTTCCTCACTTAATTTGGTCAGCGTTTGTTCCATCTCCTCCCGGGTAACCATACTTTGTTTATGGTGTTTGGATTTACCAAAGTATTGCTTTATGCCTACCCATCCTCCAATCCCCCTTACACGCCCCGGGTGATCCGGTTTTCCGGTCGCAACGGTCAGAACATCATTCCTCCCGTCTGACACAAAAGATCCCTCTCGCTTTTTCTTTTTAAGATCTTCTTGTAAGATATAGATAACAAAAAGCTTAGTAATGAAACTTGTTTAGTAACTAAAAAATAACAATAACGATACTTACAATTCTTTCAAAAACTACACGAGTTTGTTCACTCGTGTAGCGCCGCTTGGCTTTTGCCGAATATGCAACCACAACTCCTCGCGACGTATTGGAGATGGTCGATCAACTATCGCGAAGGATTAGATTCAGCTTCATCTTCCAATCTCTTCCGTTTGGCCTCCATCAATTCTTTTTCGACCTTTTCATATCCGCTGCGAGAAGCCCTATGCGGGAAATCATTCTTTCTCCCTATCTCCTGTGCTTGTTCCCTTCTTTTCTGTGAATCAGAATTGAAAAAAACTATTAATTTTGAATTCCAACCATGTCACTAATAGAAATTAGAGAACTTCTAATTATCAAAATTGAAAACAACTTTTTAGTTATGCTAATTATCACTAAACAAAGGCAGAGCAGCGTCTTCACTAGGGATTCTGTTCAACCATAGGGAGTTTGATAGACTATTTCTCTTAGTTGAAAAAAACAAAAGAAACTATAGCAAGAAAAATTAGCATAGGCTACATACCGAATTCAGGAAAAAAAATACCACATACCTCCAACCATAGGGAGTTTGAACATAAATTGGAGCTATGTATTGTACTGCTAGATAGAGAGGTTAAGAAACAAAAGATAATTATGCTTACAGAATAATACAAACTTGATCCTTTTTAAGGCATCCAAAGGGATGGGATTAGCAAATCCCCATTAGATAGTAACAATTGGGTATATAAAGTTTCCCCCTTTTAAGACTATTCATTTCTTCCTTTGCAAGACAAACCATTACACAATTACCTTCTTAGTATTTTACCTTTTCGGGTTTACATATCGACTTGCATAGACAAAGGCGGAAATGTATACTTCTATTCACACACCAAACCATTTAACTAATAGGATTAGATGAACACAATAACATTCACATATCCACACAGGTTAATAAGCAAACAAAACTAAATATAAACTCACCAAAGCTTCAGGAGTGGTCCGCAACTAAACAAATTGTTGCCAAGTTTGTTCATCAATAAATGTGTACTTGTCACAAGGATTTTCGTCAGGCTGAACCTCGGCAAAAATATACTTGTTAGCTAGAAAGGTCTTAAACTTCCTCCACCGATCAAGACAATAAGACAATGTCTTGTCTTTCAACTTCTGAGAGTCAGGGACAGTGTATGTAAGTCGGATAGTGTCCCAAATAGGACGCTTTACTCCGCCAAAGTCCACATTTTTCCACTCATCTTTCAAGATGCTAACCTTGCTGCGTGCTAGATATCCGACAAAACTAGTATATTTGCTTTTATTAGGACTAAAAGGTTCCAACGTTTCATCAAACTGAATTTTGAGCCTTGACCCAGAAGTCCGACTTAGGGTTACATCCATCATTCGTGTGCCTCTTCTACCACGGCGTGCAGGGCGGTACGAGGCTCATTGTCAGATGAAGAGGCTTTGTTCTGACTCACACTCCGCACACTAGTAACGGGCGTTCCCGAAACATGAATAGAATTGTTTTCACCGTTCATTTTCAAGACAGGAAGAGAGGAATGCCTGAGCAAACGAGAGACTAACAGAGGCTATCGTACATGGGCGAGGAATAGAGGTAATGCAACAGGAAGGGTTTCACAACGTGAATAGAGGTTCTTCAGTGAGAGTAACAAAAGCTTTCGCGCGAAGAAATGTTTATTTTGGCACTTCATTTTTAAGACCGTATTAAAAATGAAGTCCGATCTTAATATTACAATTCAAGACCGGTCATATTGAAGTCCGGTCTTAAAAGTATTTAATAATTTGTTAATTTTCTTCAATATTGAGGTACTAGGCACAATTTAAGTCCGGTCTTAAAATATTTAACTTTTCAACCGGAGAAATTATAAGACGGTCTTAAACCTTTAAGACCGGTCCTTTTGGACATCCGGTCTTAAACTTGATTACTTTTTTGGGAACCGGCCATATTATATGTCCTGGCCGTAAAAGAATAACTTTTAAGACCTATTGTTAAATATGTGCGGTCTTAAAACCTTTAGACTTTTTATATTTAAATTTTTCCTTATTATATTGGATCTTAGAAAATATAAGTACAACTGTATGAGATTTCTCTATTAAGTAATTGAAATTTCAATTTTCTTAATAACATTTTTAAGACCGGTTGTTGTTTTGTCCGGTCTGAGTAATATATTTAAGACCTATGAAAAGATGATCCGGTTCAACAAGTTCTTTATATTTATGGAACTACCACCGGCCATTCCTTTAAAACCGGGTGTTGATTCTCCTGTCCTAAATGAGGCGGTCTTAAAGCCTTTTTTTGCACTAGTGTAGGTGGCATTATGCAATTTTAATTTTAATATGATAAGAGATTAAAGTAGGTGGCATTATTGTGAATATAATAGGATAGTTTAGTAGAACATTATTGTATAAATTTTTTAGATATAGAAGCCATTTGCATAATTTGATTAAAATTAAGAAAAAATGTGTGATTTGAAAACATAGAGAAATTTGTGTTTGGAAATAAATTAGTTGCCAAAATATTTTTATTCATTCACTAATTAATCATAAAAAAGGAAATATAACCAAAATCAAACGCTTTGGCAACAAATTTATTTCCAAACACAAATTTCTCTATGTTCTCAAATCATACATTTTTTTCTTAATTTTAATGAAATTATGCAAATGGCTTCTATATCTAAAAAAATTATACAATAATTTTCCACTAAACTATCCTATTATATTCACAATAACGCCACCTACTTTGATCGCTTATCATATTAAAATTAAAATGGCAATCAAAGGGAAAAAATAATAAATTTGTGTGTGTGTGTGTGCGCGTGGGTGCGTGGGTGGGGGTGGGGCGTGTTGTTGGGGGGGCTTTGTCAAGAATCCCGAGTACTGACGCCTGTTGCGTCAATAGTACTGACGCCATCAATAGCGTGAGTACTACTGACGCCACCTGTACTGGTCGCGTTAGTGGTACTAACGCCATCGTAAATGGCGTGCCAAGCACCTCGACGCGACCGATGGCGTGGCGTCCAAGAAATTGACTCGCCTTTACTTTAGGAAATAGTTTCAAACTACAAGAACTGGTATATTTTTAAAAAAATATAATTATTTTGGTAAATTTCCGTTGGCTACTTGTGCAACTCCATGTCTGAAGCATTCCAAAATTCTTGAAGTTGCATGAAAGTTTTTTTAAAATGTCTCCTAAAATTTTAAAATATAGTAATGTTGTTTTAATTTGACTCAAATAATAATCATGGCTGTGTTTGATACCTAATACTAAGTTTTAATGGATTGATTATGGAATTGAGATTGAAAGTGAGATTTTTTTTTTTTTTTTGGGGGAGGGGGGAATTGAGAGTGGATAGAGGCTTTAAAATTATACTCCCTCCGGTCTTAATCATAGGAACACATTTTGGAATTGGTTTTGGTCCTAATTATAAGAGCAAGTTTTAAATTTTGTCATTTTTTTCCTATAATACCCCTATTTATACTTTCTCAATAATAATTTAATAATACACTTATATATTTTATAAAGTAAATAATATTTGCAACTCATTAATGTTATATACACCTCAATTATACTTTTTTTTGTTTATAAAATAATTTTGAGCAATTTTTTTTCATATCACTCTTACTAATACTTTTTCCACAATAATTAATTTAACAACACGCTTATATTCTATCAAGTGAGATATTTTACTTTATTTTTTATTTTTAAATAAAATAATTTATAAATTTTTTTTTGAAAAAATTCATGGAAAATATACAAAAAATATTTATATACATTTAAAATATTTACAAGTCATATCCCCCCTACGCTGAATGTTGTGCTTCAAGTTGTACCTAACATTATGGATCTAGCGAGCTCTCAAAATGCATTACCAGTGTTTAAACTACTTATCGAGATAGTGAAGGAACTGTAAAACGTCAATATGCATCATTGTTTACTTTAAGTAGGGGTATTTTTGGAAAATAATTATAATTAACTAATTTAACTTCTATCTTTAATCTTTCCAAATTCGATAAATAGTTTCTATAATTAGGACCGAGGGGAATATTTGGTATGATGTATTATACAGGGGAATGGTAACATTAATTTTATTTTGTGATTTAATGTAAAATGTGGACAGACTTTAATCAATAACCTTAACATTTATAAATTTAAAAAAAAAAAAAAAAAATAAAAAAAGAGAAGAAGCTCTCGTCCCACACTCTCACCTTCTCCATCTTCACAAATCATCCCCCTCAATGGAAAAACTAGGCAAGAAAGGAAAACGTTTTTAAAATGATTTTTCCCTGATGGTCCCACCTTCATAGATCTGCTCATCACCTATTTCTGAGAAATAATTAATAACACTAATGACAATATTGAACTTTCTTAATCCACATGGCTCTTCCTCTTTTTCCCTTTTGCTTTCATGGGTGAATCCAAAAAGAATCAAAGCCTCAGTCACTCTAATTTACAACAGTCTTCTCGATACAAATGGTGACCTTCTCTTTCATGGCGTCTTTCTCCTTTTTTACAAAAGTAGATCGATGGAATTGCCATGGAAGAGCAACAGCCAAACTCCAGAGCAACTGTGATAGAAACGATGTGGGAGATAGCAGCAATGGAAAGAGACGATGGGAAGAGAATAAGCATATCCTCTCGTGATCCCTTTTTTTCATTATTTTTTATGAGTACATTGATTGAAAATATGAGAGAAAAGTTAAAGTGGTATTATGGTTTTACTTTACATATTGATTGGACAAAAATGATTTAAGAATTATGAAGGATAATGAGAAAAAGATTATAAAATAAACTCGACCCACTAGGGAAGAGACGAGTCATAATTTAGGTTAAAATTGAGAAGGGTACTATTGTCCAAAAATTATTATAATAGGCTAAAGTATACTTTTAGTCCTTTAAGTTTTATATAAGGCATACTTTTGGTCCCTTAACTTTGTAAAGTATACTTTTGGTCCTAAAATTCTAACACCGTTAATATTGCTAACAGAAAACACTGACACGACGAACTCGAATGATGACTAATAGCATTTAATTACATAAATTGTATATATTCTTCAATTTACCCATATTTTAAATTTAAACTTAATAGGATTTAATTACACAATCATCACTTAAATTTACACCATTATCACTTGAGTTTACGTTTTCCGTTAGTAAATTTAACGATGTTAGGATTATAGGACTAAAAGTATGCTTTATAAAGTTAAGGGACCAAAAGTATACCTCATGTAAATTTAAAGGACTAAAAGTATACTTTCGCTTTATAAATAAGTATATTTTTGCCAAAAATTTGCAATCCCACGATTGAAAAAGCAATACCAAGCAGAAGGTAGTTTTGATCCAATCCCACTTACGTGATATTGTCTGTCCGAGATTAAATTTAATCCCATGTACCAAACAATAGAATTTGGTTCAATCCCTATCCCAAACCCCCAGTCCCATGTACCAACCAAGCCTTAGAACTCTTGTCTGGCGTTCAGTGATCATTACACAACCTCGTCATCTTTTGTTAAGCCTCAAATGTTTGGCAAACATTACCTCAATCTGATGAGGATTTCATTTGAGGAAAGATCTGGCCAATCAAGGGCTCCCTCAGGATCCAGAGCTTCTCAGTCAAGAGCCAATGAGGCTCAGTCTACTCCACCTCCATCTTCTCAGCCTGCTTAATCTTCTGATTTGGATGCTAGGATGAAGGCAATTATTGACAAGGCCATCTCAGACCTCACCGATAGGGTTGAGTTTGAAATTGGGAGATTGATATCTGAGGTGACCAAGGGTCACAATGTTTTAGTGGATGCTCATGATGCAATGTTTGAAAAGGTTAATAACCTAACTGGACACGTTAAAGATCATGTTGCTAGCATTGGCACTATTCATGCCACGATGATGATTCTTGGTGACAAGTTGGACAAACTGTTGAAGAATCGGTCTCAATCTACTGCAACTGGCCCTAGCATTGATTTTGGTTTTGGGACTTCTTCACCTACCCCTACTGGCCCTAGTTTTAGCATCCCCAAATTTGACCCATTTCCTATCACTTCTGCACTTATCCTATCATCCTCCACTTTCACCTTCACCACTTCCATCATTTCCACTACTCCAGTTGTTACACATACACCAGCCACTGTCATTTTACCTCCCTCTCAGACTTCCACAGTCAGGCTTTCCCCTTCTAGGAATACTGCTAACTTATTTGATGAGGATTCCTTTTCATCTTCCACTAATCTTGACTCACCTATCTCTCACCACTCACCTCCTCCTACACCTTTGGTTAATTCTCAACCTGAGGTTCCCATTTTTGCTCCACCACTTGCTACCTCCTCTGATCCACCTTTGTTGAGTAATGACAAAGGAGGAGAAGTGAAGTAAAGAGCAATCGTTGAGCATTTCAATTATATTTATTTTTTCAATTGTATTTGCATTTCAACCATACTTTTGTTTAATTGCTATGTACTCCTTGCTTCATGCACATTAATATGATGTATTTAGCCTTTGTTGTAATGAAATGACATATGAACTTTTATATGAAATGGTATTTGTTTCTATCTGTTCTAGTTCATGTGTATGCTCAACTGATTTTCACTTCAAATATATATATATATATATATATATATTTGAAAATCTAACAAATGGTTTACAAGTGTTGTCATTATCAAAAAGGGGGAGAATGTTAGTTTTCTATGTGTTTTGATGATAAAGACAATTGTAAACTTAATTAAGTTAATGGTTAAGTTAAAAATGTTTGAAAATTGTTCAAAACTAAACCAGTAACTTACTATCAAAGATTAACTCAAGTTTAGAGTTGCCAAACTCTAGTTAACTCGAGACAAAGAGTAAGTCAAGTCATTTAAACTTAACTTGACTCGATTATCAGGTTGACAAACTCGAGTCAATGTAAGTAAGAGAACTTTCAAAGCATTTATAATCTCAACTTGACTCGATCCAGTCAATGTTAACTAGAGTCAATGCTTGGCCGAGAGTTTTTTTAAAAGGTAAAGGAGCAAAAATACACATTAACTTTACCCTCAGGAGTGCCTAACACCATATGTTTTTTTTGGAGCAAAAATACATATGTGGTTACCATTTTAGAGCAAAAGTCACACTCCCAGTTAAATATAAAACGTTGACTGTTGAATGACTGTTAAATGAAATTTTGTTGACCAATTATGATGACTGGATGCTGACTTGTCATATTGTCATATTGAAGAGCATCTGAAAAAACCTTTACCCCTCAAGCTCTTCATCATGCACCTCGTTGAGCTCACTGAACGCTCTTCCTCCATCATCATGGCTCAGTGAGCTCGCAAGCCCACTGGCACGACCCCCTCATTGTGGCCTTCCAGGTTGACAATCTCTTTTATACAACACCGGGCAAAATATTGATCATCTCACATTGTTCGCAGAAAGCCACGAACTTCGATTAAGAAGTTATTTAAATTTTTCCTAAATCTTTGGCAATTCATTCAATCAAGGGAGGAAGAAAGCTAATTTGCAATGTTAGTGTGTGCAATGCATTTGCCAATCTTGATTTGAGTCCTGGATTAGACTATCGTTGGATCAATTCGCTTCCCAATCTCTATAAACAAATACGATCCAGACAAGCCTCTATAAAATCAAGTGGGGGAAGAGAGATTTTAAAGCAATAAATAGACTTCGATGATTTAAAAAGAGTAATTAAAGGCTTGTTGGTTTTACAGGGGAGATCGATCATCATGAGAAAATAGCTGGTCTAGATAACAAGGTCCATATATGAAAATTGACTAGCATTAAAGGGGAAGAAATCATGGCAAGATTGAAGCAAACATGCCCATACTTTAAGACTCAATGTAAAATTTGTAAAGTATAGTGATTTCATGACTTACGAAATGAACCAACTACCATTTGAATTATTTGATATTTTACAAAATGATCATCTTCATCCTTAATTCATTGTCATCCCCAAAATCACTCTCCTTCTCTCTCCTAACCCTTAATCATCACAATCTCACTGATCTCCCTCGATCTCAGCCTTCGATTAAGCTTTCTCTTGACCAATTCGGCGGGAAGCCTAAGTAGAGCAAAGACCAGGATCTGCAAGATCAGGCACTGACAGAAGCAGCATATGACGAGGCAATCGGCCCCGAGTGTGTTCAGATTCTCCATGGCTGATTGAAGGGACGTTGACAGGACCGTGGACGCAGGCCAACACTCGAGCTTGTCGGAGATGGCATTGTTAGAGTTGGAGGTGAGGTCGCTGATCTTGCGGTGGGTGCGGGAGGAGATGCCTCAGCGGATGGCCATCACTATCGGGGTTCTGATGAAGGTGATAACGGAGCCATTAGCACCAACTTCCCTCTCCAAACTGCCACGTCCCCGTCAATTTCAAAGGAATAATTACACATGGACACTAGCTAGTTTCATTTTTCAAAAGTACCGACTGTTATCTAACGCTAACAAATATATGTGACTTTTCCTCCAAAATGATAACCACGTGTGTATTTTTGCTCCCAAAAAGCATTATGGTGCTGGGCGCTCCTGAGGGTAAAACACATGTGTATTTTTGCACCTTTACCCTTTTTTAAATGTCTTTTAAACTTATTTTGACTTGAGCCAATCTTGGTTAACTCAAGTCAATGTAAGGCCGAGAGCTATTAATGTATTTTTATATTGAAGCAACTTGAGCCTGTTGATCTTGACTCAAGTCATGATTTATTGACTTAAACTAATTTTCAAATCATAAGTCCTTGACTCAAGCCTATGATCGTTAACTTGAGTTTAGCTTCTTGAAAATACTTTCAAATACTTGACTTAACTCGAGTTAGTCACTTAATGACTCAAGTTGACATAATATCAAAAATCTTTTCTAGATGTTATCGCAATTTTCAAATCGAAAGAAGAGCTTGATTTGAGTGACCTCAATTGACTCAAGTCATGCACTTGAGTGAAACATTTTAAACTCGAGCCTAAGCCTTTCAGAGACATCTTTACTTAAACTTCAAACTCTTTTTCAAAGAAGATGACTCAAGTGAAACTCATCTCTATTTTTGAAATCACCACATCTGGATTTGTGAAATCTTCATGTATGATTTGTATTCTTCATAATATCTATCATTACTATCCCTAACTATGTTTAATAGATTTGTTAGTGAGTTTCAGATGATCAAACAAATGTTAAACTTAAGATTAAGCATAAAGCAAAAGATGATGTCAGAGCATTAAATGCTGGGTTCAGAAAACAAAGCATGGATTTGGCAAATCATTCTCTGGACATCCCTAAGGGTTTAATGTTTTCTTTCCTCATCTAGACGCCAAATCATCCAACGAAAATATCTCAAGGAAAGTCAACAAAGAAAGTCTAGGCATCTGGATTAAATCAAGATGATTGAGTAAGTGCACCTGGTTCAACCTAATGGCTCTTTTAACATTTATAGCAGTTGTATCAAGTCTTCAAAATGATCATTAAATGCTTCCAACATATATAAGCCGAAGCATTCAATTCTCAACAACCAAGAGAGACAAAAACGCAAAAATGATCAACTTGCATTTACTGCTTCACTTTCAAGTGTAATATCTTCTAATATATTTATATATATATATATATATATATTCTTCAGGATTTATCAATCTACTCTTTTAGAGAGTTTGTTGCTAAATCATTATTCTTATAAGAATATCAAAGTTGTGGGACTTTGAGATTGGGTTATCAGTTTACAACTTGTAAGAGGGAGTGTATTCTAGTGAGAAGATAACTTTCGAGTACAAAGTGTGTAATTGATTGAGGTATTAGTGAAAATCCTAGAGAGTTTGAGGACTGGACATAGGTCAAAAGTTGAGACCGAACCAGTATAAATCCTTATGTTCATCTTCTTCTATTCTCTCTCTGTTAGTCTCTGTTTTGTGGTGAAAATCTGGGCTTATCAAAAAGATTTTTAAAATCCCCACTTTACCCCCTCTTGGTGATATTCTGCCATTTAAAGCTTAGAAGTTCAAAATCTTATGAAAGTTTAATAGAGTCTCTTACTTCGGTTAAAAAAAAAAAAAAAAAGTCTCCTACTCTCTCACTTGGCTGACCGCATTAAGTCTATATTTGTAAGGGAAAATTTCAATAACCTCCTACTATATTACTTTTATTTTAGTCAACTTAAAAAATTTTGAAACTTCAATGCACTCTTTTTAACTAAAATGAAATTAAGTTTTGTAGGTGAAAAAATAATCACGCTCTTACTTTATTTTTAAAAAAGGCATTTACACAAATAAATAAGGGGATTCAAAAGAATCATTTGAAATTAACAACACAAATATGGGCGTTAACAAGAACATTTTAGCCAATCATAAAAAAAATGAGGGAATTGACAAGATAAATAAATGAATTTTTTTTAAAAAAAAAAAGTAAGGATATTATTGTCTTTTCATCGACAAAACTTAACTTCATTTCAATCCCAATGGTCCAATAAAGTTTTAGGGTATGTTTTCATTTCAATCCCAATGGTCCAATAAAGTTTTAGGGTATGTTTGGTTGAAAAAAGGTGATGGAAAAAGCAAATCTTTCCCTCATTTGGTTTGAAGTTTTGGACGGAAAGGGACCCTAAAGTTTCCATGCCCTTCCCCCCAAAATTGGGGGTTGTGGAGTGCAGCCAAAATTTTGGACTACTACCCTTCAACTTATGTAATATTATAATAATGCTTATGATGAAAAATATTAGAATAAATAAAAATATTTTATTATTAAAATATTTTATTATAAAATAAAAATATATAAATACAGAAAAAATTATTATGATTAAAAATATATTATTAAAAAAATATTTAATATAAAAAATATTATCATTAAATTAATTTGAAGAAAATATATTTTTACAATTTTAAAAAATATTATTAGAAAATAAAATTTTAAAAATATATTATTAAAATAAGAAATATTTTTTAAAAATTTATTTTAAAGAAAAAATAAATTTTCATAAAAATAAAAAAATTATAACTATAAAATATGTTAATATAATTTTAAATAAAAATATTTTTATAATGAAAAATATTTATTTTTATTAAATTTTAAAATATATTTTTATATTAAAAATATATTGTTATAAAATTAATTTAAAATAAAAATATGTTACTATAAAAATAAAAAAATACTATTATAGTTAAAAAAATATTATTATACAATCAATATAATATATATATATATATATATATATATATAATGTTATGTTATACATTTTCAATGTTAGAAATATGATTTGAAAGTGAAATAAAAATGTTATTATAATAATTAGATAATATGTAAATTAATTTATAATATAGTAATTATAATATAATAATATTTTTTATAGTTAAAAAATGTTCGTATTAAAAATTTCCCTATTTTTAATCCCCACCCTTCCACCAATATATATGATGCTTTGGTACGATGGGGTGGTGAATGGGCCCGACATGGAAGGAGATTCTCTCCTTAGCCTTTTTCCTCATCTTCCCTTATCAACCCATCTAGGCTGTTGGTTGAAAAGGTGAGAAAAAAATTAAAGTAGTGTTATATTAATTGGACGATCATGATTTAGAAATTATGATAGATAATGAGAGAAACCTAACCCCAATTTACTTGAATATTTGGTTTTCTTTCTCTTTCTCTCTTTTTTTTTTTTTCAATGCTCCTCCAATCCTAAATATAGGATCTAGTCACTACAAACTAAGTCTCACATCTAGAATTGGAGGGAGTACTATTCTTCTTCCTTGTGTTTTTTTATTCTTGTCGTTGTTTATTTTAAAACTTATTTTACTCTTATAGAGTTTAGAGGTATTTTATGAGATAAATCCTCAAATTTTCTTTTATTACCTTTCTATTTTTTTTAAGATTTCTAAAATCTAATATAAGATAAAATCATATGATATCTAGACATAATTAAAAATCTTTTACATAGGAAATAATTAATCTATTTTATTTAACTTCATTATTGTTAGAATCTATCATAATCTATTAGAATATGATAGAATCAAATTCCTTCAGTTTCTCTGATTGATTATGATTATAATCTCATTTAATATTATTGATTTTTATACCTTTATTTCTGGTGATATTTCCTAGATTGTAATCCCTAGAATATCTCTTCTAATGGGATATCCAAAAAAAAACTCTTCCCTAATGGCTCTCTAAATGCCTATATATTGTAGTGTCTTTTCTCTCTTTTTTTTTTTTAAAAAAAAAAAAAAAAAAAAAAAAAAAAAAAAAAAGGAGTTTTGAGAGTAATTAATTTTGGACTTTGGGGGGGGGGACAAGTGAGAAAGAGAGAGAAACAGGGAGAAATCGATGCACATATGGCTTCTAGAGGAGGGTGAGTAAGCATACACGCCCCCACCATGATCAAAACCCCCGATCGAGTGCTTCCCTAGAGTTATGTTGCCCCGACACTTGACATGAGATACAACACGACTCGACACTCCGACACATTAATCCTAAAAAATCTAAATTTCAACATGTTAAGACACGTTTGGATATTAAATATATATTTTTAAGTATAATTCACATTTAATACAAAACATCCATAGAATATAGACATGTAAAATTTCATGTGATTCAGTAAAAAAAATAGAAATTCCATTATGTTTAAATATCTTCATATGATTCGATGAAGAATGGGAGCAAATAGTGGGGATATTTTCTATAAATATAAATGGGGAAAGTAAAATGCTTGGGGGTGTAAATGTGGGAATGTCTACAATACTTCGATAGGCTACTCATAAGTTCAAATATGTTTATCCATCTCGTAAAATCATGGCCTCCAGCTCTGGCTCATCAAGTAAAAGAGTATCAACTTTAAGATCTCCAATATCTTCAAGTGAATCAAATGTATCTCCAGCAATGTCCCACATTTGATGTTCTCGTTGTGCATAACTTGGATTGTTTCTTGTTAAGAGTCGAAGGTTGCTATGCATATAAACCAAGTCTTCAGCAAGTTTTGGAGTTATCCTATTTCTCTTCATGGAATGCACAAAAGAATAAGTACTCCAATTGCGTTCAGCACATGATGAAGAGGAGGGTTGTTGCACAAGTCTCAATGCTATCTTTTGAAGCAAAGGTGTAGAAGTACCATAAAGTAGCCACCAAGATTTCGGATCCATAGTGGATTTAGAAGCGATGACATATATATCGCCAAAATTTCCACCATTGGTAATAAAATATGCATACTCCCTTGTAATCTTACTTCGGTCCTCCGAGGTAGGAAAGAATCTCCTTAAACATTTTTGTCGCTCTTGAGTAATCTCTACATCCATGTGTGGAGGAACTCAACTAGAATCTTCTTAGAGCCATTGGTGACTATAGTATCTAAAAGAGAAAAAAAAACTAACAAATTATCAAATTATATCAAGAGAAGTATTAATTTTAAATTCAATCATTTTTTAAACACTTACTTAGGATTCAAAGCATGTGCCAAACAATGTAGTGGAGTTGAATTTTTCGTCCAACGATCCACAAGAATCTGATGCACCATGTCATAAAAAGAAGACCTCTCTTCCCTTCTTTATGGTTTATAGCTTTCTTCACTTTTTCAATCATCTTATCCCACATATCATATATCAAGTGAAGACAAGGTCTATTAGTGTCACATGCTCTAATCATATCATAAATAGGAGCAGTGAAAGCAAGTACGTAATCAAATGAAGCCCAAAAATCATCATCCAATATTTTTTCCCTCACAAATTTGGCCCTCTCCCAAGATTATCATCTTTATAAATACTCCATTTTTCATTTATCACCATATTTTGGAGACCACCCTTATTAACTTGAACCTTTTCAACATCACAATCATTGAAGCAAAATGAGTATCAACAATAGAAAGCAACTTCAAATATACAAACTCATTATGGATGGACAATCTCATAGAATGATTTATAATGAAATGCTTTATTTGAAAAACATCTTCTACAATATCAAAAATCCAACTGCATTCCTCATATGCTATTTGATTGTTCTCCATATTCTTTGCGGCACAAATATTTTTCACAATCAAATTCAATGTGCGAACAACACATGGTGTCCAAGTAATAGATGAAAATTCCTGCTTTAATCAGTTGCCCTGCTCTCTTACAATTTGCAACATTATCCGTGTTTACCTGAACCACATTCGCCTCTCCTACTTTTTGAATAACTTCCTTTAGCAACTTGAAGATGAAATTTTTATCCTTAATCTCCCCTGAGCAATCAACTAATTTTAAAAACATTGCTTTACCATCAGATACTACCATGAAATTAATGAATGGCCTCCTTTGTGAATCACTCCACCTATCACTTACAATACTCAACCCCTTATGAGTCATATCCTCTTGAATAGTTTCACACAACCTATCAACATTTTCTTTCTTCTGTTGCAACAGAGTGGTTCACAACGTGTTATAGCCTGGTGGCAAATAACTTGCAATATTATGATTTCCTGCAAAGATATAAGAAGCTTTGAAGTATGGGTTCTTCACCAATTGAATGGCAATCTTGCTCAATAAAACATTCTAGCAATCAGATGATTTAATTATTCTCGCTCCCCAACATTGAATGCCTTCTCAAGAGGACTCTTAGTTCTTTTTTTTTGAGTCAGCGGACAAGCTAGAAGAGGAGGGGATAAAGGTACACTTCTAGGTTTGTTAGCTTGCATTCTTTAAGTAGCTTCTTCTTCCAATTTCTCCATCTCTAACAAGTCTCTATTTTGCAATAATAATGTAACATCCCCAATTTTTAAAATTCTAAAACTAAATAACATTTTTAGGAGAGATTAATTTATGGTAATTAAAATTTATCTTATAGTTACTTAGTATGAGAATATTTTCTTAAGTAAATATTAAAGAAAATATTGTAAGTTATATTTTTAGAAAATAATAAAAATTATTAAGTATTAAAGAAATTTTATTTAGATTGAAAGTATAAACTTTGGTCCAATCATTGTTAAAAAAAATTATAATATTATAATATATATATATATATATATATATATATATGTGTAATGGGCATCACCTAAATGTGATGCCCACCACAATGTATGACGGTAGGAAGGAGTAATTATTACCTCCCACTGCCTCTCTTAACATATTTATATATGTGTGTGATGGTGTGTGTAGAGAGATTTATGTGTGTGTGTGTGACATCCCAAATTTTGGGATTTTAAAGTTTGAATAATATATGAAAATTAATTATGAAATTTTGGCTTAAAATAATTATGAGAATAATTATTGAAAATTTAGGCTTATTTTTCCCTTAATTTATGTTGGAAAAGAATAATTCGAATAAGGAATAATTTATGCTTAAAAAAATTATAGAAATAATCTTTGAGAATTAAACGGTGGAAATTGACCAAATGATTAAATTAAATATTTGGAAAATTATGAATTTATTTTCCTTGTAATATTTCAAAAGAATAAAACCTAGTAAATATGCGCAAGAGATAATTGTGGAATTGGACCCACACCACAACAAACACCCTCTTATTATTGAGACACCAAGCATATGTATATACTCCCACAGTCCAACCAAAAGCAAACCCAGCAGCCCAACACATACAACAGTAGATTAAAAGCCCAAAACTAAATGAATATCCAACCTATCTATTCTCTCATCGGATCACGTAGGAAGAAGGGAAAATAAGATGCAACAAAAACCCAACCCAATACGATAGCAAACCAGCACAATGCAATATCAAACCAACCCTTATCTAATAGCAAGCTAAAACACGCCGTAGCTACAGGGAAAATTTGTCATTTCTCTCTTTCCGCTTAACACACATGGACTAAGCACGCTAGCAGCAAATCAAATGGCCATACCTCTTGGCCAAACCACATCCACAAATGTAGAAAAGAGAGATCACACCAGTAACTTCCACGGACTCACGCAATAGCAGCATCCATGCATCTCGATCTCAACGCCATGAACCACTGTGCATTTCCTCTTTGGACCATTCTTCCTTCCTCTAGGACCGGACCCCCTAGGTCCTTATATATGTCACTGTTTCTTTATTCTCATTCATTCAGAGAAGAAAACAAGAGTCAGAAACAGTGAGGCAAGTCTGAGGCGCGAATGTGAGAGAGAGAGAGAGAGAGAGAGAGAGAGGGAAGCCATTCTCGTTGCTCTATTTTTAATTCAAAAAACAGAGGTAATTTATTGAACTTATCTTCCTCTTTGTTTCCATAGCACTGTCATGAATATGTATATATTGCTATGCATAAGAAAATAGGGGGAAAAAAAGGACCTTGGCTGTGTGTTGAACGTGTGGGTGTTCATGAAACTCAAAAACTTTTTGCTTATATATATATATATATATATGCGCATGAACCCATAGGAATATAAGTTGCTGCTTTTTGAACCAAAAACGCTGTTATCTTGTATGTATCGCTGCAAACCTGTATATATGTATCAGGAAACTATATATATCTCAGTGCATCTAGGAAAACGTTGCTGTTATGATATACATATATACCACCATCCTTAACTGATCCATATATATATATATATATATAAGATAAAGATTTACTGATGAATATATGTTATCACTGCACATGTTATGTATAGGTATATATTTATAGTATTGTCTGTTATGTGTATATATTAGAGAAGCATAAGCATGTGAGGATGATATATATGGTGTTAGTTTTGCTGTCATATATATCAGGAACCAAAAACGTGGCTTTGCTTTTGGAAAGATGATAGGAAAACTTGCTGTGTATTGATACATATAATCATATAAAGGCTGATGCATAGAAAGCTAATGTATACGTTGCATATGAGAAAAAGTCCTACTGTATATGTGTGTGTGTATTTATATATATAATGCTACTTAAGGAACAAAATAAAAGGAAGCCGATTTACATATAAATATAGATACCTTGTAAAACCATGAGAAACATTAAATAAATACATTAAAGCATAATTTATATGAGGATTGGTATTTATAAACTCCTAATTTAAAGTGTTATGATAGCCTCGAGAGTTTAAAATAATTTTAGAGAAATAATAATAAATAGTAATAAAATAAATAATAAATAATATTATTATTATTAAAAAGAGGAATAAATAATAAAGGAAATTATTAATAATAAAGAGAAAAGGAGATTATTAATTAATAAATAAATAAAAAGGGTCTTATTATTAAGGGAATTTTTTAGGGGTTAATCCACTTTTTAATCCCCTAAAAATAATTTGTGTAGTTAGTTACTTTGTGACGCAAAAAGTGACTAATGACAATGATAAACGTTTATAGGCATACTTTGACATCTCTTCCGATCCCAACACCTCCAGACAAAGGTAGGGATTCAAGCTTGAGGTGGGTAACTGTTATCTTATTAGCTTGTATGTATGTATTCATGTATGATAATCATGTTTGCTAGATAATTTGCATATGTATATCCTAGCTATGGATTGGGGCTGCGTGTCCTATAGGGCTGCTGTTTGAAACTTGCATATACATGCCAAGTTTATGATTATTTATATGGATGGATGTAGAGTGATGACAAATGTGAAGTGGTTATGAGAGTTATCATGTATAAAAAAACCATGTGGTATGCCAGCACTCGGTGAACAGTAGATGGCTTTGACATTTTCAGGGCCTTTGGTATCACCATTTTCCTTTGGCCCGGTTAAGGGTCAGCCCTTGGGACAAGGACACCTTTTTTTATTCAAAGGAAAGGGAACCCATGGTTCGATATGAGTTCTATAGCTTTTGGTCGGGCTATACCTCATTATTGGAGAGCTTGGTGCAGTCTTGTTATAGAGACTAAACTTATTACGTTACAGCCCATAGGTTTTGTTAGTAGAATAAAAATAAGGGTGATAAGGATTATTAGGGTATCGATATGTTGCTTGGCATGTTTATATATATGTGATTCATGATTTGATTGATATAAAAACTTTATTACAGAATTGGTGATTTGATAAATTTGTAAATTATATATATCTAGTACTTTGTTATATGAAATGTTCTACTTGGCACCTCACAAGCATATATTAGCATTTATAATGAGCTGGATTGATGGTTATAAATATTTTTCAGGTGATTTTGTTTCTCGTGTGGGTCTATCAGGGAAGGCTTCAAAAGATTAAAATAATTTTGCTAACTTGTGCTTCCACCTTTATGGTACATGTTGAATTATTGTATATTGTCACATTAGGGCTCACTTGGCATACTCTAGTATATTTTAGATATTTTGGCAAATCTTGAAGTAATACTTAGTTAAAAGTATGGGTCCAGTAAAATCCAAAGCTTAAATGTGTGTATAAAACATTTTATGAATGATTTAATTAAATTAGTAATTAATAATTGTCTTTTAAAATAGAGGATGTTACAATTTGGTATCAGAGCTATAGTGGCAATATACAATATTGACACATACCTTCCCTATTAAATTGTTTCTGTTGTGTTGTGTTTCATCACTCACTTAATATGTTGGGTTCCAACCTTCGGTGGAACCAAGAGATTTTCACACACCATTAATATAATCATGCAATTGGGTAGTATGTATAATTTAATTTAGTAGGAATTTAAGTAAAAGAATCCTATGTGGACATAGTAATAGTTAGACCTCATGTCTTGTGGAATGGCAAGATGCAACTATGAAAGTGCTTTTATCTATAAGATTGGGGACCTTGAAAACTTGTTTACTCTTCTAGGATAAAATAAAGTCAAATTAGGTTTTTTCTAAGGATAGGTAATAATCATGATCCTTTAGGAGAATGGTTTCTTATTACATGCTTAGCCAAATAATTGTTTGTCGATATGTGAGTAAATATGTTCTTAACATTAAGGAAGAGGATTACAACAGATGAGAATTTTGGGATCTCAATTGAAAGAACTATTGAGTAATTGTATGGTTGAGAATATGAGGATTAAAATTATGTAGGTAGCTACCAGACATTTAGAAGTGTTAAGGTATATAAGGCAATAAAGTTGAGAAATTAATAAATAAAAAAGGTGAGTTGTGTAATAAGAAAAGTGATTAGGTTTGAAACAATTATGTCAATGGTATTTTTCTAAGGGGAAGAAAAAAAAAGAATTAAGCTAGACATTTGTATTTGAAGGTCATGAGACAATAATTGATTTGATATATTTGTACTAAAAATCATCGATGTAAATATGAGTATGGATTGGTTGGCTATTAATGGCACTATTTTGGATTACAAGCGTAGAATAATAGTTACATATATGGTTATATTGTGTCTGTTAAGAAACTATGTAATTTAATGTGATGCAAGTGAAAATGAGTGTAAAGAAGAGTTTCCTAGCATATGTTATATTATTTTCGGTTCTGTCGTAGTTAACTTATAAAGAAAAATCAGTTGTTTTGATACAGTTACTAAATTTTGAAAGTCTTTCTTGAAGAAATGATGCATACCATTAGAGTAAGGGTTTAGGCTCTGGTGAGTTAAGGCTTTGGGGATAGATGAGGTAGCACAGATTTGAATTATGTTGTTAACTCTAGGGCTTCTAATGTTGAGATAGGATATGATTTAGATCCCTAAATCCTATTAAAATTTTGAGGTTAAGCGTGCGTAGGTGAGAAAATCTTGAAATGAGTGATCTCCTAAAAAGTATCATCATAATTTGAAATCTTTTGATTTGAGGTATGAGTTTCTTGAGGTATAACTTATGGTGATTCTTAAGGATGCCATAAGGATGTAGATTGAATATGGAAAGGATTGAGGTTATGCTTAAATCTGATCTAAGCTGAAATAGTGCCTAGGTCAAAGGTGAATGAGGTTGTACTAAGGTTCCAATACTTGAGAGTAGGAGCCCTGTGAATATTGATTGATGTTGAACTATCAGCATGTTTGTTGGGTATAGTTGAGGATTGATGATTGGCCTTGAAGCGAAAAAATGATATTAGAATATGCCTTTGTGATATTGAGATTAAGGTAGAATTAAAACCTCATGAATTGTGTTGTGGTTATGAGAATGTTACTCAAATGTTTCGAGGATTAGATTAGGAATTATAAATCACGATCTTAGTATATACAATGGGTATTGTTGAGGTTCTAAGGGTCGAATTGTGAATTTGACAATTGATGTTTTGGGACTATTTGAGGATAGCGCCTAAATTTTATAAGTTGTGAATCATGATAATTGTAACATGCTTATCGGGTATGGATTGGTTGTTAGTTAACGACCTTATCTTGGAAGAGAAGGGGGAAAAAAAGCTAAGGGAAAGATGCCTCGTGATTTTCCTAACCTGTATGCTTAGGTATGTAGTTATGCTTGTCTGGATTGAATTATTATATTATGGTTGTGTAGTGACCAAGTTGGTGTGACATGGTAGATTTATTTGTGTTGGTGACTTTTATTTTGATATGTCTGCATGCCATTTTATTTTGGCAGTGTTTTGTTGACTTTGATGAGGTTATATTAGAGTTTCGTGATGTGGTTTGTCTTCACTAACATTTGTTGAAAATTTTGAGGACAAAATTTTATTTAGGTGGGAAAATTGTAACATCCCCAATTTTAAATTCTAAAATTAATATTTTTAGAAGAGATTAATTTATGGTAATTAAAATTTATCATATAGTTGCTCAATATGAGAATGTTTTCTTAAGTAAATATTAAAGAAAATATTGTAAGTTATATTTTTAGAAAATACTATAACGATTAAGTATTAAAGAAATTCTATTTGGAATGAAAATATAAACTTTAATCCAATCATTGTTAAAAAAAATTTATACTATATATATATATATATTATTATTGTGTATGTGCTGCCCACCACAATTTATAACGGTGGGAGGGAGTAATTATTTCCTCCCACCGCCTCTCTTAACATATTTATATATGTGTGTGTAGAGTGATTTATGTGTGTATGCATGAGTTGTGAGCGTGAGAGTAGGCTGGGACAAGATGGGCGAGAGTGATTGATGAGTGATATTTATGCCATGTTTTCTCTATTTGCTTTAACTGTTTTGAACGCTGAAACTGCGCTAGAATACTGGAGAATTCATGCACATAGGGAAATAGGGGATTGATCCCATAAACTGTTGTATTCATGTCATTACCATGTGCATGTGCATAAGAAAAGTACCACCTTATGGTTTTGTAGTGAAAGCATGTAAAAAGATGATACAATGTTATAGTATATCGTATACCTGCACCTACGCCAGCAATACAATGCGACCGTTATGCTATAGCATCATAAATGATGCACAATTATGCGCTAAGTTATTTTAACCTTTACTCATGAGTTTTCGAGAAATTAAGACAAGTCACCCATACGCACGTGGAGACGGTGATTAACTAAAGCTAAATCCAAAAGATGCGAAGAATCAAAAGAAAGATTTAGAGAATCCTACTATATTAAAAGAAGGATCAATCAATCGAATCTAAGATCTTGGACCTGATAGATTTGGAAGGCCTAACTGATTGGACGTGAGGCCAAGGAGATCTAACTATAAGAGGAAAGAGCAGCAAAACCCTAGAGAAAGGAGAGCCCCGGGAGAAAGCAGTCACTCAATTCCAATCCGACTGAAACTCACGCTGAAGGAACAAGAGAAGAGACAGACCAAGAGGACAAGAGATCAGACTAAGTTCTTCCTTTGAACAAGACAGATTGCACAAGATGCGAAGATGTCATGTGACAGGACGCCTCTTACGCCATCAACCTTTCGACGAGCTCCTTGTTTTCTTTGTTATTTTTATTTTCATAATTCTGTTATGGGCTATTCTATAGTACTCTGTATTATGTGCCCCTCATTAACCATGAACTAAATTCCTTTTGGCTGAGCGGGGATGAATTCCTAAGTTGTAGAATGAACCCATTTTGTTAGTTCTTCATTTAATAAATCCATTTTGTTTTAATAGTGTTTTATTCATAGGTGATTTGCAAATGCTAAAGGCTATCTCAATGGTTCTGTCAATCCGGAAGGGAGGTAGGATTCAACCTCTGTTAAACAATGCTTACTGGGCGAGCCCGTTCATGGCTTGACCTAAATTGTATATGCTAAGAATGGATTTACCGCTCATGACCAAAACACTTAGAGCTAATCAAATAGGCTAGACTTGAAATCACCATAGGCATATGGGAGAGTAGAGAGAGGACTATATTTACAGGATTGCAGAAGCTTCTGTATAGGATAGTGGTGGGTTTACTGGATAACATTGTAAAAGGTGGTTATGTTGTAACATTGCAGAAGCTGTGCAACATGATTGATATAGCAATGCGTTGTAAGCAAACTGGGGGAATGACATGACTTAGGATGAAATTTGAGCTCAGCCTACTTTTAAACTGATATATTCCTTCGACCTTTTACCATCATTTATTTTTTTGTCATTAGTAATAGTAAAATCAACCAAACCCAATACAACTTTTACATTACACACTTGTCTTGAAAAACTAGCGTCATCTTCGGTATCAACAATCTCTATGGGATGATAACTCTACTTATTATTTATTACTTGTTTGAACTGGTTCACTTGCCATAAGGGAATTCGACCAACAATGAGATGGTAGAGAAAGATGGAGAGTGACGAGATAGGGAGAAAAAGAGAAGAAAAGTGAGCCTATTTGAGTTTTTAAGGTAAGTTATTTATTAAGATTATTTAAGTGATTAAATTAATTTCTTTTCAACAAACTTTCTTCATGAAAGTTGTTCTAAGTATTTTCTCTTTCTAATGAGGGTAATATAGTATTGATTAGAGAAAAATTTGGAATTATAATTTTGGTAAAGCTTTAAGTTTTGATAATAGATGACTGTATATATTTAGAGCATGATTAATCAGTTTAGATTCATCATTTGGCTGTTGTAGGAATTTAAAATTCATTTCCTACTTAAAGGAATTTAGGATTTTTGTCCTCTAGGATATTTCTACTGATTACATGAGGTTTGAGGTATTTATTTGGATTACTAGAAGTATTATTGGGGTTTAATCAATTTAGTTGTGCTAAATCTTGAACTATATCAAATTATGAGTTGGAATTTGGAATTCTGATTAAAGTTTGATATGATTTTGATTATGTGGAGGTTTGAAGATTTGTTTAACAAATTGGGTTAAGCTTATATAAGTTAGTATTAGGTTGAAAAATTGAGATCGGTAATAATAGGTCTTTTATATTCGAGTTTATAATTCATTTTTAATTTATTGGAGGTTATATTAAGGATTAGACGGATTGGATTAAAGGTTTATAAATGAATGTGAATATTTAAATTTTAAGATGAAACTTTTATTGTGGGAAATTGAGTATTTTTGTTAAATTGAGGATATGGTGATATTTTAATAATTATAATTAGAGAGAAATAATTTATGAAGGAAGGAAATGATATTGTAGTGATAATTTGAGGAATAGATAAATTCTCACTTCTTCTAAGAAAATTTAAAATGAGCCAACTATAGTTTAATTAATCAGTTATTATTATATTAGTTGGTATTTTCATTAATTCTATTAACGTGTAATTATACATTTATTTTTAGAGTGGACTTGATATCTCTCAAGTTTATTTCTTGTATTAAGAATTGAGGTAACCACTTTTAACTTGTTATATGTATTAAAATGTTGTTTGTGAATGATACAAATTTATGAAAACTATGTTCTTAATGAATTTGCCTTATGGAATTTATTTTGAAATGTGACTGGTGATATGCTATTATTGATTTAATATATCAATGAGTACTTTGAAATGGTTTTTGAGACAGAAAATTATGATATTATATGTTTTGGAGTTTGTTATGATTTCGTGAATTGAAATAGTATTGTTATCTTCTTGATTATTGAAACTAGACATTATTTTTATAAATCTTATTTGAAACTTGTATATACATGCCAAGTTTATGATTGTTTATATGGATGGATGTGGAGTGATGATAGATGTGAAGTGGTTATGAGAGTTATCATGTATGAAAAACCACGTGGTATGCCAACACTCGGTGCATAGTAGATGGCTTTGACATTTTCAAGGTCCTTGGTATCACCTTTTTCCTTTGGTCAGGTTAAGAGTCAGCCCTTGGGACAATGACACCTTTCTATATTCAAAAGAAAGGGAACCCATGGTCCGATATGAGTTCTATAGCCTTTGGCCGGGCTATACCTCATTATTGGAGAGCTTGGTGCAGTTACAGCTCATAGGTTTTGTCAACGGAATAAGGATGGGGGTCATAGGATTATCAAGGTATTGATGTGTTGCTTGGCATGTTATATATGTGATTCATTATTTGAAATTTGATATAAAAACTTTATTACAGAATTGGTGATTTGATACATTGTAAATTATATATATCTAGTACTTTGTTATATAAAATGTTCCACCTGGCACCTCACAAGCACATATTAACATTTATAATGAGCTAGATTGATAGTTACAAATACTTTTGCTAACGGTTGTGCTTCCACCTTTATAGTACATGTTGAATTATTGTATATTGCTACATTAGGGCTCACTTGGCATACTCTAATATATTTTGGATATTTTGGCAAATCTTGAAGTAATACTTAGTTAAAAGTATGGGTTTAGTAAAATCCAAAGCTTAAATGTATGTATAAAACATTTTAATGAATGGTTTAATTAAGTTAGTAATTAATAATTGTCTTTTAAAATGGAGGATGTTACAAATAAAAATTTTTTTAATTCCTTTGCTGTTAATTTCAACAAATAAGCCCTCACTCTAGGATATGAACTTTTATAATCTTTTTTACAGAAGTTGCATGTCCAAGAAAATTTCCCTCCTACTTCCACTCCAGCATCTAATTTGGTAACATATTTCCACAATGGTTTAATCAATAATTCATCGAGAATGGCTCTAGCAGTAGCACTAGGAGCAGTAGGACTACTAGCACTGGCAAAACTTGAATGATCCATACTATAAATAAATCCAACAAAAATAAAATTAACAAAAAAAATCAAGAACCTTGTTTGTCTTTTTTTTTTTTTTTTTTTTTTTTTTTTTTTGATCAAATTATATATATTAATATATACACACTAAAAGACAAGGACACACAGTAATTAACTCAATGTCTTCTCTTTTCTTTTCTTTTTTGGATCAAATTATATACACAATAAAAGACACTAACGCTTTGGAGAAAAACAAAAAAGATGCACTAAAGTAACACCTATACACAGCAAAGGCAATAGACAGAGGTTCAAACCTATCAACTCTATCGGAGGCTCGAAGCAACCGATGCTCTAGTTCAGATATGATATGCGGAGAAAAAGGAACGACGGGCAGGGCAAAGGGAAAATTGCCAAATTTGAGAAGACTCGAAGGCAGCCGATGCTCTGGTTCATACCTATCGTCGATCACGCGTACAGAGAAAATTGCCATACCTAAGAAGGAGAGAAAAGGGAACGGCGGTGAAGGTAACGGGACTCCCTGATCTAAAATCTTCTTGTTGCTCAAGATCTAAAATAGTGAAATCTATCTCAATATCTCTTTTCCATATTTTCTTGATCTGGGTGTGGGTTTTTTATGGGATTTTTTTCAATTTTTTTATTTCAAGATTGTTGCTTGACCGTGTCCAACATGATCAAAGATGCGTGTTGGACCTATCAATGCATCAGACGGTTTTGACTACATCCGACACACGTGTCAGAGCATGTCGGAGTCTGACATCGTCCGATGCGCAAATTTCCCCAAAAATGGCGTGATCGTGCTTCAGAGCCCTAGAGTACGATAGTTAACGGAGCTTTCGGCCATTATTCGCCCATAACAATGAATCCCTCTGAATTTCCTCCTCTGTTCAAATCCTTTCTTGGAAATTCAAGCAACACAGGAGTCATTCCACAAGCTCTCATGTTGGTTACAAATCCTCAAACATAAAGTTCTTCCTCTTCATCTTCTTCCTCTTCCATTAGTTATATAGTACCTTCTAAAACCTCAAATATGACACTATAATTCTCATAAAATCAAATTATGGTTATTAACCATAAAGTTCATAGGAAGAGCTACGTCTTGTGGTCCCTAAGTATACTAAGATGTTTAAATGGAAAGAGAAAGGAGAAGTATATTAATGAAGAAGCTCCACAACCAACCCACGATGATCTGAATTTCGACAATTGGTTTGCTAAGAATAACCAAGTAATTAGTTAGTTATGTAACTCGATCATTCGGATATTAGTAAACACTATTTTCTTGCGAATACAACAAAGGAAATATGGGATGCAGCCAGGAGAATCTACTTCTCTCTCTTTATAACACTGGTGCCTTGATCCATATGAAGTGTCAACTTTGAGATTTAAGAACAAGGTAACATTTTGGTGATATCCTACTCCTTTCTTGATAACATCACTGCCTTAATCCATTTGAAGCGTCAACTTTGTCGTTTGAGACAAAGTAATACTGAATACTATAATGATTTGCTAAAATTATGGCAGCAAGAAGACTTGTTTGAGGTTCATCCATGGAAAAATGTCGAGGATGCTCAATTATACAAGAACATAGTAGAAGTAGAAAGGATACATGACTTCCTCCTCAGCTTAAACAACCCTTTCAAGGAGATAAAGGGCATAATTATAAGATTGAAACTCTTACCACATATCTTTGATATTGTCAACTTTATACAATTCAAAAATAGTTGAAAACTCCCGAATCAAAGTGGCCTAAGTCAAATTGAGGGCTCAACCCTTGCTATGAAAGGATTGCTAAGTGAAAGAAGGTCCAACCAGTAGTGCAATCATTGCAACAAGAAGGGTCATACCAGAGAAGAATGTTGGAAGCTGTATGGAAAGCCATCAAATAGGAAGCATAAATTCAAACAAAGTCACCTCACCATAGCCAAACAAAAGATAGAAAAAGATGATCACCTAAGCAAGGAAGAATTGCATATGATTCGCATGATACTTGGAAAAAAAGTCAAACTATGTGCCTAGTGTCAATCTGGTGCAACCAATTAATTCTGTTATAGCTCTTAATGTTATAACGACTAGTCAAACATATGGATTGTTGACTGTGGTGCTACAAAACACATAACTGGTAATAAAACCTTGTTTACAACTCTTAAGTTGTGTCATGAAAACCTCAGAGTCAAAGTAGTTAATGGCGTATTCACAAAAATTGAGGGAATTGGCACGGTTTACTATCTAATCACTGGAGAATACACAATGTTCTATTTGTACCTGCACTTACTTATAACCTAATCCCGTGACTAATATTTGATGATAACGTATGTATTTTATAGGATTTTAACTCAAGGAGGATGATTGGGAATTCTAGAGAATGTGATAGATTTTTCTACCTTGAAGTATTGAGAATAAAGATGCTTAGAATGCACGGAAGGCACTAGTTAGCTCAAATCCTCAAGACAAATGTGTAATTTTGTTGCATTGTCATCACCCTAGTTTTGATTATATGAAACATGTATTTCCAATTTTATTCAATAAAAACTTTGTTCTTTTTTGTTGTGAAACTTGCCAACTCACAAAACAAACTCACCCCATATCCTAAACAGTCCTATAAACCCTCTGCATTATTCACACTAATCCATAGTGACATTTGGGATCCTATAAGAACAAAAATCCTAACTAATGCCAGATGTTTGATTACTTTCATAGACAATCACTGATTTAGAATCTTTAGTCACATTGGGTTCAATCACAATAAACCAAACGATTCAGTAAAGGGCACAAATAGGGTCGTGTTTTCTTAAGGAGGCTTTTATGTAATTCCTAGGCTAGACTAAGTCGTGTTTTCTTAAGGAGGCTTTTATGTAATTCCTAGGCTAAACTAAGTGACAAAAACATTGAAAGGGGTTATGGAAAACAGCCTAAACTACCATTTTTTTCATTTTTGATAAAATGATGAATGAAAGTATGAAATTAGATTTAATAAATGATATGATGGAATGCTCCTTGGAAGTGAACCTATGGTTGTCCTAGCTTGCCTAACGATGTGGGAGTTAATTAATGCACCAAGTCTAATTAAAAACCCCAAACACGATTTGAGTCAAGTGATTCTTAACAAATAATTGTCCTAAACACTATATAATAACAACTTATTAAGGCCCTTTTAAAAACTACTTGGTGTGCAATTTAAATTGAGTTAATAATAAGGCACTTTTAAAAAATCAAGTATTATACCTAACAACGTGCTAGATAAAACAATTTCAATTAGTGCAAATGAAAATAAATAAATAAACTCATATATCAATTCAAACAACAATAATCCAACTAAAAAATATTATAACTTATAATATTAGTCTCAAATCCAAATCAAAACAATTCCTAACAAAGGAAAATCATCATAGTTGAAGATAAAATTAATTGAAAAGAAAACACTCCCATAATTGAAGCTCCCAAGCTCAAACCATAGCATTCATCTCCAAGAAGCACGAGAGATTTAGCCTCTCATGATTTGGCATCCAAATCCTCCTCCTTTGAGCCTCCAACATGTGCCATTTATATAGGAACAAGTGGTGGCCTCTAAAGTGAAGGTTTTAGGCTTTAGTGTGTGTGATGGCCCAATTTTGCATGAGAATGAAAGGTGAATGTGGCGGCCCACTTTTAGACCCTTTCCTAAGGTTTCCCAGTGTGCTTTGGATGAAAATTGGTCATAATGGTGATGAAGGTGGTTGGTCAAGATAAGGCACAAAATAGTAAAGTTTTAGCCTTTACTTTAGGAGTAAGTTAGTGCAGTTTCCTAATTTGAGTGTAATCACAAGGGCTTTGATTTTGCTTACCTTTATAAGGGTTTTTGAAGGTTTCCTAAAGTTAATTGGATTCTTAATTCACTACATGGAGAGGAAAATGAGTAGTGGTCAAGCTTGCTCCAAAATAGGAAACTAGATGCCTTAGATTTAGGTTCAAGATATGAATATTTCCTAATTTTATTAGGATAAATTGGAGCTATGTTTGGTGGCGACGGGGACGGAGTGAGAGTCAAGGCGAGAGAAAGTGATGGAGAGAGGTGGTAAGGAGGGGTCAGGGGGAGGTGATGGCGACGGGGACAGTGGCATTAAACCAGATAAGGTGGCTCACGGCGCTAGCAAGAAGGGGTTTGTTTTTGGGAGGATGCCTGAGATGAAGGGGGTTGGATCCAAATCACCCCACGAGGCCACGGCAAGCTTGAAAAGTGGTGTGAACAAGTTGACCTAACGTGATAAACTATTATCAGCTAGAACCGCTGGTTTTCTGGTGAAGCATTCTGAGGAGGATGATATTGTGAAGGGGTGGAAGGATTATTTCTATAAGATGAACATGAAGGATTCACAAGGCACTCTTAAGGAATCTGATGAGGAGGATACACAGATGGCTAGGAGGATGGAGGGTAAGCTTGGTAAACTGAGCTTTACTGCTGATGAGTACACCACTTGGTGTCTCCTTTGGATGAATTCTCTCATCATCAAGGTCCTGGGAGCTAACTTCCCCACGTATCTTATTCGTGATTGGATTAGCAGGATGTGGAGGCCTAAGGATCCGTTGAAGCTTATTCCCTTAAGCAATGGATATTACATTGTTTCCTTTTCTAACAAAGAAGACAAAGACTATGCTTTTCAGGAAGGCCCATGGATGATCGAAGATCACTACTTGATTGTTCAGAGATGGAGGCCTAACTTCAATCCCTGGAAGGTCAATCTCCAATGCCGCATTGCTGCTTGGGTCAGGCTCCCAGGCATCCCTTTTGAGTTTTATAACGTTGAGTTACTCCATAGAATCGGCAATATGATTGGCAAGATGATTAAAGTGGATCATTCACTTCAATATATGACAAAGGAGGTTTCGCGGATTTGTGTAGAGATAGACCTTAAACAACCTCTGCTCCCGACATATGTAGTGTTTGGTGAGGAAAGGCCGATCGTCTATGAGGGTCTTCATCAAGTATGCCTTGCTTGTAGGAAGTACGGTCATCAGAAAGCTACTTGTCCGTTGCATCAATCTCAGGTTCCTGCGAAAGAGAGTGGGTGGCGAACGTGGAAGTCGGATCTGGGGGAGGTGACGGGAAGAAGATGGAGATGAACCCAGGACTTGATGGCGGCGCAACCACCAATGCCGATAGTGATGAATCAGAGGTGTCGCAGTTTGGGAAAATCCGATTATTGAGGCGAGACTTTAGGGGGCATTCAAATCCAGTGGTTTTAAAGAAGGAAATCAAGGAGAATTCGGTGGTAGAAGGACATAAAAGAAAATATGGATCAGGCCGTTGACCAAACACGTGGAGAGGATAAACATGATTCTAGGAGAATTAAGAGCAAAACAGGAGGATAAAGTAGTTATGAAGGAGAATCAAGTGGGTTTGTCTAAAGCTAAGGGCCCACAAAAATCTAAATGGGTCCAGGTAGGATCCAAAAGAAAGAGTGAGAGCAAAGGGAGAATTAAAGGGAAGGAGAATAAACCTCCAGTAAGGAATCGTGTTGCTCGTCCTGTGGGCCAGGGATTAGGGTCCATTGATGTTAATTCCTTTGATGTTTTGCAGGGAAAGGAGGCCCAGGTTCTCGATGAAGGGGCTGGACCATGTGGAATCATTAATTCTTTGCAACACGTGGGAGCATCTGAATGCAATCCGAGCATGGCGTCGTGTGTTCCTGGAGGTGAGTTGCCGTTAACGGATATGAGGATGCAGATTTGGGGGATGAAAGATTGACACAGAACCAAGTGGTGGGTCCACCCCAACAGGTTGATGAGGCTATGTATGATCAAGATAAAGCCGAGGGAGAGGCTATTTCTACCCAACACACCCATATTGTTTCCCAATGAATTTTTTGATATGGAATTCTAGAGGTACCGGAGCACGTAGCTTTCCTGCTCTTGTCCGGGACCTTAAAGCGCACTACCATTTGAATTTTATTGCTATTCTGAAAACAAGATGTACTAAGGCGATGTCTATTAGCAGAGCAAGTTAGTTGGGTTTTCCTAATATGGAACTAATGGATTGTGAAGGGTACAGTGGAGGTATTTGGTGTCTTTGGGACCTTACTGTTACTTCTGTCTCCTTGATTGAACGTCATCACCAATTTGTTCACTTTAAAATCTCCGAGGCAGCTGGTAACTATTGGGCGCTTATTGTGGTTTATGCTAGCCCCTCTGGGGCCTCTCGTCGGGTATTATGGGAGAATCTGGCTCGTATTGCTCCTTCAATTCAAGGTTCCTGGTTGTTAGGGGTGATTTCAATGGTACCTTGCTTCTCGGTGAAAGGCGCTCAACTACCTCGTTTTGGTGCTTTGTTGATCGGGACTTTCTCCATTGGTTTGAGTCGTATGACATGAGGGATCTTGGATTTGCTGGGCCTGAATTTACATGGAAGCGTGGTACATCAGAGGCGAGGCTTGATCGGCTACTTGCTAATGAACAATGGCTTAACTTATTCCCCAATGCCTCAGTTACACACTTGCCTTTCTTTAAATCGGATCATAGGCCCTTACTTCTCCATCTTGATTCGAACATAGGCACTCATAAACCGAACCAACCTTTTCGATTCATAGCTGCTTGGATTTTTCCTAAGAGCTTTAACCAATTTGTTCGCCACTCTTGGCTTCCAAATGCTCCTTGGTTGCAGAACATCTCCCAGTTTACTATGCATGCTCTAAGTGGAATAGGGAAATTTTCAAACACACTAAAGGCAGGACAAAACAGCTTCTGCGAAGACTAGATGGAATTAAAAGGGCGGTTGCCTAATTTGGGTCTTCACTAAGATATGAGGACCTGCAATTGAATATTTGGAAAGAGCTTGAGGATGTCTTACTTTAGGAATCCCTTATTTGGGCGCAAAAAGCCAGAGCGGATTGGACTGCCTTTGGGGATCGTAACACTAAATATTTTCATGCTAGAGCGAACCATCGGCATAAATCCCAATGTATTGAGGCCATTAAGAATTCCGAGGGTTCATGGGTGTATGATACTTGTTCAGTTAAAGGTATGGCCACTGAGTTCTTTTCCAAACTCCTGACGGAAGATGTGTCTGTCCAGCTAGAACTCAATTGTAGCATGACCTTCCCCTGTGTTGAAGAGAGCTTACTTAGACGGTCTAGCAGAGAGGTTGCAGACAGCGAAATTAAAGATGCTCTTTTTAGTATGGGTGCTCTTAAATCCCCAAGACCTGATGGGCTTAACGCCCTTTTCTACCAAAATCAGTGGAATACGGTAGCTTCGTATGTCTTAAATTATGTTAAATTTTTATTTGCTAATCCATAGGCTATTAAGGAGATCAATGGCACCCTGATCATCCTTATTCTGAAGAAGGATCATCCTGAATCTATGGGAGACCTAAGACCGATCAGTCTTTGTAATGTCATCTCCAAATTTATTATGAACAGGCTGAAGCCTATCCTCCCCCAGGTCATCGCTCCTAATCAATGTAGCTTTGTTCCGAGCCGACACATAGCGATAATATTATTGTGGCCCAAGAGGTTATTCACACTATGAGGAATATAAAGAAAAATAAGGGTTTCTTGGCAATCAAAATTGACCTGGAGAAAGTTTATGATCGGGTTAATTGGGATTTTCTAAGGGGATGCCTGCAGGAAATCAATATTCCTACCTACCTCACTCAGTAATTGAACAGTGTGTCTCTAGCTCTAATATGCAACTGCTATGGAATGGAGATAAAGCTAAGCTCTTTCACCCATCTAGGGGAGTGAGGCAAGGAGACCCGTTATCGCCATATCTATTTGTTATCTGTATGGAAAGATTGGCCCACCTTATCCAAGAGGCTATTCATGCAGGTCAATGGAAGCCAATTCGTCTCACAAGAACTGGGCCCCCTATTTCTCACCTGTTCTTTACAAATAATATCATTTTCTTTGCAAAAGCCTCAATGGATCAAGTATACATGATTAATAATTATCTCGAGACCTTTTGTGATAGTTCTGGCTTGAAAATTAATCAAAAGAAGACCCGGTGTTTTTCTCCAAGAATGTAAATCATGTTCGCCGTGGTGAGATGTGTGAGGCACTTGGTTTCTCCATTACTAGTGACTTGGGTAAATATCTGGGGGTCCCTTTACACCATAAGCGCGTTACTAAGTAATCATTTCATTATGTGGTGGATAAGGTGAAGACTAGGTTGTCAAAGGGGAAAGTGAAATCACTATCTTCTCCAGGGAGGTCGACTCTGATCTCATCGGTGACCACTGCAATTCCAGGATATGTAATGCAAACATCCCTCCTCCCGGTGAGCACGTGTGACTCTTTGAACCAGTGCAACCGTCAGTTTTATGGGGTAGTACTGAGTGTTAGTTATGATTAGTTTTGATGATGTCTTATATAGATGTCATTATTAAAAGCAAAAAGATTGAGTAATATAGTTATCTCCTACATTGACTAACTACTGTATTTAATGTAGATTAATCCAAGATGAATTATAGAGATTGATCAAGAAAGTAAGAAAGAAGTTCTTGCATGCAATATAATGGGAATATCGAATGTCAAGGAAGCAAGAAGTTATCAAAGGATTTTAGGAATAGTCAAGAGGAAGAGGAAATATTGAAGAAGGTAGGACTTGCGAGAGAATGATAAGTCCAAGTTGAATGACAGAACGATCAACAAGAAAATCAATAAAGAAGTATTGAATTAGAGAAAGAAGATGTGAAGTCAAATGATAAAGAATGATCAAGAGAAGAAAGAAAGAAAGAGTTAGAGTTATGGAGAATGATCAAGAGAAGAAGAAAGAAAGAAGAATTTGTTGAATGAAGTGAAGATATCATTATTCAAGTTCTAAGATTGATGCTAGAAGTCTCCAAGGTCATATGGAAGTTGAAATGGGTCAATTTGAAGTTAAAGTCGGCAAAAATCAACTTCGGGATGAGAAAACTCGAGTTTGGAACACAAAACTCGAGTTTGTAGTGTCTTCAGCACCTCTGGCATCTCTGGACAAGGAAAACTCGAAGTATGCAAGTGAATACTCGAGTATGCAAGTGAATACTCGAGTATGCAAGTGAAAACTCGAGTATGCAACTGTTATCAGCACTTCAGCTCCACACTGTCTCACGTTCAGCACGGGCGACCTCTGGTGATTTGATGATATCTCTCAAACCAAGAATCGGATTGATGTGAAACTAGTGGCATTTGAAACTAGACATCCAAAGCGTCATTTTGATATATAAATCAAGTCCAAAGGTGTCAAGATCAAGGAGCTATGATTTTTACAAGTTGCCACAAGAATCAACGTCACAGTCCAGACCCACCTTCGGTATTTTGAGTGTAACTCACAATCTACAAATTTTATTGAGCTGAAATCAGTGGCATATGAAAGTAATCTCATAGAGCTTTCTAACAAGAGTTGAATGGACCAAAACAGGGTTCAGACTAGGGAGATATGGCCCTAGAAAGTTGACTTGATAGAGAGTTGCTCAAATCCATTACACAAAGCAATACTCAAGTATTGGTCACAATACTCGAGTATTGGACTTACTGAGAGCTTTGACATCTACCAATGAGTTGAATACTCAAGTATTCATTCCAATACTCAAGTATTGAGGTTTCACAAAGTTTTCAAAATGAATACATACTCGAGTATTGATTTGGACACTCGAGTATTGGGCATACGAGAGAGCTTTACCCTTTATCAATGAGTTGAATACTCAAGTATTCATTCCAATACTCAAGTATTGAGTTTTCACAAAGTTTTCAAAATGAATGGATACTCGAGTATTAATTTGGACACTCGAGTATTGGACATACAGAGAGCTTTGCACTTTGTCAACAATTTGAACACTCAAGTATTGAAAACTACAACAAGTATTGAGATTTTGAACTTAAACTTATCTTCATATCAAAAGTTCAAAACTCGAGTATTGGATTGCATACTCGAGTATTGTCTCTATTCCAAGACATTAATCAAAGCTCAAATCACAATAATTTCCCTCTGTAAGAAGAATACTCGAGTATCATAATGAATACTCAAGTATTGAGTTAAGTGCACAGTGACACACTCGAGTATTGATGAACAATACTCAAGTATTGAACGCTAAGTTTGAAATTCAAATATGACGAATTCTGAAAACCTTCATGATTGATCTTAATGCTTTCCATTATCATTCTTCTATGTTCCTAGAAATGTTTAATCACTTTGTTAGTGAGTTTCGGATGAATTAGAAGATGTTTAGTGAAGGCTTAAAGCAAAAGCGAAAAGTGACGTCGGCACTTTAAAGTCGAACCCGAAAAAGTTGTATACTTTTGGGTAAACCTTCTGCACACGTCTACAAAGAGATTAAGGCTACTTTCCACATCCAGCAACTGCTATACCAACGGATCAATTTGGTAGAAGTCAACTCTGAACATCTTGCACAACTAGATTAAGCAAAAACTAGAGAGAGAAGAAAACCAAAGCTGAACCAAAGCCTTGTCTGGAATGGGCAACGGCTATAAATGGTCATATAGTGTTCTTTACCTATAAAAGAGGACATATTCAAGTAGAAAAATGTAGAGACACAAGCCTACATCTTAAAAATGCTCATACTCTGATTTTCATACTACTCACACTCTGTTTTCAATGTTTACATAGTTTATCATGGAGAGTGAGATAATTTGTAATGCACTTCAGTGTTTATCTTATTCACTTCTGAGAGAGAAGATTTATTACAAACATTCCATTTGTTTATCTGAGAGTTACTCAAGATTGGGTGATCTTGAGAGGGAAACAGTTGTAACCTTACATTGTGTAAGGGGGAGTATCTCGGTGAGAGATTTGGCTTCACAAGTGCCTGGGTGAACTTGTGGTTTGTAAAGGCTTCTCTTGTGCCGGATTAAACAAGAGGATAGTGGATTGAAAATCTCAAGTGGAGCTTGAGGACTGGACGTAGGCCAAGGATTGGACCGAACCAGGATAAATCTCAGTTTGCATATTTTCTTCCCTTATCTCTTATATTTCCAGCATATATGTTTGAATGACTATTTATTGTTTTATAACTCTTTACTGTCATACAAACTCATGTTACTAAATTGCAAAAAGATTTTCAAAGTTCCTAAATTTTTATACTTCACCCAATTCACCCCCCTCTTGGGTTCAGCCAGAACTTACACTGAGGAGCAGAGGAAAGTGCCACTGGTTGCTTGGGATGCTATTTGCAAACCTAAGGCTGGAGCGGTTTAGGGATCCAGCAGCTAATCTCTATAATCAAGCTTATCTTATGAAGGTTGGCTGGAATCCTACAACTAGAAGAGATGATTTCTGGGTTAAAGTTATACGCAATAAGTATAATTGCAGAGTCGATATTCTCCCACGAATCGATATGGGTAGACCCGGTTCAACTTTAGAGCGGGATCAAGCGTACATGGGAGAAAGTCCAAGAAGGAACGGAAATAATGACAAGTGGCGAAGTGAGATGGAAATGGAAAAAGAGTGGCTCATTCTCTGTGAAATCAGCGTAAATGCCCTTGTCCAGGAAGTCTCTCCTCCAGATCCATTATGGGGGAAAATTTGAAACTCAAGATCCCTAAACGTTGCAGAATGTTCCTATGGTTAGTGATGCACAAGAGGCTTTTAACCAATGTTTCTAGGCAGGAGAAAGGTCTAAGCGCGAATGCTTGCTGCCCTGTTTGCAGCTTGGAGCTGGAGACCATTCAACATGTTATTAGAGATTACCCTGTAACTCTCAACTTGTGGCGGCAGGTAGTCCCCTCCCAGCTTGGCAAAAGTTTGTTTCCGTCCCGTGGGAACAGTGGCTTGGATGGAATCTTAGTTCAAATGGCGGAGCCCAGGGGAAAGATGATTGGCGGCATCTCTTCGCCGTTATATGTTGGTAGGTGTGGAGGCGAAGAAATTTTGTCATTTTTGAAGGGAAACAAATTTTGAACAATTCCATTATGCTCAGCGCTATTGCCATGGTGCATAGCTCGAACGAAGCCTGGACTAGGCTCTACACAGTGAACAGGAAGGAAAGAGCCGCAGACGGGTTCTATGGGAGCATGGTGACCACCTCCGTCTAGGCAGGTAAAGATAAATATCGATGGCGTGTTTTCTCATTTGTCACCAGGTATTGCTAGTGGTGGTCTCCTGCGGGACGACCAATCGATGTTCCTGAAAGCATTCATGTTCAGAAGAGAGGCAGGAGATAGTCGAACGGTCGAGCTCTGGGGGTGTCTATATGGTTTGAAACTTGTATGGGACTTGGGGTTCCATAAAGTAATTCCGGAAGTGGATTCGTCCGATGCAGTGGAACTGATGAAGAACCCAACTCTTGGTACCCATGAAGATAGGTGTCTCATTGAAGAAATCAAGGGCATGTTTGATCGTGAATGGTGTGTAGAGCTTCAGCTTATCAGCAGATGGGCTAATGCAGTGGCAGACCAGTTGGCCAAGGTGGGTCTCTCAGCCATGCCTGGCTTGCAGGTGGTCTCGCAGGTTGACGTGGTTTTAAATAGGATTCTGTTGCAAGATACTAGTTAGATAATGCTTTGGTTTGCTTAAGTGTATCAAAAAATTGGAGCTACATTTTTTTATGCTTTAAGAAATGATTTAGGAGTCCTAATTGACCTAGGACAAACATTTTCTAAATTGGTTTGATGAACTAAGTGGTGTCATTTGTCTTGATTATTTATGATATAAGGTTGTGAAGGATTCCTAATCATAACAGGACTAGGATTCAGGATAGTTTCCTAAATTAATGAGTTCTGTAACATCCCAATTTTTAAATTCTGAAGCTAAGCAATATTTTAGGAGAGATTAATATAGTAATTAAAATATACCATATGATTATTTAGTATGAGAATATATTTTCTTAAGTAAAAATTAAAGAAAATATTGTAATTTATATTTTTAGAAAATACTATGACTTATTAAGTATTAAAGAAATTTTATTTAGATTGAAAATATAAAAAAATTTCCAATTGTTGTTGGAAAAAAAAATTATTTATAATAAATATATTATATATATATATATTGTTATGATGGTGGGAGGGATTAATAATTACAAATTATGATGGTTAATAATTACCTCTCTCACTTGAACATGTGTGTGTACAAATTATGGGAGGGATTAATAATTACCTCCCACTACAAATTATGATCATGGGAGGGATTAATAATTACCTCCCAATGTGTGTGTATGTGTGTGTGTGATCATGGGAGGGATTAATAATTACCTCTCACTGCCTTTCTTAACGTGTGTGTGTGTGTGTGTGTGTGTGCGTGCGTGCGTGCATGCGTGCGTGCGCGCGCGCGTGTTGGTTTGTATATAGTGTGTGCGTGTTGAGATTGAGAAGGCCAACTGGAGAGACGGAGAGAATGTGAGTGTGAGATGGAGAGAATTTGAGTGTGAGAGAGAACAAGAGTCTACAAGATATTTTAAGGTATATTATTTGTGTTATAAGATCATTTAGATAGTTAGATCAATTTCTTTTCAACAAACTTTCTCTATAAAAATTATTCTACATATTTTTATCTTTCTCATAAGGGTAATATAGTACTGATTAGTGAAAATTTTGGGGTTAGACTTTTGGTAAAGTTTTGAATTTTAATAATAAATGACGGTATATATATAGAAAATGATTAATCAATAATTTTAATCGGTTTAGATTTATTAATTGGTTGTGGTAGGAATTTAAATTTAATTTTTGTATTAAAAAGAATTGAGGATTTATGTCTTTTAGGATATTTCTATCGATTAAATGAAATTTAAGGTATTTATTTGGATTTACGGAGGTATTGTTGTCGGTTTAATCGGTTTAGTTTTGCTAAATCTCAACTTGTATAAAATTATGAGTTGGGATTTGGAATTTAAATTAGAGTTTGATGTGATTTTGATTATATGGAGATTTGAAAATTTGTTAAATAAATTGAGTTATGCTTATATAAGTTAGTATTAGGTTAAGAAATTGAGATTTGTGATAATAGATTTTTTGTATTCGAATTTATAATTCATTTTTAATTTATTGGAGGTTATATTGAGGATTAGGTGGATTAGATTTGAGATTTATAAATGAATGGAAATATTTGAATTTTTAGGTGAAGCTTTTATTGTAGGAAATTGGGTATTTTGGTTAAATTGAAGATATGGTTATATTTTGATAGTTATAATTAGTGAGAAATAGTTTATGAAGAAAGAAATTAGATTGTAATGATGATTTGAGGAATAAATAAAAATTGTCACTTCTTCTAAGAAAAATAAAATGAGACAATTATAGTTTAATTAATTAATTATTATTGTATTAGTTGGTATTTTTGTTAATGCTATTAACGTATAATTATATATTTATTTTTAAAGTGAACTTGATTTCTCTCAAATTTAGTTTTTGTGCCAAGAACTGGAGGTAACCACTTTCCACTTGTTATACATGTTAATATGTTGTTTGTGAATATTTTTTAAATGGTTATTGAGAGAGGAAATTATGATATTATATGTTTTGAATAATGCACTTTTATTATAATTTCATGAATTGAAATAGTGTTGTTACTTAATAATTATTAAAAGATGCATTATTTTAAATCTTGTTTGGAACTTGTATATACATGTCAAGATTATGATTGTTTAGATGGATGGATGTGGAGTGGAGATGAGAGTTATTATGTATAAATATCACGTGGTATGCCACCACTCGATGCACAGTTGATGGCTTTGACATTTCCAAAGCCCTTGGTATCACCATTTTTCTTTGGTCGGGTTAAGGATCAGCCCTTAGGATAGTGACACCTTTCTATATTCGAAGGAAAGGAAACCATGGTCCGATATGAGTTCTATAGCCTTTGGCCGGGCTATACCTCATTATTGGAGAGCTTGGTGCAGTCTTATCGTAGAGACTAAACCTATTACGTTACAACTAATAGGTTCTATCAGCGGAATAAGGGTGAAGGGTGACAAAGATTGTCAGGGTATCGATCTGTTGCTTAACATGTTATATATGTGATTCATGATATGAAATTTGATTTAGAAATTGTTACTTAATAAATTTGTAAATTATATATCTAGTACTTTGTTATATAAAATGTTCCACTTGGCACCTCACGAGCACATATTAGCATTTATAATGAGCTGAATTAATTGTTACAAATATTTTTCAGGTGACAGTTTTCGTATGGGTCAATGAGGGAAGGCTTTGGAAGCTTAAAATACTTTTGCTAATGGTAGTGATTCCACATTTTTTGTATATGTCGAATTATTGTATATTGCCACATTTGGGCTCACTTAACATACTTTAGTATATTTTGGATATTTTGGCAAATCTTAAAACAATACTTAGTTAAAAAGTATGGGCATACTTTAGTATATTTTGGATATTTCTCAAATCGTGATTTTTTTTTTCACAATATAATATCTATATATTTTTTTAAGAATTTAGTTATTATTAATATATGAAAAATCACATTATAAATATAATAAGATGAGGGGGAGATATTTATCCCTCACTATAAAAATTAATAAGAAATCAAATTAGAAGAATGGATCATGGATTTCCACCTTAACCCTTTATTTTATAACTTATTTTACTCTTATGGGGTTTTGAGGTTTTTTACAAGATAAATCCTCAAATTTTCTTTCATTACCTTTATAATTTTTTTTAGATTTCTAAAATCTAATATAAGACAAAACCCTATAATATGTTGACATAATTAAAATATTTTAAATGGGAAATAATTAATCATCTTATTTATTTTTGAACAATATTAATCTATCTTATTTAACTTCATTATTTCTATCCATTTTCCAACCGTAGGACTTGAGATTTAAAAGGCTGCGAGTGAAATTTATTTGCAACCGTTTGAGAAGTTTTATAAGGAGTTATGTTCAATGCCCGAAAACAGAAAATTTATAAATATAAAGACTTACAAGAGAAAACTCAGAGATTTAGGTCAAGTAAGATGTATGAGTGGGAAAAAAAAAAAAAGCCAAATTGGTTATTCGAGATGGGGGTGTTGAACTTGTGAGTAGGATTTGATAACTAGAAAAGGTTTTGAGTTCGTAAGATTAAACTGTTTCCGTTTTTTTTTTTTTTTTTTTTTTAAGGTGTAAAAAAAAACCTGTGATTTTCTCAAAAGTGGATCAAATTTTGAGCATAAAAAAAGTGCATCCAACACTACCACGTCATGTTTGTTAGGAAGAAGATTGGAGAAGGAAAGGAAGATTCCAATCTTCTCTCGGTTTTTGGGTGTTTGTTACATAGAATTCATCTTCCAGAAGGGGCACCATCTTCCTTCATCCATGGAAAGATTCCTTCCTTAATCTTTCCCTCACATATTGGATGGAAGATGAAATCTTCCCGAAAGATTGTGAACAAATTTCCATTAGGTCCCTTTCTTCTTCCTCTTTTCTCACCGTCTCCGACTTCACCTTGTTCCTCTCACCTTCGGCTGTCTTCGTCGCCGGCGGATGACCACCACCGGTCGAACTCACCCGGATCTGGCTTTTTTTTTTTTTTCGATCGTGGGGACGTGGGATGAAGAAGGAGGGATTTTTTTTTCCTGATGTAAAGGGTATTTTGGGAATTTCAAGTTTTATATTTTAATTTTAATTTTTTAAAATTATCATCTTCCATCCCACTTTCCATATCTACCAAACAGTTCAACTTTTCAAAATTCCCTCTTAATCTTCCTTTCCATTCATTTCCCTCCTTTAAATTCTTTTCTCACCTTAAATCTTCTCTGTAACAAACGGGGCCTAACTTTTTTTTTTTTTTTTTTTGTGAAAAAATAACTGTGGTCACAAAATGGAGCAAAAATCTCCATTGACTATTAGTTTGACTTTTTTGTATTTTAAGGTTGACATAGATAATGACTCACTAAATTTTATCCCAACGGACAATAGAGAACCGGAGAAAATTATAGAAATGAGTCCAGATAGTTTTGAAAATTACAAAAACGTGGCAACAGTAGCGAGAGACGAAGATGGGCAGCCTGATGGAATGAACTTAATTTCTGAAATATCTATGTCATTTGCTGCAATTTATTATTGCTAGTTGAGATGAAATTTAGCTGGGTCATCGTTCATATTAGCCTTAAAAATAAAAAAAATAAAAAAAAAAAAGTTAAACTAGCAATCAATTAACAGTTAATAAATATTTTTACTCCACTTTTATAACCACCTGAGCCTATATGGCAAAATATTTTTTTAAAAAAAAATAATTTAATTAGTCAAACTAATTAGTTTGGTATAAATACTTTAAAATAATTTGAATTAGCTTCTTTAATTTCTTTTTTTAAAAATTAAACTTTGTCTTATATTTAGGACCAAAGGGAGTAATAGTTTAAATTTTTTTTATCAAATTTAAATTTTTATCTTCAATTATCATAATATAAACAATTAATATATATGTAGTATTATAATAAGATTCTGCGCCTTTTTCAGTCATTTTCCATCTTAATTCACTTTTCAAATAATAATCCAAACACTCTCCGAGGGTTGAAAAAAAGTCTCTTCTACCACTATCAATTCAAACACAAATCACATTTATAATCTAGCTTTTTTCCTATCAGGCTCCTGTAAAAATGATATAAAAAATAAGCTACCACCGCTAACCCAACAGACCCTAGTCACTTTTACACCCAAAAAACACTTAATATTAGATACACTTATTAAAAAAAAAAAAAAAAAAAAAACCATATATATATTTTTACATCTTAACCTCTTTTTTAATGAGATAAGATATTTTTACTACCATTTTTTGTCACTACCAATTTTTCACTTTTTCACCGTTGATCAAAATCTCAATAAGAGATATAAATAATAAAGGTAGATGAAATCTGATCCAACGGTGAAAAAATGAAAGTGACAAAAAATGATAATATCCTATCTTTTTTTAATAACCTATCCAAATATAAATCTCCTTACCCACTTCCCCCCACCTTCAACGCTGGTAAATACAACCAGCAAAATAAAGTTGGATAAACCACTCACTAAAATGGTTGATTCGCATGGATAATTGGATATGATGATGAGACCTCTTGATCTGACGGGGTGCTGTTCGAGAAACCGCAATACTGGTTTTTCAATGGCGTGAGATTAAGCAAAAGCGTGGACGCAACGGAACCACGAGAAACTCGATCCACTGCTCAATTAGTATAAAAGCACCACAATTCAACTTTGGCTTCTCTCAATTTTCTGGAAGATCAAACAAAGTGGTTTCGATCGAGCTATGGAGCAAGCAAAGCAAGTGCCAGATGTGATGCTCAATTCTGGGCACAAGATGCCGGTGATCGGGATGGGAACGGCGTCGGCTTCTCTTCCGTCGTCCGACGACCTCACCGCCATCCTCCTCGACGCCATTCGCATTGGCTACCGCCATTTCGACACTGCTGCTATCTATGGAACTGAACAGCCTCTCGGAAAAGCCGTGGCTAAAGCTTTAGAGCTAGGTCTCGTCAAGAATCGCGATGAATTGTTCATCATTTCCAAGCTCTGGAACACCGACGCCCATCCCGATCTTGTTGTCCCAGCTCTTAATACCACCCTCCGGTTTGTCTCCTTCAATCATCCTCAGTTTTTTTAGTATATTTTCTCATGCGATACTGTCTTATTCTGCTCCACGAAAGAAGTGTTTTCTTGTTAGGTCAGGTAAAAGAGTAGTAGAAATTATTCTTCAGATAGAATTGACTAGACGAGAAGGAGTGATATGCTGGAAACGGGCAAGAATAACGTTCAGTTTTGAGACACAAATTGAGATGGTTGGTGAGAATAAGCTATTTTGGGTTTGACTCGGAAGTACAAGATTATTTATTTTAAAAGCTCAAATCGTACTGAACTAGACACGTCAGACCAAAAAAGGCCAAAAAAAAAAATACCAGGCACAACTTTCTTGGCAAAGTATGAGGAGCCTGCATTTTTTATTGCTTATTCATAGTACAACTAACTGTAAATATTATATTTTATTTGATATTGACTTGTTGATACCTGTGCTTTCTGTTTTTAAAATTATTTTTCTTTTTTGCCTTGTGTCTGTTTTATTGTTGAGGCCATACTATTTCTTTAACTCTAATTTTAGGTTTCTGGGTTGGGATTGTACAGAAATCTGGGACTGGAGTATGTGGATCTGTATCTGATTCATTGGCCAGTGAGGTTGAGACAAGAGGCTGTAGGTTTCAATTTCAAGGGGGAGGACGTGCTTCCCTTTGACATAGAAGGAACATGGAAGGCCATGGAAGAATGCCACAGACTGGGCTTAGCCAAGTCTATAGGGGTCAGCAACTTTGGCACCAAAAAGCTCACTCAGCTCCTTGACAATGCTTCAATCCCTCCTGCAGTTAATCAGGTATGTGTGGGCATAAAAAGACCCTACCCTAGTAAGTTACTACCTCCGATTCTAAATGTATAAACAGACTGTAGTTCAAATTACACTATAAACTAGATCTTACATTTAGGACAGTAGTATCATTCAAGAAATTTTGTGGCATATGCATGGATAGATTCTACTGTAATGGTTTGTTCATTTTGACTTGGTAATGAAGAGTGGTGAGTGGTAATTTTAGGTGGAAATGAACACATCATGGCATCAGGGGAAACTGAGAGAGTTTTGCAAGCAGAAAGGGATCCATGTGAGTGCATGGTCACCACTAGCAGCATATGGATCAAAATGGGGTTCCAATGCTGTGATGGAGAATCCAGTCCTTAAGGAAATTGCTGAGGCTAGAAACAAGAGTGTTGCTCAGGTTCAGTACCCCACCTCATCACATGTCCGGCTAAATATTTCCAAATGCAGCTTTCTTTGTGCCACTAATTTTCATACCAAAAATCTTATTTTGGTCTAATATGTTTTCGTTGTTAATAGCTTGTGTTAAATGGTATAGAGCAGAGAATCCAACTTAAAACAACTTGCTAACTATCCAAATCCTTCACCACTTTAGTCACACACACACACACAAAAAAACTCACTTGAGACATAACCTTCTATTTCCTCTTGCATTTGCCCGAGATATTGTTCTTCCCATCGTTGCATAAAGTTATTATGGCAGATTTGATTTATAAATCGGTTAAAGGAAATCCCAGTTTCCAAGGCCTTTAAGTTTTGCCAGAAAGTAGCCTAAAAATTACATTGAAGTTGAATACTTATTGTTCTAATACCATGTGCTGTGTTGAGATGACAGAAAGGATCAATGAGGATCCATCTCTAGAACTAAAATTAACGCTGATAAACAGAATGAGAGTGTTCTTGAATTATAATCTTTTTTGCTCTTTTCTGATCCTGTGTGCAGATAGCACTAAGATGGATATACGAGCAAGGGGCGAGCGCTATTGTGAAAAGCTTTAACACGGAAAGGATGAAACAAAACCTAGAGATATTTGATTGGGAGCTAAGCAAGGAGGAATCAAACAAAATCAGCCAGATTCCCCAACGCAAGATGTACAGGGGAGAAATGTTCCTTTCTGAAAATGGGCCTTACAAATCCTTTGAAGAACTCTGGGACGGTGACATCTGAATCAAACCTTGTCCGTATGCAGCATAATACTTGTATTGTATAAGCATATAGATCTTTTACATTCTTAGTGTGAGTATGAAGAATTAAAGAGTGCACAAGGAGCTCAATTGGCAAAGGGATCAGACACTCTCATCAAAGGGAGAAGATTCGATCCTGGAGTTGGTCGAGACGTTAGGGGAGACATCCTAACTCCTAAGTGCCTAGGTAAACACCTGAAGGTAATAGACGGCTTGTCCTGCCCACCAACATCGGTATGATTTAAGAGGAAGGGAGATTTTGCCATGCCCTTGATCGTAGATGAACCCAACCCCTTTCCTAAAATTATAATATTAAAAAAAAAAAAAAAAAAAAAAGGAGTGCACAAGGATAGAACTGCAAAGAAAACAGTAAATGAGTATGAGATGTGGAGATCATTTATAACTATATTCTCTTGCATCATAAATAAATATATGAATGAACAGGATCGAATGTAAGACTTGGTTTGTGTGAATAAGGGCATTTGAATTTAGTTTTTGGAGAATAGTTTTCGGGATTTATAAAGTAAAAATGGCTTTTAGAGAATAGCTTGTGGATATTGTTATCGAAATAGGTTTTTCATGTTCAAATTAACCAAAAAGGATATTAGCTTTTTGGTATAATTGCATATAAAGGATAAGGTTATATTTTAAATATTATAAACATTATATCTCATAATAAATACCAAAAATTACATAAATTTGTGTACAAATTTAAAATAAGGGTATTGAATGATACTAAAAAAAATATTTCATGATCTTAAAATTTTATTTTAGGGATATTAAAAAAATATTTTAAGATAATAACTAATCTTGAAAAAATATTTTAGAGGTACTACAGTGTAAAAAGATACTTAAGTAATGACCGGTATTGGAAAAATACTTATCATGGTTTTAAAAATTTATTTTAGAATCTTAAAAAAAATATTTCAAGGTAGTGACTAATCTTGAAAAAGATTTTCAAAATACCAAGGGATACTAAAAAAATACTTAATGACTAATCTTGAAAAGGTATTTCAGGTACTAAAAAAATACTTAAGGATACTAAATGATATTGAAAAAATACTGATGATAGTAAATGAGAGAAGTATGAAAAAAATAGCTTTTTCCAAAACTCAGATTTTGATACAAAATTGCTTCTAAACAACTTTAGAGTGTTTGATAAATTTGTGCCAAAATTAGGGCTGAGCATGAAACCCATAACCCATGAGCCCGCCCAAAACCCAGTGTAATTGAGTCAGATTTAGCCCGCCCAAAACGACTATATAATGGGTTGGGTTAGAACCCGCCCATTTAAGATTTAAATGGGCGGGTTATGGCACACCTATGGGCCGCCCATACCCGCCCATTTAGTGTAATTTTTTTTATTAACTACCTATCCCATTCTCGTAAAGTATTCCCTGAATCCCTTCCTATTCGAGTATCCAGCCACCTCTAATCCATACCCATAATGTCTGTCAACCCTCAATCTCACTCACTTTCTCTCTCTATAGCTCTGTCTATTCAAACTTGTTAGTTATTGATTCTACATGTAATGTAGAGAAGATTTTAGAAGTGGATGAATATCTTCAAACTGAATTAGTTGGCTTTCGTAATCCAAAATTTGATGCTTTAGCATGGTGGAGAGTGAATGTTTCCAAGTATAAAGTTTTAACAAAGTTGGCATGTAATTTGTTGGATATACTAGTATCTACAATATATCTTCAAAATTAGCTTTTAGTACTAGGTTGAATACTAGATTCTTTCAAGTGAATCTGTAGATGATGAAGACTGAAGCATGCAGATTCAATGGAAGCATGTCATTTTGTTAATCTATGAACTTGTGGTTATAATGTTTTAATTTAAAAGTGGGAGTTTGAACATCAAGATTATGTAATGATAGTACTTTTCTAAATTTATGTTGTTCTGTGTGAATTGTAAGTATAAAACTTTGAAGATTTAGATTTCAGAGAATGGAATGATGAATTTGGATAGATGCTTAATGCTTATATATTTTTTTTTTAAAAAAAATAAACAAGTCAAATGTAAATGGGTTACTCAAAACCCTATTAGCCCGCCCATTTATGTGATAACCCATTTATACGGTTTAAATGGGTTGAGGTTGGATATGGGCTAACCCATACCCATTTAAAATTAAATGGACCTCGGGTTGCCCACCCACCCATTGCTCTGCCCTAGCCAAAATATAGGTTTTGTTTTCAAAACCTAGAGTTTGTTTAGGTTTTCAAGTTATAAATAACAGGCTCGTAGTGACCGGTCTCATGGTTGAGGCGTTGGTTTTTCACAAAAGAAGTCAGGGAATAGATCTCGTGTCATCCTATACATATTTGTTTGGTCCTTAACAAATCTATTTATCTGTGAAATTTATAAAGGTCGGCCATATCCGAGAACCGCGGGAGGCAGTAGTTTGTTCAAATCCTCCAAGTATAATACGCATCCACACCCTGAAAGTTAACATAGTATTTTCCCTGAATTTGGGCTTCATTCCTTTTTTTAATAAACATTTGGGGTTCATATTCATAGCATAGTACAACTCCCTCACAATGTATAATACATGAAAATAAAAAAGGTGTCTAAATGGGAAAAAGGCATCCCATATTTGACAATCAATGCATGAACTGCCAAACCTGATTCAAACAAAGCTCAAAATCACTCAAATGGTAGTACAAAAAAATAAAGGGTTAAGGTGCATTTTTGCCCTTAAAATATGTGCGCACCTGAAGTTTAAACACGGAGCAATGTTGCCCCTCCGTTAAAAACCCTATTGATCGTTAGGGTTTTTAACGGAAGGACAACATTACTCCGTTTTTAAACTTCAAAGGCAACATTGCTACTTTTTTTGGAGCAATGTTGCCCATCGAAGTTTAAAAACGGAGCAATGTTGTCCCTCCATTAAAAACCCTAACGTTGACCGTTAGTTGATCGTTGAGTTTTTAACGGAGGGGCAACATTGCTCCGTTATTAAACTTCAAGGACAACATTACTACGCCGAAAACTTCAAGGGCAAAATTGCTCCTAAACGTATACTTTAAGGGTAAAAATACACCTTAACCCAAAAATAAAGAACCCAAAAGACATGCCCACAGTGACAATGATGTGAAAAAATATTGCAACAAAATTATTATTAAAGTCTGATTGTGCTCTATTTTCTAGATAAAATTTGTTGAAGGTAACAAGTTCTCGCTTTGTAAAGGAAGCTCATGGAAGAAAAAGAAATAGTATTGCAAAGTTTGGTTAAGGAGATGGCAGTAAAAAAGTAAGTCCCAAGGAGGACCTATTTTGGGATCTAACATGCTTCTCTGGAAGCTTGGTCCCACAGTCAGCTTTCCCTTATACATAAAGAACCACAGAATCAATGTAATTTCTACACAATGCCTATGAAATGAAGACAGTAACAGCTCTAGGGGACTCTTATAAGGGCAAAACGTCAGGTTTACTCGCACTTAATGGATCGATATATGTGGCGAACAAAGAGCAAAGCAGCACGGAAACCAACAGTTCCAAGCATCAAGAAGAAACCGTAGCATACACAGGCCATGTATCCAAAGAAAAATGAAGTCTGCATGAATCCAGACATATCAGAGCGAGCATAGTAGTAATACAAACAGTAGGCATAGATGAACAGGCCTGTTGATCCACCGCACAGGAATGACCTGTAAGGAAACCATGACCATGCGTTAAGGTTAGTGAGCATACAATAAATTTCACTTAAACACCAGCTTTCAGGGATATGATTGAATTGAGTAGAGTGGAGAAATTTTAATTTAGACATTTTCTGTAATGTCTGCATTTAAATGAAATATTTTATCTTACAAACAATGTTTGGATCAAAGAGAAAAAATTGAACGGAAAGAAAATTAATCAAGTTTGATTTGAATCAAAGAAAATGTATAAGTTAAAATTTCTCTTTGCTCCTCATTCACTTTGTATAAGTTTTCAAGTTAAACTGAACAGAGGCATGTGCTAAATAAATGCAGGCAGTCTCACCAATAAAACATGAATTCAAAAATGAAACTATTCAAAAGGTAAATAGATATGCAAGAAAGCTTTCACTCTTGCAGACTCCTATTTTCACTGGAGGATTGCAGTAACGAGGTCAACATATTCAGAATTATAAATGAAGCAGTGAGAATGAAGAACATTTTCAAGGGCTTGGTGGGTCAAACAACCACAAGAAAAGCAACAAATTATTTTAGGACAAACCCAAGAATCAACTGACAAATTTCAAGGCAATCATCAAGAGCTTCATTACCAACATTAATTTTCATGTTCAAAATTTTGGCATTTCAAAATTAAAATTATCGTAGATGTTCATTTTTCATTTTGAAAAGTATTCATATAAAAAATAAGAACTTAAAAAAATCACAGTTTTACATATTATCCCTTCAATCTTGATACGATAATAACCATTAACAGGATCCAATAGCAAGGTCATCCAAGAGACAGGAAATTGAGAACACAGGTCCGATATATTAATACGCACAGCACTACCTGACCACCAATAACAGAAAACAAATACAAACAGGGGGCCAAGACAGAAGATCATCAAATCTGCTAATGAAAAAATGAATTAGCCTAGAAGATCAATGTTTATGCGATATGCTATTTTGTAGACCCATCGAGAAATCAAGTACCGAAGCAAAGCTTGCCAAAGTTACTAACAAACAAATAAACATGAGTCAATTGGCTGTCAAATCAGATAACATGAATAACAACAAACCAATAAGGAAAATTATGGCAAGTAGTAAATTCATACCTCCACCACCATTCATGGTCCTCAGCAGCAAGCTGGAAATATGTCAACGCCACGGTAATGAAAGCAGTAACAATCAACAGAATGATGAAGACAATGAAAAGGATGCTATATATGGTGTAAATCCTGTGACCCCAAACGCTTGCAAATATATAGTAAAGTTCGATGTATATTGCACTGAAAGGCAAAAATCCTGCCATTGCCATCTGGGGAATTGCTCCACGATACCATGGCAACGGTGGAATCTCCCTGGGATATTTAGTGGTTCGGCAAGGAGCTTGAAATTCTGCCTTGCTATTCTTTCCAGCAATCCCACCCAACACAAGTAAAGGTGATGTTACAAGGGTCCATATAAGAACTATCACCACAATTGTGCCAAATGGAAGAGCAGCAGTGGCATTGTAAGCAATTGCTACTGTGTTCAGAAAGCAAAATGTGAGGAACAGAGGTCCACAGAAAAGACATCCAGTTAAAAGTAGATTTCTAACCTGTCATGACAAGAGAGCAAGTATATAAGATCAACAAAAATCAAAATCAAGTTTAATTAGTAGAGGACCAAATTGCAAAGAAAACCCTTAAGCACACACCCAATTTGTTCCTTCTAGCTGACAGTAGAAAGAGGTAGCAGTGTAGCCAGCAATGCCTGAAGTGAGTGCATATATGACAACCAGGGCAGTAAATAGAGCTCCTCGATTGTAAGGATAAAATACACCAACAAGTGCCAGAATGAATATGAATATGGTGCTGCAAATAATGCATAAATGCAATTTAATTTCACAAAATCATCAAGAAAATATCACAGAATAACTTTACAGAGGTTGCCTCTGGAGTTGAGACATTGCATTGTAAGGATCTAAAAGATACATACAGAGTGAAGAGCTGGCTGCCAGAGCCAAGAGCAGCTGCAAATAGAGACTTGAACTTGGGAAACCTAAAGACATCTCCATGTATGTATTTCCAACCAGTCTCTTCCTGGTCCTCAGCAGATTCTTCATCATGGGCATATCTTTCAGAAAGACAAAAACAATTGATCAGCAAAGACAAAAAAGATTCCCCAACATGATCAAAATCAACAGCCACAACAAAAATGAAAATGGATGAACAGTTCTTACTTGACAAAATCATTCTTAAGGACTCGCATGAGAATGGTTGCCAGAAACCCAGTCAGCAGAAGTACTGTCACACATGAATTTATGATTGAGAACCAATGGATCTCCAAATGATGAGGCAATGAAGAAGATTGTGAGTACTTGTCCATCCGCTTCTCAAAAGGAGTAGTAGTCTCCTTCCATTTTACAGTATACAGAAATTCCACATCAACCTCTCTATCCTCTGTAAGGTCCACAAGCGCATTTGGATCTGTTCGTACATTGATTTCAATGACGCGGTCCTTGTTATAAAAAATTTCAAAGTGAATCTGTTTGTACAGGTAGTACTTATAATCACTAGGGTCTTTTCCATCCTTGTCAATTTTTCCTATGAAACCCCAAATAGGTAGATCATCATAGTACATCTGAAAGTAGTAGTCCTTGCGTACAGCAGACCGAAACTTAGCCACTTCTTCTCTAGTAAGTCTCTTTTTACAAACTACTTCAGAATCTTTATCCTTTAGGAATTCAAGTTTATAAGGGGCACTCACTAAACGATCACCATTCAATACTTCGCCAAGAGCTTCCTTTTTCTCCCTCAAATGATCTGCAAACAGTATCAAACAAATAAGATGGCTTCTAAAACAAGGCAAGTCAATGGAAGAGGATGGCTTTGAGTGAACAAAACCAACCTGGTAAGCAGAATGCAAGATCAAAGTAGCGGTAGGTTTCACTGAAAAGAAAAAGAGGATGGTTATTACATATCAATGCCTCATTCATAAAGAACCTCAAATTCAAAATTGATTTGACTGTGATCCAAACGAGTACAAATCCTGCTAGCAAGAGACACACACAACCAAGTGACAGCTGTTTCAAAAAAGACAATCATAGGACGTATCTGCAACAAGATCCCACATCCTCATGTATAAGTCCCATGATTCCAATGTCAGGCGACGTAACAAGGTTCAAATGAATAAAGAAAAAGTAAATCACAGGACGTATCTGCACCTGACACTCGAGAACATGATAACAACATCTCTCAGCTGCGCATAATAGAAACATAGCAATATTAGGGATCAAGTAAATTGCAACAGTTCGCATTATATGCTCTTCCCAATCCTATCACTCTGAAACATCAGACCAAAATCTTTGGGCAATTCACTTTTCCGGCAGTATAATTGAGACAAAAGGAGGATCGGGCAAGCAGATATCTAATTCAAACACTGGCGCTCAGAATGAACTTAGATCCAGCTGACGATAAAGATACTAGCCAACCGAGACACACCCCAGCGAAAACAAATTCATGATGAAGAAGCACAGAAATCAAATTCGAAACTTACAGACAGAAGATGTAGATCGAGCCATCGTTTACCTGGGATTATGAAAAGGCCCAACTTTGTTAGCGTAAAGAGGCACCAGATCTCCTCCCTTGTAACGATGATCTGATGCATCTGATCTCACTTGGGTCACATCCAGAAGAACAAACACAAAAGCGATGAACAATACGGCCACCGCCCTCCCCATCGTTCACCTTTCCCTTCAAACCAACGGACCTAATGAAAACCCAAAAACCAAGCAAACCCAGAAGGGTTAATGAAAAACAGAGAGAGAGGGAGGGAAGGAGAGAGCTCTACGAAAGTCCGCGAAACGGAAAGGGGCTTATAAACGAAGGAAACGTTAGCAGGAGAAGGATGAGGTGAGATTTGGAATTTGGTGGTCTAACAGTGACAGAGACTCAGCGCCTCACTGAAATATTTGATGTTCCACCATACAGCGCGAAGTCGTTCCATTTATGGCTCAGCCACCGACGCAACGGTGTGAACCTTGGACCGCAACTTCTTGCACTCTTCTTTACGAGGATGGTTCATTTCCTTTCTAGCATTCCCCATCATCAATATATAAAATTTGTGGAAAGTCATTTACAATTCGTGTAAGATTATGTTCGCACTTTAACTTAATTTTCACACTACCAAATGTCATTTGCAATTTGTCGAAGCTCACTTGTATTTGCATCTAAGAGAATGTCACTTGCATTTTAACTTAAGTTGCGCACCATAAAAAGTTCAACTGCAATTTGTGAAAGATCATTCCCAATTTATGGAAGGACAATTGCAATTCATGGTTCACCTTCATTTCTTTCTTCATCCCCTCCATCACCAAATCTGTCATGATTTGCCATTACACAAGATCTTTTTTTTTTAATTTTGATTTTTCTTTTCAACCAATAAGGCGGAAGAGGGAGGAAGTGGCAACAAATATTGAAGAAATGAGGGGGTGATGAAGACAGGTGCAGCAACGACAAATGAGGTTGCTAGATTTGATGTGGTGTTGCAAGATGGAGGTCATCATCATTTGTTGCTGACTTGCCGAAGTCACCATTGTTCATTGCTAGGGTTTGCTTGAGGGGGATATGTGTTAGTTCTCGGTTTTATGTTTTGATGATAACAACTTGAAAAAGGAAAAGGTTTTAGTTAAGTGAAAACTAAAGAGTTGAAGTAGGCTTCCTTGATCAATTGTATCATAATGTTACTCGAGCATAACAAAGTAAGTGATATTTACTCGAGCAAGGTACTTTAATCTCGCTGCTCCCTTTAGTTGTCAACATTACTCGAGCAAGGACTTTATTTTGCTCAAGCATGAATCATTACTCGAGCATGGAACCTCTTTAGCCGAGCACTGTACTTGAGCAAGGACTTTATTTTACTCAAGCATGAATGTTCTGTTAAGTTAACCTCTTGTCTTTCAGGTTGTTGCTCAAGCAACTAATGAGTCTTACTCGAGCAAGGAAATATTGTACTCAAGCAAATGTGTTTTAACAACTAATCCCTTGTCTTTCATAGTGGTTGCTCAAGCACATTGAAGCATGTACTCAAGCAAGACTAATCTTGTACTCGAGCATATGTATTTTGATAGCTAATCTTTTGCCATACAGGATATTGCTCAAGCACTCGAAAGAGTTACTTGAACATTTTACTCGAGTAAGGCTATATGCTTACTCAAGTAAGCTTATCAGTTGAACTCTCTCGTGAGAGAATTTGAAAGTTGCTCGAGTAGACCAAGTTTGTATTTGAGCAATGTTCTTATAGTTTCTTCAAAACTTTGTTGTCCTCACCTTAGAAAATTCAAATTATTTGATTAAATTTCATTACATTTGATCACTACTCGTTATAATTCTCAATGCTTCTAAACATATTTATTATTAAGTTTCAGTTAATTAGTTAAAGGATTACGTGCAAATCTTCATAAAGTAAAGAACATGTTAGAGCATTAAATGCGTTGCAGAAAACAGAGCACACAAACGGAATGCAATTTAGATAAGGTCAAATTATCATGGTTTCATATACTCATTCTGGCGAAAGTGATAGCAACTCTTCCTTAATCGACTACAAACCAAAGGCATGTCATATGAAGATTCTCGGCAACGATACAAAAGCAACATATACTCAAATCTTCCAATGACTCTGGTTTGTGTCTAACGGAAAGTTTCAGTGTCTAACGAAAGGATTGAAGTCTCTTAACAAATAGTTTGAAGCTTCACCAGTAGTCATTAATAGAGTTCAACTATAAATACGAAGAGCATTCAATTCAAAGTAAACAACCAATGACGATATCATTCATTGCGCTGTTATTGCTCATTAATACTTTATGAGATATCTTTTAATATTCAATTCTTCAGTGATCATATATATCTACTTTGTGAAAGAGTTATCTTTATTCAATTGATTGTTGTAAAATCTCAAGGTGGTGGGACCTTGTGTGTGGTTGTCCAATTACAGTTTTAATAGGAGTGAATCTAGTGTATTGTAATCGTTATTTAAAGATAGTGAAAATCTCAGAGACTCTCTGAGGACTGGACGTAGGTCAAGAGATTAAGGCAGAACCAGTATAAATCTTTGTGCACTTTCTAACATTTCCTTCTGAATTTGATTATTGATTAAGATCATTTTGATTTTTATAATTCATCCAATTCACCCCCCTCTCTTGGGTGATTCGTTGTAACTAACAATATGAAGATTGTGAAGGGAAAAGTTGGAAAGATAAAGGAGATGATGAAGGAGTAGGTGGTAGTAAGGGAATTGATATGTGGAAAAGGTGAAAGGGTAGATCCTTATTTTATCATTGGTAAAATGATAATTTCATATGGTTACTTATTTCTCCCAAAGGACCTCAAGACTTTACTTTTTTCCAGGTTTTATTCTCTAATTAATTTCTCAAATGGGGATTTATCCCCAATTTTCCCTTATTTTTTGGAAAGATATATATTACATTATATAATATATATATTATTTCTGCATGCATTATTACACTAGACTATAATAAAATATACTACTAACATAGAATTGGTCTAGTGGTGTGTTGATCAAAATCCTTTTATGGCAAATAAACTAGTTGAACAAGTAATAAAGTATAAAGTAAAGTATCATCCCATAAAGATTGAAATACCAGATTAAGCTGTCAGTTAATATCGAAAGTTGCGTGATGGTAAAATATGAAGGTTTGGTTTGACTACTAATTTAACAAACTTGATAAAACAGGATGTTCGTGAATATAAATGAGGGGAATAAGATTTAAAACAAACAAAGTTTAGATTTCCCCTTAAATTGCACTTCGCCCCCAGATTGCTTTAACCTAATGCTACAACAATATATTGTAACAATTTCCACGATGTTACACAAGCTACTTACAACAAAGTTATCCAGTTAGCTCACCACTAAATTATACAAAAACTTCCACAGTCTTGTAAATATACTCCTTACTTCTCTCCCATATTCCTATGCATATTTTCAAGCTCAGAATATCATCTTAGTCTAGGTGTAATGGCTATGTAAGAAAAACTCCTTCCTATAGTTTATAGTTTATATAGAGTTCTACACAAACTCTACTAGCACATACTGCTTAACAAAGGTTTAACCCTAGCTCCTTTCCAATAAGCTAAGGCCACAACTCTTGCTTGTTAGTGGTCACCTAATGCACAAGACCGACGTAACATACACAATTAAGTCAACTGAATTTATATAAATCAAAACTCTTAATTTGGGGGTTTGAATTACAAACTACTCAATCTAGGTTTGAATTATAGACTAAGGTTCCATCCTTGCTCAACCAATGGAAATCTAGTTCATAGCTTATGAGAAGAACACAATTGAAACAAACAAAACATAATCCATGAATACAGAGAAGGAGAAACTAAAACAAAGAAGGATCGTTGAAAGGTTTGACGGGACAAGGGACATTTGTCATGCAACACCTCTGCATTTTCTTCGATTCAACCTACTTCTGTCACAATTGGCCTTTTTCGAGCTCTTATCGTACTTCTGATAGCTTCTTTGTTAATCTAATTCTCATCCAACTCCCTTTAGGTCTAGCTGTCTTTCCTTTTATGGTTAGGATCTTTGCGCCATACGTTGAGTGAGTGGTCTTTCCAATTTTGTTAGGCCTGACTCCCCAGATTCGGTTGATTAAATCTCTTTTAATTCCATGGGATTTTGTTATATTTTCATTCCGATTCTCCGCGTTCTTTATTTTTGTCTCAGTCAGGGCAACCACCTTCTAGACGTTTGGCTTAATTTCCTGCAATTATCTTTTGTATAATCTCATGAAAAGATCAGCGCATAACCAAATATGATGTCTTAGATAACTGTTCGTGCGATATTGTAGCATCGAAACAACATCACAATGCTAGCGTGAAACATACACTCACGATGTTGTAGCATCGAGTCAGCATTGATATGTCAGTTTAGGGATGCATCAGAATTAAGTTTATTTTTCTGCCTATATGCGAGATAACTTATAAAATGCAAATTTTATCTCAATTAACCTCTATTTTCTCATATGCATGAATTTACTCATAGATTGTCATATTCAAACACATTTGAGCTTATAAATAACATGCAAAATAGTCATTACATAGCGGAAATATATAGCAGAAATATGACTTATCATGGTGTAAGGCCTTCCCACTAGATCTCTTGAGTTTGAGTCAAAGAAGAGTCACTTGTGTTGGAAGAGTAGCCACAAACCTTGAACTAGATGTTGAATGATAATATCAAAAAGAAATAAAATATATTGACAAATTAATAATAAAGTAGATGGTGTCTAGTGATCGAATGCAAATATATACTCCTGATGTGCTTAATATAAGATAAATTTGGGAAGTTGATCTTGGTTATAAATATAAGACATAATTTTCATATTTGTCAACGGTAACTCCATGCCGACTTGTATCTCATCTAAGATACACTTCAGCCACAATTCTATTCTTGATTTTTCAGTTTTAAAGTATTGAAAATCTAGGGTTTAAGATGGATTTTGAAATGGTGATGTTTTTAGTTAACATCTTGTGTTTAAATGAGTTATTTGGATTAGATGAACAATTTGATCGGTTTAGTCTTTTGGATTTGAGGATCTATGGATTTTTGAGTTAGAATTTGACTTTGAAGATTTTGGCTAAGTGATGATAATGTGATGTTTTAAATTGAGTTTTGATTATTGGGTTATGATAATATGAGTTAGATTGGAGGTTTAAACGGTTTAAATTTTGTTTAAGCTTGATTTTATGAAATGGGTATTTTGAGCTTAGGACCTTAAGTTATGAAATTGGGAATTTTGAATTATATGAGTAATTTGAGGTTGTTTTTTTTGTTTTGGATGAGTTGTTTGAGCTAAAGGAAACCTCAATTCATGTTGGAATGATTAAGTTAGGCCTATAGTGAATTGGGAACTTTAGAGGGGATTAAGTTGCTAAGGTGTTTTTTTTTTTTAACCATCCAATTAGTTGATAAAATAAAGTGTGGTGATGTTGATTGTGTAGATGGAATTGTGATTTATTGATGTTGGGCACGGGGCTTTGATTGTAGTACTATTTCCTTACTTGATGAGAGGTAACCACTTTCCATTTATTATAAATGCTATTATCTTGCTTTTGAGAGATTTTGGTAATATGAAATAATGGAATGATATATATTATCTATTGGCATGTTATATTCTTGATTTGAGAAAATTGTCTTGTTGGACTTTAGATTTGAAAAGAAAATGTGAAGTGTTGAAAATAGGCTTTATCTTGAATATTATTAGCATTACCATGAATAATCATGAGATAACCATTATGCATTATTAATATTGTGGTTTTGATGGTGATTGGTGAAGAGAGAATAGATATTAGTTTAAACTAAACTAACCATAAGTTTAAATCCTTAGAAGCATACTTGTTGAAAGTGCTTTAACCTTAATGCTTTCACCATGACAAATATTAGTTTTAAGTCCAAAATTATTCTTTTTGTCTTCACTAGTCCAAAGTCACTTGGGAACCCTTTACACAAAAAAGATTAAGTTGAATTTAATAATAGGAACAATATTAACTTTTTCCAATTATATAATTATTTGGGAAAATGACAAACAAAAACCATTTGATTTAATAAAACCCCAAAATGTCTTCTAAATTAGAAAAATGACAAATATGTAATCAAGTATGAATATGGGATTTTGACGTTTATGTGTTTTTTCAAAATGCCTCCTCACATTGTTTTCTAAAAAGGGGGCAATAATCTTAGTCGGCTAGCCGACTGCCAGAGCTTTGGTGACAACTTAAATATAACAATTAGAAATTTGGGTATATAAATTGATAACTTGAGCTTCTCAAGTTGTCAATGTGTATACCCAAGTTGTTAATTTATATTCTTAAGTCATCATTGTGTATACCAAAGTTGTCAACGACCCTAGACATGGGAAAATATGACCTACAAGGTTGTTGACAACTTGAACTCCTCAAATTGTCAATATATATACCTATGTTGCTAATTGATATTCTTAAGTTGTCATTATCTGCACCAAAGTTGTCAACAATGCTTGATATGCATAAAATAGACTTACAAGGTTTTTGACACTTGGGGAGCTTAAGTTATCAATATGTATATTCAAGTTGTCAATTTGTATTTTTAAGTTGTCATTGCTTATACCAAAGTTGTTAATGACACTTGACAAGGGGTAAAATAGGACTTGCGGGGTTGTTGACATTTGATGATCTCAAGTTATCAATATGTAAACTCAAGTTGCTAATTACTATACTTAAGTTATCATTGCTTATACCCAAATCTCAACAACTCTGTAGGTCATATTTTACCCCGATCACGTGTTGTTGACAACTTTAATATAGATAATGACAACTTAAGAATAACAATTAGCAACTTGGGTACACACACTTGACAACTTGGATAAGCTTAAGTTGCCAATATGTTTACCTAAGTTATTAATTTCTATACTTAAGTTGTCACCGAAACTTTGACGGTCCAATCAACCAAACTCGGTGGGGTGGTGTCAGCCAATATAATAGAGGGTCCTTGCCCTTTTATTCAAAAAAGGGTTTAGGTGCAATTTTACACATGTGCTTTTCCTCCAGGAGCGTCCAACACCATGAGCTTTTTTCTGGACCAAAAATACACATATGTTTATAAAAGAGGAGCAAAAGTCACACTTGCTGTTAAATCAAAACTTTGACCGTTAGTTTGACCGTGATTTGCTTACATGGCAGATTGAAGTGCTGACTAAGAGAAAGATGAAGCAAAACAGAACAGAGGTAAAACAGAACAAAGGAGCGACAGCCGACCATGGTTATCAACCACATTAACATTATCGGAGAAATCAAACACCAAGGTTATCAACCACATTATCGGAGAAATCAGAATGAAAAAGCTTCATAGAACACATCAATAAACTTAGAAATCAAAATAAAAAAGTCAAATCCAAATTAAAATCATCAATAGAAGAAGACGGAAAGGAATCAAGTCATAAATGCAAATCCTTGTTCATCATGAGTGCAGTAGCAGCAACTATGCAAGAAACCGATGAATAAGAAGAAGCTAATAAGTTTAAAATGCATGATTAAGAAACTGCTAAATCATACACTATGAAGAATCTCGGAAAGAAGAACAACCAATCTCTGTTTTTACTCAACACTCTTAGATCGACGGGCTCATGGCACTTTGCTCCATCATCTCTATCTTGCTTGGAGACCCACCATCATTGACGCAGATCCCCAACCCAAACCACCTCCGCCGACACCAAAACTAGCGCCGATGGGGAATAGTAAACAAGGCTAACTGAGGGAAAAACAAATCCAAGGCGAGGTAAAAGCAAATCAAGCACGACCACTAGGCGGCGAATGCGAGGCGAGGATATCGAAGAGCTGCGCAAGATGAAGAGTGAGGGAGAGAGAGGCGGAGAAGGAGAAGGGAGAGGCGTCGAGAAAGAGGGAAGGACTTGGTTGTCGTCGCCACTTCGCAAGACGAGAAAGGAAGTGGGGAAGAGATGAGGCACACCGGGGAACGCGAGGGCGAACGACAGCCAGGAGGGAGGTCGGAGAGAAGGAGGACGAAGGTGAGGTTGCGGGTGAAGCGATTGCGGAGACTACGCGAATGAGTCGGGAAAGATTAGGGTTGGGATTTTTTTTTTTAATAATGAATTAATATTGTGGGCTTAAGTGGAATATTCTAGCTTCCATGTCAGCAAATCACGGTCAAACTAACGGTCAAAGTTTTAATTTAACAGCAAGTGTGACTTTTGCTCCTCTTTTATAACCATATGTGTATTTTTGGTCCAAAAAGCTCGTGGTCTTTGGATCTTTCACGGAGGAAAAGTACATGTGTAAAATTGCACCTAAACCCTTCAAAAAAATGTGAGGGTCATTTAAGTAAAAATGACAAAACTTTAAATTTCTAGATTCCTACCACATCACCCTTATGTTATTTCCTTATTTCATGTAATTTTTTTTTTGGGTTTTTTTAGTCCAAATGGTATTTATCCGTCATTTTTTCTAATTATTTTACTGAAGAAAGAGAAATAGTTTATATAATAAACTAAGGATGTAGTTTGAAGTTTTTTCAAAATTCTGATGCATTAATTATATTACATAAATTTTTTAGTCTGAAAAGTATTATATTTGAATGTTATAAATTCATTAACTGTACCAAAGAATTTTTGTATACGAAAGTTTATCGAGAGGAAAGTAATTCTGGTCAAAAAGTTAGTTGCCTCTAACACCTATTTAATGCCGGTCTTAATTTTAAAATTATGGGAGAAAATAAAAAACCCTAACAAAAGATGCTTGGCCTTCCAAATGGTGCAAGAGATTGCAGTTAACGACTTAAACCTTAAAATAATGTAATTGGCGAATACATGTTAGAATCTTCCGAGCTTGGGTACCACCCCCAACTTTTTCCAGTACTGCAGAGCAAGGCAAGGCAACCGAGAAGCCTTTACAGCCCAAAGAAGCAGCGACACACCACCCACCACCCACCACCGCCAGGTGCTCTCCCTCCTCCGCCGTCTGTTTGCGTCTTTTTCGTTTTTTTTTTTTTAAATTTTGGATTTCAAACTTTCTTTGTTCGTCATTCTGCGACCCATTTCTTCCTCTTCACATCTTATTCCAAAACCCAGGCAATCATTTTGCTAGGCAAATGTCAGATCTTGATTTTCTGTGGAAACTGGGTTCTAGCTTTTGTGACTAAGAAGATTGTAGTGAGAGATAAATCCCTATTTGAAAAGCTTGGAATTTCCCGTTTAGGGGAGGGCTCGAGGAGAAGGAAATCCTTGCTACCTGGATTACCATTCTGTAAACTTTGTGCGAAATATTTATGTGCTGGTGCCGGATCGGTGCTGAGAGTAGTTTCTTTCCACCCGTGGAGCTTGGCCGGCACCTCGTAATGATGGATTTTGAAACCTAGGTTTCGACATTCTCAAGAAAGAAATTTGGACCAGTTTGCTCTTGTTGATTGCTGGAAATCTGTTTCGATTAGAAACAATAATACAAACTTCTGAATGTTTTACTCTTCCGTTTAATCAGGGCACAAAGGAGACGAAATGCTGCCACTTGGTTGTACTTGATTCGGGTAAGCTTTCCCCCTTTCTTGACCCAAAATGGGTTGATGGGCTCCCACCATTTTTCTAAGTTTCTTCTTTTCTATGTATTCAAATTCATCAGGAATGATTGGTGTTATCATCACACGTCTATTTCTTTTTTGGGGATTTTGAATGAGCTATTATTTTTGGCTGTTCTGAACTCTGGTTATATTTCTTTTTCCTGTGAGTCTAGGTTTGTAGAGCTCGATAATGGCAGACACAAACTCTGTTGAAGTTATATTAGACTTTCTGAGGAAGAATCGTTTTACAAGGGCTGAAGCAGCATTGCGTGGTGAGCTTAATAGCCGTTCTGACTTAAATGGCTTTCTTGAGAAGCTTTCCTTGGAAGAAAGAACCTTGCACAATAAGTCAGAAAGTGACAAGGGGAAGCCAGTAGTAGAAATTCAAGGGTCAGGTTCTCATAATACTGTTGAAGTGTCAAAAGAACTAATTGTGAAGGAAATAGAGTGCGGGACTGGTAGGAATGAAACTGAAAGCAAATGGAAAAATGTACCTTCTGTTGGGGAACGGAATAAATTAAATGAAGTGGTTGGGGCAAATGACAAAAGCTTAGCTTTCTCTAAAAGTCCAGAGGATGGTGTGTTGGATTTATACTCATGGAAGTTCAATTCTGGCAATGGTCCTGTGGAGCCTTTCCAAAATGATGTGGGCACAAGTTCCAACAGTAGTATGAAGGGCCTGTCATCTCAGCAATCAAAATATCAAAAAAGTGAAGCTCATGATGTGTCCAACACCATTGCAAAATCTGGAGGGGAAAATTCTGTTTCCACTGATAAGAAAGCCTCATGGCTTGGGAGTAGTATTAATAGAGCATCTGTGGAACCAAAGTATGAAGACTTGCAAGCCAAAGAACGTAGGGAGTCTGATCGGCAGCTTAAATATAACAATTCATCTTTTAAAGAGAACTTTGCTGATAATCCCTGGTCAACAGCTGATGAGAATGTTTTTTCGTCTTCAGACATTTGGAGAGATTGTCCTGTTAAGACTGTTTTCCCCTTCTCTAAGGGTGATGTTTCTTCAAGTTGTGACAATGCACCTTATACGGACAAGAAAGAGGAAAAAAGAAGGTCAGACATAAGTGATATTCGTGCATCAATAAAAGAGCAAGTGGATGAAGTTGGTAGGGCCGTTTACTTAGGCAAGTCTCAAGGCAGTTCAGAACAGAAGACCATTGGTAGCATAAGTTTCCCTCTTGCACCTGGGAATCAGAAGGAAGAATTTCCTAGGCTTCCTCCAGTCAAACTAAAGTCGGAGGATAAGCCTTTGGCTATTAACTGGGAAGAAAAGCTTGAGCGTGATGGACCTTCTTCAAGAATAGCTGGTGCTGATGGCTCCTTAATCATAGGATCATATCTGGATGTGCCTGTTGGACAAGAAATTAATCCTTCAGGTTAGCTCTTATATGACACTATTACTAGAAGCTGTCTTTGTTCACTAGTGATATCTGAATTTCAATTAGCGTACTCTTTTTTTGTGTCTGATTTAGCTGTTGCCTTTGTTAGTTAGTCACGATTCTAGTTAATGTTGACGACTTAGTGGAAGCTTTGCCCCTTGCTGGACTTAGAATCTAAAGTTCTTACTAGTTCGTTTGTTTGTTCCTTTATATTCACATTTCAAGTTTTGGTTTGGCGATATATTATAAGGCTCATGTGATTTGAAGCTTTATTCCATTGATGTACTGTATGAAAATTTATTTTGTTGCTTTGATGATTTTTAATTTTGTGGATGATTAAATTGACTTGCACTTTGGTTATCCCACCGTTTTTGTGTAATTTCTCTCAATTTCTTATCTGTTTCAAAGAGGAAGGATTTCAAGAATTGAGTATAACATTAAGGCAGCTTATGGTGTCAATGGGATATGCTTATTCTGTGGTTCACAGAAGGATTTACAGTAATGCTTTTTGTGAATCTGAGGACTATAAGCTGATATCTCTTCCCCTCAAGCTTTAGATATCTAATTGCCTGTTTTTTTTGTATTATATTGCTACTTGAACTGTGTAGAATACTTGTTTTGTTTGTTATTTAAGAAAGGGAAGCTTTAGATCACATGACTTAGGAGGGAATAATGAGAAGATTATTGTCAAGAAGTAAAATGTAGCTATGCTGTTAACAAAGTTGCAAAGGTTGCTCTTCTGGACAATTGAAGTTAGTTAATGAATTAGGAAGTTAGAGTTAGTTAGTTGTTAATAACCAATGGTAGTTCGTTGGGATTAATAGGTCTATAGGTATTGCCTATATAAGGCATACAACTATGCTTTGAATCCTATGCTTGTTATTATGAATGAATGAGCATCACCCAATTTCTCTTCTTTTCCTTCTGTTTCTCTTCTCAAATCCTCCAATTTCTACATCTTATCTAACAGTGGTATCAGAGCAGTTTATCCTTGGCTCACCGCTGTAATCTCTGAAAAACCTTGAATCAGTCCAGAGCTATTCTTCTCCTCTCACGGATCAGACTTGTATTCAAGACACCATCAAGGAAAAAAAAAAAAAAAGACACCCAAGAACAATCCAGAACGTTTACCGGCAACTCAAGATAGATTCTTGGCAACTGGGAATTCTCCGAAGTGACCACCAGAATTGTTATCGTCACCGTTCAGCAAAATTCTTGTAGCCATTCCGACGCCATTCACCAGCCAGAATTTTGTCTTGACTCCTTTTGTTGACGATAATTGCTCTTCCCCGTCGATGCTTGACTGTCGTTGTTGTTCTTTGTCGGCTTCTGGGTATTGGTTTCTGTTGGATTCTGAGTATTGTGCATCGACGGGTTCTGAGTAATCATTCTGTATCGTCGATTCTGGGTAATCGTTCTTTGGTAGATTTTGGGTTCGGTTACTCTCTTTCAACGGAATTTTGGGTACTTGTCTGCTTTATTAGATAAATGGGAGTTCCCCATCTGCATTGAACATTTCTGGGTTCTTCAACTGGGATTGTGTCGATTGATTCTGTAACATGCAAACACATCGGAATTGCATTCGATGTGAACCTTTGGATTTCGGTGGTGCTCAAGTCGATATCAAAGATGAAGTTTCTTGGCAACAGTGATCGTTCTGACGTCGGCTAATTCTGGATTTTTAGTATTACTTTGTTTTGTCCGTTTCTGGGTCAAAATCGCGTTCTTGGCAACAAAGAAAAATGAGATACGTGATGTGAGGTAAAAAGAAGGAAAAAATTGAAAAAAAAAAAAAAAAAAAAAAAAAAAAAAACCTTCTCTTCCTGTTGGTATGAGACAATGGCTGAAGGGAAACCAAGAAACTCTTGATCAATGATGTTTTCTTTGAGAAACGGTTAACTGGATAGGGCTAACTACGAAGGGTTCTAACCAGAGGGGCTGACCGGCAAAAGGCTGCATGAAGCGCCACGTAAAGTATCGTAGAGTGAAGTTGTCAGGAAGTGGGCTCTCAAGGGGATGGTTTTGATTGATTCGGATTTGTATTTTTGAGTTTTGTATTTTTTGTTCTTTAGATTTTGTATTTTGTTGTCAATCATCCTTGAGGGCAAGGATGTCTTTGGGAAGGGGGTATTGATATGTAAAGCATAGAAAATATATTAGAGTTAGTTAATTAGGAAGTTATAGTTAGTTAGTTGTTAATAACCAATGGTAGTTGGTTGGGATTAGTAGGTCTATAGGTATTGCCTATATAAGGCATACAACCATGCATTGTATCCTATGCTTGTTAAGATGAATGAATAAGCATCACTCGATTTCTCTCCTTTCCCCTTTGTTTCTCTTCTCAAATCCTCCAATTTCTACATCTTATCTAACAATTTACAATAATGCTTTGTGTGAATCTGAGGACTATAAGCTGATATCTCTTCCCCACAAGCTTTAGATATCTAATTGCTTGTTTTTTTGTATCATATTGCTACTTGAACTGTGTAGAATACTTGTTTTGTTTGTTATTCAAGAAAGGGAAGCTTTAAATCGTATGACTTAGGAGGGACTAATGAGAAGATTATTGTCAAGATGTAAAATATAGCTATGCTGTTAACAGAGTTGCAAAGGTTGCGCTTCTGGACAATTGATAAGTATTAAGTGGCAGTTCCTCTTTAGGTATCCATAAGATGCCCTGTAGGTGAGCTTTTTAAGGGGGTTTCTCCTATTGTATGGTGAGTCAACGAAGATACTGTCAGGGAAAAGTTGCAGAAGATGTGAACTGACTGCAATCCTCATGCTCACTGATAGGACGCTGTTTACAGTTAACCATGCAAGAGATGAAATTATTTGACAATGTTCCTGATAAGTACGGTATCCATTTGTTGATTTCACTTGGGACTGGATTATCATTGAAAGAAATTTATTGATAGCTTTCTCATTACAAAAAACTGTGAAACGTTTATTTTTCCAGTCAATGTTTTCTTTCCTTTTTAAATCAATCTTGTTATTGAACATGCAGAGACACTAATCCATAGTTCATGGGGTCTATGGTTGTTGAACTGTTAATGTATATAAAATTTAATACAATAAGTTATAGCAACTATTAATTCAGCAGAGACTCGTGTCTTATGTGGGTTTTCTTTTATCTAAATCAACTTAGCTTTTGGGTGGTTATACCATTCAAAGTGCTGTAGGGCCAACTCTTCTCTTGGCAAGATTAGGCTCTCCTTATAAAATTTATGTATTGCACCCAAAGAAATGGAGTCTTTTTATGGAAAAAGCGCCTTTTGCCTTATTTTCGAGCATCTGTGCTCCTGAGACAGCATTGGAAGAAGCTATGAAGCGCAAGCACGCTTCAGTGAGGTCTATAAACTTCATGCACTATTCTGGCTGCAAAAATTACATGCCATGGAATGCACAAAGTTTGAATCAGTAGCAGGGGCAGAAGATGATAAGGTTGGATAGAAGCTGAGCAATGCCATGGATGTGCCTGAGTGGCTCTGCTTATGCATCTTCTTTGGGAGACCAGGAGCCTGTCTCAACATTTTCCTTGTCACAGCAACAAACTCTTCTGTGGCCTCTCTCCCTTAGATCCAAAACCAGAACAACTGAGATAGCACATATCAGACTCAAGCATGGCCTCTATCACAGGATGAGGTTGTTGGAAAGAAGAACCTTTAGTCCTATATCAAATACAAATGGTGGGCCAATAGAAGCAATCCAATGCCTTCTTGGATTGGCCAACTTGTTGGTTTGTCTGGTTTTATGGGTCTGCCAGTTTTTGATTTGGTGGTTTATGATTATTTTTCTGTTGATCAGTTTACTGGTTAAGCCAGACAATGATCCTGGATGGTTTACTGGTTTCACAGTCTGGTTTCATAATCTCTGTTCCCAATACACATATATCATGTGATATGATGACAGTGAAAGGAAGTTTGATTTGAATTTAGAAGAAAAATGCTTACCACTGGACTTGATGTCAGTTTTCAAAATTTTGTGTTGTTTCTTCCAATGCATTTTCTATTGCATATATTATCTACATTGATATGAGAATAATAGAGAATATATGAGTTCTAATTAATTATGATACGTAGTGTTATAGATGAATAATTTGTCACTGATCTTATTATATGTTTGATTCTGATTCCTAATTTTTTATATCTGATTTTGCATATGGTGTGCACTTTTCTGAAGAGGTTTGACAGGTTTGACCTTTGCATATGTGCTCCAGGTATGAGGAGGGCTACAGGAGGCAGTTGGCTATCTGTAAGTCAAGGGATAGCAGAGGATACATCTGATCTTGTGTCTGGTTTTGCTACAGTTGGTGATGGGTTGAGTGAATCTATTGACTATCCAAATGAATATTGGGACTCTGATGAATATGATGATGATGATGATGTTGGGTACATGAGACAGCCTATTGAGGATGAATCTTGGTTTTTGGCACATGAAATTGATTACCCTAGTGATAACGAAAAGGGGAATGGTCATGGAAGTGTTCCAGATCATCAGGACAGAGGTCCAGCCAAAGATGATGATGATGATCAATCTTTTGCTGAGGAGGATTCTTACTTTTCTGGAGAGCAATATCTTCAAGCAAAGAATGTTGAACCAGTTACAGCTTCTGATGATCCTATTGGTCTAACAGTAACTGAAGTGTATGACAGGACTGATGGTGGTGACCTAATGGCTCAATATGATGGACAATTGATGGATGAAGAAGAATTGAATCTCATGCGTGCAGAGCCTGGCTGGCAGGGCTTTGTCACACAGACAGATGACCTAATCATGCTTGGAGATGGGAAGGTTCTTAATGAGAGTGGAAGATTACGACTTGAGGATGTTTGTATGGATGATGATCAGCATGGTTCAATTAGGTCAATTGGAGTGGGGATTAACAGTGATGCTGCAGATATTGGCAGTGAAGTGCGTGAAAGTTTGGTCGGTGGTAGCAGTGAAGGTGATTTAGAATATTTCCGTGACCATGATGTTGGATTTAGTGGCCCTAGACACTCTCATCATCATCTGAATAAGAAATCTACCAATAAATTGAGCAAATATAAGAAGAAAAATGATAAGAATGAATTAAATAAGCATGTCATTGAGGACGATAAAGGCACATTCTTACAGATGAAACCTCACACTGATGGGAGCTTCTCATTTCCCTTATCCCTGAAAGATGGTCCAACAGTTCAAGCTGGCACTAGTAAGCCCCTGTGGTCAAACTGCAATGCTGATGAGAATGATGACTGTCTTAACGCACTTGTGGGATCTGATGATATGCTTGCTTTATGGAAGCGGCAGAGCAGTGATTCTTCCCCCATGAAAAGTTTTAGGGATGAAAATAATGCCCATGTAAGGTCCACTAACTCTTCTCCAACAGTCTCAAATTATGGATATATTGAAAAAGAGCATGTCAAGCTTGAAGGGAATGTAAATGATGATGGTGCAAGGGAAGAAGATCTTGGGGCATCGTTGGAAGATGAAGAGGCTGCTGCTGTTCAAGAGCAAGTAAGGCAAATAAAGGCACAGGAGGAGGAATTTGAAACCTTCAATCTAAAGATTGTGCACAGGAAAAACAGGTATGTCTCATTGAATGTGGTGATCTCAGCTTTTGGTTATTAATCATGTTTATTTACAGGTTAATATATACGTGTCTGATAATCATGGTGACCATCTTCATTGACTTCCAAGTTTTGGATTGTTATTAGTGATCGCTATTGCTTTTGAAATATTGAGACTGATGAACTTTGTGCATCCTATTCTTAATTGGGAAGAATGTTTTCATTCTATTTTTCTCTATCGTTTGAGTATTGTAATATAGGATTATCAATATATGGTTTTTATGGATATTATCTCATCACAATGGTCACTTTAATTGATAATAAGATAAAGCTAGGTTATAGCAGACCTGCTATATGCTTCCTAATTTGTAGAATATCACACACCTTAAAAGGTGTATCCCAAACCAATCTCTTTTATTTATGTTATGATGACATTTATCATGAACATGATCATAGAAATATTTTTGTGCTGATGGATCGTAGTACTGTAACTTCCACTGTAAATTCTTTGTTTGGACTAGTTAGTGGTTATTGTAATTTCCTAAACTTGCTTCAACTTTGATTTAGTTTTTATGTACTACATTTCAAGAAATGAAGTGGCTGTACTTCACATTATATAGTATACACATCTGTCTAGACAATTCAATATATTGTTGGAATGGTGAACTTCTTTTCCCATATGGTAAGGTTGTATTTTTCATTAATTTATATTCTTTAATGGAAGAAAGACCTCAAATACTTGTGATAATTTCTTGCTCTGTAAATTAGGGATCATTTCATGTCATTGTTTTATGGACCTCCTTCTTTACCCTAACCCATGTTTTATTGTTCAGAACTGGCTTTGAGGAAGACAAAAATTTCCATGTTGTTTTAAATTCTGTAATAGCTGGGCGATATCATGTCACTGAGTATCTTGGATCTGCTGCATTTAGCAAAGCTATACAGGCTCATGACCTGCATACTGGCATGGATGTTTGTGTTAAAATCATAAAGAACAACAAAGACTTTTTTGATCAAAGCCTTGATGAGATCAAGCTTCTCAAGTATGTCAATAAGCATGACCCTGGGGACAAGTATCACATTCTTCGGTTGTATGATTATTTCTATTATAGAGTAAGTGATTGTTAAATCTGCCAATGATTTGTTAACTGTACCTTTCAAGCCATCCATGCAGGCATATCATCGTATTACTAATTGCTTAATTTGCTTTTCTCTTTTTCTACTTCCTATGTCATCAGGAAATTTGTCCCCACTTTCTGTGCTGATTGTTGTCTTGCAATATCGAATGTGTTTGGACTATTATCATAAGATTTGCATAATTTTGCAATGTGCTTCTTTAGTTTGAGGTTTTTATGGTGTATGGCATATCTTGTATTCAGAGCATTAGATGATGAGATTAGACTAATTTAGTAATGTGCTTCTCTAGTTCAAGGCTTTTATAACGTATGGGATATCTTTTATTGATCATTAGATTATGACGTTGCTTCCCTTTCAAAGATTAGTTTTCCCCCCTCCTTTTTTTGGTTGCTGAAATGGCATTTTAACCATACTTTCTTTATCTTCACTTACCACTTTACATCTAAAATTGACATTTCTGCTAGAACAACCATTATTTTGAATATTATTCCTATTTGTCTGTTTATAATTTTCTGCCGGAATTATAGTTTATGACATTTGTTATTTTACATAAATATGGAAGAATACAGTGAATTCTAACATTGCAAGTTGAATACTTGCAATACTTTGAAACCATATAATTGCACTTATTGTAGTCATACTGAAATGAGTCAAAGTGATGAGATGAAATATATGTTAACGAGTTGCCATCTTTCTTCTTAGTTGGTCTTGTATTTTTATGTGAACTTTATTAATTTGTCAATGCCCAATAGTCTAAATGCATTATTTTTACTAATTCTTTCTCACTGTTGTAATGCAGGAACATTTGCTAATAGTATGTGAGCTACTTAAAGCAAACTTATATGAATTCCATAAATTTAATAGAGAATCTGGGGGAGAAGTGTACTTCACAATGCCAAGATTGCAGGTTTGTGGTGTGTCATCCTTTTGATTTCTTATTTATATATACTTTGACTATCATTGTGAACTTATGTAATTCTGTGACTGCAGTCAATAACCATTCAATGTCTGGAAGCGCTTCAGTTTCTGCACAGCCTTGGACTAATACATTGTGACTTGAAGCCTGAGAATATTTTGGTAAAAAGCTATAGCAGATGTGAGGTGAAGGTCATTGATCTTGGGAGTAGTTGTTTTGAGACAGATCACCTTTGTTCATATGTTCAGTCAAGGTCTTATCGAGCTCCAGAGGTTATTTTGGGACTCACATATGACAAGAAGATTGATATATGGTCACTTGGTTGCATCTTGGCGGAACTTTGTACTGGCAATGTAAGATTCATTGATGTTTGGTGAATTTATGGTGTAAATTTTATTTTAAACTTTTCTTTAGTATCAAAGATGTCCCTCTGAAGCCATCAAATGTTCCATGGGGAACACTTCCCGTTGGTCTACTAACTTGAGAGTAATTGGTGTTTCCTTGAGGGTCTGTTTTGAATGATAACATATTGACCAATTTTTCCACATAATGAAATTTTATGTTTTTTTTTTTTTTTTGGGGGGGGGGGGGTTTAGAGCAGTTGTGAGATTTGTCTGTTGTTTTACCACAACTGCTTTATGTTTGTAGTTAGTTGAATAAGTGCACGCTTTACACTTTATCCCTCTTACACCACTCAACTTACACAGGTCCTCTTCCAAAATGATTCACCGGCAACATTACTTGCCCGAGTGATTGGCATCATTGGTCCAATTGATCAAAGCATGCTTGCAAAAGGACGGGATACATACAAGTATTTCACCAAAAATCATATGCTTTATGAAAGGAATCAGGTAAGAATTGAATTTCTTTTATTTTATATGCAAAAGCATTTGGCCTGGAACTATACGTACCCTATGTCATACGCCTGGCATGTAGCCCAGACTGGAAGGCTCATTTCTATTATTGACTTGCTTGTTCATGATGCATTAAGAACAGAGAGAGAAGTAGAGAACCGTTAAGCATATAAGACAGTGGCTGTTAGGCCCTACGCAGAAACAATACAACTATACAAGCGTATAACCAAATTAAGTGATGATAAGGAGGTCTTCATGGCATAGGCGATAGTATGCTGTTTTAGTCAGTTATCTATTGCCATCTTTTATTTATAAATCATGCCAGCTTCCAAGTCCCATCTGCTGGGAAGCATTATTGTTGATATAATCTGAGAATTCAGAAGTATAGAGCTTTCTACCAACTCAATGCTGTGCAAATAGCTTGTTGGCAGTTTCTCTGCTTGGTGCATGTAAAATAAATCAACTTGAAAAAAAAAAAAGAAAAAAGAAAGAAGCCTTTTGAGGCAACGTATTGATCGATCACCAACTTAGGGCACTTCAGCCTGATTTGTCTTGTCAAGCTTCTGTAATCAGATTTTCTTACTAGCCACTTACCTCCATGTCTATCTCACAAGTCAAGTGGTGTGATCACTTCCTAGTCACCAACAGCATCATAAAAAATATTCACAATAGAAGCATAGATATTTCCACAGTTTGAGTTTCAGGGAGAATTACTGATTTATGGATTGCTTGAATACACTAACTTCTCATTGCTCAATATTTCAGATGCTGGTTGTCACAATGGAAATGTTGTGGCCTTATCATTTTGCCTGACATTATTCGACTGTAAATGAACACATTCTGTAATATGCAGGAAACCAACAGGTTGGAGTACCTTATTCCAAAGAAGACATCCTTGAGGCATAGATTGCCAATGGGAGATCAAGGCTTCATTGATTTTGTTGCGCATTTGCTTGAGATTAACCCAAAGAAGCGGCCTTCTGCATCAGAGGCCCTGAAGCACCCATGGTTATCATACCCATATGAACCCATATCATCCTGAAGAGAATCTGGTGTGCTTTTGGAGATAAACATTGCCGGCCCATAAGCGGGGTTTGGTGTGTATCAATCAGGGGAGGCGCCAATCCATTCCTAACTGTGTTCACTACCTATTATTTGGAAAGGTGATGTTGAAGTAGTTCTGCCTGCCCGTTCACGTTCCTGCACCATGCAATGAAAGGATGTAATTTTGCACGTACAATGTGTTGTTAGGGTTTTACTTTCTTTGCTTTGTTTGGTCCGTTGGAAAGGGAAATCCTAAAGTCTTATTGTACATGATGTGGGATATAATTCTTTTAGGCTATGTAGTAATATTTTGTGAATTAGATGGTTATCCAATTTTCCGTGGCCTTGCAAGTTGGGGGCATAAATCAAGATTAAAGCAAAGATGGTCAAATGTTTGTCTAACTGGGGCCTTTTGCGAGACTTGGGACTCCATTGCCTTTCCTTCCAGTTGGAAGCGACCTAATTGTATCCTGTGTAAAGGAGGACTCTGTTTTTTGTTCTACAGAGTCTAGGGATCTAACTTTTAATTACTTCAGAGACCTTTTGAGCAACAGGAATTCCTGGATTTGCCTCTCCGCGCCCTCTAAATCGTTGTTATCGTCATATTTCTTGTAAATATTTTTATTTTGAAACTAATTTATCTCATCTTTTAATTGTCTAACTAGCACACATGGGACGTGCTTTCATCTTGTGTTGGAACTGGAAATCGTTCGTGTTCTGCTAACAATTATCTTCGGAGAGTCAATGAGCTAATTATCTGGTTGTTGGTCACAAGAATTGATTTCATGCAGAAAGTCATGAATATATATGGCACTCACAATCAGATTTTCTGCCACGTCCTTCCTATTCATAAAACAATTAGAAACATGAAAATATTTCTCATAGCAAGGCTACTCAATGAATGGATAACATGTAAACAAGACAAAGTTGTTGACCCCCAAAAAAAGAAAAAAAAAAAAAAAAAAAAAAAAAAGCCTCAAATGTGAAATTGTTATGCCCAATACCATACAGTTTATTGCAAGCATTTGGAACCTCAATGTTATGGACAAGATTATCACCATTAAATCCAGCACTAAGCACAATATCATCATCACTTGTTCTACTTTTAATTTTGGAATCCACATGACTAACAAATGCATAATAAAGGAACCAAGTCTTGGCAACTCTGATACACTCAAATAACTCCGTATTGATTGCATTATGGTCCTGAAATTCAGTTTCTGGTCAGATACATAATCAGAATCATGTTTAAAATTGTTAGCCAACAATTTTGTCTTCTGTTGAGTCAGCATGCATAAGCTCCAAAGGAGTGTATTCCTCGTAGTTTTCAGCCTTCATTTTTACTGCATATGCAACATCTTTCCTTGTTGCAGAATTTTGTTTTACGCTGTGAATGATGAATTTCAGTCATATTAAGATAATTTTTTGTTGGCGTGGTTCGTTTTGGGTAGACAGCTTCATCAAACAATGGATTAGAAAAAGAAGAAAAATGTATCTTGACTATAATCGAACAAATGATTAGAAAAGGTATAAGAAAACAGAGGATTAGAAAAGGTAGAAGAAAACAGAGGATTAGCTACATTCTGAGTAGAAAATAGTGATTAGCGATTCGGCTGATTGCTGAGAACATAATAAAGGGTTATTACAAAGACAAGAGATTTGAAGAAAATACCGTGCAGATAGATGAGAAGAATGAACAATGTCAACAAAGCTAGAGAAAGCACCCATCATCTCAGGGATTTAAGTTCCGGAGGTCCTGAAGTTTTGAATCAGTGCATTCGACGCATATGCAGGCACCATAGAAGAGAATGCACGAACAAGACACTAACAATCATAGAGGGAACGATGAGAGCGAGACAGCGATTCTGAATCGAGCTGGATGGAGCTGAATCGAGAGTCCCAAAAAGGGAACGGGGAGAGCGACTCTGAATCAAGCTGGATGGAGCTGAACCGGGAGCAGCATAGAGGGAGTGGCAGGAGCGACTCTGAATCGAGAGCGGAGAGAGAGAACTGGCCAATGAGCTGATTATTACAAATGAATCATTTGAGGGAAGCACTGGGTTGTTAGAAATCCATACAATTTATGCCAAGCAATCACAATAAAGATTAAAATCTCTTTCATCCATATCAGACATGACCTAAGAGCTATATGCAGATAACAATTCCTTCCATGAAAAAAGAGACAGGCTACTTGTGGGGGTAGCCACTTGCAAAGTAGTTAAAGGCAGGGAAGGAAGGGCTAGAACAACTGAGCCTGAACCACCTTCAAGGATTCCTAAGGTATGAAAGAGACCTATATGTTGGCTTAAAGTGCCATAGAAAGTGAAACACTTGTAGAATATATTTGCAAGGGAGCAGAAAACTACCAAGGAAAACCTAAGGAAGAAAAAACAAAATGCTGTACTTCAGCAATATTTGGCATGTCAAATGCATCCAGAAATCGGCACAGCACTTATTTTAGGCTGGTTTGTGAGTGAGTGAAAAGTTTGTTTTGGATTAAACTCATCCTCTAAAAATTGATGAATAACGTAATGCTAGATTTTAGTGTGGCTTCTGGAGCTGTTTTTTTTTTTTTTTTTTTTTTTTTTTTTTTTTTTTGAAAAAAATTGGTAAGCCGAAGGCTTGAGATTTACAAAATGTCTAATATTAGGCTACATTCACTGATCTCAGTGACATTTCGCCACATTTAAGATTAACTAAGTCAACATATTTAATAGGTTTTGATGAAATAATTACAAGATCTCGACTCATCCCTTAAGCTGATTGAGTTAAATAATAGTCACATCTTAATGTTTCCTTGTAAGTATGAATAATCTGTAAATTTTTGTGTAAAAGGATAAGGGATCTTACCTCTTGTATCTCATTTCGCATAGGATGCCCATACCCACAATCAAATAACAACAAATGAATAGCATCCAATGAATCAATATGGAGCATAACCTTCTTAAAACCCAATTGTTTGTATAGTATAAGTCCCCTATAGATAGCAAGGATTTTGGTAGCAGTTGGCTTAGTATACCCTAACTTCTGTTAAAACCCACATATTTAATTTCCCTGGTGATCTCTAAGCACTCCTCCATAAGTTGCTTGTCCATTGTTCCTGTATGATCCATCCACATCCACCCGTACATAGTTCACAGGACTCCATCTAGCTTCTGCTCTACTTGGTATCTGCATAATTTGATGATGGAAATGACCATGCGCCACTCCTTCCATTAAGTGGAATATGCATCGTTGTGTAATCACTCTTAGCTGATCTCATGTACCTTCAAATACTTTTGTACATCTATTCTTCCAAAGAAGCCAGCACACAACACCAAATGTTCTGTGTTAAGGCCACCTAGAAGTAAGCCTGCTAGAAGGATTGTTTTTCGATTTCCATTTTAGCCAATCATGCAAAGAACCAGAGAAAAATATAGAATAATATAATGAGTTAGTTAAATTAAACCACACTCTCTTGGCAATCTCACGGTCTCTTAGTACATAGATAATGGTTTCCTCCCTATCACACTGAAAAGGACAAGTGTTTTGCACATGTGGATTATATTTTGTTTTGAGTGTATTAGTGGGAATTCTCTCATGAAAAAGTTGCTACGTGAAGAATTTTGCTCTTTAAGGAATCTCCCAACACCATACATGCTTAGTGTTGGAATCCGTACAACGCAGCGGATTAAAAAAAACTTACGGATCCAATCCCGAGGATCACTCACCGCGTTTAAACAAGGCTAGGGAATCCGAAATTACCTTAGGAGAATTTGTTTGCGGCTTGTTCTTCGTTGAACAATTGGGGCTACCTCCTCGATCGCCGAGAAGACGACTCGTAGGATCGTCTTCCTCCACCGGTATCCACACGAACAACTCCCGAACACGGCTATGGCGCGTGCTAGCGCCTCTTGTGCGTCTCTCTTGATTTTCCACTCTAGGGTTTTTCTCGCGGCTTTACAATGCGCTCGACAAAATGTCCCGTGAGTTTTCCAAACCCGTTTCCGCATTATATAAAATTAATCCTCATTAATTTTGAAATTCAAATTTCAAATATGGATTAAAATACATTAATTACATCAATCAAATCGATGTAACGTATTTAATCCACATTAAAAGCTGATTTGAAATTCGAATTTGGAATTGATTAAAATAAATGTATTAATTAAATCCATCTAATAGATCTAATCAAATCCATTTATTCAATCCAAATTAAAAGCCTTCGATTTAATTTATCTCTATAAATTAAATCCGAGAAATAATATCTATCTATTTAATTTAAATTTGAGATACCATATCTCAAGTTAATATTAAATGATATACGATATCTTTATTCGAAAATTAAATGAGATACAATATCTCAATTTGTTTTAGATATTTAATTTATCAAATAAGTTAAATACAAAACAAATATTATATATATTAATATTATAATCTCTATTAATAATATTAACATATATTAATTTCGAATTTAATATATATATATATATATACATATATACATATATATATATCCTTATTAATTAAATCTTAGACGATCTAAGATTCAATGAACTGGATACATTTGCTCGTGTTGAGTTATTTTTGTGTGTGACCCTGCAGACCCATATGAGATTGGCAGTGGGCCAACACTTTGTTAGCCCACAAGTCACAAGCGGCCTCTAGCAAGACATTGCGACTACCCAATTCACATGGGGATCGATGCCACAATACAACCTATCGTACAACCATGTCACGTCCCTTTTGTCACGCGATAATTTGGTCAAGGATGAGGCATGGATAATGTCAACTTCCTTTCTTGACCACTACTTTCTCGATTCTCAAGTAGTCTAATAAGTGAAAATGGAAACTCCTTTCCATCACAGTACGGCCGTACATTTCTTAGACTCACTCATCGAGGGGCCCAAAGATTATCTCTCTACAAATGTGAGGGACAAATTCCATCTTGACCATTCACATTCCTCCGCATGAAAACCACCGATCCCGATCCCCTTTTATCATCACTCCTCAAATGTGACTTTTGACTAGGTCAAAGGTCGTTGACTTATCATGTAGGAATCCATGATGGTCTCGAGTCATAGGGCATTGTGACGCGGTTATACATGAGATAAGCTTATGACTAAATCCATGCGGCTTTCTCATAGTGGGTCCTGGCCCGGCAGACCTTGTACTCTTACAAGTGCCCATGACTTTGATTCGTATCTCCATACGTCATCAAAGTCATACTGGTGTTACCTCATCTTCGCTCTCGCGTAGATGACCGATCAGGGACATTTAGGATATCATCTATAAGATATATCCAGGGATCGATTATCACTGTAAACATGCGAATGAAATGATAACTTAATGGAGAACAATGATTTGCCCTAGGGCATAATTTCCAACAGCTAGGTGGGTTCAGGTGTATGCTTTTGTTGGTGGTAAATCATAGTGTATGCTGATTTAACAATGAAGTTCCCATCTAAGCCTTACGCCAATAGAAAACATCATCAACCAAGCCATGAGGGGGAACAACCTTCAAATTTTTTTCAACTATCCTATTTGGAAGGAATGTTCTCCATTTATCCCTATCCCATTGTCCATTTGGCTTAACAAAATCCTTTACCATTGCCTCTAGATCTATTAAGTGGAGATTTTTATCCACATAATATTTCAAAGGTTTGTCTAATGGCGTCTAGTAATCCTCCCATGCCTTTGTAGATAACACACTTCTTAGTCTCTTCCCAATCCCCCTACAGAATTCTTCTCATACTGTTGTTATGCCATTCCAAACTGCAGATTGATATATTTTCTTGTCCACTTGTGGCTTCTGAATCTCACCATATCTATACTTGTTACGCAAACATTTCAACCATAGCACATCCGGCTTGGTAATAATCCCCAACAAAGCTTCATAATAAAAGATTTATTTTGACACTGCAGATCTTTAATTACTAACCCACCTTCAAATTTATCTCTTCATTACATGCCAAGATATAAGATGCATCTTTTTTGAATCCCTATTATTATGATTCCAAAGAAGTCTTTGCTCATCTTTTCAAGATTAAGGAGAACCCCTTTAGATATGAGTACTAATTGCATATGATAACATGGAATTTCAAATAAAATAGATTTAATGAGTACAGGTTTACCTGCCATGTTTAAAAAACTTCTTTTCCAGTTTGCAAGTTTTAGGCCAACCTTCTAAATTAAGGGCGGATAGGTCACTTTAGTTGTTCTCTTGTGTAGGATGGGAACTCCAAGATATTTCCCCAAGTCAGGTGTAAGGCCAATTCCCAAGATCTAGCTAAGTTCATATGCACTGTTGAAGTGGATATTATGGGAAACAAAAACCTTTAATTTGTTGAAGTTTATTTTATGTCCTTGAGACTTGGCAAAAGAATTGCATTATATTCTTCATTTCCATCATTTGTTGTGAGGAAGCTTCGCCAAATAATACTAAATCATCAGCAAAAAATAAATGAGAAATCTTTTGTACTTTTGTGCTAATCTTCAGTGGCTTTTGGAGCTTTGATAGAGGATAATGTTGAGGACTAGCAAGAAGCAATGGTGGGCATGTTGCTATGCTGCTTTTGAAAAGAGTGGAACAATTTGGATATTGAACAAAAAGGTGAGCTTTGTTGGAATGACAATTAGAACCTTTAAAACTAGCAAAAAGGTAAGTTTTGTTGAAATGACAATTAGAGTCTTTAAAATCAGCTTTTTTATTATGGTGCGTAAGATAAATATATGACATAAGTTTTGTCTCAATTTATATAAATAAGTATTTTAAACAAGCACTAATGCTGAAGAGTATGTACTTGATGTTTGAAAAGTTAAAAGATGGTATGATCAAGAAACTTGTTATATGGACAGAGCTAAGAATTTCTAGATTCTGACTCGTATAACAGATTTTGGTTTAGCAATGACGAAAGGACTACAGCTAGAAACAGTGCAGAGGAACCTTGACCCCATATAGGTATACAATCAGATTGCCAAAATTGAATTACTCTGAGTTGGATCTTTTACACGTGAAAGAAAGATTATACTCTAATTTATTCTTTGGCAAAAGACGTAATACAAATTTTAAAATTAAAAATATATATCATTCATCGCATTAAACAAAATTTTCAAAATCTATAGTGAAATAAAAAAATTATTTTATTAATAAATTATAAATAGTACAATTTATTTTAAATTCTGTCGGATTTTCCCAAATCTCCCTACTTTTTTTCAAAGAAAGAGAAGTGGGAATGAGCAATAAGAAACAAGAGAAGGCACGAGCGCGGACGGTGCATTACGCCAGTGCCTGGACCTCGAGAACGAAATGGAAGAAAAATCGCCGGTGCCGGAGGAAGAAGTGGACGCAACAGCCGATGAAACTGAAGCTTCTCTGTTTCCTCTCTTTCCACTCGCGGACCCCTCACAACACACCATCACTTCAGTTCCTCAATGGCTCAGCAACTCCAGCTTCAACACTGACATTTCCGTCATAAACGACGCCGTTGCATCTCAACTCAACCGCGAAGCCGCCCAATCGCTGCGAGAAGAGCACGACGATGAAGATGAAGAAGGTCCCGTGGATAATCTGGCTCAACCGAAGCCCTTTCCTTCCTACGAGATTCTGGAATCATCTCAATCTGATAGGGAGGAAGAGCGTGGTAGGGAGAGAAAAGATAAGAAAAAGAAGAAGAAGAAACGTAAGCGTGATAGGTCCTCAGAGAAGGGGGGTTTGGATGATTTCGGTTCGAGAAAGTCTCGTGTTCGAACTTGGGCTGATGAGACCAGCACTGTTAAAGAATATTTCGTTGATTCTCATGGTGATCCTGATAATTTGGCATTCGGATGCATCTATAGGTATTTTTAATTTTTTTAAATGCGTTTATTCACTGGCCATTTTGTTTGTAATATCAAGGCAATGATTTCTGCTCTCTTGGATGCTTTGTTTTCTGTTTAGTAATGAGTGATCATAAGTCTCATAAATACTATGCAGAATGGATATTGCTAAGTACAAACCTCACAATCCTCTGAAACCGTCTGGGCTACATGCACAAAGTTTGTATTGGAGGAATCAAAGGGATTCTCTCTTGGAAAAAGATGGCGATGTTGATGAATTGGATGCTAGACTGAAAACCTCTGGTCGATACTGGTCCGCAAAACATATGGCTTTAGAACGCCATAAAAACTTCAAGCGTATTCGTCTTGTTGCGCCAAAAGTGTCTGCTGATTTGACCAAAGAGGATTTCATACCTTTATCAGACATTGAGACATCTCATAGAGCGGTTGAGAGTGAATCTGTTTCAATGGCTTCAGCGCTTGAAGAATCTTGGGAAGATGAAGTGCTGCGGAAAACTCGGGAGTTTAACAAACTGACAAGGGAGCGTCCACATGATGAAAATGTTTGGTTAGCGTTTGCTGAGTTTCAAGATAAGGTTGCAGGAATGCAGCGACAGAAAGGTGCTCGCTTGCAGACTCTGGAAAAGAAGATCAGCATATTGGAGAAGGCAGTTGATCTTAACCCAGATAATGAAGAGCTCTTGTTGTGTCTTCTGAAAGCCTACCAAATGAGAGACAGCTCCGATATCCTTATTGGGAGGTGGGAAAAGATACTTCTGCAGCACCCTAGTAGTTGCAAGTTATGGACAGAATTCTTGCGTGTTGTTCAGAGAGACTTCTCTAGATTTAAAGTTTCAGAGATTAGAAAAATGTTCGCACATGCAATTGAAGCCTTATTTGCTTCTCGCAGCAAGAACTTTAGGCAGGTTCTCAATTTTATTCTGCTGTACCTCCTTTTTCGTTTTGTTTGTTTGATAGGGAATGTTGGCTTTCTATTTTGATTTTCCCAAGTCCAGAGAAGTTTATGATGAACAAATCTTTTTGATCCCTTATACGGACATGCTCTAATAAAGAGGGCAATAGGGGAGCGAGAGAATGAGTTGGTGTTTGGGAACTCATTTTATTTGTTTTTAATTTTAATATGTTTGAACTGCAAATATCTTTTAAGGGCAGAATTGAAAAAGATTTAGCCTGAAAAATAGTTATCATGATAAGAATTACAGCATCACTTCCTTTTAATACCATTCTGCCTTTGAACAAGAACATCTTTATATTTTTTTCCTGGCATTAAGGTAAACAATCTATGAACAAATCGTCTTCATTTTCCTTTCCTTTGCGTGTTATTTCTTGTTGATCATGTGACTTTCCCTCTTTCAACTTTGAAATGTTCAACCAATCAAACTGGAAAGCATCATTTACATTGCTGCATGTTTTGAGCATTCTGCCTATAAAAGTAATTACTATATCTTACTATGATTTTTTCCCCTACACATTTTGTAGGTGCATGAATTGGCTACCTGGTTGATTATGTAATAACTTTACATCCCTTTTTGTGTGACATTTTTATGTTTTATACTCATATTTTCTGTAAATATTCTTGTCTTGGAAGTTTCTGCAATGGTGTTTAAAATGAAAATCAATTCTGATTTTAATTTTTTTCAGGTTCATCAAGCTGCTGATCCTTCCTCACTGGATCCTGGAATTGTTCAGCTAGAACTTGGTCTTGTGGATATATTTGTCAGTCTTTGCAGATTTGAGTGGCAGGCTGGTTACAGAGAGTTGGCTACTGCTTTATTTCAGGCTGAAATTGAGTTTAGTTTGTTTTGTCCACCTTTGCACCTCAGGGAGCAGAGTAAGCAAAGACTGTTTGAACATTTTTGGAATAGTGAAGGTGAAAGAGTTGGAGAAGAAGGTTCCCTTGGTTGGTCCACATGGTTGGAGAGAGAGGAGGAAACTAGGCAAAAGGTTATGAAAGAGGAGAACTCACACAAAGACGAAGAGGGTGGTTGGACGGGTTGGTCTGAACCATTATCCAAAGTAAAGGAGGGTATTGTCCAAGATGACATTGAACCAAACAATAATTTGATTTCTGAAGATGTCCAAGATGAAGATGAAAATGAAGATGAAGCCATGAAAGAGGAAGATGATACTGAAGATTTGCTAAAATTGCTTGGTATTGATGTCAAAGCGGGGGATGATTGTGAAGTCAACGAAACTGCAACCTGGATCAAATGGTCAGAAGAAGAGTCTTTGAGAGATTCTGACCAATGGATGCCTGTTCGGAGGAAATCTGGTAGACCCTGTCTTCATGAACATTTTTACAGTTATAGTTCTCATTTATAATTGTTTTTTTGACATCGTTTTTCAAAGTTGTGTTTTGTTTAGTTCTTTCTGATTGCAATGTGCTGCGTATAATGAGAACACACTTGTACACACTTATCCTAGAAGAGAGAAGGCTAGTAAGGTGTCTCCGCAGGGAAAAACAGAGAATAGAGGCTGAGTGGTATAACTAAAGGCATGTTTGGTTTCAGGTTAGAAGTCATCAAGACCATGGCTTTGGTGGCGGCTGGTAACTGTAGGCTTCCACAAAGCCATGATCAGGAACGGACCTAGGTAGCAATTAAAAGGGGCATTGATTCTGCTTTTGTCCCTTAAAAAATATATTGCCCCCCACACTTTTTTTCTGGCTCTGTCCCTAACCATGAAGAAATATACACCGACTGATAATGAAATATACACCGACTGATAATGAAATATACACTTATGTCTCCTAAACCGTGGCTTTGGTGGTTTTCAGACGTGAAACGAAACATACACCAACTTTAATGTTAACCAGAGATTTGGAAGAGAACTAACTAGGTGTTTCAGGATGTGAAATGCGTAGGGAAAGAAGGAAGGTTTTGGATCGTTTGTGGGTAAATTAACCTCTTGAATGCTAGAACCTATCATTTTATTCTTCTCCTGTTGTGAAACCTCTGTTACCATGTCTAGAGGTGAACTCAGCTTTTATCACTAAGAAATGCATACAAAGTACAAACATAGCTAACTTCATCTCATTCTGTTCTAAATAAATTTCTTACATCAGTATATTGATTAACAATGTACAGGTAAGACTGAAGAGGATGAGCAACTCTCACGGATCATATTGTATGAAGATGTGAATGAATACCTGTTTTCCTTAAGCTCAACAGAGGCACGACTATCTTTGGTCTTCCAATTCATTGACTTCTTTGGTGGGAAGATATCTCAATTGTAAGTTTTCTTGGGTAAATAGCCACTTCAGTGGTTTTACTATGATTGGTCATAGGGAACATTCATATTACATTTTAAACAGTTATGATTAGGATGTCTTCACTACAACTTTTGGTTTTGGCTAGGCATCCCTTATGCCAATTCAAGAAGATTAAGGGTTCATATATATAAAATGACGTTAAAATAAAGACACTACAAGGAGGTTCCTTTCTTAGACGTTTAGATTTGTTGTTGTGTGGCTCTTGAACATTGTCTCAGTGCTTGGTAGACCAAATTTAGTGTTGGGCCCTTTTGCTTCCTGTCTGGTAATTTGTTAGGAACCAACAAAATGAGTATCTAAAACACTGATTTAATTAGGCCAAACAGCAAAAACACACTGGAAATACAATAATCTGTCAAGAGTATGAGCTCTTGCAGCCAAGAACGAAGGCCACCTGTGAACAGAATAGCTTCCCTCTCCTACAATCTGTCGAGAATATTTCTACCCCCACAGCCAAGATGGTTACTGTTCTCTGTAGAACCAGTCCCCTTCTCCTACAATCTGATACAAAAATCCCACATACCCATACCCTTCTCTCCTACGGCTATTATAAGCAAAAAGCATCTTGCACAATGCCCAAAAAGTGTGCAGAAAGTTACAAGTCTAAATAACCATAGCCACTCTATATAGTGGCTATGTGTCCTAAGATTACATAGAAATAGCAAGGTCAAACCCTGCAACCTTAAAAGGCTTCTTTCCCCTTTGCTTGTATCAGATGTGGTTACCTTGATTTTCTGGAATAAGTTTTCCCAATGAAATGGGTCCTTTCATAATTATACTTTGACAAGTGTCTAATTTTAGCATAATGTGGTGGTGGTGAGGCTGAATAATCTTCATGATGAGCTTTCACAATTGATGCTGTATTAGAGATACAATAAGTCAAAAACAATTTTTAGCTCCCGTTTCTTGAACAATGTTGTGAATCTAACCTAAGCATCTCACAGGTAATACAATTTTGTATTTGGAAATATGTGATTATAGATAGGCTAGGATGTGCAAGCATTGATATGTCTGGCTTGAATATTTTACTCTAATTGACTCACAATTTACCATCTCTTGTTATGTCCTAGATTACTCTTTTCTTTTCTTTTCTCTTTGTTTTTTTTGGCATTTGTTGGATGCTTATGGCATAATAAAATGTATTTGGCAAGTTGATGGCATTTTTCTACCTCATTTCCTTGGCAGGATTTGTTCAAACAGTCCAAGTTGGGCAGAGACTAGCCTTAGCATGGAGGATCTGCCAGATTCTATATCAGAGAAGTTGAGATATACTCATGATGTTTTAACAAAAGCACAAAGCAATTCAACTGCTTTCAGTTTTGAATTTCTATCAGGCTGTTCCTCTAGGAGTGCTGATATGTTAAAGTTTCTCCGGAATGCTCTCTTACTTTGTTTGACCATTTTCCCACGTAATTACATCTTGGAAGAAGCTGTCCTTATCACTGAAGAGCTATATAACACAAAAACAAATCCTTCTAGCTGCTTGGTTACCCCATGTCGAGCTTTAGCGAAGTCTCTCTTAAAAAGTGACCGGCAGGTACTCATTCTCTCTGATTGTCATTTTTCTCCATCTGTGAAGAAGACTGGGGATAGAAGGTTTTGCTTTATGAGATTCATATGCAAGTTCCTTTTTATCTTCTTATTTGTAGCTTTTTTTAGTTATATTTATAATTACCCGTCTCTGGTTACTTCTGATGATGCCTTTGTCCATGTATGTGTGTGGTGACTGTAGGATGTATTGCTATGTGGGGTATATGCACGAAGAGAGGCTTACTATGGTAATATTGATCATGCAAGGAAAGTGTTTGACATGGCGTTGTTGTCTTTAGAGGGGCTTCCAGTGGTATGTTCAGAGTTTTCTGTCTCAAAGCCTTTTTACCAAAATTTTGCTCATGTCGAAGTGTTGTGTTTGAAACTCCTTAATATTTTCTTGTGATTCTTTGAGTCTCACTTAATATTTGCATGGAGCAGGAACGGCAATCCAATGCTCCTCTTCTATATTTCTGGTATGCAGAGGCAGAGCTTGCTAATGCTAATGATTGTGAATCTTCATATCGAGCAATGCATATATTATCATGCTTAGGAATTGGTACAAAATATAGCCCATACAAAGGTCAACCATCAAGTTTGCAACTGCTCAGAGCCCGCCAAGGGTTTAAAGAAAAAACTAGAACTGTACGATCATCTTGGGTACGTGGTATAATAAATGACCAATCTGTAGCTCTGATATGTTCAGCTGCATTGCTTGAGGAGCTTACCTCTGGATGGGATGCAGTTCTTGAAGTTTTTGATCAGGCATTTGCAATGGTGCTTCCAGGTTATGATTCTTCAGAACTTGGTTTTTTATTTGCAAATTAGAAAATGTAAGACCTGCCAAAAAGTACAAGCATACATTGTTAGTTGGAAATTTCTGATGTTTCCCTCAGTAAATCTGTCCCTGAAAGAGTCCTCTTTGTTTCCTGTATTAACTAGATATCTCCTTTTACTTGTTATGATAAGATTCACTTTAACAAATTTATGCCTTCACGGTTCATTTGCTTTTATGTGAAAATATCAAGCGAGAAAATTTTATTTGCACTTTTTCGTTTTCATTTTTTATTTTATTTTTGTGAGTTCATGACATAATTTGATTGGCATTTGTTTTGTTCTGATGCAGTGATGCTTGTCTGTTCCTCCTAATGTTTTATGAATTTCATCAATCCACCTCAATTTTTTTTTTTTTTGCCCTGGTGCATCTCATCATCTGACATGTGGACCAACAGTAAAAAAAAATATTTGATTTGTATCAAAACTCTGTAAATCTTTGATTTGTAGTTAATACAAATTATAAGACTCTAAATCAGTTAAATCATTTGATTATATATTAGTTTATTAGTCAAACTGATAAGATTGAAAAATAAAAATAAAAATAAAAATATAATTTAATTAGCTTCCTTAATCTCTCCAAAAAAGTCTATATAATTAGGACTAGATTTGAAGAATCCAGGCAGTTTGCTGTGTTACACACATTCAACTTTGGCATATAATCTGGGGCAGTTTGTTATGTGATCTAGGCAATCATTCATATGGAACTAGTAAATTATATTTTTAGCACCACAAGAGCTGATGCTAATTTCATCCTAATTCGTTGCTTATCTTGTAACTTGCAGAAAGGAGAAGCCATAGCTATCAACTTGAATATTTGTTAAATTATTCCATAAAGATGCTTCAAAGGCATCAGAGTCAACCTAGTCTGCCCAAAGTCTGGGATTCCATTTCTCAGGGCCTTCAGATATATCCTTTCAGTCCCGAACTTCTTAAAGGTCTACTGGAGGTCGGCCATTTACACACAACTTCCAATAAATTGCGAAGGATGCTAGATGACTTCTCTAAGAAGTAAGTTCTTTGTTCTCTGAATATTTTTCTCCCTAGAAGTTTTGCATTAAGCAGCAGTTGGTGATTTCATTTGTTTTGTTTTTGTTAGCCTTATTTTTTTCTTACATATTTTTGCTAAAGCTTCTCTGTATTGATGCTTAGTTCAACTTCTGTTCTTTATTTTTTTTTAAAGATCAGCTTAAAATGTTCTATTTTGATGGGGATAAGTACACATGAATATTATATGTATTTGATAAGTCAGAAATATGAATGATATCTACTTTTTGGTTAGAATTGTAAATCTTACTAAAATAACCATTTATTTCTTTTAACTGCACTATTTCAGGAAACCATCAGTTATTCTCTGGCTTTTTGCATTGTCATTTGAGATGTGTAGAGGTGGGTCACAACACAGAATCCGTAGGTTGTTTGAAAGGGCATTGAGTAATGATATGCTTTGCGGCTCAGTGGTACTCTGGCGTTGGTACATTGAATATGAGATGAATGTTGCACGTGATCCTTCAGCAGCTCGACGAGTTTTCTTTCGAGCTATCCATGCCTGCCCCTGGTGAGCTTGTTTACCAAATGCGGTATAAATAGCCAAGAAAGAGAGAAGAAATAACACGACTAACTGAATATAATTCTAATTCTCAAACCTCACTAGAAGATGTTGATTAACCTTTGATGGTGCATATTTAGTTATTCCTAACCAGTAACATTTTTCTGATGCCAGGTCTAAAAAGCTATGGTTGGATGGCTATCTCAAAGTGAACCCTGTACTTACTGCAAAAGAGTTATCAGATCTCCAGGAAGTTATGCGAGATAAGGAACTGAATCTGAGAACGGACATCTATGAAATCCTTTTGCAAGAGTCATGACAATTGCCCATGTAACCGGAATGTGGCTGTACTGTACCCTGTTAATAGAGTGCGTCAAATTGTGCCGGTCCCCGCCAAAGTTTTGTACAATTATTTTGTTCAAGTAGCACAAGATAACATGTGTATGCTCGTAGTATGTTAAAACGTTGTAGTTAAAAGATAGCTGTCTGGCAAGTGGCAATGCAAAATTTGAGGGGACTTCTGAGTGGAAAGAATTTGATGTGATGTGGTTGAAATCGTACCCCAACCCTATTTTTAATTTTAAATTTTTTTGGTTTTGGTTAAGAATAGAGCTGGTTGGAGAAGCAAGGCAGTATAGAAAAACAGATTCAAACATGCAAACTTACAATCTATGTAACGTATAGTTAGTTCCATATGTAGTAGAGTTTTTTAATTCCCCCCCCTATATTTACTACATCTACAAGTAAAAATGTCTTGACAAAAATATTCACAAGTTGCACAGGTTGCTGCAAAAATTAAAAATAAACTAAATGCATTCAATAGGAAGCACCGTAAAAGAGGTTCGTTCACATTTTTATTGATTACAAGCTCGTGGCATAGAAGAAATACTCATTAAACTCGCAGACATCTATGATAGATCAGAAGCAAAAGCAAAACAAATCAACAACGTAGCAAACTCCCTTGGTACTGTATCTGCTAACTGATTTCTCCATCTGAACTCAAAATGGAGCCATTGCTTCGATTCTTTTACATGCTGCAGAGCAATTTCCTAGTTGTATAGCCCCAGAAGCAACAAAAGCAATGACACAGAGAATATGGTTATGCATGGAAATGTCATCTTCCTGCTCTCTGTGCCACCTGATTGAAAACCTGAACCAGCAACTGGTCCTTCAGCTGCCCAATATGGTGGCAATCCTGTGGACGGCGTTCCCCTAGAGGAGGTTGAAGGTGGTGGAGGAGGAGGACATGACATGCCAGATAGGCAATTACCTGTCACACTGATGCATGAAAGGGTCACATTAAATTAACAGCTAACAAGCTTATCAAAATGAAGAGAAAAAGTTGAGCAAGAGAGACCATGTCACAGATAAACTCACATTAGTTTTAAGTTTCTATTTTGAGATAGCGATTTGGGTATGGTTCCACTGAATCTATTATCTGCTATATTCCTGGTCAAACATGAACAAGCAATATCATCAAGCTTGTTTCAAGTTGGAAGTACTGCATTATTTGCTTGTGGTAATGGCTCTAGTACTCACAGCAATTTCAGTTTAGGAAATAAACCAAGAAAGCTTGGAATTGGTCCACTCAAGCTGTTATTATGCAAATCACTGCAAATTATACAAACAACCAAAACATCAGTACACAGAGAGGCCTCATTAATCAAAAGATGTTTCAGTGTTTGATCACAACTCACATTGCCTCCAATTCAATCATGGAACTAAAGTCTGGCAGTGTTCCTGATAAGCCAAAGCTTCCAAGATTCCTGTTTCAGCCCAAATACAAAAGGAAACACCATTTGATCACTCAGCAAGAAGTTGGTGTGTGTGTGTAAAGGAACATAAAATTAAAAGATAAAGCATGAGGTTTTATACTGAGGTGACACGTGGGGAGGCATCAGAGTTGCATTCCAGCCATTCCCATGAAAACGAAGAAGGAAGGCAAGGGTCACCACTCCATTTCTGAAGCACATCAAGATTCTTCTGTAATGCTGCTAATCCTTCCACTACATTACCACAAACAGATGAACCAAAAAAATCTCAGAATCACAGATTACTCCCAAAAAAAAAAAAAAATATTCTTTACACAGTTAATTAAATTAAGTATATAAAAGCCAAACCATCATCACTGTTGGTCCCATCTGGAAGTGTATCACTCACAGTGTAGACTTCATAGGCATTAAGCAGAGGAGGAAGTGTAGAACTAATTCTATCTGCAAAAACAGTAACATTTGTGTTTGACTTCGCAGTCCTGTTAATAATGTGTAGCTCTGTTACAGCTCCATAAGGAGGGATGAAAGGTTGTGAATAAGGAACTTGGTTGATCTCAACTTGAATGGATCTTGTTTCATTGGAACTAAGGAGAGTGACTTCAGAGAAGTAGGCTGTGATAAAGATAGGTTGGGTTGTGTCAGGAAGGTCTGTGTTAAGATCAATGCCCCATAAAGTTCCTGTGGTTGTGGTTGCAGTTCGAAGAACAGTAAGAGGTGGTTGATCTTCTGCTTTGCTCGTGTCAATCGCTGTTGCTTCGTTTACCACATTTTCCACAAACAAAAACCCAACTTCTGCTTGCCAAATCCGATCATAACTATCATTTGGATACCTATCAATCAGTTTTCATTCAATGATCATTCGTTAGCTTGCAAATAAAATTAAAGTAAAAATGGTATAATTTTAACATGAGGAAAATTATATACTACTTCTAGCTAGTCTTTAATATAAAATCCCGAGCTAAAATTGGTGTATGAAGATGGGGCTTGGGGTGTCTAAAAGGGTAAAAGGGTGATTCAGTGCATAAGATTTCCACCAGGTGGCGTTTGGCTGCCTGGGGAGAGATAGATGTACGTAGTCTTACTTTCACAATTAGAGAAGCTATTTTCAGGATTTAAACTTGTGACTTTTAAGTCATATGACAACAACCTTATTGCTTTGCATCAAGACTCACCCTCTAAGACTCCCAGTAGAGGCTTTGGGTGTCTAATGCCCTCAAATTTTTTTAACTTCTTAAATTTTATTTATTTATTTAATTATACATAAAATGAATGCTATTTTTATTTAAAAAATCATATAAAAAAATTGAAAACTATACTATTTTTTATCCATAATATCAATATCAGTGTAATTAAACTCGAACTGGAGGGTTTGCCTCGGAAACCGACGAACAAGTTGGTAAGGTGGTCCGGGTATTAACCCGATTTAATTTAATTTTTTTAAAAAAAAAGTTGATTTTTTTTTTTTATAATTTCATATTATTGATCCTGCAATGTTCACTTTTTCACAATTTTGACTCTTGAGTTAGCTTTGATCTAACCTACTGACCTTAACCCAATACCTATTCTGACCGATTTAGATGACCGATCCAATTTTAACAACCCTGCATAATATACCAAAATATCCTTAGGTAGAATCTAACGATGATATATGATAAAGAAAAGGGTATGTGGATATATATACCTAGTGGTGAAATTTGCACCAGAATTTGCTCTGTTAGACAAGAAAAGAGCACGCCCAGAGTCAACCACAGAATACATACTCATCTCTAAGCTTCGAATCTCCAGCCCAGAAATGAAAGGAATCTGATCCTTAAATATCTGAGCAACACAAACACTGGTTGTGTTTTTCTTGGTAACATAAATGGCCTCATGATACACCCCACTCAGACTCGAAGTGTTAACAGTGGCCCAGAAAATTCCATCAAAGTGAAGCTCAAAGGTAGGAGGAGAGTCTTTACCATCATAGTTTCCATAAAAGAAGCTTGCTCGAACCAGAACCTTCTGTCCCTCACCGACATTGACTGTGTAACAGTTTTTCTTGAGGGTAGGGAAAGCTCTGAGAGTGGACATGGCGGTTTCGCTTATGTATGGAGGGACTGTGCTGCTGTATTGAACTCCATAGGAGTCTCCGTTTTGAACGTAAGAGTCATCGGCTTCCCATTGGAAGATGTCGCCGTCGGTGAGGGGAGAGTTCGAGCCACAGTCAATGCTGATGAAGGTAGATGATGATGACAGAAATGGAGTTAGGGTTGTGAGGAGGAGGAGAAGAAGAAAGGCATTGTGGATAGCCATCATCATTGTTGTTGTTTGGCATGCATGTTTCTGCTGATCGGTGCCACTATTTATACAAAGCTTCTATCCGCTGATCTTTTGACTTCTTCCTGGGAACTCCATAGGTGGGCCCGATTTATGGGCATGTTTCGTTTGTAAAGTTCCTTCTGTGAAGATTTCAAAAGTCAAAAACTATTTGAGTAAATAATTTATTGATATATAGAATATAAGTAATTGGGTTCATGAGAAGATGGGGGACTTGTAACATTATAATTTCAATTCCCTTGATATAATATTGTTATATGGGAATTGTCCTTACCTTTATTTTATTATTGATTAAGATGTAAATTTGTTTTGATGGAGAGTAATATTATCCGATCAAATGCAAAGATTTGGATGGGTTTTTTTTGGATAAAAAAGCACTTTTTTAGGGCAAAAAAATGACTTTTAATTAATTTATGTGTTTAGATGATATTTTTTTTTTAAAAAGTAAAAGTCACAAAAAAAAGCTCAAGATCTCATTTTTTTTAAAAGCTCCAATTTGTTAAAATTGAAAGTAAAAAAACACTTTTTTTATCTCTTATTATTTTAATTTTTTTTTTTTTAAAAGTCAACATTAATTTTGACAATATTACCTTTTTGAAACTTTTAAGGTGATATTAAATCTTAAAAAACTTTTAAGACAATATTATTATTATCTTTTTTTAAAAAAAATATTTCAAAACAAATTTTTTTTTTTATAGAAAAAAAAAACTTTAAAACAAATTACTATGTGTGCACACACATATATATGTATGTATAGTCTATATATAAACACACAAGGAGTGTTGATATTCGAAAATATACATGATTCTCCCCAATTTTGAGCTAGTTGTTCATAAAAATCCTTAGATTTGAAAGCTTAAAATTAGCTTCCTTGTATGGGCTTGTATTTGGAGAGAGGGAAGGTCTAATGAATTGAATACTAGTGTTGCTCTTTTCTCTCTTAACATTCTTAGTTATAAACTTGAATCTGACAGGGAGGAGCTGAAAATGTCAGATGAAGCTGTTTATGATGTCAAATTCTCAAGACCATTAATATCTGGCCCTGATCCTACAGATGACTCGAACAAGGAGTTGGCTGATTGTCTGATGCAGATGCATTATTATTTTCTTTTACTTCTGACTAATTTAATTTGGCGGATTTTGAATAGTGCCATCGCCATCAATGAAGCTCTCTATCGAAGGAAAATATCACAATGTAATAAATGTCCAATTTGTGTTGTGGAGATGGAAACGATTGAGCACTTGTTTTTTCATTGTCCCTAGACTATGTGTATCTGGTTTGGGTGTATTCTTAGTGTGAGATTTGATGTTGCTAGCGTATCGAACTTTAACGCCTGGTGGATTTCAATTATTGGTATACACTCCCTAGGGAAGTATGACCTCTCATTTGCTAGATTTTATGGTTTATTTGGAAGCAAAGGAATGATATGGTTTTTAACCATAAAGAGCCAAATCTTGTCGAGGTCATTGAATGGGCTAGAAAAAGCAACTTAGAGTATTGGGTGAATAGTGATAAAAGACAAGGTATCTCAGAGGTGCAAAGGGATGTTCATTCTTATCCAGCCCATTGGTACCCCCCACCTAGAGGCAAGCTTAAAATTAACTGTGATGGGGCTTTCTCGTCTATTCATATGGGTGTTGCTATCGTGTTATCTGTTGGGATCAATTTGGTGACTTTAAATGGGGTTTTATGGATAAGTTGAAATCGATCGTTGCATTTATGACTGAAACTTTAGCTCTCTAGAGGGCTTTGATGCTTGCGGTGGATCTTGGTCATGATAATGTTGTTTTTGAAACGGATTGTCTTCCCTTAATGAATTTATTAATGGTAAATCACCGGATTTGATTGAATGGAGGGGTAGGAACATCGTCTTTGATATCATTTGTTTTTTGTCGTCCAAGATTGAGTTTTCTTTGTCCTTTACCCTTAGGGGGTAACCGTGCCGCTGACTTTATTGCAACTGATGCTTATAAAGGGTTTTCCCGATAAGGTGGGTTTCACAATCAACACCTCTTTTCTGTCACTTCTAACCCTAGACGTCCAGAAGACTGCTGCTGATTCTGCTGATGCTCCTTTGCCCACACACTCAGTGAATGGTGATGTCTTGTAGTTTGTGTTTTCTTGTGTTGATGTCACTTGTTTGGTTGGCTTGTTTCATTCCTAGGTTTTCTCTCTTTCCTTGTTGTTCTTTATTTGTTTCTTGTAATCGCTTTCTGTTTAGGTTGTAAACCGTTTTGGAGTATTAATACAAGTTTCCTCTGACAAAAAAAAAAAAAAAAAAAAGTTTCTGCTCTATTCTTTTCCCATCTTAGCTATTGGTTTAATATATTTTTTTTTATATATTTTTTGGAATATCATTACTCAACCGCCATCATCAACCTCTGCCTCTTGAAGGATTGGTTTAAATTTTCAAATCAACTATTTCATTTTTTTTTTTTTTTTTTAAATTGATTAAAAAAAATTGATCAGATTTGAACATATTAGAAGGCCATTGAATGCACCGTTGAGGAAGGTTGATCAAGCAATATAGAGTCTTCTAAAAAAGGTTGAGGAAGATTGAAACGAATACTTAATAAGGTTATAGGGCAAGATCTTTTAGTTAATAATCTATCTAAAGATCTAGTTTTCAACAGAGCACAATAACATCGTGTGATTCACGTAGCCGACGTCACCTAGTAAGTAAGGTTTTGTTTTGTTGTTAAAAAAATTGATTAAGCCAATGGTTGACTCAATACATGATTTAATTAAATTATTGTGAGTAATCAACGGCACAGATTATGCTTAAATCCAGCTGCCACAACGTGCGAAGAGTTGGCTTCAAAATTGTTTCATTTCATAAACTAGATTACATGCACTATGTGCCAAACAAGTAAGCTTTGTTGTTCCAAAAAAAAAAAAAGTCAACTTTGGGTTGAATTTGAAACAGAGACAGGCTAATTTTGAAGTGTTCAACGTTAACAAATAATAAAGTTTGGAATAAAGTTATTATTATTAATATTACTTGATAAAATAACATATTTTTGTTTCTAAACTTTTTTCTAATAATTGGATTTAGTCTCTAAACTTTGATTCAGTATGATTTAATCCTTATGAATTAAGGATTAAGAAATTACAATGATTGAATTGTATTGAGTTGGAAAATGGCTACATTATACAAAAATTACTTAAACTTTAAGTTAGTTGCCTTGACATTTTAAAATTCAAGTTTAACCCTCTAGCCTTTTTATATTTATTTTTATTATTATCCTCTATCGTTAACTTTTTGAACAATCATCACGTTAGATTACTCATTTAATAAATTTGACAGTTACAGATAATCCCATAACTTTGATCATTTAGAAATAGCCATTGACATTTTAAAATTTAAATTTAACTCATTTTGATTTATAATATTAAAACCCATGTCATTACTTTTATCATTTTTAATAAATTTATCATCATTTTGTAAAATAAAATAGCCTTTTTATATGGAAAAAACTAGAAAAATAATATTTAAAAAAATATAAAAAGAAGTTAAACCTCTTATTCAATAAAAATATATGCATTACTAACAAAGAATTAACGAGGACAAAAGCTATCCGCTAACACAAATGTAATATTTAAATTATCAATTTCAATTATCCCAATAAAATATTTAACATAAATGATGACATTTTTATACTATCAATGCTCAATTATTCCAAAAAAATAAATAAATGTTACACAAATGATGACATCTTATTTTATATTTTTTGAAGAATATCATTCTTCTAGATTTTGCCAAAAAAAAAAAAGAACTAATTTAATTAACAAATGATAGTAAAAATATTAATAAGTTTATCAGAATAATAAAAACAATGAAATGGGTTTAATATTATAGATCAAGATTTTAAGTGACTTAAATTTAAATTTTAAAATGTTAGGGGGTTATTTGTAATTGATCAAAGTTTAGGGAGTCTTATGAAATTAGTAATTTATATAAGATGCCATGTGCCATCTCTTAAGCTGACGTTGCAATTTCCGTTAAAAAAATAACGGTTAGTTAGCGGTAGAAGGTTAATAATGATAATAAAAATTCAGGGGTTAAATTTAAATTTTGAAATGTCGGGAGATTATATGCAACTAACCCAAGTTCATGGGAGGTTTTGTATAATTTAGCCAAAAAAATAATAAGAATTGAGTTGTTTTATAGAGATTGGCTGGATAGAACCGAGTCAAAGTTCAAGGACTAAATTCATAATTGAGGAAAATATATAACCACCAAAATTATGTTTTTTCTTAATTAATTAAACTAAGCGAGTCCTAAAACCCAAGTATCCATCCTTGGGGACGGTGGAATTTTCCTCAAGAGATTGTTGGTATCTAGAATTTGGGGGATATATAGTTGTGGTGTTAATAAATACTCTCTTTGCAGTTGATTAAATTAATGAAGTTAATTAAATCAATTAATATAATATATATTTTCTAAATACCCTAGTTATCTTCTTTACTTTCTTTAATCTCGCTCCTCCTTAATTATTATTGAAGGAGCATGATAGATTAAAAGAACTTAACAAACATGATAAATATGTCTTATATATACGACTAATATCAAACCCCCAACATGCCTTATTATATTAAGGACCAGAGAGAGTATGTTGTACTCCCTTCGGTCCTAATTATAAGACCAAGTTGACTTTCTTTGAGAAATTAAGAAAGTTAATTAAATTATTTTAGAGTATTTGTATTTTTTTCTCCAAACTAATTAATTTGACTAATAAACTAATATATAATCTAAGGATACATAACATATAATGAGATTAAGTAACTTATTTAGCTTTTTTAATCCCTTTAAAAAAAATTAACATAGTCTTATAAGATCCTATTACCCATTTTACCCCAATCTCTTCCTCCTTATTTGTAAGGTCCTATTTTTTGAATAGGGTTTGTCTCATTTTATAAGATCCTATTACCCATTTTACCCTAAATTATTTTCATATAGTCCATGAATTAAAGTATTTGACTCAATCCTTTCTTCTATCATATCATCTTCCCTAATGCATTCTCTTTCATCATTTTTTCATCATTACTCTCGTCTTACTCATTCACAAATAAGGGCATATTTAGAAAAGAAATACATTTTTTTTTTGTATATTTATTACTTTTAACTCATTTTAATTGTTTTCTTGAACATCACAATTTGATTAAAAATAACATTATATATATGGACAAGTGAGTATATCTCAATGGTCACGAGCCCTTAGCTTTACATATGTTACACCCTTGGCCTCGTCCTTTCAAGTGACGGGTTAGAGATTTCTTTTATTTGTTACCTTTCCACATTTACTTATTCCTTTTTAGCATGTATCGAGAATGTGTGCAACTTGAGCATTTTGTCGGTTTGGACGTACCTAATATATTGGTAAAAGTATGATAACCAAAAAGTAAATAGTCCTCGCAAGGTTAAGGGTACAATCATCCAAATTAAAATACTGAATAGAATATATATATATATATATATATATATATAGCTATCCCAAAATAGAGGTACAAAATATAATAGGGAATCCCTTATTCTTCGGTCCTTCACCGTATGCCCTTACCTCTCCAAAAAGGCCTTAAAAGTTCAGAGTCTGCCACCTGTATCTACAGATCAGTTTGGGGTTCATTACTATTAAATTCAAGTACTATATGTATGCAATGTACGAATGCAACCATAATCATGAAAATTACAGTCAACATGGCAACATACAAAATATGCATTCAGAACCACAAACAGAAAATCATATACCACAAGCCGTCGAGCTGCCTTACCAAGGCAAGCCCCAGAATCACAAGCCGTTGAGCTGTCTGAACCAGGCCATCCCCGAAATTACAAAGCCGTCAAGCCGCCAAACAAGGCCAGCCTCGAAATCCACATAACTGTTGAGCCGCCTAACAAGGCCAACCCCGGAAAATCCTCATAACCGTCGATCCGCCTAACAAGACTAGCCCCGAAAAATCCTTAGCGCTAGGAACAATGCAAGAGTCAGGGCCTTGAACCCCAACTGTTCTGGATGTATATTGGGCAAACACAAACATGGCATACAAACATACAACAGTAACATATAAAGTACGTGAATAAATAGTTACTACCTGGTGGCTATTCAGAGATTTAAATTTTCACAACTCTTGAAAGCCCTTCCGGATGTGTTTTTACCCTAGACAATATCAATATACCTTATTTTCATTATTTCTATGAATTCCTCTTTTACTTTTAAGAAATCCGAGCAAAACTTCCAAAATTTCAGAAATTCATGTTCAACTTCAAACATTTTTAATTAATTCCAAAAAAATCTGATTGACGTGAAATCAGTGGAAATCGAACCCTTAGGATGTATAGTTTATGGTAAAAATACTTCCAAGTCCAAAAGGGTCCATATTTTATCACGCAGCCACTACTTTGCTCGCCGGTTAGAGAAATATTTCAGCTTCTTGAGCAATTTTCAAAAATTTATTTCTCCTAGTAGAATAATTTAAAAGGTACCAAATTTTATATCAAAATGAAGAACAGGATGTCTACTTTAAGCCTATAAAATTTCAAGACAAAAAGACTTCTATTTAAAAACCACCAATTAAGTGTCACTGCCTAAAATTCCTGAACCTGGTAGTAAGCTGTTTTTCTTTGTTTTTTTGGGGTTTTCGAGTTCGTAAATCTTAAATCTGACCCAATCCCATACAAAAATATTTTTTAAACTCATTGGAACCTTCAAAAATATCAAAATTAGACCAAAAATTCATACTTTAACCAGTTGGACGAAATTCCTAAATTTCATGCTTCAGAAGCTAGTTTCAGGGTTTACCTGAATTCGAAGCTTTAACTGGTGTTCTTGCCTCTTTCTCCAAATGTATGGACTTGGTTGATCACTCCTCTGCCCTTCTTGTATGTGCCCTTGACAGAAAATAATGGGAAGGTTGTTGTCCTTATAAAATGGTTAGAGTGTAGGGAATTATCCGGTTCACGCTTTCGTCCACTAGTTAATAGCATGTTTCAGGGTTTCTTTACTTGCTTCCCAAGAAAATCTAAAGCATTCTAGAAGTAGATTAAGTGGAAAAATTTTATCCATTGGAATCAGATTTTTATGAGTTACCATGTGCAAATTACCTATATTACCCAAAACGCCCTTTTACCCAGTGGTTAAAAGTATGTACCCTATTTTTTTTTGCATGTTTTCTCTTTTCTTTTTCTCCAAGTAATTTTTTATCTTTCCAAGACCTAATGTGGTGCATTCTAGTCCATAAAAATCTTATCCATGTGCTTTTATTTAATTTATCCAATTCACCCTTTAATCCATTGGTCCTTGTTGTGCATCGCTGGCCAAATTAAGTGAGGAAGCAGCGGCTAAAGAAGAAATGTTTCAATCCCAAATGAGCCAGATGAAGGAGGAAATGAATCAAATGAGGCTGCTTTTGAGCTCTCGTCTAGAGACCAGTGTTCCCTTCACACATTCACCTGCACCTATGCAGTAGAGCACTAGAGGGAGCTGCATTGTTGGACAGTCAAAGCAACCTTGTGACTTGTATGTGGAGGATTGTGATAGTCATAGACGATTAGTTGCAAAAGGGACTGTCCACAACTTGGGATCAAATGTACATCATCAACAAATGGCTGATGATGAAGTCAGAGTGTCAGTTGAAAAAGTGATCATTGATGCACCTCTCCCTCTCCCAACTAATCAGTTGAAGCTTGTGAGTGATGTCAAGGGAACCTTCATCTCTTGGCCAGTGAAGCTTGTACATGTCCTTGCTCCTCCTGAAGCTTCATCCCCTCCTTCTCAAGTTCCATCCTCTCGTCAAGCTCCATCCCCTCCTTAAGATCTATCCCGCCCTGCTAAGTTGACTGCCAAGGAAAAAATATCCGATATGGTAAAGAGTGGATATTTTAAAGATAAATCGTGACCTGTTAATGAAGTAGTAGGCCTCGCTCATCCTCAACCGGTTTGCGTTGACACCGATGTTGTAACGTCCCTGTTGCTTCCTGGACAGGAGCTTACTAATCCAATCCTTCAAATGTTTATGAAGTAAATATCTTATTCTATGAGTACATAATTTAAATGCATCGTTTAGACACACATACATATATACTAATTCCCTGATCGATGTCATTATTGTAGGTTCATGCATCAAGAATTGGTTCAATAGAGCAGAATCAATGATTTTGGATTCTTGTGCCTAGTCTATGCAAGTATAACATCCAAGGAGGAGAGACAGTAGTACATATCAAAGAGGTTGTGTGAAGTGAGAAGAAAGGTGTACGTGTTTCCATACTACCACAGGTACATATTACAATTCTTGTCTGCAATTCACTTAATTCTGCTACATATATCACTGAGTACTTTACTACTGTGAATTTTCAGCCACCACTGGCAGTTGATCCTCATGTGCATGGAGGTGCATACAATTATCTTCTTATGCTCCACTCACAGCGATCCAGGGCCTACGTTGATGCAGACCATCAACAAGTAAGCATGTCATTTTTTTTCTCTTGTCTGAAATCTCTACTGTGAATTTTCAATGAACATTATTGATAAATTTATGATTTTGATGATAGTGCCATGAGAACCTTCCAAATCGAGGTAAACAAAAAGCGTGGGTATCATGCCACTTATCCTAAATGGCCCACACCAAAGGTTGGTACATATTTGGACACTGGCACACTGCCTTGTGAACTTGGTCAGTAAGCTATATATGCTCTTATATATATATTTTTTATTCTTTTTAGACCCGTTGGCAACCAACAGAGTCCAACTTATGTGGCTCGTACGTCATGAAACACATATATGATAGTATCAAGCAAGGAATGACTAAATTAACTGCAAAGGTAAATGTATTTGATGTTACATATTATGGCTGAATTTAGTTTACGCTTAATGTTACATATGAAATATGCACGCAAGTTAATTCGCTTTACGCCTTTGATGTTACGTAGGTTTGCTTTGTCTGATCCCTTTCTTGATGATGAAGTGGAGCACATACGCAATGTGTTTTGTGAATATCTGTATGACCTGATCTTAAAGTCAGGACAATAATTAATGTCATAAATTCATTTGTAAATATATGTTGCAGCAACAATAATCTTCTGTAAATTTGTTTATTTTTTTGAACACTTCATTCATTTGTAAATATACATACGCAATGTGTAATTCAATAATAAATTTGTTTATTTTTTCGAAGAATTCATTCATTCATTCTAGCTATTTAGTGCTTGAAATTTGAGGTACAAGATGTTGTAAATGAGCAACGACTTTTAGGACCACATATTTTTTAAAGATCCGGTCCTAAAAGTCCTCGTTTAATTCTAAGAAATTTGGCTAGACTTTTTCTTTTAGGACCGTATATTTTTTCAAACTCCGGTCTTAAAAGTATTCGTTTATTTTAAAAATATGGCGAGACATTTAGGACCACATATTTATTAAACATCCGGTCCTACAAGTCTTCGTTTAATTCTAAAAAATATGGCAAGACTTTTAGAACCGCATATTTATTCGACACCCGGTCCTAAAAGTCTACGTTTAAATTCTAAAAATATGGCTAGACTTTGAGGACCGTATGTCATTTTTAAGCCCGGTCTTAAAAGTGTTCTTTTATTTTAAAAATATGGCATGACTTTTAGGACCGCATATTATTTGACGTCCGGTCCTAAAAGTCTACGTTTAATTCTAAAAAATATGTCTAGACTTTTAGGACCATATGTTTATTACATGACCGATCTTAAAAGTCTTCGTATATCTATAGCGAGACTTTTAGAACCGTATATTTGTCTATTGTCCGCTCCTAAAAGTCATTTTTAAAAGTCTTCATTTATTTTAAAAATATGGCTTAACCGTTAGGACCATGTGATTGTTAAATCTCCGGTCTTAATAGTCTTCCTTTAAATAGAAATGTTAACTCGCTTTTCAGACAAATCATTAGGGTTCAAGAGAACCGAGGTTCTGGCGTTCTACTCAAGCTAGGTCCTCCATTGTCGTCGATTTTACCTCTCCCGATGTTGAGCAGCATTATCGGTTTCCCTTTTCTTTGTCTGTTTTATTTTTGTCGAAAAAAGAAGGAAGATAAAGAAAAGGACACTGAAAATACTCAAATTAGGGCAAGGTAAAACCGACGACAACGACGGTCCAACCTTGAGAAGAATAGTCACTTTGTTTTTATTCGAATAAGGTTAACGATATTTTTGTTTTGTTTTTTTTGTTTTGGGTATGTTCTTAACTGTATTCTGCGAATTTTTAATGTTGATTTACACGAGGACAATGTTTTGTTTTTTTCTTTTTTGTCGGAAAAAGAAAGAAGACAATGAAAAGGATAAGGCGATCGAATATGGAAACAAAAAATTTATTTATTATATTTTTTTAATGCTGCCCCTACAGAAAAAAAAAACATAAAAACATCTACTCCTCCCCATTGTTGTTGGATGGGAGGGAGTCATCGGAGAGGTCGAAGACGTTGTCCTCGAAGGATGGTACTCGACGTCATGGGCATTGAGTACCGCGGTCAGCTTGTTGTTGACGGCGTGATAGACCTTAAACAGTTGGCCCAAGCGTTGGTCTATATGATCGATGCGGGCCAGAAGGTGCTGAATCATTTGGTAGAATGTCGGGTCCGGGGGCAACGGAGGAGGGTACGGAGGTGGAAGAGGATTAATAGGAAAAGGAGGACCTAGTGGTGGTTGAGGTCCTCGTGGTGGTGGAGCAGCCATTACGGTGGAGGTTGTAGAAGTGATGGAGAAGAATGTGAAGGAAGTAAAGCAACATCGGGTTTAAATAGAGAACCCTTCCTGAACAATGTGAAAAGCTGGAAACTTTAATGAGGAGACACATAGTTCATCAGAATACGAGGAGATACCTTGGGAAGTTTATCTGGAAGCCGAAGAGACTCTGAATCATTCATTTGAACAGAGTGTAAGGATACAACTCTGCTATCTGAGTAATTTGAAAAGAATAAACTTTTAATACCGGATATTGTAAAAGATCCGTTCTTAAAACTAATATTTTTTAAGAAAAAAATCTTACTTTTAAAAAAATTGATTGAAAAAAATAAATGAATTTTAGAATGGATACAAGATAAAAGGTCGGTCTTAAAAGTAATTGATTTGATTGAAAAAAATAAATAATAGACTTTTAGGAGCAGATATATTATAAAAAGTCGGTCTTAAAATCAATTGAATTGAAAAAATTAAATAATAGAATTTTAGACCGCATATTTATAAAATCCGCTCTTAAAGTAGATTCTCATTTATCAATTGCATATCTCTCCTGCTCTCTGCCTTTATTAACTCCCCATACCTCTATATCTTTATTAACTCCTCACTACCTCGTAACTCCACACTACGTGGCTCTCTACCCCAACTGCTCAAACCATAGTTAGATACAAGAGAACCACTCGTAGGGGTACTCTTACTCCTAATGCTCGTGTCTTCCGTAGATCGTTATACGGTGCGCCTCCTCCAGCGAGAGTGCGTTCTATTGTGATAGAAGAGTCTCGGGTTGTTGGACCCATTGTTATTTCGGATGATGAAGAGATTGTCGCACCCCTCCTCCATCCTTCTACCGACCCTGTCTATGCTGAGTTCCTCCGTATTCTTGATGATGAAGAAATTGACAACCCCCCCAACCTTTAGACCATGAAGAGGTTCCTGCTCCCCCTCTCCAACCAAATTGGCCCCAAAGACGCGTACCGTTGACCCCTTTCTTCTTTCCTCTAATGATGCGCTGATGCGAATAAGACAGAACTTGCCGATCTCCGGCATGAAGTTAATGCTGCTCGCCTATATCGCCAAGGCTTTGGAGAATAATAAGCTTTAGGATGTTTAGTCAAATTCTTGTTTTTAATAATTTTATGCTTGGTTATCTTTTGTATTTTTTCTTGTGTACATGCGTATTCTCCGGTAATGTATGAAACACTAAGAACTAAGCTTGTGCCTTTTTTTTTTTTTTTTTTTTTTTTTTTTTTTTATATTCTCCGAAATTAAAGAAGCTTATTCTCTAGTTTTCCTTTAATTTTTATTCATTCGGTTGTTGTTGTGCTCGCCAAAGCCAATCCTCTTTTTTTTTTAAAGAGGACTTTTAGGACCAGATGTTTTATAAAATTCCGGTCTTAAAATTAAATGAATAATAAAAATTTAGGACCGAAGTCTTCTAAACCTCCGTTCTTAAAAATTTAATTATATATTTAGGACCGGCTACTTTCCTCTCTCCCGAACTTCTCTTGTCGCACCGAAAGTGATTACTCGTTCTCCCGGTGTTTATGTGTTGCTTCGTCGCTGCTTCGCATTGCTCTCTCGACAATCACTTTCTGGTTCCTTAGCTAAATGTCTATAGACCAAGCTGTAAGAGGTGTTTCGGTTATATAACTTTATGATTTTCCTACTTATCGTTCGGGTTTTCCATGGGTTGAATGAAATTGATGAAATGTTCTTGTGGGTTTCTCTCAATGAATATTGTATTTTGAAGATTATATTTACACTTTAGACCTACCCAACTGACCAACAAATGTTTTGAGGTTACTCTTGTTGTCTCCAACATCAACGTTCGTGGTGGGAGAAGAAAGACTCAGCAAATGCATTTGAATTTATATGCTACAAGTGAGTCCATAAGACCTTCATGCGATGCATTTAATTTCCTCGTCATGCATTTATTTTGCTTCTTGGATTCACTGTGATACATTTATGACCAAAAGTGATTCTTCGTTATGCATTTAATGGGCAAGTTTCTCTGTTAAAAAAAAAAGACATAACCGACATTGAGCATAAATATGCATTTGATGTTGCCTTATTTTATATGCAAGTGTCAATTTTTTCAGATTATGTATGTTAAATCTTTCCATCTATAGGAATTCTACTATGGATCACGATTGGATAAATATTTTACGGACAAGTATTGAATATTAGAATGATGTGAGGATTTTATAGAATTTGCTAAACAAAATGCCCATGATGATAGTGAGAAGTTTTATTGCCATTGTGTAAAATGTTTGAATGAGAGGTGACTAAGTCCTGAAGTTATATACACACATTTAATTTGTGAAGGATTTTGTGAGACTTATACAGTATGGGTATGACGTGGTGAACAAATACCAAGTGGGTCTCAACATGGGGAAGTGGTCTTTGATGATAATGACACGGATATGGATGATCTTATAGATGACATTATTCGTGATGTAGGAGAAGAGACTTTTCATCAATCACATGCATATGGTAATATGTGCGGTGATGCGAGACCTGCTATACCACTGGTGTAAAAAATACCAATTGTTCAATGCTGTATTGAAATTGGTAAGCTTGAAGGTACGTCATGGATGGAGCGACAAGAGTTTTTCTAAAATGCTTGAGGCTTTTAAGGATATGCTTTCAAATGATAATGTGTTGCCGCATCGATATTATGATGCTAAGAAAATACTTTGTCCACTGGGGATGGAGTACAAAAAGATCCATGCATGCCCGAATGATTGCACATTGTATAGAAAAGAGTTTGAAGAGAAGCATAATTGTCCGATATGTGAAACCCCAAGGTACAAGTCAAATAAGGGGCCTGCAAAAGAGTTGTGGTATATTCCAATCATACTAAGGTTCAAGCGGTTGTTTGCGAATGAAAATGATGCAAAAAATTTGAGGTGGCATGAAGATGAGAGGATTTCTAATGGAAAGCTTCGACATCCTGGACGATTCTTCTCAATGGAAGAAAATCGATCAATTATTTCCGAACTTCCGGCGAAGAACCTAGGAACCTTAGGCTTGCCCTTAGCACAGATGACATGAATCTATATGGAAGCCTTAATAAAGATACATAGTTCATGGGTACTCGATTATTTACAACTTATCTCCTATGTTATGCATGAAACGAAAGTACATCATGTTGTCTATGTTGATTTCGGACCAAAACAACCCGAAAATGACATTGATGTTTACCTTGAGCCCTTGATTGAAGACTTGAAGGAGTTGTGGGAAGAAGGTGTCGACGTTTATGACTCTTTCAAGAAGGAGGTGTTTAAAATGCGAGCCATGATATTTTGTACTATCAACGACTTCCCGATATGGGAACTTGTCGAGTACGAGTGTAAAAGGCCATAAAATATGTCCGGTTTGTGAGGAAGGCACACGCTACCATCAACTTCAACATGGAAGAAAGACATTTTATCTTGGACATAAGAGATTTCTTAGACGGGGCCACCCATATCGTTGATTAAAGAAAGCCTCTTTTGGTGGCCAAGAGTATGAAGATGCTCTGGTGGCATTGACTGATGAAGAAGTTTATGAAAAGGTGAAAAATATCAATGTCATCTTCGGTAAGACTGCAAAGAGTAGAAAAGAAACAAATATATAGAAAAAGAGATATATATTCTTCGATCTTCCCTATTGGCGCAATCTTGATGTGAGACACTATATTGTTGTCATGCATGTGGAGAAAAACGTATGTGATAGTATTGTTGGCACACTTCTCAACATACAAGATAGTTCCAACGATGGTGTGAAGGCAAGATTGGATTTGCAAGCAATGAGAATACGCAAAGACTTACATCCAAGGCCATATGGGAAGAGAATTTATTGTCCCCAGCTTCTCATACTTTGTCTAAGGATGAGAAACGAAGTTTTTGTGAGTGTTTACATGGCACAAAAGTTCTCTCGGGGTATTCTTCAAATTCTGAGAGGCTTGTATCGATGAAGGATTTGAAATTAGTAGGCCAAAAGTCTCATGATTGTCATGTCTTGATGCAACAGCTACTCCCAATAGCTATTCGAGGCATCGCTGAATATGATCTTCGAGTCGTTTTAACTAGACTTTGTGTTTTCTTTAGTGCAGTTTGTAGTAAAGTTTTCGAGATTGAAAAGTTGGATGGATTGGAGAATGAAGGATATCTTATCTTGTGCCACCTTGAGAAGCTTTTTCTTCCTACATTTTTTGTCATCATGGTTCATCTAATTGTTCATCTAGCGAGGGAGATAAAGTTGTGTGGCCTTATCCATTTACGGTGGATGTACCCAATTGAAATATATATGAAATTCCTAAAAGGGTATGTGAAGAACGTACACCGGCCAGAAGCATCAATTGTTCAGAAATATGTTTCTAAAGAAGCCATGAAATTTTGTCAAAATTATTTGGCCAAAGTAAGACATATTGGGCTTCACAAACGTCAGCATGCTGAAGGGGGTAGACGAGGGGCTTCAAAAAGAGTGTAGATCCTAATGAATTGTCACAAGTCCACTTATACATCTTGAATAATGTTGATGAAGTTCAAGCCAGCATAGCTGCACATAAAGAAGCTGTAAGGAAAGAAAATCATCGAATGACTGAACAAAAGTTGATTATGAAGCATAACAGAACTTTTGCAAAATGGCTCAAACAAAAGGTCGAGGGAGAGGAATGTGTTTCTGATACAATCAAATGGTTAGCACATGGTCCGAGGTTGATGTCATAAGTTGGAATTCGTATGTGATTAATGGTTATACATTTTAACGAAGTCCCTAGATGATACGACACAGTCGAAACGGTGGTGTTATGTTAGAGGCTGAATCTATGCACTTCTCCAGTTCGAAAGAAAAGAGACCTTTATTGGCAGTCATGCCATATTATGGGGTTATTGAAGAGATTTGGGAGGTGGATTATGTTAAAATTAGATTTCCCATTTTCAAATGCAAGTGGGTTAACGTCAATAATGGTGTTCAGATCGATCGGCTAGGATTTACATTAGTCAATTTCAATGGTAGACGTTTTGAAGATGAGCCTTTTATTATGGCAGACTAGGCGAAACAAGTGTTCTATATCACCGATCAAGAAAATAAAATGTGGTAGCTCTCCAAGGAAAAAGGGGTCATTGAAATTGATGAAGAAAGTCATTCAAATTATGGTCTTCCTGAGAGTACTCCTTTTTCAAGGGGTCTACCGGACATGAACGAAGAAAATGAAACGGATAATGAACCTGGCATAAGAAATGATCATCAAGAAGGGATATGGGAGGATATCACTTTATAAAAGAGTCAATTCATAAGGTAATATTCATATGCAGAATTCTTTGAAAACTTTAAGGTTTTAACTATATTATCTTCCTTCTATGTTCATAAACAATGTCATTGACTATGAAGTTTGTTCTTGTTTTATTTTTGTGGCACGATCCGATCCAAAGGGGCATGTTATAAAAGAGGATGTTATGTTGTTGGGTGGGAATCAGATGAAGGCATGGTGAATATTATATTCGGCATGTATGTTGTATTTGTAACTTATTGTATTTGTAAGTAAGTTATCTTATTGTATAAATTAATTTAGGTGTTGTAGTCATAATATAATCATTAATTAAGAGGCCACATAACTCATGATGAATAATATTTGTATTCTTTTTCCCAATTCAATTTATTCATAATTGTTTATAGCTTGTAGCTTAAAGTATCGACTTTTATGTTCTGGATTTGGTGGTGGATTTGTGTATGTATATATATATATAATCAGGAAGAACAGAACAGGGAAAAATTTGGGAAAATTTAGATCGGAAATAAATAGGCCGGTCTTAAATGTTCAATTGTTAAGACCAGATGTATTTATATGTTCGGTCTTAAAGGTCAGGTGTACACATTTGATATTAAGCCCGGCCTTAAAAGTTGGTATTTTAAGACCGGTATATTTATACGTCCGGTCTAAAATCACATTTTTAAGACCGGATGTATTTATCATCCGGTCTTGAAAGTCAGTCCTTTAAGAGCGCGTATAATTAGTCGTCTGGTCTTAGAAGCCGCTATTTTTTAGACTGTATTCATTTTTGTCCGATCTTAAAATTCCGATCTTTTAAGAGCAGCCTAGTTGTTGGTCAGTCTTAAAAGTTGAGTTTTAGGATCGGACAAAAAATATTTCAAGTTTATTTAGTACGAATTTTAAGACCAAATGTTTTAAATGTCCGGTCTAAAAGAGTTTCTTTAAGACCGGTTCGAGTCCAATCTTAAATGTTAGACTTTTAATATGGGGCCGGAACAAGACCGGTGCAGGGTCTAGTCTTACGATGCCTCTTTGTCTGGTCTTAAAACGTTTTTTTGCACTAGTGTCACCATCTCCTTTAGAATAACATTGTGTCCAACGACATAGGACTCCGCCGTTGGAATAGCACGGAAGTGCGTTTCAGGCGCCTTGGATATGATCTGGGGGCAACGGCTGGAGTATCAGACTTACCCCTGCGCGCAACTGTCATGACCCTCATCATTGTTGTTTAGAGAGGACGATTAGGGGTTTGGGCATAGAGGATTAACAAGGAGGGAGTGAGGAGTTAGGGTAGAAAGTTCCAAAAATGGAGTAAGTGGAGTATGTGAGAATCAATGGGAGCAAGGAAGGTATTTGAGGATTGGGGATTAAAGGAGAAGACAAAGGTGAATGGTTTAGGATTGGGTGATGTACAGGTTAGGGTGTATGGCAGATGGTTGAAGTGGAGGAGTTTGTGGAGAGAGGAAGAGAATATTAGACATGGTGGCATTTTGGTTTATTCTTAATTTGGAATATAAAAATTCTTGATTACAACGAGTGAATGGGAAAAACCAATCATTGTAACTTTAAAAAAAAAAAAAAAAAATATACGAGGTCGTGGGAGGCTCAACCCCAAAAAAAATTGGCAAAGGCTCACACCAACCGCTCTAAAACACCAGACTGGAAGATACGACGGCTGTTTTTAATTGAAAAGTCTTTCACGACATGGAATTATTGAATAGTCCTCCATCTTAGTCATTGTTAATGAAAAATAAAAAGATTGATAAAGTCGAAGGCTCGAACCCTCGACCTCGGAATACTTGCCAAAGTTTCATGCCAACTTTGCCAAGACATCGCTTGTTGAATTGTTCCACAACTGTTGGTCATTTAACAATCACCTATCTTAGTCATTGTAAGAAAAAAAAAAAAAAAAAATTATATGAGGTCATGAGATTCGGACCCTCGACCTTAGGAATATACTTGGCAAAGGCTCACGCCAACTACGCATAGACACTAGCTTGATGAAATTTTGTACAACTTCTTTTAAATAAATAGTCGTGGTATCACAAAATAGAAAAACATTTTCAACGACGAATAGAGTAAAACCAGTCTTTGAATTTCAACACTCAACAACTATTTTTATAAACAATCGATGTAAATTAAAAATATTAATTTTTTTTTAACTTTTTGGGCTTAAATTACAACAATGGGTTTTATAAACAGTCGTTGAAATGTTATTTTTATTACTGTGTTGTTTAAGCAATTGTTGGATTTTAAGAAAAAAATTTCAAAAATGTCACCGTCTCTTTTTTTTTTACGTCGCTTTTTCGATAAAACCGACGTTAATTTGGTGTCGTTAAATCTACTTTTTGTAGTAGTATCTCACACCAATTCGTACTAGTCAATCAAAGATGATGAACCATATATTCTTACCTCGGAGGCACACTAGGATTATTATGTCGATGATGAGAGGCACAAGGATTTGAATATGATGGTTCACTTACAACCTTGAAACCTTTACGATATAGGTGATGGTGATAATATGTCTACGAGAGCGAGCCATTCTAACTAGCCAATTTCGAAAACTTATTCTCAAAAGATGATGATAATGTACCTATAGTCTGATGTATTTTTATAAGTTATACTTTATTATCACTTAATTTAAATTTAATTTTTGTACAAAATAGTAAACTCGCTACTAACATTTTCTCCACACATTTTTTGTAGGGATGATGAAAAATAGTGATTAAACAAATTATACTTTTATTCTTGTAAACCTCAATTTATATATTTTTAAGAAAAATACCAACTAAATTTTGTAGCAGTTTTAAACCGCCACAAACATTGTCACCTATCTTGCTATAAATATAAACCGCTACAAAATCCGTCACATTAGCCGCTACAAGCATCGTAGAGATTCTTATAATTACCCTCACCATGCCTCATTTCAAACCCTCCTCCATTTTTTCCCCACTCCTCTTCTCTCTCATTTTCTCTCATCCATAGAAGTTTTCCCCTGAAAAGATAAAGAGCTGAGCAAACTAATCAAATATAGTAAAAAAAAATTAAATTAAATTAAATCTTCGATTTCAACATTTTATTTTTTTCTTCTTAAATACTTATACAAATTATTTTTTTCTTCTTCTCTAGAAATTTAAGGACTTTTCCCTAATATTTTCAACATTCCTTCCATAATCATCAACATTCATTCCGTAATCAAGTAACATCTAGGGGACAACATAATAAGTCTTTGTTACCTACACATTCTCAATATTAGACCTACATAATATTCATACTTATCTAACTTATTTTAATCATTCTTATCATATAGTAACTACTATCATTCAAATTGTTACTTAAATAATAAAACATTCAGCATAATATTCTAACAATGAACTCAAATTATGATTTTTTTTTTTTTTTTTTTGCAATATTTTGTAGTGGTTTTAAAGTAGCTACAAATTTAAATTCAAACTCATATTAATTTTTTGTGCAACTTTTGAAATTTCATCTAATGTTTACAAATATTTTGGTGCCAATTTTTTCAAATTCCCGGATGTACTTGGTAGCGTTTCATAACCGCTACATTGTTAGAGCCAAATTTTCAATTCTCATTTATCGCCACGCTTTGGGGTCTGCGCCCATTTGTAGCAATTTTATAACCGCTATAAGATTATAAGATAACGTGTCATCTACATATACATCTTATAGTGGTCACATGAAATTGCTACCAATACAGTAGCAGTTCTATTACTTGAGTAGCGAGTTCTAAAAAAATGTTATAAAATCCTTTGTAACAATGTGCTTTGTAGTGGTTTTTGAAACCACTACTATTGTTGTTTGTAACGATTAAAACCACTACAAATATAGTGTTTTTTGTAGTGAAGCTTACTTGGTATATATAGTTCAATACTTTGATCATAATGTGTTTTTAGTAGATTAAATACTAGGTTATTGTGGTTGTGGGTTTCTCATACTTCAATTAGGTCATTAAACTTATTAATTCTAATATCTTTTATCATTAATCCTATGTTCTAATTAATTAAATTAGGTTAGAAAACTTAATTAACTTTATGCCAATTTATAAATTGTCCCCTTCAAAATTAGAGCTTTCTTATTTTTAATCAAATAGACCAATTTTCCCCTTCAGAATTGGCCCTTTCTTATTTTTAATCAATCAGGACCGTAGGTAGGCTAAAAAGTACGCCACTCCATTGCAAAGGTTTCATCATCAAACCTTTGGATGGAAATGAGATTTGAATATTAGCAACTCTAATATCAAATCTTAGAAATTGAGCACTAATCATCATGCCAAAAAGGTTTAACCAGTCTCATATGATTTATAGTCAGCTAGGCCAAACCCTACTCACATTTCCTCCAGAGTCTACGTATCATGTAACTTTTTGTAAAGAAAAATATGGAGAAAAAGGAGGTTATTAGATCCGTTACCTGTTTTAAGTCTTGGCTTTAAAGAATGTCCATGTACATGTTCATGTCCTGCAGCCATGACCAACGACGGATTAAATTAGGGCACATAGGAATAAGCAAGTTTTTTTTTTTTTTTAAAAGTGCAGCCTATATAGCATTTGGCTAAAGTAAAATTGAAAACCTTTCCCCTTGTTAGATTGTTCAGTAAAAATACAATAACTTGGTTTTTTTATGTACGTTTGAAAAGTTAATAAAAAATAATTAAAAACTAGAATCTTTTCTTTGCTCGGTTAATCTTCTTGCTAGTTAACGATTTGAAGTCGGCTTAGAGGCTAGCTGGCATATGATCAGTTGATGACTAGCTAGCAAAGTTTAATTAGTGGATTGTGCAAATTAAAATATCTGTGTGGGAGTTTAGCGTGCCCATTTGAGAAACCATGAAAGCATAGTTTTAAAAGTCTTTTTCCTTGAGGGGAGACAAAACTCCTTTCACGTGCTTACCTCATAAATTGTAAAACCACTTCTAAAAAAACTAAAACAAACAAATATAAAACGTTTCAGTATTGAATCTTTTCAGTTCAAAAGATCAGAAAAGCAAGAAGAGTGGAAATCGGGAACGTGGTCCCACCATCTATTGTAAACGGCGTTTCACGAGAAGGGGTTGAAGGGAAACTGAAAGGCAATTATTACCTGTCAAATTGATAGATGAAAGGGTCATGTTAAATACCAACCAAAATGAAGAGAAACCCTCCAGAAAGGTTGTGCAAGAGAAACTGGAGTACAGATAATTAGTTCTGAGTTTTTATTTTGAGATAGCGATTTGGGTATGGTTCCACTGAATCTATTATCGGCTAAATTCCTGGTCAAACATGAACAAGTAATATCATCAATTTCAAGATGGAAGTACTACATATTTTTTGCTTGTGGTAATGCCTGGTACTCACAGCAATCTCAGTTTAGGAAATGAACCAAGAAAGCTGGGAATTGGTCCAGAGAAGCTGTTATTATGCATATCACTGCAAGTTTAACAGTCAACCAAAACATCAGTACACAGAGACTCCACATCAATCATAAGGCGCATGTTTTAGTGTTTTAGCACAACTTACATTGTCTCCAGTTCAGTCATGGAACTCAAGTCTGGTAGTGATCCTGATAGGCCAAATCTTCCAAGATTCCTGTTTCAGGCCAAATGCAAAAGGAAACACCTTTTGATCACTCATCAAGAAGTTGGTGTGTGTGTGTGAATGTGATCACCACCTTATTTTACCCACACACAGAAAAAAGACAAAGAATGAGATTTACAATGTGGTGACACGTGGAGAGGAATCAGAGTTGCATTCCAGCCATTCCCATGAAAATGAAGATGGAAGGCAAGGGTCAACACTCCATTTCCTAAGCACTTTAAACTCTCTCTGTAGTTCTTCCAATCCTTTCACTGCATAACCAAAAACACAACCAAACAATCTGAGAATTACAGATCACGCAAAAAAAAAGAAAAGAAAAGAAAAGAACAGAATCCCTTACACTGGTTAAAGTAAATAAAATCCTAACCATCATCACTGTTGGTTCCATCTGTAAGTGCCCCGCTAATAGTGTAGATTTCATAGGCATTAAGAAGAGGAGGAAGTGTGGAACTTTCATTTCGGAAGCAGTCACACTTGTGTTTGAATCCGCAGTCACGTTTGTGATGAGCAGCTCCAATACAGCTCCAAAAGGAGGGACGATCCGTCGTGAATAAGGAACTATGTCGATCTCAACTTGAATAGATCTTGTTTCATTGGAAGGAAGACGAGTGACTCAGAGAAGTAGGCTGTAATATAGATAGGTTGGCTTGTGTCAGAAAGGCCAGCGTTAAGATCAATGTCCCATGAAGTTGATGTGGCTGCAGTTTGAAGAACAGCAAGAGGTGGTTGATCTTCTGCTTTGCTTGCATCAACCGATGCAGCTTCGTTTTTCACACTTTTCACTGACTCAGACCCACCTTCTGCTCTCCAAATCCGATCATAAGAATCATCTGATACCTATCAATCAGTTTTCGGTCACTCATCATGTAACATCCTAAATTTTGAGGGTTAGGGATTAAGAATACTACATGGAATTAATTATGAGAAATTGAGTCTAGATAAATGTTAAAATTAATATTTGGAAATTTATGTATATTTTCTCGAAAATTAAGGATAATTAGCTAGTGGTTGATTTTTAGCCTAAACATTTTAGAGATGATATTTAACTACTTAAATAAATTATTTAAGGAAGAAAAATCATTATTTAGGATCAAGGATTATTTTCTAGCACCGATTCCTATTTCCGTATTCATTTTCTTCAGCCCATGTGCATAATAGGATATTGAGCCAAGTCCATATATATATATATATATATATATAATATTCAGCCCACCTCTCATCTTCTGGCCCAACAAGCATTAGATAAAAAAAAAAAACAACAAACAAACAAAGGAAGCAGTAAACTCAAAACGCCAAACAACATACTTCTCTAATACCCATTATTACTTCAACCCATTCCATACTCTCACCAATGGTGAACCCAAGATTTTAGGTTTATGGGTGCACAATCGGTTGTTGGATTGCCCCTGAAATTTTTTTTTAAAGGAAAGTTTTAAACGCATTAAAAAACAAAAGAATATAAACAATAAAAGAAAACAAAATTTCAATTTAACATAGAAAAATAATAATCAAGAGTCAACTAACATTTACATCAGAACAATTACAAAAGCATTCTTCCTGAAACATGTTGCAACCTATAAGCTAACTCATCTTAATGCTTCCTCTATCGAAACCTATAAGATTGTATCTTTCTTTTATACAGGGCACTAAGCAACTGAAGCTATGATTTCCAATTCCAAAGCAACTAAACAATTTGCACTCTATGTCAATTTAGTAAGTAATCCAAAACAAGATAAATTAACATCTAAAGGATGAAAAGACAGTATTTATAATCAATAAACTATGGATAAGTAAACTAAATGAAAGACATCTTTTTATATATTTTGCGTCTCCTTCTCTATGAAAGGTTGCATCGCTCAACTGGCAAAGTGTCTTATGTCGCGAGTTCGAAACCTCTTGGGTGCGGTTTTTTGTGCAGCGTGTTTTAAAAGGATGGTTTCACTTGTGTTTTAAAAAAAAAAAACAGTTATGAAAGAAGTGCGCCCTGGAGGAAATGAACAGGGGTTATGCCAATCAACTCGTTAACTTATAACCAACTAAGCTATCTAGACAAGTTGATATAGAATGCCTTCAAAAAATATATATTATCAAAATTTTAGTGTTTGCCCTTGCCCACATTGGCACCAATGTGGGTGATAGAGATTTGCCGTAATCTCCCAAAATAACTAGATTAGAAAAGGATTTGCAGTATAATGTAACCTGGGTCGTTTCCCAACGAATTCGCAGTCGGTTTAATTTGAACAAAGAATAAAAACGAAACACTAAAATCGGGGTTTTTGATTCGGAAGAGATTGAAAATGGAAATATGCGAAACAAAACGAAATAATACAGATTAAACGAAAACGGAGGATTAAAGGATTAACCCACGATTTCGGATTCACCCACTACCCTTCCTCGACGAAATGATTTATAACCGAACTCGTAATCGACTCTAGACAAACCGAAATCTCGCATTTGTCTAGAAATTCCCTCAACTGAACAATCATTCGAGAATTTGTTCGAATCGATGTGGCACACCTCTGTACGATCCCACGAAATACTTTAACCCGATCCGAACTTCGTCCTTGGGAAATATCGATTTGGGTTTTTAATCAAAAACCCAATCCGAACCAAAAATTGAATTTGATTAAAGGATGCGAAAACAAGTTAGACGGTTACCGATTAGGCGTGAATCCTCTCGGATAGTGGATGGAATCCTCATCGTGGTGGATCAATCTCGAAATTTAGCCGAGCATAATTAAGAAAGACGAAGAACTAATGAAGAACACGAAGAACATTGCGAGAGAATTTGAAAACTACTATTTTGATCCTCAATTCTAAAAACGTGAATGAGAATGTGTTTGTGGCTGCTGCCTCACTTAACCTAAAATGGTAAAACGAAATGGGGCTCCAATCCACAATTCAGGCCTAGAACAAAAATAAAATAAAATGGGCTTTAATTACAAAATTCGAGCCCAAAAATACATATGACTTCGGCTCCAAAATCAACCGCCCTCTTGTCTGAATTTTCTCTTCATGTCTTCATAACAATTGTAGCTCTCTGAATCATCTAAAATATGAGACAAAAATGAAGCAAATCCGATGTCTGGTTCAAGAGTTATGGTAAAAATGGTGAAGCAATGTAAAACTGGAATTTATTATTAAATAATGGCCAAAATATAATAAAAGGCTCAAGGCGCAAATAAGTATAAAAACCGTTATTTATTAGCTAAAGAGTCCTAAATTATAAATCAAGATACAAAAAGTAGTGTATGAAATATTCAATTATCAAATTCTCCCACACTTATCTTTTTGCACTCCCGAGCAAAATTCAAAGAAAAAAGACCTAAAGGAGAAACTCTTCTTTTCTAACAATTGCTAACAATGCAAAAATTGAACAAGGGACACAAAGCTCCAAAAATCAATCAATCAAGACCACAATCCCTTCATCTCAAATTACAATTCATGGTAATCTCAATCAATGATGCTAATCACAAAAGATGGTCTCTCAAATGATGCGCTCAATCAATCAATCTCTCAAGTGTTTAAGGTAAATAAATGTATCGCTCAAATTCTACTCAAGAAAATTGTCCTGCCATAAGCTTGCTCAATTTCTACGTCTCCACTACTCATAACACATGCATGCACAAATCAAGAGAGCTTGTTATGAAAGGTTGCAATGGGGTTAGGGTGAAGGTAGGTAATAGTGTGGAATGAGAGGCTAAGCATCAAAGAAATTAAAAAGAGCACTAATTAACACAATCATTCTCTATGTAAGAAAATTTTTATTTTACTTATATATCTCCTTTCTTTCTATGTATTTTCTTTCTTTATTTCTTTCTTCTTCTTCTTCTTTTTTTTTTTTTTTTTCTTTTCTTTCTTTCTTTCTTTTTCTTTTTCTTTTGTTCCCCTTTTTTTCTTTCTTTTTTTTTTTTTTTTTTGTTGTTGTTGAAAATGAAACTATACTATATACATAATCACAATGACAATCACAAGGACAAAAGCAAACATCCCCCCACACTTAAACTGTTGCACTCCTGAGCAACCCCCACACTTAAACACAAAACCAAGGTGAAACCAATGCTCAATAAATTTTCAAGGTGCGGAATAAAATGGTTTTTCGCTTAGGCTTGTAATGTGGCTTAGAAAAGAATGAGTCAAAAAGGCACAAAGGGCTAGCAAAGGAATCATAATGCAAGGGAAAGGCTATTTGGCCAAAGTAAGGAAAATAAAAGAACGAAAACAAGCTTCCATCATACTTATGCACGTAAGTGAAAAATGTAGTTTCAAAAAGAAAAGGAGCAAGTTCTAGAGAACACAAATCATGAGCAGATGCACACATGAAAGAAAGAATGGCAAACGATGAATTCCATTCATGTAGGCCCAAAATCTCACAAGGTCAACACCAACTTAAGCAACCAACATCACCAAATCAACTACCAAGATATGTAATTGAAGAGTCAAGAATCGTACACCCAACAGAATGATCCTTTAAAACCAAAATGTCCTAGTACATAATATGTAGCAATCATAGAATGCGAGACTGTATTTATTTTCGAAAAGCAAAGTAGAAAAAGAAAAACAAATAGAAGAAAGAGGGAGAAAGAAAGAAGAATACTCCCCAAGGGGTTTATAGAGGATAAGTGGCATCAATGAGGAAAATCTCTGCTTCCTCAGGCTACTGCTAGGATCCCTCATGAAATGGCTTGAGGCGATGCCCATTAACCTTAAAGGTTCATCCCGGGTGGATCACATATCTCAACAAGACCCAAATGGAAAAATGTTAGTGATCTCAAAAGGGCCATCTCATTTAGATGGAAGCTTACCAGCATAAACTTCAAACGAGAGTTAAACGAAGAACTTTCTCGGCCCACAAAAATTCTTTCCTCAGAATATGCTTATGCCTTAGTCTTTTCCTTGTACAACCGCGAACTCTCATAGGCATCCAATCTAAGCTCATCCAACTCTTGCAATTGTAGCTTCCGCTCCATCCCAGACTTGGCCAAATCCATGTTACACTTTGTTTAATGGCCCAATAGGCTTGATGCTCCAACTCAACCGGAAGATGACATGCCTTACCAAAGACAAGCCGATAAGGAGACATCCCAATCGGAGTCTTGTAAAGCGGTGCGATATGCCCACAAAGCATCCTCTAATCGCTTACTCCAATCTTTCCGAGTAGAGTTAACGGTCTTCTTGAAGGATTTGATTAATCTCTCTATTTGAGACTTCGGCTTGACCGTTGATTTGAGGATGGTATCTTTGTGGAGACCTTGTGAAGCACTCCATACTTGCGTAACAAGGCACCCATGCTTCGGTTGCAAAAATGGGAGCCTTGGTCACCGATAATAGCTCTAGGAATGCCAAACCTGCGAGAAAATGTTAGACCTAACAAAATCCACCACCACGAAGAATCATTAGTTCGGGTGGCTTTCACCTCAACCCATTTCGAGACATAATCAACGGCCCGATGTATGTAAGTATAACCATATGAAGCGGGAAATGGACCCATAAAATCAATACCCCAAACATCAAAGATATCACAAAACAATATAGGGTTAGGGGCATCTCATGCCTACGGGAAATACTCCCCGCTCTCGACGGTTATCACATGACTTACAAAACGAGATGAGAATCACGAAAACAAGGAAGGCCAAAATAATCCACCGTCTAATACTTTCCTAGCGAGTTCTTTGTGGTCCAAAGTGACCACCACGAGTGAAAGCATGAGCAAAATGCAATATAGAGTGAAACTCATGATCGGCACACATCTCTTAACTACTTGGTCACTACAAAATTTCCATAGATAAGGGTCATCCCAAACATAATATTTAGACTCACTCTTTAATTTAAGGGTTTGGGCCCTAGTGGAATCTACGGCAAAACACCGGCTACCAAGTAGTTAACCAGATCGACATACCATGGAAGCTTACCTTGCAAATGTAGAAGGTTTTCATCGGGAAATCATCCCGAATAGAAGAGGGGTGAGAGGGAGAATGAGCGATGCGACTCAAGTGGTCGGCTACCCAGTTTTGTGCTCCACTTCGTCTCGAATCTCAACATCAAACTCTTGGAGCGGCAACATCCACCGGATGAGTTGTGGCTTAGCATCTCGCCTTTTTCAAAAGAAACTTCAAAGCGGCATGGTCGGAGAAAACAACTACTCTACTTGCTAGCGATATGACCTAAACTTATCAAAAGCAAATACAATAGCCAACAACTCCTTCTCGGTAGTGGTGTAATTGGATCAAGCGATCCAAAGTCTTGGAGGCATATGCAATCACATGAGATGCTCTTTCAACTCGTTGTGCCAAGATAGCACCAACCGCATAGTTGGAAGCATCACACATCAACTTGAAGGGGAGGCACCAATCAGGGGCTTGGATCACTGGGGCAGAAGTCGTGGCAATGCTTCAAATGATCGAAGGCCGCCTTGCAAGCATCATCAAATACAAAGTCGTGTCCTTATGTAGAAGGTTGGACAAGGGTCGGGCAATCTTGCTGAAATCCTGAATGAAACGCCGATAGAAACCTGCATGACCAAGGAAAGAGCGAACTTCCCGCACAGATGCGGGGTAAAGTAAAGCAGTAATTACATCTATCTTAGCAGGATCTACCTCAATCCCTTTTCTAGACACTATGTGTCCCAAGACTATACCCGACTCAACCATAAAGTGACACTTCTCATAATTCAAAGACAAGATTAGACTCAATACACCTATGCAAAACTCTAGAAAAATTAGCTAAGCATGCATCAAAATCAGACCCATATACAGTGAAGTCATACATAAAAACCTCAATGCAGTCCTCTAGAAACTCAGAGAAAATGCTTACCATACAACGCTGAAAGGTGCCAGGTGCATTGCAAAGGCCAAAAGGCATCCTTCGGTAGGCATATGTTCCAAAGGGGCATGTGAAGGTCGTCTTCTCCTGATCCTCAGGAGCAATATGGATCTGGAAGTATCCGGAGTAGCCATCCAAGAAGCAGTAGTGAGACTTACCAGCCAATCGCTCTAACATCTGATCAATGAAAGGTAGAGGGTAATGATCCTTGCGAGTGGCTTGATTGAGTCTCTTATAGTCGATGCAAACTCTCCAACTATTCTGAACTCGAGTAGGAATGAGCTCATTCTTCTGATTGGCTACCACAGTAACTCCGGATTTCTTGGGAACCACTTGGACCGGGCTAACCCAACGGCTATCGAAATGGGATAGATGATACCACTTGCGAAGCTTAGTGACCTCCTTCTTCACCACATCAAGGATAAGAGGATTAAGGCGTCTGCGGGGGTGCCTCGCCGGCTTAGAGTCCTCTTCCAACGAATTCGATGCATACACATGGAAGGGCTAATGCCAACGATGTCGGCTAATGTCCACCCAATGGCTTTCTTGTTCGCCCTCAATAAGCTTAGCAGCTTCTCTTCTTGGTCGGGAAGAAGATTATTTGCCACAATGATCGGCAACCGTTCATCCACCTCTAGAAATGCATACTTCGGGTGATCTCGGAAGGGATTTCAACTCAAGTTTGGGTGGTTGCTCGAGTGGAGGGAAGAAGCTTGGGTGGTTGTTGCAACAACTCGATGTCATCACACTGGAAATGCACGAAACCACATTCAAAAAACGAAAGGGACCGTGTCTATACGGCTCAATGTTAACATCGAATCAAGCTTATCAAAATCGAGTTAAGCTCATCAAAATCGAATCGGGATGCACATTAGGATCGGGGTGCAGCTCAAACTCGAATCAATATCGGAATCCACATGTAATGTAGAATCACCAAGCAAGTCGAATCACCAAATAATGCGGCATTAAGCAAATCGGTGCAAACGAGCACCATTCATTATCGGCACATGCACAAATGGGAGAATCACTCTCGGATGCAAAATCGGGATAATCGACACCAATCGGCAATAACATCATCCACGGTATCATCAATCACATCAATGCGAAAATGAATGTTCTTCCCTAGGATGTTTCATGGCATCAAAAATATTGAAATTCAGATATATCACCAAACTCCATGGAAAGAGTACCCCGAATGCACATCTATCTTAGTCCTAGCCGTTTTCATGAAAGGCCTTCCTAGAATGATTGGTGACCTACTCTTTGGGAGACTCATCCTCCATATCCGAGATGTAAAAATCAGCGAGGAAATATCGGTTCATTAACTTTGACTAATACATCCTCAACTAAACCCGAGAAGGATGAACATTACTCCTATTAGCTAACGAACAACAACACCAAGTAGGATGTAAAGGACCAAGACCAAGAGACTTATAAATAGATGCGAGGCATGACATTAATAGAAGCACCTAAATCTAGCATGCAATCATCAAATCTATAGTTACCAAAACAGCAAGGGATAGAAAACGTCCCTGGATCCTTGAACTTGCGAGGCATCGTAGGCGGATGAGTCTTGATACATTCTTTCAAACTCACTCGTTCACTCCCTTTCGATCGCCTCTTGTTGGTGCACAACTCCTTCGAAAACTTGGCATATTTAGGAATTTGTTTGACGCATCTAAGAGAGGAATGTTGATCTCTACTCTTGAATGTCTCAAGTATATCCTTCTCTTGTGCTTTTTCTACCAACTTCTTGGATTGAACTTGCTCTACGAGGGAAAGGAAGAGGAATGGAGATGTCTTCCTCTTCACCTTGCTGCTTTGCCTTTTTATTTTTGGAGTCAATCTTCACATTTTCTCGACTCTCTTCGATGTGGAAGTCACATCTCGCAGGGTTTAGGTTCCTCCAATTGCTTGCCGAACAAAGGGAGATAGCACTCACATTCCCTTAGGATTAGGAATTGTTTGTGAAGGAAGAGTGTTGGATCCCTGAGGTTGAGCTGGTTCAATGATGTTGCCAACTACCCAATCTGTGTTTGCAAACTCGAATGGAAGTGTCGGTTCTTTGTCGAAACTCCATGTTGGTGTGACAAATTGCTTCATCATATCCTCGGGAGGAACCACCACTACCACTACTACTAGCTTTGTTGTTGTCTTTGCTGTGGAGGTGCACATATGGCTGGTCGAGGAGGTGGTGCTTGGCAAAGGCAAAGGAGGTGCAGATTCTTTGTTGGAAATTCCGTGGTCATCTTGTCTCTGTTGGTAATTCCCGAAATTTTGCTAATATTGGTTACTCTGGTTTTGATTCGGTTCCAACGGAAATTGGGGTGATTTCTCCAACCGGGATTGTAGGTGTTGGAGAAGGCATTATTCGCTAGTATTGTGGCTTTCCCGGAAAAACACCCACGAAGCTACTTGGCGGTCTTGATAAGCGAGGATCATGCAAGGTAGGGCAAGAGTCGATAGAATGGTAAGGGTCGAGAACAGAACCCACATGAGTACCCAATCGAGGAGGAGAAGATTGTACTGTACGTATCCTTGCCACTGTCTCACCGAGAGAGGTCAAATCATCAAGTCTATTCTCTAATCTCGAGAATCGTACTGGACTGGAGGTGTTTGGACATGGTAAACAGGAGTACTATTGGCCCTGGTGCCAAATTGCTGAGAGTTGGCTTCCATCTCGGATATCAATTCTCGGACATCCTCAAGTGTCTTGTTACGTAGAGCCCCACCGCTAGAAGCATCCACCAAACCTTTATCTACTAGTAGTAGACCATCATAGAAATGGGTAATCAAGAGTTGCTCAGTGATCTGGTGGTGTGGACAGCTTGCACATAACCTTTTGAGCCTCTCCCAGTACTCATACAAAGTCTCCCCATTGGCCTGTTTAATGTTGGCAATTTCCTTTTTGATCGCAGTTGCTCTTGAGGCGGGGTAATATTTCTCCATAAATAACCTCGAACATCGATCCGGCTCCCAATAGATGAAGGTTGAAGGTACAACGGCCTCTTTGGCTCCACCTTCCAATGAGAAAGGAAAAGCTCTCGGCTTGATTTGATCTTCATCAATGGCATGTGGTTTCATTGTCTTTAGCATTAGATGGAATTCCTTCAAATGCTTAATGGCACACTCACCGAAAGACCATGAAACTTAGGCGGCAAGTGTATTAGACCAGATTTAAGCTCAAAGTTAGCGACAGAGGCGGGATATTGAATGCACAAAGGTTGATAATTAACATCGGGTTCATTCAATTCCTTTAAAGTAGGACGATTTTCCCGTTCTTCCGCCATAATTTCGAGTTAGGAAAATTGCTACTAGAATCGTGAAAACAACAAGACTATCGAAGTACTATCGAAACACAATCGAAAGATCAACGTAATGAACACAATCGAATGGTCGACTTAAGTTCAATGTCCAATTCGGTATTAATCCCACGACTTAGCCTAACAACTCTTCTAGCGGTAAGAATTGCTCTTTCTATTTCGGGATCAAATGGCAACAAGTCTTCGGATTGATAGTGCTCCTAGTACTCATGCGGATAGTCACAAGGCGAATCTGCAGAAAATCAGAATTACGAAAATGCCACCAGCCAATCGAATTTAAAAATGCCACTAAAAGTGGTAAAAAGGAGAAAAACACTAAGACACACAAAAGTAAACACAAAAACAAAAACCTATGGTAGAAATTGACCTAAACAAGTCCGAAACACTATCAAATGATTTTTAAAATTTTTGGGACTTGGACAAGGCAACTCTAGACCATTGGGAACCCAAAAATGGAATAAAAAAACTTCAAAAATTGAAAAAGTGGTCTAAACGATGGAATTTGGCAAAATGGAGCTTAGCACATGGAAAATCAAAGATTTTCTATGTGTCATGTGAGATAGGCCATTTTCTATCACTGTACCAAATTTCAGCCCATTCGAGATACTCCGAAAAAACTAACTAGTAGAAATCAAAAAATCAAAACTTAAAACAAATAAAAAGTTGTCTAAACGTTGGAATTTGGGGAAAATAGGGTATACCTCACTCCCTACTTGGGAGTGATTCTTTCTTAGAATGCCCAATTCCTTGTGAATAAGACCTGGTTTGAGTGATCTGGGTCAGAAAAATTTCTATCCAGCCACCCGAACCACCTAAACTACCGAAAAATGAAGCTATTTACACCACTGTTACTAATCAAACCGATGCAAATTCCCCAGCCGGCGCCATATTTTGACAAAGAGATTTACCGTAATCTCCCAAAATAACCAGTTAGAAAAGGATTTGCAATATAATGTAACTTTGAGTCGTTTCCCAACGAATTCGCACGGTTTAATTTGAACAAGAATAAAAAAAATAAAAATCGGGGTTTTTGATTCAAAAGAGATTGAAAACGGAAATATGCAGAAACAAAACGAAATAACATAGATTAAACAAAATGAGGATTAAAGGATTAACCCACGATTTTGGATTCACCCACTACCCTTCCTGGACGAAACAGTTTATAACCAAACTTGTAATCGACTCTGACAAACCGAAATATCTCGCATTTGTCTAGAAATTCCCTCAACCGAACAATCATTCAGAATTTGTTCGAATCAGTTAGCGCACCTCTCGTATGATCGCACGAAATACTTTAACCCAATCCGAACTTCGTCCTTGGGAAATATCGATTTGGGTTTTTAATCAAAAACCCAATCGAACCAAAAATTGAATTTGATTAAAGGATGCGAAATGAGTTAGACGGTTACCGATTAGGCGCGAATCCTCTGGATAGTGGATGGAATCCTCATCATGGATCAATCTCAAAAATTTAGCCGAACATAATTAAGAAAGACGAAGAACTAATGAAGAACGCGAAGAACACGAAGAACATTGCAGAGAATTTGAAAACTACTATTTTGATCCTCAATTCTAAAAACGTGAATGAGAATGTGTTTGTGGCTGCTACCTCACTTAACCTAAAATGGCAAAATGAAATGGGGCTCCAATCCACAATTCAGCCCGAACGAAAATAAAATAAAATGGGCTTTAATTACAAAATTCGAGCCCAAAAATACATATGACTTCGGCTCCAAAATGGACCGCCCTCTTGTCCGAATTTGCTCTTCATGTCCTCATAACAATTGTAGCTCTCTGAATCATCTGAAATATGAGACAAAAATGAGGCAAATCTGATGTCTGGTTCAAGAGTTATGGTAAAAATGGTGAAGCAATGTAAAACTAGAATTTATTATTAAATAATGGCTAAAATATAATAAAAGGCCCAAGGCCCAAATAAGTATAAAAGCCATTATTTATTAGCTAAAGAGTCCTAAATTATAAATCAAGATACAAAAAGTAGTGTATGAAATATTCAATTATCGGTGGGTCCGCACTGCTCTCAGCCCATTAAACCCCACCTGGCCCAATGGGAGTCATTCTAGATCCTAGGTGCCTAGGTAAACATCTGAAGGTAATATATGGCTTGCCCTGTTCAACATCGGTATGACCTAGGAGGAAGGGAGATTTCGCGCTGTCCTTGGATTGTGGGTGAACCCAATTCCTCTCATGCACATATATACTCCAGTCAACAAATGCTCACGCTTCCTTCCATTATATTTCCGCCACCCCATCCCTCTCATTCTCCTTTCAACAGCTCACTCTCTACCAGCACAACCATTTAATTAAGCTAATATCCATTCCTTCTCCCTCATTCTTCCATCTGGCCTCATTCTCCACAACACACATTTACTCTTCTTTAACTTCAACTTTCTGATTTCCTCCATAGACACAACTCATACCACTCACATACATGACACCTCCTCCATCTCATTCTACCATCCTCTAACCGTCACCTCCTTCCTTCTCCCTCTCAACTCCCCTGTGAACCCCTCTCCTCCAAACCACCATCAATCCTTCACCCCTTTCTCTCATTGTCAGCTAGGAAGGCAAGAAAAGGAAGAAGAGAAATCCAAGAAGGTAAGGTGAGTTGCAATTTCACCATTCATCTTCTTTGCATGTCAAGATTTAAGGGGTAAAATCCACATGCATGTATATTTCTCTTGATTATAATGAGAATCTGGAGTGTTTAAGCCATACATATTTGTTATAAGTTCATGAAATCTAATTTTTGGAAGCTTAGAGTCATAAAATATAGTTGCATGTTGTGTTTTCCACCTCTGCAACATGATCCAAAAACAGAGCATAATGTGCACATAATTTTCGTGGCTTATAGGTTGATTTTTTTTTTCCTGAATTTTTTACAGGAATAGTACTCTCTTTAAGGTTTAAAATGAGTTTTGGATCACCAAAAACGGAGGTCTATAACTCAAGTTATGATTTTTGGAAGTTGAGCTATAAATCTGGAAATTTCTGGTATGCTTCTAGAGCAGTAAAATGGCGTTGTATTTTGGACCAAGTAAACAAAGTCAATTTTTTAGATATGTAGTAGACACATATAGTTTTAATTTGATAGGTAATTTGTCAAATTTCGATAAGTATTGAAAGAGTTATGATTTTTCAAAGATTGGTCAGGAAGTCTGGAAAATTCTGGACATTATTTATGTTTTTTGAAATTGGGGAATTTTCTCAGCCATAAATCAACTTGGTGACTTTAATTTATGAAAATAGACTTATCAAGGTTAAATTAGAAATTGGAATCACTCTATTTGGAGTTATATCGGTCAAATTATGAAATTTCCAAATTCCAAGAAAGTTAAAGGCTGAATTTTTGATAAGTTTTAAAATAGACACACAAGTTGTGAATTATGTGTAGTATTCAAAGTAAAGTTTTTTTTGGATATATTGAAAGGTTAAATAGATGAAATGATATTTATTCTATAGTAAATAGTATTTAATTAAATAAGTCTCAATCGGTATACATCTCTATTCTTAAGGATACTAAAGGACAAGTATTTTGGGGTGAGTCTAGAGAAGAAATAATATTAATTATGTTATTAAGATTAAATTGGATAATGACCCATCTTTATATAAATGTAATTTATAGGAACTCGTAAGCCCGCTCGCATCACAAATTACTTGGACGCAGTTAAAGTGACCACGCACACAGGTGGTAACTCTAATCTTCTTAGAAAGGGCAAAACCTACCCGGTTCCTAACCCATCTCTCCGAGGACCAACCTAGAACCTACTCGGTTCCGAGTCCCAGAACCTACCCGGTTCAGGATTCCTCAGCACATAGGAAAACCTTAGAGCGGAACCTACCCAATCCCGAATTCCTCCGCACAACAGTGAATGGCCAACACTTAAACATATTTATAAAATCACTTTTCACACATCATGGAATTTAACTATACACAAACATACACACAAATATAGAAGATTAGAGTTACTACCTGTGTGCGTGGTCACCTTAACTGCGTCGAAGTTATTTGTGGTACGAGCGCATGTGGGAGTTCTATAAATTACATTTATATTGTAATAACCCGATATTTGAGAATTATAATAATAATAATAATATAATATAAAAAATAAAATAATTAATCGAGACAGTGAGCCAACATGTAGTAATAAGATAATTATGTCACTAATGTGAAAATATGGGTTTAATATCAGTAAATGGATATGCGTTTATTTTTTTTTATTTCTTTATTGGGAATGCTAACCAAAGTGGGCTTGTGGTTTAATGGCACAAAGGTGGTTTTAGATTTATGAGATTATGGGTTTGAATCGTGGCTATGCTATGGAAGTAATTTTTATTCTTTAAGTACCCAAAGAAAATTACTGCAGTGCCTCTTGTAAAAAAAATAAATAAAAATAAATAATGATAATAAACAGCATCATATATTTTCCCTTCTTTTACTTTTCCCTTCCCATCGTCTTATACGATGGATACAAAGTGGGAAAAGTTTCCGAGACTTCTCCAATTCATTCGACCTCCTTCCTAGGTTAGTCGACCATTCTTCCTTCTCGTCGTCGCACCGTTGATCGTTGTTATGGGTGTAAAAATCAGCGGATTCTTCCTTTTTCTCTCTCGTTTGGCACGTCTTGGGCTTTGAGGAAGGCCGAGCTTCATCTCTCCCGTTTTGTGGCGTAATTTTGGGACCCTGGGTATGTTTGAAACTTGTTCCCTGAAGCCATTTCCTTATTATATTCCTCTTTGTCCATTGGTTGTTGCTATGACTTTTGGTGTTCAATATTTTTCCCCCTTTTATTTCTTCATCCCGTTCTGTGTGGCTAACTGATAGGGAAAAAAGAGAGCTAGAATGTTGATTGAAATTATTAGGCTAATAGATGTATTGAATGAAGAAGTAATTATTAGAACTGCAATCTCATTTTTCTTCCTCCATTTTTCATACCGCCTTAATAAGTGGGTGGGTACAAAATGTCTTTCTTCTTTTCCATTCCCTTGTTGCGTCAAGTCTAAGAGGAAATGTTCTGTTTTGGATGATTGTTTTTATGATTGGGACCTTGTTGCACACAAGGTGTTTGTGAAAATGTGTAGAAGAGGAATTTGGTTTGAATTTCATCTTCTTGCTGCAGTTGATTGTTCAGATTGGGACAAAATTTGGAGTTGTATTTAATGGAAGCATTGAAGGAGAAGATATTAATATTCTCACAATCTTTTGTCTAATTTCGCTAGAGCAATGATATGGATTTTGGTGTTGATTTTCTTTGTTCTAAAGTGACTCTGAATAAAGTACTAAGTGAGGAAGCATAATAAGTTATACATGGATGTTAGGGAGTTGTTGAGCAAGGAGCGTCAAAATGCATAAAAAAGGAATATGGTGGAAACATGCATAAGATTTGGGATTGAAGTTTAATGCAACTGTTTGAATGTTGATTATTGTTTAAAAGAGGGACGAGTTTTTTTTTTTTTATGCTTTAGTGGGTGATTGTTGAATTTGCCATTGGTTATGATGATATATTAGAATATTAGTTATGGAATTCAAAGTTTTATCCCGTATGAGGAAGTTTGAAAAAGGCATACAAGTGTGTATATACGTATATGTATCATTCTTTACATCTATTGAATTGGTATGAGCTTAGAACAGTGGATGTGCTTATAGGCTCATTGAAAGTTATTGCTATATAATCTGAATAAATTGGATTGATACTTGCAACATTGGTGACCATAATAATAGGATGGGTATTGCTAAATAAGTAGCAAAGTGCGGATTTAATTAAATGGGTTCTTTGAATTTTCATAAAGGTTGTGAGAGAGGAATTACAATAGCTTTGTTTGGGCATCAAGACGTGAGAAGTGGACCCCACGGGAATGTTGCTAGTAAAGTGAATTGTAGGTATTTGGCAATTTAGCGGTGCATGAATAGCGTCCCATTATCATTTTTATAAATGATATATTTTACTTGCTATAATTTTATTAAATTATCGGCTTTCTTAAGTACTAGTTTCTTCAAGATAGTTTTGTTGAGATTATATCAATTGCATATTGCTATTTATATGTTTAAATGAAATGATGATTTTATTTAAGGTTACTACTTCCATAACCTTTTATCGTTTATGAATTTTTATGGAAAGAATTAACAAGAAAATTTCTGAGATATTCTTTGTAAACTCTTATATTGAGATGGTCTTATATTTAAAATGCCTTTATGCAAGTTACTGTTATATGAAAAGACTTTTGACTGATCGGGTCGGAAGAATATGTTTTGAGATTTTGTAAACTTTCATGTTGGGGCATTCTATTATGTTGTATTCGATCTGAGTTAACTTGTTATTGGAAGAAGAATTTTCATTGTTTTGATAAATTAGCCCCAAGCATGCTTGAAAACATTTTCGATAGGACTGAATACAGAACGCTGGTTACTAACAGCAGTACTGTTAGTCCTTGGTGCACCATGGTTAACCTCGAGCTCGCTTGATATTCGTGGGATTCGTTTTCACGCTTGTTATTCGTGGGTCTTATACCTGCGCTTGTTTCGTAGCTTCGTGCTACGCTTGTTTTCGTGGCTTCTATGCCGCGCTTGGTTATTTTCCCTCGTGGACTGTGTGTCCACGCTTGTTTTCGTGGCTTCTATGCCGCGCTTGGTTATTTTCCCTTGTGGACTGTGTGTCCACGCTCGTTCCGTCTTGTTGAGGTCCTACGGAAAGATGAGATTTGAGAATTATGGTTTTAATTGATTATGTTAAATCGAATGTTTTATTATGTACATGGATCTATTTGATTAATGATATTTTATATAGTTTTACTTATGTTTATGATTGTTTACTATAGAAATCAAAGTTGATTGTCAAATTGTTATGATCCGTAGTTAAATCTATTTAAATTATTTTCATTAGCATTTCATTAAATTTCATAAATGGGACGTTATTCACCGGAAAATTATTTTTGGTCTCAGACAGTGTAGCTGACTTGGATCCTCTTGGTGATCATTGGAGGTCCATACTGATGTTCGAAGTTGCAGCGTCATGTTGAAAATTCTCAGTTAATGCAACATTCATACCTTTGTATTTATTGTTGTAATTTAGGTGCTCCACGTATGCTATAGATAGGGTCCTCACCTGATTTGCATGTTGTGTATTTGATGATAAGGAGCAAAGCTCCTCTTGCGATATCGAGACTATTGTAGAATTTTTGGGAGGTCCCGCTTGCGGGTGATCCTATCAAATTTTCTACAAAAGTTAATTAGTTATGTGAAATATGTTTATGGTATTTATTTTACATATATTGTAAATATGTCTATATATAAGTATTAGAAATTCTATATGTTTTAAGGCTTAAGGAATGTGAGTTCACTCACATTCTGTGTCGGTCACCCCTAAATTTTTGGGGCGTGTCATATATAAAGATTGATTATTATCCAATTTAATCTTAATAACACAATTAAGATGATTTCTTCTTTAGACCCACCCCAAAATACTTGTCCTTTAGTATTCTTATAACTAAAGATGTATACCAATTAAAACTTATTTAATTAGATATTATTCACTATGAAATAAATATCATCTCAGCTATTTAACCTTTCAATATATCCAAAGAAACCTTTACTTTGAAGGTTACACACAATTCACAACTTATGTGGCTATTTTAAGACATATCAAAAATTCAGCCTTTAACTTTCTAAGAATTTGGAAAGTTCATAACTTGACCGATATAACTCCAAAAGGAGTGATTCCAATTTCTACTTTGACCTTGATAAGTCTATTTTCATAAATTAAAGTCACCAAGTTGATTTATGACTAAGAAAATTCCCCAATTTCAAAAAACATAAACAATATCCAAAATTTTCTAGATTTCCTGACCAAACTTTGAAAAATCATAACTCATTTAATACTTATCGAAATTCAAAAAATTACCTATCAAATTAAATCCCTATGTGTCTACTACATATCTCAAAAATTTCATATTTTTTTGACTTTGTTTACTTAGTTTGAAATGCAATGCCATTTTACTGCTCCAGAAGTATACCCAAAATTTTCAGATTTATAGTTTAACTTCCAAAAATCATAACTGGAGTTATAGACCTTCATTTTAGGTAATCCAAAGCTCATTTTAAACCTTAAAGAGAGTACTATCTCTTGTAAAAAGTTCAGATAAAAACTCAACCTCTAACCCACGCAAATGACGTGCACATTATGCTATGTTTTTGGATCATATTGCAAAGGTGGAAAACACAACATGCAACTACATTTTATGACTCTAAGCTTCCAAAAATCAGATTTCATAAACTTATAATAGACATGCACGACTTAAACACTCCATATTCTCTTTATAATTAAGAGAAATATACATGCATGTGGATTTTACCCCTTAAATCTTGACATGCAAAGAAGATGAAAGGTGAAATTGCAACTCACCTTATCTTCTTGAATTTCTCTTCTTCCTTTCTTTGCCTTCCTAGCTGACAGTGAGAGAAAGGGATGAAGGTTTGATGGTGGTTTGGAGGAGAGGGGTTCACGGTGGAGTTGAAAGGGAGAAGGAAGGAGGTGACGGTTGGAGGATGGTAGAATGAGATGGAGGAGGTGTCGGGGTGGTGTGAGTCGTGTCTATGGAGGAAATGAGAAAGTTGTAGTTAAAGAAGAGTAAATGTGTTGTTGTGGAGAACGAGGCCGGATGGAAGAATGAGAGAGAGAGAATGGATATTACCTGAATTAAATAGTTGTGTAGGTAGAGGGGTAAGCTATCGAAAAGAGAATGAAAGAGGGATGAGGTGGCGGAAATATAATGGAAGGAAGAGTGAGCATTTGTTGACTAAAGTACATATGTGTATTGTAACGTCCTCCATTTTACATTAACGAAATTACAAATTAAGGATTGATCAACGACTAAATAATGCTTCATTGCTTGCCAAAATATACAAAATAAATCAGAGTATGCAGAATGAGCCCTAACGTGGCAATATACAATCATCCAACGTATACTAAAAGATGGAAGCACTACTGTCAGAAAAGTAGCCTAAGCTTCCGAAGTTTTCCCTGATCGACCCGGACGGGAATTATCACCAGGAAAAATGTGGTAACCATCAATCCAACTCATTACGAATATTAATATGTACTAGTGAGGTGCCATGTGGAACAATTTATATAACATAGTATTTTAAAAAAAAAGAATATATATATAATTTGCCAATATCCACATCATAAAAATTTCATATCAGAAATTATGTATCATAGTTTTCATTAACACAATTCCCAAGATACCTCCCACCAATCCAACCGAACTGCCTTATTTCCTCCGACTAGACCCATGGGCTAAGTTACATCCATATTACTGGTTACTCAAAAGCTCACTGGTCATGTGATGAGGACCGGCCAAAATCCTCAGAGCACATGTCCCAGACCATGGGCCTTTTCCCTCATTGAACATGTGGGGTGTCGTATGCCCTCATTGAACTAGTGGGCCAGTCCCTCATTGAACAGTGGGACAATAGAAAGCCAACCATCGTGCACCAATGGAGGCCTCACCACGTGGTGGAATATATTACTTCATTTCCTCCCAATTCAACCCTTCCCATAATTATCATAATGAATATCAAAATATCAAAACTCTCAATTCTTATGTAGAAATTCATAATTTAAATCATAAGGTTCCGCAAGGCAATTTATATTAAAAATATTCATAATGATTTCACAAAATACTCACAAACAACATATCAATATACATAACAACTGGAAAGTGGTTACCTCTCGCGGAAGCTAACTATTATAACACTGCTCCTAATCCACATGCCAAAGATCAATCTCAACTTCGCGAGTATAACTACAATCTCCTGTGTTAGAAACTCGAACTTCGTCAATGTCCTAAAGTAAGGTCATCGAATTATTAATTTTCCTTTCTAATTATTATTTTAAAAAAAAATTCTCTTTTCTATTTATTATTTGTTCCTCTTTTAATAATAGTAATATTATTTATTACTATTATTTATTATACTATTTATTATTATTTGTCTATAATTATTTTAAACTCTCGGGAATCATCCTAGACCTTTAAATTAGGAGTTTATCAATATCATATAAGTTATGATTAATGCATTGTTTTTCCAAGGTCCTTGATTTTCTTTAACTAATTCAAAATCTCTTATAATGATAATCTTAGCTCTACAAAACATTAACTAATATTACTTATTATTTTATTTTATTTTTTTATAAATATACATAATTGTTGATAAGTCTATTTACAATAAATTGTTTGTGCGGATGTGATCACTAGATAAAGCTTGATTAGTGTGGCTACAAAATGTAACTATGATTTAATTAATTAATTAATTGTATATATATAAATAAATACAAGATAGTAAAGCTTTCCATTTTTTTTTTTCTTTTTATGAATATATATATAACTTGTGTGTGCAAAGTGAAAATCATTCTTTTCTCTTCAAGAGTGCAGCCACTATATATATGATAGTTAAAACAAAACTTCTTAGTATATAAATACATCAGTAACATGCACCAAGCTTCTTAGGGGGTGTGTGTGTATCAAAGAATAGCAAGGTTTTCCTAATTGGGTTTTTTTTTTTTTTTTTTTTTTTTTTTTTTTTTTTTTTTTTTTTTTTTTTTTCCAAAGCATTATGTTTCCTCATAAATGTTTATAAAAATAGAAATCTTGAGTTTTAAAAAAAACACTAGCACCAAGTAGAATATACTTTGCTTATATACCTATCTATATATTCCTTTACACGACAGCAACTTTTATGATTTAGCAAACTTTGAGTTTTTAGGATTAACGTAGGTACATATATGTATATATAGACTTTTGGCAAAATCTTCCTATAATCATCCCAAGTCATCGGTGATATACATATATATATATATATACATACACAGCAGTGGGTTTTGGTTTCCATGACAGCAAGCTTAGTTATTTTGTTTATACATATATATATATATATTTATGTATATGCATTTCAACACACAAGTAGCATTTTATCGGTAAAATAACCTGGTTCCATGTTTATATTTATATACATAAGTGTGCAGCATTTTTGACGGAGATCATGCATGTGTGTGTATATATATTATAGAAACAATAAGCTTTTTACTATTTCTTCCACATGCAACACGCATACACCCGTATACATCACTACAAGATAGAAACTTATGACAGCAAGTTCCCTCTTTATTTCCAACCCACACACGTGTATGATAGCTAAATAAAACTTTTCGTATATGTATGCATCGAGAAAAATGCAGCAAACTCTTTCCATTTTCTAAAAGTAACTATATATATATATTCATACACATACAGCTACCTAAATAACTACTTATCACAGCAACATATATGATAGCAACGATAATGAGTTTCAAGTCCAAAACTTGCGTCGGGATATGGTAGAAACTAAAGGGAAAGAAGCTTAATGGTTACCTAGGTTGCTTGCTCAATTCACATGCTACTCATTCGAACAAACGTACCCTCTTTTTTCTGGTTTAGAAACAGGGCACTATGATCTAGGTTGGAGTCTCCCTCTTGCTTCCTTCGTCCTTTCTCTCTTATGTTCCCGCAGACTTAATTCTGGTTTTTGTTAAGCTAACATGAATGAGAAAAAAAAACTAAGGAAGCTGTGAATATATATTAGCTTAAGGGTCCAGTCCGAGATGCGACGCCGGTCCGAGAAGAATAACGACGTGGGTTTGGGTCTCGATGAGATTTGCTTGAGATAAGGAGTATGGTGCGGCGCCGGGCTCAAGAAGTAAGGCTTTCCTGTTGCGTGACCGAGGAAGACGCTTGGATGAATCTTCTTTTCGGCGTTTTTTGTTAAACACACTCGATTTCTTGCGTGTCTCGAGTTTTTGGTCAGGGGGCTTCTGCTGCTGCGTTTTAGTCAATTAATTATTAGGTTGTAGTTTTGTCTTTGTTTGGTTGCTTTCCGGTCATGTGTTAGAGCTAAGCGTACGGAGGGAGTATTTTTATTATCTCCTTTTTGTAATTTTAAATGCTTGTCACGTGTTGGGTCCAAGGATTTAATTGAATTGGTTTTGGGTTTGAATTGTTTAGTTGGGCCAAATATTGAAAATAAGGAATGGTTCTGTTGGCGTGATGGCTGAAGGAGAATTAATGGATGGAGTATGTGTGTTGTATTTATTTATTTATTTTTGTTGTTGACCCATTTAACAATTGATTATTTAATAATAAATTATTCTCTTCTCTCTTTATTCTTGTTTAATTACCAAATACATGCTAGAAATGACTCTTTAATGTTTTATAAGGATTTTATTCCTTATTTAACTTCTTTAACCCTTAAAGTAATTCTCTAAAAAAATTTGGCTATAAATCATCCTCTAACTATTTGCTTTGAATTTTTAAAGAAAATAGGTCCTTAAATTCTAATAACTATTTTTCATAATTATTTTAGGCCAAATTTCATAATCAATTTCCATACAATATTTCAATTTCAAATTCCAAATTTGGGATGTTACATTTCTCCCCCCGTTAATTTAAATTTCGTCCTCGAAATTTGAACTTATAACTTCGAGGCATTACTTTAGACATCTAATCTATTCCTTTCCTATGCATGCTTTCTAAGCACACAACTCATCATACCACATTCTTATTCATTCTATACCCAGGTATAGTTCTCATCTATCCAAGACCTACTGGTCCATTCTCCAAACGCTTGGTCACTCAGACTTCTCTGCCAGTTATGATCCGCCTTTTGGCTTACTCGACTATGATAACGCTGGATTTCTAGACCTACTACCTAAGGAATTACCCTCAAGCTTTGGTATCTGATCTATCACCTTGTACAGATTGAATGTTTTGCCAACCTCAAGATGTACTCTAGACATATTTATCTAAAGTTACTATGCCAATCAGCATTTCACACAGCGCTAAACACATAGATCTCACAGCACAGGGTTATCGCCTTGTGCAAATTTGCATACCGGGTCTTATTTCCTTGAACCTCTGTTCGTCTATTCCGTGTCTGAGCTTCCTTAACTTCAGCTTTCATACCACCTTTATCTTGCTTAGTATGCTGGCATTTCTTATCTAACCTACCCGGTTCAAATCTCTAGACCATTCTAACAGTTTTTTTTTTTTTGTCCCCGTTTCAACACAATTGCCAATTGCACCGCTTTTCATTTCAATACATTGGCAAATGGCAATGACGCCATTGCTTCTTCTTTTTTTTTTTTTTCCCTATGTTATCACATATTCAACTTCAAATTTTCAAATATTTAAAAATTCTGTGGTCGCAGTACATTTTTATAATTGCACGAAACAATATTTTCACATTTTCAATAAACTATAATTGTTGTCAGCTCAATTTCGAGAAAATACATTCTTTACCGTCCCAAATTCAAGAAACACATTTTCTGCCGGTTTAACACACAATGGAATAATTCTTTTCACAAAATTCAACAACTAAGAGGCACACGCCACCACTTCATCCTACCTCACCAAGACATATCCCAATCCTTTCATACCAACCATCAAAGTGACAACACGCATGCCGGCCGATGTGGGAGAATTCCCATCCCCCCGTAAGGGACCCAATGTCTATACTAGCATATCTAATAAAAGCTCTCCACCGCTTTCCCAGTCAAGCCGAGTCCATAGTCACGGCCACCACTTTGTGCACCGCTTTCCCGTGACCGACCCGTTCGTAATCACGGTTAGTGCCGACCCAACACAAAAATACATGCCCCTTCAAGGTGGAACTACTCAGATTGGGAATATTCACCATTGGTGCGAGTGTCAACCTCTCATGTCACATCCAACAAATTTTCAATTTAAATGAGTTTTATATCTAGCCAGCGATTTTAAACATTTTTAAACATATCTGGCAAGATCCAACAAACCGAGTATTTCTACAACGAGTTTTGACCTCTTCCGGTTTCGTCTTTGCCTTACACTACATAGTTCAAAACTCAATTTTAAACCTGGGTTCCACCAAACCCTTTTTATGAAACATAATTTCAATAGTGACCACTACCCTGGTCTCAAATTCGGTTGAAAACATTTCTTTCAAAAACTCTTATTTCAATTTTTTTTTTCACAAAATCAGCAGGTGCATTGGCAATTTCTACATTCCAGTTTTCAAAAATAACCAAGAATCGGACAATTGTTCTTAGAAGGTCATCATGTATAACACCTCTCAGGTTCTAGCTATTATACGGTTCCATCAAGGAACTAACTCCCATTCATAACTCTAAGGGAATATTCTATATTCAAGATCTTTCCCTAAGCTGATACAACCACCAACAACCTCAACATACCCCATATCAAATAGGTACTTATCCTCAAACATACCTCAAATAACGTGTTGATGACACTGCATCAATCATTATTATCAAGGTTTCTACTCTGAATCATTCTTTCTAAGGAATATCATGAGATTAAAATCATCCCCTAGCAGCTAGTAACCTCCAGATACCTCATATACGTTGGTGCCACATTCTACTGCCTTAAGTAACTCAATTCACTTGGTACCATGTCCTAATACCTCAATTCATTCGGTCGATTCACACAAGTAGGAATCACTCAACCGACAAGTTAGATCCTTAGATCACAATTCGGTTAATGGTAATCCTCCGGATACCCAACGAGAATTTCTTAGGTTCATCAACCTATTCCTAAAACTTTTACCATACCCAAATAACATGCTATAATCATAATTCATAGCTTCTAATATTCTGACATTATCCTTGATTATTATCAAAATAGTGACTCTTAGAACCTCAACATCAACTAGGCTGAGAAATCATATTTCCTCAACAACACCCATATTACATAACATGATCATGATTCACAATTCATAGTCTAATCCTCAAATAACTCCAAACAACGATAATTATTAGATTCACAATCCAAAATATTGTTTGGACCAAGAAATCATATTGCCCCAGTAATATTCAATGTACAAACTAGGATCACAATTCTCATGCTTAGTCTAATTCTTGAAACATTCAGATGTCATTATTATGACCAAAACACAATACACGAGGTTCTAATTCCTTTTCAATCCTCAATATCACAAGGGCCTATTCTAACATTATTCTTTCATATAATCGACAACCCTCAATCATACCCAAAGCATTGCTCATAGCACCACATCAATCAACACTTATAGGGTTCCTACTTTCGAGTACAAAAACCTTAGTACAACCTTAATCACATTCCGATCTAATCATCAATCAATAATCACAAGATTCCTATTTTCATGTATTGGAACCTTAGTACAACCTCATTCACATTTTCACCTAGGCACTATTTCAACTTAGATCAGATTCAAGCCTAGTCTCAATCATTTCCTTATTCAATCTAACATTCTCACAATGTCTCTATGGATCACCATATGTCATACCTCAAGGTACTAAGGCCTTAAATCAAGGGAATTTTAAATTCTTATAATACTTCCCAGGAGGTCACCCATCCCGAATTTCTCTTGCCTAAGCACAATTAACCTCAAAGTCCTGATAGGATATAGGGATCATATCTTGACCTAACAATAAAAGCCCTAAGGTTAACGACAGATTCTACATTCTGTGTCATCTCTACTATCTTCAAAGACCCCAAACTTTGAAACCTGAGCCCTCCTATTTTCTCTTCCATTATAAGATTAGATATAGTAGAATTCTCACCATAATTTTCTGCTAAGGGCTTAAATCTTGAGTGAAGATAAACAACACTTATTTATCATAAATTTTTCTGAGTATGTACTTTAATTTATGGACTTTTTGCTTTTGTCGGGAAGAAGGATTGAGTACAACTGCAACATCCAAAAGGTCGAAAGCTCGTCAAGAAAATCTCCTTTGTAGTAATGAAGCACGCAAATCTTGAATGACGACCACTTTTCTTTTGAAGTCAGAGTCCTTCCACAAAGTGTTCTCGACCAAGTCACAGAAATTCCTCTTTGACATGATTTTGATATAACGTCCAGACAACACAACTTTTGAGGAATTTTTCACTTTGTTAAGGGACTAAATTATGTCAGTATTGTCATTACTCAGTGTGTGTCCCTCATCTAAGATTAGAATAGAACGTACCTCAAGTAATATCTTTTAGCACGATGTTGATGCGTGGCTAGTACCAATATCACGATCAATTGAAGAGAATCATTTATATCCTAAGAAAAGGATACTCTTCTACTCTACCCACTTTGTTTTAACGCTTCAAGTTTATTTAATCAATTCAAACTCAAGTAGATATTCTAACCTATTGTTAGAACCTATATTACGATTGGACTTTTAAATTTTGAAGCGAGACAATTCTATTACCAAAATTTCTACCCCGATTCCAACTTGTCACTCAAAATTATCCAAGTATCAATTTATCTGACTGTCTCAGAAATACTAAGTATTGTCCCCTTGATATTCACTGCATCCTTTTTATGTAATGGACCACCACCGTTAAGGACTCAGTCAAAAGACCCCCGTCCTTGCAGCATTAATGTATCTTTGAATCGACGTCAAAGAGCCTCGTTCTATTGAGACATCGGTGTATCGATGTAAAAGAGCTTCGTTTTCTTGAGACAACGGTGTCTCAGGAGAATTTGGAGGTGAATTAACGACGGAGTGAGTCCTTCGTGTATCTACCATTCTCCCCACCCAAGGATGAAACCTACCCTAATAAGTGAATGATAAGGTGACACAACAAAACAACTAAACAGGGAAGGTATGTGTGAATATTGTATATTGCCACTAAATGTAGTGCATGCATGATTGTTATCAGAATCATACGCTCTGATACCAAATTGTAACGTCCTCCATTTTACATTAACGAAATTACAAATTAAGGATTGATCAACGACTAAATAATGCTTCATTGCTTGCCAAAATATACAAAATAAATCAGAGTATGCAAAATGAGCCCTAACGTGGCAATATACAATCATCCAACGTATACCAGAAGATGGAAGCACTACTGCCAGAAGGAGTAGCCTAAGCTTCCGAAGTTTTCCCTGATGGACCCGAACGGGAATTATCACCTGGAAAAATGTGGTAACCATCAATCCAACTCATTACGAATATTAATATGTACTAGTGAGGTGCCATGTGGAACAATTTATATAACATAGTTTTTTAAAAAAAAAGAATATATATATAATTTGCCAATATCCACATCATAAAAATTTCATATCAGAAATTATGTATCATAGTTTTCATTAACACAATTCCCAAGATACCTCCCACCAATCCAACCGAACCGCCTTATTTCCTCCGACTAGACCCATGGGCTAAGTTACATCCATATTACTCGGTTACTCAAAAGCTCACCGGTCATGTGATGAGGACCGGCCAAAATCCTCGAGCACATGTCCCGGACCATGGGCCTTTTCCCCTCATTGAACATGTGGGGTGTCGTATGCCCTCATTGAACTAGTGGGCCGGTCCCTCATTGAACAGGTGGGACAATAGAAAGCCAACCATCGTGCACCATGGAGGCCTCACCACGTGGTGGAATATATTACTTCATTTCCTCCCAATTCAACCCTTCCCATAATTATCATAATGAATATCAAAATATCAAAACTCTCAATTCTTATGTAGAAATTCATAATTTAAATCATAAGGTTCCGCAAGGCAATTTATATTAAAAATATTCATAATGATTTCACAAAATACTCACAAACAACATATCAATACACATAACAAGTGGAAAGTGGTTACCTCTTGCCGAAGCTAACTATTATCACACTGCTCCTAATCCACATGCCAAAAATCAATCTCAACTTCGCGAGTATAACTACAATCTCCGGTGTTAGAAACTCGAACTTTGTCAATGTCCTAAAGTAAGGTCATCGAAATTATTAATTTTCCTTTCTAATTATTATTTTAAAAAAAAAATTCTCTTTTCTATTTATTATTTGTTCCTCTTTTAATAATAGTAATATTATTTATTACTATTATTTATTATACTATTTATTATTATTTGTCTATAATTATTTTAAACTCTCGGAATCATCCTAGACCTTTAAATTAGGAGTTTATCAATATCATATAAGTTATGATTAATGCATTGTTTTTCCAAGGTCCTTGATTTTCTTTAACTAATTCAAAATCTCTTATAATGATAATCTTAGCTCTACAAAACATTAACTAATATTACTTATTATTTTATTTTATTTTTTTATAAATATACATAATTGTTGATAAGTCTATTTACAATAAATTGTTTGTGCGGATGTGATCACTAGATAAAGCTTGATTAGTGTGGCTACAAAATGTAACTATGATTTAATTAATTAATTAATTGTATATATATAAATAAATACAAGATAGTAAAGCTTTCCATTTTTTTTTTCTTTTTATGAATATATATATAACTTGTGTGTGCAGTGAAAATCATTCTTTTCTCTTCTGAGTGCAGCCACTATATATATGATAGTTAAAACAAAACTTCTTAGTATATAAATACATCAGTAACATGCACCAAGCTTCTTAGGGGGGTGTGTGTGTATCAAAGAATAGCAAGGTTTTCCTAATTGGGTTTTTTTTTTTTTTTTTTTTTTTTCCAAAGCATTATGTTTCCTCATAAATGTTTATAAAAATAGAAATCTTGAGTTTTAAAAAAAACACTAGCACCAAGTAGAATATACTTTGCTTATATACCTATCTATATATTCCTTTACACGACAGCAACTTTTATGATTTAGCAAACTTTGAGTTTTTAGGATTAACGTAGGTACATATATGTATATATAGACTTTTGGCAAAATCTTCCTATAATCATCCCAAGTCATCGGTGATATACATATATATATATATATATATATACACAGCAGTGGGTTTTGGTTTCCATGACAGCAAGCTTAGTTATTTTGTTTATACATATATATATATATATATATTTATGTATATGCATTTCAACACACAGTAGCATTTTATCAGTAAAATAACCTGGTTCCATGTTTATATTTATATACATAAGTGTGCAGCATTTTTGACGGAGATCATGCATGTGTGTGTATATATATTATAGAAACAATAAGCTTTTTACTATTTCTTCCACATGCAACACGCATACACCCGTATACATCACTACAAGATAGAAACTTATGACAGCAAGTTCCCTCTTTATTTCCAACCCACACACGTGTATGATAGCTAAATAAAACTTTTCAGTATATGTATGCATCAGAAAAATGCAGCAAACTCTTTCCATTTTCTAAAAGTAACTATATATATATATTCATACACATACAGCTACCTAAATAACTACTTATCACAGCAACATATATGATAGCAACGATAATGAGTTTCAAGTCCAAAAACTTGCGTCGGGATATGGTAGAAACTAAAGGGAAAGAAGCTTAATGGTTACCTAGGTTGCTTGCTCAATTCACAGCTACTCATTCGAACAAACGTACCCTCTGTTTTCTGGTTTAGAAACAGGGCACTATGATCTAGGTTGGAGTCTCCCTCTTGCTTCCTTCGTCCTTTCTCTCTTATGTTCCCAGACTTAATTCTGGTTTTTGTTAAGCTAACATGAATGAGAAAAAAAAACTAAGGAAGCTGTGAATATATATTAGCTTAAGGGTCCAGTCTGAGATGCAGACGCTGGTCTGAGAAGAATAACGACGTGGGTTTGGGTCTCGATGAGATTTGCTGAGATAAGGAGTATGGTGCAGGCGCTGGGCTCAAGAAGTAAGGCTTTCCTGTTGCGTGACCGAGGAAGACGCTGGATGAATCTTCTTTTCGGCGTTTTTTGTTAAACACACTCTGATTTCTTGCGTGTCTCAGAGTTTTTGGCTGGGGGCTTCTGCTGCTGCGTTTTAGTCAATTAATTATTAGGTTGTAGTTTTGTCTTTGTTTGGTTGCTTTCCAGTCATGTGTTAGAGCTAAGCGTACAGAGGGAGTATTTTTATTATCTCCTTTTTGTAATTTTAAATGCTTGTCACGTGTTGGGTCCAAGGATTTAATTGAATTGGTTTTGGGTTTGAATTGTTTAGTTGGGCCAAATATTGAAAATAAGGAATGGTTCTATTGGCGTGATGGCTGAAGGAGAATTAATGGATGGAGTATGTGTGTTGTATTTATTTATTTATTTTTGTTGTTGACCCATTTAACAATTGATTATTTAATAATAAATTATTCTCTTCTCTCTTTATTCTTGTTTAATTACCAAATACATGCTAGAAATGACTCTTTAATGTTTTATAAGGATTTTATTCCTTATTTAACTTCTTTAACCCTTAAAGTAATTCTCTAAAAAAATTTGGCTATAAATCATCCTCTAACTATTTGCTTTGAATTTTTAAAGAAAATAGGTCCTTAAATTCTAATAACTATTTTTCATAATTATTTTAGGCCAAATTTCATAATCAATTTCCATACAATATTTCAATTTCAAATTCCAAATTTGGGATGTTACATGTATGAGAGGGAATTAGGTTGAATATTAAAGTTGTGTTATGTTTATTGAGCGAGGCGGGGTTTAATGGGTTGAGACTATGGAATGGGTTGAAGTAATAATTGAATATTAAAGTTGTTTTATGTTTACTGCTTCCTTTCTTCTTCTTTTTTTCTTTTTCTTTTTTTATCTAATGCTTGTTGTGCTAAAAGACGAGAGGTGGGCTGAATGTTTTATATATATATATATATATATATATGGGTTTGGCTTAATACCCTATTATGCACATGGGCTGAAAAAAATGAATATGGAAATAGGAATTGGTGCTAAAAAATAATCCTTGATCCTAAATAAGGATTTTTCTTCCTTAAATAATTTATTTAGGCCATTAAATATTATCTCTAAAATATTTAGGCCAAAAATCAACGACTAACTAATTATTCTTAATTTTTGGGAAAATATGCCTAAATTTTTAAATATTAATTTTAAAGTTAAATTTCCCATAATTAATTCCATTTAGTCTTCTTAATCTCCAATCTCCAAAATTTGGGATGTTACACATCATTCGTGAATTCACAAAAAAATAATTCTAGCTCCAATACTAAATAAAAGATTCATCGGAGAATTATAATAAAGGACCTAAGAAAAATAATATTTATTTAGAAGGACCATAAAAATGATAATTATTTTGAAGGACCAAAAATTAAAACATTAATATAAAGAGACTAAATTACCCTAGGTCAAATTTCCTATATTATCTCTAATTAAATCAAAATCAAAGTCATTGATTGAAAATGATAAATATAGATCAAATCAAAATCAAATATGCAAGTTAGAGTCTCTATTGGTAACTTTTTATCTCTCTATGAAGACCAAGAAGAAATCGTAGGTTCTTTCATCCACAAAGATCTCCCATGCGTCCTCCCCTCTATTCTATGATCTTCAAGTTCTTCTTCCTGATAATTTTTTATCTCGTTTTCCTTTAGTTCGGTTCTTGTTATAATCATTAAAATATGATTAATCCTTACCCTTTAGTATTGTATATTTTTCAAACTTTTGTTTTGAATCATCGAAGCCAATTCGCATGGTCCGTCACTTTTCTTTCTTTATGTGGAAGGGAAGGTTGCCATATATTATTGTTCTGAAAAAAAAAAAGTTTCACAAACATTGACCCGTAGGTATTTATTTATTTTTGGTTAATTAGATATTTCATTCCAAAAAAAGGTTGCCATATATTATTGTTCCAAAACGTTTTTTTTTTTTTCATTTCTCACCTTTATGTAAAAATTGTAGAACTAAGGGCAATTTAGTCTCTTTATATTAATGTTTTAATTTTTGGTCCTTCAAAATAATTACCATTTTTATGGTCCTTCTTAATAAATATTATTTTTCTTAGGTCTTTTATTATAATTCTCCCGAGATTCATTGATTTTTTGGAGAAATTAATAAAAAAACTAAATAAATTATTTTAAAATATGAACAAAAGGGGAAAACACCAATGTACATATATATATGATATATGCGTGTGGCACTATATATGCAAAATTGCTTATCATCATTGTAAATTGCTACAAATTAAAACTGCCTTAGTTGTGCCAAACGCCGTCAGAAGTGGGCCCTGCATTTTTCTTTTTATTGGTTCTTTTGACCGAGTTTGACCTCGCTTGTCCGCCATTTCCTTCCTCGATGTATCTGTAATCTCCACTCCAATCAGCCTTTTCCTAGAAATAAGGATTCACCAAAACGAGACCACAAACCTTGAAATACTTTGTAGCGACAGGGTCTGGGGCATGCAACCTCAAGGCCAGGAAGTGTATAATATTGGCTCCGGAGCTATCACCTCCCAAGAACACCCTATTATTATTTATTTTTTTTTTTTTAAAAAAAAAAAAATGGTTGCAAATACTTCACGGTTATTCGCTAATAACCGTAATATATTAAGATATATTTTACGGTTATTGAAAGTAACCATAAAGCATATCAACATATGTAAAGTTCTTGAAATATGGACCGAGAAATAAGCTTCTTAAAAATGATCAAAACTGGAGATAAATACTTTACAGTTAAACATTACAACAGTGAAGTTTTTTCTTTATAGTCCACGGTTTTGTTGTACAACCGTGACATATGGGTCATAGTAGTGCCTTTTGCATAATTAATTTGTTGAATGGGGTCTTTTTAAGCAATTTTCCCTTAAGATAATGAACAACCTATTACGCACTAGCTACTGTCACAAAAGGACAGGATTTTAAGTATTAATCAAAATTACGAGACATGCATGTTCTATAAGGTTTAAGTTTGTTAACTTACATAAAAAGAATGTCTGACGACGAAGATATACTTGTCATGGATATTACAGCAAGAGAATATAATCCAGTTAGATTTATATGTATATAACTATGTTACTTAAGACACCAGGATCACAAATAGAATACTACCTACTGTAACTAATATAAGAATTAGTTGAGAGATTGGATTTGGTTCAAAATGGAAAAACCTAATATCTCAGTCTATTTTATCTCCTGTATTTGACATTTTTTAAATTAATTTAACTAACTTATAAATTGTTGTATAATCTAATGTTATACATGTATATTTTAGAGAAATCAAGTACACTTGTTTAAATTAACCAATGTATTTCACGTTTTTTAATCTACTCAAATTAGTTGGGTAACTCTTATATTACAGATAAGAGTGAGTAACTTACTTGTAGCACCTTCATAAGAATATATGTGTGTGGTTTTTTTTTTTTTTTTATATATAAAAAAGTTTATATGAGTTGGTATGTGAAGGCTCACTAGGCCTAAGATAGATCTCAAAGAACGCTTATAAATATACTTATAGATTGCCCTACAATAAAATCCTCACATCGGCAACAAGATTTAAACTCACGACCAACATTTGTACACTATGTGTGTGGTGTTTTATTTCTTAATGATCCCTTCAAAAAATCAGATGAATATAGTAATCAGTTAGTAACACATAAACAGGTACAATATCCATATTTAAAATTTAAGGCCAATAAGAAAGTCATGATGAGGGGAAAGAAGAAATTAATGAAACAGTATTTTTGCACGATCATGGATGGAAAATTACGGATCCAAAAAAGCAGTTTTTCATCGATCATGTGACTCAGTGTCGGCTACCACAGATTACGTCTCACTCCAACACTTGGTCCATATATCACATTATTAATTATTAGAGACTATCTATCTATCTGGGGTGGTTAAAGATGTTGTGAAACCATTAGGAATCACAATCTTTTAAGGATTATATTTTATTAATTGATCTCACTTGATCAGTAGTTAGATTATTTAATTTGATCCCTCCATCATCATGCCCACTCAGAAATTTGTAGTTGAAACTAGAAATATATTACAGCACATGGTAATCAATATCAGTATGAATAAATGTATATTATGATGACTAGCCTTGCGATAACTATTTGTCATCATTCAGATTTTTTCATTAAGAAAATAATTAGTATCACTTACCATCCCATTATATGTCGATTCATTCACATGTCATAAACCCATGATATTATTAAGGAAAATATTATGTATATTGTCAAAAACTGCATACTACTTTTCGTTCATATGGGGAAAAAGATAAATTTAGTTTGAAGCAGATCGTCAATATGTCAATATATATATATTAAAAAAAAGAAGTAGGCGACGCCTTCAGAAGAGAATACAAATCCAATTTTGCCTTTGTAAGATACTATACAATCATATTTTCATAAGGTAAGATTTACTTCATGTTATTTTACACTCATACTTAGAGCTGGGAATCTGGCCGGGGTAAGAAAAACATTTTGCTTTTTAAGACATGGCCAAGAGCATGCGTGTCAGGGTCAGAAAATATTTTTATGAATTAAAATTATTTTTCCTTCATTTTTTTCTTGAAGAAATATAATTAATAGAATACAATAATTAAAGTTCTAATTTATCAAATAAATGTTATTAACATTAATGTCTACACAATATGCTTAATGTAATAAACAAACACAGTCATTAATTCATAGTTAAGAGTAAACTATTGTCTACAAGTAACTCACACAAACCATAACAAGCTTATCATTAAGCAACATGAGTATGATGATTATCATTTTCATCTTCTTCAGACTATCATCAATTTCAAAGACGTTTGATCGTGCTTTTGAGTAGCAAGCTCTACTTCATGGGTAATTAAAAATATCAAGAATATATTCTCTCACATCATGAATACATCCATAATCTTTATTTGTAATAAATAATAAACCAAATTGTAAAATTAAAGTATAGTCATTATATATTTGTAATTAAATGGATAAATAATTCTATAACAAATATAAAATACATATAAATTAGTAAATTAAATGGTTAAGTCAAGTTAACGAAAAAAAAAAAAAAAAAAAAAAAAAAAAATTAAAGGACCTAACGGCCAGCCCTTCTAAGCCCTCGGTTCTAAAGGGTCAACTTTATTTAGAAGCTCCAATTCACAAGCTCAACCCTTGAAGGGCCAAGATTTAAACTAGCCGGTCCAACAGACTCAACCCAATTTACCAACTTTACTCGTAATTAATCACCCCCTCCCTCTTTAATTTCTCACTGTTATATATTTTTCAGTACTTCTATATATAAATCTTAAAAATCTAGATCGATCCTATCGATTCGTATATGCGTGTTTGGAAATATATATATTGGGTCTTAGTCAAAACATGATTTTGATCAAAATAATGTAAGAGCACTTTGTATCAATATTACAATAGTCCACTTCTAACGGGCTTCCAAACATATATATGGTTGAATCTTACTGAAGCCATTTTAATTTCGATTTTCAAATTAAACACAACGTACAAAGAAGTGTGGTGCGTGTGTGTGTGTGTTTGTGAGAGAGAGAGAGAGACTGAAGTTGGTATTTAAAAGCTCTAATTAATTCATGAACCTCATACATGGGGAAAAGCGGAAGTGTATGATGTGTGTGTACATCGTACGTGCCTACGTATGTATGGTACATGCATGTGTGTTTACTTTACAGCTATACGTTACTAAGGCATAGAATCATTGTTTGATGCTAATACCAATAGAATTTCTACAATATTCATTGATTTTTACTCTTACAACACCTTGACAAATAGTGGTTTCCTCAACCATTTTTTTACCAAGTGTAATGTATATATCCTTAAATACATTTCTTTCTGTCAAAGGGTATATATGGACCTAATTAACGAAGGTGAGTCTCTTGGTGTGTAGTCAGGCTTACAAGTTGTCACAACACATATAAGTGCATCATGAATTCTTGTGGATACGCTAATTAAACATGGGAAACTTAGGTTAGGAGCTAGCTTCCATTAACAGACAAAAAATCTATAAACGGAGCACCCCCAACACCGTCTTTGTTCTGTCGTCCTCCTCCTCCCACATTATTATGTTCACTGTCTTGATTCACTTCCTCGTCTTCCCTTCTTGCATTGTCTGTCACCTCGCTTCTATTATTTGAATCAGTGTTCACTTGAAGAAAGTCATAGAACTCAACTGACTCACTTTTATCTGCAACATTAAACAACACCACCACAGTTATACATATATAACTAATTAAGAAACTCAGAATTAGTTATATAATGACTAATTAAATTTAAACATCAGTGTGCTGCCGAGTAATTAAATGGAGACGAGAACATTCAATTCAATACCCATAGCAGCAGATCGATAAATTAGTTAATTAACCATAACATATCCAAATTCAAACTCAAGATTTGCCCTAAATCTATGAAGCGAGTAAGAATAATACAGATGCAACAGTTTGTAATTACCATGAAGAACTGATGAAGAGGAAGAAGGGTGCTGAAGTTGTCGATGAAACTTATTGGGAGATTGAAGGAAAGGGTTATTATAATAAGGAAGACAATAAGCAGGGAAGGCATGTTTATCATAGTATTTCTCAAAGAAGGCAGGAACAACAATAGGTCTAATCATCATCGTCTTTGTTGTATGATCATATAAGTTTGTGTGACGATCCTGATGATCAGGAGCAGGATCAGATGGTGTAGAAGTAGTGAGCTGATTGTGATGATGAAGAGGGCGTTGTTTGGAATAAAGCTTGGACTTTTCTCTGCGAATCCTGGCCATCATAACGTGCCAGTGGTTCTTCACAGCATTATCAGTTCGTCCTGGGAAATGCCTGGCAATCACGGCCCATCTGTTTCCATGGATCCTGTGAGAAGCTACAAGCCTCTCTTCTTCTTCCTCTGTGAATGGACTCCTATTTATTCTCGGGTCCAGTTGATTAAACCACCTCAACCTGCAGCTCTTCCCTATATATATAGTTCAACATATATATATGTTAGCCTCAAGCAACAACAAAATCAAAATTATAATCAGTATATACACTACACGAACCATATAATTTACAAGTTTTAATTTTTTTGTTGACAATTTACAAGTTTTAATTTAGCTGTGTATGTAAATATATAGTTGTAGATTCAATTCAATTACCTTGCTACTGTGCTGTGGGATATATAGGCTTAGATTGTGTTCTAGCTCGTAAATAGTTGTTAGATCATGGTAATTAAGAAGAGAATAACTAGAAATATATATAGGAAGAGATGATCGAACTCTGTGTGTGTGTGTATATATGTATTTATATTTACCCGATCTTCCTCGAAGCTTTTCAGCTATGGCGTTCCAATTATGAGGACCATAACGCTCCACCAACTCTCGAAGATTCTCATCCTCGGCTGGCCTCCAATGGCCTCTACTACACATATTATCTCTCGAACCACAAACAAATTAAGACCAAAACAAACTAGAGCAACTACAAATATCAATTATGAAACCCTAATACTTGATTAGGGTTGGAATATCCCTTAATCTGTCTGATCCTTCTTCTTCGTCTTGCACAGAAATCTTTCCCTGCTAGCTAGAAGAGAGAGAAGGAAGAACGAAGAGGAAAGGAGGAAGGAAGGAGAGAATATATGGTGGGGAAGTGTTTTCCGTTAGAGAGTGGGAGGCTTTGGACAGACCTTGCACCTGCGATTGATGCCAACGTTTTGGCTAACTAACTCCTATATAAGTAACACTTATATCTATATATATATTAAATGAATACACACATATATATTTATAATAATATGTATGTGGGGGAAAATAAAGAAGAAAAGAGAGGTTGCTTAGTTGAGATTGTTTGGTTCTGCTTTCAACGTCTTTAATTTCCAGGTTTCTAACCTACAACGTCTACTTATAACCCACCAATATGCCTCACTCCATCGTTTTTCCATTTTTTATTATGCATTTCCCTTATCACTTTTCTTTGAAATTTTATCATTTTTTTTGCAGCCCCCGGGTTTTTTATTATTATTGTTGTTGTTCTTCTTCTTCTTCTTCTTATTCTTATTGTTCTTCTTATTCTTAATGTTTTTGTTTTTGTTATTATTATGTGACATCAACATGAACAAAACGTATACCACTTTGCTTGTCTTTATTTATATTATCATATTGTTCTTGTTATAATTATAGTTATTATTATATGAGAATATAAAAGTCTACTTGACGTCCCAAGACCCCTCAAGTCCCAACTAAATTTCTCGGTTAACGTCATTTGGTGGCTAATTAAGCATCACGTGTGTATATGATCAATTGGTCACTTTAATAAAATGTTTAAGGAATTGAATATGTGTAATGCCCATATTTTGGCTTATTTGCATGTGTTGCATAAATTTAAAGTGACATTTAAATAATCTTCATAACTTATATTATTGACAATTAATGAGTATTTTAAAATTAGAATATTATTTTATAACTCCTCTTAATTAAATGTTTTAAAAATAATTACAAATATTATTTTACAAATTTATCACTTATTATATTCTCTCTACATTTATAAATTTCTGTTAAGAAATAGAAATAATTAATATATATAGAAGGAAAAAAAAATCATAAGAGATATATGTGTGTGTGGGGTTTGGTAATGTATTAGTTAGACAATATGTTTGGAAGTTATGGGGAAGGAGAAGAAGGATGCTTTAGGTTTTGATCAGCTTTCAGGCCTAACTAACATTACATTTTATCTTACAATCTTCACACCTGCACGTGGACACACTATAAACTACCACCTTTTTGACTCCTCCTTCATTATTTTACAATTATGCCCCTCTTTCATTTCAGTTTTCTCGGATTTATATATAGTTAATTAGTCATGTCGTCATCAATATTCTTTTTTATTGACAAACTAATCTCTACAACTTTTAATTTTGGGTCACCATTAATAAATTGACTTATCTTGTTAATTAATATATTCCATGCATTTAATTAACATCTGAATATAAAAAAAAATATTCATTATTCATAAAGGAACTTAATTAATTTCAAGTATTTATCAGGGTATGTATGTATGTATCCACCTAGGTTTGATATAAGTGGTTGTGACCCAGTGAGTGGGTAGAAATTACACATAGATGGTTACGGCATTAATTAGATATTTAGAAGGTATTATCAAATGTGAAACTTGTTTTAGTTAAAGAGTAAATAATAATGATGAGTCAATATTCAACGCGCACGTATGAAGCACGAGCTTTTCTTTTTATTCCTTGTCGAAATTTCGGTATTCAGATACACACAATAATGCAAATTCTTGCTTTGAATATATGTGAATAATAATAATGAATTAATCTAGTTTCACATCAACTATGAGGTCATATAGTCATATATGTCAAAATTGTATATTATATATATAATGATATATTAAAAAGAAAAGCACAATACTTTTCCTCTCCTTAAACGAAAACTAATAATTTTCGTATGTGAAAGATAATCTTGACCGTAATGAATGACATGTATATATAACCTAACCAGAGAAAACAGAGACCAGAAATCAGTTATTTTAATATGACCATATATGAGACTATTAGCGAGGATAATTGAACAAGACAAAATCCTAATTTAGTGACAAACTCAGACCTCGTCTAAGCATAATAGGTGGTGTTATTAGGACCATTTGGTATGGGAAAGATTTGAGGAGGGAAATAAATTTAAAAGAAAGAAGAAAAAAAATGGAAGGAAAGATTGTGAAGAAACTTAAAAAGATGAGTGGTTTGGTAGACATGAAAATAGAATTTAAGTTGGGGTAAAATAAAATATTTGGTACAAAGAAAAGATAGTGGATTAAATGGGAAGAAGAGGTAAATACCTATAATACCCCTGAAAAATAAAACAACAAACCTTCTTCCTTGCTCTCATCTCTGTGTTTCTTACTCACCCTTATCTCTGCCTTCACTTCCATCATCGGTCGCGGCACCCTCTCCTTCATCCACTATCACCAGGCGACCCTCTTTGCATCACACCACCATACCGTCAAGCACATCGGCAAGAGAGTGAGAACCTTGACCTTGGGACAAAGATTGAATGAGGAAAAACGAGAGGGGGGGTTGATGTCTTTAAGAAGGGCTTTTTGTCCCATAAAATATCTCTCCCAGAAGATTTTCAAATCCTTTTTTCATGGGAAGCCACTTTCCCATGTTTAAAAGAACTTAGCGCCTCTCGGGAACTCACTTTGACCGAAGTCAAAACACCAAACGTGTTTTTTGGCTAGGAAGATCGTCATCTTCCCTTTCCTTTGCTTGACTTTTTGTGTACCAAACGATGCCTTATTGAGACAACTAACTACTCTATCCATATAAAACAAAGTTGACCTTCTTTTAAATTAAAGATAAATAAGTAATTTAAGTTGTTACCTTTTTTTATATGAAAAGTATTTCTTCAGATTAAAAAAGATAAATAAATTATTAAATTAATAAAGCATATCATATTAATTGTATATTTTTAGTTTATATATAAGTTTATTAGACAAATTAATTAGTTTAGAGAAAAAAAAATATAAATACTCTAAAATAATTTTTAGTTTCTTTAATCTCCCAAAAAAGTTTATTTTCTCTTATCTTTAGGACCGGAGGGAGTATTACTTTTGTTTCTATTAAACCCCACTTGGTGAAAATATATTTTTAACAAATCCCAAATTTAGCATTTTTGATTAGTGGGTAGACCTCTTAGCTTTATGCAAGAATGAGCTTAATTGTGTATTTAATTTTTATAGCCCAAATTAACCAACAGGTGTTGATGCTAGTAAAATGAGCTTTAACCACTTAAGCACGAGTTCTCAAATTCAACAATACTTGAATATAATAACTCAATTAGATAGTTGTATCCAAAAAAAATTATAGCCTAAATTAATTTTTTCTTCTTCTTCAAATTACATAACAATAATTTAAACTTTAAACCCATTCCTACCTTTTACCATTTAAATAGCCCCAACTGATTTACGTACCCTGAGCTTTATTAATAAAGAATTGAAACACACCCTTCGGATTAGGGCAACCAGCTAAGACTATATGTTAAACAAGGTACGTAGCCAATTAATGAGAGACTTAGTCAAATTAACGTTAACGTAAGATAATCCATAAAGAATAATTAGTTCAATTATTATAACCAAGTAAACATTTATTACTCACACGTAACAAAAGATCGATGTATTATTATTATTAAGAAGACGTGAATCCAACTTATTAACAACCACCATGAACAGTTTGGCAACACACCGATCGCTCGCTCCATCATTCAGAGACAAACAGCAACTTTTCAACACACTTTATTTCTTTATATAGCTTTTCTAAGTAATTCAATATTTTATGAATTTTGTTTCACATTTTTGCTTAATACAAATCTAATTTAATTTCAGTCAAGTCGTTAAATATGTAATTTCTCCTCTTGAAACCATTACACAGCTCCATTAATCTTTAATAAATAGTTATATAATCCACCTCTTTTCTTTTTTTTTTTTTAACGAAAATTGATCTTTCAAGTATAACTTAGAGATGAAACCTCGTCAACTTTTCAACCATATTCTTAATTCAGAAAAAATCATATTACAAACATGCATCTATTTAAACCCAAAAACAAAATTACATGAGAGTGAGAAAATAAAGTGATATTAGTATTATAGTTAATTGATAAATTTTGATCTATTTAATCGGAATGTTAAATTAAGCAATTCATGCATTGATTATAATTTGAAAAAAGAAAAAAAGATCTCAAAAATAAAAAATTAATATTATCGGCCACGTAGGATTACCAAACTTGGTCAAAATGAAATATTTTTATTGAAACATAACACGTCAAGGCTTAAAACAGATATAATTGAGGCAGCTCATCATCTCACATCTACCTCCCAAGTTTATTTTTCTATGTGCGTTTATGACTTAATTTTAATAGTAACTAGTTGATAGATGCCTATAACCAAAAAAATGAAATCTTTAATTTAATGAAACAAGTTATACAATCCATAATTTATACCTCAAAAAAAATTTACTATGAAAATCAAGAAAAGTCCATTAAAATTTGATTTTGTGATAGATGGCTCAGTAAAAAATGAAGCATCACACATCTTATTTTTCTAATGGATTTGCAAAATTATCCATCACAAATTCTTTTACAAATTTTCTGCCGGCACATGTTTCTAATGATATGATATTAATGTAGACAAGATATCATATACTCCCCTCAATCCTAAATATAAGACAGGGTGGACTTTTTTTTGTAGAGATTAAGGAAACGAAATAAGTTACTTAATCATATTATATGTTGTGTATTCTTAGATTATACATCAATTTATAAGTTAGACAAAATAGTTTGAAGAAAAAATAAAATAAAATATATATTGTAAAGTAATTTAATTAGTTTCCTTAATCTCTTAAAAAAAAAAGTTAACTCTGTTTTATATTTAGGAGCAGAGGGAGTAGAATAGATCCTTGATTATTGTATAATATCTAATAAATATGTTCCGATACTGTCAAAAAAAATAATTATTATTATAATATGTCATGCAATTCGTAAATGATAATGATTTGTTAAATATTTCAAATTGAATTGATTGATATTTGATGAGAAGTTATCCCAAAATTAGTAATCTTGTTCTTGTTGTTTCTTACATGCTAAGAGCAACACCAAATCTAATAATTATTTTTTTGAACAAGAATTTTGCTCACTCCCGAAACGACATGACGTTTAAGTTTTTCCCTTTATATTACGACGATTCGTTTCGAAGGGAGGATGTAGCTACTACGATTTTAAGCAAACTTTTGCATCATCGTATTGTTAGTCCACCAAAATCAGCACCAAGCATCTAATCACGAAACTATGAAAATGATTTTTCAATTGTAACGAATAATAATTTAAGAATTAATTCATATCCCTACAAAATCGATCAATTTTTTTTTTTTTTAATGCCAGTGTCATACAAATAATTGTAGGATTTTATATATAATTTTTTTTGTCTGTGCACTTTGTTAATTTATACTACTATTAATTTTTTTAAATACTTATATTATTAATAATTGTAATTTATCCCGTCAATAACCATGGCTTTGAACACCCAACCATACTTGTTTGGTCCAGTGGGGGACTAACTACATCATAAAGTAGGAAAATTGTGTTCAAATCTCCCACATTGTTAAAAAAGAATCGGAAGAAAGGTATCCTAGTCACGAAATCTCAATCTAGATTAGTTGTAAGCTCAGATGCTTAGTAATATGTTAGGAAAAAAACCAAATGGTCCAAAGAGTCATTAAAAGAAAAAGGACATGGCTGCAAATCAAAACTCATTCAACCGGATAAACCTTGTTAATATCTATTTTATGAAGTTTAAATTGCATTTAATTCTTGTATTATTTTTAAGGGTTGAGGTATAGATTAAATCATTTTATATAAAAAAGTATAATTTAGGTATCCATTAATGAATTGCAAACATTATTTACTTTATAAAATAATAGGTATATTATTAAATTATTATTAATTATTATTAATTAGGTATTATAGAAAAAAATGACAAAAGTATCTTAATTATCAATCAACAATTAAAAAGTGAAAAAAAAAAAAAAGAAAAAAAAAAACATGGCTGCAAATCACACAATGCCTTGTTAAATTATTTTATGAAGTTTAAATGAATTTAATTCCCCATCACTACCTAAGGAACATCCTTGATGATACCTTAATTATCAATCAACAATTAAAAAGATTGTCAAACTACCCCGTGTTGGTGTTTCAATCTTCCATTGACTCCAAAGCTTCCATTGTTGTTGGGTATTCCAATCACCCTCTTGAACCCATCAAGGTCTGTATGCGATTTCAAGGCGAGAATCACTCACCAAAACCAAATCCAGCAGTCCACAACTTCCGACCGACACACGCCTTGCACCCTGGTTCCGTCCCTCTAATGCCAAGGGCGTGTAGTCATCACGCCACAACGCCTGCTTGCATGGGTCTCATCTCTGTTGGTGTTTGCCTTATCCAAAAAGAAGGCATAACCGCTATTTTCTCCAGCATCTCCGCCACCGTCCTACGCCATTGCCTCATATTTCAACGTAATTGTGATAGTTGTTGTTGTTGTTTTTTTTTTTTTTTGGTTTTTAATTGTTATTTGGTGGGAGAGTCTTCCAAATGGGGGGTTTTTTTCACTTTTTAATTGTTAATTGATAATTGATAGTTGTTGTTTTTTAATTGTTATTTGGTACTTTTCTCCATTTTTTAATTGTTGATTCATAATTAAGGTACCTTCAATTAATGTTTGTGCCAATAGTTAGTTCGTTAATTTGCACCTTAACCCTATTTTTAATACTCTTTTATTTTAAGAAAAATGACAAGAAAATACCATTTAAATTCCAAAATATAAAATAAGTGATATCTCATTAAAACAAATTGTCAATTACTTTACTATTATTAATCTCATAATACTCTTGTGGGCAACAAAATTTTAAAGTTTAAGTGGTATTTTTTTTTTTTAATCTTTTTCCCTTTATTTTAAAACCAGATCGCGCATTTAAAAATAATTTAAAATTGATGACAATTATAGATGATCCGGACACAATCTGTACAACAAAAGATTATAATGCAGTTGGTTTTTTTTGTCCAATCATTTTTGCATAGATTAATAATTGTTTGAAGCTTTCTCAACCTCGTTAACCTATTATTGTCTGGAAAAGAAATATTGATTTTATGCATGATTATGGAAGCTTAAACTTGCATGTTAGTAGCTAAAAATCGGTTAGAAAGTACTACATGATGATGTTACACAAGAAATAATGTGTTAATAACTACTTTTTTATTGATTACTACAAGTGAGCAACAATAATATTAAATTAGATTAATGAATTTACTTTTAATAAAATTGGCTGGACCTGATTGGTTAATTAGCTGGGTAAAGCATGTTAAAGTGTCCCTCTGAAATACTTCTAACCAGCCTCTTTTGTTTAAAGCCACAGCCTTTACATGTAAGACGTCATTGCCTGCACCAAATGAGGGGGAAAAAAATTAATGCTCATTCAAACTATCAAAATGTCTTATAAACAGGATTAAAGTTAAAAATATCTTCTAAAAGACATCTTATAAGAGGAAAAGTGCATATGATATATAATAAAATAAAATATTTTGATAGCCTTAACTGATCCAAAATGACTTGTCCGGGTTAGTAAACAATATAAATATTCAGTCATATTTAATGTGTCAAATAGTCTTTTGTATTGACTGTTGGCCTACCTTTCCTCCTAATTGCAGAGCCAGAAATTGCTTGTTTAAAAAGTGAGGGAAATCTCTCACCCACCATCTGTCTAAAGATTGGTATCTGTCGTTGCAGCCGTTTTCTTCATTTGTTAACAAAGACCTCTCTCTCTCTCTCTCTCTCTCTCTCTCTCTCTCTCTGTGAGATTATCTTAACCTCTGCATAGGTTCTGTATTGTAACGAATTATAGGGGCAGAAGAAGTCAAGAGTACCTGACCTGAAACAGAAAGGCAAAGCATTTAGCAAATAAGTATCTGATATACATTATGGGGTCGTAAGAAATTTCACAAATCCCAAAAATGGAAGGGACAACTAAATTTTTCTCAATACATCTTTTTGATGTAATAATACTAAGACTAGCCTATACAATACGTGGTAGCATATCAGCATCCTTCAGAGATAGATATGAAAGTCTCAACTTTCATGTACAGAGTTGCTACCCTGACTGTTCACCTGATTTACCTACTTTTCTTATAGCCATTAACAATTTTCCTGTTACCCAGAATTAGTTTTGGTAGTACCAGAACTTCAATTCTGTTGTACTAGCACAAGTTGTTTTATTTTTTGTTACATTTTGTACTTGAATATGCTTGCAAAACATAAATATAGGAGTTTCTGTTGTGTTAGTCTCTCCTAACCAGGAAGATAACTTGTCAACAAACATAACAACCAAATGTGCAGCCTCTCCTTTCCAACCAATTAACAAGCAGAAAAGTTTGGTCAATGGAGACTGTGTTACTTAAACGAGGAAGCTTCAACAGAAATGTTATTGCCAAATCTATCGGCTAATTACTCTGTGTTCTACCCATTATATTTCTCATCCATTTTTTCCAACTTATCCAGGTTAGGTTGATCGTTGGACTAAATCGCTCTTTTTGGAGCAGAAAGTTTAACAGACTCGCAACTCACATTTAGCTTATAAATGACATGACTTGCAAGAAGAGAATCCCAGAACTTCTTTTTTACTAACGAAATTTAAATTAAAAAGAATAATTACTTAAGAAATCTTAATTACGAAAGTAAAGAGATCATTAAAAAGGAACATTCTAATTGGTTTTAAATCATGGCGGTTGGCTTTTAAGATTCTACTATATTTTATGTTTCAACAATACATGACTTCCCCTCTCAGATTCCTCTGCTTGGTTCATGTACTGATTTGATGCAGCCACCTACATGAGGAAAATGTGTTTCTGTTTTTGGAAGTTATATTCACCTCTCAACTGTAAAAACTGCCAAAAACCAACTTTGAAATATTCCGATATTCCTTTTTGATCATGACCTCCCGCCAAGAAGAGTACACCTACCTATCATTCCCTAAGTCACCAGTAAGGCCCCATTTCCTACTTCTAATATCTCTCTACCTATTATTATTACTAGTAAGGCTGCCTCTTTCCCCACCATCTTATTCTAGACTAATTTAGAATTAAATGCTACTACATTCGATCTTTAATATAAGATCTCATTTATTATGCAATTTACACTACAAGCAAGATCTCATATTAAGGGACCGAAGGAAGTAGTGATTAGATTATTAATCTTGGCTGTGAATACCATCAATCAAAAATTAAATCCACAACTTGGAGTGCAACTCACTTTTGTAACTTTATGGGTATTAGGTACAGGACAAAAATATAATGTCATTGGTAAGCAGGGTTGCATTCAGTAGGTTTAATACTGACCCTAATGGAATATAGCACCATTAAAATCCTTCTTATAAACTACACGATGATTACTTTGGCTGCAAAAGTATGTGTGTTGTTGTCCCTTCTGCACTGATGCATATTTTGATTATTTTAGTCTTTTGCACTTAATCCAAAAGAGAAAAAAAATAAAGAAAAGGGTAACATCAGAATTTAATAACAGGTATTATCCATCAAAAAGTGGGGTGCATCTACTGTCATCAGCAAGATATCCTTACATAGATATGCGGCACTCCCTCAATTTTGTCTACAACGTGTAGTTGAAGAAAACTTTCCTTTGTACAAGTAGTGAAACCTATCAATAGCATGTAGAACATAAACTCCATTAGGACCATATCTTTCGGCTTAAGTGTTTCAGTGATGCAATGATCTCATGGGTCTATAGGATGATAGCAACATTTTGTCACATATAAAGTGGGACTGTGGAAAAGATCATTTCTTTGTAACAACCCCATTCAGAGAATCATACAGAGAAATTCTATAATCTTCAGCATCACTTATTGACTACATCAACATAATAGAGGTACAGCCCACTAAATTGTCCCACTTTCACTCTCTAATAATGAATTTCCAAGTTACGAATTCGAACCGAATTACATGCCACGTGTATCCCACAAAACAAGAAATTATTAAATCTTATCGTGCAATTGAAGGAATATCACAAAGTCGACTATTTCCTGCGGGATAACCAATTCTTATTCACAAAGCAGTCAAATTTCAATTATACAAAATACAAAAGAAAGGACAGGCAATGAAATGAGAAGTCACTTTTTGTGGAACAACTTCTAATTCCTATCACAATCAGGCCCCAGAAAAGCTCAAATTCATTACATGAACCTTTCACTTCAACCAGATAATGCAACTTTATGACCATACTTGGTATTAGCAATTACATGAATTTGTCTGTTGCACCCATTAAAAATACTTAACTTTTGCTTTGTTATCCTAAAATGATGAAAAAGGTCCATTACTGTATAAACTATGGCAACGCACTCCAGAGCTAATACTTGAGTTTTTATTTTTTGGCTATAAAAATGTAAGAGGCAAAAGTCTAAAAGTATAATCAGCAGATGACAATCACGATAGAATAATTAGGAGTAAGTAACTCTTCCTCGAAGAAACTATTATCACTATGATTTTATTCCATTCACAAATTAGTTGTAAGATTCCAAAAAACCACATTTGCCAGCCAAAAGAAATATAAAAATGATTGTTGGAATATAAGCTAAAAGAATATCAATTGTTAGACATCCCCATAGGCAAACATGTTGCAGCGTTGCAAGCGACCTTGGCCAAACAACGAATACAATGTAACGCAGATAAAAAGAAATGTTAGAGAATAATATTAATTGACAAGACCAAATCTAAGCCCTATTTGAACTATTCACTCGTACTGTTTTATTTGAAGAAATATTACCTCAAATACTTCCAAAAAAATATACAATAGGATAGGATGAAATGGTCTTAACTGAAGCAGTTAGGTCTCAAATAAAAACTACCTGCCCTTCAACTGCAACATTACTCTCATGACCATTTCTTCCTGTTTGCCCAACTTGAGATTGAATAGGAGATATAAGCCAACACAGAATAGCAAATATTACATATATAGCTTCAGCAAGAACATATGCACCTTCATTGAATTGACATACTAGAGACACAGTTCTCAAATTTATAAATATATGACTAACAGATTAGAAGCTTATAAAGAGATGATGCATCATTATTACCTCTGCTTCCAAAGATGCTTATGCTTGTTTCTTTAAATGGGTAAGGTTCACCTGTGTCAGAAATTTTCTATAAGAAAAAACAATCAAAAAATTAGCCAAAAGTCCTAAACCTAAACATCAGAAAGAGAAACAATAAGATAACTAGAGACGCACATTCTGATATAAAGATTATAAGTCATCCGGATTAAAGATACAAACTAAAGAGAAGAAGAACACTCTCACGGGTCCCACCGACATCCTCATAATCTGGTTGCACAGGAAATTTTGAATATTTACTGTTATTTCTCCTGTGAGAAATATACCTTCAACTATTTAGCCTACTTTCTTTACGAAACAATTGACATTCAAATGACCCACAAAATACTCGTTTCACATTATTAAAATTAGTGGCATCCTTTGTTGACTTCTTCCCTTCCAAATTTCAATATCCTCCGGGATACGATTCACTTTTTCTGCCTCATATCCGCATATTGAATCAAGTCACAGGGTCCAAAATTGAATTTAATTCAATTATTTTCACAGAATGGAAATTTTCCAACGTTCTCAATAACAAGAGAAAATCGGGTAACGGAAAAGTCAAGGACGAAAACCTACATGTGGATCTACTTTTCGATTGGGTCAAGTCGAACTTGAGGTGCTTAGATTACATTGGTCACGCGTATAGCCTAAACGGTGCTCCTGCGCAATGGCCATTATAGCAGATCTCAATGCAGCACCCATATTTAGCCTGAGTCCAGAGAACAAGAAGATCAGTAGGGAAGAAGCTGATTGTGAAGGAGATTGATATCTTCGTGTTTCAAAACCAGATTCGAAAGAAATGATGTCTTGAGGAGCGTCCTAATGAAACGGTAACCTTCGGTTCTCTATCGTTGAATAGGTCATATCCGGCGGTAAACGGTGGCCGCCCTGCCTGGGTTTTAGGTGGGGAGGTGAATTGGAGTTGCCCCCGATTTCAATATACTAAAATCATTTTTTATTTAAATATATCTTATAAATATAAAATTAGGTTAATAGGAAGGTTATTCGACTAGTACAGGTGACCGATACTGTGTTAATAGTTAATAGATTAAACCGGAATTAACTCAGGTCAAACCGGTAAAAAAATAAAGATTTAAGAATTATTAATATGAAATTATAAAATAAAATAAAAAATTCAATTTACCAACCCATTCATTGGTTTTCGGGTCAATTAGTCCTGTCTAATTATAATAACACTAGCTATTGCTAGTAATTCTCGTGGAATTTTGGTTTTAGTTTTCATAATCGTAATTACATACTATGTCAGACCAAAATCAAAACTTGCTATGGCCAATAAAAATCAGCGGTTAAATTTTAAACAAATCTTTATAAATCAAAATTAGAGATTTAAATTTATAGGGACCATGAACCAATAGTCATATTAACCCTCTAAATTTTATAGGTATTGTTTTTTGAATTAAGGTGAAATTTTACCAATAAATTTTTTTTTTTTTTGGAATAGCATATGGCTCAAACAGATAAACAATTTAAAATAGTGCATATTCACCAAGGTGTTGAGTTTTACTTCAAGTTGGTATTGTGAACATGAATGTTAACGGTTTTGGTGAATCTCCATTATTTAAAATTATTTGTTGGTATATTTGTCCTTTCTAAAATTTGTGAGCCTCTCCTTGGGAAAAAAATTGTCGTTAAAATTGCACATGAACCTTGTTTTCTTATAAGATACTCCTTTGGCCATAAGGCATTAGGTGATTATATTGAGAAAATTAGTTAAGATGACATTTATTTTCTAAAACACCCTAATTATCTTCTTGTATTCGCTCTTTTCCTTGATTATCGTTGATGAAGTGTAATAAGAGTAAATTAGAAAAGATTGAAAAATATGAAAATTATATGTTATATGTGGTCTTTAATATAAAAAATATTTACCTAATTTGATTAGATTAAAAATATTTACCTAATTTAATCAGATTAAGTAAGTTAAGTTAGTTAATGGGATATGTAATTTTTAAAACACATTAATCATCTTCCTTAATCCCCTCCTTGATTATTGTAGTGAGAGCATCAATAAGGTAAATTAGAAAAAGATTGACAAATATAAAAATTATCTATTATATTTAGAATAAAGATCAACTCTCCAAATATTCCTCATAATTGAAAATCAACTCTCAATTAAGGGCCAAGGGAGTATTTAAGACCAAGATCAACTCCATAAATATGTTTTATATTAAAAATCATAGGAGTAAAATTTCTAAATATATATTTTACATCTGCAGTTTTTTTATTTAAACTATCTTATTTCGTTGGTATGGAAAACTTCACTTTTAAAAGGAAAATAAAAGAAAACTTCTCTTTTTTAATGTTTTTATTAAAGAAAATTGAAGGTTAATAAAATATTTGGTTCTTATTGTGTATTCTCATTTTGGTTTTGTTTTCTATTGTTTCAAATCATTTTCTTTTTATAGATCAAATCAGATTTTTTGATCTCTCAAGGTTTTTATATACCTAAAACGTAATCTTTAGATTTTAACAAAAACTGTTGCTTTTTAAAAAACCAAAACCTATAGTCTAAAAATATAGACTTGGCTTTCCTCTTATACCCTTTACCATCTTTTTTCCTCCTTTTCTTTATTCTACGGTTGGATTAAGATCAAAGGTTCAAATTTACTATATGATAAAAATATTATTATAAGGGAAAACGGAGGGAAAAATGATGTTAAATCAACTATTGAGATCTTAATTCCAACGGTAGAAAAAGGAAAAAAGGATGGTAAAGGGTATAGAAGGAAAGCCAAGTCCCTAAAAATATAGGGAACAAAATTAAAATAGGGAAAATCCCTTAAAAAGAACTTTAAAAATGTCAAATGACAAAAATATGTTCAATATTCATAATATCAAAGAGGTGTTAAGGCCTTATTCGGTTTTTTTTTTTTTTTCAAAAGTAAAAGGAAATAACAGAATTGTCCCTCAAAGTTTAAAATTAAGAAGAGAGGAAGGTGCGATTTCACAAATTTTGATAAATGTTTTCATAATTCCGTATAAAAAATTCACAAGTTGCAAATCAAAATTTACAAGATCTAATAAGGTTTTACAAGTTTGGATAAAGTGTTCACAACTTCTAAAAAGAATTTCACAATTTCCTCAAAGAATTTTACAAGTTGCAAATTTGAATTCAAAAAAAATCGATGATAAGGGTTTCACAAGTTCAATAATGTTTTCCCAACTTTTCAAAAGAATTTCACAAGTTACAAATTTCGATTTAGAATATTTGATAAAGGTTTACAAATTCGGGTAAGATTTTGACAAATTCTCGAAAAAATTTCATGACTTTCTTAAAGAATTTCACAAATTACAAATCAATATTTATAAGATCTTATAATGGTTTCACAAATTCTCGATAAAGTTTTCACAACTTCAAGCAAAATTTTCAAATTCAAGAGAATTTCACAAGTTATAAATCAAAATTCGTAAAATCATATTAAGATTTCACAAGTTCTAGTAAAGGTTTTACAAGTTTAGATAAGGTTTTTACAATTAATTCTCAAAGTAAAAATTAAACTTAGAAAGATAATTTTATCATTTTTGTTTAATTTTAAAAATGACGAATTAGGTCTTCATACCTCTTTAACATTATATAAATTGGATAAGATATTATTACTACCATTTTTTGTTACAATCACTTTTCTCCCGTTAGATCAGAATCTTAATAAGAGAGAGAAATTATAAAGGTAAATGAGATTTTGATCTAACGGTAGAAAAGTTGTAGTAACATTGGTAGTAACAATATCCTATCCTTATATAAATATTCCAAACACCTTTTTCTTTTCCTTTTGACATTTTAAAGAGATTTTCAATTGAATTACGACAAATTATAAAGGACAAATGTTAAATTAAATAAAATCGTTCCATCCGAAAGAGGTGAGTTAAAGTGTTGTGACAAATGTACCTCGTTAAAATTTCATAATATCATCTTTATCGTCATAAACCTAAATCGGTAGTCCAATCAGAGCCATGCGACTGATTTGCCGCCAGAAGGTATAGCTTGTCGGGAAAGACGTGCGACGGAGGAGCTGTTACTGTCGGCAGCGGTGACCGACGAAACTCATTAACCACTAGGACTACGCTTCGACGGAAGGTGAGGTTTTAGTTGAAGCTTTGTTCGAAATCTCCTTTTGTTCCCCCTCCTGTTTCCAGTATCATTTGCCTGCTATAATCTTGGTTAAGTTTCCCTCTGCTTGGAATTGCTGATAACCTTAAACTCACATCGGAGGGAGCATTTTAAATTGTTTGGTCTTTCATGTACAATGTAATTCAAACAAAATATAGTCTTCTTCATTTTATTATGCCGTTTGAAGGTTAAAAGTTAAAACCCTTGGTGGATTTGCATGTAATCCATTGAATAGTAGGATCTGGACTGGATATGTATCCTTGTAGGTCTGCATTTTGTTTGAAGCATCAAGCTTTGATTTACTTTCATCCACAATGCTGATTTAGAGTTAATGAGATAAAATCTGATTTTAATGTTTATTTTTCATTTGTGCTCAAAATATTAAGTCTGTGTTGTGTTCCTCATTCGATTACTTATATCTCGATTGTCATCGGTCATCTGTTTGCATACTAACCAGCGCATGACGCCCACGCTCGACAGAATCAGAGCATGCCCATTGGTGGATCCCGGTGGAACGACAGCGAACTGACCAGCACGTGACGCCCACACACCACCACAATCCCAACGTGTGGGGCGTACCTAGAGACCTCCGGCGGCCTTTTTCTGCCCAGAACAATGGATCCTTCCATTTTTCCTCCTCTATTCGGATCTGTTCCTCAAAATTCCAGTAAACCCGGAGTATATCCCATGGCTCTTTTGTCCTGTACAAACTCTCAAATTCAAAATAATAATTGTTCCTGGTCTAGTTCTAGGACTTCACAGATGGCCTCAGAACTCGCATCCTTTACAGAAAATGAAGGGATGATCATCAATCATAAACTTCATGGGAATAACTACTTCCAGTGGTCCCAGAGTGTTCTGAGATATTTGCGTGGCAAGAGAAAGGAGATGTATATTAACAGTGAAGCTCCTCAACCAGCCCCTGATGATCCCAATTTTGACACATGGTTCGCTGAAAATAACCAAGTAATGAGTTGGTTGTGTAACTCGATGACTTTGGATATCAGTGAGGGTTATCTATTTGCCCACACAGCAAAGGAAATCTGGGATGCAGCTAGGAAAACCTACTCCTCACTTGATAACACCGCTGTCTTGATTCACCTGAAGAGACAACTCCGTGATTTAAGACAAGGTAACAAGTCGGTGACCGAATATTATGATGTTTTGCTAAAATTGTGGCAGCAACAGGACTTGTTTGAGGTTCATCCATGGAAAAACATTGAGGATGCTCAATTGTACAAGAGGATCGTAGAAAAGGAAGGATACATGATTTTCTCCTAGGCCTAAATGACTCTTTTGAAGAGATAAGGGGTCGAATAATGGGATTGAGGCCACTACCACAGCTTTTGATGTTGTTAATTTTGTGCAATTCGAAGAAAGTAGAAAACTCCTAAATCAAAGTGGCCCAAGTCAAATCGAATGCTCAACACTAGTTGTAAGGAGACCACAAGGGGAACGAAAGAATAACAAATGGTGCAACTATTGTAAGAAGAAAGGCCATATTACAAAAGAATGCTGGAAGCTCCATGGAAAACCTTTTAGTGGAAAATCGAACTTCCAAAGTCGCCTTACAGCTGAACCAAAGGTTAAGAATGATGATCGCCTAAGCCAAGAAGAATTGCAGGTGCTTCGCAAGATACTTGACAAGCAGAATAAGTCAAGCTTTGGTCCTAGTGTGAATTTCACACAATCAGGTAATTCTATTGTAGCTCTTAACGCTGTTATGACTAGTGACGATACTTGGATTGTTGACTCATGACCTATGGATCACATGACTAGTAACAAAACTTTATTCCACAATCTTAAATTCTGTCATGAACACCTCAAAGTAAAAGTAGATAATGGTATATTTACAAGCATGGTAGTTAAAATCTCGATTTATCATTGCGATTTTACGTTTTTACGATTTTTTTTCATTAAAACGATTTTACTAATTTTCCAAACGCTTTTATGTTTTTACGATTTTACATTTTACAATTTTCTATTTCTCTTCCGATTTTACGTAAAATCTCGATTTTAACTACCTTGTTTACAAGGGTTGAGAGAATTGGCATGGTCACATTATTGGATCAATTGGCGATACATAATGTTCTATTTATACCTAAACTAACTTGTTATCTTATATCTGTAAGCAAGTTAACTAGAGGTCGAATGATTTTTGATTTTGACCTTTGTGTTTTCAAGATTTAAAATCGAGGACAAAGATTGGAACTTCTAGAGAATGGGATGAACTATTCTACCTTGAAGGATCGAACTCGAAGAATAAAGATGCATAGAAGGCAAGACGGGAACTGGTGCTCCAATTTTCAAAATAATGATGTACTTTTGTGGCATTGTTGGTTTGGCCACCCTAGTTTTGATTATATGAAGCATATGTTTCCAATTTTATTCAATTAAAATTCCGTTCCTTTTCATAGTGAAACTTGCCAACTTGCAAACAAACTCGGTTTTCATCTCCCAAGCAATACACCCTCCTCACCATTCATACTAATTCATAGTGATATTTGGGGTCCTGCATGAATGAAAACCCTCACCAATACTAGATGGTTCGTTACGTTCATAGATGATCACACTAGAACCACATGGGTTTATTTAATGAAAGAAAATTTTGAAGTATCCCAAGTATTATAAAGTTTCTTTACATTTGTGCGAACTCAATTCAACACTTTTATTAAGGTACTACGAAGTGATAATGCCAAGGAATACATGAGCAAAGCCTCTAAAGAGTTCCTTGATCAACAAAGAATTCATCACCAAACTTCCTGTCTTTACACCCCTTAACAAAATGGAGTGGCCGAGCGTAAAAACCGCCACCTGTTAGAAGTAACCTTGACCTTGCTAATGGAATGGAATGTTCCAACCATCTTTTGGGGTGATTTTGTACTCACATAAGCTTATCTCATTAGCCGCATGCCATCCAAAGTTCCCAATTGTGACACATCGATTCAAAAACTACTTGAATACTTCCCTCTAATCAATTCATTACCTCCCAAGATATTTGGCTAGTTTAATTTGTCTTTGTTCACAAAAAGGATGACAACAAATTTGTTGCTCGAGCTGACAAATGTATATTTCTTAGCTACTCTTCTACTAAAAAAGGGTACAAATGCTATCATTTTTCTTCTAAGAAACTTATTGTCTCCCGGGATACAGTGTTCTCGGAAGAAGAAGCATATTATCCCAAATTACCCATTCAAGGGAAGTATACTGATATTGAATGGCTACTTCTGGAAGCATCTAACCCCAAAGGTTCACCAAACACTCACCACCACCATAGCCTAACCTTATAGCCACTCTTGACTCACTTGCTCCCGGAGACCAACCTAGTCCTACCATGTCAATTATGAATCTGAACATATTCCACCTCAACCTGAACCCACGTTGAGATCACCTCAAGGATGAAAGCTGAACCACGGCTAGAGGTAGAGTCAAGATTACAAGTTCAAGATGAACCAAACACTAGTAGCACTATCTCTCCCATTTTAAAGGAATGACCATAGGTCTAATTGGGATAAATCCTGAAGAATTGGGTTGGTATGTTGCATTGGGAAAAAGGGTAAGATCGTATACTCAGCATCCAATTCAATGATTTGTTTCATATGGTAACCTGCCTGCAAAAAGAAAAGTTTTGTTGTACACAGTGCACAGATAACAATTCCAAACACATTGCAACAAGCTTTGACTGATTTGAATTGAAAACAAGCTACAGAAGAAGAGTTGATGGCACTTGAGGAAAATAGAGCATGAGAGATCACAACTCTTCTCGAAGGAAAGAAACCAGTAGGATGCAGGTGGATCTTCACCACAAAATTCAATCTAGATAGTAGTATCAACAAGTACAAGGCTAGACTCATAAAATGATATACCCAAATATATGGGATCGATTATCAAGAGACATTTGCTCCAGTAGCCAAGTTCAATACCATCCAAGTGTTGTTACCCATTGTAGCAAACTTGGATTGGTCATTACATCAACTGGATGTGTGATAATTGAATATTTCATACACTACTTTTTGTCTCTTGATTTATAATTTAGGACTCTTTAGCTAATAAATTATAGCTTTTATACTTATTTGGGATTTGGGCCTTTATTATATTTTAGCCATTATTTAATAATAAATTCCAGTTTTATATTGCTTCACCATTTTTACCATAACTCTTGAACCGACATCGGATTTGCCTCATTTTTGTCTCATATTTCAGATGATTCGAGAGCTACACAATTGTTATGAAGACATGAAGAGCAAATTCGGACAAGAGGGTGGTCGATTTTGGAGCCGAAGTCATATGTATTTTTGGGCTCGAATTTTGTAATTAAAGCCCATTTTATTTTATTTTCCATTTTGGGCCTGAATTGTGGATTTGAGCCCCATTTCGTTTTGCCATTTTAGGTTAAGTGAGGCAGCAGCCACAAACACATTCTCATTCACGTTTTTAGATTTCAGTGGATCAAAATAGTAGTTTTCAAATTCTCTGCAATGTTCTTCGTGTTCTTCGCGTTCTTCATCTGTTTTTCGTCTTTCTTAATTATGTTCGGCTAAATTTCGAGATTAACCCAACGATGAGGATTCCATCCACTATCCAGAGGATTCGCACTTAATCGGAACCGCCTAACTCGTTTCGCATTCTTTAATCGGATTCAATTTTTGGATTTGGATTGGGTTTCGATTAAAAACCCAGATCGACATTTCCCAAGGACGTAGTTTGGACTAGGTTAAAGTATCACCGTGCGATCGCATGAGGTGCGCCATTGATTCGAACAAATTCCGAACGATTGTTCGATTGAGGGAATTTCGGACAAACGCAGAGATTTCGGTTTGTCTAGAGTCGATCACGAGTTCGGTTATAAATCTATTTTCGTCCGAGGAAGGGAAGTGGTGGAATCCGAATCCTGGGTTAATCCTTTAATCCTCTGTTTTCTGTTTAATCTGTGTTATTTCGTTTTCTTTCTGGATATTTCCATTTTCAATCTCTTCTGAATCAAAAACCCCGATTTTATCAAGCTTCGTTTTATTGTTGTTCAAATTAAACCGACCGTGAATTCATTGGGAAACAACACAGGTTACATTATACTGCAAATCCTTTTCTAATCTGGTTATTTTGGGAGATTACGGCAAATCTCTGTCAATGTGAAGAATGCATTTCTGAATGTAAACTTGGAGGAAGAAGTGTACATGGAGGTTCCCGATGGAGTTTTAGCTCTTAACATCTCTATGTGTAAACTCAGCTAGTCGTTGTATGGACTTAAGCAATCTCATAAGGCATGGTTCGGTAGATTCACCAAAGCAATAAAATGACTTGGGTATACTTAGGGACAAGCAGATGACACATTCATCAAACGTGTTGATGGCAAAGTCACCATCTTGATTGTTTATGTTAATGACATATATAATCATTACAGGAAACGATGAAGAATCCATTACTCAACTAAAACAGAACTTGTCAACTAAATTCTAGGTGAAAGACCTTGGACAAATGTGGTATTTTCTAGGCATGAAAGTGGCAAGAACCAAAAAGGGCATCAACGTATCTCAATGAAAGTATTCCCTAGACCTGTTACATGAAACATGAATGTTGGGTGGCTAATCAGAGGGATACCAACGGAAGAGGGATTCCACTTAGAGATCAAGCCACAAGGTGTTCCAGTTAACTCAGAAAGATATAGAAGACTTGTGGGAAAATTGATATATTTAACCCAAACGCGTCTTAATATTAGCTATGCAGTTGGAATAGTAAATCAGTTTATGCATCAGCCACAAGAAAAGCACATGGAGGCTGTATAAAAAGTTGAGCTATCTGAAACTTAATCCTAGAAGAGGAATATTCTTTAAGGTATTGCTAGAAACATCAAATCTACACTGATGTAAACCATGCAAAGGATAGAAAGACTAGGAGGTCAACCTTGGGGTATTGCACATATGTGTGGGGAAATCTAGTTACGTGGAGAAGCAAGAAATAGACCATGGTGTTAAAAAGTAGTACTGAAGCAGAACTGAGAGTTGTTAAGAATGGAATATGTGAAGGAATTTGCGTTTTCAAATTACTGAAGAAGTTGGAAATTCAATATGAGGGACCAATGCAACTCCTTGTGACAACAAGGCTAGCATTGAAATAGTCAAGAATCCAGTATATCATGATAGAATAAAACATGTTGAGATAGACAGACACTTCATTAAAAAAAGATTGAAGCAGGCATCATGAATTTGTCTTACATATGATGTGCAAACCAAATTGCAAATATCATGATTAAACCACTAAGCAAAACTAAGTTTGAAGAATTTTGAGGTAAGCTATGAATGGTTGACATATACTCCCCAGTTTGAGGGGTAGTGTTGGAAATCAGTCATTAATTACCAAATCCCTTGATTATGGCATTTCATCACATAGCTTAGCTGGTTTAGGCATGATTCTGATTTTCTTTTTGATTGATTGTAATCCTCCCTTTATTACTCCTCTTTATTGCATCATTTATGAGTGTTCTTCTTGAGGTCTATATATACCTTAGCAATGTACTCATATGATATATCACTAAGGGTGAATTCTTCCTCTCTATTTCTCATCAACTTTTAACCTACAATGAGCCAACGTCATATTACTGCTAGTAAATACTATTGGAAGTTTTTTTTAAAATTTCTTTTTCTGCTACACAAATCCTAATATAAAACAAAACAAAACTCTTCAAATCTCCACATCTTTAGCCTGAGTCCTTCTTATGTCCTAAAGTTTGATAAACACATTTTAGTACAAATAGTAGAAGAGAGTGGCTGCCAAAGTGCCACTGTAAGGTGAGTGTGAATGTCAAGGTTTATAAATCTGGGTTTTAAAGGCATTCGACTTATCAGTGTGGACTGTGGTATATACCGAAGTGTTATAGCTCATTTATTTTTACATTTGTGTCGTATGTGGCAGTTCTGACTAGTTTCCTATGCATAATATGCAGCTTCATATTCACGCCAATGGGAAAAAGAGTTCGAAGAAGACCCCAAGTCAAGCACAACAGAATACTATTGTAGAAGAGCGAAAACCATCTCCAGCACATGAAAAACAAGGTAGCGAGATTGACGAGATGTTTGCAGGCATGAAACGGAAGAAATCTGAAGCAGAAAAAACAGAAAAATATGACGATGTAAGTAAGAGACCCAAGAAATCAAAGAATATGAAGAAAAGCAAAGTGTCAGCAGGTGTTGGAGATATTATAGACCCGCCACCTTCTCGACCCAGAAAGACAACGGAGGATGGACTTGCCATCTACACTGAAGAGGAGTTGGGTATTAACAGAGCAGATGCTGGAAGAACGCCACTTTGTCCATTTGATTGCTCCTGTTGTTTCTAGTGGTAGCCATCAAGATTTTCCTCTCATATTTTTTTTTAAAAAAAAAATATATTCTTGGATCTATACACCTAGGTCTTGGTGTCTGGCACATAGCTTTTTAGACTTGAACCAAGTTTCTTGAGCAACCGACTTTTTTCAGTTTCAATATGACTTTTATAGTCTAGTATATTTCTTGCCATTGGAATTAAGTGGCTTGTTAATCATTAATAACAAGAGAATTTTTAGGTTCTTCAATCCTGTGTAAGCCTATATCTGTTTTATTTCCAGAATTTTACATACTCAATGTCATTATACCATTCCTGTTGGATTCATGTGCTTTTGCATTTCCTTGTGACCAAGGGCGGATCCGAAAATTACCGAAAGGGCACCATTGATGGGGCAGCCTCCTAACTTTTTTTTTTTTTTTTTTTTTTTTTTTTTTTTTTGTTTTTTTTAAAGGAAAGTTTTAAATGCATTAAAAATATATATATAAACAAAAAAAAAAATATCAAAAAAATATTCATAAAATCAAGTGAATACTTGATGATGTAATAAGAGAAACAATTATTTTATAAACCTTTCATTTAAAAAAGTAAAGCTAAGTCTTTGTTATAAATGTAACTACATAAATTACAATAAAGGATTGGCACTCAATAAGTTCAACTATATATATTTTAATAAAAAAAAGTATATTACAATAAAAATAATTACAATGTCATCCTTATTTTTTGGAATTTCTATCATAATTGTCTTATTATCAATGCTATCAAATACATCTTTTTCAATACAAGGCACTAAACAATCGCTTTACCATTCATCCCCATCCGATTACAATATATTAAGTCCAATTTTTTTTTTTTGCCCAAAAGGGTAAGCACTTAATTTAAAGATAAACAATCATTCAAACATATAAATTAAAAAAAAAAAAAAAAAAAAAAAAAATTCAAGGGCACTTGCCCCCTTCTATCGTGGGTCCACCCATGTCTGTGACTGCTAACATATTTGCCCGATGAAAATGCAATTTGTATTTGTTTTGTTACCCACTGTGATAATCTTGTGTCACGTAACTACAAGAAAAATAATAATGCTCTTGAAAAGAGCTTTGCTCATTAGCAACAAGATTCTATCGAGACCCAAGTACCTAACATGCTCTGCCTTGTGCCTGTATTATATGCCTAGCTATTGAAAAACCAAGGAGATTAGACTTCTACTAAATTCAAACATGTATGGATTTCACTTTTAATTAAATTTATGATTTATGATTCGATTTACTTATAAAGAATCAACTGATTACCATGAGCATGCCTTACTATTCGATTGGTGGCAGTGCCATTTGAGAGTCAAAACCTGCTTAGTTGCTACAAGAAAATACAGAATATAATTTCCAACCTCTATGTTTACCTACGTATAGCTTTATATACATTGATGCATTTCATTCTTCGTCTTAACTCTTGCCCTTGATTAAGTGCATTCTCCTTTCTCTTTCATTATTGCTTACTGTGGTCACTTTCCGCAGAAGAAAGGGTCAATTCCAAGCATGCACCAGTTTCTTGATATATTTTTTTTCCTGATATACTAGTCAATTTGCATTTGTCATATTCGAGCAATTAGCTTTAAGCTTTGTGGTCCATTTACAATATTCAGATTCTCTTGCAGCTTTGTAAAAGTGGTCAATGAAGCCAATTATATTTATTACTAAACCAAAACTTACTATCCATATAATAAAACAGGGTCAATTCTTTAGCCTGGCATTTTAACATTTTAATGAAGCATACAGTTACACTACCAGAGCATTATCAATGATGTTTTGACAGATATGATGTTTGAATTAACTTATCACAAATAATTTTATTATACGAAGTAAACAACATGTAAAAGAAATTTTATTTTGTCTTATAAAGCAAGATAGTGATTTTTTCGGTATATCCAAATACCTACTAAAATTAAAACAAGCGGAGCTGTGGACACCACAAAACCTGTTATGACAGCATAACTAGAAGTAAATAATCAACAATGTTGAAATGCTCAGTCCACAAATGTTCAACATAAGCACATCTTTTCGGTATGCCTTTAAACCCATGGCAAACATTGGCAGAAAACAGTCTCTTTTCAAAGCACTCGCCTCGTATTTTTGACAAAGTCCACCTTTGCGCCATTGGATCCCCAACAAAAGAAGCCACTTAAATTAAAGATAAGGATATTGAAAAGGGAGAAAATCAGAAAATATACTGGGATCAAACGTATACCAGTGAGAAGCAAGCCTGAATTATACCTGTTAAGGCAACTCATTATTGTATTGAAGCATATGTGTACTTCGAAAAGACCAAAGAGTACACCAGTTTTTCTTTTTTTTTTAAAAAATGCCGCACAGAATCTCATAAAAGGGCATAGTTTGCAATATTCAGTAGCAAGTAGTTTCTTGACCAGAGAACTAAGTTTACTATTGTCCAAGATGATAAAATCATGAGCCTTCTCCCATCAGCATTTAAAAGTTGCCCAACTGCTGCTCTGCTAACATGAGGCCACAAAGTACTTACTTGACTCTTTACACCTCCCACTCACATCACCTCCTGAACCAGGATTTCACAATGACAGTATGCCAAAACAATTCCAACATTTTTCAGGACACACCAAAAATGAGAATAAATACATTCAAGGAAAAAATGATTTCTAAAGATATTGTGTCAAACAGAGTTCTTCCGAAGAAGCAGCTGATTGGCATTATGTCCAGTTAACACTATTACAAGGACATACTCTGAGGCAGTGTCAGGAACTAACATAAAAGCCATGCTTCTAGCAATTTTTTTTATTTATTATTCTATCACAAGGAGAAACCTCCTTTCTCCATTCCCTTCAATTATCCTGACAAGTGGCACAAACTCAACAAGGAATTTCATGATATTATTTCCCTCTCAAACTTGTACTCTTGCGTTTCTCGCCAAGTGCATAACGTCTTGCCATAGCAGGATTGTAGAATTTTCTCATATGATCTGAGAGCCTGTGTATAGACTGGAGATTACCCATTTCAGAGAGATGCATCAAAATACTGTCAAACTTTCTAAATGGCAATTTTATCCCTTTGTTTATTACTTCTTCCAAAAGGAAACAAGCATCTTCCACCTTATCGCACCTAAATAACCCATCAATCATCACACAGTATGAGTCTGTATCTGGTGCACAACCCCTCTTGGCCATTTCATGCCAAGTCTCAAACGCCCCATCTGGATCACCTATCTTAAAAAACATTGAAATAAGCATATTATAAGTCTGAACACTGGGAATACAACCCAAATCCATCATGTTTCCATAAAGTCTAAGTGCTTCCTCAGAGTTCTTATTGTCACAAAGGACCTTGAGAAAACAATTATAAGTTACTACATCAGGGGGATAACCTTTGTTTCCCATCTCCTCCAAAAACTTGTAAGCTAAATCTATCTTTCCAAACAAACACATTCCTTCAATTATATCCTTGTATGTTGAGACATCAGGGAGGCAACCACTACTAATCATATACTCCAGAATTTTAAAGCAATCCTCCATTCTATCATTTTGGACAAGAGCAACAATAATGATTGCATACGTCTTGGCGATGGGAGAAGATATGGCTGAACCTCTGTTTCTCATGAAGTCAAAAAGTTCTAATGCCTCTTTTAGCATGCCTGCTTTGCAGAAGGTATCAATGGCAGTATTGTATGTAAAATTGTCAGGTGTATGACCAAATTGAATCATATCTTCCAGCACTTTCATTCCTCTAGTAGGGTTTCTAACTCTGCACCACCCAAAAAACAAGATGTTATATGTATCTGCATTGGGCTTAAGTTTGTTTTGCACTTTCTTAAAGAGACCTTCAGCTTCCTCAACCAGGCTACACTTGCAAAGAGCATCCAATAGCAGGTTAAATGCATTTATTTCAGGTTGAGTTTTTACTCTTATCCTCTTCTTCTTTGCAAACTTCTGCACATGAGTTAGATATTTTTCAGTGTATTTTCTCAAAATGGTCAAAAGAACTTCAACTGGAATTGTGTTCTTGTTATGCCTCTTCATATAGTCCAGCATATCACAAACTATTCGAAACTGTTTCACTTTGTATCTTGTACTAGATAATATATCTATCATGTCATTATAAACACAAAACTCATGGGAATAATTCTCTTGATGACCAGCCCATGTGAAAAATCTAAACGCTACCTTTTCCTCATAACGAAGCCTACTCAAGACCCCAGTAACCAAAGGAGTTGATAATGCTATTCCAAGGTGATCAAGAGCTTCCTCCACATTAGCATGTCCAATGTGTTTATCCATTATTGTGGCGTATATTTTTTCTATATCACTTTCTAAGCGGTGGTCCTCAACATAACCAGAATTAGAATCAAAACTCTGATCCGCAGGAACAGTGTCTGAACAATACAAACGTATCGAAACACCATAGGTAACAAACACATTCATCGGCAATGAAGATTGAATCAAGCGCATACAGGAACAACAAGCCAATTGTATTGGCTTTCCACGATAAGCAGAGTATTTAGAGAAGTAGATGCTAGGTGATTGAATCAAAGTTACATTGTGGGGCGGACCTTTACTTCTGAAGGTATAATCAAAAGCACGAGATTGGAAAAAAGGGAATTTTAGAGAATATATGTACCTATCAAATCTTCCCATCTTCTTAAGTACTGACCTTAGGAGAAGAATAAAAAGCTCAGGCAAATGAAGAACCAGAAAAATGAGCAATTGTCGACGAGGTGTGAAAGGTCAAGACTCAACTTTTGCTTTCAAATCCATAAGAGCGACCTCAAGCCAGATTAGTGCAGAGAAGAAAAGAGGGCGACTGGACACTGGAGGTTGAAGAAAGTAAGAAGGTTGGTTAGAATAGCCACTCACCATTTATGACTTCTCTTCCTCTCTGCGTCTCGCTTCTGCTCTTCCTTCCCTTTCTATTGCTATCGTTTTTAGCCCTATTCTCTTTTTTCCTTTTGGAAAATTTCGTTCAGCCCAAGAATATGACATCATTTCAGCTCACCCCAAGATTTTCTCTGAAATGCACCCACCCAGTCAAAATAAAATTTAAGTTCTGTGATTAAATTGAAAAATAAAAAACATTTTTTTTTTAGAAGAACATTCATAAAAAACATAATTAAAGGTAATTTTTTTTTTATTTATAAAATAATTAAAAGTATTTATAAAATAAGTAAAAGAATTCAAAAGCATCTAGGAAATTAAAAATATTTTGACTATTTATAAGATAAATATAGAAATTCTCAAGACAAATAAAATAAAAATATCATTGTCTATTCACTTCTAAAACTTAATTTCATTTTGATCTAAGAGGTATAGTGAAATTTGATTTAAGAGGTATAGTGTAAAGTCCCGCTAAAGGGAGAACCAAGATAATTGGCCTCCTCCCCATCTGCCCGCGGTTCAACCACGCCCCCCCCCCCCTACCATAATGTATAAAAAAAAAAAGATAGTGAAATTTTGGAAAGTTTTAGGTTAACTGAAATTACATCACATCCTCCTGGAGTAACTGAAATTCTTCGATTTTTTTTTTTGTCAATAACCCTATTCATTATTTAGGCCCTAAAAGAACCATATTTATAATGTTTCCAAGTTTTTTTCTTTTTGACATAGGTAATGTTTCCAAGTTAGAAGAATACGTTCGCTATGACTAACGTTGTCGGAATTGCCAATAGCCCAATACTAAAAGATATCGCAATGACTAACGTTGACCGAATCAACGAAATAAAAATGAGGAAATAGAGATTCATTATTTACTCGCAATAATACAAAGCAAGCGCGATAATCGAAAGCAAAATCAAAATGAAAGATTCACGACAACAGTACTCAATAATCCCAAAGAAAGAAATGAGTGAAAACGAAAAGCTTGTCGTCTCTTCTCTCTTGAGGTGGTCTTGTTTTCTTGGGCGCAGTGAGGACAAATAAACTTGGAAGTTTAATGCAATGCCCTCCGAATGCACAAGTGATGGGGAAAACAAAAATCACCGATTTATATTGAAATAAGGGTTAAGGTACGATTTGGCCAATAAACTATTAGTTCAGGAGCGTCCAATATAATTAACTATTGAGTAGACCAAAAATACCAACAAACTTTTAAAAAGGTACAGTCAACACAAAAAAAGTTTTACTCAGGAACACCCAGCACAATGCCGTTAGACAAAAGTTAACATCCGTTATCTAAGGTACAGATTGGCCAACGAACTTTACCTCGAGCGTCCCGTCCAAGACAAAAAAGTTTGCTCGGGAGCGCCGAGCACAAAATTCTAAATTTTACTAAATTAAATACTTGTTTTTCTCAATTGTCATTATTCAAAACTACTTGTATAGATATCTATGGACAAAAATTACTCATTCTTCAATTTTGTCAAAATTATAATTTTCTAAAATAAACAAAATTTTTAATTTAAAATATAATTATATGATTTAAATAAAACTCAAGGTGTTTTATAGTTTATTGTATATGTTAAACAAAAAAATATATAATTTATTTTTATTTTAGATGAAATTTATGTGAGTTAAAAAATTCATTTAATGTTAATAGAATTTAAAAAATCAATTATATCCTGAAAGAAATGAAATGGGTTTAATTTTTATTTTTATAAAAAGAGCTTGATGGATATCAACATTGATACTTAATAATATAAATCCGACAACTTAATGATATATTTGTTAATTAAATGATCCATTGACTATATGAATATGAGACTTGTTTGAAAAAAAAAAAAGATAACTTAAGAGACTTGATGAATGACCATTTAATAATAGGTTAAGGAGTAATTTGGCCTACGAAAATTTTATTAACATTAAATGAATTTTTTAAATCACATAAATTTCTTCTAAAATAAAAATAAATCATATAATTTTTTGTTTAACATATATAATAAACTATAAAATACCTTGAGTTTTATTTAAATCATATAATTATATTTCTAATTAAAAATTTTGTTTATTTTAGAAAATTATAATTTTGACAAAATTGAAGAATGAGTAATTTTTGTCCATAGATATCTATACAAGTAGTTTTGAATAATGACAATTGAGGAAAAAAATTATTTAATTTAGTAAAATTTAGAATTTTGTGTTGAGCACTTCGAGTAAAACTTTTTTGTCTTTGGGTGCTCCTGAGTAAAAGTTTGTTGGCCAATCTGCACCTTCGATAACGGACGTTAACTTTTGTCTAACAAAGATTGTGTTGGTGCTCCCGAATAAAACTTTTTTTGTCTTGACCTTTTTTTAAAAGTTTGTTGGTAGTTTTGGCCAACTTAATAGTTAATTGTGTTGACGCTTCCCGAGCCTAATAGTTTATTGGCCAAATCGCACCTTAACCCTTGAAATAATCCTCTGATTCGGCATCTTTAGATACTGATTGATTGATGGTTAGAATTATAAGTTGATTAGTTGAATAGTTATTTAAGACCCCATAATATAAAAATATAAAAGGTCTGATATTGTCTTTTAGAGGGGTAAAAGTTTGTTCTACACTATGTTTAGAGGGGAAGTTAACTTGGTCTTCCTCCAAAAAAAAGTTAACTTGGTTTTCTTTTAGATTTTAAAGATAGCCATAAGAGTTATTTATTGTAAGAGTTTGTTACCCTTTATTGGAAATACTATAAGATTCTTCCTCTTTTTTCTCTATATTATTTCACGAATCACTTTTGTTAACAGATGACAGAGATTACAAGTTCTTTTACTTGTGACAGCGATCTTATTTGAGATTCTTTTCAGTTGAAGCCCAAGAATGTTCCTTTTGGGAAGAATTTCTGAATCTACGATGACTGAAGCATGATCCCTGAAGTAGAATTCCATTTTTGGGCAAGAAACTTCAACGTCTATGACGGAATATCAAAAAAAATCAGTACAATATCAAAAACCTTGCAAGGTCGCCAGTTTTTTATTCTCTATAAACAAAAGCAAATGAACAATAAACGAGTAAACAGAAGCCCAATGCGAAAGGCCCCAAATCATTCGTGTTATAAGTATAGTAAGGGATTAGAACATTACGTTATTAATTGTAAAAATTGATATTTAATCATTGACCATTCTTGTAATGTAATTGACAATATTAGTGAGGGTTTTTTGTTGAGAAGTTTTCACCGAAGGATAATTTTGTCTCAAAAGTTTTTTTAGAGACAATTTTATCTTAGAAGTGTAAAAAATGGAATAATTTTGTCTTGATATTTTCTTAGTTAATTTTGATCATTAGTTGACCAAATATACTTGAGTTAACAATCTACATGTCATCTACACCATTTGTGTTAAGGTGCAAATTTGCCCTTTTAAATCTAACTATGAAAAAAGACAAAGTAAATAACATATGAACTTTTGACATAAATTTTTACCTTAACAAAAATTATATGAATAATATGTAAACTGTTTCAATATATTTGGTTAATTAACGGTCATGGCAAAATTGTTCCATTTTTTACACTTCTAGGGTAAAATCACCCCTTGGTGAAAACTTTCAGGGCAAAGTTACCCCTAAACCCTATTAGTAAAAGTATTTATCATTTTAATAACGCTTTGAATAAGTGTAGTCAATTAAGGGTAATTTTGTCAAAGCACCAACGCTTCAAAATCACAAATTACTATGAACTGTAGGTATTTTTGCTTGTTCCAGTGATCTTTTGGGATTTAACTTCATATTGGGAATTTTCCCAAATTACTACGCAGAAGCTAGAAAAGGATTTTTTTTTTTTTTTTATGAAAAGAAAAGGAGTAATTTAAGTACGGACAAAAAGGTAAAGTCGTACGGGCAATCGATGCCCCAAAAAAAAATTTATTATAAAAATCCTAAAAAAATACCACTTAAATTTTAAATAGGTAATTTTACAACAAAACAAGTGGTCAATTGCTTTATTGTTCTTATTAATCCCATTAATGTTATTAGCAACAAATTATAAAGTTTAAGTAACATTTTTCTTTTGGAAAAATACTTTGTGTATTTATTCTTATTTTTTCATTACATGAAAGTAATATGTGGAATTAAACCTACCACCATTCACCACGGACTCGGCTTCTCTCCGACTACTGCCATCCGCTGCCCTCCTTTTCCTTTATATTGCATCGCCATTTTGTCACAAATCATATGCCTATTTTTTTTTTATATATATATATTTTTAGAATCTTGTAGGTACTAAAAAGATACTTCATAATATTGACTAGTAGTAAAAAAATACTTCATAATCTTAAAAAATTATTTTAGAATCTTGAAAAAATATTTTAGGGTACTCACTGCTACTAAAAAGATATTTTAGGATACTGACTGATACTGAAAAACTACCTCAATATTTTTTAAATTATTTTAGGATCTTGAAAAAATATTTTCAAAATCTTAAAATAATTTTTCAAGATCATAAGATAATTTTCAAGATTCGATATTCTCGATCGATATTCTAAAGTATTTTTTTAGTAGCGTCAATATCCTAAAATATTTTTTCAAGATTCTAAAATAATTTTTCAATATTATGAAGTATTTTTTCACTACCAAATCAAGATCATGAAGTTTCTTTTTAGTACTCACAGTGTGCTAAAATATTTTTTTTAAAAAAAGGCACTTGAAAAAAATAAAAAAAAAAAATGGCAAATCGAAGAGAGGCACCCATTCACCAAATCACCACCGATGAGTTAAATGCACCAAAACAGCGCAGTATATAAAAAAATTGAAAAATAATTAATTTCTCATCACATCAACCTAAATTTCATACTATGTATCATTTCAATACTTTAGATCGGTCAAATAACATATACTTGAATACTTGTGACATATTTAGATATAGTGACATATTCGGATCCAAAAAAAAAAATTAAAAAAAAAAGAATTCACCAAATCACCACCGCTAAAATGAGTTAAATGTCACCAAGTGATATGATTGTTTGTTTAATCCTATTATTGTCATGAATTGTATATGCCTTTTTATGTATAGCACACAATTTGATATAAATAGTGTTCATGGCTAATAAATATTTTTTTCTTTGACATTACTAGCAATTGATTAGCTTGATTTGTAGGAATGTAAACTCACAATTTGATTATAAAATATTAGTTATTTTTAACTAATTTTTTAATAAAAACAGTTAAACATCTAATTTTTAATAAAATTCTAATTTCTAATATTGACCATTTATCCTTATTAACTACCGTAACCTCTAATATCATATGAATTTGTGCTATATCCCACTATCTTTATTAAATATTAGCATATATGAAGAGAAAATATTTAATTGTACTCTAAAAACTATCAAATGCCTTATAAATAGAAGGCATATATTATATATTTGAGACACATTGGAATAAGAACTACACTTCTCTTTCTCTCTTCTCTATTCTCTTTTCTTGTTCTCTATCTCTTATCTCGATATATATCGTTATATTCATAACACATTATCAACACGAAAAGCTCGAACGAAGGTCTGATCGCTTCTTTAACTATTTCAGCCTACCTTCTTTAATTATATGTTTCTTTTATCTATTTGGGATAATATGAGCCACTATATGAAATTAAAGAGATACTTTTACCGATTGTTTTATACATCGGGTTCCATAGCTAAGATTGGAGATTATTACTGTTTGTATATTTTATATTGATCTCCTTTATGAGTTATTTTATATTATTGATTGTTATTTTTGTATTTTTGTATTCTAAAATTATATGACCAAAAGTCATATTGTTTTGATTTCCTATTACATGGCATAGTCTTTTTATTCCTACTTTGATTTATTATTATTGTTTGTATATCTTACATTTTGATTTATTATTTTGATATAACATGGCTAGAAGCCATATTCTTTTGATTTCTATTTTATATTATATGACTAGAAGCCATGTTCATTTGATTTCCTATTATTTGACCTGAAGTCATATACTTTTTCATCTTTTATTTTATTGAATGAAACATATATTTAATTTTTATATATCTTGAAGATAAAAGGCCAAAAGCCATATAATTATAAATCCTCATCATTGGCTCGAAGCCATAAAATTTTGATATTATATGACCAAAAGTCATATTTCTTTTACTCTTATTTTGATATTATATGACCAGAAGTCATATAGCTTTTATCCTTTTATTGTATGGCTGGAAGCCATGATGTTCAACTTTTATTTATTAAATGGCCTGAAGCCATAAAATTTTGATATTATATGGCAAAAGTCATATAGCTTTCATCTTGTATCTTTTTGTATGGTTGGAAGCCATAATGTTCAACTTATATTTATCTTGAAGATAAATGGCCTGAAGCTATGTGATTGTGATATAGGCTTTAAGAAATTTATAATGTCTTGCTCCCCATCATATACATATTTTATATGTATTTTAATATATTGTGATTTGGTTTTATATGATTATATGGTTTATAAGGTTTTTCAAATCTGATATAAGATGCAGAAATGCAAGCACTATTTGCATAGTAATTACTATTTTACTATTTTGTGAAGTACAACAATTCATGAGATATTTAGTCCTTTAGGCTTCTATACCCATGAAAGAGGTATAGCAACTTGTTCACACCCTGATATGAAAGGTGAACAAGGAAGTGACATTGGATTGTTATTAATATTGAGACCCTGAAGGTTTAATGTATCAAATATTGAATGATACAAAGTGTTTTTAGTTACTATCCTGAAGAAAAATAACTTGCAGAGAATTATGCCACTCAAGAGTAATAATTTTAAAGTCTAATAGTCTTGAGGACTAATTAGTATATTTTTCCCAACTTATAATGCAAGAGGCCAATGTTTAAACTATATTGGGTAGTATAAATTTGATTAAAAGCTCTGGAAGAGCTAATATTTTATTACGTGAAGGAACAAAATTATACATTGATAATGCATTTTATTCTACCAAGTATAAAAGAAACTTATTGAGTTTCAAAGATATCTGCAAAAATGGATATCATATAGTAAACAAATTTTATTGTAAACCAGAAGTTTACACATAATAATACAAACTAGAAGTTTGTCAATGCAAACCAAATATTTGCCAATGTAAACTAGAAGTTTACTGCCGATGAGATATTAAAGAGGTAATGAGTCAATGGAGAAATATGTCCATATTTATTTTGAAGCCAAAGCCCAAGAGAAATAAATAAGCCCGGGAGGTAACATGATGCTTACTTTTTTATTGTTATTGTTATTTAAATTTATGTGATCATATATCATAAATTTGTTTCTATGAGAATTTTTCTCGATGGAAAATTTTCACATATGTAATTCTAAATCTATGTGATTCTAAGTTATTTTGATCATGAATATCCTCATATATGGTGAATTGTATATATTTTGCATATATAAATAATATATTATTAATGAGTAATGAGATTATCTAGTGATGTAATATTATATGTTTGTTCCTAAAGAATCAACATAGATTTTTATTTTGAGCTTTAAAGGGTTTTAAAGTGATTTTGAAATACATATATAAAGAAAGTATGTTTATATAACTCACACTGAAATAGTAGGAGGGGAGATTGTTAGAATACAAGTATGAGTTAGAATATATGTTTATATGACTCACACTTGAGCTAATTTTTGAAAAATTATATACTTAGACAAAGTTTAATTGATCTCCCAAAATGGATGTCAGAATATTGAAATGTTTATTGTTTGTTGAGACCTATGTTACAGTAAACCAGAAGTTTATTGATCCAAATAAATTTATTGTTGGCATGACTTATTTGATCATCCTAGTCATAAATATAATGCAAATAAGATTATGTATTCACATCCATTGAAGAACCAGAAGATTCTTCATGAATAACCAACATATTATTTATGAATTATGAGTTATCTGTTCTCAAAAACAAATTGTTTGCAAGACTATCATTGATCATGATTAGTACTAGATTTTAGTATTTTTGGAAATATATCAAACAGAATCATATGGGCCCATTGAAATAGCACGTAAACCATATAAACTTGAAAGATGCATCTATGAGATGGTTACATGCGAGATTATTATCTTGCAACCTGAAGTTTGTAAGAATGTTTGCAACCCGAAGTTTGCAATAATGTTTGAATGAATTAAGTGCATAATTTCCGATTATAGATCAAGAAATTATGAATTAAAGCCTCCATAAATAGCTAGATCAATTCTTATGAGAACAAAATTTTTATGTTGGTATATTTGATCTTACATATTGCAAAGACTTATATAAGCCAACAAAATTCTCCCGATATAATTGGCTTTAGGTCAAGAGCCAGACAAATTTCCATCTTAAAAGGGTTGAATGTGCAATGATTATTAATCCACCACAATGCACATAGATGGATTTAGAGAGAAAGTTGAGATAAAAGTTATGTGAAAATCTCCTTTTAATTGTTTGTTTCTAGATGAAACAAAATGATGTTTCTAAAGGAAACACATAGAGACTTATATTAGTCAATTGATATTTGACATAGTTTTCTCAACATGAGGGGGAGAAATTGAATAGCTGGAAAAGAGAATACATGGAATGCATTATTATAGCAAAGTATATATCCTCAAATAAAGAAGTATAAATTAGAAGTTCATCAGGCTATACGTTCATGATATATTTTCCGATGAATTACTGACCTAAATGAGATTCATTAAATCTCATATTTTAGCTAAAAAGTGCTCCAATTAGTGATATGCCTGAAGCATGAGTAACTATTCGGTTCCAAATATAAATGTTCTAGATAAATTGGAGCAATAATTTAGATGATCATATTAAGAAAGGATGTCATTGAACACTATGTCCTAGAGTTATACTTTGATTGTACAATTCTATATGCCTGAAATATGGGGATAACGGTGTACTCTTGAGTATAACTTGAATACATGAGTATAGATGAATATGCCGAAAGGAGGAAGGTACTCCAGAAGAATATCGAGACATAACTTATTGCAAAACCTCAAGATAGGTTTAGGTACCTAAGTAATATTGATATTGTTATGTCAAATTGGAAAGATGGAACCGAAAAGATAAAATTGTCAACAAGAGATTTGAAAAATGATATCACGTGATCAAATGAGGATATCATATAAAGATGTGTCACAAGAAGTAGACATAAAGATGGTTGGCCAAAAAGAAATGTGAAATTGAAAAGGACGCAAATATGATTATATTATGATAGTTTATGAATGTTTATGTGAAAATAAAGATTTTCACAAAGTTTAATATGATTATGATGAGATATATGATCTTATAGTGGTTACAATAATTTTGTATATATTAGTCAGCAGGTTATGAAAGAAAAATTATGCGTCAATTAGATATTGTTATATATAGTTTATGTATATGACTTACTAAATTATGAAGATTGCATAAGAATCTTCAAAGGATCCAAGAGTACTAGTAGCACAAGTCCCTGAAGGACTCAAGATGCGAAGCATCTAATTGAAAGTTCTCAAGAACAATACTTAATAAGTTTTGTATGACTTAAAGCTATCGAGCATGTATGATATAATCATTTTAAAGAATATCTATTGATATTCATCTAGATATATCTTATAAGAATGCTTAGAAATCATGTTAGTATTATTATGATTTTGCTGGAAATATTTAGTTCTTGCAGGTACACAATAGAATGTTTGATGACCAAAAAGAAGATATGCTCAAAAAACATTGAAAGTAATGTAGTCACCAGGGGGAGCAAATCTGATGTAATTAAGAGAGGGAGATGATACAGGCTGTACTCTTTTTCCATTTTCTAAGTTTTATCCCACTGGGTTTTCCTAGAAATGTTTTTAATGAGGCAGCATTAGGACATATATCAATGGATGATGTACTATTTTCTTTGGCTAGGTTTTTATCCCACTTCCTAGTTAAAGTTTTTAATAAGGCACATTCATAGTGGACATCCAAGGGGGAGTGTTATGAATATTATATTTGTGGATGTCCATATCTCCCATTATTTCCTATTATCACCATTAATCACTATGATTATGGAATCACATTAATTGTAGATTAGAGAGTTGTGCCTATAAATAGAAGGCATATGTTATGTATTTGAGACACACTGAAATAAGAACTACACTCATCTTTCTCTCTTCTCTATTCTCTTGTTCTTGTTCTTTATCTCTTATCTCAAATATATCGTTATATTAATAACAAAAACAACTTTTAAAATATGTCTAGGAAGTAATTCTATATATTCTATTGGAGGAAGAATGACAAGCAAGAACCCTATAAGCAAAATAATACAAAATGTAACCTGTTTACATTAAAATTCTAAAAATTACAACTCAAGATTCAATATTTACAATTTAAAAGTTCTTATTTTGTATTAATTTTCTTACAGCTCCTAAATAATCATTCTTCTCATTTTATATTTTCAAAATTTATAGAACTACTCATTTTTCCACTTACATGCTCTTATTTTAGAAAAATTTATTCTGATAATTATTCCAACCGTTATTTACTTATTTAAATTGAACCTTATCTCAAAAGCAAGTTGTGCTATTTAAGTAACAATCATAAATACACTTTGGCAATGAAATGAATTATTGTGCATCAAAATATGCATGGTGCGGGAAACAAATATGGTGAGAATCAATGGATCATATCTATCCCCCAACTTACAAATAGAGCCGGTTGCTAAATTTTATTAAACATATAGATAGGATAGATATTTCAAACAACTACACATGCAATGAAAGTGGCAAGACACAATCCAGACTGAACCACTGAAAAAACAATATATAGCAGGTTACACTTGAAAAATCGATAATGCTGTAAGAATAAGCCCTATTACAAAAACACAACACACATAATACAAACACAAATAAACACATCAATAGATATACTTATTGTTACATACATAACAAAGCAGCATTAATAAAAGGCAAGAAGATTGGGAAGCCTAGCAAGCTCCAGTTCTCCTGCCATCCACAAGCCTCTTCCAAAATTCCAGAACCTCTGCTTGAATCTCCATCTCACTCTTCTTAACCTTGTGATGATGATCACTCTCGTTAGCTATGGTAGCGACATTAGCAGCTTTAAGGGGCAGAGGACTAGGAAGTGTGTCCAGCAGCTTGACAACCTTTTCGATGTCTGACATGAGCCTCTCTGCCAGGCTCCGGCTGAAGTCCTCCCGGATGACCACCCGCAGCACCGCCACATGCTGCACATCCGGTGGCATTGAATACGCCGGGACAATCCACCCATACCTCCTAAGATGGTCCGATATCTCGAACACCGTGTGCTGGCTGCTGTCTTTCAAAGACATGGCCACCACCGGCACACCCACGTCCTTAGACAGAATGTTGAACCGACCTGTTCTCTCGATTCCTTCCTTCAGTATTCTTGCATTCTCCATGCAGTTCTCCATGATGTTTTTGTAACCCTTTTTTGTATTTCAGTAATCAAACACATATCAGAACCCTCTTAACTATATATGTATATGGATGAAGTTATAATTATCTGTAGGATTATCATGCAGATTTCAATTTCAGATAATGTTTGGCAAGGCTAGAGAAGAGATTATTACCTCGAAGCCAAGCCGAATGAACTGATAATATTGAGCAATTATTTGACTAGCACCTGCCAAAAAGAAAACAAATTTGGGAAAGAGTGGATCTTATAAAATTATACAGTCATATATTCAAAAAAAGACTGACCATATATAGGATTCACTTGCCCTCTTTTATCCGATTATATGCATTCACTAAATAAAATCACTGACTTAATAAAAAAAGCCACACTCACAGATGAGAACCAAGAATAAAATATAAGATATGTTGGAGCCTGAATCTTATGTGACAAACTTATGTCACATAAGAATGCCTCAGACTCAAGAAGTTCTCTGTATTGTTCCAATTTTATCGGATGTCCCTGAAGGGACAAAAGCTCGCTGTATTAGAAGTTATATGAACTTTCCTTCATTACTGACTCTGTCACTCATTTAATCAATGACATTGGAATGAATGCACAGAAAGAGTACCTTTGGAGAAATTGAGGGTGAAAGTGGGCTGATCAGTGCCGAGATAGTTGATATGGAAGACAAGATCATCAGGCAAGTCATCCTTACTCCTCCACACAACCCAACCAACACCAGGATACACAAGACCATACTTATGACCACTAACATTAATACTCTTCACCAACGGCAAGCGAAAATCCCACAAGAGATCAGGGGACAGAAATGGAGCGATAAAGCCTCCACTTGCAGCATCCACATGAATTGGAGTATCCCATCCTGTCTCCTTGTTCTTCTCTGTAAGAAGCTCATTTAACAGCTTCACATCCTCAAACTCTCCTGTCAGAGTTGACCCCAATATTGCTGCTACACATATTGTGTTCTCATCCACCAATTCCGCAGCTTTCTTAGGGTCCATCACATAACATCCCTCACTTAGCTTCACCTCCTTCAGCTCCACCTCAAAGTACCTCGCAAATTTCTCCCAACAAACCTGTGTACGTGACATTTATGTTTCAATCCATCACTTGAAGTCACTTTGAAAACAGGGGAGAGAGACAGAGATGAAGACAATGCTACCTCCTATTCTTGATAGAAGAACTAGTTAACTAATTTGATTAGATTAAGGAAACAAGATTTAACTAGATAATTCTACCAAATGTTGAGTATAAAACAAAACGAATTGAGATCTTGTATTTAGGATCAAACCCAACCCCACAACTAGCTCTTATATTAGGATCTGGATGGAGTATTAAGAACATGTGATTTGAGACCCACCTGAACATTAGCTCCGGTAACTATGTTGGGTTTATCATATGGTTTGCCTTCTGATTTTCTCTTTATCTGCCATTTTCTTTTGAAAGCAAGGCCTGCCAGCATGATTGCTTCTGATGAACCCACAGTTCCCACACCCACCGCAGTCTCATCTTCTCCAATAGGAGCATTGAACAAATGGGCTATCATATTCACACATCGGTTCTGCAGAATTCATCAAATGAACTTAGTCTTTTCCTACTCCACGATCGGACCACCAAACCCAACCATAAGATCTAGCAAATCATCATTAAACATAGCATACTTTAACCAGAAAACCAAACCATGTAATTCTAGATTTTCTGATCCTGAAAACAAAACCATTTTTGCTGTCATCAAACAGAGATCAGACATACCTGAAGCTCAGTGGTAACAGGGTACTCGTCCATGTCAACGTAGTTCTTGTTAAGGGAGTCCATGATTAGCTTGTCGACCTCAGGCTCCATCCAAGTGGTGACGAAGGAAGCCAAGTTGAGCCTGGGAGCTCCGTCCAGCATCAACTCGTCGTTTATAATCTGGTACGCCGCATCCTTGGGTATGGATTTCTCCGGCATCCTAAACCTTCAATTATACAATACACAGAGCCATTTTCATTTACAAAACAAACTTTTAGTTCTTGAAGGTTGAGAGGAAGTAAAATGGTTTCAAAGAGAAAAAAGACATACTTGGAAACAGAGTTGCGGACATATCTGGAGGCAAAAGTGTAGCTCAAGTGTTCTCGGGTTTCTGGTTCTTTGACTGTGGATGAGAGCGCCATTTTTGGAGGGCTTCTGAGCTTTTTCCTTGAAAGATGAGAGGGAAAATATTCTGATCAGAGAAGCGCTGAGAGGAGAATGGACAATAAGTGAAGGAAAGGACAAGTGGGGTTAAGTTGAAGAAGACGATCCGGTGGGGTTTTGGTTTCTCTTATAATCTCTTTCTTATATCCCTTGTCATTTCTAAATCATATTCGTCCAATTAATCATAATATTACTTTAATTTTTCTCTCATCTTCCCAATCAATAGTAGTAATGAGAAAAATGATTAGGAAAGAATCCTCTTCCTAGCAACATCAATTCACGAAATACTAATAATGTAAGGAAGCAAAAAACTATTAAGGAAAATTTATTAGAAAATTATTATATTATTTATAAGTTCCTTCTTTAAACTTTCTTGGGATAAAGGTTCAAAAATACATATGTATTTTACCAACGCCAAATACTAAATGTTTTTTTAGGTGTAAAACTATAGATAAACTTTTAAAATCAGCTCAAAAATGCCATCACTGTTAAAAAAAGGCTAACGTCTGTCTACCACCATTTAAAGGTACCAAAATACCCTCTAATGAAAAAAAAAACCACCGTCTCTCACTCAACCACAGTTCATCCTCATCCCTTCCAAATTTTTCATCAACATTCATCCAACTTAAATGCAACAAACATCCTCTTCAATTCATATACAGATTATGCTGAGATGGCATCTTAATTCACAAAAAGAAAACTTTCAAAGTCAAAGTCTTGACTTTCGACGCTCTAGTCAAGGTTTCTTGCAACGCTGGCCAACAACCACCTAGGGTTTTGATTGAACTCAGACAACCACGACTGGTGGTTGTCTTCGTCTGGATGAGGTGCTCTCCATCCCCCACTGCAATGGAGATCAAAGAGTGGGTCCTTCGATTTTCGCTCTCCTACGATGAGGACCGGTGAGGGTGTGAGATAATGGAACTGGATCTCGCGTCAGAGCTCCGTCCTCCGGGGATGGAAGTTGTGCATCATGGGAAAAGGAGGATTGGGCAAGGTGACGAAGCATGGGAGAAAGGAAGACGAAGCATGGGTTGGATTCCATGTCCTAGAAATCCAAAGTAAGAAAAGAGAGAATAAGATAAAGAAGATGAACAAAGAGGCAAGGTGGGAAATAAAAAATCTTAACATTTTTTTTTTTTTATATGGTGGGCCCCACCACAAAACCATCAAACATTAACGAGAAGGTATTTTTGTCCCGATTTTGAAAGTTCATTTGGTGTTAGATGCTCCTTAGTAAAACACATGTACTTTTGCACCTTAACCCATTTTCTTATAAAGGAAATTTACACTTTATTTAATTATTGTATACACTTTATTTTCGTATGGTTTTATGTGTATTAAATAAAAACAAAAGTAAAAATTTGTTCGGTTTAATTTAATGACATAATTAAAATGATTTAAAAAAAATTTTGGTTCAAACGGTAGAGATTTTAATGTTTTATATATAAAATTTATAATTATTATAAAAATAAATAAAATAATTTAAAACGGTAAACTTTTTTTTATGTAGTTTAAAATTGAAATTAAAAATTTTTAAAAATGCTTTTATGAAAAAATATATATATATTTGCATTTGTTAAAATTGTAATCTAAGGGCCAAAATGGGTAATAGGGAAGAAGTGGATGGCAAGTGGAGGTAGAAATAAGTTAGACCTTTAATAATGGCCTAGTTTAAATAAATAGGTCGAGCCTAAAAAGCCTAACCTGAAAACTCAATCGGGTTTTTTACCAAAATAATAAAAAAATATTTAGGGAAAAATTTTAAAAAACGCCACACGGGGGCGGCGTCCAAAAGATTTTATGAATAGCAACACAAATAAATATTCATATATGTGATATATCCTTCATTCTCTCATCATACTCGCAAAACTTCCTCATTCGTGAGTCCTTCCTTCTCCCTCTTATCATTCACTCCTTCCCTCATCTCGTAAAACTCCTCCGTTTCTCCCTTATTCTCGTTTCTTCCTTTCTATTTTTGTAAAAAATGAACCAAATTCGCAAAAATATTGTTGCAAACGGATTGAGCTTTGAAGGTGAAAATAAAGCAATGTTTATTAGTCAAACATGTCCGTTGAAGATTTATATAAAAGATCCGTCGAAAGTTGAAGCCGCAACAAAATCGTGTAATATCTTCGTGACGGGTAAGGGAAAACTCGCGTCAAAATGGGTAATAGGAGGGTGTACAAATACCGAAGATGGAGAAGAATTTGATGGATGAAGAACCCGTGAGGAGGAGGAAGAGGAAGAAGATGAGGACACATTATTGTTTAATGAACATGATCGAATGATAGTGATATAGACGTCTATCATCATAATCCCAAGAATCATTAAGTTAGTTACGGAGTTTTATTATTATTTAAATTATTTTTTTATTAGTTTGCATGTTTTCAACTTAGATAATATCACCGTTTTGGAATAACATCTATTATGATTCATGAAGATTAAATAATATGCTCAAGTGGACTATATTTGAAACAAGAGTTTGAAACAAGAGTTTGTTCCACACAACTTGTGATCGATGTGATTGCTTTGGACCTCCTCATTAAGAACTCCCACTCTTTGGGGTCGGGCTCATTTACGGAATATAAAATTTACCATAACACAAGCACATTATTAAGTCAATAATTATTAATTACTAAATTAATTAATTACTGAATTAATTATTTGGGTAATTGTTATTTTCTATGAACAATTATATACAATATATTTCACAAGATCTTTTTTTTTTAATTCACTAATTATTATTCTCATAAATTTCTTAAATCAAATTTAGCAAAATATTAAATAATTAATCCATAAAGTATTTTACATTTTATTAAATGAAATTATTATTACTTTACAAAATATTAAATAATTAATCATCTATCTTAAAGTTTATAATATATGGAAAAATAAAAATAATTAATAAATAAATGTATATCATTACAAGTTAAATCAAATTACTAAACATATTATTATTTTTGAGATAAATAGGTCAAGCCTATTTTCATGAACAATTAATATATATTTCAAAGATCTTTTTTTAATTCACTAATTATTATTCTCATAAATTTCTTAAATCAAATTTAGCAAACCATAATATTTTACATTTTATATATGAAATTATTACTTTACAAAATATTAAATAATTAATCATCTATCTTAAAGTTTATAATATACAATATATGATTTACTAAACAATAAACATAACAAAAAAAAAAAAATTAAATGCTTGAGCTTAATCCTATTATTCTCATGAATTGTATATGCCTTTTTATGTATAGCATACAATTTGATATAAATGGTGTTGATGGCTAATAAATATATTTTTCCTTTTGAATTTTTCCATTAATATCCGACACTACTAGCAACTTTATAAGAATGTAAACTCAATTTTATTATAAAATATTAGTCATTTTCAACTAATTTTATGTACTAATAAAAATAAATGGTTATGGCTACATCTAATTTTTTAATAAAATTAGTCATTTTCAACTAATTTTATGTAAATGATTTATAATATTAACCATTTATCCTTATTAACTACAGTAACCTATCTTCTCATATGAATTTATGCTATATCCCACTATCTTTTTTAAATATTAGCATATATGAAGGGAAAATATTTAATAGTACTCTGAAAATTATTAAATGAATTATAAAAATATAATAACAGCTTTTAAAATATGTCTAACAGTAATTCTATATATTCTATTGGAGGGAGAATGACGAGTAAGAACCCTATAAGAAAAATAATACAAAATGCAACCTGTTGACGTTTAAAATTCTAAAAATCACAACTCAAGATTCAATATTTACAATTTAAAATCCCTTATTTTGTATTTATTTTCTTACAAGACCTAAATAATCATTCTTCTCATTCTATATTTTATATTTTCAAATTTATAGAACTACTCATTTTTCCACTTACATGCTCTTATTTTAGAAAAAAATATATTCTGATAATCATTCCAACAGTTGTTTACTTATAAAAATTGAACCTCATGCTTCTCGATCAAGAGCAAGTTGTGCTATTTAAGTAACAATTATAAATACACTTTGGCAATGAAATGAAATAAATGAATTATTGTGCATCAAAATATGCATGGTGTGGGAAACAAATATTGTGAAGATCACATCTAAACCCTAAACCCCTCAACTTACAAATTCATCTCGAAAGTTTTAAGTCCAACTTTAAAAAAATACGAAGTAAATGGAACAAGAACTTCTGATATAAATTTGCACCTCAACAAAAATTACATGGATGACATATGGACCGTAATCACCAACATATTTAATCAATTAACGGTCAAAATTAACTAAGATAATGGTCATGACAAAATTACTCTCTTTTTTACACTCATGGGACAAAATTGTCATTTGGTGAAAACTTTCGGGCTAAATTGCCCCTTAACTCTATTAATAAAGGTATTTAGCTTTTAATAATGCTTTTAATAAGTGTAGTCAATTAAGGGTAATTTTGCTAAAGCACCAACACTTCAAAATCACTGTCTTTTTTCATGTTCAAGTGACCTTTTGGGATTTAAATTCATGAGATTTTTTTTGGGAATTTTCCCAAATTAATATGCACAAGCTAGAAAAGGAGTAATTTATGTACGGATAAAAGGTAAAGTCTTAAGGTAATCGATGCCTAAAAATAAAAAAATTATGTTGGCCTAAATAAAATACGTATTTATTCTTTCTTTTTTTTTTTTTTTGTTACATGAAAGTAATATGTGGGATTAAAAAAAACCTACTACCATTCACCACCACTAGAATGAGTTAAATGTCACCAAGTGATATAATTGTTAGCTTAATCATATTATTCTCATGAATTGTATATACCTGTTTATGTATAGCACACAATTTGATATAAATTGTGTTCATGGCTAATAAATATTTTCTTTCTTTTAGATTTTTCCACTAGTATCCGACATGACTAGCAACTGAGTAGTCCAGTTCGTAAGAATGTAAACTCACAATTTTGTTTATAAAATATTAGTCATTTTTAACTAATTTTATGTACTAGTAAAAAGAGTTAAACATCTCATTTCTTAATAAAATTCAAATGATTTCTAATATTAAAAGTTTTATCCTTATTAACTACAGTTACCTCTAATATCATATGAATTTATGCTATATCCCACTATCTTTATTAAATATTAGCATATATGAAGAGAAAATATATAATAGTACTCTAAAAACTATCAAATGCCTTATAAAAATATCAATAACAACTTTTTAAATATGTCTAGGCAGTAATTCTGTAAATTCTATTGGGGAGAGAATGACAAGGAAGAACCCTATAAGCAAAATAATACAAAATGAAACCTGTTTACGATTAAAATTCTAAAATTTACAACTCAAGATTCAACATTTACAATTTAAAAGTCCTTATTTTTTGTATAATTTTTCTTACAGGTCCTACATAATCATTCTTCAGATTTTGTATTTTATATTTTGAAAATTTATAGAACTACTTATTTTTCCACTTACATGCTCTTATTTTAGAAAAAATTACTCTGATAATCATTCCAACAGTTATTTACTTATTTAAATTGAACCTTATCTCGAACAAGGTGTACTATTTTTTCAAGTAATGCAATCATGATGCATGGTGTGGGAAACAAATATGGTGAGGATCAATGGATCATATCTATCCCCCAACTTACAAATAGATAATTTTATTAAACATATAGATAGATAGATATTTCAAACAACTACATATGTGAAAGTAAGACACAATTTAAAATATATAGCTTATTTATAATTGAACCTTATCTCAAAAGCAAGTTGTGCTATTTAAGTAACAATCATAAATACACTTTGGCAATGAAATGAATTATCGTGCATCAAAATATGCATGGTGTGGATATACTTTCTTGAAACAAATATGGTGAGTATCAATGGATCATATCTATCCCCCAACTTACAAATAGAGCCAGTTGCTAAATTTTATTAAACATATAGATAGATAGATATTTCAAACAACTACATATGCAATGAAAGTGGCAAGACACAATCCAGACTGAACCACTGCAAAATATATAGCAGGTTTTAGTTGAAAAAACTCGATAATGCTGTAAGAACAAGCCCTATTACAAAAACACAACATACATAATACAAACACAAATAAACACATCAATAGATATACTTATTGTTACATACATAACAAAGCAGCATTAATAAAAGGCAAGAAGATTGGGAAGCCTAGCAAGCTCCAGTTCTCCTGCCATCCACAAGCCTCTTCCAAAATTCCAGAACCCCTGCTTGAATCTCCATCTCACTCTTCTTAACCTTGTGATGATGATCATTCTCGTTAGCTATGGTACCGACATTAGCAGCTTGAAGGGGCAGAGGACTAGGAAGTGTGTCCAGCAGCTTGATAACCTTTTCGATGTCTGACATGAGCCTCTCTGCCAGGCTCCGGCTGAAGTCCTCCCGGATGACCACCCGCAGCACCGCCACATGCTGCACATCTGGGGGCATTGAATACGCCGGGACAATCCACCCATACCTCCTAAGATGGTCCGATATCTCGAACACCGTGTGCTGGCTGCTGTCTTTCAAAGACATGGCTACCACCGGCACACCCACGTCCTTAGACAGAATGTTGAACCGACCTGTTCTCTCGATTCCTTCCTTCAGTATTCTCGCATTCTCCATGCAGTTCTCCATGATGTTTTTGTAACCCTTTTTTGTATTTCAGTAATCAAACACATATCAGAAACCTGTTAACTATATATGTATATGGATGAAGTTATAATTATCTGTAGGATTATCATGCAGATTTCAATTTCAGATAATGTTTGGCAAGGCTAGAGAAGAGATTATTACCTCGAAGCCAAGCCGAATGAACTGATAATATTGAGCAATTATTTGACTAGAGCCTGCCAAAAAGAAAACAAATTTGGAAAGAGTGATACTTATAAAATCACAGTCATATATGCAAAGAAAGAATGACTATATATAGGATTCACTTGCCCTCTTTTATCCGATTATATGCATTCACTGTTTGACTTAATAAAATCACTTCTAGAACTGAAGCATGTAAGGCATTTGTGTGGACTAAGCATAAAATATATGTTGGAGCCTGAATCTTGTGTGACAAACTTATGTCACCTAAGAATGCCTCTGATTCAAGAAGTTCTCTGTATTGTTCCAATTTTATCGGATGTCCCTGAAGGGACAAAAGCTCGCTGTATTAGAAGTTATAGGAACTTTCCTTCATTACTGACTCTGTCACTCATTTAATCAATGACATTGGAATGAATGGACAGAAAGAGTACCTTTGGAGAAATTGAGGGTGAAAGTGGGCTGATCAGTGCCAAGATAGTTGATATGGAAGACAAGATCATCAGGCAAGTCATCCTTACTCCTCCACACAACCCAACCAACACCAGGATACACAAGACCATACTTATGACCACTAACATTAATACTCTTCACCAACGGCAAGCGAAAATCCCACACGAGATCAGGGGACAGGAAAGGAGCGATAAAGCCTCCACTTGCAGCATCCACATGAATTGGAGTGTCCCATCCTGTCTCCTTGTTCTTCTCTGTAAGAAGCTCATTCAACAGCTTCACATCCTCAAACTCTCCTGTCAGAGTTGACCCCAATATTGCTGCTACACATATTGTGTTCTCATCCACCAATTCCACAGCTTTCTTAGGGTCCATCACATAACATCCCTCACTTAGCTTCACCTCCTTCAGCTCCACCTCAAAGTACCTCGCGAATTTCTCCCAACAAACCTGTGTACGTGAAATTTATGTTTCAATCAATCACTTGAAGGCACTTTGAAAACAGGGGAGAGAGACAGAGATGAAGACAATGCTACCTCATATTCTTGATAGAAGAACTAGTTAACTAATTTGATTAGGTTAAGGAAACGAGATATAACTAGTTAATTATACCAAATGTGAGTATAAGAAGCAAAACGAACTGAGATCCTATATTTAGGATCAAACTCAACCCCACAACTAGCTCTTATATTAGGATCTGGATGGAGTATTAAGAAGATGTGATTTGAGACCCACCTGAACATTAGCTCCGGTAACCATGTTGGGTTTGTCATATGGTTTGCCTTCTGATTTTCTCTTTATCTGCCATTTTCTTTTGAAAGCAAGGCCTGCCAGCATGATTGCTTCTGATGAACCCACAGTTCCCACACCCACCGCAGTCTCATCTTCTCCAATAGGAGCATTGAACAAATGGGCTATCATATTCACACATCGGTTCTGCAGAATTCATCAAATGACATTACTCAGTATTTTCCTACTCCACGATCTGAACACCAAACCCAAGCATAAGATCTAGCAAATCATCATTAAACATAGCATACTTTAACCAGAAAACCAAACCAAATAATTCTAGATTTTCTGATCCTGAAAACAAAACCATTTTTGCTGTCATCAAACAGAGATCAGACATACCTGAAGCTCAGTGGTAACAGGGTACTCGTCCATGTCAACGTAGTTCTTATTAAGGGAGTCCATGATTAGCTTGTCGACCTCAGGCTCCATCCAAGTGGTTACGAAGGAAGCCAAGTTGAGCCTGGGAGCTCCGTCCAGCATCAACTCGTCGTTTATAATCTGGTACGCCGCATCCTTGGGTATGGATTGCTCCGGCATCTTAAACCTTCAATTATACAATACAAAGAGCCATTTTCATTTACAAAACAAACTTTTAGTTCTTGAAGGTTCAGAGGAAGAAAAATGGTTTCCAAGAGAAAAAAGACATACTTGGGAACAGCGTTGCGGACATATCTGGAGGCAAAAGTGCAGCTCAAGTGTTCTCGGTTTTCTGGTTCTTTGACTGTGGATGAGAGCGCCATTTTTGGAGGGCTTCTGACCTTTTTCCTTGAAAGATGAGAGGAAGATATTCCGATCAAAGAAGCGCTGTGAGGAGAGGGGACAATGAGTGACGGGCAAGGACAAGCGGGGTAAAGTAGAAAAAGACGCTCGAGGAGGTATACGGCATCAATTCGCAACGCGTACACAATTATAGTGTTGGGAAGCGCGGAAATACTACTCCTTCATGAGGAGTTGACTTTTTTTTTATTAAAGGAAATTAAAGAAATTATTTAATTTGCGTATCGTCTTATATATTGGTTTATTAGTCATACTATTTAATTTAGAAAAAATAAAAATATTTTAAATTAATTTAATAAGGTTTATTAATCTCAAAAAAGTTGATTTTATCTTGTATTTAACACTAAAAATAAGGTTATCAAACTCGCGAGTTTAAAAAACTCGTGATAATATGTGAATTTGAATTATAAACTTATAAAAGTTTACTTTTACTATTAATAGTGTCTAATAAATAATTAAGATATAAGAAAATGACAACAATTTGATTTAAATACATTTTAAATCTAAATAATTGAAATTAAATCAATCAACATTCAAAATTTACTATATTTAATAAATAAATTTCTATAAAACTCAAATATAAAGTTGTTGAGCATGATTAAATGAAAAAAGTTAATAAGAGTTTAAGAATGAGTTAACATGATTTTGTAAGTTAAAATGTAAAAAAACGGTAGAACTTCGATGTATAAACTTGTGAGTTTAACTGAGTTTATCAACGACTTCGATTTCGATTTGATAAGTTAGAAATATAAAAAATGCGGTAAACTCATGTTAACTCATGAATTTAACAACAATGCTAGAGAGATTATTAAGAAAAATTTACTGAAATTTTATTCTATTATTTATAAGTACCCTCATTAAATTTTCTTATAACTGAAATTAACACTTTATTTAATTATTGTGTAGGTTTTATTCTCAAATCGTTTTATTTATATTAAATAAATATAAAATTAAAAAGTTGTTCAATTTAATTTAATGATAGAATTAATATTTATTTAAAAAAGAATTCTTGGTTCCAATGATTACTCATTAAAATTTGAACCATAGAGATTTTATGTATAAAATATTAAATAAATAATAAATTTAAAATGGTAAACTTTTGTCATGATAGTTTAAAATTGAAATTAAAAAATCTTGAAAAATAATTTTATGAAAAAAATATATTTGCACTTGTTAAATTTTAATCTAAAAGCCCAAATGGGTAATAGGAAGAAGTGGATGGGAGGTTGAGATGGAAAAAGGTTAGGAGCTTATAATTTAGCTTATTTAATAAATAGATCAAACTCAGATCTATTGTAAAGCCTATTTAAATAAACAGGTCAAACATATTTTCATAAAATCTAACTTATAAGTCAAACCTGACCTTTTTCACATCTCATCAACATTACACCTAACCTTTATTTTTGCATTGATCATTCAGATATACATCTTTTCTCCTCGAAATGGCAATGTTAATTTACTCCCCCTCCCCTGATTTATGTCATCCATTAAAACATTAATTTAGGGGTCAACTCTTATTTCTATTTATTTGGACAATTGTTGCCACCAAATATTCTTTTCTTTTCCTTATTAAATTTAAATCCTAATATTACGATGAGAATGAATGTTAAGATTTTAAAACATACATAATGCAAAATTTAATTAAGCATGAGGGGGTTATATGTTAATTTGGAAGCATAAACTTTAAAATTTGTTTAAAGACCTATATTTTAAATAGGCTTTTAAACAACCTTCATCAGCCATTTTAAAAGTCCAAGCTCACACTTAAAAAAATTTCTTATATATAGACTCAGGTTTTAGATCATTATTGTAGGCATATTTCCCTCTAATCTGAGGGATTAATTGTTGAGGCTTGAGGAGAGAAGAGTGGGCTACAGCCTACAGGACAAGAGGAAAATTTTGCTAACTGCAGACAATTAATATCTATTGGGTCCCACAGTATTATGACCTTTCATTTCTAAAGATCAAAATGAAGATAAATCCTGTAATAAAAAGAAGGAAATATCTAATTATACGTGAGAAAGCATCTTCTAGAGTCTCTCCGTTGGGATGAACCGACAAATCATGATTTTTCTGAAAACAAAATTAATGATTTAAATTTTTATACTATTGTTTTATCCAAAAAAAATGCATAATAAAAAATAATTAAAATATTAAAATTCAAATCTGAGCCGTGAAAATTACTATGGAATCTAAATGAATATATTTCAGTCTGGTTCAAATGACATGAAAATGTCTTTGCAATCATAAATTTGCTGACTCACGGTTGCCCCCAACTAAAATTCCTTTTTCCTCTCCCAACTACTGGTAAACTCTATGCTACTTTTATCATTAATATAATAGTTATTGACTAATTTAACTTGATTAAGAAATTAATTATGTTTGCTATTTGTAACATATATATATTGGTTTTTTTTTATTATCTTTTATCATAACAACTCTTAGATAGAAACTTAAAGAGATCCTCTCATAAGCTTTCTTTCTCCTTATCTCTCCTCATCCCATCTGGACTGTTGATTGGGAAGAGAGAAAAAAATTAAAGTAGTATTGTGACATTTCAGATTAATTGGACGGATATGATTTAGAGATTATGAAGGATAATGAGAAAATGATGATAAAAAAACCTGACTCGAAACTTAATGTGTTTAGGAAAAAAATATAAATTTGAGAAACAAAATATATTAAAATATTATATTTAAGACTAAATACAATCCTTAACTAACTCTTATATTAAAAATATGAGATACCAACACAAAATTAGTCTGATGATATAAGGTCCTGTTAGTCGTTTGGATCTCAATTTGCATTTTAAAGGAGGTATCTAAATGACTCCAAACCTTAAACTGGATATCCAAATTAATATGAACAATTTTTTGGAGTTGGTTTTGGTCCCTAATTATAAGAGCAAGTTTTAACTTTTGTCAATTTTTTCCTATAATACCCCTATTTATACTTTCTCAATAATAATTTAATAATACACCTATATATTTAATAAAGTAAATAATGTTTACAACTCGTTAATGCCATATACACCTCAATTATACTTTTTTTTTATATAAAATAATTTAGAGCAATTTTTGTCATATTTTTTCCATATCACCCCTACTAATACTTCTTCTATAATAATTAATTTAACAACATGCTTATATTCTATCAAGTAAGAGATTCTACTTTATTTTTTATTTTTAAATAAACTAATTTTAATATTCCTTTATTTTTATTTTTTTTCAACTATCCGTCCAAGTGATTAAAATAACCATATATATTGATCGTATTATGAAATGTTCAAGTAAAACGAATCACTTGAACTTATATTTGAGATAACTGTTGTTAGCTTCACTGATATGTTGTTAACACAGTTAGGTATGCCGACATGGATAATTAATTAGGATTAATCATTAATGACATATCGGATTAAAGTTTAAACTCATTAGAGAGAGATGTTTATATTTAATTTCAATATATACAATTGTCTCTATTAAAAAGATATTTGTGCATACTTAAAAAAATGGATTTATTATATCTAAGCGCACAAAAGAGAACGAAATCAACAGATCTGTTATTGCATGTAGATATAATAATACTGTAGAATATACTAATTTTGCCTTATGTAATTGTTAATTTCTAGGAGGGGTATTTTCGAAAATAATTATAATTAACTAATTTAATTTCCCTCCTTAATTTTTCTAAATTCTCAGAATAAATTCTATAATTGTGACCGGAGGGAATATAAAAAAGGGAGGTTGTCATTTTTATTTTCGGCTTTTTAAGTAGAATAAGAATTAGAAGAATAAATATGAGATTACCTAACACATTATTTTTATTTTACATTAAAATTTACTTAAACTCATGTTTTCAGTTTATATTTTTTAGTAAGATTTTCGTATTAGCTTAAGTTTTGTAAACGAAAAATCACATTAATTATTTTTTTTCTTTACCCTCTATAATGTTCAATAAACTAAATTCTAAATAGTGAAAAAAATGTCTTTATTATTTATTATTGAAATATGTCGTCCTTGTTTACCGAGGTTAGAGTAGTAAAGCATTTTTTTTTAAATATATTTTTCTTAAAAAATCCAAGGGAAAGGTCAGATAGGCTCTTTTTTCATTGGGTGATATGAGATAATGAGTGGATTAAATGGATGAAAAAGCAAAAAATGAAAAGAAAAGAAAAGGGAAGCATAAAGCAGTAGGTTGGGAGGTGATCGCTCACCATCCCGCACAAAGCATATAAAGCAGTAAGCTCCATCCATATGTTTCAATTTGCATGCCCCACCCTAGGCTTCCCCTTTACATCTCGCAATATAAATTACTTATGGTGCTTTAATATAATATATTTTTGTGTCTTTTCCTCAAAAAAGAACTTAACTGACAGATTAAAATTAAGGGTTAAGGGGCTATCCCCAGAAGTTGACAAAGTGGGACAATTTTACCTTAAAAAGTTTGTCGAGATATAATGTTATTTCGGAAGTTTTCAAATCGAAGAATTTTATTATAATTGTTATCTCCAAGTAAATTTGATCATTAATTCACCAAATGTGTTGAGCTAGTAATTTACATACTATTCAAATCATTTTTGTTTTGGGTTTAGGTGAAATTTTGTCTCGGAAGTTTTCATTAAGGAGCAATGATGTCATGAAAATTTTCAATTTATATCAATTTCACTCTAACTATAATTTATGTTAAGTTTACCTATTTATTAACCAAATATGGAAATTTCATGTGTCATTGACTTCTTTTTTTCAAAGTTAGATTTAAGAATATAATAACTAATTTTTTTAATAACAAAAATACCTCCCGTTTGAAGGATTATTAAAGCCAATTAAGAGGTGAAAACATCTTATACGATGAAGAGAAAATGAAAATAGGTACTTGTCTATCTTAGAGTTGTTGGTGTATGGCAGCAGAAAGTTTACAATTCCTTTGTTCTCAGTAATCCTCTTTAGTGTGTTATATATCTAGTGATTGAATCTTTTTCTTCATTACACTTTGGTGAATGTGAGCCCATCCTCCATGTGTTACTGCTTATTCTTTTTCAATGTCGTTCACACTACCAGCTTAACATATTTGGCTAACTAATAATTAAACTTAATCTAGATAATTGTCATGGAAAATTACTAAGATTTGGAAACTTTCGGGGAAAATTTATATCTTAACAAAAATGACATATATGGTGTATAGATGGTTAGCTTATTATATTTGGTCAACTAATGATCAAACTTAAACTGGGATAATGATCAGAACAAAATTGTTATGATTTGAAAACTTCTAGAATAATATTTCACTAAAAAATATTTGAGGGTAAAATTGTCCTTCCTTGTTAACTTCTAGGTAAAAATATCTTTTTAACCTAAACTTAAAAAGACATCATTTTAAAATATACTTATTTCTTATATTAAGAAATCGGGGGAGTATCATAGTTATCAGATTATGTTTGGTAATGAATTAATCTCATAAGTATTTACTTATCTAAATCGCCCATGATAAATTTCTTGATTCATCAATAGGTTAGTTTTAGTGAAATGGACTTTAGTTGTTTAAACATTGTTTAAACATTAGATCAAAAAACGTCAAATTCATCCGTTATCACTTGTGAATTGATCTACTTTCTGTGCAAAAACGCTATTTGATCGAGTCGAGTAGGGTATAATTTGTCCATGATTCTACTTCCTCTCTCATATCTTTAATGTCTTTATTGATGACTAATTTTATCATATTTGTTTTAGCAAAACACAAAAATAATTATATCCTTTGATAAAAAACAAAAAGTTGTCTGATGGATAATTATAGTTTGAGAACACTGTCCTTATAGATATTCTGCAACCCTTAGTATAGTAAGAAGACAACAAAGTAACTTGTAACACCTCACTTTTAATAGAAGGGATGTGAGGGGTTACATAACTCAATAGAAGAAAGAAGAGGGAACCCTAGGGCTACAGTGTAGTGTCATATGACCTCGTCCTTATTGTACATGGCCTTTTATAGGCTGAAAACATGCGATCATTGAGCAACTATAATGGCTATTAAAAAAGTTTAATAACAATTATTAATATGGAAATTACAAAACAAGGATTAATGGTGGTTTAATGCAATAAAACCATTTAAGTGCATTAAAATTGATCAATAAAAACACATTAAAGCTCTACCAACCATCTCTAATATTACCCCAAAGACTTTTCTTCTTAACCATGATCACCTCTAAGACCCTTTTCTAATCTTTTTTACTAGTTCAAGCTCACATTTTATTATATACAAAGGTATCCTTGGGCCATTCTCTCTATAATCTTGGGCTATATAGGACGAAAGAAAAGTCCTTTGACACATTATTTACAACAACTCCAAAAAAATGCACTTAGACATATTATTTACAACAACTCCAAAAAAAATTGTTGATTCATTTTACGGACAGAAGAAATAATAGATTTAACATATACAATCATTTTAATATTATAATTATATAATGATAATCTTGAAGATATAATAAATACCATAACCAAGATCATTTAATACTCTTAATCAAAGAAAATGAACAGGTTTTAACTTTAAAGCACATTTTTTAGTGGATGTTGTTAACTCTTAAAAATTGATAATATTCTAACATATTTTTTTTTCTCCTATAAAATTTATAAATTCAAATGTACAAATCAAAGTATTATAAAAGAAAAAATTCTTGCACACAATTGCATTAATTAGCCTACTTTTATCTTAATCCGTGACAACTTTTTATGAACTAAATGGCGAATATATGCCACATTCTCTGCATATAGGTTTGTGATTTTGATGGTTAAACGAATAGTTTTACTTCATGTGGATCCTATCGTGACAACTATAGTTTATTCCCTGCTTTGTCTAGATCAATTTGTTCCGTTGCTAACTCGAGCAGTCTTTACTTTATGAATAAAAAACTAATTTTGCGAAATTATTTAAAATGGAAAGGGATGAATAGAAGACAAGTGCCCCTACTTTAAAACATACAGCTTCAACTGCATTCATTAATATTTAAAATCGATCTATCAATCCCTTAGGGTAGTTAAACTCTCCAACATCACTAAAATAAATTATTTAAAAATAGCGGATTAGTGTCGCTTTCACATTGAACCAATGTCGCTCCGGAATACTTGCTTCAGAGTTCGCCACATGTTTTCCTTCCAAGTCGACAAATTATAATTAGAGTAGATACCTTTTTTGGTCTTTGATAAAAAATATGATCCCTATTTCGGTCCATTAAAAAAAAAACGCTCCATTTTTAAATTCATAAAAAGGACGAATAAAGGGTCGATTAGTTGATATTTTGATCCTCAAATTTTAAAAGATCATTTTTAGTCCATAAAAAGGACAAATAAGGGTCAATTTTTTTGTAATGGACCAAAATGAGGTTTATGTTTTTTGTCAGGGACCAGAAAGGGTATTTACTCTTATAATTATATATATATATATATATATATATATATATAATAATAAAATAATGTCACTACCAATTTTGGTCACTATTATTTTTTGCACCATTAGATCAGAATCTCATCTACCTTTAGCAGTTCTCTATCTTATTGAGATTTTAATTTAATGGTGAAAGAAATGGTAGTAATATTGATATTGATTAAAATCGATAGTGACAATATCCTATCATATATGAGTTTATTATTTGTTATGTAATATCCTATTATATAGCGGGTTTATTGTTTGGTTTAAACTTATGTAAGTTTATGTCAGTCACTAAAAACTAAGTCATTTTGGAAATTAGGGGAATTAATAAATGATGTTTTTGTATTTATTATATGAATTTTACAAAAAAATCTTTCATTAATTTCTTTAATCCCAAAACTAAGTTGTTTTGATAATTCATTAATTCATCTACCTCAAAACGACGTAGTTTTGGGATGATTTGACATAACCTTATATCAAGTGACATGACAAACGATAAACTCATTATATATATATTTATTTATTTATTTATTTATTGTTTGAGCCTAAATATTAGAAACTAATATCAAGGGTTTGCAAACTATCTCTAATGACAACATATATTGAAAGAGTTTTCATTAATAAGTAGATATAATATGCAAATGATTTATTAAAGAGAGGGATTTTAATTTTAACTCAAAGAAATAAAAAAAGTTCGTTTAAAGGTTGAACTAGAAGGTTAAGGGTAGCCCCGCCTCCTTAAAATTATAGAATAGGATTTAGATGTTTAGGAAATTACATTTCTACCTTATAAAATTTTTAATATTTTCACTTTAATTCTTGCACTAAAAGTTTTATGGAGGGGCTAAAATAAAAATATTAAAATTTTTATGAGACTAAAATATAATTTCATAAACATATAAGTCTTTACTGTAATTTTCATCCTCTAATTACAATTCTCGAGTCTGTGGCCCCTGATTTTGTCTCATATGAGATCAATTATATTGTATAGAATATAAAATAATTTCAGAAGCTACCCCACATAAACACTGCATCTACATATAGAATAGAGCTGTCCATCAGATGGCCGGCCCCTGGCCCTCTGGCTACCTGGCCAGGCCTAATGGGCCCCTCCCGGATGTAAGAAAACACTGTTTTTTTACTGGTAAATGGGAGGAGTGAGCGTGATCTTTTGAATTACTATTTCAAATTTTAATTATTTTTCCTCCGTTTTTTTTAAAGAAATATAATTAGTAAATTATAACACGAGTCATCCAATAAATAACTACAATCACTAATTTATAATCAAAAGAAACTATCTTCACAAATAACTCACATAAAACATAAAAAAGCATATTATGAATTTCTTCTCCCACATCATGAACACATCCATAATCTTTATTTTGACAAATAATAAACCAAATCATAAAATTAGAGTATAGTATTATATATTTGTAATTAAATGGATAAATAACTTTATAACAAATACAAAAATATATATAAATTAATAAATTTTAAAAGAAAAAAAGAAAACGCTACAAATTGAAAAGAGTCATAGAAATGGCCCACTACTTCCTCGGGGCTAAAAAGCAGTTTTTTAAGACCCTTCGGCTAATTTCAAATATTTCCTCTATTTTTTCGTCCCTTTACCAAAGCTCCACTACATAGACACTGCATCTACATATAGAATAATAGAATGCTTTAATCAGTGGGTGGAATCCCCAGGATGAGCAAATACGAGACTGTTTCAAAGCAAAATATCACAATATGACAATGACTTGATTATTATCTCTAATGCTTTCTCAGCCTCACAAAAAATAATCAATTCTAAATTGTGATGATATATTATTTTGACTATTCCCAGGTTTTTCAATTCTGGATAAAATCCATGACACGTTTTGTGGATTTAGTATTATTACTGATTACTCATATTATCGTACATGATACAAATTATGAAGTTTTAAACTCTACAAATTAAATTTCATGGTTCAGTTATTTAGTGTAAACCCATTATGTAATAAATTTCACAGTCTTGAAATATTTGGAGAAGATGCAGCTGCCTTATATACGTTTGTTTTACATTTTTTTTTTCCAAACGAAAATGTAGAAAATTTAAAAATAATATTAATTTTAACTCTTCAAATTTAAGAATTCAATCGCTAAAACTTCAAAAAAAAAAAAAAAAAAAAAAAAAAGTTTCCTCTAAATATAAAAAAATTAGAAAATATTAACTTTTTGTTAATTTGTATGAATTGTTCTGAACTTTAAGTTTTAGGCACTAATATACTTTCTCTAATCCTTAATATAGAACATATTTAAATAATTAATCTTTATAGGAACAATAACTTTTTATACTATTTGCAACTCGTATACTTACGGTAGAAAAATGGCCAACAATTACTCTCATTATGACTTAAATACAGGGAAAAACAAAATCAAAGTTTGGTTCAAGGAATTGGTGCAATGTTGGAGACATATATATAATACTGCCAATACTTGGATACAAAATAAACCGTTAAAATGTTGGGCACATCAATATATTCAACAATGACGAACACATGAAATGTCAACCTGACATCCACAATGTATATATCAATATATATACCTAACGTTTACGATTAGGTCCAGTTAGAGGTTTAGTAAATATCGACAAGATAATCTTACAAGTTGATTATAGTAGCTAATTAAGAGAGACTTAGTTGCAGGCTTTTTGACCAAAATAAGAAAAAAAAAAAAGAAAATATCGGATTGATGCACTTTCGAAATATTTTCCAAACTAATGCTAACGCCACCAACCACGCGTGAGAGGGACCCACGCCATCAGTAGTGGCGTGAGACTGTCTCACGCTATCGGTGGCGTGAGAGTGTCTCACGTGATCAATAAAAAATTAATTAAAATACTTTAATTAAATATCTAATTAATTATAAATAATAAAAAATTAATAATAATTTTAATTAATAATTAAGAAAATTAAAATATCTAAAATTTATTATAAACTTTAGGAACAAGATTAATTAGTAAATTAATTATTATAAACCTTAAGATAGATGACTAATTATTTAATATTTTGTACATTAACAATTTGATATATAAAATATTCTAAGATAGATAAGATAAGTTTAAATAGAGAACAATAAGTAGTCAAATAATTAATTCACTAATTAAAAATTTACAATAACACAATGGATGATCCACATTTTACGCTTTGTTATAACTAAATTATACCGCGAACATTTTTTGGTATTATTTCATAAAACGTTAGTTGTTAACGTCCTAACGATATTGTTGCTAATGCTATTGATTTAATTGTTAATGAGATTGATTTAGTTGTTAGAATATTGTTGTTAATGTTAATGATTTAGTTGTTAACAAGTATTGATTTAGTTGTTAATGGGCCGATTTAGTTTTTAACGGTTATGAAATAATATATGAAAAGGCCTTAGGTCTTTTTTGATATGTAAATTTTTTGGGACTTTTTAAATATTTTTTTTGTCAATAATTTTCCCAATCTTTTAACGTGGTAGTACTTTTTTTTTTTTTTTTTGATGAAAAGGAAATTGAATTAATAGAAAAGACTACACTTGTGGGGAAATTAATCCCAATGCATCACTAGAAACTAAGGCCCGTGAGGAATCAGGGCACTGCGCAGAAAAACAAGACCCATTCAACCCTTCCTTAGCTAGGCTGTCCGCCATTGAGTTTGAAACTCTTGGGATATGATTAAACCGTACCATCCACTCCCTGCTCAGCAACTCCTTAATCTCAGAACAAATTAAACTCCCTCGATTCAACAGAGAAGGATCCCGAAGCATGTCAACTACTTCCTTTGCATCAGACTCCAGAGACACCTTCCTAAAACCCAGCCTCCATGCAAGTCGAAGCCCTCTGAGAACAGCCCACAATTCGGCTTCGAAGACAGAACAAGTACCCAAATACTGTGCGAACCCTGCTACCCAGCAACCATCCTGATTCCTTATTACAACGTGGTAGTACTTGTTTAACTGCAGGGACGAACGGATCTAACTGTAGAAAACTAAAGGACCCAATAAAATTAAATATAAAGCATAGGACCTAATTCAAAATTCATTTTCCCTTATTCGTATGTAAATCAGTCAAGTAATCTCTTAAAAAAAAAAAAAAAGTAAAGCATTCGGAGAAATCTAGTGAAAACTGGGCTAGGCCCATGTGAACATGAAACCTGGACTCAAATAACTGTAGGCCTTGATGGTCTTGCACTGGACAGTTCGGATCTACTAATAATAATGTCTACCCGAAAGTATGGAACTCCGTTTTGAGTCCTATCGACTCCTTCCTCCGCCAACGGCGACGCCGATCCGTGTAGAGAGCCACCTCCATTACCAGTAAGCTTCCATTTCACAGTTCACTCAAATTTTACACTTCGTATATAAAATCGCATCAAACCTAGATTCCTTTTATCCAGCAACCTTTGCTGCAAATTGAATATATATATATTTTTAATCATTTGGTATGTTAAACCCCTAATCTCACTCCCCCAGTTATCGTGCTTTAGATAGAAGCATTTTTCTACCTAACATCCCCCCATCCCCCCTGGGGATGTCTATTCACTGATCTTCTCCTTATGTCGTGCTTCTTTAATTATTCTTCAATGTGAATGTGATCGGCAGTCATCACTCCGACGGATAATCCACTTCTGGCGTTAGGTCATGGTGCAGTGGCAGAGACATTTACTGCCAATACTTCGCCATATTGGGAAGACAGTGAATCCTGCCAATGATGTTGTTGCAAACACTGTAATTTCTCGCATAGGGTCGTCACTTTCACATGGTTAGTTTCTGATATCTCTTACATTTCGTTTGCTTTCTCTTGTATGACATCACTTTGCAGCTTACTCCGTTAACTTCGTAGTTTTGCAAGTTTTCTGGTTTATATTGACTGAAATTTGTGAAGTTTGATTTTTGTAAAATCATTGATGTGCAGGACAGGTACAGACGGCATGGAGAATGCCCTTGGGCGGCAGCATTTCAAGGCCGTTTTGGTGCAACTTCCAACTTCAGGTAAGTTAACATTTCAGAGGATCCAATGATTACCGATACCATAGACTCCGAACAGCTTTTCTGTCAGAAGGGAAGGAAAAAAAAAAAAAAAAAAAAAAAAAAAAAAAAAAAAAAGGCTACCAAGATCGTAAAAGTAAATGCCCATCTGATTCGAAGTTAGTCAGGCGCATTTATAGTAATGCAAATGTTATGAGGAAGAGCTATTTGGTTGTGAACTTTGCATTAATAAGATACTTTTATTTGTTTTCTCTCTCTTTGGGTGGTGGGGGGAATGGGCTAAATTTGAGCGTAAGTAAATTTGTTTTTGGGCACTGCTCCACTTGGATGCTTCCTTCACTGTAATGTCCTCCTATTCTTACGAAGGAGGATTGGATAACTCATGTGGGGAAGGAACCCCACCTCCCTAATCCTAATATCAGTTCTACATGAAGTTGTGTTCTACAAAAGTGATTTGGAGCCTTAGATTTTTGAATGGACCTTTTAGAATAAATATACAGAGAATCAAAAGCATCAGTTCTGAAACACAAACCATCTATTTTATAGGTTTCTTTTAGGAAAAAAAGAAGCATTGTCTCCAGAACTTCTCAAGAGGAATCTGGTGAGATTTAATAATCATTTGGAAGAAAATTAGCTATATAGCAGTTTGTATTGCATCTAAAGCTTGTAGCTTTTTTGGGTTGAAATACACCATATCAAGTGTACCCTCTTACAGAATCATTATTCTGTATTGAAATAGAAAGAGGGGAAGAGAGAATACAGAAGAAGAAACAGAGGAATTCAAGAGAGAAGAAGAGTTGAGAGGGAACTGTGAGAGAGAAACAGAGAGGTGATGGAAATCTGAATAGCATTGTATTATTCCATCATCAACAATAAGTCTGATATACAATAGGGACTAGACCCTTATTTATAGGCTTAAATGACTTAATGATCAAGCTAAGGTTAAACTAACTAACTCCCAACAGCTATCTATATTAACTACCTCTAACTAACTTTTAACTCTTATATTTCCATATTATACCCTATGTGTTTTTATTTACTTTTATTTTTATTTGTTTGATTCACAGCCCTTTTGGGTTCTTCTCAATCATTTTGTTTGGTTAACCTTGCTGTAGTAATCAGCTGAGACAACCTCAAAAGATTATTTTTTGTCACCTTAAAAAATCAGTTTTCATAGAGTTTATCCTGCATACCACAAGATTTTCATAGGAAAGTATGTTCAGCATGAATTTCTAACTCATTAAAAGCCAGATGCTGAGGTTATATAGAAGCAGTTGTATTCTTATATCTATGTGCTTGAATTCATAACAGGGAATTGCAAGTTCAACCAAGGTACTAGCAAATTCCTCCGAGGAAACACCTGTTTCATCTCCATTAACCCCAGTTTTGTCATTGGGTAGTGGTAAAACTGAAGACCAAAAGCAGAAAGCAGTTGTTAAGCGATCAGAAGTTCAAGCTGTATTGAAGGGCATAAAGCAGGTATTTGATTACTTATTTAATGTACTGTTTATTATTTGTCTATTTGAAGTTTTCTAATATGCATATTATGAAGTACTTAATGTTTAATCGTACATAAATTATGTGTTATGTAAACTCTTTCAATTTTTCTTATTTATAGTGCTAATTGTAATAATAGTTTCTGGTGAATTTATGGATATAATCATTTTCACTAACAAGGTATTTGGCTCGCTATTACTTTGCATTCGATGATATTTTGGATACTGTGATATGGATTTTTGCAGCATAACATATCATGGTGTTCAAGATGTCAGCAATTGACAAAAGTTATCTTAGAAAGGGAATATGTGCTTCTATATGAAAAACTACTGATTTGCAAAGGTCGTGATGTGAGATTCATATAATTATTGTGGTGGCATGAGATATTTTCCCAAATGGTTTCATCCTGCATTGACGACATCATTCAAGATGAGAATATGCCAACCACCTGCTAAAGCGTATCAAGTGGAACTCCATACTGGTTGAGGCAAATAGTTCCAAAATAGAACATTGTGTGAATTGAATGAGATTTTGCAAAGAAGCCATTTTTTTAATTTACCAAGATAAATATTTCATTTAGCTCATAATTGAGCATCACATAATTTGAATTAGTGAATAATGTCGTTTTATTCATGTGGCTCTTTTTCCTCATATTTACCTGGTTGGAGAGCATTTCATAACACCTTAGTCCAATTAATTTTCAAGTATCTGAAATACATTTGTAAATGACCATACTTCTGTGAAAAGTCATTTCCTTTTCCTTACATGCCTCGACAATGACTGTGACTCCCTTGCTCTCAGAGTCCAAAGAAGGTCAACTTGGTCGCTGCCTTAGTTCGTGGTATGCGTGTTGAAGATGCGTTAATGCAGTTGCAGGTGACGGTGAAGAGGGCTTGCAAAACTGTATATCAGGTGGGTTGCATTTGGATTTCTCTCGTATTTTTTTCTCCCCTTATTTTCCAGTGGTTGACCTTGGGAATATCTATTCTATAGTTATAATGAGGAAGAAATTGCTTCTATAGGTGCTTCCTTGAGTCATTTTGTGGTACAACCCATATCTAACAGGCCTTCCTTTTCATTATTCTATTCTGTTCTATTTTTACCTTTTTTTATACACACAGCAACGTCTGAATTTTTGATTTGAGGTCTGTTCAATTTCTATCAAGATTCTATTTCTGTCTTTCATAGGAAGCTAAATTGTAGAATTCTACGCATTGCAGGTTATTCATTCAGCTCGAGCAAACGCAGCCCATAATCATGGATTGGATCCAGATCGTCTCATTGTTGGTAATGGCGTGAAATGAAATTGCCTTGTCACTCTGTTTTCATTCTGCTCACGTGGCCCATATTATGACCCTTTGTTGCAGCCGAAGCATTTGTTGGGAAGGGATTCTACAAAAAGAGAATTTCGTATCACTCCAAAGGAAGATGTGGTATGAAAGTGAGACCAGAGTGCAGACTTACAGTTGTGGTGAGAGAGATAACTGCTGGAGAGGAAGCAGAGATAGCTAGGCTAAGAGTTCACAACTTTCGGAAGCTCACTAAGAGAGAGAGACGGCTTGTGCCTCATCAACTTATTGAGACCACTCCCATTTGGGGTCGCAAAAATAAATCTAACAGTCAAAACTCGAGTCCTACTGCTACTGCCTGAGCCGGCTTGCATTAGATTTTGAGGTTCTATGTTGGATTATGATAGGTTCTTGCTCATATGAAAGAAGCAACGCTAAAAAACATGCAGGAGAACATTTAAAGAATTTTGCAGAAGTTTGTCATCGTTGTAAGTTGCCTTGATGCAAGTTGTCATGTATGGAGAAACTGTTTTTATTGCAAATAATATTTTATTGGACCATTTTTCATTTAGATGCTTTAATTCTTTTGAATTACTCCTCTTCTTTGCTCTACTTTAAAATTTAATAGCATTCCAATTTTATCCTATTTAATACTACTTCGTGTACTTAATATAAAAGCTACTTAATTGAGAGTAATGAATATTAGTAAAGTTAGTTATTTTGTAATAATCGTGTTGATTTTCTTCAAGTGTCATTTAATTATGATCATCTTTAGATGAAAACCTACTTAATATGTAATCAATATGGATATTTTGAAAAATGAATTATAAATTTAAGAAATAAAATGGTTGACCTTAATAAATTAGAATTCAAATTTTAATGTTATATATTATTTACGGAATATTCTTTGAATTTTTCCAACTTTACCCTGTGGAATTGAGAACAATAAAACTTAATCCCCTATTCCAAAGGCAGGGAAAAATGTGTCAGAACCAATGTATAGAATGCTTCAAATGAATAGGCAATGATGGTTACTCCAGTGAATTCGATTATATTCATTATTCACAGAAAGAAATCAAACCAATACATATATATATAGGAAAGAAATTGTGGAAGAGTATTTCCAGTTCACAGTTACACTTACACCAGAACCAAACGTTATTGAATTTATTATAAGAATAAAAATTAATGTATATCATCGACATTATCATTTAATTGGCAAGCCAAGGCCTGATATTCACATCCATTTCCGAGGAACCTCACTTGACTTTACTGCTAGCATCATCATTGAAATCGTCAACAGGAGATGAAAAAATTCCCAATTGATAGAGTCTTCGGCTCTTATGTAAGCGTCCAAACCTTAAAGAGCCAGATGCCGGCCAAGTTACAAAACTGTAACCCATTCATTATATTTATATATTTATGTGAGTAGCTTGAGGAGGCAGAAGCAATGGCAGGAACAACAAAGAGGTATGCGGTGGTGAGCGGAGGAAACAAGGGAATAGGATTCTCGATATGCAAGCAATTGGCTTCTCAAGGGATTACGGTGGTGCTGACGGCCAGAGATGAGAAGAGGGGTCTTGACGCCGTCCACAAACTCAGCCAGCTTGGCCTTTCCGATCATGTCATTTTTCATCAACTTGACGTCACCCTTCCTGCTAGTATAGCATCCCTCGCCCATTTCCTTCACACCCGCTTCGGAAAACTCGATATCTTGGTAACATAATCATCTCCATCTCCTTGTTTACTCTGCATTTGGATGCTACTTAATACAAGTCGTACGTGATGGTTAACCTATTTAAGGCAAGCCTTCTCGTGTATGATTCTCTCTTGAAGCCTCTGCTTTTGTTCATTAATTATAAAGATTTTTCTTTGCAATTGATAAATTTAAACAGAATTGGTCCATTTTGTGCAGATAAATAATGCAGCGATACCAGGTGCAATTGTTGATGGTGATGCTTTGGCCAATTCTGGAGTTGAGGTATATTTTTCAAATCAATTTAAAACACCATGTTTAAGAGGTTAGCAATCACTCCGGGCCAAAAGAAGAAAAAGAATAAGATTGTAATATGTTGATATTCACTGTAACAGAAGGGTCTTCAAGTGGATTGGAGTAAAATAGCAACTGAAAACTATGAATTAGCAGAAGAAGCTGTGAGAACAAACTACCACGGAGCAAAAGAACTATGCACATCACTTGTTCCTCTTCTTCAAATGTCAGACTCTCCAACAATTGTGATGGTTGCCTCCCTGTTGGGAACGTTGGAGGTATGTGCACATGCATAATCATTAACCATTAGAAAATCTTGAAATACGAAATGATCCAGGGTGTGTGAGTGCGTGTTTTATGGTGATGTTGCAGTATCTACCGAAGGGAAGGTTGAAAGATGTACTAAGCGATGTGGAAGGCCTGACAGAAGAGAAGATTGAGGACACATTGAAGGAGTTCCTGAAAGAGTTTGAAGACGGTGGTTCATTAGAAACAAAAGGGTGGCCTGCGTTTATGGCTGCATATCATGTTTCGAAAGCTGCGTTGAATGGGTACACAAGAATTCTGGCAAGGACCTACCGGTCTTGGTGCATTAATGCTGTTTGCCCTGGCTACGTCAGGACTGATATGACCAAAAACTGTGGCCTCCTCTTTCCTGATGAAGGAGCTGAAGCTGTTGTCAGGTTGGCCTTGCTGCCCCCTGGTTCTCCTTCTGGCCTCTTTTTCCTCGGAAACCAAGAGAAACCTTTTTGATCAAACATGCTCAAAACCCAATATACATGTTTATGCATATCTTATCTTGGTTTTCCGCATCTGATCTCCTATATTCTATACAGGATGGAGTTGTGACTAAAAATTTTATCCCACGTGTCCTTGCTTCCTACTCTCTCTGCTTTAAAATATAAGCTTCAGATTGTTGAAGGGTATATTGTATTTTTCATAAGCTTCAGTTTGGATTTGTTTAACTTCCATGATTTAGTTGTTTGAAACCCATAGTTTAAATCAGAGCTAGTGTTATTTTATTACAATTTTGAATTTTTGCTTCAGTGTGATAAATCACCCCCTTTTTTTATTTCAATGGAAAAACTGTTATTTGTGCGCTCCTTTTTCTAGATCTTATCAAGTATTTAAGTAACTAACTAATCCAGTCATACCCAACAGAGGTCCACTTAAGGGGTTGAGGTGTTCTCACAAGAGTTCTCTCCATACCTAGGATTGAACTCGATTCCAATTATTATAAGTACAAACCCATGTTGATTATGATAAACCATCTTTTAATTTGGATGAAATAAAATCTTATTTATGACTGCAAGTTCACAAAGTCTTCTTAGAATTGAATATAATATGCAAACCTATTAAAAGAAACAAATTGAAAATATATATTTTCAATTTTCCTCTAAAATGTTCAATAATGTTTACGATAGACAAAAATATGCCACTTATAACATTCAGGTAATAAGAATAAGTAAAAGCTAGCTATAAATCCCCAATTAAACATTTATTTAAAGAATGGAACATGATATTATAGAAATGCATGAGGTACTTCAGTGTAAATTACATATCGGTTCATATTGCAAACTAGGAAAGGTAATTGCATATTCGAAGAGGTCACTTTCTCAAGCTTTTTTGGCCATCTAATTTTTGTCAAGTCGGTGCTTTTTTTCTTATTGCATCTTTGTTCTTTACCTCCTTATTTATTTTTTGGATCTTTAATTAATCAACTTTATTTTGAGAAAGATTTAAAAAGAGAGAATAATCCATGTTAATAGACCGGCCTGTTAGCTATATATGGGTGTTAGAGTCTCCTTCCATATTTGGATTTATTCAGACTAGCCATCTACCAAATATATTAAGGAAAATTTCACAAGAGCACTTAATAAGTTTTTATTTAACAGCTTCATTAGTTGAACTTCTAAGTTGAAATAATAGTTTCAAGATTTTCTCTCTCATTCAAAAATGGATTACATTTTCACTTCACATGGTAGAATGTTGAAACTTGAAACTTGGTCCTTCAAATTGTTCAGTACTGAAAGTTGAAACCAAAGAGCCAAAAGAGGCTAAGTACCAATTGGAAGCGACGGATGAGACAATGAAGGGAGGTTGCCAGGAAGTTGCATTTCATTTTAAAGGCAAAATTGTTGGAAAAGGTACGAGTGAACACACCATTATCAATGTCCTCATGCTCCCAAATTACTCAAGCGGTGTGCTTTTTGGTCTAATAATGCACCTTCAATTGCAATTTTTGACGTGTGAAACTCAACGGAACCCCTATCAGGCATCACTTCGCAATTTGTTTGCTCTTCTTTCTTGGATTTAAATGTCAAATGATCTCGAAAAAGCCTAAAGAAAACAATAAATAGAGCTTGATTTGTCTCTATTTATTGTTCAGCTTCATCCCATCGAGTTAAGCTAGGTATTATTAGAATGAATTAGCTTAAGGCCGCATGCAATGTGTGGGTGAGAGACCAGATATTTATTAATGTGTTTTAGGTAAAAAGTCACTTAGATCTCTAAAGGAATAATCAAAATATTAAATTAAATATTTACTAAAGATTTTATAACTACCTCCCCCACTATTAATTTACAAAATATTATGTAACTACCTCCTCCAATATCCATCTTTCATTACCGTGCTGCTTTTTTTTCCCCTTCTTTTTTTAGTGTTTTAAGCTTGCTATTTTATTGATGTGTCAGTTAGGGAGACGGTGATTACTGTACTTTTATATATAGTTAATATAGTTAAGATGATGCATTATTCAAAATTCTCGTTGTTGAGATTCGCTGTGGTTGAAGAAATTACCTCAAACATGCCAAAACCCAGAGTTTAGACGAGAGAGAGAGAACAGAAATATATTGCTCTGGACTGAAAGTAAGTTTACAATGAGAACAGACCACACTATATAGAGCACACCGTGTAACTATCGGTTCGAGATGATGCCACATGTATACTCACGTGTCCTAGTTACAACGATCTGTATATCTAATATTCCCTCCGCCACACCGAAGTGACTCGATCAAACAGATAAAGCGAAAGGAATGAGACTGTTACAATCAAGAACAAATACAATCGGCAACGATGAATCATCAAGGAAATAGTCATCATCCTCAAAATCAAACCGAGACACAATTGATACTATCTTCTTTGCTTGATAATGTTGAGGCGTGTGCGCAGATGATCAAACATCCCATAAGGAAGAGGCTTGGTGAGCACATCACCACTTGTTCAAGAGGGGACATAACCCACTTGAAGCAAACCTGCAGCAACCTTTTCTCTAATAAAATGTAAATCAAGCTCAACATGCTTAGATTTTGAGTGTAGCATAGGATTGGCAGCAAGAGCAACATCACCAGAGTTATCACACCATATTAAAGGTGGAGTGATCACAGAGACTGTCATTTCGTGAAGAAGAGCCATGACCCACATAACCTCTTGGACAACATCAGCAACATATCGATATTCTACTTCAGTGGTACACCGAGAGACAATGGGTTGCTTATGAGGTGCCCATGTAATTGGATTTGGACCAAGGAACGTGCAGAAACCACTGACTGACCTCCTGTCATCACGATCAGCACCCCAATTTGCATCAGCAAATGACTGAACTCTGAACTGTGATGCTAGTTTGAGAAGAATACCATAAGTGATTGTACCAGCTAAATAGCGAAGTAACCTCTTGACACAACACCAGTGAGGAAGACGAGGCTCATGAAGATATTGACTAAGTTTATTAACCGTAAAGGCAATATCGGGTCTAGTATAGCACAAATATTGAAGTTTGCCCAGAACACTACGATACAATTTTGGGTTAGGAAAATAATCACCAGAGACAGATGTAAGATGCACATTAGTGGCCATAGGAGTGGAGGTTGAATTAGCAGCTAGTAACCCCACATCAGCAAGTAATTGGAGTATATATTTGTGCTGAGACAAAAACATCCTAGAAGGTGATGAATAAAATTCAATACCCAAGAAATAAGACAATTCACCAAGAATTTTTAAGGAGAACATGCCACTCATAAGATCAATCAGTTGTTTAACACTAGTCTCACTAGTCCCAGTAATAATAAGATCATCCACATATATGATAAGATAGATGGTAGCTTGTGAATCAATACGGATGAACAAGCATGGATCAGCCTTAGATGGACGAAAGCCAAGACTGCATAAGAAATCCTACAATTTATGAAACCAAGCTCGCGGAGCTTGTTTGAGCCCATAGAGTGCCTTTTTAAGTTTACAAACAAGAGAATTACCATGAGTATCAATAAAGAGGTGTTCAAAACCAGGTGGAGGATCCATAAAGATATCCTCAGAGAGGTCACCATTCAGAAATGCATTATTGAAATCAACTTGATGCAATTTCCAATGATTTGTAATGGCTAAAGTTATAAGAATTCTAACCGTGGTAGCCTTGATAACAGGACTAAATGTCTCATTGTAATATGCTCCAGCTTCTTGTGAGAAACCTTTGGCCACTAGACGGCCCTTCCTCCTGGCTAGAGTACCATCAGCATGTGTCTTAACTTTAAATATCCATTTGCAACCAATAATACGCCTATCACAAGGTGGAGAAACCATGTCCCATGTGCCAAATTTGACCAGGGCATCAAACTCATCTTGAGCTGCCTGCTTCCAAAGAGGATCTACTAATGCATCAGCAATAGTGGCTGGACAGGTAGTGTCATCAAAGGTAAGAAACACCCGAGGTTTGAAAATCCAGCCTTTGACCTGGTTAACATAGGATGAGTATTGATATCATCATGAGTAGAGGAACTGGAATTAGAATCCTCAATAGATTGGGAGGAAGAGGTAGGAGATACATGCTGAGAAGATACATTGGGAGCAAAATTTGAAATGACTGAATCCCCTGGAATAGTCTGAACAGAAGTAGACGGTACCATAAGGGATGAAGATGGTATAACAGCTGTATCATTGGCTGATCCTTTCACACTGAATTGTGTCCCCCAGAATAACCTTTGTTCATTAAACCGAACATGTCGAGAGACATATACTCTGCCTGTTTTTAAGTCAAGACACTTGTAGCCTCTGTGTTGACTGCTGTACCCCAGAAATATACAAGCAGTAGACCTGAAATTTAATTTGTGAGATTGAAATGGCCGTGTATAAGGAAAGCACTCACAACCAAACACTTTAAGTAACGAATAATCAGGCTGGAAACCATAAAGCTTTTCATAGGGAGACATGTTATTGATGACCTTAGAAGGCAACCGATTAAGTAGAAATACTGCTGAAAGAAAAGCATCAGGCCAATAGTAAAGAGAGAGAGAAGCATGAGCAAGTAAGGTCAAACCAGTCTCAACAATACTACGATGCCTTCGTTCCACAAGGCCATTTTGCTCGGAAGTGTAAGGGCACGAGAACCGTTGCTCAATGCCTAAGTCTGCCAGAAAAGGTTTGAAAACAGTAAATTCACCCCCATTGTCACTTTGAACGGCCTTGATTTTCTGATTAAACTTGTTTTCAACCAAGCTTTTAAACTCTTTAAATTTGTGTAATGCTTCTGATTTAGTACGTAGTAAGTACAACCAAGTGAAACTTGTGTAAGCATAAACAAACGCTATGTAGTAGACAAAACCATGAGAAACAAGGGAAGCAGGACCCCAAATATCCATTATTATTAATTCCAGAGGATGCTGATACATTGTAGTAGAAGGAGAAAAAGGAAGTTTATGAATCTTCCCTAATTTGCAAGCAGAACACATAGGAATAGTAGAACTGGAATTACAAGAAATAGCATTGGTTTTGAGAACAAGCTTAACAGTATCTATGGACGGATGACCAAAACAACAGTGCCATAAGGACAAATCAGCAACAACCACAGTAGAATATGCTGCAGTAGGTACAGACGGGTTGGAGGAGCTTGAACTGTAGTCAATAGCATGATATAACCCGGACACTTCAGGCCTATGCATAAGGATATGTCTCGTCTGCAAATCCTTCACAATACTACCATGAGGAAAGAACTCAATAGACACGTTGTTTTCTTTAGTAAATTTTGCTATAGAAACCAAGTTCTTTTGCATGCGAGGGACACATAAGACTCTGTTCATATGAAAATGACTGGCAGAAAAGGAAATACGAGACTCACCAATGTGAGAAATGTCAGCCGCATCACCAGTGCCGACCTGAACAGAACCATGAGAAGTCCCTGGAGCCAGAGAATTCAAGTTAGTAGGATCATAAGTAATATGTTGAGTGGCACCCGAGTCAAAATACCATGCTGAGTCAGTCACAGATGAAGGAGTGGCAATATAAGCCTGAGCTAGAGCAGGAGTTGTATTAGACACAGATGGTGTCGAATTAGCCAGTGACGGTGCAGGTGCAAGCGCAGATGTGGTGGATGCAGACGAAGCAGGCAAGGTCTGATCAGCAGAAGGAATGGGAATAGGAGCTGAAGCAGAGATGTGTGGAGAAGGAACAGAAGAGGAACCAACAGTAGTATAGTAAGCAGTAGACATATCAGACGGTTGAGGAGTGGTGTAAACATTATCATACCTGTAGTAGCAAGTGCGAGCAAAGATGACCAACCTTAGTGCAGAGTTGACACTGAGGACGATTCTGAAAAGAACGACCACCACGACCTCGAATATACCGTCCGCCTCCACGAAATGATTGTTGAGGAGGACAATTACCTCTAACAGTAGAGGCAAAAGGTGCGTGAGAATAGAACGCGTAAGCATCAGCCTCATCATCCTCAGCAGAGAGGTAGGACATATGATGTGCTTGAGCTGAAATACTGTTAGCAACTAAAGTTTGCTGATGAGTCTCGAAGATCGACAAGCATGTTACTAATCGTATCAAGATCAAACGGAGGTCTAGCGATTAATCACGGAATCACTGCTTCAAATTCAGACGTAAGGCCATTGAGAATATATGAAATCTAATTAGACTCAGAAACCTTATCACCTAACATAGCAAGATGATCACACAACGATTTAATATTAGCCAAATATTCACGGATATGCAGTGTTCCTTTCTTCCTCGGTTACTTAGCTGATTTTTGTAGAGAAGAATTTTGGAATCGATTTAGAGGAGTATAACTTGTTCGGTTGCCCCAAATCAGTGCGAGTCTCTAAGCCGACAAACTCGTGTAAAATGGAAGGAGCAACCGAGGCTAGGAGCCATGACGCTAAAGCAGAATCAAGTGACTCAAACTCTTCAAAATCAGGATTAGTAACTGACTCACAAGAAATAGCTTGAATCGTCGGTGGAGGAGCAGGCATCGCGCCGTCAAGAAAGCGATGAAGACGATGTTGTTTAACCATCAGGTATACTTGCTGTTTCCAGAGGAGGAAATTATGATCATCTAGTCGAAGCGTGATCTTCTTATTAGAGAAACCTCGTTGAGACGCACCGCCAATTGAAAGTGAAGGTGTAGATCCAGATCCGCCATCAGCAGCAACAGAGCTTGAAATGGACATTATTGCACAAAAATAGATCAATCCAGATCGGAGATCAGTCTTTGCTGCTAATGTTACTCGGATGTTCAGTGATCGGAGTCAGGCCGTGGATACCGGCTCTAATACCATGCCAAAACCCAGAGTTTAGACGAGAGAGAGAGAACATAAATATATTGTTCTAGATTGAAAGTAAGTTTACAATGAGAACAGACCACACTATATAGAGCACACTGTGTAACTCTATCGGTTCAGATGATGCCACGTGTATACTCACGTGATCTGTTATATCTAATAAAACAAAAAGATCATCATTACGGCAGAACAATTATATTCTCCTGAACTTTATTCTTAGCAATAAGGAACAATGTAATGCAACTAACTATAAATGAAGAATCAGCTCAGCAGCCACTAATGTTAAATTCAGAGCAACTTTCATAAGGGAAAAAAAGAAGAAGAAAACAAAAGCAGCATTTGCCAAACTACTGAAAGCCAAAGGAGAACCAGACGCTGCCAACAATGTGCGACGTACAACAACAGCACCAGAGCTGCGTTTAGATTACTGCAGGATTTAGGATTATGTCTGGGCACAGCCATTTTCGTCGAAAGAGATTACGGCGTTTGGCTGAAAAATAAACATCATAAGAACGTAAAATGGTGGCCATAGGTAACACAGTTCCTCTTTGCTCTTCTAATGTTACCTTCAGTTTAGTACTCTCTCTCTTCAATTGCATCCGTGTTTTGTTGCATGGCCGGTCAAAAAAGTGCCAACTTGATTGGACAAAGGAATACTCACATTGTCGCTCGAGACTTGCATCTCCATCATCATCTTCATCATCAATTACATCGGACTCATACAAAATTGTTCTCATTTTAAACTCCTTTGTAAATGTTTGAGCACCTAAAATATGACCCATTTGTGGCCAAATACCTAAATCGTCCTCTGCAAAGGATGGAGCATCCTCGATATAGGAATCAAAGCTGTTACCAAATATCACGGTATTACTTAATAGATTTGGTTTCCAATTTGCCCGTAAGAGGTTGTTGTATAACATTATATCACAATGCGGCATGAAGAACATAGTTGGTTTCAGGGATTGCCTCCTTCCCTTTTCGTTGAAGGACAAGACAGAACAACCCAAAGATTCCAAAACTCGGATTTCAGTGGTTGAAAGAACAGGATCGAATACTTCTATATCTCCGATCCAATCAAAATCCTTTTTCATTGACATCGCAAGACTAAGTTGCAACTTAGGATCGTCGTCCTCATCCGATTCAATATTGCCAATACCATAAATTACCATATTCATCTTTGACTCTGATCCCAAGAACTTCTGTATTGCCATATTCATCTTTGACTTTGATCCAAAAAGTCTTTGTACCTCCATATTCATCTTTGACTCTAATCCAAAAACCTTTGTGTTACCATTTTCGTCTTTGACTCTAATGACAAAACCTTTTGTATATGTTCAGAAATTGGTGGACTCTGCACCTCGTTTCGAAAATCATGATAAAATTGAGAGGTCTCAAATTCATTCATAATTTTTTTCATTTTGTGCATCAATGCTTCTTCTCTATCCTGATCAATTTGTAGATCTGTTGGAGTCCATGGTTCCACCACTTCATTTAGAAAATATTCCTCCATTTTTTTTGTTGATGTTGCCATTTATCTTTGATTTGTTTGAGTTTTTTCTGACCAAAAGAATAAGGGCAAGTATGAAACATGTTATATAAAAAATTAAGAATATCAAAATAACAAAAAACACAAAACAATTAAGGGATATGATATTGTCACTACCAATTTTATGTCACTACTAAGTCACTACCACTTTTTCACCGTTAGATTAGAATCTCAATAGGAGAGAGAAATGATAAAGGTAGATGAGTTTCTAATCTAACGGTGAAAAAGTGGTAGTGACATAAAATTGGTAGTGACAATATCCTATCCAACAATTAATTAGTCACAGAATTCCCCCACTAACGTACAATTTATTAGCGACAAAATCACTACTAAGTCACTACCACTTTTTCACCGTTAGATTAGAATCTCAATAGGAGAGAGAAATGATAAAGGTAGATGATAAAGGTAGATGAGTTTCTAATCTAACGGTGAAAAAGTGGTAGTAACATAAAATTTGTAGTGACAATATCCTATCTGAACAATTAATTAGTCACAGAATTCCCCCACTAATGTACAATTTATTAGCGACAAAATTTTGTCATTAATTAATTAGTGTCTGCCTATCATATTTACCTTATGTTTGGATGAGGAGAAAAATGAGGGGAAAATAGGAATTTATTAGCGACAAAATTTCATCACTAATTAATTAGTGTTTGCCTATCATATTTACCTTATGTTTGGATGGAGAGAAAAATGAGGGGAAAATAGGAGAGAGAGAATACTAGGGATGAAAATTTCAAAAAATGGAAAAGAAATTTTCCATTTTTGGGAGTTTGTCCTCTTAGTATTCTTCCCCCCTAATTTTCTCCCTATCCAAACGTAGGGTTAGTGTAGGACTGAATCATCCACTTTCATTGGTAAATTCCGTCACTAATCCACTGTTTTTTTTTAGTAAGATCTGGTAATTAATACTCCCCAGGTCTTAATATAGTACACAATTATGGAGTTGATATTGGCCTTAAATGTAAGATATATTTTTCATATTTGTCAATATTTTTCTAATTTACTCTATTGATGCTCGCTCAACCATTCAACTATAATCACCAGGTGGATAATCAAGTAAAAGAAGGATGAAAGGAATTAAAGATGTTTGGGGTGTTTTGTAAAAAAAAAAAAAGTCATATTAACTATCTCAGCTAACTTCCTTAATCTGATTAAATTAAGTAAATATGTCTTATATTAAGGAGCAAGGAGTATTCATCAAGAGGTACACAACAGCCCTAGTTATCAGGATATATTATCAGAAACAGACACAAACATAGGCATGAATGGATAAATAAATTACGTACCTTAAATGAGAAGGTTTAGTCACGTTGCAGATGATACAACAGGACCAAGTAACTCCAGATTAGAATATCATATATGAAACGACCTGACAGTATTCAGGTTATAAAATCAGGAGTCAATATATTTTGTAAACTTACTTTAATTATTAATTCATATAATGATATGAAAATTAATTCATAAAATAAGTAAAAGAGTTAAAGAAGGCAGAGATAGATGAAGCAAAGACAATTTATGAGAATCAACCTGCGGAGATGCAGATGAAAACTTCGAAAATATGCAGAATGAAGGCGCGAGAGGAACAGTGTAAACATTGACAGAGAGAAATCTAATTCAAAAATGGGTTAGCATTAGGGTTAGCATTAGGGCTGAGTAGGCTGAGTATGGAACCTACAACCCGGTGAGCCCGCCCACAACCCAATGCAATTGGGCTATTTTGAGCCTGCCCAAAAAACCTATAACGGTTTGGGTTTAAACCCGCTTATTTAAGACTTAAATGGATGGGCTATGGGCGCACCTTCGGGCTGCCCAGACCCACCCATTTAGTTATATTTTTTAGTAACTATATGGACACTTGGACAACAATACGCCACATTACCATGAAATATCCATTCCCCATTTCCCCATTTAACCATTCACCCACTTGGCCACTTGGACTTTGAACATCAAAATTATGTTATGATAACACTTGCCTAAATTTAAATTCTTTTGTGTGAATTATGATTACTGAAATTTGAATATTCATATTTCAGAATTTAGAATGATAAATTTGGGTGAATACTTAATACTTATATATATTTTTCTCCAAAAAAAAAAAAAAAAACTTGTCAAATGTAAATGAGTTACCCAAAACCCGGTCAAATTTCCATTTATATGTTAACCCATTCAACATGGGTTAAAATAGATTGAGGTACGGGTATGGGCTAACCCATACCCATTTAAAGTTAAATGGGCGGGCTATGGGTTTAGGTATGGGCTGCCTAACTCACCCATTGCTTTGCCCTAGTTAGCATATAAACGTGTGTGTGTGTGTGTCTATGTGTTGGGATTTGGGCTCCTACCTATGTGAAGAAAGGCTTATAATCTTATATATTTCCTATTTTATGAAAAGACAAAAAAGGAAAGAAAAAAAAAATAGGAAAGAAGGAAAAGATCAGTGAGAGAATGGAAAAAAACAGAGAGAAAGTTTCCTGATTTTTCTTTGTGAGAAGGAATATGCTCTTATAATTGCCAAATTTAAAACCTATGTGTATCTCACTTGAAGGCTTATTAGGTTTTTTGTTAGCTGTTGTGTATGTACAGGGTCGGGTGTCTATATAAGGGAGCCAGAAGGTCTTTGTAAACTGAATTTAATTGTTGAATTGAAAGTCCATTACAATCTGGACCAACTGATCACAAATATTTAAAATTTAACTAGAATGTGAATTAGTAAACAAAACATGAAAAATATATTTAAAAAATAAATTATTATTTAAAATGAATTTATGTTATAAAATAATAAAAAAGTTAATGTCTGAAACAGAACAGGAAAATATTATTGAGATATATATACAATAAATTAAAATTTATTTTATCTAAAGCGAATAAAACCATTAAACATAGATAATCTATTTTATATGATACAAAAAATAAATTGACTAAAACACGTCAGATTTCAGAAATTTTTCTGGTACAAATTTTAAATAGTTGTAATTAACGTTAAATAATTGAAATTTGTTTAGGACTCAAATATATCTGTGTTGTGAAAACAACGCATCTGATGAGATTTAATTACTTTGGTTACAGAAAGTGACAGTCTAACACAAAAATAAGAAGAAGATGGGCAGAACAGAGAATGATTCAACAAGTCAAATGCCCATCAACGAGGAAGGGCCCATAAGGAGGAGCAAAAGGACCAAAAGAAGAACCTGTAAGCTAGGGGGAAATTGGGAAGAAGATTTTTTCCTCATCTTTTTTCTTATTTTTCTTCATTAGCTCATCTGGACTATTGATTGGAAAGATAAGAGGAATGTTAAAGTAGTATTATGATTTATTGGATAGATATGATTTAGAGATGATGAAGGATAATGAGAAAAACCCAACCCAAAAAATTGAAGAGGACCGTTAAGGGTGTGATGATTATGATTTGGAAATCTTCTCTCCCTTGTGGTCCGTACTTTCTGTAATTTCTTTTTCTTCCTCATCGTCCACCTTTCTCTATAACTGTAAGGCTGATATCCTTGTGTAGACAAACGATATAGAAAAGCTAAAATACAGAAGTTCTATCTTCTGTTCATTGAAGTATAATTCCTGCAATTACAATTGTGATCACAACAGTGCCATGCAACTTTAAAAAAAAAAAAGAACTCATCATATTGCGCCTGAACAAATATTACCCTGAACTTTATTCTCAGCGATAAGCTATAACGACATTTAGCATATGAAGAATGAAGAATCGGCTCAATAACCAATAGTTTTCACAGCAACTTTCAAAATAGACCATCGCAAATTGCCAGCCAGCAATGACGGAGTACCAGAGTCGGGTGGACGACGACGACGGCAGATGATAGATCACCGGAAGGAATTGGGGCGTTTGAATTTGGTAAAAAGATAAACAACAGAAGAAATTAAAACGACAGCATCAAAATTTTATTATAATGAGCAGACGTACGGGTCAAAGTTCTTGCTTTCTCGTCAAGTTTCTGATAAGTGTGAAAACATTCTTTGAAGTTCTCGTTGAGTTTCCGATTATATAAACATTTCATACTCGGACATGACTTGCTGGTAGCCAAATCCTCTTTCTTCTTGGGTAATACAAGTAGGCCTCCTTCTCCCAATATTACATTCACTCTCATAGATGCATTGTAATCCTCTCTTGTCTTCCACCTCATCAATCGTACCCATGTTTCTGTGAGAGGGTTGAAAAAATGCCAAAGGAATCCTTACAGTCTCGCCGGAGATCATCGCTTGCGACTTCAACAGTGTTCTATCATCATAAGAAATTGTTCCCATTTTGATCTCATTTGTAAATGTTTGAGCAGCCAAATTATGCCCCATCTCTAGCCAATCAGCCAAACACCTAATCTTGGATCATTTGAATGGAAGATACTTGAACACTGACTACCCTTTCTATAGCAATTAAATCAAAGCTATTACCAAATATGATGACTTTACTTAATAGATCATGGTTTCCAATTTGCTTGTAAAAGGTTGTTGTATAAGCCTACTTCACAATCTGGCATGAAGAACATAGTTGGTTTCAGAGCTTGCCTCATTCTGTGTTGGTTGGAGGGTAAGACAGAACAATCAAGGGATTTCAAAACTCGGATTTTAGTCGTTGAAAGAATAGGATCAAATACTTCTATGTCTCCACCCTAATTGAAATATTTTTTAATCAATATTGCAAGACTAGGCTGCAATTTATGACAAACATATTTATCTGATTTATTACTGCCCATTACAATAAATTATCATTTTTATCGTTGACTCTGACCCCAAAACTCTTTTTTACATGCTCAGAAATTGGTGAAGTTTGTACCTCGTTCCGAAAATCATGATAAAATTGGGATCTCTCAAGGTAATATATAAAACTTTACATTTTGTTCATCAATATTTTTTCTCCATCAGGATCAATTTGTAGATCTGTCGTAGTCCATGATTCTTCTTTTTCATTCCGATAAAGTTTATAGAATTCATCAACGGTTACCTTTTTCATTGATGGTGCCATTTTTCTTTGATTTGTTAGTTATTTCTGACCTGAGAACAAAGTGCGAGTGATAGGACACACAAGCTATATCATAAGAAACAAGCAATTGCATATCAATTACTTATCTTTATATTCATTATCAAGATTCTTATTTCAAAATAACAGAAAAATACATTTGTGAATTGAATATATCAAATTCTAGGATGTTATTAAAATCTATTAACATTCATTATGATGTACAACAAAACCATAATTATCCGGGTATATTAACAAATACTCGGTAGTTAAGATAGAACTCCTTCCAATTGATCTAAACTTAGGTAAGAGTTAAATAACTACTTTACAGAAATTAAAAAAATTAGTTAAGTTATTCATATGTAAAAAAAATATTAGTTTTCTAAAATGCCCTTTTATTCCTTTTGTATTACTCCTCCTTAAATGAAAAACATCTTTAATACTCCCTCCAGTCCTAAATATAAGATATATTTGATTTTTTTGGGGAGATTAATGAAACTAAATAAGTTACTTAATTATATTATATAAAAAAAAAAAAATAAAAATAAAAATACTATAAAGTAATTTAATTAGCTTCCTCAATCTTTCAAAAAAAGTAAAATCTGTCTTATATTTAGAATCGAAGGGAGTAGATGCAATCAATGAGGAGTTTAGCAAAAAAATTGTGAATTTGGAACACAAAATGAATTGAGGATCTTACATTTGGGGATAAAACAAACCACCACTATTGTAACATCCCAAATTTTAGGATTTGGAATTAGAAATATTGTATGGGAATTATGGTAAAAATATAGTCTAAAATAATTATTTGAATTTAAGGACCTATTTTCTTGAGAAATTCAAAAAAAAAAAAAAAGTTAGAGGTTGATTTATAGCCCAAAATTTTTAGAGAAATTACTTTAAGGGTTAAAGAAGTTAATTAAGAAAAAAATCCTTATAAAACATCAAGGGTTCGTTTCTAAGCATTTAATTAGTAATTAAGCAATAATAAAGAAACAAGGGAATAATTAATTATTAAATAAATAAATAAATAAAAAAAGAAAAAGAAAAAAGAAACATGCCCGGTTCCTTTAGCTAGGTAGAACCATATTTACATATATACTTAAGTAGAACCATTGAAATAACCCCATGACCCATAATATCCATCATCAGATTCACCTGATTCATTCCATCGGCCAACTACAAACAAAGCCTATATCCTTTTCAAAACTTAAGTCTCTTCGGCCCAGATACTTAAGCCAACATGTGATATAGCAACAAATACTAGAACCTGAATATTAACCCATTCTCTCATACCAATTGCAACATGAAAGCGCAGCATAAAAAGAAAAAGAAAATCATCATAGTGTGGTTTACGAAAAACACCATACTGATGATCTTGCTTTCGGGTAATCACTAAGCACACACAAGAACAGTAATACTAGCGGCACCATACTCCTTCTCTCAACAAATCTCATTGAGCCCCAGCACTAAAAAGAAACCCGTTGGATATTTCTTCTCGATCAAACCACCACCCACTATATAAATACTCGTTTGCTCTCCGTCCTCCATATCTTCACGTTGCTCCATCACCGTTGAACTGAGAGAGGATGAGAGAGAGAGAGAGAGAGAGAGTCGGCGTAGGACGGGAGAAAGAAAGGTCCAGGCGTGGTTCATCCTTCCTTTGCACCTAGTTTCTGAAACAGAGGTGAGTCCCAAAACTTTATTCTTCACTGGTATGCTCGACTGCTTCTGTTTGGGGGTGAACCGAATGCTTATCTGATGTGAAACGCTAAGTTGGCGGTTTACTCTTATATATATATATATATATATATTGGTGTTGTTATGAAAGTGAAATAAAAACCAGAACTTGACCTTGCTTTACTAATAAGGAACCGAAGCCTCTACACGTGAAAGAGAAAACAAATATATATATATATATATATGTGTGTGTGTGAAACCTCACTGCCATTGGAAGTTGTTGTCATAATAGGAGGCTTCACTGATTTAAATACACCTTGCTGCCTTTCTACTGATACAGATATATGCGCATGAACTAAGAAGCTTTTAATTGTTGTGATGTTTATGCATAGATAATCGCTGCATATATGTACAAAAGAAAGGAAAAGCTTATGTGTTTGAGTGTGTGTGTGGATGCACATTGCCGCTGTGTTTATAAAGAAAGAGAAAGAAAACTTGAACATATGTGTGTGTGTGTGTGTTTGAAACCAAGAAATGTGTTACTGTCATGTGCATATACAAGAATAGGAAAGAGATGCTGTATAATAAATATGTATATGTATTATTGTTGCACAAATGAAAAGAGAGGGAAAAGTTAGTTTTGTACTTATATATGCCACTGCACATAGAAATAATGGGAAAAGTTGGTATCATATATGTGTAAATATGTGATGCTATACATATATATAATAGAGAAGGAAAATTTGTCTTTACTGATTGAATGTATATGATATATACATATTTACCCATGAACAAAAGAGTTTTGCTTACTGTCATAGACTCATAGTAAATACATATATAAATATATGATAAGTTATTTCATGTGCATTTGAAAAATCTAACTGTGTTATTATGGATATATATATGAAGCATATTTTACATAGCATTAGTATTTATCAAAGGTTTTGAGAGAAACCATGAGAAATATCAAATATAAGCATTAAAGCATAATTTACATGATGATTAGTATTTATAAGCTCCTAATTTAAAGTGTTAGGATAGCCTCTTAGAGTTTAGAATAATTGTAGAAAAATAATAATTAGTAAAATAATAATAATAATAATAATAATAATAATAATAATAATAAATAAGTAAGTATTATTATTATTATTATTAGAAAGGAAATAAGTAATAAAAATAAGATAAATAAATAATAAGGGTATTGTTATTAAGGAAATTTTTAGGGGTTAATATTCATTTTTAATCCTCTAAACATAATTCGTGTAGTTAGTTACTTTGCGATGCAAGAAGTGACTAATGACAATGATAAACATTTATGGGCATATTTTGACACCTTTACTGATTCCAACACCTTCGGACGGAATTAAGGATTCAAGCTTGAGGTGGGTAACTGTTATCTTATTAGCCTGTATGTATGTATTCATGTATGACTGATCATGTTTGCTAGATGATTTACATGTTTATTTCCTAGCTATAGATTTGGGGCTGCGTGTCCCATAGGCCGTGTGTCCTAAAGGGTTGCGATCCTTGGCCAATAACTGTGGTTACGGTGCGACTTGTTTACTGTGAATTATTTTATGCTTATACATGTGTTATACTGTGATTTATATTTCATACATGCATATGAGATTAACTGTTCCCTTGGGGTTCATTCATTATGAAAGAGATAGGCAGCAATCCGGATCAAGAGGGAAGACGCAGCTATAAGGGTTACAACTAAAGGAACTTTTGGAAAAATATGAATAGTTGGACTGTATTAATTTGTTTATCATTTGTCAATTTTTGGATTAATGTATTAAGATCCCCCTATGGGATAGATATCGCTCGAGAAAAATTTATCCTCGCATTTTCAATGTTTTAAACTAAGTTATTTTAAGAAAGGTTTATTCCGTAAATTAAGTCGTCCAAACTACTTCGATGCCTGTGCGCTTAAACTTTGATAAATATAGGCGCTAAAAGGATGGGTGTCACAGTTTGGTATTAGATCATAGTTTGGACAAAATTTTGGAAAAGATTTAACAAAACTTAGTTATTTTGAAAACAGGATGAGGAGAATTTACGAGGGAGAATTACCCCCAACGTATAATACGGGTTCTATCGTACACGCGGAGGATCGCTGAGAGCGCGAACCGCTAGGAAAAGAGTACCACCCGTACTTGAGCCTATAAAACTACACCAGAAGCGTAAGGCTGACGTATTTACGGATCATCCATCCATAGTGAAACCAAAAGCTGAACCTCCCAAGCCTACAATGGTTGAGATGGAAGATACTGATTTGTGGGGTCATCTTAGTGACCTTCATACACAGGCTCATTGGGAAGTAACTGAGTAAGCCGACCTATATGCGACATACCTAGAGATCCAAGCTGACCTATATAAGCTATACCTAGAGAAGGTCAACCACCTATATGCCAACAAGAAAAGACATGGATATGAAGATAATGATCTTGACACATGGATAAGGACAACTGTATACTTCTTTCCCCACACTGAAGCTTGGTGTGACAAGATAAGAGATATCTTTAAGGAGTACGCTTTTAATGACTTTGAGATCTTTATAGATTTCATGAAGACCTTTGTAGCTAATCACCTGTAGCTAAGGGTTAGGAGAAGAAGGAGACTCAACCTAGTACGAGATTAAGTGTAGTAGGCATGTATCAACTATCCCTAAAGTCCTAGGGAAGTATGTTAAAGAATGACATTTTGTATTAGCAAGTACTTAACGTCTTATGAAATGTTAGTAACAAGTATGATGTATATTTTAAATGAATATGAATATCATAAATGATTATTATACCTATGTTATTAACAACCAATTTCTTCTTGACATAAAGTGCTAAAGTAATACAATGACCAACAAAAGAGCCAGATGAAGGCCAATTCCTAAGTAGGTGCCCCAACAAGAAGCAAATCCACCTGCATGTGTAAGGGGCAGAGGCCGAGGCCGAGGCTGAGGCTGAGGCCGAGGCGGGGGAAGGCCCAATCAACAAGAAACTCAAGTCTAAGTCCCCATGCAATATGATGTACTTGGGATTTTGGATGAACATCGACACTTGTTAAGGGAGCTCATAGAAGAGGTATTCCTATTGAGAACAAAATAAAACGAGGAAAGGCAGCGTGCTAAAGCTGCAGAAGCACAGCTAGCCCAGAGGGTAGAGACAAAAGAAGAAGAACAAGAAGATAACCCTCCACAATTAGAGGCTCCACCTCCTACCCGACCGTAATGATAGAAGGCTATTGGAGAATCCCAGTTCTGGACTGTCCAGTTCTGCAAGCATACACCACCATCATTCCCTGGAGAGATTAATGTGGAAGTTGCTGAGAATTGGCTACTCAGACTGGAGAAAAGCTTTGAAGTCATGGAGTGCCCGAGGAATGAGGAGCGAAAGACATAATTGGCTATATATAAGCTGGAAGGTGATGTAGACTAGTGGCGGAAGAGCGTGGCCAAGGCTCTGCGTACCCAATACATACCAATTACTTGGGAGCTGTTCCAAGAAAAGTTCAATGAGAAATACTTTCCCCAGTCAATCCAAGTAGAGATGGAGTATGAGTTCATCACCATCAAACAGAAACCGGGAGAATATTTTGACAAGTATCTGGCGAGATTCGTCAACGTGTCCCGCTACTCTTCCTACCTAAAGAAGAATGAAGATGAGGAATGGAAGGAAGACATGCTCATCAAAGGACTAAAATTTGAGATGAGAGATAGGCTAATCTCCCGATGATTTTGTACATTTCACCAATCTAAGGAAGAATGTAAGATAATCGAATGCAACCTGAAGGAGCTGCATGCGAGCAGGATGGAGATGACTTACAGTGGGAATAGCCGTGGGAATCCTACAAGCAATCAGAAGACAAAAGGGAACTGGTCTAGTTACAAGGGCGGGAACAAGCAGCCCAATTACTTTAGGCAGAACAACCCAAGACTACTAGTTCCCGACTTGTGAGAAGTGCGGGAAGAGCCACCCGGGGCCAAGATGTGATGGGAAGTTGATCTGCTTCAAGTGTAACCAGATGGGACACTTCATCTTTAACTGCCCGCATAATACCTAGGAGAAGAGGCCGCAAAATCATAGAAGGGTCTTTGCTTTAACCCACGAAGAGCCCAGAAAATCTCCGACATGATCCAAGGTACAATCTCATTAAATCGAAATTCTTTGCAAGCATTATTTGATTCAGGTGCTAGCCATTCTTTCATTGCTTATGATTGTGCTAAAAGGCTAGGGATGAACACCTATAGATTACCATATGATCTGATTGTGAATACACCGCTTGGTGTTAAGTCTGTAGTATCTAATGCATGTTTGAATTGTTTATTGATTGCAAATAGACATGAGTCTACATTAGATTTAATTTGTCTACCATTAGTTGATATTGACGTCATATTGGGATTGAACTGGCTGACAGCCAACAATCACTAGTGGAAAAAAGGGCTTTAAGACCGCCTCATTTAGACCGGAGTAATGACGCACCGGTCTTAATACTATGATTTGAGTGGCGGTTTTGTAAATATAAAGAACTTCTTGGACCGCATCCTAATGAGCATCGGTCTTAATAGTATGACCGGTGGCAGTTTTGTAAATATAAAGAACTTCTTGGACCGCATCCTTTATCAATGAGTCTTAAATATATTATTTAGACCGCTTAACAAAACAAACGGTCTTAAAAATGTTATTGAAAAAAACTGAAAGTTCAAATTTCTTTATAGAGAAATCTCGAACAGGGGATGACTTATATTTTATGCGGTCCAAAATAATGAGGAAAAAATTCTATAAACGTTTAAGACCGGATATATATAACAGGCGGTCTTAAATATTATACTTTTTAGACCGGACATAAATTGTGACCGGTACTAAATAGTTTATTACTTTTAAGTTCAGAGTTTAATAAACGACGGTCTTAAAACTTAACATTTAAGAACGTCTTTTTAGTTCATCCGGTCTTAAAAATAAAGTGTCAAATATATTCTTCTTCACACGAAACGTTCCTTACAACTTACGTTGTCCCTTTGAACTCTGAAACCCCTCTTCTTGTTGTGAAACCACTCTTCCTTTTGCATTACCTCTCTTCCTCACCCACGCGAAACGTTACCTTACGACTTATGTTGTCCCTCTGAACTCTGAAACCCCTTTTCTTGTTGTGAAACCACTCTTCCTGTTGCATTACCTCTCTTCCTCGCCCACGTACCATTAGCCTCTTACACTCTCATTTACTCGGGCATTCCTCTCTTCCTTTTTCGAAAATGAACGGTGAAAATGATTCCATTCGTGTTCCGGGAACGCCAGTTACTGGTGAGTCAGAACGAACCCTCTTCATCGACAATGTGCCTCGTAACCGCCCAAAGACACCGTGGTAGAAGAGGCACAAGAATGATGGATGTAACCCTAAGTCGGACTTCTAGGTCAAAGTCAGATTCGGTTTGATGAAAAGTTGCGACCTTTCGGTCCTAATAAAAGCAAATATACTAGTTTTGTCGGCTGTCTTGCACGTAGCAAGGTTAGCATCTTGACTGATGAGTGAAAAAATGTGGACTTCGGCAAAGTAAAGCAACCTATTTGGGACACTATCCGACTTACATACACTATCCCTAACTTTGAGAAGTTGAAAGACAAGACATTGTCTTATTGTGCTGATCGGTGGAGGAAGTTTAAGACCTTTCTCGCTAACAAGTATATTTTTGCCGAGGTTCTGCCTGACCAAAATCCTTAGGACAAGTACACATTTATTGATGAACAAACTTGGCAACAATTTGTTGGCTTGGACCACTCTGAAGCTCGGTGAGTTTATATTTAGTTTTTTTGCCCTTTTGTTTGCTTATTAACTTTTGTGCTTTGATATGTGAATGTTATTGTGTTCATCTAATCTGTTAGTTAAATTGTTTGGTGTGTGAATAGAAGTATACATTTCCTGCCTTTGTCTATGCAAGTCGATATGTAAACCACGAAAAGGTAAAATACTAAGAAGGTAATTAGGGAAATAATAATGGCATAAGAGTCAAGCCATTATTATAGTCTTAGTTACATTATAGTAGGTAGTGGTTAGACATTGCTGTTAGTTACATTACTATCTAATGAGGATCGTTGATCCCATTTGGATGCCTTAAAAAGGATCAAGTTTGTATTATTCTGTAAGCATAATTCTCTTTTGTTCTTAACCTATCTATCTAGCAGTACAAGACATAGCTCTAATTTCTTCTACAATTCTACATCTTCCTTACATGAAATGTTGAAACTTGATGAAGTGAATTTGACTAGTGTTTGAGGTTCATATCAAGCGAAGTTCTCTAATTTACGTAGTGAGATGGTTGGAATTTATAATTAACGAGTTGTTTTCAATGCTTTGATTCACGGGAAAGAAGGGAACGAGCACGGGAGATAGGGAGAAAGAATGATTGCCGCATAGGGCTTCTCGTGGCGGATATGAAAAGGTTGAAGAAGAATTGATGGCGGCCAAGCGGAAGAGATTGGATGATGAAGCGAATCAATCCTTCTCGGTACATGATCCACTATCTCCAATACATCGCGAGTTGTGGTTGCACATTTAGAAAAAGCCAAGCGCGCGCTACACAGTGAACAAACTCGTGTAGTTGCTCAAAGAATTGTAAGTATCGTTATTGTTATTTTTTAGTTACTAAACATGTTTCATTACTAAGCTTCTCGTTATACGTATCTTACGGAAGATCTTAAAAAGAAAGAAGCGAGAGGGATTTTGTGTCGGACGGGAGGAGTGATGTTCGGCCGTTGCGATCGGAAAACCGATCATGGTGGGCGTGTAAGGGGGATTGGAGGATGGGTAGGCCTGAAGGAATACTTTGGTAAATCCAAACGCCATAGACAAAGTATGGTTACCGGGAGGAGATGGAGCAGACGGTGGCCAAATTAAGTAAGGATGCGGTGGCTAAAGAAGCAAGGTATCAATCCGAGATGAGCCAGATGAGGGAGGAATTGAATCAGATGAAGCTACTTTTGAGCAATCGTCCAGAGACCAGTGTTCCCTTCACACATTCACCTACACCTGTGCAGCATAGCACTAGAGGGAGATGCGTTGTTGGACGATCGAGCAACCTTGTGACCTATATGTGGAGGATCGTGATCGTCCCGCACGATTAGTTGCAAAGGGACTATCCACAACTTATCGGGATCAACCGTACACCACCAACAAATGGCTGATGATGAAGTCGAGTGTCGGTTGAAAAGGTGATCATTGATGCACCTCTCCTCTCCCAACCGATCAGCTGAAGCTTGTGAGTGATGTCAAGGGAACCTTCATCTCTTGGCTAGTGAAGCTTGTACATGTCTCTACTCCTCCTGAATCTTCATCCCCTCCTCCTCAAGTTCCACCCCCTCGTCAAGCTTCATCCCCTCCTCAAGCTCTATCCCCTACTGCTAAGTTGATAGCACGGAAAAATATCCCATCGGTGAAGAGTGGATATTTTAAAGATAAATCGTGGCTTGTTAATGAAGTATTAGGCGTCCTCATCCTCTTCCCGTTCAAGGTGACATCGTTGATGTTGAGTCCCTGTCTTTGCTTCCTCGACGGAGCTTACGATACAATTGTTCAAATTTTTATGAAGTATCTTAAATGCGTCTATGAGTACATAATTTAAATGCATCGTTTAGACACACATTATATACTAATTCCCTGATCGATGTCATTATTGTAGGTTATTGCATCAAGAATTGGTTCAAAAGGGTAGGAGCAACGATTTTGGATTCTTGTGCCCTGTCTATTCAATTCAAATCCATGCAGGAGAGACAGGAGTACATATCAAAGAGGTTGTGTGAAGTGAGAAGAAAGGTGTACTTGTTACCATTCTTCCACAGGGTACATATCACAAATCTTGTACGCAATTCACTTAATTCTGCTACATATATCACTGAGTATACTTTACTGCTGTGAATTTTCAGCCGCCACTGGCAGTTGGTCCTCATGTGCATGGAGGAGCATAAAGTTATCTTCTTATGCTCCACTCACGGAGTTCCATTGCCTTCGTTGACGCAGACCATCAACGAGTAAGCATGTCATTTTGATTCTCTTGTCTGAAATCTCTGTGAATTTTCGGTGAACATTATTGATAAATTTGTGATTTTGATGATAGTGCCATGAAGACCTTCCAAATCGAGGTAAAGAAAAGGCATCGAGCCAAAGACCCCATCTCGGACACACCGAGAGGTTGGTACAATATTTGTACACCGCACACACGCCTTGTGAACTTGGTCATTAAGCTATATATGCTCTTATATATATTTCTTGTTCTTTTTAGACCCGTCGGCAACCACCGGGTCCAACTTATGTGGCGATCGTCATGAAACACATGTATGATATTATCACGGGAGGAAGGACTAAATTAACGCAAAGGTAAATGTATTTGATGTTACATATTATGCACGCAAGTTAATTCGATTAATGCGGCTTAATGTTACATATGAAATATGCACGCAAGTTAATTCAATTTGTCTTTGATGTTACGGATGTTTGACGCCCGATCCCTTTTACGATGATGAACTAGAGCACATATGCAATTTATTTTGTGAATATCTGTATGACCTGATAAAGTCAGGACAATAATTAATGTCCTAAATTCATTTGTAAATATATCCTGTACAACAATAATATTCTGTTAATTTGTTTATTTTTCCGAACAATATTCATTTGTAAATATACATAGGCAATGTAAAATTCAATAAATAAATTTGTTTAATTTTTCGAACTATTTTCTTGTGTCCATTTTGAGTTTTTGAATGTATTGGATGGTGGATAAAGCTATTTAGTGCTTGAAATTTGAGAAAGATCTCGACTTTTAGGACCGTATATTAATTAGAAGTCCGGTCTTAAAAGTCCGCATAATAAACATCCAGTCCTAAAAGTGCTCGTTTTAAAAAAATATGACATTTTTAGGACCGTATATTAATTAAAAGTGCGATCTTAAAAGTCAACATAATAAACATCCGGTCCTAAAAGTGTTCGTTTTAAAAAATATGAGACTTTTATAGATAAACTTTTAGGACCGTATATTGTAAACATCTGGTCCTAAAAGTCTTATGAGACCATATATTATTTTTGTCCGCTCCTAAAAATCTTTTTATTTTTATTTTAGAGTTGGCTTAACCTTTAGGACCATGTAATTGTTAAATGTCCGGTCTTAATAGTCTTCCTTTAAATAGAAATGTTCACTCACTTTTCAGACAAATCATTATGGTTCGAGACAACCGAGGTTCTGGCGTTCTGCTCAAGCTAGGTCCTTCATTGTAGTCGATGTTACCTCTCCTGATCTTGAGCAGCATTATCGGTTTCCCTTTTCTTTGTCTCTTTTCTTTTTGTCGGAAAAAGAAGGAAGATATTAAAAAGGTACTTTGTTTCAAATCAGGGGAGGTAAAACCAACGACAACGACGGTCGAACCTTGAGAAGAATTGTCACTATGTTTGTTTTTATTCAAATAAGGTAAAAGATGTTTTTTGTTTTTTGTATGTTCTTAATTGTATTCTGCAAATTTCTATTGTTGATTTACACGAGGACAATGTTTTGTTTGTTTCCTTTTTGTCAGAAAAAGAAAGACGATATTGAAAAGGACAAGGCGATAGAATATGGAAACCAAAGCTGACAAAAAAAGCAATGTTTTTAGGACCCTCGATTTACTAAGTGTGCGGTCCTAAAAGTCTTCGTTCTTTCATCTTAGTTTTTTGAGTCCGCCATTATCCATCTTTCATAGTTGCCTTGTTTATTGCTTTCCGTTTCGGATTATGGATAAACTAATGAATTAAAGTACTAAACTTGCACGAGAACAAAAAGAGTGCATAATATTTTATATAATAATTTTTATCGCTGCCATGGGGTAGCGATTACAAAAAAAAGCAACAACTAAAAAACAACTAATCCTCTTTGTAGACGGAGAGGGAGGGGGAGCCGGAGTCGTCGGAGTCGGAGTCGGAGTCGTCTTCAGCGGGATCGTACTCCACGTCATTGGCGTGAAGTACCATGTTCAGCTTGTTGTTCATGGTATGAACAAGCCGAGCCAATTGGCCCAAGCGTCGATCGATTTGATCGACGGGCCACCACGATCGCACCAACCGCTTCACGGTCGGATTTGGAGGAGGCAATGGCCGAGGGGGCTGAGGTTGAAGAGGAGGAGGAGGAAACAGAGGACTTGGGGGAGCAGCCATTACAGTGGAGGCTAGGCGGTGGAGGAGGCCGTGTAGAAGTGATGGAGAAGAATGTGAAGAAAGTACAGTAACAACGGGTTTAAATAGAGAACCCATCCTGAACAATGTGAAACACTGGAAACTTTAATGAGGAGACGCATAGTTCATCACAATACGAGGAGACGCCTAGTTGGGAAGTTTATCTGGAAGCCGAAGAGACTCTGAATCATTCATTTGAATAGAGTGTAAGGATACGACTCTGCCATCTGAAATTTGAAAAGAATGAATTTTAGTACCGGGTAAATGATGAAAGGTCGGTCTTAAAAGTAATAGAATTGAATATTTTAAAAATAAATAGACTTTTAAGACCGGACATATTATAAAAGATTGGTCTTAAAAGTAATAGAATTGATTTTAAAAATAAATAGACTTTTATGATCGGCCATATTATAAAAGGTCGGTCTTAAAATAAAAATTAAATAATAGAATTTTATACCGCGTACCTATAAATCCCGCTCTTAAAAGTTTCTCTGCCTTTATTAACTCCTCATACCTCACTGTCCTTAACTCCTTATTAATTCCTCACTACCTCGTAACTCCAAACTACGTACGTGGCTATCTGAGAACAGCTCTCTGCCTTTATTAATTAACTTCTCATACCTCTCTGCCCCAACTGCTCAAACCATGGTTAGATACAAGAGAACCGCTCATAGGGGTGCTCTTACTCGTGACGCTCGTGCCTTCCGTCGATCGTTATACGGTGCGCCTCCTCCATTGAGAGTCCGTCCTATTGCTGCAGAAGAGTCTCGGGTCGTTGGACCCATTGTTATTTCTTCGGATGATGAAGAGGTTCCCGCTCCCCTCTCCAACCTCTTGGCCCCACCGCGACTACTACGACCCTCTCCTCTTTCCTCTAATGAAGCATTGTGTCGATGAGAGTAAGACGAAACTTGCCGATCTTCGGTGGGGAAATTAATGCTATTCACGCCGATATCACCAAGGCTTTGGAGGATAATAAGCTTTAGGATGTTTAGTTAGATTCTTGTTTTTGATAATTTTCTGCTTGTTTCTCTCTCTTAATTTTCTTGTGTACGTGCATATTCTCCAGTTATGTATGGAAGCGGTAAAACTAAGCTTGTGTCTTTCTAATATTCATATTCTCCAGTTTTCCTTTAATTTGTTTTATTAACTCGATTTACTGCTGCGCTCGTCAAATGCAAACCTCTTTTTTTTTTTTTTGGTTAATTAATAAATGAAATACTTTTAGGACCATAGTTCTTATAACCGCCGGTCTCAAAATTAATTTAATACCGAAAGTTAGGATCGAGTATTCTTAACCGTCTTAAAAATTAGTTAATAAATGTTTGACTTTTAGGACCGGACGCTTTATAAATCCCCGGCCTTAAAATTAAATGAATACTAAAATTTAGGACCGCAGTATTGTTAACCTCCGGTCTTAAAAGTTTATTAATAGAATTATATCTTTAGGACCGTATTCTGTATAATTAACCGGTCTTAATAAAATCTAAAATATTAAGACATGTCTCTCGTCGCGGGGGAAAATTAAATTTCCCTCTCGTAACTTCTCTTGTCGCACGAAAGTGATTACACGGGTTCTCTCCCAAGTGTGTTGCGTCGTTGCTGCTTCACGTTCCTCTTTCGAGATTAACTCTCTGGTTCCTTAGCTAAACGTCTATAGACCAAGCTGTATGAGGTGTTTCGGTTATATAACTTTATGATTTTCCTTCTAATGGTTCTGGGGTTTTCATGGGTTGAACGAAATCGATGAAATGTTATTGTGGGTTTCTCCGTTGTTAATGAATATTGTATTTTGAAGATTATATTTGCACCTTAGACCTACCCAACTGACCAAGAAATATTTTTAGGTTACTCTTGTCATGCGCAACATCAACGTTCGTGGCGGGAGAAGAAAGACTCGGAAACGCATTTGAATTTATATGGTACGGTGAGTCCACAAGACCTTCATGCGATGCATTTAATTTCCTCGTCATGTATTTATTTTGCTTCTTGGATTCACCGTGATACATTTATGACCAAAAGTGATTCTTCGTTATGCATTTAATGGGCAAGTTTCTCTGTAAAAGAAAAAAGAAAAAAAGAAAAAAAGACATGCATAACCGACATTGAGCATAAATATGCATTTGGAGTTGGCTTATTTTATATGCAAGTCTCTGCCTTTTTTCGGATTATGTATATGTTAAATCTTTCCATCTATAGGAATACTACTATGGACCACAATTGGATAAATGCTTTACGGACGAGTGTTGAATATCAGAATAGGGTGAGGGACTTTATTGAATTTGCTAAACAAAATGCTCATGATGATAGTGGGAACTTTTATTGCCCTTGTGTAAAATGTCTGAATGAGAGGCGACTAAGTGTTGAAGTTATACACACACATTTAGTTTGTGAAGGATTTTATAAGACTTATACAGTATGGGTATGGCATGGTGAAAAAATACCAAGTGGGTCTCAACATGGGGAAGTGGCCTTTGATGATAATGACACGGATATGGATGATCGCATAGAGGACATTATCCGTGATGTAGGAGAAGAGGCTTTTCATCAATCACATGCATATGGTAATATGTGCAGTGATGCAGAGACCCCTCTATACCGTGGATGTAAAAAATATCAATTGTTGAACGCTGTATTGAAATTGGTAAGCTTGAAGGCACATCATGGATGGAGCGACAAGAGTTTTTCTGAAATGCTTGAGGCTTTTAAGGACATGCTTCCGGATGATAATGTGTTGCCGCATCGATACTATGATGCTAAGAAAATTCTTTGTCCACCGGGATGGAGTACAAAAAGATCCATGCATGCCTGAATGATTGCGTATTGTATAGAAAAGAGTTTGAAGAGAAGCAGAATTGTTCAAAATGTGAAACCCCAAGGTACAAGTCAAATAAGGGGCCTGCAAAAGTGTTGTGGTATCTTCCAATCATACCAAGGTTCAAGCATTTGTTTGCGAATGAAAATGATGCAAAAAATTTGAGGTGGCATGGAGATGAGAGGATTTCTGATGGAAAGCTTCGACAACCGGCCGATTCTTCTCAATGGAAGAAAATCGATAAATTATTTCCGATGTTCGGCGAAAACCTAGGAACCTTAGGCTTGCCCTTAGCACGGATGGCATGAATCCATATGGAAGCCTTAGCGATACATAGTTCATGGCCTGTACTACGATTATTTGCAACTTATCTCCAATGTTATGCATGAAACGAAAGTATATCATGCTCGTCTATGTTGATTTCGGACCGAAACAACCCAAAAATGACATTGATGTTTACCTTGACCCTTGATTGAAGACTTGAAGGAGTTGTGGGCGAGAAGGTGTTGATGTTTTTGACTCTTTCAAGAATGAGGTGTTTAAGATGTGAGCCATGATATTTTGTACTATAAACGACTTCCCAAATATGGGAACTTGTCGGTATAGTGTAAAAGGCCATAAAACATGTCCGGTTTGTGAAGAAGGCACACGCTACCATCAACTTCAACATGGAAGGCAGAGACGGTTTATCTTGGACATAGGAGATTTCTTAGACGGGGCCACCCATATCGTCGATTAAAGAAAGCCTTTTTTGGTGGCCAAGAGTATGAAGATGCTCCGGTGGCATTGACTGGGAGCAAGTTTATGAAAAGGTGAAAAATATCAATGTCGTCTTCGGTAAGACTACAAAGAGTAGAAAAGAAACAAATATATGGAAAAAGAGATCTGTATTCTTTGATCTTCCATATTGGCGCAATCTTGATGTGAGACACAATAGTGATGTCATGCATGTGGAGAACAACGTATGTGATAGTATTATCGGCACGCTTTTCAACATACAAGGTAGTTCCAAGGATGGTGTGAAGGCAAGATTGTATCTGATAGCAATGGGAATACGCGAAGAGTTACATCCAAGGCCAGATGGGAAGAGAACTTATTGTCCCCGACTTCTCATACTTTGTCTAAGGATGAGAAACGAAGTTTTGTGAATGTTTACATGGCACAAAAGTTCCCATGGGTATTCTTCAAATTTGAAGAGACTTGTATCGATGAAGGACTTGAAATTAGTAGGCCAAAAGTCTCATGATTGTCATGCCTTGATGCAACAGCTACTCCCAATAGCTATTCGAGGCATTGCCGAATATGATCTTCGGGTCGTTTTGACTAGACTTTGTGTCTTCTTCAATGTGCTTTGTAGTAAAGTTTTCGAGATTGAAAAGTTGGATGAATTGGAGAATGAAGGATATCTTATCTTGTGCCACCTTGAGAAGCTTTTTGTTCCTACATTTTTTGACATCATGGTTCATCTAATTGTTCATCTAGTGAGGGAGATAAAGATGTGTGGCCCTATCCATTTATGGTGGATGTACCCAATTGAAAGATCTATGAAATTCCTAAAAGGGTACGTGAAGAACGCATACCGGCGAAGCATCGATTGTTCGAAATATGTTTCTGAAAAAGCCATGGAATTTTGTCAAAATTATTTGGCCAAAGTAAGACATATTGGGCTTCCAAAACGTCAGCATGCTGAAGGGGTAGATGAGGGGCTTCAGTAAAGAGTGTGGATCCTGACGAATTGTCACAAGTCCACTTTTACATCTTGAATAATGTTGATGAAGTTCAAGCCAACATAGTTGCACATAAAGAAGCTGTAAGGAAAGAAAATCATCGAATGACCGAACAAAGGTTGGTTAGGGAGCATAACAGAACATTTGCAAACTGGTTCAAACAAAAGGTCGAGGGAGAGGAATGTGTTTCTGATACAATCAAATGGTTAGCACGTGGTCCTGAGGTCAATGTCATAAGTTGGAATTCGTATGTGATCAATGGTTATACATTTTACACGAAGTCCCTAGATGATAGAGCACAAATCGAAAGTGGTGTTATGTTAGAGGCTGAATCTATGCACTTCTCAAGTTCGAAAGGCAAGAGCCCTTTATTGGCAATCATGCCATATTATGGGATTATTGAAGAGATTTGGGAGGTGGACTATGTGAAAATTAGATTTCCCATTTTCAAATGCAAGTGGGTCAATGTCAATAATGGTGTTCGGATTGATCGGCTAGGATTTACATTAGTCGATGTCCATGGTAGAAGTTTTGGAGATGAACCTTTTATTATGGCGACCCCGTGCAAAACAAGTGTTCTATATCACCGATCAAGAAAATAAAATGTGGTCCTAGCTCTCCAAGGAAAGAGGGTCATTGATATTGATGAGGAAATGAATTCGAATTATGGTATTCCTGAGAGTACTCCTTTTTCAAGGGTCTACCGAACATAAACGAAGAAGATGAAGCGGATAATGAACCCGGCATAAGAAGTGATCATCAAGAAGGGATATGGGACGATATCACTTTATAAAAGAGTCAATTCATAAGGTAATATTCATATGCAGATTTCTTTGAAAACTTTAAGGTTTTAATTATATTATGTTCCTTCTATGTTCATAAACAATGTCACTGACTATGAAGTTTGTTCTTGTTTTATTTTTGTGGCGGGATCTGATCCAAAGGGGCATGTTATAAAAGAGGGTGTTACTTTGTTGGGTGGGAATCGATGAAGGCATGGTGAATATTATTTTGGGCATGTGTGTTGTATTTGTAACTTATTGTATTTGTAAGTAAGTTATCTTATTGTATGAATTAATTTGGGTGTTGTAGTCATAGTATAACATTAATTAAGAAGCCAAATAACTCATGGTGAATAATATTTGTATTCTTTTTCCAATTCAATTTATTCAAATAATTGTTCATAGCTTACAGATTAAAGTATCGATTTTTATGTGCTGGATTGGGTGGTGGATTTGTGTGTAATACAATTAGGAAGAACAGAAGAGGGAAAAATTCAGGAAAATTTACACCGCAAATAAATGCGTCGGTCTTAAATGGTGAGTTTTTAAGACCGGATGTATTTCTATGTTCGATCTTAAAGGTCGTAAGCGCTCGGTCTTAAAAGTCGGTCTTTTTAAGACCAGTAAATTTATACATGCGGTCTAAAATAAAATTTTTAAGACCGCATTTATTTATCATCCAGTCTTGAAAGTCAATCTTTTAAGACCACGTATAATTAGTCAGGTCTTAGAAGCCGCTAAGTTTAAGACTGTATTTATTTTTGTCCGGTCTTAAAATTCTATCTTTTTAAGAGCGGCATAATAATTACCCGGTCTTAAAAGTTGAGTTTTAGGACCGAACAAAAAGTATTTCAAGTTTATTTTAGTACGACTTTTAAGACCCAATGTTTTAAATGTCCGGTCTAAAATATTTTCTTTAAGATCGGTCGTAGTCCGATCTTAAATGTAGACTTTTAATACCGGCTGGAACAAGACCGGTCATGGGTCCGGTCCTACAATGCCTCTTTTGTCCGGTCTTAAAAGCCTTTTTTGCACTAGTGATGCTTTGATCGACTGCGGTAACAAGAGAATCCTATACTCACAGTCAACAATGGATACTACAGCAAACAATTTGAATCTTCTCACTGCCCAAGAAGCGAAGAAATGCTTGAATCAAGGTGCCAGGGTACATGGTATTCTTCTTATTGGAGGAAGAAATCGAGCTTTATTGTCAGATATACTAGTAGTGAATGAATTCCCTAAATTATTCCCAGAAGACCTTAGTGGATTGCCACCGGTAAAGGAAGTTGAGTTTACTATTGAGCTAATGCCTGGCATGGGGCCCATTTCTAACGTGTCCTACAGAATGGCACCTAGTGAAATGACAGAATTGAAGAAGCAAATCGAAGAGCTATTGGAGAAAGAATTCATCCGACCTAGTGTGTCACCCTGGGGAGCTTCGGTACTGTTTGTGAAGAAGAAAGATGGGAGTCTTCGACTCTGCATTGACTGAAGGGAATTGAACAAGGTGACGATAAAAAACAAGTATCCACTCCCTAGAATTGATGATTTGTTAGACCAATTATTTGGTTCCTGCGTTTTCTCAAAGATTGATATGCGCTCGAGATACCATCAGTTATATGTAAGAGCTGAGGATCTTCTGAAGACAGCCTTCAGAACTAGCTATAGGCACTATGAGTTTATGGTGATGCCCTTTGGCTTGACTAATGCACCTGCAGTGTTCATGGATTATATGAATCAAATTTTTCATGAGTATCTAGATCAATTCGTAGTAGTCTTCATTGATGACATTCTGATCTACTCTAAGGACAAAGAGGAACATGAACACAATCCAAGTACTTAAGGTACTAAAAAGGAAACAACTCTACGCCAAGCTATGCAAGTGTGACTTTTGGCTTTCAGAAGTTAAATTTCTGGGACATGTGATATCATGAGATGGGGTCATTGTTGATCCTAGTAAAGTGGAAGTAGTACTAGACTGGAGAGACCAGAGACGGTAACTGAAATACAGAGTTTCTTGGGTCTGGCGGGATATTACCTCATATTCATAAAGGATTTCTCTAGACTTGCCTTGCCATTAACGAAGCTGACGTGCGAGAACCAATCATTTGCTTAGGATGATTGTTGTGAGGGTAGCTTCAGAGAATTGAGGGAGAGATTGACTACAGCACCAATGTTGATTATCCCAGGTCCGGGGTGAGACATACGTTGTTTATAGTGATGTTAGTAAGCATGGATTAGGATGTGTTCTGATGCAGTAGGGTAAAGTGGTGGCTTATGCCTCTCGACAGTTGAAGCTATTGGAAATTATGCCCTAGGGCAAGTCATTGTTCTCCATTAAGTTATCACTTCATTCACATGTTTACAGTGATAACTGATCCCTGGATATATCTTATAGATGATATCCTAAATGTCCCTGATCGGTCATCTATGCGGGAGCGAAGATGAGGTAAGACCAGTATGATTTTGATGACGTATGGAGATAAGAATCAAAGTCATGGGCACTTGTAAGAGTACAAGGTGCTGGACCGACCCACTATGAGAAAGCTGCATGGATCTAGTCATAAGCTTATCTCATGTATAACCGCGTCATGACGCCCTATGACCTGAGATCATCATGGATTCCTACATGATGAGTCATCAGTCTTTGACCTAGTCAAAAGTCACCTTTGACCGGGTGATGATAAAGGCTGGGATCGGGATCAGTGGTTTTCATGCGAAGGAATGTGAATGGTCAAGATGAAATTTGTCTCTCACATTTGTAGAGAGATAATACTGGGCCCTTCGATGAGTGAGTCTAAGAAATGTACGGCCGTACTGTGATGGAAAGGAGTTTCCATTTTCACTTATTAGACTACTCGAGAATCGAGAAAGTAGTGGTCAAGAAAAGGAAGTTGACATTATCCATGCCTCATCCTTGACCGAATTATCGCGTGACAAAAGGGACGTGACATGGTTGTACGATAGGTTGTATCGTGTCATCAATCCCCATGTGAATTGGGTAGTCGCAATGTCTTGCTAGAGGCCGCTTGCGACTTGTGGGCTGACAAAGTGTTGGCCCATTGCCAATCTCATATGGGCCTGCAGGGTCGCACACAAGAATAACTCAACACGAGCAAATGTGTCCAGATTCATTGAATCTTAGATACGTCTAAGATTTAATGAATACTGAATTTAATCTAGGATATATATATATATATATATGTGTGTGTGTGTCTATATATATATTAAATTCGAAATTAATATATGTTAATATTATTAATAGAGATTATAATATTAATATATTTGTTTTGTATTTAATTTATTTGATAAATTAAATATCTAAAACAAATTGAGATATTGTATCTCATTTAATTTTCGAATAAAGATATCGTATATCTGTTTAATATTAAATTGAGATATGGTATCTCAAATTTAAATTAAATAGATAGATATTATTTCTCGGATTTAATTTATAGAGATAAATTAAATCGAAGGCTTTTAATTTGGATTAAATAAATGGATTTAATTAATACATTTATTTTAATTCGATTCCAAATTTGAATTTCAAATCGGCTTTAATGCGGATTAAATACGTTACATCATATTTGATTGATGTAATTAATGTATTTTAATCCATATTTGAAATTTGAATTTCAAAATTAATGAGGATTAATTTTATATAATGCGCTGAACGGGTTTAGAAAACTCACGGGACATTTTGTCGAGCGCATTCAGAAAGCCGCGAGAAAAACCCTAGAGTGGAAAATCAAGAGACATGCACAAGAGGCGCTAGTACGCTGCCGTAGCCGTGTTCGGGAGTTGTTCGTGTGGATACCGGTGGAGGAAGACGATCCTACGAGTTGTCTTCCGTGGCGATCGAGGAGGTAGCCCACCCGTTCAACGAAGAACAAGCCGCAAACAAATTCTCCTAAAGTAATTTCGGATTCCCTAGCCTTGTTTAAACGCACCGAGTGATCCTCAGGATTGGATCCATAAGTTTTTTAATTCGCTGCGGTGTACGGATTCCAACAGAAGCCTCACGGTAAAACTATCCAACTCATGATTTAGAGCTCGCGGCTGTTATTTTTGCATTGAAAATTTGACAACATTATTTGTATGGTACTACCGTGGAATTATACTATGACCACAAGAGTCTCAAATACCTCTTTGATCAGAGAGAGCTAAATATGAGACAGCGTAGGTGGATGGAGTTGCTGAAGGATTATGACTTGGAGATTAAATACCACCCAGGGAATGATAATGTCGTTGCAGATGCTTTGAGCAGGAAAGTGGTATAGATAGCATTCATGATGATCCACGAGCAGAAATTACTAGAAGATTTCAGGGATCTAAATCTGTTGAATCAAATTGCCGTAGAACCAAGAGAGCCCCATGAGGCTTATCTTGCAAGTCTTTTGGTTAGCTAGGAGAGTATGAGCTGAGGGATGAAATTGAAGAAGCTCAAAAGCAAGATAACATGCAAATGCTATACGAGAATTGATATCTCGAATGAGACTTAAGATCACGACCTATCACCCAGTGGATTGGTGAGGTATAGGAAGAGAGTTTATGTACCACCAAATGCTGAGTTGATGCAGAAAATACTGGATGAAGCTCACAAGAGCAAATACACCTTACATCTAGGCATGGTCAAAATGTCCCAAAACCTGAAATTTGAGGTCTGGTGGCCAGGGTTAAAGAAAGAAGTAACCCAGTATGTGGCCAAATGCTTAACTTGTCAGAAGGTGAAACTTGAACATCAACGGCAGTCAGGACCACTACAGAGAATTGAAATTCCAGAATGAAAGTGGGAGGATGTTACCATGGACCTAGTAGTAGGATTTCACAAGATTAGACATTTTGATGCAATCTGGGTAATTGTGGATCGTTTTACTATAACGACACATTTTATTCCCATCAATGCTAGTTATTCTCCTGAGAGATTGACTGAGGTCTACATCAAGGAGATAGTGAGACTCCATGGTTTATTGAAGAGTATTATTTCAGATAGAGATCCTCGATTCACATCCCGATTTTGGCAAGCTTTACACGAAGCCTAGGGTCAAAGTTAAAATTTAGTATGGCTTATCACCCCCAGACTGACGGTCAATCTGAACGGACCATACAGACGCTAGAAGATATGTTGAGGGCGTATGTATTAGACTTCAAGGGGAATTGTGATCAATATCTCCCATTAGCAGATTTTGCATATAATAATAGCTATCATTCGAGTATCCAGATGGCTCCATTTGAAGCATTATACGGTAGAAAATGTCAATCACCTATTTGTTGGACAGAGTTGTCCGAGAGGAGGCTAATTGACCCAAATATAGTTGACAAAATGTCCAAACACATTGATCTAATTAAGAAAAGACTCCTAGCAGCGATAAAGCAGGCAAGAAAAGCTATGCAGACAAAAGGAGAAGACCTTTGGAATTTGAAGTAAGAGATCACATTTTTCTGAAGATATCTCCAGTTACAGAGGTTGGTAGAGCATTAAAGAGGAAAAACTCAAGTCCTCGATATGTTGGTCCATTTGAGGTATTGGTGAAATGTGGACTAGTAGCCTACTAGCTAGCCCTACCACCAAACATGGGTAAACTCCATGATGTCATGTTTTTCAGCTGAAAAAGTATCAACCGGACCCTGAGAATGTCATAGCATATGAAGATGTTGAACTTCGATACGATAATACTTTTGTGGTTGAGCTGATACGGATCATTGATCATCAGGAAAAGAAGCTCAGGTACAAGAGTATCCCATTTGTGAAAGTGGTCTGGAAGGGTTTAACTCCCGGAGAGTCAACATGGGAAACAAAGGAAAGCATGAAGGAGAAGTACCCAAAATTTATGGCTAAGAGTTTGCAAAATGTGTAGCAAATTTCGGGTCGAAATTTAAATTAACGGGGAGAAATGTAACATCCCAAATTTTGGGATTTGGAATGAGAAATATTGTATGGGAATTATGGTGAAAATTGATAGGGCAAAACTTTATAACCTATAACTTCGCAAGTATACGAACCGTATCAATTAATAAAGTGATAAGAAAATTATCGTTCCCACGAGGACTTAGTATCACAAACTTCCGTTAAGCACTAATTTTTACATTTCATTTAAGTTGAGCAAAACAAATTGAATTTAATTAAGAGAAAAGAAATTAAAACTAAAATAAACAAACTACCACAATAATCGCACGAGCAACCCAAAGTTACTAATCCCTTATTAGCTTCATAAACCTTATTTTCACTAATTTAATTAGCCTTAATATCAATTTTATTAATCTCGAGTATAAATAGCTGTAAGTGTCTGCCGATCTACTTATAACCATCTTTTAAGTGTATTTTGTTATGTCTAACATAATTACTTAAAAGGCAATAAAACTTGAACATACTCTTCAACAATTATATGAGGTTATTAGGTATATGCCTATTCTAATCGCAAATTAAATCATAATCTAATCCCATATTACTTGATCTTAGAGCCTAATTAAAATTTCCTTTGCCAAGGTAAATCCTAATGCTCAAATTCATATTCAATGATGACCAATCACTAAATAGATAAATCTAAACAAGATTAAGTAACCAAAATTAATATTAATTATAACTAAACAATGAAAATAAAATCTAATCCACAAATAAATTTATAGCTTCTCTAGGTTGCAAAGAAACTAGCCGGCATGGCTAGATTAAAATCCATCGAAGCAGTACAAGGTTCAAAACCATACTGAAAATCAAAGAGAAAGAGAATAGGAATAGAGTATTGAAATTAAGAACAAAAGTGCTTCCTCTAATTCAATTGATGATGAGCCATGGATGAAGAAGACAAAGTAGCCTATTGGATATGATTAGTTTTGATGATGTCTTATATAGGTGCCATTATTAAAAGCAAAAAGTTTGCATACTACATTTATCTTCTACTTTGACTAAGTCTTATATTTAATGTAGATGTGAAGTTCAATATAGAAGTTCTTGCACACAATATAATGGGAATATCAGAATGTTAACCAAGCCGGAAGTTATCAAAGGATTTTGGGAATAGTTAAGAAGAAGAGGAAATATTGATAAAGGTAGAACTTGCAGAGAATGATGAGTCCAAGTTGAATGACAAAGAATGATCAACAAGAAGATCAATAAAGAAGTATTGAATTAGAGAAAGAAATTGAATCAAAGAAGATGTGAAGTCAAATGATAAATAATGATCAAGAGAAGAGATGAAAGAAAGAGTTGAGTTATGGAGAATGATCAAGAGAAGAAGAAAGAAAGAAGAACTTGTTGAATGTAATGAAGATATCATTATTCAAGTTTCTAGATTGATACTAGAAGAATTCAAGATCATATGGAAGTTGAAATAGCTCAATTCAGAGTTGAAACAAGCAAATAAGAGGTTCAGGATGAGCAAACTCGAGTCATGAAGTTAAAACTCGAGTTTACTACCTTACTGTAGTGATTTGCTTCTCAGATAGGAGAAAACTCAAGTTAAGGACACAAAACCCGAGTTTGGGACTCAAAACTCAAATTTGTCACTAACTAACTCGAGTTTGTAGTGTCTTCAGCATCTCTGGCGTCTCTAGACTATGAAAACTCGAGTTTCCAAGTGCAAACTCGAGTTTATAGCATTCTTCAGCACTTCAGTTCTACTCTGTTTCACGTTTCACCTAAGCAAGGTTTGGTAATTCAATGATATCTCCTAAACCAGAAATCGGATTAAAGTGAAACCAATTTTATATGAAACTAGACTCCCAATGCATCATTTTGATATAAAACTTCAAGCCCAAAGGAGTTCAGATCAAGGAGCTATAAATTGTTGAAGTTGACAGTGAAATCCACTCCACACAACAAACCAAGCTTCAATGTTTTGAGTGTATCTCACAAACTACAAATCTGATTGAGCTGAAATTGGTGGCATATGAAAGTAGACTCAAATATATTTCCATCAAGATTTGAACAGACCAAAATGGAGTTCAGACCAAGGAGATATGACATTCTAAATTTGACAATCAGTTCAAGAAGTTGCGAAAACGCTCAACAAAGTCCAAACTCCAAGTCAGAGAGCAACCAAGGGCAAAACAACTTGCAAACTCGAGTTTGTAAATCAAAACTTGAGTTTATCAAAGGCAGAGACAAAACTTTGGTTTTGGGAGAAAACCAAACTCGAGTTTCCATTAGACAAAGAGCATCGAACTTCAGAGTATCTTCCAAACTCGAGTTTGTGAGACCAAAACTCGAGTTTTGATCAGACAGAGAGCAATCTGGAGTAACACAACAACCTCCAAACTTGAGTTTTCAAATGCAAACTCGAGTTTTCATCTCAAATTCGAAAAATCACCGTTTCGGAAATCCCGATTCTTTTGATAAACATCCGGATGATTACCCAAATGATTTATAATACTTCTTAACATTATTTATATCATTTGTGTACATGTTTCGATGATCAAAGGTTGTTAAACGAAGATCAATGGTAAAGTAAATGCTGATGTCATAGCCGGTTCGAAAACAAAGTTCTAACGGCTAGTTCCATCTCGAGTCTAACGGCTATATTTCTTTATCCAACAAATATTGAATCTTCAAATGGTCATATATTGATCTCTACTTATAAAAGAAGACAGATTCAAGACAGAAGAAGAGAGACACAAGCCTACATCTTCAAAATACTCATACTCTGATTTTCATATTATTTACTCTTTGTTTTCAATGTTTAGCTTATCATAGAGAGTGAAATGATTTGTAGTGTACTTCAATGTTTATTCATTCACTTCTGAGAGAGAAGATTTATTGTAATCATCCTATCATTCTCTCTGAGAGTTACTCAAAATTGGGTGATCTTGAGTGAGAAACCCATTGTATTGATTACAGCTTGTAAGGGGAGTAAATCCTAGTGAGAGGATTACTTCGAGTACAGAGTGTGTAATCAAATGGGTGTATTGATTACAGTTTGTAAGGGGGAGTAAATCCTAGTGAGAGGATTACTTCGATTACAGAATGTGTAATCAAGTTGAAAGAAGATAGTGGATTGAAAATCTCAAGCGGAGCTTGGGGATTGGACATAGGTCAAGGATTGGGCCAAACCAAGTATAAATCAGTTTGCATATTCTCTTCTCTTATCTCTTATATTTCCAACATATATATTTGAATGTTCATATATATATTTGAATGATTGATTATCGCTTTATAAATTATTTCGTCATTCAAATTGCTTTCAGTAATGTAATACCCAGAATCTATATTTCTCTTGAATATTATATTTTGGAAAAGTAATACCTATTTAAAATAGGAAAGTATGTTGTCTCTAATTTTAGTAATTTATTTGACTATTTTCCTTGAAAATTAAAGAGGCAAAAATCAAATACTATATTAGGGACCATAAGTTGCCCTATGATTATTAAATTAATGCATGGTGCATAGATGACCAAAGAAAATCAAAAAGTTGTGAGAAAATAATTAAACCTATTAAAGAAAATTGCCAACAATTAATGGATAATTAAATCTACATTAATTAAATTAATAAAACTTTCATAATTAATTTAATAAAATGTTTCAAGAGGCAACCAAAGCTTATGTGTGGATGATTGTGGACCATAGGAGAATAAAGCAAAAAAATGTATGAAGGAGGAGAGGCCACAATGCAAGCTTGGAGAGTGCATGAAGGAGGAAGAGCCACCAAAGCACTCTTGGGGCCAAAAGCTTTACACATGGGGACAATTTTGACACCAAGGCAAGAGGCTTTGGTGAAAAATTAAAGGACGAAGAATGGGGCCATGTTTTTTGGCTCAAATTGGAAGGAGAATTCAGATTTAAACCCATGGCCAAAAATGAAAGATGTGTAAGTTAGAGAATTACAAGATTGCCATAGCTTTTTCCTATAAATAGAGCACCAACCTCTTCAAAAATTTCACACCAAATCAAGCTTAGTAAATCTGATATAGAGAGTGAAAGTGAGAGTGAGGAGTCTTGAAGAAGGAGGAGCAAGGTTCTTGGTAAGTTCTCTAGCTCTAGCTTTTAAGTTCTTTAAGTTTTAGTTCTTAAATTCATAGTTAGAAGTAGTTTTGATTTTAAATATGCTAGAGTAATTTTAATATCATGTTTTTATAGTTAAAAATAGTGATATTTCAAAAATTAGATGAGCCATGTGATATAGCAAAATTTTTGGGAGTTGGAAAGCAAAGTAGCGAAGCTCTAGCGAAAATTCATCGGTTAGAAGTTTCTAAAATCAGTGACAGAAACGCCATAATTTTATATTGAACATAAAGTCAATTAATTCTGAAATTTTTCATGGTTAAAGTAGACATATAGGGCTTTTCAAATATTTCAAGAACATACTAAAATGAATTTTTTTCAGAGAGATAAAAATTTCCAAAGTTTGGCTACGTTTTTCTGGAAAATTCTGGGCAGAGGTTAAAAAATATTAAACTGGGAATGATTCACAAATTCTGAGTGAAATTAAGTATTTTTAATCACAAATAAACATCTTAAGGAGTCCGGGGAATTTTACGGATCCTCGTTTCAATTTTTTTAGAATTAATTATGATTTATCAAAGTTAGGCGAAAAATCTACCAGAAATGCTGAAATAACGTTTTTTACGAAATTAAGGGATTTAATTAGGATAATAAATCCACCAGGGGTAAAAAGGTCATTTGTGGTTAAAATATCTCTTAAGATATTATTTATAAGATATTAATGCAAGAAATGCTGCTATAGGCTATCCAAGTAGACGTACCCGGCCACGACATACCGTCGACCGAACAAGGTTAAGGTACGGACGCGTATTGTAACATTAACTCTGATGCTTATTGTATACTTGTATGTAATAGATGATTTCATAAGGTCATGGACAGGACTCGTTCTTGGACCATGTACCATAGTTAAGACTTTGTCTTACACATTCAGCTATGAACGGGTTATAGACTTGATAATACCGTATGATGGTTTTCCTAGCGCTGAGGACACGACGAGCTATCGTGGCACTGGTTTATGCAAACGTGGATTGACTTTACATGTGCTGTGTGCTATGTACCGTTGTGTTATTAATCTTGCATCTGCTGTGTGCTTATGTATTGATTACTGCTGTAATGTCTTGAATGTCTGTCTGTCATATATTGTTTGCATAAGCATGAGGTTAACCGTTACCTGAGGTCTCATGGGAATTGGACCTCAGCTCTTAATATAGCTTCAGGGTCGGGGAGGACCAAGAGCAATCAAGGGCAAGCAGCCCGCCTAAGGAGCTCGATCGGAGATATATTTTGAAGTCGTACTTATAACATTTCACGGTTATACTTTTGAATTATGGAATCAATGTACAACTATAATAACCATCTAGATACATTGCAGTTACTATTTTGTTACTTATCAGATACTCAACTATTTGCTCTGATGCTCTACTCTGATTGAAAAAAAAATGTTTTCCGCTTTTAAAAATAGGGTGTTACAAGTAAGATGCGAAAAGATTTTCAAAGTAACTAAAGTTTTATCAAACACCCAATTCACCCCCCTCTTGGGTGATAGCCGAGTCTTTCATAGCCGACTGTGTTCTCCGTCACCTCTCCACGGTCCTTCCGTCCTTCCGTGGAGATGAAGAGAACCGAAACAATTGTCTTGCTCTCAGCCGCTGCTCCTTTGTGTCTCGGCTTTCGTCCGCATTCGTGCGTGTCTCTTCGTTCTCCTTGCTTGCGTGCATTTTTGCTTATATATCTGATGAGTATCTCCCTTTTATAATATATATTGCTTGTCATGGGGCTGAGCTTGGGTCTTTTCTTTTAAATCTTCCTTTTTAATTTAATAGTATATTATATAATGTAATATAATAATATATTATATTATATTATTTTCAATTTAATTTGTTCCTAGGTAATGATGCTTATTGCCTTTCCTATATTTTCTCCCCACTTAGATCACATAATATCTCTTACAAAATAAAATAGGATATCAATAGATTTATAGATTTTCTATTATAATATTCTTTTATCCTATATTTAATTAAAAGATAGATAAATATATAAAATATAATTAAATATGTATAAAATATTAATAAATCCAACTCATTATACCATAACATATATACCTATTTAATTATAAAATATGCTTATAAAAAATATTAGTCTAAAATAATTATTTGAATTTAAGGACCTATTTTCTTGAGAAATTCAAAGAAAATAGTTAGAGGTTGATTTAAAGCCCAAAATTTTTAGAGAAATTACTTTAAGGGTCAAAGAAGTTAATTAAGGAAGAAAACCCTTATAAAACATAAAGGATTCGTTTCTAGCATTTAATTAGTAATTAAGCAATAATAAAGAGACAAGGGAATAATTAATTATTAAATAAAAAAAAAAAAAAGAAACATGCCCTGTTCCTTTAGCTAGGCAGGACCATATATACATATATACTTAAGTAGAACGATTGAAATAACCTCATGACCCATATATATCCATAATCAGATTTACCTGACTTATTCCATTGGCCCAACTAAAAACAAAGCCTATATCCTTTTCAAAACTTAAGTCTCTTCGGCCCAGATACTTAAGCCAACATGTGATATAACAACATATACTAGAACCTGAATATTAACCCATTCTCTCATACCAACTACAACATGAAAGCACAATATATAAAGAAAAAGAAAATCATCATAGTGTGGTTTACGAAAAATACCATACTGATGGTCTTGCTTTCGGGTAATCACTGAGCACACGCAAGAACAGTAATACCAGCGGCACCATACTCCTTCTCTCAGAAAATCTCATTGAGCCCAGCACCAAAAAGGAACCCATTGGATATTTCTTCTCGGATCAAACCACCAGCCACTATATAAATACTCATTTGCTCTTCATCCTCGATATCTTCACGCTGCTCCATCACCATTGAATCGAGAGAGGACGAGAGGGAGAGAGAGAGTCGACGTAGGAAGGGAGAAAGAAAGGTCCAAGTGTGGTTCATCCTCCTCTACACTTAGTTTCTAAAACAGAGGTGAGTCCCAAAACTTTATATTCTTCATTGGTATGCTTGACTGCTTTTGTTTGGGGGTAAACCGAATGCATTATCTGATGTGAAACGCTAAGCTGGCAGTTTACTTATATATATATATATATATTAGTGTTGTTATGAAAGTGAATAAAAACCAGAACTTGACCTTGCTTTACTGAAAGGAATTAAAGCCTCTACACGTGAAAGAGAAAACAAATATATATATATATATATATATATATTCCGTTTTTACTCGCGGTTTATATGTATAGATACGTATATATATATAGGTTTATATGTATAGGACCCTAAAACTTACCGAGAAAATTATACTTTAGCCTCATCATGTTTTCATTTTAGTCGTATATAAATTAAAATTGTTTTTTATGAGGTGAAATCATAATTTATGATATATCTATAAGACTAGAACCCAAAAAGGTAATTTGCCCCCTTGTTTTCCACCTTGCTATAAGACTAGAACCCAAAATTTGGTTATTATCACGCACACACACACACACACACACACACACACACACACACACACACAAGTTAGAACCTTGCTTGTTTGATATACATGAATGTATTATAGTATTAAAAGAGAGAGAGAGAGATATATATATATATATATATATATATATGAAACCTCACTGTTATATGTATATATATAAAGCCATTGGAAGTTGCTGTCATAATAGGAGGCTTCACTTATTTATATACACCTTGCTAAATTTTTACTATACACATATATGCGCATGATTAAGAAGCTTTTAATTGTTGTCATGTTTATGCATAGATAATCGCTGCATATATGTACAAAAGAAAGGAAAAACTGATGTGTTTGAGTGTGTGTGTGTGTGCGCGCACATTGCCGCTGTGTTTATAAAGAAAGAGAAAGAAAACTTGAACATATAGTGTGTGTGTGTGTGTGTGTGTGTGTGTGCGTGTGTGTGTGTGTGTGTTTGAAACCAAGAAATGTGTTACTATCTTGTACATATAAAAGAATAGGAAAGAGATGTTGTATAATAAATATGTATATGATTATCGTTGCACAGATGAAAAGAGAAGGAAAAGTTAGTTTTGTACTTATATATGCCAATGCACATAGAAATAATGGGAAAAGTTGGTATCATATATGTGTAAATATGTGACGCTATACACATATATAATAGAGAAGGGAAATTTGTCTTTACTGATTGAATGTATATGATATATCCTACTGTTTGACTATCACTGTAACAAAAGGTTTTGGACAACTTCTCTATAAACAACATTTATTGTAGTACTAGTGCATTTATTGAATTCATTCAATATAAGTATTTTTAAACCTTTGAAACTCTTAACCCTTGATAGGGCAACATATAGTTGCCCATGTGAAAAACCCAGGCTTGGTAGGTATAGACCAACATTTACCATTGATTGACCTTGGCTTTTGTTTATCGTCATAGCAAAGGAAATGATAATAGGGAATTTCCTTCTTGTCATGGTGAAAGGCAATTTAGTTTCAAATGGGCTCATATACATTCTGTGTATCAGAACATCTTTTCCAACACTTATGCCATTCAATGCCTTTGCCTTAATGATGCTCTTCCCAAGTTGTTTAATTTCAAGCCTTGTACCATTACACAACCCTGCTGCCTGATCAATGTTCCTTATTAACCTTATTGGTACACCAACCTTCAATACAATTTATGATGAAGTATCCCTGAGCATTTTATGGCATTTAGATATTCTATGTCATACAAGTCATCAAAACTTTCATTACCATTATCTATGCCATTTATAGAGTCTGAACTATAATACTCAATTGCATCTCCTGACAATAGAGTGTTGGAAATTATGCCCTAGGGGCAAGTCATTGTACCTTAAACGTTTATGTTATTTAAAGTATTATCCTTTAGTTATCATTTCATTTGCATGTTTATAGTGATAACTGTATCCCTAGATATATCTTATAGATTATCCTAAATACCCCCAGTCAGTCATCTACGCGGGAGCGAAGATGAAATAAGACTAGTATGACTTTGACGAGGTATGAAGATACGAATCAAAGTCATAGGCACTTGTAAGAGTACAAGGTGATGGACCGACCCACTATGAGAAAGCTGCATGGATTTAGTCATAAGCTTATCTCATATATAACCGCATCACAATGCCTTTTGACCTGAGATCATCATGGATTACTACATGATGAGTCGCTGATCTTTGACCTAGTCAAAAGGCACCGTTGACCGGGTGATGATAAAGGCTTGGATCGGGATCAGTGGTTTTCATGCAGATGAATGTGAATGGTCAAGATGAAATTTGTCCCTCACATTTGTAGAGAGATAATATTGGGCCCCTCGATGAGTGAGTCTGAGAAATGTATGGTCATACTACGAAGGAAAGGAGTTTCCATTATTTGACTACTCGAGAATCGAGAAAGTAATGATCAAGAACAGGAAGTTGACATTATCCATGCCTCATTCGTGACCAAATTATCGCGTGACAAAAGGGACGTGACATGGTTGTATCATAGGTAGTATCGTATTATCGATCCCTATATGAATTGGGTAGTCACAATGTCTTACTAGAGGCCGCTTGTAACTTATGGACTGGTATAGTATTGGCCTGCTGCCAATCTCATGTGGGCCTGCAGGGTCGCACACAAGAATAGCCCAACACGAGCAATAGTGTCCAGATTCATTGAATCTTAGATATGTCTAAGATTTAATGAATACTGTTAATCTAGGGATGGTATATATATATATATATATCATATTATAATATATCATAATATATTATAAATTCAAAAATAATAATGATATTATTTATATATAGTATTTTATTTATTTGATAAATTAAATAACTATACAAATTGAATATTGAGATAATAAAGATATAGTATCTCGATTTAATTGAATTGTGATATAGTATCTTAGATTTAATTAAATAGAAAGATATCATATCTCGATTCGATTTATAAAGATAAATTAAATCAGACTTATAATTCAAATTAAATAAATATATTTGATTAGATTTCCGACATGATTTTAATTAATGTATTGTTTTAATTCGATTCGAATTCAAGATTAATTAGATTAATTTTGAATATTTTAATATGGCTCATTAGGGTTTTAGAAACTCTATAAATAGATATTGATCTAGTCGTATTAAGAGCACGGATGAATTAGAGAAGCCGCAAGAAACCTTAGAGAGAAAGGAGAGACGCGAGAAAACCTTGAAGGCGCTAGCACGCTACCGCCCGTGTTCGAAGGTTGTTCATGTGGATACCGGTAGAGGGAGGAGACTCAAAAAGTCTGCTTCGTTTGATCAAACGAGATGGTACCATGTCCAAGACGTACGACGGTCGAGACGCACGAAGCAGGATATGCGCACCAGACCGGATCGAACGAAACTCTCAACCCTTTGCATAGGTATGATTTTTCTAACGAACCTTGATTTAAACGCCGTTGATAGATCCTCCGATGGGATTGTAAAAATTTTATAATTCCGCTACGTGTACGGATCCCAACATAGAGAACAAATGTACTCATTCAATATGTTGACATTTTCGGTTATTGGGGTGAGAATTGACCTATTGTTTAGGTAATCTTCCTCAAACAAACGCTCTATTAAATTTGGGTAAGTAGATTCAATAATGCACTTAATCGGATTACAATCATCATAAAGAATAAGATCTGTGGGTATTGTAATGTCCACAATACGATCATTTGGTAATCCAATATCTCTATCTCCTACATGCAACAACCATTCAAAAAATGATTTAATTTCTTGGTTCTCATCTTGATCGCTAGAAGACGTTAACCTCATATTCTTTGTTAATTGCAGTAACTTGCATTTATTCCATAGATAAGAAGCATGGATAGATGCATCCATAATCTCTACTCATCCAACTTTTGGTATGACAAGAAGGATTTACCTAAAATCACCACCCATGACAACAAATTTTTCCCCAAATATGCAATTGGTCTTCATTAAGTCCCTCAACATTTGGTCTACAGCCTCAACACAGTGTCACTTCACCATTAGCGCTTCATCCCAAATAATGAGGTTAGCAGCTTTGATTAAGTTTGTTGTTGGTGATTGATGAGTAATGGAACACGTAGAGTCTTCATTGATGTCGATAGGTATGCAAAATCGGGAATGCACAGTTCTACTTGATGGTATTAGAGTTACTGCTATTCCACTAGATGCTACATTAAGTATGATACCTCCGTATGAAAGTTGTCAATGCATTCCATATAAACTTTTTACCAGTTCCTCCAAAACCATGCAAAAAGAAGAATCCACTGTTTTTTTGATGAAATAGCATCCATAATCTCATGAAATAATTTATTTTGCTCATCAGTCATCAATCGCTGCAATCTTTCTGATTCCTTGCTCTCTTTTTTATTGTTGTAGTTTAATTCCTAAAGAATTAGATAGTTCAATATGTTAAGATGTTGTCTTTATTTGGTCTAGGCAGAGATGGATAGTCTTCTAGGCTTCTTCTGTTGCGTAGCAAGAATTGTTCAATGATACTTAGGCCTACAACTTCTTTATTAGAAGATGAGATATGCAAGTCTTTGTGAACAAATGCATGGTATTAAAATAAGTTTTTAAATACGAAACACATCAAATAGATAAAGTAAATACAATATCGACTTCTTCAACAATTACTCAATGTGTTGCTAGTTGCACATTAATAGTCGTATTACGAAATTGCGTTCTTCCATTGTTAGGCATCATTGTCATTGTTAAAAATCAACAATTATATATAATAAGGAAACATTATGATACACTATTAAATGTTTTAGATTGTATTTAGTGACATACTTGAAAAACCTTGGTTGCCATGACTAATATGTAACAAATTTTCACAAAGAATCTCTTTGGTTTGTTCCCAAACAACAGCGGGTTGTGATAAACAATTGCTCAATAGCATGGTTGTGAAAAATTGACGTAGGTAATTTTCTGATGCCCATAATGATGCCTCTTTAATTCCATCAATGTATTCATTGTCATCATTTAACAATCCAAATGCGTAACATGCTTCTCTGAATGTTGGAAAAACAACATTATTTACAATTCTTATATATGTATAACTCTTTGGCCCTCGAACCTTTGTTAACAACAGACAAAGATAATATAGTTCTCCTTGAGATGGTGTACAATGGCCCATCCTTCCAACTGAAAAGCCACGCTCACGAATTTTCCATAACCTTTTTTTCCCCAATGAAAGTGAAGTAGTTGGGAAATTGAGAATAGGTAAGCATTCTTGCAAATGGGTCGTCTTTATTTTTTAAAACCAAGCAAGAAACTTTGATTCTTTGACCCTAGGTCTGTTCATAAGCGAAGACATCGTTTCCCTTTGAGTGTAGTAAACTGATTATTGCTAAGGAAGATGAAAGCTTAGTCTCTCCACAGGTGGATGTCTATGGTGTATATCAAAACCGAAAATTCTCCAGTGATGCCTCACATAAAGATACATACCTACAATTGAGGTAATGAGATATTTCATCAAATGATTGTTGAGATCCTGAGCTATCTTTCTTGTTGTATATGCCAACTATAACACGATCATTCCCTTTACTTACATATTTGAATAGGTACTTGATGGCACGTGATTGATTTTCTTCTCAATGTTCACATGACCACAAAATAATTTTACCAACCTTGCATTATAAGGGATGATGAATCTGTTATCAAGCTGAACACCCTTCCTTGACACCATACGTCCATCATCTCTCCTACGATATGTTGGATATCCATTTTCATCCAACATTGTGTGCGGATTATATCTTTTAGGGAAGTACTTTGAACACTTACCATCTTTCATGCAAGGTGCATTTCTTCCGCTTCTACCACATGGACCATGAACCATTTAGCTTCCAACTAATTCATACAGTTTAGGATCTAGTTCTTTATCTGGTATCTCTGCCGATATTAGTTTTTCCACATGGAATGATGTTTTCAATTTGTCCACCTTTGATAACCATAGTATGATATGTGCATGTAGGAACCCTCTTTTTTGAAACTCAATAATGTATACTTCTGCATTTCTACAAATTAAATTTTTGTTAATGATGAATACAAGTTAAATACAAATTTTGAATTATTCTATTAGTATTTTCCCGTTAATACAAATAAATTTAAGTACTATGTTGCCTACATAATATTGACATAAAATAATCAAATAGATAATATTGAAAATTAGTTACGTGCAAATGTTGTTTATCAATAACATGTTATAATTGCAATAATTTCAAACGATCACTTTATTTAGTTAAATTAATAAGAAAATTGTACATGCTTTTATTGATCCAAATATCTTCTCATCCTTCAATGTTCTCATTAATTTAAGCAGTTTAACGTGGAATATTCTACTCAATACTTCTGGTTTGTCGCATGGTTTCAATCCGTCTTGGTCACAATGACCGAGCAATCTCTGGCCATATTGGGTTGCATGTGAATGTTATAAATATGTCTGGATAACTAGCCCAAGCACGAATTGCCATAGCATCTTGATAGTTCTGAATCATATATTGTGCTCCACCAGTGAAATAAGATGGTAGAATAAGTCGACGTCTTGTTGATAAAGGGTCTGTCTCTCCTCTTGTGACTGCATCCAAAAGTCCACTGTAAAGATCAACCCTTAGTTCCTTTTGATGCTTTCTAATGTAGTTAAACCTATCACTTTCAACCATTGAGTATCTGTCAACAATAAAATTTTGCAATAATTTTTTTCCATGCAATATGACTGATATTTCCGACTTCCTCCTCATTAAATGGAATGCCAAGTATTCCCTAGGTGTTAGCTTCTTCTTATTCTTGGTTGTTGCTAGTGATTCATGAGAATGTCATTTGTTGAGTTGTATCCATTGTCTCCGTATGGAAAAAGTAAAGGATACTACAGTGGTAGATAAGACATGTGTAACTCATCAATTCTCTATAAATCTCCGCTTTGTCATTTTACAGTGATATCTCTTTTGGTGTATGAATTGTCGAAATCACCTACAATTAGTGTGGCAAGCTCAAAAGTTATTGGCATACTATATTGCTTATAGACACAATTTGAGTTGCTATTCCTAATTAGCCTTATGCTAACATCATAAATAACATTTTCCTTTATGATTTCTACAGCTCTCCTATATTGTCTCACTACACAATTGTGCTTATCCAGGCATTCTTTCAATATTTCGACGATCTTATAATCCAAAATTTTAGCATGAACATGATGGCTGGATGGAAAAATAAAATATATTTCAACATTTGTTTGACATTGTGCAATATATAATAATGAATAATATACAATGGACAAACAGTTGACATGATAACTAACCTAACGGTGGAGATACGATTGGAAATTTCATTTTCCGTGTCGTAAATATAAAGTTGAGAATAAACAGGAGGATTTCCCTAGGTTGTCAATAAGCTCCCGATCAAATGGTGATTTTGACCTGCTAGGACAAATGAATAAAGGTCACCTCCCTTAGAGTTTATTGAAGGGGCAATTCATTGTACTTTGATATTTGTATTCTCTTTAGTTATCATTTTCCATGTTCGAGGTAAATACATCTTAAATTATCCTAAATGTTGTATCTATGCGGAGCGAAGATGAGTTAAGACCGCATGACTTTGATGAGGTTGGAGATACGAATCAAAGTCTTACAAGATCTTTGAGCTCATGAGTGTTTGTTGAAAACTTGAGATCATCATGGATTCCTACATGATGAATCACTGTCTTTGACCTAGTCAAAAGTCACCTTTGACCTTCAAGATCGGATTTTTTAATAAAGGAACAAATGGAATTTGGGAAAATCCTTTTCAAGGCTTATTAGACTACTCGAAATCGAAAAGTAATGGTCAAGAAAAGGAAGTTGACATTATCCATGCCTCATCCTTGACCAAATTATCGCGTGACAAAAGGGACGTGACATGGTTGTACGATAGGTTGTATCGTGTCATCGATCCCCATGTGAAAGTCGCAATGTCTTGCTAGAGGCCGCTTGCGATTTGTGGGCGACACGTTGTTGGCCCACCGCCAATCTCATATGGGCAAGTTGGTCGCACACAAGAATAACTCAACACGAACGAATGTGTCCAGATTCATTGAATCTTAGATGCGTCTAAGATTTAATGAATACTAAATTTAATCTAGGATATATATATATATATATATATATATTAAATTCGAAATTAATATATGTTAATATTATTAATGGAGATTATAATATTAATATATTTGTTTTGTATTTAATTTATTTGATAAATTAAATATCTAAAACAAATTGAGATATTATATCTCATTTAATTTTTGAATAAAGATATCGTATATCTGTTTAATATTAAATTGAGATATGGTATCTCAAATTTAAATTGAATAGATAGATATTATTTCTGGGTTTAATTTATAGAGATAAATTGAATCGAAGGCTTTTAATTTGGATTAAATAAATGGATTTGATTAGATCCATTAGATGGATCTAATTAATACATTTATTTTAATTCGAACTCCAAATTCGAATTTCAAATCATTTAATGAGAATTAAATATGTTACATCGATTTGATTGATGTAATTAATGTATTTTAATTCATATTTGAAATTTGAATTTCAAAATTAATGAGGATTAATTTTATATAATGGGGCCTTTTTGGGAATTTTTAGAAAACTTAGGGTCTTTTGGGTATCTTCTAGAGAGCCGCGAGAAAAACCCTAGAGTGGAAAATTAGGAGACACAGCAGGCGCTAGCACTTTTTCGGTTGTTCGTTTTATTAATACGATCCTACGGGCCTTGAAAAGGAGGTTTTCCAAAGAACAAAAAACGAATCTTTCCATTCATAAGTTTTTTAATCCGACAAATTCCAAAAGAGTTTATTGAACGCCATTGAGGTAAAACAAAACATGTTGTAGGAACATTTTTCTTTGTTGAAAAAGAGTTCCTTTCAATCTTTCTTAAAAATGAACAACAATCTTTCCATTACAACCACAAAAATTGACATTTCAATGACTAGGACATCATGACTAGCATCACCATCATCTAAATAAGTGGAGTAAAACAGACTAGTGAAAGTGTTGTCAACCGCTCCATGAAGAGGTACGTCATGATGTTGATCAATGGTAACTCCATCAGCTGCAACAAGATATAAAAACAACACGTCTTAAAATGAAATGGAATCAATATAAAACATAACATAAACAATAACAAAAAATTGTGATTGATACTTACTTTGATATATTTGTTGACCTAGTCTACTGCATAAATCAGTCACTACTTGATGAATTTTGTTCAACGATCTCTTTACATGCTTTTTTTGGTTCATCGAATGTGATGTTGGGTTAACAGAAGCAGTAATAGGTACATTGCTGTTGTACATTAGGGTACTGTCATAGGTTTTGATAAAATTGGATGTAATTGGTGTGTTAGTGATATCAGATAAAACATATTGGATATTTTCCTGTGACAATGGATTTAAAAGTTCAGATTGTGGAGTTGGCATCTGATTCTTATTTGTTGCACTTCTTTCTATATATATCTGTTTACCTACATAACCAATTTGTTTGATACTCATTACAAACTTAACTTAAAATAAGGACAAATGAAAGGTATGGAAATACAAATTACTCTTAACATCGCAAAAAAAGGACTTACCTCTTCCTTCATTCTCATTATTTTTTAAGAGGTCAGACCACTTCTTCCTCATACTTAGTATATTTATGAAACAATTATGACAGATCCTGGATACAAAACATCTATGATATGCATTGCACCATTCTATATATGTAACACACACAATATAAAGCAAAAAATAGCTTCTGTATGAATGAACCAACGATCAGGTTTTGTTTAATTTTATACTGACTGACAGATTCCACCTATATGTTTCCGATGGCATGGATCGCCATTTAGGCAAACTTGATAATTACTATTTCTGAGTGGACATTAAAGATGAGGGTTGAAAAAGAGATAATGGTCAGGGCGTGATCGATATAAATTGCTTCTTGGAAATTGTTGTTATTAAAATAAATAAGTTGAGATTATTAATACATTCTCATTAATTAATGCTACTGCGTGGCTATTTATTTCGATTAGTTGTCTTTCGTACTCATTAAGCTTTGGTTCATAAGTATCAACCATTGGGAATGATTTATAATATCGTCAAAGTAGGTTTCAGAAAACATTAAATACAGGTTAGCATGTTGGAAAATGATGTCAATAATGACCTTGATAAACTAAACATTGAAGAACTTTATTATAAAGAAGAACACACATGTATATACTGCAAATTAAAAAAATGTTATTAAAACTTGTGCTGCTAAAATGAACATCAAATGTTAAGTTAAGAAATATTCTGAAAAGTATTTGATCAGCGTATTTAACACAGAAGAAGCTTCAATATTAATGTAAACATATTGATTTAAAATCATTTGTATTGATGGTGTGTACATTGAAGGAAAAAGGAATGACATAGTTAATTATATAGGGATATGTATTCGATGTAAGTATGAAATTCAAGAAATAGAAACATTCATCTTTTTCTTTTTAAAAAACTTGTTAAAAAACATAATCAGACTTATATTGTAACTAAATGTTGTTAGTATTTAAAAATGTTGATAAGGACATCGCAAACATCATTTAAAAACAACTGATTAACTATATCAACATGGATAACATTGTCTAATAAAAATTCTAATACTAAATAATGGAGAAGTAACATTAATCATTGAATGTTTCAAATAAGTCCACACTAGAAATTACAAACGGATTATTTGCTAATCATAGCAATATCATTTCTCCTTTTTTATGTTTTTAATAGGTTTTGTGGAGCTCAATTTTGGGGTACACAACTCAGCAAGCCCTAGGTCTTCACACACGATTGGCACATCATCCGCAAGTGTCTTCCTTTTTGTGTTACAATCAGTTGGTGTTGTGAGTTGCGACAATGTATTATCATCATCTTCAATGACATAATCATGTGATTCGGTGTGAACAGTTTCCCTAGAGGTAGTTGATTCCTGCAACCATATACAAAAATCAAGATTAACAATACAAGTGCATAATTTTAATCATATGGTGAGTTAAACATTGTACCTCTATCGTGTTTGGTATTTCTACCTACAAGTGTGAACATAAAGTTTATTTAATTCAATGGAAAAGCTTTGAACACTATAAATGATTTTTTTTCCTTAAATGCTATGAATATTAGCCTCGTCATTTGAATACTTGAACTGTTGCACCAAGTGATTATCACCACTAAATTGTGTGACGCCAATGCTACTTGTCCGATGTTTTATATTGTGGCTCTTAATTTGAAGCTTGACAATTACAACCTTTCCATTATTTTCATCCAGCTCTTTAGGAATAGTAGTATTTCTACCCTCCTATATGAAAAACAAACGCATATATGTAGTTATTAAATTGCATTCATATAATTTAATGACCATCATATAAACTACTAGTACTTTGATAACCTTGTGCATATCTTCTTTGATCTTTGATGCATATTTACCCAATAACTCAGTTGCATGACAATCAAAGAATATGATTGAACATTTGCCAGAATTGTTGTAAACTTTGTAGTTAACTTTATATCTATCAATTTAAATGGAAATGCATGTAAAAGCCATTAGTATACTATGTACAAATAATTGGGAAACAAAGTGTGAGTGATATAAATTTTACTTTGGAACAATCATAAGTACATCCTTATTGCACTTTGTGCATTTAAGAGATCCATTAGACTAGTACTCAGGTTTCTTATCACACAAACATGTATCATAGACCATGTTTCACATTTTTGAATAGTCACTTTTGTCACAACATCAAACTCCTAAACATATTAGAAAATGTAAAATGTTGATTAGTCTAAGATTAATGATTACCATAATGAATAACACCTTAAAAAATATTTCCATTTAAAAAATAGCATAATAATAAGGGAGAAATAAAAAAAAAAATATTTACTTGATCCAACTTAGAAATTTCAAACAATGAAATCCTTGTTCGGAAACTTAGAAGGGATTCATTTGAGTATATAAGATAATCTGCACTTGATATTTGACTAAACAGCTGATTGCCAATAGAGTCTTGGCTAAGTTTGAATATAATATCTAACCATGTTAGGTTGAAATTTGAATGAACAAAATAAACACTAATGCAATAACAAAACTTATAAATTAGTCAAAGTATTCTCTCATCTTTCCTTCAACAAAGCCGCCTCGTAATGTTTGGATTTTAAGTTACCAAAGTTGCGTTAAAGGCATTACTCAAGTGTCCATAATCTGATAATAACATACGACTGTTTGTCAATTAATCTATTACATGTAAATTCCTTTCTTTCTAAGATGGGGTCATGAGATGAAGGTTTCTCACAACTTGTGTTTCTATTTAGTCTGGCAAAACATACAAGCACTATAATATTGGAGGTTCCATGTCCTCATATTTCTTTGCATAAGTCTCTTCAGTATAATCACCACAAAGAGTAATATTTATTAAGTTTTCACTAAAATAAAACGAACATATCATCAATCACAAATCTAACAATTTGAATATTTCGATAATGACTATAATGGAAAAAATGATGACTGATTAAAAAATATATCAACTAAGATTACTTTTGATCAGCAATGCTAAAGTTAAGCCTTTTGATATTATCAAACTCCCTTCTTTGATCCTGTAAAAGTCCGAAAGCTTGCAAAAATCCAATCACATATGCAATAATGTATTATGAAATCGAAAGATAATGTATGAGCAAAATGATAAGTGTCATCGCTAAGATCAACAATATTCAAATGATTTGGGCAAACCTATTAACCTTTCGTCAGTGACTTTTCCTTGTTGTATGTCTACAATCGTCTTGAAATTATATGCCTCATCCATTATGAGTACATCAGATTCTTCGATATACGTATATGGATGAAAGTTGAATCTCCATGGACTTGTTGTGATTCTATACTTATCATCATTTTCGAGTACTTGAAAATTCTGGAAGTTGTATACCACTCCTTCTTTGGATCGTTTATCAATTTGTCAATGCTATTTTTGTGTGTAGCAGAAACCTCGATCCTTGTACCCTAAAACAACAGATAGTTATAAGATTCAATAACAGAAACTTTATAAAAACATGTGTCGTAATGCTACATAGTGTAAACTGCTAATTATATAGGATTGCAAGATATTTACATATGTACCTTTTCATCAGATAATAGCATGCATATTTTCCATACCATGTATGGAGCAGCCTTTCTTTTGACAACCCACTTCCTCAAAACGTGACTACTGACCAAGTGTCTTTGGTATCGTTTACAACAGAAAAAAGAGTTATTCATTGCCTGACATAGATAGAGCGTATGTCATTGTTGAACATAATATATATGTATGAATAAGAATATTGAATTGAAAGAGTAGTGCCTTATTGCAGAATTGGTTAAAGATGACGATGTCAGAGATAGCTTCGGTACCAGTAATGTGTTATGCTTTGTTCTTAGGTTTTGGTGTTTCATATATAGATGACTTGTATACAGGGGCGGAGGCACACTTGTTTCTATGGGGGCAAGTGAACCCATAAAAAATTTAAAAAATATATATAAAGTATAGGACTCTCATTGTAATTGATCTGATTAGAGTAGTTGGTAATAAATTTTAACATTCATCTGTAGGTCTTGGGTTCGAACCTCTGATCCCTTATTATTATTTTTTTCCAATCTCCAAATCTCACCCACTCCAACTCTCCAAGTCGCTCCTGAGCCAAAGAAAAACTCGGTCGCTCCGTCAATCCGTTCCCTCCCTTCCCAAATCGATCACCCACTCCAAATCCCTCCGTCCCAAATCGATTCCTCATCCAAATTGATCCCTCCTCCAAATCGATCCGTCCTAAATCGATCCGTCTCTCACCCACGGCGCTCTTGGCTCCCCCTCCGTCGTCGGTATCGCTGTCCCTTGGTCTTGGTGTAATACGCTCGCAAATCTGCGTCGGTGTCGTTTGTTCTAGCTGTCACGTAGACCTTATTGGAGAAGTCTTTGTCTTCTCGGTACTTTGTATGTTTACATTTACTAAAGCAGTTATGTGATTTTGTTTGTCCAACTAAAATTCATACATTTTAAGCAAGTTAACATAATGGTATCTTATTTTGATTCTGCTGTGATGCCATCTCGCTACTTGTGGTTCAAAGTCGATGAACATGATTGTAAGCAAGATATAAGATTACTCGTGAAATAGGGCTCAACAAACAATCTGATTCTGAACTTATCGCGATGAAATCCAGCTATTACTCCTAATCTTCATAAAGTTTGAAATTCTTTCATGATTGCGAGCAAGACATATGATTACTCTGTGAAATAGGGCTTAACAAACAATCTGATTCTGAACTTATTGCACATTTGCACTAAATCCAGCTACCACTCCTAATCTTCATAAAGTTTGAAATTCTTTCTCAAGCTATAAAGATCAATCATAATCTTGCTCTTTTCCTTTATATTTGTGGTTTCGAGATGTACACTCGCTATCGTGGATCGATGCTTGAAACGAGGCAATATACTTTGTGCGACCTGTTATTACTTAGAAGCAATTGAATAGTAGTTATTATCTATAGGTTTGGCCATATTGGTAATCCCAAATTGAATTAGATACGACCACCACCAGATAGAAAATGCAGTGTAGAAATTGCAGCCAGAGTTATTACAGTCCTTGATGCAAACATTCCCTCAAACAGTTTTTTTAAAATTTAAAATATATAGAAATAAATAATTTTTTTATATTGTTGGGCTGAAGAACAGTTTTTATGCATTCTCAATGAGAAACTTGTTCTTAAACGCCTGTTTCTTTGACAGTTCTTTATATTCACAGGTTGCAGGTGCTCTCTTGATCTTTGAGGTACAAAGAAGCGCTAGATCTGAAGCAAGAAAGGAGGAGCGACACCAGCAAGAGCTGGAGGTAACATGATCATAATCATGGGGCATATATCTATTATCATGTGTTCTTGGATATTTGTTTAGAGTGTGGTTACACCGTTACACTTGGCATGTGATGTTGAACATGCAAAATATTAAATAGTTTTAAAAGCTACTCTGAATGTTATTTTTGTTATGGTACACCTGTTACACTGTTTCAAGACTTCTAGGTCTTGAAGTTGGGTCATTCATGGACCTGATATGAAATATTAGTAATTTTTTTCATTTTTAAAAAAGAAGCAATGTTGTGTTAAAACTTCCATTCCATCCTAGTTTGACTGTCAATTTAAACCCTTATGCTAGCAGCGACTGAAGTCTTGTTTCTTTATCTAGTGTGATTTTGGTTTGCTTGCCCACCTTTTAGTTATTATAATTCTTCATTCTTTGATTTCTTATAGGTTGAAACATCTAATGCAACCAGGAAATTCCATGAAGAAAAACTTTCCTTTAAAAAAAAATTTGAGGCGGCGCCAAAAAAACTAAATGCGTATATTTTTTTTATATATAGAACATTTATAAAAGAAATTCATAACTTAATATTATTGACACATCAATGACATATTAATAAATCTAAGTCAGGAAATTTTAAAATGTAAAGAATAAATTAAAAAAGAACTTAAAGCAAAGTATAAAATAAGATGTTATGATATTTTTTGGGAAACATATAAAATCAGTCTGTAATAAAAAATCCCTTTACTATACATGCGTTGTAAATAATAGCTCTTATAAAATCAGTCTCTAACGAACTCAACTTTTGTAAAAGGTTCAATGACTATTTTTATATCAGGATTAATGATATTTAGAACACATTCAACCAAAAATCTCGTGAGAATGAAGCAAAAACTGGGGATCATTACACCACAAAACCTACGTATCAAATCACATCGATGAATGAGAGCCAACACAATGTAACCCTAGAACACATGAAAAGAGATCAGAAACTATCAAAGTTATACATTCTACAACGGAGTGGTAAGTAATACTTGACATTATCTAGACAAATACAACAAACTTGCCAATCACACAACACTGCATTGAATGTGATGTGGCAATGCATTTTGGAAGGTGGAATTTCCTAGAAAGTATCAATCACTTTAACGCATATAAACTAGTTTCCCCTAGTACTATCCAGTTCAAGAAATGAAGTCACTCTGGAGGAAGCCATGTCAAAGGTAATCCCTCCAAAATATGCCATTTCAAAATGCAAATTCAAAAATGAATAGATGTATGTTTATATTTGTTCGAGTTTTATAACTATGCAGCATGCTCTTGCACAAAATGCTTTATATAGAACCGCATATGGTGGGGTTATAAACTAGAATAGCAAAAGTCCATTATCATGCATGGGGAGTGTAATAGTTGCATTGGGAATACATCTGCATTTAATTCTAACCTGATGGATGACCAATGCGATAATACTGGCGTTTGAATGAAGACGAAAATATGAAAGAATGGTGTTGAAATGAGATTTACAAACACGTGGATCCATATGCGAACGTCCAACTGATGGATGACCAATGCGATAATCCTTGTGTTTGAATAAAGACGAAAATATAGTTGAAATGAGATCTATGAACATGTGGATCCATATGGCCAATTACAGAAGATGATATTGCCACGCAGATAAGACATGTGGACCAATAAATGAGTGGCTTATATGTTTAGTGTTTTATATTGATAATAGAAGAACTCTATAAAAAAGAACTATAAATAAGAGGTAAAGATGACGCAATAGTTCAGGCGGCAAGGGGGAAAAAAGATGACGCAATGACTAAAGCTATATAGGATCGAATTAACGGATGAAAGGAGGGAGCGAGGCAACTAAATCAATTTGAATAGGATCAAATCCTCACGTCGAATTAAAGATTGATTGAAATATAAAAATAAAAAATAATGTGAAAAATATATCACTAAAGGTAGCTATAAGATAAAATCTCGTGTATGTATTTTATATGAATATATACAAAACAATAAACAAATATAAAGATATTTTTATATGCGTGAAATAGTAAACATAGGAAATCAAATTAAAAATTGATTATCATTTAAAGCAAATTTAAATTTTCAAATATAAAAAATTATTAATGTAAAAAATCAATCTAATTAAGGGTTTGTTTGGCAGGACGGAAATGGAGGAAACTTTTTAAAAGTTGGATTTAAAAAAAATTGGGAAGTGGGGTTATAAAATTATAATAAAGATAAGATGTAAAATAAAAGAGTTATGAATATTAATTAAAAAAAATTTTAATTAAGATTTTATTTAGATAAAAAATAAATAGTAATTAAACATATATAAGATATTTTATGTGATACAAAAAATTATGGAAAAAGATTGAATAATACTAGTTAGATGCCAAAAATTTTGATAAGTAAAGTCAAAACTTTTATCTGATACAAATTTTAAATAATTGCAACTAATGTTAAATAATTGAACTTTGTTTTAAGTTTAACACCTAAATATATCAGTTATGACTTCATAGATATTGTCACGCCCCATCAAATTAGGGAGTGATTGGCAAAGAATACAGAAACCCACATTGCTTTGAGCTTTACATATGTTATGGACTCGTATATTGGGCCCAATTAGCATGCGGTCTAACAAGAGTACTTGGAGAATCCTAATCAGGTGAAACGCTAAATTGCCTTGTAATCTCGGCACTAATCAAGAACAGTACAAGTAGTGGGGCATGCAAAAACAGTTAGTGGAGCAGACAAACATAGGTAGTGGAGCAGGCATTCGGACATGGAGAACGCGCATAGCGCAAGGGCTGAAACCCTAGAGGTAATCCCTATAAATAGGAGATTAACCTCACAGGTGCACACATTCCATTCATATCCTTTTATCATTCAGTCTCACTGTGCACACACCCCACCCCCTTTGGCTAATTGCCATTATCGTGTAGCACAGTGATCATCTGATATTCTTTGGTGTCTTCCTCATAGGCATCATAGAACACTCATCTTCTCTTCGATGCTAGATTACTCACATCCCGAAGAGAGTTACAGATCCTATATAAATCATACACTAACCCATCGAGGTTAGACATCTGTGTTCTTATAACAGAACATTGGCGCCGACCGTGGGGAGGGATAAACTTCGATCCTCAAACCACTAAAAAACCACTGATAATGGCAGCAAACACTAGAAGCTGTAGTCAGAACCTTCGGCAGGACCAGTTACCGGAAGAACAACCACAACATCAACAGGATCAGGAACCAACGATCCAGTATGAGGACTGGGTTGCCCCAGAGCCTAACCGAGTTAGGATGGAGATAGAGGCTGAGACAGCGGATACTGGAACTTCTCCAGCCCCTCGTAATCGAGTTATCCAGCCAGTAGTCCAGCCATAAGTCCTTCCTCCCGAGTTTCAAATTGAGAACGCTGATATTCGAATGTTGCACAATACGATGGGTTTGATGCTTTAGCGAATAGAGGAGTTGTAGAATCGCAACCGATTGCAAAGAGCGGAGGATGTCTGACTTATTCAGAGGCCATGGACCACCGAAATGTCATCTGGAGGCAAGAGGAAGGATGAAGAATGCAGCAGTGTTGGAGGAACGTCTCGGATGGGGGGAAAATCAGGTTCGCAATGTAAACCGATGTGATGTTGGCCCAAGCCGGGTAATGCTTCAGCATTTGCTCGTACAAGTGCTGGAGTTCCACAAACGAATAATACAGAGGAGAACTTAGCTGGGAAGAACCGAGTTCATGTTCCCGGCGAGGAGGCTTTGAGAATGCAATTGCTGGAAGAATGTATTAGGCTGCTTGAGAATCCCACGCGGAACATTGACCGGATGCAAGTGTCCCAGCCGAGTTAGCATGACGGCCGCTATTCAAGCTGATGCTGATGTCCCACGAGTTAGTAATGCTGAGCGAAACCAGGCTTGAATCTCGGACCTGGTGCAGGCAAAAGGAAAACAACCAATGGAGAACCAAGATCTTAGAAGGGAGGACACAGTACCGCCGATACAAAGCGTGCCTGGGACACAAATAAGGGGACGTGGCGGAGATAGATTCCAGAGTCCTTTTCCAGACGAGATCATAACCACCACTTACCCCAAAGGTTTAGACTTGAGGGACTTGCCGAAGTACGACGGGAGCCAGGACCCGCAAGTTCATGTCGGTAATTTTAAAATGGAGATCATGGTGAAGGGGTTTCTAGGGCCTATTATACCTCGGCTATTTGCAGGGACTTTGCGAGGATCTGCGCAGATTTGGTTTCACTCCCTGCCACTAAATTCTATCCGAGATACATAGAGCATGGAGCAGAAGTTTCTACTGAATTTTGTGAGGAGCAGAAAACAATCAAAAACTTAGTTCCAACTCGGCCAGGTGAGGCAGTCACCTGGAGAAACGTTGCAGAAGTATCTGGACCGTTTCAAGGATATAGCTCTACAAATGCCGGGGTTGAAGGAAGACATGCATCTGCATTGTGAAATAGCTGGCTTGGATAATTCATCTCGGCTGAAGAAATCAATTATGAAGTGTAGTGTCAACACCTTGACGGATTTTTGGGATCGATCAAAGCAATGCTTGGAGTTGGAGCAAATGGAGATGGCATGCCATACGACGAAAGAGGGGAGAAAGAGTCCGCCGTTGAAGGAAAAGGAGCAACTGGGGAGGTTTTCGAGAGCGAAGGAAGAGTGCAACAATCCAAAGCGCAAATCCTACGGGCGGAATTCGGATGGCGAGTACCGGGGAGAGAAGCGACCCGAAAGCAAAATACGGAAGTTATACTCCATAAAACATATCGCGAGCACGAGTTTGGAAGGATGTGGCTAAGACTGAGATGAAAAAAGTGGAACAACCTCGGCCTTTCTACAATAGACAGGGAGCAAATCAATCCCGATATTGCGCATTTCATGACGGCACATGACATACTATTGACCAATGTTATCACCTCATAAATGTTATAGAGAAATTCGTCCAAGAGGGGAAGTTGCAGCAGTACGTGATAGAAACCCTGGGATAGAAGAGTAAGCGTAAATAATCGAGGTTTAATGAGAGTCCCATTTGGGAGAAGAAGACGAACAAGAAAAAGAAGAAAGTATTAAATGATGATGATGAGTTTCCGGAGGCCGATTTCGAGTGCAATTAAATGATTATTAAGTCAAATTTATTTTGGGCTTAGTGAAGGGCAAGTTTTGTAAGAACGACAATGCCATCAATCAATGAGATTAAGCTTTTTCAAATGGAGATTTGCTAGAGATAAAGGGTTAAAACATATTCCTTTAGGATGCAGTAAAGCCTAGATAAAGGTTTAAACGTATTCCTTCGGAGATGCAGTAAAGCCGAGATAAAGGTTAAACATATTCCTCCGGGATGCGGTAAAGCCAAGATAATGGTTAAAACGTATTCCTTCGGGATGCGGTAAAGCCAAGAAGCCCCTGTGGCGATGATGCATCAAAACTTGGGGTAACGAAGCAAACTGTCACGACGACCCTGATCAAGTCGAAATGTTTAGAATTTGGTTACAACACTGAACCTAAACATGTGACGGGTTACTCTTACTCCAGGATGAAATTTGGTCAACCGCTCCGGAGCGTGCAGCTCTTGGGTGGTTCCGGACACGTATTCTGTGCAATAAGATTTTGACTCTGGCCAAGTCATGCAATAGAATTTTGAAGGCAAATGCAAGTTTGCAAAGCACAATGAATGCAACAAGGATGAAGTCCGAATTGACATACAAAGTTTAGGGCAAAGTAAGTATCTTCCCATTGATGGTTGAATTGCTTACATGATATCCTTATAGGAACATAAACCGGTTATCAACCCAAGAAAGAATTACAAAGAAATAAAGCATGGGCTCTAGTATTCCAGGCAAAGAAACAAAGCTAACCCGGGTAAAGTACCCAATTCGGAAGGCTAGGAAAAAGCCAGAAAATATAGCAATTAGGTAGAATTTGCAAGTTCGCAATAAGGCAACTGAACTCCCTAATGTTGGACAAGGTCAGATGATCGTCGTATGGTGAAAATTGACAAATACATCTGAAGACTGGAAAATATATCTGAACCATCAATGAAGTGTTGAGCCATGTGGGTGAAGATTGGCAAATATATATGAGTTGGGAGGTTAGTAGGAAGGAGCCCTAGTGTCATGTTGAACTTCTTCACCTCCATCTTCACCTTTGTTCCCCTCAAATTGGCTTCATGAAACATTGTCGATGGAGGGAAAGAGCGGGATTATCTTACCTCCAACGATATAAGACATACAATCCATCCCAGAGGTGTTGAAATTAACGTCGGGGCTTAAGAGCTGAATTTGAGCCAGGGCATTGTCGAAAGATTACCCAACAGCTTTCTTTATTGCCGCATCCTTTTCCTCAATGGCGGCATTAGCGGCATCTAAGGCCTCCCAGCAGCCTTTTAGCTGAGCTCGGACTTCTTTATGCTCCTGCTGCAGTAGCCCTATACGGACTTATCCTTAGCATGAATCTTGTGAAGTTGGCACAGATGAAAGACTGCCTTATTCAAATCTATTCTGGTTGTCTCCGCCTCCTATTGCATTTTATCCCTTGCTGCTTCGGCAGCCTCTACTTGTCTTAGAGCATCAGATTTAACCACCTCCGTCAGACGTTTGTGATCTTCTGCTTCTAGTTTCAACCTTTCTAACTCGGCATTGTGCGGCATACTGTGAATTCACAGTGACCATAGTTTGGGCTAAACTAGCAAATTGCAAGGCACTTTGCTTTAACTCAGCAATTCTCTTTAGCTCGGTACTGCCATACTTAGTTGATTCGGAGAAGCGTTCTGGAGGGCAGATAACCGAACGAAGCTCGATAGGGAGGTTATGGCTCCAAACAACACCACGGGGGAACTTCAGGTGGATGAAGGAGGAGGCAGAAGATTGGTAGGAGTTGGAAGGATAAGAACCTCTGTAGAAGTTCTCAAAAGCAATGGCGATTTCCCAACCATCAGGATGAAGTTAGGAAGGAGCAAGGTGCAAATGATTTAGAAGATTAACTTGAAATTCTGTGAAAGGGAAGCGAATACCGAGACGAGAAATGTAATCCTGGTAGAAGAAGAAGTGAGGGTCATCGTTCCTAACTCGACTACTGAATATTGATTCTTCAGATGAGGGCAAGCGGATAGAATAATCTTCTCCGCTACACAGACTTGTCTCAATAAGTTCCTTGATGGTCATCGTGTTTGTAGTACTTAACACCTCGTTGGTGACCCAAGACCTGGATTGTTCGAAGCTTTGGAAGGACCTACAGAACCTTTTCCTTTTGTCGGGATTGTTTAGTATGGCACAAAGGCAAACCCATTTTATACCTACAGGCAAAAAGATACAAGTCAGAAACAGAAATTATACCTGAGTAAAAAGAGCTACTATGCAGGAAATTGAAGGGCGTTAGGCCGTGATGATTCAAGTTAATAGGGGCCGGGATAGCTTGTGCACTATATTTATGTCGGCACGTGGCCAAAACTGCTTGAGCCTCTCTCTCGCGACCTACTTTGATGAGGTTAATATGCTAGTAGCAGCACTCATCGTAGGGATCAACAACATTTTTTAGATAAGATCCTGATCTAGCCCGGTAGAGATCTGCGACGTGAACATGAGCAGTCGGGATGGGAATGTTATGAGCCCAGCCCTGACTTGAAGATGGCTAGGCGAAAGAGTCATGAGACATATGTGGATGAGAATGAGTTTTGGATCTATTCCCACTCCCCTGAGGTTTGCGGAGTAATGCTTCTTGTGTGTCTTCCTCAGTGTGAGGTATTGACCAGAGCCAATATTTGGTCCCACTAGGGAGTGTTCTAAGTATTTCCCTATCCTCTTTGGGGATTAGATTACCATACATATCTAGAAGGGGAGGGCTATTTCTGCCCATGGGCACATTATAGGTAAAATTTAAGGTGAAAGGGAGAAATTTTAGGATAGAGGCAAGTTTACAACACTTGCAGTTCAAGACCTAAAAAACCCAAAAACCCTAGGTGCATACCTAGAAAACCCAGAAACCCTAGTTGTGTACACGGAAAACCGAATGATAAGGTTCGAGGAAAACCTTAAAAGGAAGAACAATAGAAAACTAGGTGAGGCAAACAATAGTAAGGGAGAAGTGGAAGCAGTGAGAATACCTAGTGGATGAGAAGTCGAAGAAACTTTGGAAGTATGAGAGTGCGGAGAGCTACGTGGAAGCAAGAAGTTTTCTCTGATAGGGCAAAGAAAGTCGTGAGATTAAAGAAGAGAGAAGAGAAGGAAGTCGAAATATATAGACATCCGAATGTGAGGAGTCAAGGGTAACCTTGATAATTCCTATTGGAAATTAGATTTCCCTCTAAAAATGGTAATAATGACCGTTATGAAGCGACGTGAATATTAAATGTGCACGAATCCCAAAGGTAGCCACACAGATTTCAAAGACGGCGAAAGTGGCCTGTACGTGAGAAAAGGCGGTCTTACATCATGACGTCAGTAGCGTAGGCAAAAAGAATCTGCTCGTACATCTTTCATTTATGATACCCCGGATTGGGAGCAACGCACGTGGCAGTAAATAGATGAACCCGACAGTTAGGGCTCATGTGTACAAATGAAACCTGGGCTATCATAAAAGTAAGAGAATTATTAAAACCTATAACTCGGCATACATGTCTGGGGGCAAGTTACGAACGAGTCAATCAATCTTGATGACTCTCCAAAGTCAAGGGAGAAAAATCCACGAAGGACAGTGAAAAGCAAAGCAAATAAAAAGTCCGATTCGAGAGTTCAATCAATCTCGACAGCTCAGAACCCTAAACTATCGAGTTTGGGGGCAACTATTATGAACTCGTATATTGGGCCCAGATAGCATGCGGCCCAACAAGAGTACTTGGAGAATGCTAATCAAGTGAAACACTAAATCTCCTTGTAATCTTGACACTAATCACGAACAGTACAGGTAGTGGAACAGGCATTGGGACATGGAGAACGCGCACATCGCAAGGGTTGAAACCCTAGAGGTAATCCCTATAAATAGGAGATTAACCTCATAGGTGCACACATTCTATTCATATCCTTTTACCATTTAGTCTCATTGTGCGCACACCTTATCCCCTTTGGCTAACCGCCATTATCGTGTAGCACAATGATCATCTGATATTCTTTGGTGTCTTCCTCATAGACATCATAGAACACTCATCTTCTCTTCGGTGCTAGATTACTCACATCCCGAAGAGAGTTACAGATCCTATATAAATCATACACTAACCCATCGAGGTTAGACATATCTGTATTCTTAAAATAGAACAACATATATATAAAATTCTTCATTTACACCTATAAGCATACAAAAAAACACAAAATATAAAGTTTTAATACAATTCATAGAAACAAAAATCCCCAGCTGTCCACAGAGATTTCAATGGAACCCGGCCCCTTGCAATTGGGACCTCCTATAAATCCTATGGCAACACAATAAGCAATAGATCAACTAAAGGAGCTCCACTCCATATTAATACAGCATATACAATGAAGGATTCTAACTATAGTTTACGTGCAGCATAAAATGTTGTACACAAGTTTAAATTTTACGTTAAAATAGCGATTTATCACCACACTACTCTTCTTCACTTTAACAGTGTAGACTTTCAATGATCAGGAGTGGGAGTGGGGTCGACTGCGGACCCAAAAAAAATTCAGTGAATATCGTGTTATTTATAGAATTCAATAACATACTTAAAAAAACAATTTAAACATATTTAACCTTAAATAATAACATGAAAATAAATTTCAAATTTCTATAGCATACAGTCAAAAATAAAAATAAAACTTACACCAGAACCAAACATTATTGAATTTATTATAAGAATAAAAATTAATGTATATCATCGACATAATCATTTAATTGGCAAGCCAAGGCCTGATATTCACATCCATTTCCGAGGAACCTCACTTGACTTTACTGCTAGCATCATCATTGAAATCGTCAAATCGTCAAAACTGTAACCCATTCATTATATTTATATATTGGAGATGAAAAAGCGGAGGAAACAAGGGAATTCCCAATTAATGTATATCATCGACATAATCATTTAATTGGATTTGATAAATTTGTATGTGTTGATGGTGATGCTTTGGCCAATTCTGGACTTGAGGTATATTTTTCAAATCAATTTAAAACGCCATGTTTAAGAGGTTAGCAATCAATCCGGGCCAAAAGAAGAAAAAGAACAAGATTGTAATATGTTGATATTCACTGTAACAGAAGGGTCTTCAAGTAGATTGGAGTAAAATAGCAACTGAAAACTATGAATTAGCAGAAGAAGCTGTGAGAACAAACTACCACGGAGCAAAAGAACTATGCACGTCACAAATATCAGACTCTCCAACAATTGTGATGGTTGCCTCAAACGTTGGAGGTGTATAATCATTAACCTTTAGAAAATCTTGAAATACAAAATGATCCAGGATGTGTGAGTGCGCGTGTTTTATGGTGATGTTGCAGTATCTACCGAAGGGAAGGTTAAAAGATGTACTAAGCGATGTTGAAGGCCTGACAGAAGAGAAGATTGAGGACACATTGAAGGAGTTCCTGAAAGATTTTGAAGAGGGTAGTTCGTTAGAAACAAAAGGGTGGCCTGCGTTTATGGCTGCATATCTTGTTTCGAAAGCTGCTTTGAATGGGTACACAAGAATTCTGGCAAGGACCTACCCGTCTTGGTGCATTAATGCTGTTTGCCCTGGCTATGTCAGGACTGATATGACCAAAAACTGCGGCCTCCTCTCTCCTGATGAAGGAGCTGAAGCTGTTGTCAGGTTGGCCTTGGCGCCTTGCTGCCCCCTGGTTCTCCTTCTGGCCTCTTTTTCCTCATAAACCAAGAGAAACCTTTTTGATCAAATATGCTCAAAACCCAATATACATGTTGATGCATATCTTATCTTGGTTTTCCGCATCTCATCTACTATATTCTATATATAGGATGGAGTTGTGACTAAAATCTTTATCCCACGTGTCCTTGTTGCTTCCTACTCTCCCTGCTTTAAAATATAAGCTTCAAATTGTTGAAGGGTATATTATTTTTTTCAGAAGCTTCAGTTTGGATTTTTCTAACTTCCATGATTTAGTTAATTGAAACCCATATTTTGAACCAGAGCTAGTGTTATTTTATTACAATTTAGAATTTTTGCTTCAACGTGATAAATCATCAATTTTTTTTTTTTTTAATTTCAATAGAAACACTGCTATTGATGCACTTTTTCTAGATCTTATTAATTACAAGTATCCTAGCTATTGATTAATCCAGTCACACCCAACAGAGGTCGATTTAAGGGGCTGAGTTGTCATCGCAAGAGTTCTCTCCATATCCAGGATTGAACTCGATACCAATTATCATAAAGACAAACCCATGTTGATTATGATAAATCATCTTTCAGTTTGGATGAAATAAAATCTCATTTCTGGCTGTAGGTTCACAAAGTCGTCTTAGAATATAACATGCAAACCTATTCAAAGAAATATATTTTCAATTTTCCTCTACCATGTTCAATAATGTTAATGATAGACAAATTAAAATATGCCACTTATAACTAACAGGTAATAAAAATAAGGAAAAGTTAGCTATAAATCCCCAATTAAACATTTATTTAAATAATGGAACATGATATCATAAAAAGGCATGAGGTCCTTCATTGTAAATTACATATTTGTTCATTCTGCATACTAGAGAAGGTAATTGTATATTCGGAGAGTCCACTTTCTCAAGCTTTTTTTGCCATCTAATTTTTGTCAAGTCGATGCTTTTTCGTTCTTATTGTATCTTTGTTGTTTACCTCCTTATTTATTTTTGTATCTTTAGTTAACCAACTTTATTTTGAGAAATATTAAAACAAGAGAATAATCCATGTTGATAGACCGGTCTGTTAGCCCCAATGATTAGGGTTGGGCTATGGGTGTTAGAGTCTCCTTCCATATTTGGACTTACTCAGACTAGCCATCTACCAAATATATTAAGGAAAACCTCACAAAAGCAGTTAATAAGTTGCTATGTAACAGCTTAATTAGTTGAACTTTTAAGTTGAAATAATAGTTTCAAAATTTTCACTCTCATTCAAAAGTGGATTACATTTTCACTTCACATGGTAGAATGTTGAAACTTGAAACTTGGTCCTTAAAATTGGTCAGTACTGAAAGTTGAAACCAAAGAGCCAAAAGAGGCTAAGTAGTAAGTACCAATTGGAAGCGATGGATGAGACAATGAAGGTGTAACATCCCAAATTTTGGACCTTGAGAATTGAAAATAAGCCTAAAATAGGCAGACAACTTAGCCCAGTTCGGGAAGAGTCCCAAGAATGTCGAGAGTTAGGAAGCCCCTCTGGGACTAAGTAACTCGGCTATATGGGTCAGTGGACCTAGTATGTATAAGCCGTAGAATTAAAGTACCAATGAAAAAGCGACACAAAAGACCTATACGGTGTAAATCCGGTGGAAAAGATGTAATCTAAATATGTGTTGAGGTATAGGACAATTAGTTTAGCAAAAGTATGCCGGTATAAGTAAGTATTTGGTATTTTCAGGGCAGGGATGCCCTGCGTTTTTGGAGGAAGGAAATAAGAAGGGAAGAGTATTCAAGAAGCCAAGCAAAAGTCAAAGGTAATGATGATTTGCAGGACACGCCCAAAAATCTGGATTTTTGTCTCCGACCAGCGGCTAAGTTTTGGGAATAAGGGAACGATTTGAACCTAGATGACCTTGGGCATTATTTTTATGGTATACTAGACATTATAAGGGTTCAATGGCCGTTGATTTCATGTCAATCTGAATTTTTTGGAATTAATTAAAAATCTTTGAAGTCAGACCAAAATTTCTAGAAAATTCTGGTCTTGGGTGAAATTTATGGAGTTTGAAGTAAAGTTTGTATATGTCATTGAAAGTGTGATAGTTTGCTGTAATCTGGGGCTGCAACACATGTGGAACATATTTCAAGGAGTGCCAGGTAGTAACTGTTAACTCACATATTCTATGTTGCTCTTGTATGTCTGTTTTTCCATGATTGAGGATGCAAGGCCGTAGGGCTTAGTAGACTGTGTGTTCTTAGGTCGCTACCGAGCTTGAGATGCATTCAGGGTAGTTGAGGTTAAAGTCCTTGGCTACTATGTTTAACCTAGGACTGAGGATCCGGGGTCTATCTTAAGAGATGGCTCGACGGTATGCGTGCGTTCGAGGCTTGCCTTGGTAGGGCTGCTCGATGGAACGTCGTTGTGATTGTGATATGATTCTGAATGCATATTTGTGGTATGTGTGCCATTGTGATTTTTTCCTAATTATGGTCTACTTGCATGCATTGTGTACATATTATACTTGAGTTTGACAGTTACTCTAGGGTTCAACTTTGAACTCCAGAACATTTTGAAGACACAAGGGTAAGGTAGTAGCTGCTGGAGAAGTTGAAGAAGGAAGGGCTTGAGGCGGAAAGATGAAGAAATAAAGGATGCCCTGTTGCTTTCTTGTACTTCTATATTTGGGACGACTGTATGATTTATACTCACTGTTTAATATTTGTTTTGGATGATTTTACCGTTAACCCTACAGGGATTACTTTATGTTTTTGTATGTACTTTTACTAGTATATTGTAGTTGTCCAAACTGATTATATGCTCTACCACGCCCACTCTGATATATGACTAAAAGGATTAATTAACAAATGAAAAGTAATAAGCGAAAATGATCCCTCTAACTCGCCACCCGAGAGGGTGAGGCCAGTAGGGGTGTAACAGAAGGGAGGTTTCCAGGAAGTTGCATTTCATTTTAAAGGCAAAATTGGTGGGAAAGGTAGGAGTGAACACACCATCATCAATGTCCTCATGCTCCTATATTGTTGGTCGATTTCCTTGATGGCAAGTGAACCAGTCGAACAAGTAATAAAGTGTAAGTAGAGTTGTAAGAACCGGCTGAACCCAAGAGGGGGGTGAATTGGGTTCAGTATAAAAATTTAGGAACTTTGAAAATCTTTTTGCAATGAGTTTGTATGACAAGAAAGAGTTATAAAACAATAGATAGTCATTCAAACATATATGCCGGAAATATAAGAGATAAGGGAAGAGAATATGCAACCGAGATTTATCCTGGTTCGGTCCAATCCTTGGCCTACGTCCAGTCCTCAAGCTCCACTTGAGATTTTCAATCCACTATCCTCTTGTTTAATCCGGCACAAGAGAAGCCTTTACAAACCACAAGTTCACCCAGGCACTTGTGAAGCCAAATCTCTCACCGAGATACTCCCCCTTACACAATGTAAGGTTACAATGTGTTTCTCTCTCAAGATCACCCAATCTTGAATAACTCTCGAAGAATAGAATGATTACAATAAATCTTCTCTCTTAGAAGTGAATAGATAAACACTGAGGATCAAATACAAATCACTTCACTCTCTAAGTTATCTAAACATGAAAAACAGAGTGCAAATGATATGAGAGCGAGTATCGCATGTTGGAAGTGTAAGCTTGTTTCTCCACGTTTTTTCTGCTTGAATATGTCCTCTTTTATAGGTAGGGAACTTCATATGACCGTTTATAGCCGTTGCCTATCTCAGACAAGGTTTGGGTTGAGCTTTGGTCTTCTTCTCTCTCTTATTCCAGCTGATTAATTGATCTGAGGTGGCTCTCTGGAAATTTGCCCGTTGGAGAAGAGTTTGCTTGATGAAGAAAGTATTTTTGAACGTTGAGAATGCGTGCTCAGATGGATTAACCAAAAAGAGGTTGGTTTATCAAGTGCAATAAATGCACCGAGCACCTTTTTGCTTTTTGCCTTGATCTTCATTAATCTTCATCTCGTGCTAACTGAAATTCACTCAATAAACTTGTTAAACATATCTGGGAACATAAGTGAATGATTTATGAAAGCAATAGGATCAAACAAGAGTGATTTGCAAATTCGTGTAATTCAAAAATCAGTTTTTACCGTTGTATACTCGAGTATGTTCATGTATACTCGAGTATGGCACTGTGTACAAGTGACCATACTGCAGTATCCAATGGGATACTTGAGTATGTAGCTTTCAGAGTAAAACCAACGTGACTTGTGTTTGAAAAACAAGATCTATACTCGAGTATGTAAGTGGCTTACTCAAGTATGGCACTGTTTGTGTGAAAAATTCTAAGTTCAAAATGCCTCTATACCGGAGTATCCATTTGTATACTTGAGTAAGCAAGAACAAGTTCCAAGTTGAAAAACAGTTTTAGAGCTCAATACTCGAGTATGAAAACCATTACTCGAGTATGCATTAGTTATAAAATGTTTGGAGCTCTCTCGTAAGACTCTATACTCGAGTATGCATACATTTACTCGAGTATGCAACTTTGTTTGAAAAATACTTTTGCTCTCTGGAAGTCCAATACTCGAGTATGGCTACCCATACTACAGTATTGACTTAATTTGAAAAACCTTGGTTGCTCTCTGGATGGACTTTACTCGAGTATGCATTCCTATACTCGAGTATGCACTTAAGTTCAACAAATTTGATTGCTTTCTTGAAATTATCTGTCAACTTTCGAGGGCCATATCTCCCTGGTATGAACTCCGTTTTGGTCTGTTCAACTCTTGATGGAAAGCTCTTTAAGTCTATTTTCATATACCACTGATTTTAGCTCAATCGGATTTGTAGTTTGTGATATACACTCAAAACAATGAAGCTTGGTTTGCTGTGTGGCGTGGATTTCACTGTCAACTTCCACAATTCATAGCTCCTTGATCTGAACTCCTTTGGGCTTGAATTTTATATTAAAATGACGCATTGGGAGTCTAGTTTCATATGCCACTGGTTTTACTTCAATCCGATCTTTGGTTTGGGAGATATCATCGAATTACCAGACCTCGCCCGTGCTGAACGTGAAACAGAGTTGCTGAAGAGCTGATCACGCTGCATACTCGAGTATACACTTGCATACTCGAGTATGCACTTGCATACTCGAGTATTCACTTGGATACTCGAGTTTTCCTTGTCCAGAGACGCCAGAGGTGAGTTTTCACTTGCATACTCGAGTATTCACTTGCATACTCGAGTATTGAGTCCCAAACTCGAGTTTTGTGTTCCAAACTCGAGTTTTCTCATCCTGAAGCTGATTTTAACTTCAAATTGAGCCATTCCAACTTCCATATGACCTTGGAAACCTCTAGCATCAATCTTAGAACTTGAATAATGATATCTTCACTTCATACAACAAGTTCTTCTTTCTTTCTTCTCTTTCTCTTGATCATTCTTTAACATTTTGACTTCACATCTTCTTTCTCTAATTCAATACTTCTTTATTGATTTTCTTGTTGATCGTTCTCCATCATTCAACTTGGACTCATCATTCTCTCGCAAGTTATACCTTCTTCAATATCTCCTCTTCTTCTTGAATAACCTCTATGATTCAACTTGAACTAATCTACATTAAACATAGTAGTTAGTCAATGTAGGAGATAACTATATTACTCAATCTTTTTGCTTTCAATAATGACATCCATATAAGACATCATCAAAACTAATCATAACCAACAAGGGTATCGTCCCACAGAGACTGAGATACCGAAAAGCGACGCTCAATTGCTGTAATAGTTGTGTGAAATAGAAAGTAAAACTGATTGAATTGGGGGGGGGTTTGTGGTTACACTAAATAAAAAGAAAGTAAAAAGAGTTCTGTAGTCGTAAGAAGATATCAGTAGGAAAGTAGGCTGAACTCGGAATCCTTCTTAAGCATATCAATCCCCCAGTTGCTTGATATGTTGTTATAGCATTTATACTACACAGCTTCAGTAATGCTACAGCATAGATACTATTGACAATGCTATTCAGCTAACCCACCACTATAGTCTATCGAAACTTCCGCGTCCGATACGTGCAATACTAACTTTACTTCTCCCATATGCCTATGGCAATTTTCTAGTTAGATTAACATTACAAAGCAAGGTGTTATGGTTATGAGTGGTAGACCCATTCCTGAATGAAAGTGGAGCTATATACCCAAGAGGGGGGGTGAATTGGGTATTTTAAAAAAACTTTGTAAATTGCTCGTTTTTAGACAACAAAAACAGAGATGAATAGAGTAAGGGAAGAACAGTGAACACGAGATTTATACTTGGTTCGGTCTTAACAACTTGACCTACATCCAGTCCCCAGACTCTCTAGGATTTTCACTATCACAAAGATTACACACTCGTACTTAAAGAGTAGTTCTCTCTCTAGAACTCACTCCCCCTTATAAGTTGTAATCAATGAATTCCCAAATCACCAAGTCCCCTTGACTTGTGATTCTTTTCAATAAATGATTTACGTATAAAATCTCTCTCTAAGAGTGGATAATAATAAACACCGAAGCTTATAATGTCAAAAGACAAGATACAAGTGAAAATAGAAAGGTAGTTGAAGAACTTGAATGCTTGTTCGTTTTCGATGTAGTAGTTGTTGAGAAGAAATGAATGCAACTCTATTTATATCCGATAGCATTAATAGACCGTTGCATTGATAATAAGACCGTTGAAGATGATCTCAGAAGTTGTGAGTTGCTTAGGTCTTCTTCTCTTTCTAAAACTCCTTAATCCAAATTGGCCGGATGGTCGAGTTGACTCTCTCGCAAATCAATCCATTGGAGAAGATGTTGCTTGATGTAGAAATCATTCTTTAATGCTTTGCAACCGTGTGCAGATGGATTAACCAAAAGGATGCAAGTTTCGGGTTGAGCATTTAATGTTCGATATCACTTTTACTTTTGCTTTAAACCTTCGATAAATTTTCCTTAATCTGCATCGAAACTCACTAAAAGGATGGTTAAACATATCTAGAGCCAATAGAGATTAATCATGGAAAGCATTGAGATCAAACACGAAGGCATAGCAAAATCGACACATTCGATTTTCAGGCAACGTCTAGAAACTTGGAGGCTTGTTCACAAACCTCGAGGTTTGGTCATTTAAGGTTGAAAATGATTTAAGACCAAAACCTCAAACCTAGAGGTTTATAATAAAACCCGGAGGTTTCTCATGATGCAATACACAAAGGTTTCTCGAGCTTACTCCAAACCTCGAGGTTTTCTCGAAACCTCGAGGTTTCACATTGTGAGTGAAACCCAAAGCGAAACATGATGGGAGCAAACCTGGAGGTTTCTTAAGGAACCTCGAGGTTTTAGAATGAGTGAAAGTTCATTTGCTCTCGGAACTCACAAACCTCGAGGTTTGTAACAATACTCGAGGTTTTGCCCAAACGTCAAAGTTCTTTGTTTTGACCCAAAACACAAACCCGGAGGTTTCTATGGAAACCTCGAGGTTTTCAAACATACGAAAACCATTAGCTCTTTGGAAGCCGAGAAATCTGGAGGTTTTCGTCAATACTCGAGGTTTTACATTTAATTTCAAATTTTCAGTTTGGCGCCAAGGCATAACCTCGAGGTTTTGTTGTAAACCTCGAGGTTTCACAACTTGGTGTGAAACCGAGTTTTCTCTGGAAGTTCAAAACCTCGAGGTTTCTTAATAAACCTCGAGGTTTCACATAATTTTGTGAAATCCAATTTTTGCAAGTTTAAACATAGAACCTCGATGCTTCCTTTGTAAGGCCAAACCTCGAGGTTTCGGGAAAACCTCGAGGTTTGCTCTCACTCGGGATTTTCCAACTTCGAGAGCAAATCCTCATTCTTTGTTCACAATTGTTGGCAATCATCAAAATCTTTTAGAGAACCAACACTGAAGCCTACAATAATAGGTCAAGCCTTGCACCAGCCTTCCTAGCAATCACTATTTCTCAGAGGTCTAACCCCTACTCCTTGCCAGTAAGCCAAGGCCACTGATCTAGCCCTTAGCTTCAGTTAATCGACAATGAATGCAGATCTATGTATTCTACCAGGTTTTAAGTCTGGGAATCTATAGTAGGGTTGTCTGTTTTAACCTCAACGGGTGTTAATTTAAACCATGTAGGGTGTTTACTTTAACCGCACTATCGTGTTTCGGAGCCGTTGGCCGGGATCGTAACCGAGATAAGGGAAAATTGCCACATGTTTAGTCAAGGTGTTGAAACGCTAAGCTTAAACATTTTGACCTGATCAGAGTCAAATGACAATTCAAATACTTAAATCGGGGCGAGCGTTGACTCGTCAATTCTGCGAAGGCCAGTAAATGGCAATTTCGTCGAGCTCTAGACCTAGGCTGGTTAGCCCTGGTGTTAAATCATTTAGATGTGTTGTATATATGACTGGTTTTAGAGACCTCGGTGTAATGCTTAAGCGATCAATAGTGCACATTAGCGAATCTCCATTGAGGAATCCTTCATTAAAATAAACTCCTCCAAGGAGCTAATAAATAGTTCAATGAAATCTTAACAACATAAATTCTGTAATCAAAATACTGAAATTAAGAAATAACTGAGCTCCAAACAGGGTGTATCTGGCGCTGTTCATGAATTCTGGGCCGACATCTAGCTATGGTAGATTTTGAGTTTATCATCATTCCATGTTCTCTTCACTGGCTTCCTTCAATCTGTTGCTGCTGAGATGGTCATGATACAGCTTGACTCGGCCATGTTTTGCTGGATCACGGTTCTATGATTGCTTGTACCTTTCGTACTTGCCAATTTGGAGAGGATATCCGCCCTAGTGTTTTCTTCCCTTGGAATATGGGTGACAATCACCTCTTGGAACTCCGCCATGATTTCCTTAGCTTTGTTGAGATACTTAGCCAAGAGTGGACCTTTCATTTGATACGTGCCCTCGATCTATGCAGCGACAAGTTGTGAGTCAGTGAAAACCTTGACGCGCTGGGCTCCATTCTCTTTGGCTTGGAGCAATCCGGAGAGGAGGGCTTCGTACTCGGCTTGGTTGTTTGAAGTCGGGAACTTCAGTTGAAGGGAGTGTTCTACGGCCACGCCCTCCGGGCTTTCAACTATGATCCCTGCTCCACTTCCTTTAGCATTGAAGGAGCCATCCACGTATACCTTCCACGCTTGACCGTGATGGGCGTCGGTCGTATCTGCCGGGGTGAGCTCCCTGACGAAGTTCGCCAATGCTTGTGATTTGATGGCGTTTCGGGCTTCGAAGGTGATGTCAAACTCAGACAATTTGATTGCCCAGCTGGTTATTCTTCCGGCGAGGTCTGGTTTGTGCAACACTTGCCGAATTGGTTGGCTGGTTCTGACAACTATCCGATGTTCTTGAAAATATGGCTGAAGTCTTCTTGCTGTTGTTAGCAGCGCGAACACCACTTTTTCGAGCTTTTGATACCGGAGTTCTGAACTCTGCAACGCCTTACTCACGAAGTAGATCGGTGTTTGACCGGCCTCAGTTTCCCTCACGAGGGTCGCGCTTACCGCCTCTTCTCCTACTGACAGGTATAAGATTAAAGGCTCACCAGGTTCCGATTTTGCTAGAACTAGATGGGTTGTCAAACACTGCTTGATATTCTCAAATGCCGCCTCGCAGTCCGTATTCCAGCCTCCCTGAGTTTCCTTTTTTAACAGCCTGAAGAGAGGGAGTGCATTCTCGGCCGATCTTGGTAAAAATCGAGTAAGGGCTGCAAGTCGGCCTATTAACTGCTGAACTTCTTTCGTAGTCCTCGGGACTTGCATTTCTAACACTGCCTTGCACTTATCAGGATTTGCCTCGATTTCGCGGTTTGTTAACATAAAACCTAGGAACTTCCCGGTCGGAACTTCAAACGCGCATTTGGCAGGGTTTAACCTGATCCGGTGCCTTCTCAATTTCTCAAAAGTCCGCTCTAGGTCTCGGATGTGATCTTCTGGGTCTCTTGACTTCACGATCATGTCGTCAATGTAGACTTCTATGTTTCGCCCGATCTGGTCCTCAAAGACTCTGTTCATCATTCGCTGATAAGTGGCTCCAGCATTCTTTAGTCTGAAAGGTATAACATTGTAGCAGTAATTGGCCTTGTCGGTCATGAAGGCGGTCTTCTCTTAGTCGTCCGGATGCATGGCTATTTGATTGTAGCTGGAGTAAGCATCCATGAAAGATAGCAACTGAAAGCCGGCCGAGCTGTCGACCAACTGATCAATATTTGGCATTGGATAGGAATCTTTTGGGCAAGCTTTGTTTAAGTTGGTGTAATCCGTACATACCCTCCATTTGCCATTTGCTTTAAAACCATAACCACATTAGAAATCCAAGTTGTGTACTGTATTTCTCTGATGAACCCTGCCGCCAAGAGCTCCGCGACATGATTCTCCAGAGCCTTCTGTCTATCGGCTGCGATGTTTCTCTTCTTCTGTGAGACTGGCGTCGACCTCGGCCGAACGGCCAGTCTGTGACAAGAGAAACGTGGGTAGATTCCCGGTATCTCGGAAGACGTCCATGCGAAAACATCTTGGTTCTGCTTGAGGAATTCAATCAATCAGATTTTCAGATCGGCACTCATTGCTCCGCCGATTTTGGTGGTCTTTGAAGAATCCTTTCCTAGGACCAACTCCTCTAACTCTTCTTCTGGCTCTGGGCATGGGACCTCGAGCTTGTCCCGGAGGTCAAGCTCTACCATGTTTACCAGTCGTCAGGGCTTCCTGTCATTTTCGGCGTTGGTTGAGATTTCACCTCTACTGAGCCGAGGTGGCGATGAGGGTCCTCCTTCCCCACCTCGAACAATCTTGAAATAACATTGCTGGGACTCTTTCTGGTCCCCGGACACCACTACCACTTGGTTATTATTGCTAACCAGCTTGAGTTTCTGACGCTTTGTAGATACCAACATGCCCCAATTATGGATGGTCGGTCTACCCAATATAACATTGTAGGGGGAAGGGAAATTGGCAACTATGAATCTTACCCGTTTTGATTTAAACGTTTCCTTAGTCCCTAACGTCAATTGGAGGTCAATGTAGCCTTTGGGAAGTGAGCGCTCTCCGTTGAACCCTATGAGGGTCGTTTTGTAAGGCTTCAGATCCTCTACGTCCATATGCATCCTCTTATAAGCATTCCAGCTAATGATGTCGGTTGAGCTCCCAGCATCCATAAAAATCCTTTTGACCCGACAGTTTACTAGGGTTCCTGTGATAACCAATCCGTCCTGATGTCCTGGTACTACGTCATTCAACTCCTCCCTCGTGAAGACTAACGGTGGTGGTACTAGTTTTGTTGGGTCGGCCTTGAATTTTGGGGGGTCTCTAACTGAAAGGATTTCTCTGAGGTACTTCTGACGCTGGCTTGCTGTGTCTCCTCCGCCATCGAATCCTCCGCTGCAGTGGAATTCGGCTTCTAGGAACTCGTCCTCGGAGTTTGACTTTCGTCTTTTCTCCTCTTTCCTTGGGTCCGTGACCGGACTGCTACTTTGGCCACCTTGATCGCGTTTGCCATTTTTCCTCCCTTGAGTTTTGATCACGTATTGGCGCAACTTTCCCTCTCTTATGAACCTCTCTATGGCGTCACGGAGTTCATAACACTGCTCCCTTGTGTGTCCTGGTCCGTCATGAAACGCGCAGAATTTGGATTTGTCTATAGTGGGTCAATTTCAGAGAGACCTCGGCTTCCTAATCCTCCTTATCTCTGTCTGAGTCACCTCCTTCCAAAGCTGCGCACGAGACACGTTCAGAGGGGTGTAGCTGTCGTACTTCATTTTTCCTTCGGTCCTTTCCCCTCGAGGTTGGATATCTCGGTTACGCTTACAGGAATCTTCTCTTCGTTTGTTGGTGGGATCTTTCTCATCCGGTGACGTATTCCTCTTTCTCTCGGGCTCAACGGCATTGGCTATCTCCATTTGTTCCACGTCCAAATACTGCTTCGCCCGGGTATAGAACTCGGTCAAAGTGTAGACTCGGTTCTTACAGACACTCTTAGCCAAATGCGATTATGTATCCAGGCCATCGACAAGGCAGTGCACATGGACCTCTTCAGGGAGCGAACGCACTTGCAGAGCCACCTCCTTGAATCGGTCCAAATACTTCTGCAGTGTCTCTCCATTTTTCTGCTTTATTCTGCTCAACGTGAACTAAGACTTCGGCTATTTTTTACTGGTTGCGAAGTTTAACTCGAACTTTCGTCCGAGGTCTTCGAAGTTGCGCACCGAATTATTCGGCAAAGGATGGAGCCACTTCTATGCCGGTCCGGTCAATGTTGCCGCAAAAAGCCATTGAATGACCGGGCCCTTGATGGAACGAACCCACATGAGCAGCTCGAATGTTTCGAGTGACTACGCGGATCCTGGGTCCCGTTATATTTCGGGAGATCGGCCAAATCAAATGTTTCGGTAGGGTGCAGTAGCGGTTTCTTCCGAGAACGGGCTTGCGTCGAGGCCGGTCAGGTATTTCATCTTATACTCTCTGGGGGATCCTCGAGATCGAGGTGGTCTCCCCGCATCTCGGTCTTCACCCTCCGAAGTCCGTGGCTGGGCTGTTCTCTCCTCATCTCGGTCTTCCTCTTCTGCGATTCGTCTCAGGCGTAACTTTTTCAAGGCCGAGCTTGATGGTCGATGTCGTCCCGAACCCGTTCCCTAATTGGTCCTCCCGGCGTCTCGCCGTGGTGGGCTCGGTTCTCCGCTGTCGGAAGGACTACTAGAGTCGACCGTCGTCTTTTCTCTTTGTCCGCGCGAGCTTTCACATCCTCCTCTCTGGAACACTTTTTCAAACTTTTTGAATTGGTCGTCCATCATCTGCTGCATCACTCAGAGATCTTCCGTGCGCTGAAGGTCATCCCGTTTTTCCTTGTTCTCGAACCTCCTAAGCATCGACTCCTGCGTCCTCTGTAGGATGTGGATATCTGGGCTCGGAACCGTGGTCTCCTTCGTTGTCGCGCCATGCGTTTTTTTGATAATGGGAGGGGAAGACGCCGTGTCTGAAACGTTGCCCTCAAGAGTATCTTCATGACGTGGTGGATTTTGATCATGATGTTGACCTACATCAGCCTGTGGTTGATTAGGCTGAAGATTCCAACTGTTGCTTCTAGTATTAGCCATCGGTAGTCACGGGAATCGTAATTTAACGTCCCCACGGACGACTCCAATGTTCTGGTGTAGAACACAGATGTCCAGCCAAGGGCTGGTACTTTTATCTTGGATCAATGGGCTCAGTCTGAATATCTAAAGAGAAGATACTCAGAGGAGCTTGGGATCACTGTGCACGAAATATAGGGGGTGGTGTGTGTGCACAGTGTGGCAGAATGTAAAGTAGTTATGAGTTAGAACGTATGCACCTTATCAGTGGTCCTCTGTATTTATAGGGTTTACCGTAGAGGATATCTCGGGCGTGCATGATCTCCGAGGCGAATATCTAGGAAAGTATATTGCGCAGATATAGTACAGATACTCCTATATTGCTGCTGGATAGAATCCCCCTATAATATAGGATCTCCCTATATTATAGGTGAGCTGTAATCTTTAGTGTATCTTCAGTTGGGCCATTCCGGCATTGGGCCGTAGTATAGGTCCGTAACAGGATTGAATTAGAGATTGATTGAAATACAAAAATAAACAAGTAATGTGAAAAATATAGGAAGAATCTCATATAAAGATATTGAATTACCCAAATTCTAATTTGGATTACTAAACTTAATAAATTATTAATTAGGTTATGTGACATAATTATGGTTTTAAAATTTAGGCCAAATTACCTCTATATCCTTTAGTCATTAAAAAAATTGGAGACAAAATAATAGCTCTTACCCACCAACCTTTCAAGCATCTGATCAATGAAGGGTAAGGGAAAGTGATCTTTCCTAGATGTTTCATTCAATTTCCTAAGTCTATACATACTCACCAAACATTTTGCACCCTAGTAGGTATCAATTCATTTTACTTATTTTAATCATGAGGATGATGAGGAGGAGGAGGTTGCTGGATATGAGGAAGGCGGAGGTGGTTATATTTGAGTAAGAGATGAAGGTTGGTGACTTGGTGTACACAGAGGCAGACCTATGTGTATCATTGGGGGGGGGCAAGTGCCCCCCAAAAATTTGGGACTTTAAAAAAAAAATTAATAGGTCTCATATAGGAATAGGCTGCGATATTAAAGAATAATACATGTTTTTTCATTCGAAGGTGCGGCATTTCTATATTTGCGCCTATTCCTATATCTTGGATTTCCATTAGCATTAGTATTATTTGTCTACTTATCTTGAATTAATACATGTTTTCCTATATTTCGCACTATTCCTATATCTTTGATTTCCATTAGCATTAGTATTATTTGTCTACTTTCCTTGTATTATTTTTATTGTACTATACTTTTTTTATTAAAATATATGTACTTGAACTTATTAAGTGTCCACCCTTCATTATAATTTATGTAGTTGCATTTCTAACCGTATTTAGCCTTGCTTTTCTAAATGACAGGTTTGTAAAATAATTTCCTCTCTTATTACATTATCAATATTCACTTGATTTCATAAATATTTTTTTGTATATTTTTTTCTTATTTATATTCTTTTGTTTTTTAATGCATTTAAAACTTTCCTTTAAAAAAAAAAAAAAAAAAAAAAAACCCCCCACCGATTGTGCCCCCATCTCTAATTTTTTAGGTCCGCCACTGGGTGTACACACGCCTCACACCCACATGTGCACACAACAAGCGCGCGCACAAACTATAAGGGCGCAGCTTCTCTCCAGTAACATACAAAATCCGCATGCCTTGCTCATCCACTTAATGAATGAGCATGAGGGGCATGCGGATTCAGAACAGGACCACGGAGGGGATGAGAACAGCCATTTTATTTTTATTAATTAGTACTCAGTATTACTTGATGGGAAGATATCATATGCATTTACAGGCTCTCAGAATGCCACCAGCAAACTTGTATTTTTATCCAAACCAAAAGTTATTCATAAACCAATGGAGGTTGGGCTCTCTAACGTGGCAAACTAAAGTTTGAATCCCTATTGGTAGAAGTAGCAAAATTTAGTACCCAACAATACCTCAAACAAGATTACCTTTAATAGGTTGATACTTGTATCTAGCAAAAAAAAGTTATTCATAAATAATTAAAGGGAAAATGATAAAAAATATCTTCAAAAATACAAAAGGACATAATGGATACTTGAATTTCAGAAATTTCTATGAAGGTATGAAATCCCAAATTGGAATTTTGAAAATAAGGAAAAATACAAAATTTAAAGGAAAAGACATAAATGCCGCTTATTTTGAAATATAAAAAAAAAAGACCCCACTATACAAAGCTCCCCATCGAAGACCCCACTAGCGATGCAGGACTCTATAAAAAGTTATTTTTAAATAATTTAATATTTTATTAATATAAAAATAATATTTTTATAAAACATCAAATATGAGCTAGCTACCAACCACCAGAATATTTTAGGGCAAGTAGTGAATGTGGGATTTGAACCCCAAACCACTTGTGTCCTAAGATTATAGGTGACCATTAAGCCGCTAAAAATTATTTATGTTATGATGCCAAACAAATATATAAGTTACCTTAACTTTAATGCTAGCCCAGTCCTAATTTTTTAGTAGGCATTCGCTATATTTCATTAGATTTTACCAACTTATGTATATCAAGTAACAATGCCACTCTTTCAATCCATTCCCAACTTTTATATAGGTATAGACTATATTTCACTAACTATTACCAAACGTAATTTACTAAGTATCTAGGTCACCATTTCATCTCATTCCTAACTTTTGTATAAGTATTCGCAACATTTTATTAGATTTTACTTAAATGCTTTAAAACTCGTTTCGCTCACTGTCTTCTTAATCTCCTTTTTAGTCAATTGATACAATCTTCAACATTATAAGAGTAACAGTATGGTTTTAAAGCCATCTTACTTACTACCACACAAGTGTAGATAAATACAAATGACAAAAAATAGTGTTAGTTAAAGATATAAACATACATGCAAATTTAATTCTGTGGGGAGTTGTGGAGGAGAGTGTAAGCCTTAGCGTAATAGTAAGGTTACTACTATATAACCCGGAGGTCGAAGTTCAAATCTTGAAAACAATCTCTAGAATTATGGGGTAAGCTATATACATCTATCCCTCTTCAAACAACATTTAGTAAGAGCCTTGTACATTGGGACACCCACATTTAGTAAAAGCCTTGTACACTGGGACATCTTGAATGGGGCTCTGATAGAACATAATTGTTGGGTAGCGGTGTGTCAACCACCCCATCACACATACCGGTCCAACCATAGATGAAAGTATCAAAGTAAGAAAGGGTCCAGTCTCCACCAGAGTGGAAAAAAACACAGCGCAAAGGAAAGAGATGGAGAAGTTGAGATAACAAGAATATGCACTTCGTTTAGTGACCAGAGAGAGAACAATGTGAGACGCTCCAGAGTTGGGGTCAACAGGATCCCCCTGATTGCTGCATGAGTGATTTCTCCAAGTATTTAACTTACACAGCATATAAGAAACTCAAACAGTAAGACATACAAAAGCCACAATATTTTCATTATGATACATTCTATATATATACATACACACACAAGTAAACCATAGAGACGAGGCCCGTGAGTAAAATTTTTGGGTGAAAGTGAAACTCACGAATAATTTCATTATTAATTTTCAAGCATATACGTGTAAGTTACATAGATTTATTACATCCCAGAGAAAATAAGCAAAACTAGTGACATGAATGATACTGTTACATTGCCTCCTGGGTAATTTAGATATTTGTGCCTGTCGAAATAAGCAACCATGGTAGATACGGTTGGAATAGATTTCATTTGAGAGTTTGAAAAGCACTATCTTGTTGACGAGTACGCTGTCTGCATTACCACAAAGTACAGCTGATAACAAAATACCACAACATGTGATTCAGGCAGCGCACCGTTTTGTTCTCTTGTTTAGAACATCTTTCCAGTGCCATCCTGTTGAGGAACAGATTGATCAACATCCATTCGACGCCACTTCCCTACCAACGGAGCCAATTGATCGACTTTGTCATACAAGCCAAGTAGGCCACCTGTGTGAATGAAAAGAATCTTTCTCCCTTCCCACTTCTTGGGATTCTCAGACATATCTTTCAACATTCCATAAGCAGCTTTTCCGCTGACAGTGTATTAAAAAACATACATACACTTGAGTAAATAAGACAACATTCACATCAACATTATTTCCATCATAAAGTTCCCCATTTTTTTTTTTTTTGTTTGGGGGGGAGAATCTTTGAAATTGTAAGTCCAAAACATGAACAAGCATGATATGATTTTCCAGTTCTTATTTATACTAACTAATAAGCCAATAATTGTTCCACCATCTTAGAGGCTAATTAATTACTCTGAGGCTAATCCCTACAGAGAAGAGATGAATGATGCTAGTGAACGCTTGAACATATTCGACATTTAAGAGATAAATACCCGTATACTGGGTCAAGAATTACACCAGTAGCTTTAGAGATTTCTTTTACACAATTAAGCTCCTCTGAGGTGTTCATTGCGTAGCCAAGACCTTTGGCCTGTCAAAAGCGTAAGAAATATAGTTGATTTTTTGTTCATCAATGAATAAGCAAACTTATCCAAATTACCAAGCTAAGTTTTGACTATCATATTTATTTTGGACTTGATAAAAACTTGAATCTGAATTAGTCAGTAGTACCAAATATCAAAGTTGCACCAGAATTAAAAAGACACTTACAACTTGTTAACCAAAGAAGGTCTCTAGGAATTTGATTGTTGATTTCTAAACTAGGACAAGATCCACCTTTCCCAGCAAGAAAGAATATTGTGGTATAGATGCACATATACACTAAAAGTAAAATATTTAATTTATATCCTTGTATGTATATTTTTTTAGAAAAAATTAGACAACGCAGTACTGAACCCTTTACATGCTGATTTTGCTTATTGCATTTCATCATTTTGTTTAATGATGTTCTGTATTTTTCCAATCACTTTTCATATTATTCTCCTGATATATCTGTGGATGCAGTGTGAATCGCAGTTTGCACTTAACATGCTAGAATATTGAAAACAAGTAAATTAGCAATGCCAAATTATGTATCAGCTTATGCTTGCCTTATGTCAAATTAATAAAGGCTCAAACAGACCAAAAATTAATTTCATTTAATAATTTTACATCCTTTCTTTATAACAAGGCTTATTTTTAAAACCCAGCCACTGGGTAAATGAGTAGATATTGCAGTTTCCATGAGTGTAAATTTTTGCCCCTTGAACACCTTTAGAATCAGGGCAGAAAACTCCAGCAGGAAGGCCAAGCAATATCATGTATACATTATCAGAACAGAAACAACCAAATCTTATCAATCAGAAAAAATTTGACCTCTTCTACTTTACCAGGATACTCACATTTTGTATATGAACAATATCTCGTGAGTTAACACCAGCTTCAAGTCCATCAAGGAGCCCTTGGACAAAGTCATAGAAGTAATCAGGGCTATCACAAACAGAGAAGGCATGCACCTACAACCATGAGGAGAATTAAATGATATTTTTGGTATGCAATAACATGAACCAAGATTTTCCTAAATAAAGACATACTCTAGCTTTCAATGAACTCAATGACGATCCCAAAGACAGACCAGCAATTGAACCCCCACTGAGAATGAGGAAAAAAACAAGATGATGAGTAGATGAAATCATTATAAACCATGACTTAACAGATCAAGATCTTTTGAAATACAGTTCACTATTCTAATACATCTTAAATCACTTTCTCCAGGATATTTGGCTGTAAGTTGATACTATAAATACAACTAATTTAGAGGAACCTAAACTCACCTATCCTTGTACTTTTGCATCTAATTGCAATGAAAGCCTGAACTAAAAAAACGTTGCAATGGACATCTTGATCCATTTACAGATATGAATGACCCTCTCCATCATTTGAAAAAAATGCCTTTGTCACTTGACAATATACCAAGCCGAGGCTCATTAGAGTATCCTAGATTGATGTAATAAAAGCCTCTTTTAATATAAATACAGTCCTATGAAAAAAAAATTGTCTGTAACCAAGAAAAAGATATATCAAGCGAGCAGAACTCAACCTGCCACATGCTACAACAATATCATCAAACTTAATATTGCTAGGCCCTCTTTGAATCTGCTGCTCAATCTCTCGAACTGCCTGAATATAACCCCTGAATAGAGTAAATCAAATCAAATACGTGAGTTTGATAGATAATATAATGTCCAAAATTCTGAACATAGAGTACAATGCAATTCAAAACTCTCCTCAAGCTCTTGCAATTTAATTGAGTGAGAAATATTAAACACCTCTGTCACTGGTGGTACTCATTAAACAATAAATCAAAACGGAAATGTCATTAGTTTGTATCCCTCACGATTGTCGATTCAACTTTCAAATATGACCCCAAAGTATGTTAAGTCAACCCCTTACTAAATTGGCCATCTATGGACTTATGCAATGTAATTGGAACTTCTCAGCATAACTGGGATTGACGTGAGATTTTATATTTTAAAAAGAAATGAATTTGCAAATGTTCCATTTCAATAATATTGGCTAATGGAGAATAAAATTCAAGTTATGAAGATGCTTTCATCATCTGCATAGACATTAAGAACTAGTTTGGGTGACCAAACTAGTTTGGCTAATACAGACATGCCCTAAATTATAAACTAGTTTTGGCCAAAACAACCAATTTTGGGCAGCAAGAAGCATGACAACACACACTTAGGACCTAGTTTTGAGGGGTATAATATCTCCTTTTATAAGGTCCTTTTGTAATTCTAGGAAAAATTTAGAGTTGTTTCCAAATATACTCCTAACAAATGATTAAACCAGAATAAATGAGCATCTGGAGTTGTGAAAACCATTACATTTAATTAAGGGCAGAATTGGAAAGAACCAAACCCAAAAAAAAAAAAAAAAAAATCAACCAACTTTAACAACTTTCTTGATACCAATGAATTCAAAAAATGGGTCTTATAATCAGCGATGGCGGAATTATTATACACACTAAAAAGTTGCATAGACCAAACAAGTTTTTTTATTTATTTCACAAAAGGTACTCTGAACAAATATTAAATTTTCCTTTCCTTGGTGAAAAGTTTGTAACCTAAAAAGGAAAATATGTTCAATATAATTGGTTCTATGAATTAAAATATTTTTCATGCCAAATATGGGAATCAAGGAAACTAGTGCAAATTAAGAAGAGGGGAAAAGACAATCAAGTTATAGTCCCACCATGTTCCTAGAGAGTTTGATCCTCCCACAGGAATAGCATATGGCCTCCTCCCTTCCTTTATCAACCTTTCTTTTAGGATATTGACAAGTGTCTAAGGAAACAACAAATTATTCAGTAATCAACAAAAATCAACATATATTGGCCAAAAAGAAAAGACAAATATCAAAATGTAGAACCTTAGATGACTCAAAAAATAGATGCCAATAGACATAACTTGCCCCATATATGGATCACAAATCAATCCATCAAAATCAATTTATCTTTCACTAGTTGATAAGGGGATATGAATTCCCATCTACCTTCAGTAAGTACAAAATCAACAGTCATTTAAAAAAAAAAAAAAAAAAAAAAAACAATTTCCTTTTTTCTTCCATTTTTGGAATACTAACTGGTGGTGCAAATACAATGCTAGTAGAATTTAGACCAATGCTCAACATATGAACAAAGAGCAATCGAAAATACCATTGAAATGAATGGTATTTGTGAAGCTGGGGAAAAAATCAGCTTCTAGTGTTTTGATAAAACAATTTTATAAAAAATTGTTAAAGCATGTCAGTACAAACAAACATCATCAGCAGCAGTGAGGTGTACAAAGAAAATCTTTCCTAATTCTTCTCCAACAACAACAACAACAACAAAAAAAACTTCAAAGGGGCAGTTTTTGTAGCTGTTATTGTGTTGAAAATAATGATGCTGACTCAATCCAAAGCAACGATAATGTAATTTGTTCATGAACTAAAACTGTGATAAAAATGGTTGGTATCAAACAGCCAATATATTCTCACCACGGCACCAATTTTTGAATATTCTTCTTTGGATATAAGGTCAATGTGAGCTCCTGCCAAACGCTCAACTAGAAGATTGCCAGTCAGTCCAGGATCTTGGTCAGCAAGGACCTGCAAATAGATAAAGACATAAATATAATATTGGAGAACCCTATCAAACCTTATCATATTATTAGCGCAAAATGTTATTGAGATACATGAAAGATGAAAAACAAAATGTTAACCTTAGAAAGGCGCAGTATGAGATAACAGTCAAGATTTAAATACTTTGCAGCAACGGCAGTTGCGCGACAGTGATTGCTTTGGATACCTCCAATTGTAATAATGCAGTCTGCACCTTGGGCTACAGCATCTGCCATCAAGAATTCCAATTTTCTGACCTTGTTCCCACTCAACTGCATTCCTGTAAGGTCATCACGCTATATTTGGACAACTTTTTCAGTCAGTACATAGACTGGAGGGGCAAAAAAAACAAAAGAAAATACATCCAAATTGAAAATCTATCCAAGTGAATGAATATCTACAATATACTCAGAAACAGTTAAAATACATAATATAAACACAGTAAAGTCAAATGGGGTTCTATTACATCACTGAATCTTAAAACAAACGAGTATTATACAAAGTGGTAATCAAAACAGGCCTATTAACAAACAACCTCGGTCAACGCAAGACGATATACTTAAATCATACTCTATCTCCCAAATGATCTCTTGACTTTATTGATCGCGTTCTCTTCTCCGAATGACAGCAAAAGCAATAACCAACAATTTAAATAACTTAAACCCAACAAATGAATACCTTGAGCCACACCTCCGTGCCGCTTGGCAAATTAGGAAGATTCCATTTGTGAATTGGAGTGGGTCGCTGATACCAAGAAAAAGAAATTGCTTCATTTTAAGCACAACTTGAATTGAAGAAATTAAATTTTCTTGCGCGGCCTAAGCAACCAAACAGAAACTAAGTGAGAATTCAGTAACAGAGAGATTGAGTGAATCTGATTACCTGTGCAAGGGAGAAGATATGCGAAGGTAACGGATTGAGATGGGAGGCCCAGGAAGGAGGCGAGTAAGCCTGCTTGGTGAGGAAGTCGAAGCCGGATGATCGGGAAGACTCGTCTGTGTCTGTGGAGATGGCAATGGCATTGAGTTTAGCATCCATTTTCTGATGAAATATATCTTTGTTGAACTTTAGAGAAGGGGATTGTGACAGAGGAAGACCCTGGGGACTGAACGTGTGATGAACCAGAGGGTTGGGAAGATGAAGGCAGTAGTACGGGCAGCGAGTGTACAACATCTCATTCCATGCTCAGATGATCAGGTCAAGTTTACCGCAATATAATTAATTATTGATTGCTGATGTGCCTCATTTTGATCGCTCATCCGTCGCCAAATGCTAGTGGTCCATTTTTCACCTTACAAAACACCACTTAAATTTTAGGGAAAAAAAGATCCCTCTAAAAATATCTCTAAAAGAAAAATCATAAGAAATTGTTAATCTTAACAATTTCATCCGTGAGATTAACAACTTCTAATGATTTTTTTAACATCAGAATTCCTGGTAGAACTTTTTTGAAATTTTCTTAGTCTCTTAGGACCTGAGAGAGATTTTCCATAAATTTTAGATTAATAATTTTATGTTAAAATAAGTTGTCAATTATCACACAAATATACTCCTCTAGTCCTAAATAAGGATAAGGGGGAAGGAAAGAATTAAGAAAGATGAATATACTTGTTTTAAAAAATATATGTCATATTAACTAACTTAACAAACTTCATTAATCTAATCAAATTAGATAACATGTCTTATATTAAGAACTAGATAGAGTATATTACTCCCTCCTATCATAAATATAAGATAGTGTTGACCTTTTTTTTTAGATTAAGGAAGCTAAATAAGTTACTTAATCATATATCATATATTGTGTATCTTTAAATTATATATCAATTTATTAATTAACCTAATTATTTTTTAGGGAAAATAAAAATAAAAATACTCTAAAGTAATTTAATTAGCCCCTTAATCTCTCCAAAAAAGTCAACTTTGTCTAGGAATGAAATGAATGTATTATTTAGGTTAAAGTATACTTTTGGTCCTTTTATGTTTAGGTGAGGTTTTATTTTAGTCCTTTAACTTTCAAAAATATGTTTTAGTCCTTTTAAATTAACCTTGTTAACTTCACTAACAGAAAATGCTAAGTCGATATTTAAAATGCCAACTCAGCAAATTTTGAAAATACTGACAAGTCTTTTCATAAGGTTAATTTTAAAATTAAAATATAGAAGTAATTAAATTAACGAATTAAAATTGAGACATATCATATTTTAAACTTGTTGACTCAACATTTTCTCGTGAGTGAAAGTTAACGGTGTTAAATTAAAAGGACAAAAAACACACTTTTAAAAGTTAAAAGGCTAAAATAGAACATCATTTAAATTTAAAGGACCAAAAGTACACTTTCATCTATTATTTATATACTAGTGGAGTTTCGTACTATGCTAAAATATGATTATTGCTTAAATATTCACCTATTAGGAAAAAGATTTTTTGTTTGTGGCTAGGAAACATTAATTTCCTTAACAATAATCAAATTTCAACATTTATGCTTTAAATAGAATATATATGCTTTTGGGAGAATCTATGAAAAAGAACTCTAAAAATATTAAAGAAAAAAATGTGTTCCGAACATTCATAATACTAGAGAGGGGGGAAAGTCTGATTTGTCCTTTTCAAAGTTAAATGAAAATGACAAAAATGCCTTTCTGAGTTTAAAAAAGTGCTAAAATTTTTATAAGGATTTAACATGTTTTGATAGAATTTTCACAAATTTCAATTCAAAAATTATCACTTACTATAGTGGTAAGGTATTGATTCACATTTCCAACAAGGGTTTCACAAGCTCATAAACATATTGAGTTGGGTTTAACAAGTTTTGATAGAATTTTCATAAATTTCAATTAAAAAATTATCACTTACTATAATGGTAAGGTATTGATTCACACTTCTAACAAAGGGTTTCACAAGCTCATAAAATATTAAGGTGCAGTGATGCGAAGATTGTTGATTCTCGAAGTTTTGATGATAACAAGACTTAATTGTTTAAAGCCTTTTGTTGAAAAAAATTGTGTTTTTGAATCAATAAATATTAATTATATAAAGATTATAATTACTCGAGTAAGTTATTTTAGTTACTCCAATAATCCCCATCTAATGAAGTTGTTGAGTATTCACAAAATGAAAAAAAAAAAAAAAAATCGTTTGGGCAATTAGTAGAAAAATTACTTAAGTAATTCTTGGTGTTACTCAAGTAATGTCGACTTCAAAGATAAGTTCGAGGTTGCTAAATATAACTACTCAAGCAATTATAACTAGTTACTCAAGTAATATCGTTGCTAGAACAATAAATTTTTAACTTACACAAAATTACTCAAGTAGCAAAATTGTTACTCAAGTAATATTTGAATATTACTCAAATAACAAAATTATTACTCAAGTAATTTTGGTTCCAGGCGCTATTTTTCAAGGAGCAATTCAAAATTATTCAAGTAAGAAAATATTACTCAAGTAATATTTGGACATCACCGAAGTAACAAAAATGTTACTCAAGTAATTTTGGTCCCGGTCGCTATTACTCTGAGAGCTATTCCATATTACTTTCGAACTTTACTCAAGTAACATATATATGCTTTGCAAGTAATTTCGCAACAGAGTTTATTACTATTTTAAATGCTTGGGATATTACTCAAGTAACAAATGTTGTTACTCAAGTAATATCAGTCTAGTGGGATTTTAACTTGAAAATATGCGATGTTACTTTCGAACCTTACTCAAGTAACATATATATGCTTTGCAAGTAATTTCGCTACAGAGTTTATTATTTTAAATGCTTAAGTAACAAATGTTGTTACTCAAGTAATATTAGTCCAGTGGGATTTTAGCTTAAAAATATGCGATATTACTCAAGTAATTTCGAAGGCTACTCGAGTAAGATTGTTCAGAATTCCAAAACACTTCGCTAAATCATTAATCTCAATTCTAATTATTATAGGTCATTATCTATTTATTCTTAATCTCACTCAAATTCATTTCCATTATCTCTAATCATCTTTTTGAGTGGATTTTAGTTGATTAACTCTATTTAAATTGAGATTAGCCGAAAAGCTATCCGACGTGTCAAAATTATTAAATGCATCTCAGAAACAAAGCCAACAATCAGATCTGAACCTCGTAGCTGACAAAATCATTCCTTCGAGGTATATTTATTCCGGCAATTATTTTGAGTCAATTTCTGCTCAAAGTACAACGACGGCGAACACATTTAATGAAGCAACGGTCGACTGTAGCTAACGGATTTCATCTGTGCCTAACGGAAGTTTGAAGAGACTCAACGGCTATATTCAAAGCTTCACAACGACATTAATGAAGATTGGTATAAAAGCTCACCACATTCAATTCCGCTAGCTACCCAACTACTGAAACTCTATGCATTCATTTCGACTCAACTACAATTTACTGTTTCATTAATTTCACTTAATATCTTCGGATATTTCCTTGTACTTCAGTGTTTATCATTTATCTACTCAGTGAGGAGTTTAAACACTTATTTGATTACTTGTTTAGTTATTAAATCTTGAGGTTGTGGAACCTTAAGTGTAAGTGTACAATTACAGCTTGTAAGGGGGAGTAAGTCTTGGTGTGATAGGGTTATCTCGAGTACAAAGTGTGTAATTGTAACCATGATTTTGGATTAGTGAAATACCTAAAGTGTTTGGGGACTGGACGTAAGTCGAGGAGTTAGACCGAACCGGTATAATTTCTCTGTGTCATCTCTCTCTGTCTCTTCTCTGTTCTCATTGCTCATAGTCTTGGACATAGGTCAAAGATTGTTGCTTCTTTTCTTCCTTTCTACAATATGAAATATTATTAACCATCGATAAAGAAGAAATCTTTCTAATCACTTCAGGTAAGCAGGGCCTTCAAGCATCCAAAATTTGTTGGGGTTGTAAACAGTGGCGGAAGGTGGTTATGGCCAGCTGAGGCCAAAGCTGATCTTATAAAATTTGTTAGAATATATATGTGTTTATTATATGATATTTTATTTGGCCACAAATTTGGCCCCAAAGCTAATTTTTTATCTTTTTTGCAAGGATAATGTTTGTTTCATTACTCATTGGATTTGTGAGAAGAAAATAAAATTCTTGTTTGAGATACTAAAAATGTTAGTATCATCTTATATATTGTTTTGATTTATAATTATCGGTTATTATTTATTTGTATTTTCAAGATTATTTGATACTATTTAGTAAATACTCCATTTGGTCCTTATTTAAGGAACCAACTAACAATTCTCACAAGTCAATAAAAACAATTAAAGTCATTAAATTTGTCATAAAATTTAAGTAATTTTCAATATTATCCCTATTAATTACACTAAAATCTAATATAATATTAATTATTACTCTTTTTTTTGCTAAAAAAAAGAGTAACAATTAATTTTTATTAATTATTACTCTTACTCACTACTTTTTAAATTATGGGTGTACATGGGAAAAAAATATTTAATGCTATTTAGAAACAAGCAAGTGTCTTATAAAAAGGACCAAATATACTTGTTAATTGGTGTCTTATAATAAGAACTAAAGGGAGTAGTTCAATATATTTATTTTTTGACCTGGGCTAAAATTTTTTTACTGTTCCGCCCTTGGTTGTAAATGACATAGCGTTCCTAGCTATCGGAAAAGAATTGCAATAGCTAAATGATGGTGTGCAATATCATTCATCCATAGACCCGTAGGAGCTTTGGACAAAATTTGGGGGTGGGCCAAATGTGTACTCATTAACTAATTAAAATTTTTTAAGATTATATAACATTTTTAAAATATTCAGATTTATAGTAAAATTATTTTAACAATTCTAATGTATAAGATAATATGTTTATCTCTAGTATGGATGTCATATTAATTACAAAATGAGAAGATATTATGAAATTTCAAGATTGCCTATTATATAATATATCAAAACATTAAAGGTTAACAATGTAATTTATAATACAAAATTAATAAAATACTATACTAAATGAAATAATTAAAAATTACTTTCACTTAGTAATGCTCTTTGTTCTTTTAATGACTTGAAATTACAAATATCAAAACGGCCGGACTCCGCGAGCCGACCTTGTTAAGCCCCATTTGTAGCCCTCTTATTTTAGCCCCTATATGATGGGGTTATTTTTCACATAGCCCAAAATAACCCCCACTCCTCTTGGGCCACGATAGGGTGGCCCGCAGACCACCCTATTTTTTAGAAAGTGAGGCTAAAAAATTATGACATGTCAAAAATGAATTTTTTTTTTCAAGATATGATAATTTTATAATAAACATGAAAAAAATTTATAATATTTTATTTTTGAATCAAACTTTGAAAATAATGATTAACTGAATAAATAATTTTTATTTCATTTCTACCACATCATCCAAGTCATATTTAAAAATAATTTATTTAATTTTGAATAAAATAAATTATTAAGAGAAACAATGATATTAATAATTTAATTATAAAATTTTATTTTTGAAACAAACTTTGAAAACACAAATCAATTAAATCATATGAACAGTAAAAAAAACCTTATGAGCAGTAAAACAATCAATTATGTGAGCAATAAAAACCTCAATAATAGTGCTTTTTGAACTCAAATAGTGGATATTAATAATTTAATTATTAATTATTGTAATTATAATTTAATTATAAGACTTTATTTTTGAAAGGGTGAAGGAGCAAATTTACTAACCAACTATTAGGCCAAGAGCGTTGGGGACAAAAAACTTTTAATGGGACCGAGAAAGATCAACAAACAATTGAATTTGTTAAAAATATACAAAACCGTTAGATCCCACCTAACCTCTCATTTGGAATGATTGCCACGTGGCATTTGAAGTCCAAATCCCTTATTTTTTTTGGTCAATGCCCAAGTGGCTTTTTTGTTTGTTTGTTTTTTTGTTGGTGAAGAATCCCCAATTTGCATCGCACGGGCAAAACGAGCAAATAACCCAAAGCTTTCGACTTTGACACGAACACCCAAATCGACCCGGAGCGTACGTCGAGAAGGCGACAACAAAGAACCACACCAACTCGGGGAAAACCCAACAGAGAAGGCGATCTCGCAAACGTGGTTTTCTTCTCTCCTTCTCGAACAAGCCTCTATTGCTAAGGATCAAACTCACGCTCGCAAAGAAGTCCCAACTAATTAAACCCCATAGAACAATCAACCTTACACAACAAATTGCTCGTGGGGACAAAGTAAAAACACAGTTCCACAAAACCACGCCAAACACCAAAAGGAACACAATTGCCCAACAAATTGAAACCTCTACGACTTTCAAAAACAACCCGAAACCAAACAAAACTAAGAAATGGAGAAAAATCCGACAATCATTTCACCCCATCCGAAACGCGAAATCGTTCATCCGGGCCTCCGACAGGCAAGTTGGGGGCAAAAATTCGACTTTCTCTCTCTAGCATATTGGGAGTCTCTCTCTATGGGAATCGAAGAAGTTTCCCGAGGGTGTGATTGAGATATGCGGTTAGATTTTGGGAACGACAAACAATAATAATTAATACTCTAGCTCAAATGAACCACACCAACTCAAATGTCATGTGGCAATCATTCCAAACAAGTTAGATGGGATCTGACGGTTTTGTATATTTTTAACAAATTCAATTGTTTGTTAGTCTTTTTGGTCCCATTAAAAGTTTTTTGTGCCCAATGGTTCGGCCTAATAATTGGTTGGTAAATTTGCTCCTTCACCCTTTTTGAAATAAACTTTGAACACACAAATCAATAAAATCGAATGAACAGTAGAAAATTCAAATAGAACGAACATTGCGTGTGAATAGTGCTTGTGAACCATGATTAGTGGAATAGATTTTATAAGTATATATTATTAATTTTTGTAATTATAATTTAATTATAATATTTTATTTTTGAAACAAACTTTGAAAACACAAATAAATGAAATCTATGAATAGTATAAAAAGCTTATGAACCGTAAAAAAAAGAAGCTTATGAACAAGTAAAAATCTTATAAACCGTGCTTATGAACCGTAAATGGTGCAAAAGGTAAAATGACAAAAAACAATTATTAGCACTAGAGTGCACTCAAACATATCCAACGAGAGATTAATTAATTTCAAAACATTTCAAAAGGAAAAAAAAACTAAAATAACTTGACTTCAAGAGGGGAAAAAATGCTTCTCTCTCGTTGAAATTCAAGCAATGCAAAACCCTTTACTATCATGGTTTGATAAACTCTTTTTTTTTTTCAAGTCGGGACAAATTCTATAATATGCCCAAAGAACTATTGCTACTATATTTCATATATTAGACTATTTCAATATGCTCCTCTAACCCTTTATATCTTAATTAAACATGATATTTTCTAAAATGATTTTTGGCACAAATTAGCCCTAACCTTTAGGGTTATATAATTTTTTAGCTCATGCAGGTTGTTTAACATGCGGGTTTTTTTGGCCCTGTGGGCTTTTTGGCCCTAGGTAGTGTAGATTAGGGCCTAATGGGTCGGGTGGCCCGTTTTGACAACTCTACTTGAAATCATTAATAATTGATCAGTAGTGAAAGTGTCAGTTATTTCTTTTTTAATATGAATTACCATATTATCTGCAGTAAAATCATCTTCCATCTTGTTACGCAACCTTATTTTAATTATTTTCATTGCTGAAAACGAGTGTTTTGTGGTAGCTGTTGAAACTGGAAGAGTTAATAAGAGGCCAATCAATCGATCAATCAAGTAATACACCTTAGATTTCTTTGGTTTCATCAAAGCACAACATAATTCAGGTATAATTAATAGGTTGTTCAAATCGGATGACTAGAAACATCAATGACAAAATGTTGAAGTTGAGGCTTCAAAATTATCTTCTCTTGCTCAAGAAAATCAGCAGGATAGTATTTTTCAATAAGAGTGCAAATATTATCAATGTTGAAAGCTTTACAAACATCCTTAGGAATCAAATGAGAGCTAAGTCTCAAAAGTTCCAAAATTTTAAGTTGTCAACATCGGGGGGGGAGTAAGAAATTCCATGACTTTGAAAGCACTCAATCTAGGCCATGATGGAAGAAGATACTCTCATTGGCACTTCTCTCCTTATCCCTCATTATCCCCCATCTGGAGCGTCCAATTTTTGATCCAACAATCCGATAGATTTTCCCAAAAACGCATGCGTGACTACTATGCCAATGAATATTATGGGTTATAAAATTTGAATAAAGAAAGATGTAAGATAAAAGAGTAAAAAAAAAATTAATTAATTAAAAACTTTTAACTTCGATAATGAAATACATGAATTAAAATATATTGGGAAACCTTACCATAGAAAAAGCTTTGATTTATTTTATATTATCTTTTATCAGTTTATGCAAGTGGCATATATTTTGTGATTTTATATGTTTTCTCGTTAAGAAGAAACCTTATTTTACTTTTTGTTTATGATTTTCTTTCCTTCTTAGATGGAGGGGAGGAGTAATATTTTGACATAATGTGACTATTATGCTCATGAAAGTTTTTAATATTCTTATGATACCCTTCTGACTTTTTCCCTATCCCCATTGTCACTTTAATTTTTTCATGTAGCGTGACTACTATGCCAATGAATATTATAATTATTCAGTTTAATAATTGTAAAATTATAATTTTATGTAATTATTAAACATTGTATAAAATTCAAAAAATGACTTAAATAAAATAGGATAAAGTTGTCCATATGAAAAATTTTACCTTCCCTTCCCTGGTAAACCAACCAACAAGTAACATTAAAATCCTTTACCTCCCTCCCTTTCCCCTGCCCGCCATGACAAATATAAAAACAACATATATGATCAAGATCAACTTCCTAATTACATCTTAATTAAAGACAAATGGTACCTCTCTCGTAGATTTCTTAGATAGTAACCTACATGAAAAGCTGTAATTCCCAACTGTGCAACCACCGCAGTAGAAAGTTGTGGGAGAAAAAGAGAGGCAATTTCATGCTCACTGTGATTTCAGAAATTACTGTAAAATATCAAGAGATATTTCTCAAATTCGTAAGAAAAAAGTAAAAGGCACAATTTTGGATCCTAGGAATTCAAGCGTCCACCCTTCCCTGCACATCCTGGTTAGGAATGAGCCATTTTAAGATGGACCACTAAAACTACTACCTTAACAAGAAGAAAAGTTTTAGCAATAAGGATACAAAATTCAATCTTTCTAAGAACTCAGTTAGAAACTGGGAGAACATTTTATTGCTTTACATTTTTCTCTTTCCAACTTGGACGCCAAGTTGGTAAGAAATGCGAGAGTAATAGACATTAAGATCATATCACCTTTGAGTATGAAACAAAACAAAATAATTATCAAAATATGATTTAACAAGAAGAAAGTATGCTTGCTAGAGACCAAACTGCAAACTCAAGACTGGTCAAAATTTCACCTATTAGCTCAACAAAATATAACAACATTTCTATATCAGTGACTGTGAGGTGTAAATCTAAAATGCTGAAGTTCCACCTCTTGACTTCCCCATCAATACGTCCTTGGCTTCATTTATCTTTGAGGCAAGGTAATTGCTCCCACCAGCATCAGGATGATTCGCCATCATCACTCTCCTGTGAGCCTCCTTAATCTTATCCATCACATTACTCTCCCTGAAAGTATAAATTAATTTGAGCTTCAATATCAGTTGGCTCTCAAAATATATATATTAACAAAACAGTTCAACATTTTTCAGACAAAAACATTTCAGTTTTAGAAATAATTATACAAGCGACTAGTTAATTGTAGAGTAAATACCCTTTATGGTCCCTGAAAAAAAACACGAACCCCATTTTGGTCCCTCACACAAAGAAAACCCTTTTTTAATCCCTGAAAAGGACGAATAAGGGTTGATTGGTGAACATTTTGATCCCTCGCAAATTTCCAAAAACCCCTTTTTAGTCCATAAAAATGTCCTATTTTACTCCCTAGGGACGAAAATGGGTTTTTTTCCAAGGACCAGAAAGGATATTTACTCTTAATTGTACATATATGGTAGGCAAATTATGCAAGGGCAAAGCATAACTGAAACAGAATAAGAATTTGCGACAAATGCACGGCTACTTTTAGAAAAAAGTGCACATTATATAAATGAATAGTCAAGTAATTAAGTGGGTTATTTATGAACAGGCTATGCAGATGAAGATATACCTGACTCCGAGGATTAACGCTGCCTCTCGTTTAGTCATAACCTTCTCAAAACCACCAGGATAAAATCTTCGGGCCCGTGGAATTTTAGGGCCAGCTTTGAATGCTTGCCATTTACTGATCAAATATCTTCCTCCCAAGGCAGCGGCTGCTACACTAGTACCCAGGGCCAAAGGAGATGCCTATAGAAGTGGCATAATATAAAGGTTATTCAAAAAATCATACATGAATGGAAAAAAATCATAAGAATACTACAGCTGAGCAAAATGAGGGTGGTAGGCTCCATGCCAAAGGAATAATTAAGATCTTGAGCCTTTTTTAAAAAATAAAATAAAGGGAAGTCGAGCAAATTCTTCGTTTCAGTTGGCCAATTATGCAAAAGTCTTGCTAGAACAACAAGGCCCTATGATTCCTGCCTCATTGACATATTCATCGGGTGATTATAGAAAAAAATAAACTAATGCAGCCTAAATCAACAATATTTTTCATAAATAGAAGTTTCGTATTAGTGGGTAGCTCAAAACATAAAAATTGAATCAATGATGAAACGATACAGAACCCATGAAAGCAATCATGTTCCAATAGTATAATTACTATTTATGCCGAAGAAAAACTTCAGACATGTCAACCATTCTCATTGCATTTCTTGACAGAGCTATAGTACACCTATCTGCACATCAGAATGTCGCAAAAACACACTAATATTACGGTTCTGAATAACTACAAGCCCTGTAGTACGTGAAAGAAGACTAGGACTTCAGTTTTTTTTTTTATAAGGAGAACAAGAATTAGAGCATACATTACTGAATATTAGATATACATGTGAGTGAAGGAGGACTGAATACTAGATATACATGTGAGTGAAGGAGGAAATATATTCTTTATGACAGTGAGGCTGTTTAGAACCAATAAACAGTCTGACGGTTTCGGAAATATTTATTTTACATTTTTAGAAATTTATTTTCAGAACAGTCCAACCACACTTCTGAAAATTCTATCACGCCAACTCAATAATGAACTTAAGATGTCCAACCCATCATTAGCTCCACCTCTCAAATTATCAATAAAATTATGTTTTAATATCAATAGATCGGAACCAAAAAAAATATTCTACAAGTAAGGAGAAAACAACTTAACATTTTCACCAAATTTTGGCATTAAAGAGCATATAAAACTTCAGCAACTACATGCCTTATTCCTGGGAAACAGAGAATCGAAGGGGGAAAATATTAGAGAAAAGAAAGATTACCATCGTCTCGAGAGCTCTGGCAACGAATCCAAACAAGAAGCAAGCTATGTGAGAAAGGAGATCCCGAAGGTTCTAAGAAAATAGAGCTGATTTATGATTTATGATATTCCAGAATGTCACCGTGGAATTTGCAGAAGCTGGGAATTTTTGAAAGTGGAAAGGAGGGGGAGATACTTATTGTAAATAAATAATGGAGATTACAGGCTCTGAAGTCTGGTGGGTACGCCATTCTCAACTTGTGCTTCAAGAAACTCTCGGACCGCAAATGAAGAATAAATTTGAGGCGGCGACGATTCCCTGAAAAGAAAATTCTGGAAGAAATCGTATTTTATTTTTCGCTCCATTAAATATTTGGTCCCGTGATTTGTTTTATAAAGTGGGCTGAGCTAAGTTAATCTCAACTTACCAATAATTGGGCTGGTGGAGCCCAACTCATTTTATTGGGCTAGCAATTAGGCCACATTCCAGCGCTAGAACTAAAGAAAATGCGGGCTGAGCTAAGTTAATCTCAACTTACCAATAATTGGGCTGGTGGAGCCCAACTCATTTTATTGGGCTAGCAATTAGGCCACATTCCAGCGCTAGAACTAAAGAAAATGCCACAACTATCATTGATTTGAAGGTCAAAAAAACGCCAATTCCTTGAGTTCTAAATTTTTAATGGCTTGTTTATCTTTGAAATGATATGTAGGTCATAAAAGAGAAATTTTTTAACAATCAAGTTGCTACGATTTTTGTTGAAAAATGAGTAGTTGCAAATGATTAAGATAGTTGTAAAAGTAAAAATATCATATAAAACAAAAAACCAATAAGATATTGGTAAAGGTTAAATATTATAATTGGCTACTCAAATAATTTGTAACGGACAATCATATATTTGCAACTATTAGAAATGAGATTCATAACTTATCTTTCTGCAAATTTCTTTAAATTTTTTATTGTTAATGAATTAAACCTTTTTGGCAAAATTTGTTAAAATTAAGGGAAAATGACAAATAAATACAATTTGAATTTGCAAAACCCCCGTAAGTCCATCAAATTTGTAAAAAGACTGAGAAGTATCAAGAACTTATGAGAGATATGCAAATTCGGGTGAAATTACCATTTTGCCCTTAGTTTTAAATAAATTTACAAATCCTGAAGGATATGTTTGTGGAATGGTAAAAATGCATTTTTTTACAAATTCACTCACATGCATCAAAGATTAAAAAAGCGATCTCTGCAGAAATCGGGGTAATTCTCGTTTTTGGAATGGTAATTCTCATTTGTAGAATGGTAATTCTCGTTTATGGAATGGTAAAAATGCATTTTTCTTACAAATTCACTCACATGCATCAAAGAGTAAAAAAAAGATTCCTATAGAAATCGTGGTAATTCTCATTTGTGGAATGGTAAAAATATATATATTTTTTTTTTACAAATTCACTCACATACATCAAAGAGTAAAAAAGGGATCCCTGTAGAAATCGTGGTAATTCTCGTTTATGGAATGGTAATTCTCGTTTGTGGAATGGTAAAAATGCATTATTTTTACAAATTTACTCACATGCATCAAAGAGTAAAAAAGGGATCCCTATAGAAAACGTGGTAATTCTCGTTTGTGGAATGGTAATTCTCGTTTGTGGAATGGTAAAAATGCATTTTTTTACAAATTCACTCATATGCATCAAAGTAAAAAAAGGATCCCTGTAGAAATTATGGTAATTCTCGTTTGAGAATTTGTAAATGCCATCAAAAAAACGTTAAGAAGAATATATATATTTGTTAACGTATATATATATATATATATATATAAAGGAACCAAGTGGCCCAACTAGTGGACCACTTGGTCCCATGGTGTTGGGGATGGGGGTTCGAACCCCATCCCCTAGACTTCAATTAATATAATTTTTTTCAAAACAAAAACCCAACCCACTCCAAAAAAAAAAAAAAAAAAATTCACCCCCTCGCCGTGGTCCTCCCAAGAAATGGCGGGGTATTTTTATTTTTTAAATTTATTTAAAACTAAGGGTAAAAGGGTAATTTCACCCGAATTTACATATCCCTCATAGGTTTTTGGTACTTCTCAGTCTTTTTACAAATTCGACGGACTTCTGGGGGTTTTGCAAATTCAAATGGTATTTATTTGTCATTTTCCCTAAAATTAAGGGATCAAAAATACATTAGCTTATATATATATATACACACACTTGGAATTCCATATTCGATCCATTCTTTTTTTTTTAAAAAAAATGAACATTTAACTGATCAAAGTAGTGGTTAAGAGTAATAAATATATAAAATTGAAACACGTTTGAAAAAAAAATATCCTTATTTATAAGGGATAGTAAATAAGAGAAAGAAAAGAATATTATTATAATAAAGAAGATTACATAAGAGGAAAAAAAAATTGATATTATTAGAGTAATAAAAATGATTGCACAAGAGAGAGAATTTGTGGTGAAGAGTGTGTGAGAAATAAAAGTAATTAAATAGAGGTAACATGGGAAAGTAATATTAAAAAATTAAAACATTTTCTGAATGTTTCTTTTATAGTAAGTGGATATATACGGTGGTTATACTCACATAAAAGTAAGCGGGTCTACTAATATTTTCTCTCTCTTCTCTTTATAATGGAACACACTCACTCTTATGTGAGTGTGGCAGAAAAAAAAAATTCTACAACAAAAGCAGAAACATTAAACCCTTCAGAATTTACTATAAACATTTGGCTAGGTATGAATTGTGCCACTTCACCTTAAAAAATTGGTGAAATCTCTATGCAAGATTGCAAAGCAACATGGTCCTAAAGAAATAACAATTGTTTCGAGATATGACAAATTACCTTTCCAGTTTCTCCGAGTCACACTATATTCATTTATTGGTCAAGTTTCAAGCCTCCTTAAATTGTTATGTGGGAGATCATGTTATAGTCTAAAGCTTGGGTTGCCGCCAAAGAAAACAAAAAACACTTGGGTTGACTTAAAACTGGAAGAAAGAAGACTAAGAGAAGGGTCTTTCTTTTTAGGTCACCCACCCATGTAATAACTATGAAAATACTCCCTCTTCGATCTTTATTATAAAGCACTAACTTATAAGTACATTTGGTCCTCTTTATAAGGTATTTGTTTGTTTCCAAGGAGTATTAATTGTTCTTTTCCATATATGTCTATTATTTATAGGGGTAGTGGGTGAGAGTAATAATAATATAATATTAGAGTTTAGTACAATTAGTAAGGGTAATATTGAAAATTACTAAAATTTTAGAATAACTTTATTGACTTTAACTGTTTTTATTGGTTCGTGTGAATTGTTAGTTGGCGCTTATAATAAGGGTAGACTAAAAATATGTAAATTATGATTATATCTTATATTTTGGACTTGAACATTAACCATTCTTTTTTTTTTAAGTAAAATTCAGATAGTATTCCTCAGTTAGAGACTAATCCTCTTAAGACGTCGGATCATCAAAGTGGGTTTTACCCCTCCTAACAAAATTTTCTGTATGCACATATCCAGTTTGAACCTAAGACATCATGATTGCAACTAATCATCTACCCATATGCTAGGCTTTTGTAACCACCCTGTCTTGTTGTTCACGCATGTGATGACCAGGTCGTCTTTGTAAGTCAAGTCAAGGCCTCCATAATTTCGGCTCCTCTGACTCAAGCAACAAAGAGCGACATATAGAAACAATAAAATATAAGCCGGCGATAGGCATTATCTGAATATCTGAAAGTTGACCCAGCGCCGGTTTGATTTGACTCCGTCAAGCACGCAACGTCCCAACTTGTTCTCGGGGCAGAAATATGAATATCGAAAGGAGCAAAATACGAGACATGTCCATCTTTCACTTATTATCTTGCTACTACCAAGCTAGCTGGGATCCAAAAAGTAACACAAAATGCAAAAGCTTTTAATGCCGTCCCGTTTGAAATGCATCAACAACCAATCACACGATGCCATGTCCAATTCCCAACCCTGTTTTCCTTCTTCTGTCCACATTGGCCTTGTGGAACTCTTCAAAGTCTTCTCCTTTCAGTCAGCGTCCCCAGCCCTGATCTGTGTGCTCTTTACTTCTTTCCTTCGCTTTTTCTCCTGCTTACTTCCCTCCTCCCTGAGATTTCTCTATCTTCAGCATAATTTCGTTTTCGTTCATGACATGATCGGCGAGCTTCCTTTACTTTGAATGGGGAGATTCTGGCACTGTCGGCTGTTGGTGAAGTTTTGAGGCTGTATTGTCAGAAATTCAGCTTCATCGCAGGTCTTTCTCTTTCTGATACTTATCTTCATATGCAGTCTATTTTCTTGGTTTTACTTGTTTATAGCCCGTTCTTATATTGTCTTACTATTACGTTATGCTTCTGTTCCTCCTCTGGTTCTTTGCCATTTTATTCATGACGTTTTTATCACGTTCAGTTCTGTATTTGTTCGCCCTGAAACACACACATAGGAGGCAGGTAAACTTGAAAATTGAAAATTTTCCAAGATGAATTGGGATTGAATTAATGACACTATCAATTAGTATGAAAAAGTGAGGGTGTGAACTCTGAATTGATATGCTGTGAGAACATGAATAATGATGGAGCATGAGGAATTGAGGATATAGGGATCCAACTGCACAACTTCTGAATCCATTTACCCCTTATGAGCTGTCAAATTCAAGCATCAGCGTCTGGGCATACTGTTACTGATATTAGGATAATGGCTTTCTAGGAGTCTTGCTTATTAGGTTTGATGTTGTAGTTCAAAGAACTGTGAAGATTCATCAGCAAAATCTCTTAAGCTGAACAAGTGGAAAATGAGAACACAAAGATTAGATTTTAGGACTTTGGAGTCACATGTAAACAAGCATGAATAAAAAACTTCAAAGTTTTGGCAGATTTATTGAACTATTGAGTTCCAACTAACTAACAATATCGATTAAGTACAAGTTCCAATAGGTGTAATCATATTGTGATAATGATTTAGATAACGGTCATGAAAATGTCATGAAATCATAAAAGGGCTAGTTTCATATGGCTTCGTCACTCCTTGTCTTTCATACTGCACCTTGTCTTCTGTGTTGTGTTTCATTTCCATTCCTTCCAAGTTTGACTAGACACAGTTTGATTTTGGAATCACCAGCATGGTATATAAATATCTGCATTTTATGTTTTCTTAATTTCGGATAACATTACAGAATTTCTTGGGAGAGATGGCGAATTTGGAAAAAGATGAGGTGCCAATGCTGTTGGAGACAAAGCAACCATCAGTTGAATTGGCGGAGTCTAAATTACAGAGGCTTATATCCAGGACACGAAGTGCATCAATGTCTATTCCTATGAGCTCCATGGAGTCATATGAGAGAGAAACTAGTCTCATGGGACATACTGGTCCACTGAGGAGTGAGAGGAAAACCCCCTTTGTGCAGATGAGTGGTCCACTACATGTCACCAACAGACATGGAAATCTTTCCCGGCAGAATGTCAATGCCACAGGGAACAAAGCAGTGGAGAGCATGACAGAAAAAATTGCTTTGCATGGAAGAGTTGGTAATGATTGGCAGAACAACCATGCCCACAAAAATGAACACTTACTGAGGTCTGGGCAATTGGGAATGTGTAATGATCCTTATTGTACAACTTGCCCTACTTACTTCAAGACCTCTCAGCAAAGGAATCCTAAGGCTTCTGGTTTATTTGATCCCAAGGTGTTTTTTCTTCCTTGAATAGGATTATTTTTTCTTGATTTAAGAGAACACCAATTACTATATTCTGAAGTTGCGTTTTATTATATAGCTCAAGCATTGCCAAACACTTAATTTGGGTACATTTCTTCACACCATTCATATTTTTTTGGCCAGTACCAAACATAAGCCATAGACACTTACTTGAAATATTTGTACCTCTGATTTCTATGCTGGCCTGTATGTTTTCGCGCATATGCAACTCTGTACACTGTTTGTATACTGTTCTGTTGTTATTTAATATGTACCTTACAACTGTTCTTATTATATAATTATGGGTTTTTGACTAGATGTTAGATTGATTTTAATTGAAAGATCATTGATTCAAAATTTCAGTTGCTTATCACTTTACAACTGTATACTTGAGAAAGGATTCCAGGATTTAGTATGTTGCTTGATTGAGCTCAAGTATCTAAAATTTGTATGCTATTCAGATTTGACTTATCATTGCTTGCAATTGTTATAGAGAATTCAAAATATAAAAAAAAAAAGAAAGAAAGAAAGAAAAAAGAAGTAAATATAACAGGAAAAAGAAAGGAAGAAAGAAATTCTATTATTGTTACTGTTACACATGCTGTCTATATGTATCTCCTCTACTTATTTTTCAAAGTCCACTATAATAAGCTTTGTTTTATCATCAATATTGATCTTCCTCTAAACTGATTCCATTTCATTCTGTTGACATTTTATCATCTAGGATCACTGAGACATACTATCTTAGTTACTTAGTGTACCTTCTATCTTTGAATGTCTACAGTTCCACAATGCTTTCTATGGAGATGCTAAGGGTTGTGCAAGAAGATTTATTTCTTTTCTGTCTTCATATGTCCCTGGAGTTATGAATCCTCATACTAAAATTGTACAGCATTGGAGCAAATTTTTTGCCATTTCTTGCATAGTGGCCATTTTTGTGGATCCATTATTTTTCTTCTTGCTCGGTGTAAACAAGGTACAACTGTTTCCCTTTTATTTAAAGAAAGTTGTGTGCCTGTTGTAGTTACAAATCTTTACCTTTTCTTAAAAAGAACTATATAAATGAGATGGAAATTCTTTAAAGCTTAAGATACTTCTTTAACTTCCACTTAGTTTCTCTTCAGCCTCATGATATATTCTTGGGAAAGCGCTGAAGAATTTTTATAAATTTTTGCTGTTAACTTCAATCATGACTTCTTTTATGTTTGTGTATTTTGGACATGCTAAAGGAGCAAAATTCTAGCACCCCTACCCAGTTACTGTTTATATTTATAAAGTGGATGCTGGTTATAGCTTATAGTCATTACCCTGTTGACAACAAGGCTAAGAGAGAACCTTAGAAATAAAAATTAAAAAATAAAAAGAAAAACTCTGTAGCTTGAATTTAGTGTGGTTCGTGCATTTGCTACGTTTTGGAAAATGGACTCTGCTGGGGCTTTCTGTTTGATATCTGATCAATAAAAGTTTGAGTGATGAGGACAATTTGTGGTGGATATGCTGCAGGTTTCTTCATTTTAGTATTGTATTCTGTTGAGAATTTATCAATTTGTCTTGAGAAGACCATGCTTCTTTCCTGAGGCATCATTTAGATGTGCAGGTCCAAACTAAGAATCCTTCCCCTCACCCCCAAGACAAGCATAATGGTACTTTTTATTGCAAGAGTTTTTCTTATCTGTGGTGTGAGGTCCACATTCATTTTTTTCCCCTACACTAGAAGATCTGGCCCAAGAAGAATTTTGTTATCTGGCCAAAGAAGAAAATAAATAAACTAAAAAATAAAATTGCAATTAGCCCTCAAAGAGAAAGGGACTCCTTTCCCTTCATGATCTTGTCCTTCCAGCTGTTCTTCACTTCCTTTAGGATCAGACCAAATCGTGATATCAAGTTATTGACATCACATTCAATCACCTGCAGCTGTCTATTCTTAGCACAAATTTATTTCTATTTCACTTGGCTGTGCCTAAGAAGGCAGTTAGTTTGTGTGCTTGTATAATGGCATTGAGGCATCATAAAGTAGCTTGGGTTAATAATGCTAACGTGTTTGATGTGCTTACAGTAATGTTTCAATCCCTGCATAATTTTCTGAACTCTCCTTGTTGTATGCAGGGGGAAAAGTGTATTTTCATCAATTGGAAGTTGACATGGGCACTTGTTTGTGTTAGATCCATGAATGATTTTGTATACTTCCTAAACATGCTTCTTCAGGTAACTTGCCAGTAAATGTTTTATCAGGAAAAAAATTCCCGTATTTTTATGTAGTAATATTGTTGTGCCTTTGTTGAGATTGAAAGATCACATTGAAGCACATGAGAAATACTCTGAATATTACTAATCCTTGAGAATACAAGAGAGTACGAGAAGGCCTTTATATTGGCGATAATAGACTAACTCTAATCCTTAAATCTATCATAATCCAATCAAATCATAATATCTTAAAGTTATATTCCTAAAATATAATATTCATATCTAATCCTAATAAATACTAAACGATATCCCTAATAATAATAATAATAATTAATTCATATTTCTACACTTGATATTCTCAACACCCCCAACTAAAAGCAGCTTGCATGTGCAACAACTGATCTTTAAGAAAATAATAATCCATAGCTTAGAACTCGAACAACAAAGGCTAAAGTAGTAATCCATCAGCTTCACTAAGAGCTCAAACAACAAAGAGTACCAAAGCAGAGTAGAAGCCGTGACAAACGGTCTCGCAAGAGAACAAACAGACAACAAACAATCTCACAAGGGACCAAAGCAATAACAAACGTCTCACCAGGGACCAAACCAACAATGAACGTCGCAGCAAGGATGAACACCAAATGGTCCAATAAAGAATAATGAAGCCTGAAGAAGATGAAACATGAAACTCACCTGTCCAAATCTGAAACCATGAGATACGAGAATGAAACCACCAGGGTAAAAGAAAAGAAAAGGAAAGAACATGATACCATGTTGGGATTGAAGGATCATATTGAAGCATAGGAGAAATACTCTGAATATTAGTGATCCTTGATAATAAAAGAGAGTACAAGGAGACCTTTATATTGGCAATAATAGACTAACTCTAACCCTAAAATCTATTATATCCAATATAATCAAATCGCATCATAATATCTTAAAGATGTATTCCTAAAATATAATATTCACATCTAATCTTAATAAATACTAAACGATATCCCTAATAATAATAATTAATTAACATTTCTAAACTTGATATTCTCAACAACCCTAAAGTTTGATGCTTTTTTGTAATACAAATGAAAAATAATTATTTCAAGTTGCCTCTTGACAGTTTAGGTTGGCTTATGTGGCTCCTGACTCTAGGGTGGTTGGTGCTGGCGATTTAGTTGACCAACCAAAAAAATTGCTCTCAATTATTTGAAGAGTTATTTTTTTGTGGACTTATTTGTTGTGTTTCCACTTCCTCAGGTAAATATGTACCCCATCGTCCTTTCCACCTCACGATAACCATTTTTTAATCGTCATAAATCGTTGTCTCAGTTATCTATTGGTATATGCCTCCTTTTTTCCCTTTTCTTTTCCCCTTTACTTTAGCTCACTGACTATTCAGTTGTCATATATGTATTTCTTCTCTTGTATCTCCAAATCCAATTCTCTAAGCTGCTTGTTCAGTACCATGTTTATTAACATGTACTGTGTTTATTGTTCCTTTTGGAATGGAAAATCTATGTTATGAGAAGACAAATTATTGTCAGAGACTAAGTTGGCGCTGAGGAAGGAAGTGATAATCCATCTTAGAAAGATAGAAGTAAATAGAGGTTATAAGTCACAAGCAGGCCAAACTTATTGTCATGACAAATTTTAGTCAATATTTTGCAGATAATGATATTGTTTGCCCTACCATACCACTTGGGTTCATCAGGTGCAAATTATGCTAAGAATCTTCTACGTCTAGCACTCCTTGTTCAGTATATTCCCAGATTGTGCAGGTTTCTTCCTCTTCTAATTGGTCAGTCTTCAAGTGGATTGATATTTGAGTCAGCATGGGAAAATTTCTTTATGAATCTGCTCACCTTTGTGCTATCTGGCCATGTTATTGGGTCTTGTTGGTATCTCTTTGGTCTACAGGTCAGTTGATTTTGTTTTATGGATAGTAAAAGAAGATTTATACTTTTACTTTTAGTTAGTTTGGATTTTGAATAAATTTTTTTAAAATGCGAATTTCCTTCCACATTACATTGCGCTTATAAAAAATTTCACTTTCATGGATAATTTGGTAATTGATCATGCTTGTTGCTAGTGCATAAATTAGTATGGTTTAAAGATATAGAAAGTGGTATAACCTAGGCCGTATTCTCTCCACATAGTCTAGTTCACTCCTTGATGCTCATGAGGGACAGAAGTTGATTTAATTTCATCTTTGCCCTTCCTCACTTATTAATGGCGTCCTCATGCTCCTTTTGATCAACTCGTGTTTCTTTTGCCGCATCATCACCTTGCAGCAGTGTCTGAGGCCCACAATTGCCAATTGCTCGGCTTTAATTTTCTCATTTCTCTGGAATAATCTGAAATCAAAGTAACAAATTACCTTTCGTCCATGTAGATTAATTTATTTAACAATGAGCCCCTTTTAGCATTTATTTCATATACTTACTTTATCACAATTTAATAATAACTGCTGCAAATATGCCCAATAATTGTTATAAATCCCTAAATTAGATACAAAAATATATAATAAAATAAGGATACATCAATAATGCATGGGTAACTACCACTGAACCCTGCTTAGAGTAAGGGGGAAAAGTTGATTCACCTGAATACATTCAATTTTAATGTGATTATATATAACTTGGCCTTAAATGAAGTGTCATTATGGCTTAGCTGAAGTGATTTGTCTATTTTTGACACACTGATAATGAAGTTCAACTATTAAACACGTTCCCTTTGATGCTTAATGAAACTTATAGTGTGAAAGAAATAGTAGTTTTGTTGATGAAGGTTGTTGTCTTGTTGATATTCAATAATTGACATGCCCCTTTTCTTCCATTTTTCTCATGCCAGAGGCTCAACCAATGTCTTCGAAATGCCTGTCATAGTGAGAATTTTGATGGCTGCATGGAATTGATTGATTGTGGGCATGGCCGTTTGAATGAAACTTGGGTAAACAGTACTGGTGCAGCCAATTGTTTCATTTCCAAGGACGGAGATTTTGATTATGGGATCTATGAAAAAGCTGTTAACCTTGTTGCAGAACCAAGTGTGATTACGAGATATGTGTATTCACTATTTTGGGGATTCCAGGTGTGCCTTTCACTCTACATTCAGTAGTTATATTTCATTTTCGAAATTTGCACGCATACTTAGCAGTGTTTAATTTGTGGACTCCTTAAGGAGCTATGAGTAATGAAATTATCAACATAGACATTAACGCAGTTGTGTGAAAATATGTTCATGTTATTTTAGTATCTAAGAAGTGGTAAATAGTAAAGCCTACTTGCTTACAATTTAGAGGTCTGGACTGGTCATACTGATTGTTAGTTCTTAGAACCTGTTTGATATATGTATTCTCTATTAAGGATATTATAGTAAATAACAATAGAGAATAGTACTCATTAGTTAGTTAGATGAGAGAGAATTGGCTATGACGTGGCCACCGTGAGCGTATATATATATGATGTACTGGGTCCTTCCCATTTTCGTGAATGAATTAGTATATTTACTCTTCTATTTCGTATCAAAGGTATCAAAGCCCTCTGTCTGGCCATGGCGCCGCCGGACACCAGATCCCAGGACCGACTGGGTGAGTTGGAACTTCGTATCGAAACAATCCACACCACGATGCACGCGCGATTTGAACAGAGTACAAAGGATATCGCTGAGCTCAAGTAGACGGCTACTCGATTGGAAGAACTTATGCAAAAGCTCGAAACCAGATTTCTTTCCCCACCCAACTCTGCTACCGGAAGCAGACTATCGGCACTACTGGCAATGGAGATGGAGGTTCTAGCTCCATTATACACTATCGCATTCCGACGTTTGGGAACTTCCAAGAACAGCACTCTCAACCGTAGCATCCACAGCACTCTTCTTCCTACTTCATTCCTAGCAAACAAAGCCGTGTGGAATTTCCACGGTTCGACGAAATTGATTTCCGCGGCTGGGCTTACCGTTGCAGGCAGTTTTTCGAAGTCGACGGCACTCCGTCAGACCAGCGTATCCGATTCCTAAGCATTCATCTAGAAGGAAATGCTTTGCCCTGGCATCAAACCTTCATGCGGCATCGAGCTTTCACCGATATCGGCTAGGAGGATTATTTCACACAAATGGAGGAGAAATTCACTGATATACGCGAAGAGCACCCATTGATTGCTCTCAAAAAGCTTCAACAAGGAGATGAACTAGTTGCCGACTATGAACACAAGTTCGACAAGTTGCTATCGGAGGTAGACATTCTCGAAGCCATTGCGGTGAACCTATTCATCGGAGGTCTCAGGTCAGATATCCGCCAGTTTGTCTTGAATTTTTCTCCGCTGACGTTAGCTAGTGCGACGTGCTCAGCCAGGTTGCAAGAAGCAACGATTTGAATGCTCCATGAACACACTCCCGTTCGTGATCATCGAATCTCATCACCGGGTTCCTACAGTCGTGCGTCGGACTCAGGCTTACATTTTTCTACAGTGATGGGCTCTCCAACTGGGCCAGCCCTGTCTCATTTTTCGGATCCTCCAAAGTCTCAGCTCCAACTACCCAAAACCGGTACCACGGCGTTCTCTTCTGGCTCCAATTCGACTCCATCTTCCACGCCTTCTTCTGTGTCAATTTCGAAACCTACATGCCAGCTGACTAAGCGTGAAATGGATGACCGGCGCTGGCAAGGTCTGTGCTACTGGTGCCCTGCGAAATACTCTTCTGGTCACCACTGTCAAGATTCTCATGTCTACATGCTCATCGTTGATGACGACGAAGATCACTTTGAGGATGCGCTGGGCGCCACTGCAGGGGTGGCCAACGGCAGTGTTCACGCCATTGAGGGCCCTCTCAATCCTTCCACCCTCAAACTCCTCGCTGGAATCAAGAATCAAGAATCACCCTCCACCTGAAGATGCTACATGGGAGGACCTTGCTCTCATTCAACACCAGTTTCCTCAATTCTCTACTATTGCTGATGCTACTCATGAAATCCTTGTGGACAAGGGTTCTTTTTAGGGGAGGAGTAATGATATATGTATTCTCTATTAAGGATATTATAGTAAATAATAATAGAGAATAGTACTCATTAGTTAGTTAGATGAGAGAGAATTGGCTATGACGTGGCCACTGTGAGCATATATATATATGATGTACTGGGTCCTTTACATTTTCGTGAATGAATTAGTATATTTCCTCTTTTATTTCGTATCACTGTTAGTGGTGAAATTAGGGAAATACATGAAGTGGGTGAATGTAAAGTGCATGCTTAAGATTGACGAGGCTATTAAAAAAATGGAAGAAAAGGGGCATCAAACAAAACTTAATCATGTTTCGATTAGCTACTTCAATAGAGGAACCCTTGGGCGATCACAATCTTACATACAAAAATTGTACTGTAGAATTTTGGAATTCAAAATTCCATCATGATTTTTCTTGAAATAGGAGTAATATATGTAAAGATGAGAGTTGGCTCTAGGAATCGACTGACCAAATAAACGAGGAAGGAAAATAACTGTCTGTTCCAGCAAAGGAAAGGGGAGGGATTTTATGGAGGAGAGGTTTTAATTTTTCGTCGCTTGGTTGGACTGATTTTGGTTATCCCTCCAAATCTCCCCATTTTGGGGAGAGTCAAAGGAGCCATTTTTGGAGGGATCATGTATGTGAACCTTGTTCTGTCCTGGTGAATATATATAAAAGAATAATTATGAATATGTTTGATGAGCATAAAATAATTTTAATTAATATCATACATAAATGAAATAACCAGAAGATGTATGTTTAATTATGTATTAGATGTTTTATATATAGCCATGCATGCATATGTTTAATATTGGTATTGGGGGAGGGAGGCCTTGGGGTGAGGTAAAGGGGCCAAAACTCCTATGCCCCCTTTAGTGATAAAAATGGATGGGGGGTAGTTCATCCCTGCATGCTACTCCCTCCATTCCTTTTTTATAAGAGACAATTTGTGGATATGACATGTTCCTTTATATAAGAGACATTTAGAGGTTGTCTCAATTTTTTTGTTGATTTCTCAATTTACCCCCATTTAATTCCTCATACTACCCATATCATTGTATTTAATTCCCACATATTATCTTTCCACCACATCAATGAGTGTATTTTGGCAAAAAAGTTATATTTCTTACATCTTTATTGTCTCCAACTAATTTTAACCTTTTCAAACAACATAATTTGGTTAATTGTATCTTATAAAAAGGAACGGACAGAGTACATAATAAGGATAGTATAATGTATGGAAATAAAGATGAAAAGAAAAAAGCTGACCATGATGGTAAAATCCAGGCGATAATATGAATAAGCTTATCATGAGCCCATAATCGCGTGCTTCCAACTCTCCCTTCTCATGCTGGACATAGCTTGAGGCTCATATTGCTAATCTTCATCATATTGATATCTTGATCATTGGATTGTCATGCATATAGTCCAATATTAAAATGAACAAAAAATGCATCTTAGTAATTCAACACTTGAAGTTTTATGCCTTTGTGATCTTTATGCAGCAAATCAGTACTCTGGCTGGGAATCTAGTCCCAAGCTATTTTGTCTGGGAAGCCCTTTTTACAATGGGCATCATAGGACTAGGACTCTTGCTTTTTGCTCTTCTCATTGGAAATATACAGAACTTTCTTCAGGCTCTTGGACGGAGGTAGGACTCGTGCGTTATATGCAAATCCCCTTACCTGTAATTCAATATATTCAGTGCATACAGTTAACAAGTGCTGTCTGATGACAATTTCCTCTTAATTTCTGTTCCAAATATTTTTTTGGGTAAATGCATTTGCATCCAAAGGTTTTATGGATTCAACGGCGATAACGAATTTTTACCCACTAAATATGGATTCAGGATGCAGATTCATTGAATCCATAAACCTTTGACCGCAGATCCTACCCTTCATGGTTCTTAGTCAAGTTGAGATGTATGCATGATTCATGATTATATTATGCTTGCTATATTTTCTTCCATCCCTTTTGTAGGAGGCTAGAAATGTCACTTAGACGTCGTGATGTGGAGCAATGGATGAGCCACCGGCGTTTGCCAGAAGATTTAAGAAGGTATCCACTTTCTTCATTTCAGAATACCAAAAAAAAAAAAAAAAAAAAAAAAAAAAAAATCTCATTCATTAGATTCAAGTTATTGCTAGCTAACTCTGCACCCTTCCCCAAAACTCTGTTTGACAATGTAAATATTGGGTGCATAAGCAACGATTTTCTCCCCAGATAAGATATCTTTTGGCAAAGACTCATTGAATACACAACTGAAAATTCAAGCACACCTTTTAAATAAAATTTCTGCCAGTATCTTTGTGTCTGTCTGCTAAATGCTATTAAGTACTTGCGTCTGTAGTTTGTTAAATATAATTAATCACTGTGTTTGGTTGATATTATCAAAGTCAAAGCTCCCATTTGAAGAACTGTTGATTGTTCCTTACTAAAGCATATTGATAAACATGAGTGCTTTGAAATTTGCATGTCAACTATTTTTTTCATTTTCTCTTTTGATAATCATGATCATACAAATTTATGGATCATAGTGTCAATTAATACACAATTCACTCATATTATTGGCCTGTTATGTAGGAGAGTAATACTGGCTGAACGATATAATTGGGCTGCAACCAGAGGCGTAAATGAAGTAATGCTTCTGGAGAGTCTGCCAGAGGATCTTCAAAGAGACATTAGACGTCATCTCTTCAAATTTGTTAAGAAAGTGAGCACATGACTATCTTGTTCTCTCTGTTTAAACTCCCCATACCTGTAGACTGTAGTTCAGTTGTATGGTTCATTTAAATACCTGCTTCCTTTGGTCTTTCTCATTTTGTGTTTTGCTTTGTCTCATCATATTCTAATGATCTAAAACATGCACAGGTTCGAATTTTTGCCCTGATGGATGAACCTATCTTAGATGTCATATGTGAGAGACTAAGACAAAAAACATACATCAAAGGAAGCAGTATTCTGTATCATGGTGGTCTGGTAGACAAAATGGTGTTTGTGGTTCGTGGAAGATTGGAGAGCATTGGAGATGATGGGATTAGGGTTCCCTTAGTTGAAGGGGATGTGTTTGGTGAAGAACTCCTGACTTGGTGTCTCGAACATTCTTCTGTGAGCAGAGGTATGAAAAGACTTGATGAAGGCACCAAAGTCCTTATTAATCGATTTTAAATTTAAAAGCTAACCTGTCAACTGAAAAGCTACAATATTTTGTGAAGGCATGTCAACAGTTTTAAAAGTAACTCTTTTTTTCCTTCACCTGAAATCTGAAAGCTCAAAGTGTAATTAAGAGAATATGAGAATGCTATAGTTGAACTCTGGACTATTGATTAGTCATGGAGGCTCGTACTAATATGCTGCAGAATACATCGGCTCGAAAGCTCAAGTTGTTGAGAGAAAACGCATGAACAGTTTTATTATAATGTATAGAAGTAAGAAATTAATTTAGTATACCCTGCAGATGGTAAAAAAGTAAGGCTTCCTGGACAAAGATTGCTCAGCAACAGGACTGTATGTTGCTTAACAAATGTGGAGGCATTTGCACTCCGATACGCAGACCTCGAAGAAGTCACTAGCCTTTTTACAAGATTCCTAAGAAATGCGCGGGTTCAAGGAGCCATAAGGTGAGATCCTTCCTCCTATGGTTTACCATTATCTTTCAATTTACCGTGAAGACTAAGTAATATGCTCATCAGTATTAGTTAAAATGATATATGATACAACTTGTCCCGTTCAAAATGATTTATGTTAGTCTGTTAATGATAGGTATGAATCGCCATATTGGAGAAGCCTTGCTGCAACTCGAATTCAGGTTGCATGGAGATACAGGAAGAAACGTCTCATGCGTGCGGATACCTCACAGTCAAATCATTAGTTGAAACTGTAGGATTCACTTATTAACCTTGTAAATTTAACTATGTCTTGTTTGATGTTCAACTACGTATCTTGTAAATTCACTTGCTTGTTTCCATGTGCATGTGTGGTCGCTTGGTGTTGTATAATTATACAAATAGAATTATTATATGATTTAATTAAATTCAGTTTTACTTTTTATGTTGTCCAATATCTTTTAAAATTGACTAGCTCGCTGCAATGTAACAAGCATGTGAGATTTTCTCCCTCCTGCTGGCTGAAGTGCTTAATCGAAATTTATTTTTCAAAATTGTCGAAACCTGAATAGACACAATACAACAAAATATGATCAACCTGTTTAAATTGTTCAGTAAATGGCAAACACATTGTAAAGCTATGCGTACAAAAAATACAGAATCAATGTAAAAAAGTGAGACCAAACATCAACCTCAAAACAGAAGAATTTTCACATTTTTTTTTCACTACATCAAAACTTATAACATGATTTTCTTTCTATAAATAACATGTAGAATGCACTCAGTTTAGCATGCAAAAACCTGAATGTTCATTCAACTTGACCCCTCACAATAAATGGTTTAAGGGCGACCTAGTTCGTAAAGCTCCTATCAGGTGGGGTCTAAGGAAGGATAGATGTATGCAACCTTAACCTTGCAAGCGTGGAGGTTATTTCCAGAATTTGAACACGTGACCTCCATGTCACATGATAGGAACCTTATTACTACGCTAAGGCTTGCCCTCTTCACGAGATAAATGGGTTGTTTCACAAAAAAGACCACTCCCAATTCCCTTGCGAGTTTATGCAAGACAGACTACAAAGTCTTCCTGCAGAGGATAAGAGCCTTTTTTCTTTCCTTCTCTCCTGATGAATAAGAACAGCTTAATGTGTAACTGTTAATGTAGTCCACATTGAACATTAGAAAGTTCCCATGTGATCTCATCCAAAAGTCCATTAAGGATAAGCTTTTCCATATCCCTTGTGACATCATATTTTTCGAGGAATGCAAATGTCTCCTGGTTCCAACCCAAGTCCCACATACAGTTTATGTCTGGATACTTGTTGTACACATCATTTTCAAGCATTTTAGGAAGGTAGTCCTCAACATGAACTGGGGAAGTTATGTACCTGCCATAAAACTTTAGCTTTTCCATGTCTTCATTCAACTGCCTAACCAAATCATCTAATGATCTAATTTTGATCGGACTGATTGATGCCTTGGAGCAAGGATAGACTTTGAGTTCTTGACATCACTTTGCGTTTCATCACTTCATAGCTGCAGTCTAATATAAGCTTTATGTCTTCTTCATCTTGATTTTCCAAACCATCACAGCCTTGAAGAATGTTGAATGGAATGTTTAGCTTGAAAAGTGCTTCTGCTGTATTGAGGAATGGATGACTTGAGACCAAGATCCATTTGAGGCAGTTTTCACTTTCAGTAAGTGGCTTTTGCGTTCTTTTTTTAGAAATCCTCTGGTCTTGCCTTTGTAAATGGTAATTCATGTCAATACTCTCTTCATGAACTCCTGCAATATATAAATTAACCAATTTAAATATATAACTTTGCTTGATTTCTTGGGTGCTATGAAGAGAGGTAGGGGATAATAAGAAGAACCCTCGAGCAAGTCATCAAATGGGACCTTTTGGTGAACTATATATCTAAAATGTGGGTTGTTAGTAAAACATAATGGCGTCATTCAATTCATATAACTAACTCTATCTAGTGGTATAAGGCTTGTTTTTCCTGTTGTTGTATATAACTTTGCTTGATTTGTTTAATCTATACGTTTCTTGTATTATCATTGTATGGATTTTACCAAGATTACTTGGAATCAATATGTTTCATCAAGAATAAGGTTAAGATGAAGTACTGACACAATTAGTAATACTAGCAGCAGCAACAGATGACATATGAGAAACAGGGTTTTAGAGATTATTGTTTCTATTGTAGATTTCAGGTGTCTACAAAAAAGGTGAGGCTTGTCAATATTCTAGATCTTCATACTTGGCGATATAGGGTTGCATCACTGTTATAGAAGTTATGTTAGTCTGTTCCTAAGAAACGCATCTACCAAGCAGAGAAAGAAGAAAAGGAACCTAAGGTGGATTTTATGGGAAAAATTATGTCTATATGTGAATGAACGAAGATGATGACTAAGAGAAAGCAAGAAACTTTTGTAATCCCTTAATCTACAATATCATCCAACTCTAAAATAGCAGAAATTATTTCTTATTTGAAAAGAAAGTCATCTATGAACTCACCGTTTTTCGTATTTGTTTCTGCTGCCAAAGGAGTAGCTACATGTTGCTTGTCATCAGTGGCCTCCAATTTGACTTCTTGGTGCTGCATAATTTGCAACAAGAGTTATGTTAGCTTTATTTCCTTTTATTTTTTGGGAAGAAATGTTATAACCGCTTTGATTCTTTTAATTTATAAGTCGCCAATGAATAAGACTATTTTAGTTACTAATGACATTGATCTTACCAAATTATTGGGAACCAAATCTGCTGATTCTTGTACGCCTTGAACTTTCCTACCATCAGCATTGTACAATGTAGGAGAGAGTTCAGCTTCTGGATGTGGTTGTTGTCTCACATCCAATGGTTCAATGATAGATACTGACTCATTGGAGCTAATGATCTGATCATCTACTTCTTTCAACATGCTGATCCTTTCTCGCTTAGCTTCCTTGGATACATTGAATTTATCAGATTCAGATGTTGTTCGTCTCATTTCTTTTAAAATGGGACTCCTCTGTTTCACTTGTGCAGTGCTATGAACCATTGTTCCATTTCTTCTAGTCAACTCAATCTTTTCAGACGAGTCAGCTTTTTTCTTTCTTGTTTTCTTCACCTTCTCGTTGGCTAGTTTATAAACACTTTTTTGATACATCACTGTTGTGAAGCCATGCTTTCCTGTAAACGGTTCAGATTGTTGATTTCTCGGAGAGGTAATTTGACCTGATTTCTTATTGTTAACTTGTTTCACCTTCACATTGAACTCATTGGAAGCTTCATCCTGGCTTAGATTGCTGTTGTCACGAACTAGGAAATCCTCTGGTTTAAGGCCAACATTTTCTGCAGAGTTGTGCTTAAATGTTGTGGCTTGGATTTTGAGTGTTTGCTTCTTCTGGGGATTGGTCAGGTCATGTGAAGGTTTTGATGAATTTTTCAAAGCTGTTTCGCTCCCTCTTTGTAGTCTTGCCTCTAACATTTGCTTTTTACTATGCTGGAGCAGCTTTTCTCTGTGATGCTGTTCTTGTGACTCCATATTTCAAGAGCGCATTAGGATTTTGAATTCCAAGGTGATTCTGAGACTTCTTTTGATATGTTCCTTCCTTCTTCTTCATTTTTTTCTTCAATGGCTGAAGAACACTTCCAATGCCTTCTGTTTCTCCCTGCAATGAAGAGTCAAATTCTGATCTTTCATGACCCAGCTCCATCTGGGCTAGCATATTGTTTAGAATCCAATCATTGGTTCTTCCCTTTACCGCGACTTTCTGTTCTCTGTTAGTTGCCTGAACCTGTTTTCTTCCATTGGCCTGAACAATCTTTCCACTTTCTCTATTCAGGCTCATTTTATCTGAATTGTTATGCTTCTTCTCTGCTTTGATGGTGTCCTTCTCTAATCCTTCGGATGCTTTTATTTCATTCAACTCCCTCCATAGTGTTTTCTCATTTTTCACTGCCACCTCTGAGCTTGCCTTTTGGATGATCAAGTTTTCATCTGCACTATACATCAGCTCCTGTTCCTGTGTTTTAGGCACAATGACAGATTCTATGACTTTTTGCTGTTTTGGAGGCACTAAATTCTCTGTTCTTTTGCTCTTCAACTCACTCTCCTTAACACTTCCTGTTGCAGAATGCTTGATTGTCATTCCTTCTATTTTGTGTGTAGAACCTGAATCCTTCTGAGAGGGATTTCCTGATTCCACTTTCTCTGGAATATTATCCAGCCCCATTAGTTTGGCTATCACATTTGGAATCCTGGCCTTCTCTGTGTTGGATTTCATTGAAGCTGACTTATTTTTCTGTTCTGAAAGGGCATTAGGATTCTTAACATCAGAAGTAAAGCTAGTTAATTGCTTTTCATTGCTCGGACTTCTTCGTTCCTTAGAGTGAGTAAGAGCAAGTGGCCTCTGCAGTAAACTACTGTTTCCAACGTCTTGAAGCTTATGAGAATGTCTCGAGGACTCGTCAAAGGAGAAAGTTGATGGCGCCAGTTGTCTTTTCTCAGAAGTCATGGTTGTTCTGTCATCATCGTCGTCGTTATCATCATCCTCTATCAACGTAATCCTATTCTTCTTCTGCAAGTTCTTCATGGAATCTGGACTTTTCTGCAGGTCTACTAACATCCTCAGAGACTCTTCCAAATCCATAGCTCCTTGTAATAGTTCCTTCGCGAATTCTATCGAGTATCTATCCATGTTAAGACCGCCATTGGAGCAAGCACTCAGTATCTGGTTTAACTTCTGTACACCTTTGGATATCTCAAGGATCTGCCCAGCAGAGAAAGAAGGGAAGTGGTTTGCTGCTGCAGCCAATTGCCTATCATTGTTATTATAATCCATTATTGTTCCCCGTTTAATCTGGTGAAGAAAACCCATCATTGAGCTAGTTAAAGAAGAATCATTCCTTCTCAATTTCCCTCCATCATCAAATGCATAAGCCAAGGCAAGGGATATGTCACTCAATTGCACTGATGAGCTCTGACCTTTGCCGTATACTATAATCTGATCGGAAGCTTCTCCGATGTTTGCTGTTCTATGGCTTCTGCTACTAGGCCTACTTGGTGTGTCCCCGGTTCTGGAAGTAACCTGTAGACCATGACATAGTTTCAATAACAGAGTTTAATGACAGCTTAGAATATGCAAATGTAGAATAACTTACAGCTTCACTTGTTTTTACGTTCCTGGATCCTCTGTATGTTTGCTTGGAATAGGCATATGCATCTGTAGCACATGTAAACATCTATGTTGTTGGGCTCATTTGACATACAAAATAAAATAGAATGAAATGAAAACAGTGTTTTTGAAGATAAAAAATGATTCTTGTGTCTCTGCTTTAAAAGAGAAATGAAAAAGAATAGAAAATGTTGAATAACGATCAGAAAGGCATGCTGATAAAACAAAATAATAATTAGGACATAACAAATGTCATAAAGAGACCGTGAGAGAGATTTTTCCCCCTTTTCCATGATACTAAATAGAAGTACACCCAAAGCGTGGAGCTCCTAGGCATCCAAAATATCTGCAAAATATTTTTTTCTTTTTTTTTTTCCCTTTTCTGTTCGTTAATTTCTGATTCAATTTACTAATAGCAGTTAAAGCAGAAACACCGTAAGCTCAATTCATCCCATCAACCATGTGGTGAAAGAACATTTCGTTAATTGACAGCCCTTGCCCATAAATTAGACTCAATATGTATCAGAACTAACCTATCAGAAAAAATACCGACTTTGGTTCATTTTCAGGCTTTAGAAGTTCAAGAAGGAAATGCCAGTTCTGTGAATGTTTTCTTGAAATTTGGCTTCAGAATTTCAGCCTATATAGGCTTGTAAGTTGACTTAGGTTCATTTTTAACTCTCGGAAGTCCAAGAAAGAAATGCCAACTCTGTCAATGTTCTCTTGAACTTTTTCTTCAGAATTTTGACCTATTTAGGCTTGTAAATTTTGATAGTAACCATCAGAAATTTAGAAACGAATTCTGGGCAGGCCTGAATGGAAAGTCAATCGTCATAATTCCACAACTATTTCCCACTATCAGAGTCTCATTTAATTATATTGGACAAAACTTGTTAATTAAGGAGGCTAGTTAGGTAGCTAAGTGCATCTTACTACCAAGAAAAATATAAACATATGAAAAAAAAAAAAAAAAAAAAAAAAAAAAGAGTAGCCCAGAAAACGGGATGATTCCCGAGAAAATTTGGGGAAAAAATTCAAAGCGCGAATAGGCATTTTGGTGGACCCTTGCAAAATAAGAAGGGATGCAGCTAAAATACATACACTCTCTCTGATCACAGCACACAGCACCAAGAACGGCCAACAAAAGCAGTGTTATGTGTTATATATATAACTGACAGGAGAAAAAGTCTAAATTTTGAGCTGTATTTTTGTCATAAAGCACAAACTATACATATTAAAATCCAACTCGAGTGGCCAAGTAGAAAATGCAGATGGTTCAAAGAAACATACCAATGGGAAGTTGGTTGGACTGGGTAGACCTCTGAGACTGAGAAGCAGCCATGCGTTCTTTTCTCAGGCGCAAATCATCAAGCAGCTTCTGGGCAAAATCGGATCTCTTAGCCATGTTCTAATTCCCAGCAACACAAAACACGGCTGCAAAATGGAGAATCAAGAATAGGGTCCTCACAACAATGAGAATAGATTAAGCCAATTTCCTGAGGACACAACAAGAGAGAAATAGTTGTGAGAATGTGGTGATCCTTCTTGAATGGGTGCGAGGATACTATCAGAGGTGGGTGAGGGGTGAGATCAGTCATTAAGGAATACATTCGTGCTATGAATTTTTTTCACTGATGAGAAAGATTGACGTGAAAGTTATAGCTCTCTCTCTCACACTGTTTCAAATTCCATTTCACATAATACGGGTTGGGGGTGCGTGAATGTGGGTGTAAGGATCTAACTTTCATTCTAATCTAAGAAAAGCCTCAAGTCTCTCAAGAAGGAGCTTCCTCCTTAAGTTTCTCTTCACTGGACTTTTTTCCTATTGAATTTTCCTTCTCAGATATGATGATGGGCCCACGATCATTCAAATCCAAATAAGAATATTATATTTTTTGTGTGTGTGTGTGTGTTTTATACGTCGAACTGTTTAAGAATGCATGATGAAGAAGCTAGACCCACGTTCATTCGTCAAGTGGTGTCCCCTCAGTTCTCACGCACGGACTCTTGATAGATAATGCGAGTGATAGAGAACGTTGCGATTTCTGGAGTGTGTGTATATATATGTATGTATATGTACATGACAAGAAAAGGTACCAAAATGACTTCAAAGTTGTGGAACGTTTTGGTCCCATAACATAGGTGGTACTTCCTCTCATCTTTAATATATTATTCCGGTCTTAAATATAGGATAATGTTTATAATATAAATTGTATTATAAACTTTGTCATCTATTTAGGACCGGAGGTAATAACACTTATTTATTTAATTTGAGTATATTAAGAAAGTTAGTTAAGATAATTAATATAGCGTATTTTAGGAAAAAAAAACACCCGATCATTTTTTTTTAATTTCATCGTATCTCTTACTTGATTATTATTGAGAAGAATTAGTAGAGGTAAATTAGCAAAATGTTGACTCATATGAAAAATAGGTATTACATTTAAACCAAGATCAAATCTCTAATTAGATCCTATAAAGACCAAAGGTGTATTTAAATCGAATTTAAGTGACCAACAAATTGATACGGTAAACAACTTCAGGTTTAAATCCTAGAAGCACTATAAGTGATTTTTCTCTTCACTAGACTTAAAACCCCATTATTTTGTGTAAAAGAAGAAAAAAAAACTATTATATCATTTTTATGTTTTACTAGCTTTGTTTTGTTGAATCAAGTATGATTTATATATGAATATTCCATTTACTTATAAATTCTTTTTTATTTAAATACTACTTTTAATTTAAGTTCGTCAAATTCTCCAGGTTTCTTTTTCACTAGTAACTAAATCAAAAAATTTATTAATATTTTGTGTGTTATTATATATATATATATATAATATACATTATATTGAGACCCTTAATTATGTGGAAATATTGTGCATTTATTTTGGATTATTTAGATTAATTGTTATTTTATTAATAAGTTTTATATTTATTATCTTTGGATATATTATATCTTAATTATTTTTATTTGATTAGATTAAATTAGATTCTAGGTTTAGCTTTAGAACATCTATATAAAGGCTTAAATGTACTTTCTTTTATTCATGGATTCAGAATAATCTTTTTCTCTCAAATTATTCATATGGTATCAATCCATTGGATCTGTCAAGTGTCATTGACTACTAAGCAAGTCGACCCCTTCTCAACATCAATGTCCATCGACTACCAACCAAGTCGACCATTTCTCAACATCGTTGGCAATGTCAGAGTTCACCGTCCCTATCGTCATAGGTCAATCCTTCCTTGTCAGTATCGTAGACTACCAATAGAGTCAACCTCTTCACTCCGTATGACTAACAACAAAGTCAACCTCTTCACTTCATACATTGACATAGCTCGCCATCCATACTTGTTCGATCCTTCAGTACGTGGTTTATTATCTGAACATGTTCATCACAATTCAATCCCGCATTTAAGTTTTGACCTCTTCATGTTCTCATAATTTCTCTTTACTAGTCATCTAAGTTACACACTAAAAATCTCCAATCCAATCATGCGATCCACCATCATCGCACCCAACGTCCGTCGATCTCCTCTCCATGTACGGGAAATTTAATTGGAGATGGAGAAAGACTTATTATCTCCAAAGAAAATAATCAGAGGCTCTTCCACGATTGGCACTATCAAGTCTAATTGTCATTCCAAATTGGCGATTCAAGTTGCTTTTCCAAAAATGACACAATCCCCAATTATGTTAAGCATCGTTGACCACTAACCAAGTAGGCCTCTTTGCAGTTCATCATTGGTACCCGTTTGACTTTCCAAGTCAAACTGTCACATGTCAGTTCATCGATTGTCTCACATTCTCAGAATTTCTTGGTAAAGTATCGCTAGCTTCAATTTATCGCCAAATTATCATCAATTTCTCGTCAGACTCATATTTGGCATTTTTTAAGTCTTTCCAAGTGGTAATTTTACTTGTATTTCAAGTGGTACCTCTCTCATTAAACCATGATGAACTTTGGCTCCTTCCATGTCTAAGACTAACGATGAAGCTTTAGGCTCCTCATTTTTTTTATCCCGCATCTTTAAATGAGCCACAACATCTTTCTATCACTACTCATCATTTCAATAGGAACAGTTATCTCTAATGGTCCCAAGGCATTCTGATGTATGTTTTTGGCAAAGCAAAGGAGGATTACCTCAATGGTTTAGCTACTAAGCCATCTCAAATAGAATCCAAATACAAAATTTAGTTTGCAAAAATGAATATGGTCAAGTCATGACTCATAAATTCCATGACTCCATATATTGGCAAAAATGAATATGGTCAAGTCATGGCTCAGAAATTCCATAACTCCAAATATTGGCCAAAACTACCTCTTATTTCTAATTGCCCCAAGAGCATGAGGAGCTGTTAAAAGTTGCTATTCTACCAAAGAACATACTGCTGCTATTTCACAAATCAATAGGCTTATTCATGAATTGCAACAAGGTGATATGGATATTGCTAAGCTTTACAATATGTTCATCATGTATTAGCAGCAACTTCATCTCTATGACTCTGAAGAGTGGAAGTGCCCAAAGGATGCAGCAACCTATCGCAAAATATTGGAGAAATGTCGTATCTACACTCGTCTCTTGGCTATCAACCCTACTTATGATGATGTAAGAGGATTTATCATGTCCACTTGACAAATCTTCAAGTTGCAGATGTGATGACAAAAGGATTGCTCAAACCTACATTTGAAAGTTGTATAAGCAAGATTAAACATAATTAACATTTATAATCCAACTTGAGGGGGAGTGTGAGAATATTGTGCAATTACTTTGAATTATTTAGATTAATTGTTATTTTATTATTAAGTTTGATATTTATTATATCTTAGGATTAGATATGGATATATTATATCTTAGAATATTATATCTTAATTATTATAATTTGATTTGATTAAATTAGATTTTAGGGTTAGCTTTAGGTTTGCCTATATAAAAGTCCATATGTACTCTCTTTTACTAATGGATTCAAAATAATATTTTTCTCTATAATGTCATATCAATAACTTAAACAAAGACAATAATTACCAAGTAGAAAATGAATTCATCGTCTGGATGTCATATATCTATAATTACATTCATTCACATCAAAACCTGGTGGAATCTTGGTAAAAAAAGAAAATCGTCAAATTATCCAGAAAATAATTTCCATGCCAATATATATATTCCATTCGTCAAATTTTACTTGATATAAATCTATAAGCCCACTTGGACTGTGAAATTTGTTGGGATGGAAAGGAAAGGAATGGAAGAGAATAGAAAATATTTCGCCACATGGATGTTTGGTATACACTAAAAAACAAAAATGAGTTGATAGAAACAATTTTATTTGGTATCAATAAAGTGGGACCTAACCTTGCCATCGCTTGCCTTACACCGACACCTCTCCGGTCTCCGTCTTACTCTTCGTCATGCTCTAGTTAAACTAAAATTGAGCTTGTGGAAAGTGGATTTAACCAAAAGCAGGTGATAGGCACTTAATGGTCAAACTGTGGAAGAGAGCACTTTGTTTGCCATTGTTTCCTCCTAACACAACAAAGCAATAATTTACTCTTATCCATGAGATACCCACTAGTTGCATATGGTCATACATAAATAAATAAACAACTTTTAACCACATGCGTGTGATTGGTGGCTCATGGTTATGCGCGATCAAAACAACTTTACTCTTAACCATTACATACTGTTCTGGTGTAGAACACAGATGTCCAGCCTAGGGCTGGTACTTTGATATTGGATCGTTGGGCTCGACACAATATACGTAATAACCCAAGAAAAATAAAATAAAATAAATAATATTAATTATAATTAATGATGACCATTACTATTATCCGTAATACTTAATGATGACCATTGCTATTATCTGTGATGATTAATGATAATTAATGCTGACCATTGCTATTATATGTGATGATTAATGATAATTAATGATGACCATTGATATTATCTGTGATAATTAATGATAACCATTTATATTACCGGTGATAATTAATGATAACTTTTGCTATTACCCGTGATAATTAATGCACAAAACTTCAACTATAAATAGGGGCTTAGCCAAACCAAATGAAATCACTTTTCAATCCGCTTCTCCATTTCTCTTCTACTCTTCTTCTCTTTCTTCTTATCTCAAATTGCTTCTCTTCTTTAATCGATTTTCCTCCTAGAAGCATAGAGACCAGGTAATCCTAATCCCCAGAAGTCTTAGGTCCCTAGAGGTCTTGGATTAATTTTATATGAGTTTTGATAGGAAAAGTATGATCTTGATACCCTGTAACTTATGACAATTGAAATGATAATTGGATTTGGATTTTACTCAGATAGATATTTGAATTATAGTAATGAATATGAGTTGGATCTGATATTGAATATTTGAATTATTATGCTCTTGAATATTGGGAAAAGTTATGATGCTTTTGAGCAAGCGATATATTAAATAATAATTGTGACAAGATTGAAATTCTTGATTGTGTGTGATTGTAATAGTGGGAAGATAGATTTGGGATGATATCTCCCGAAGTGATGAACACAACTATTGGGCTTTATGCCTCGATATTTATATGATGTGAAAAGATATTATCCGTTCTTCTCAAAGTGGTGTACGCGGGGTAACTCGGGATACTAGTAGCAACTTTGAGAAGAGGTGTGCACACTAGGAAGAGATGTTTTAATGATGGCCAAATTGATGATTTGTGACTGACAGGTTTCCGGGTCACAGGGTAGACTGGCAGGATATCCGGGACTACCATGGTTCTCTTCCCCACTAATTAAGAAATTTAAAAAGATAATGAGTAATATTTGATTTGATGTGATATGATGAATATTGAAATTGATATTTGATTCAATTACTATGTGATTACATATTTGATTTGATTAATATACTTGAGCTATATCATCCTTGTTTTTATTAGGATTACTAGTTTTGATGTTTGTGTTAAAGGCGTGATGATCCTTCTGGGAGTAGATTTTCAGGTGAAACGAGGGTGTAAAGGATGGGGTTAGGCGTGGGTCAGTGAGTCATGTGAGGATAACGACTCGGTGATTTCTAGATAATTCTAGACTTTACAAAATCTTTATGAATTCAATAAAATGTATTAGACATATTTCCTCTAGTTGAACCTTAGCTTTTGGTTTCTTTAAATGTAATTAGCCTTGCGCTTGTCTTAGTACAAGTGCGGCGGTAACACTTCCCAAATTTGGTTATTTTGATTTTCAGTAATTATTCATAAAAAATTATTGCAATTTTGTGTTATTACAATTGTTAGAAATTTGGGGGTGTTACAATATCTATGGAGCAGATACTCAAAGGAGCCTAGGGTCACTGTACACGATATAGGGGGTGATGTGTGTGCACAATGTGACTGAAAGTAAAGAGTAGTAGTTAGAATGTGTGCACCTTAGTATCAGGTCTCTCTATTTATAGAGGTTTCCATGGATAGGATAACGACTTCGACCGAGATCCTAGGTGCGAGTATCGCACATATATCCGATAGGTGCTCCAATAATGTTGGATCTCCCGGTATTGTAGGTGAGGTTCGGTATATAATATATCCTCAGTTTGGGCCGCATATTGGATATGGGCCTTATGCAGGTCCGTAACAGTTGCCCCCCAGCTCGGTAGATCGGGCGCTTCGAGCTGCCGAGATATACTATGCCGCCTGTCGGCTTTACTGACCAAGCTCGGTTACCCATACGAGAATCCGAGGTGGAAACTCTAGGAACCATGGTAGCGTCTTGGGCCCGTGCGCCGAGGCTATCTTCCCATGACGTATCTGTCCGCGGTCGAGATATATGTTTCTTGCCGAGGTAGTCTCAGCTATCCGGGCTGGTTTCTGATGGCTTCAGCCCTTTCGAGGCGAAGGACTTTCCGCATTCGCCATCATTACCCACTGACACCTGGCGACTTAGTATTGGCGAGAGCCTGCAACCGCTGCGCCATACCATGCACCGACCTTCGTGCGCAATTAATGCTCCCCGTACACGCAATACGCTACCTTCTTGGTCAGGGTGAAAAGACGCTTCTGTCCCCGACGCTTCGGCAACCAACTATTCCGTGTGTAGGCCTATTGATTTCATATTTCCCTCCATTTTCTTCACTTTGATGCTTTCGCTATCACTTCCTGGTTTTTCTGCTCTCTGTTATTTTCTTTGTTCTCCGCAGTCGCCTGCTCCTGCGCCGTTACAACTTTGTTTGGTGCTCGCTCATTCTCCACTACTTCATGTATATCGCCTTCTCCTACTTCTTGGCTGGTGTAATTTACTGGTTTTCGTTTGTTTTACCGGTTAATTTCTGTCATCGCAATTTTCTGGGTAAACTTCCTTGGTAGCTTCTGAATCAGTTTCTAAGATCAAACCCCCTTTCTGTCTGCCTTGTAACCCCAACGTACCTTTGCCGATCCTTCCCCTTATTTCTCCTTCTTCACACACCATTTTGTGCCTTTTTAGGTTTCTGTTCTTTGGTGATGGATTGGAGTAATCGCTTACCCCCTTCAAACCCACCATTAACCCCTGAGGAAGAGGAAGCCTTGCGTGCCCGTTTTCCCCGTGCCTCCTATTGGATTCTTGGTACTGAACTTCCGGAGGAGGAAAGGTTGGCTACCGTGCTAACGGGAGGGTCTGGTCGACGGAGTACATCTGGGTCTCGATCTGCTTTTGCTCGGGTTCCGAATCCAATGCCGGTTCGCGCTTGGCCAGATGCTGCTCCAAGCGTTCAGTTGAACCGTGCTAGATGGAGTACCGGGGCTCGTGCCGAGACCGATGCGTTCTCAGCTCAACCCCTTAATTTCTATGAGGCTCCCCTAGGCCGGAGTTCGGATGCCCATCCTCTAGGGTACCTTGGCCCTTGCTGGGATTGTCTCACCGAAAGCTCCTTCCTCATTGCCCAGGGCGAAGATTCCCGAGCTTCCTCAATCTTAGGTTTTTGCTGTCATTTGGCTCCTTTGAATCCTTCTTCTGGCAGTCTTCGTCCCCCGAATCCGCTTGTTTTTTGCATGCCAATATACTTCAGTCAGGTATTCCTACTCTTGCTGATTTTAGTATTTTTCATTTTGCTTATAGGTAAATGGCTTCAACATCCACTCCTCCTAGCAACTCACCCAAAACCGGGGAGTCGAACTCTTCTAGTCCTCCCGAGGCTTTCTGTAAGGAGTATGCCCGGGTGGCGCACGAGGTTCTGAACACTCGCTCCCTGATGTCCGAGGTCAACATTGCCCGACTGAAACTATCAGACTTGGATGGGTGTGTCATCAGTACTTGGATGGGTGTGTCATCAGTGCCCCTAGTGCCGAAGAGCCCATTTGCTCCGAGCGTGAAATAGGGCACCCGAACTTCTTCTTCTTTTACCGCGACTGCCTAACCCGGGTCGGTGTTCGTTTCCCATCCACCGAGTTTCGGATGAAGGCCCCGACACATATGAACCTTGCCCCCTCGCAGCTTCACCCCAATGGATGGGCTTATTTGGTAGCTTTTGAACACTTGTGTGCCTCCTTCCCCGTTCCCATTCCGTATGCATTGTACTAGCCGCCTTATTTTTTTTATTATTTCTGCCCCTTTACTCCCCGCTCATCGAAGGAAGACCAGAGGCTAAAAGGGTTGACTTCTCTTCACGGTGATCCGGATAGAAAGTTGATGACCGCCTTCTCTGACTCCTTCAAACATTTTAAAAATGCCTTCTTCAAAGTTACGGCGAAGCCTGGCGAACAACCCTGGTTTTTAAAAGGGGCTGAGGGTCAGGACATAGAATGGCGGTTCCCCCTGTACTGGAATGAGGAACACCATAAAATACCCTCCATGACGTATCAGACCGCGTCCGGCGATGTTCTACCAGAGACTGTCCCGTCATTAGAACGTCTGTCCAACTTTGTGGTGAAATACGGTACTCAGAGTGCGGCCTGGTTTATTATCGAGGCGGGATCCAAACCGGTGCCTTCGGCGTGTATGGTTCACCAATTTATCGAATCCTCTACCTTACATATCTGTTTATCATGCATTGTTTTACTCCGGTCGCATCTTGAATTCTAACTCTTCTGCTTTGTCTTTCCAGCTCAAGATATGTCGGAGCTTCCCAGTTATTTGTTTCAAGTGAACCCGACTATGCCCGCCGCTAGCCGGCGAGACAGTGTCTTTCCTCCGATGCCGAGGTAGATAAGACAAAGGCGGCTTCCGGTTCCTCCAGGGCCAAGAAGACGAAGGCCTTGGGAGCACCGGGTCCTACTTACTCTCTTTCAACCGGGTCATCAGCTGGGGTACTTGTCCCCAGTGCTAAAGGGACAGATGCTACAGTGTCCGGGCCCGTTGTAGTTTCTTCTCCTGCATCCGATCCGAAGCTGCCCCTCCTCTTTCACCTCCCTTGGCTCCCATCCGCCCTCCCCCGGTTCAGAAAATTCCCCGTGGGCTGGCGTGGGATAAAGGAGTGACAGAAGAGCTTGATGTTGCCTTTTCCCCCCTCGCCAGTTCATGGACGGCCAAGCCCTGTCGGCCATAAATGAGACGATCGTGCATGATGCCCAAAAATTCCTATGTAAATCCATTGGGCTACATCAGGCGCTGTTCCATCTGAAGGCAAAGCATGTTCTGGCCGAGACTGAGATTCGTCATCTGAAGCTGACCCAGGGGGAGGCCGAGACCAGGAAGAAAGCATTGGAAGAGGCCGAGGCACGGATGGACACCCTAGTGAGGGAGCGAGACGTTGCCCAGGCCACTATGGGGAAAGCAACCGAGGAGCTTTTGATCGTTAGAGAGCGTTGGAGACGACGACCTCCGAGTACACCCGTCTCGTAAAGGCTATTCTTTGAAAGCCTAGATGCTATGAAATCACTACGAGAAACAAATGGGACGACACGGCCTCCGAGGTAAACTCGACTAAAGATGCTCTTGTTGCGGAGCAGGAAGCCCATTTTGACACCACCGACTCGTTGAAGGAGACAGCTCGTGAATGCTTCAAGATGGCTTTGGCGCAGATCAAGTATTTGAACCCGACCCTTACATTAAACCTTGCCGAGTATGACTACCGGGCTTATGTGAAGGACGGTGTTCTGGTTCCGCCGCTGCCGACGCCCGACGATGGCTCCTTATCCTTCGAGGACGAGGAGCTCGAGGAGCATCAAGGCGAGGAAGGTAATCATGCTGAGGCCGAATCAGGAGTTTCCGAGGCTGCTCATTCCACCGAGATTGTGCCCTCTGACGATGCTGCGCCTCCAAGCTAGGAGCCGGAGTCCGTAGTTTTGCTTTTGTTTTTATTGAGGCGTCTATGCTTGCTTTGACTTTGAGTTTCCCCGGCGTTTGTGCCGATTGTATAAACTATTTGACAGTATTTAATTTAATTTTTCCATCGATTGTCGTATGGTTTTTAGAATTCCAGTCGTTGTTAGGAATTTATCGACCGCAATGGGGCTAGTTTGGGGATTCTACTAGATTCTAAGTCTGGGAATCAGTGGCAGGGTTGTCTGTTCCAACTTCCCCGGGTTTACTTTTCACCGCGTAGGATGCTTTACTTTAACCGCATTACCGGGTGCCGACCCCGTTGGTCAAGATTGATCGTGACCGAGATAAATGCGAACTGTCACATGCTTAGCCGAGGTGTCCGCAATGCACCGCCTAAACATTTTGACCTGATCGAGGTCAGAATGACAATTCGAAAGCTTAAATCGGGTCGAGCGTTGACATGTCAATTCCACGAAAGGCCAATAAATGGCGATCTCACCGAGCTCTGGACATGGGCCGATTAGGCCCGGTGTTTAATTCATCTAGATGTGTTGTATTTATAACCGGGTTTTGAGACCTCGGTGTAATGCTTAAGCGATCATCTGTGCATGTTTGTGAATCTCCGCTGAGGGATCCTTCATTAAACTACTCTAAAGAGCTAACAAATTGTTCAATGCAATCATAAAAACATAAACTCTTAAATGAAAATACTAAAATTAAGAAATAACCAAACTCCAAACAGGTGTCTGGCGCTGTTGTGCATTCCTAGCCGAGATCTAGATATGGTAGATCTTTAGCTTGTCGGCATTCCAAGTTCTCTTCACAGGTTTCCTAGCCAGGGTTTCAAGTATATAGGCTCCGTTGTCCAGTTTCTCTTTAACCCTGTAGGGACCTTCCCAATTTGCAGCCAGCTTTCTATCTCGGGCGTTCTTATTGCTGATGTCGGTTCGTCGAAGTACTATGTTGCCTCGGTTAAAAGACTGGTGTCAGACCTTTCGATTATACTTTGCCGCGAGAAGCTGCTTGGCAGCTAACTCACGGTAGTGTGTAGCGACTCGGATTTCATCTACTAGGTCCAAGTCTGTTCTCAACGCGTCGTCATTTGACGCATCTTCTTCCTGGCAAACTCTGATTTCCTCCATGATGGCTGTCCTATCTCGACCAGGATCATCACCTCGCACCCATAGGTTAGCCTGAAAGGGGTTTCCTGGGTGGAAGTTTGTACGCTTGTGTGATAGCCCCACAAGACACTGTAAAGTTGTTCGACCCAATTGGATTCAGCATCCTGCATCCGTTTCTGTAAGTCATCCAGGATGATTTTGTTGGCTGCCTCGGCCTGGCCGTTAGATTGCGGGTGCTCGACCGAGGTGAAGTGCTGCTTCACGTCTAAGTTAGTCATCAAGGTCTGAAACCTCTGGTCCATAAACTGCGTCCCGTTGTCTGTCACGATTTCGGCTGGTACTCCAAATCGAGACATAATGTTATGGCAAAAGAATCTCATTATCCTAGCCGAGGTAATCGTCGTTAAGGGCTTGGCCTCAATCCACTTAGTGAAATAATCCACCGCTACGATGAGCTACCTGAATTGTCCTGAGGCTGTCTTGAATGGTCCGAGAATGTCCATACCCCATTTGTAGAAAGGCCACGGAGCAGAGATGCCTTTCAGTTCAGATGGCAGGGGCCAAATGATCCAGGCATGCTTCTGACAGCTGTCACATCGCATGACGGCCTCTTTAGCATCGGCCGACATGGTTGGCTAGTAGTATCCCGCTTGTAATTCCTTCCTGGCAAGTGCTTTACCTCCCATGTGGTGGCCATTGGCACCTTCATGTATTTCTACCAACACGTACTCAGCCTCAGATGTACCCAGGCACCGCATCATTGGAGAGTGCAATCCTTTTCGGTAGAGTTGATCGTCGACCATGGTGTAGACTGCGGACTCTCGGATCAATTTCTTTGCTTCGGTGGAATCCGTTGGGATGATGCCTCATTCTAAGTAATCCTCGATCGGTTTCCTCCAATCCGTTCCTGCCAAGATAGTCATGACACAGCTTGGTCGATAAGGTTTTGCTGGATCACGGTCTTATGGCTGCTCGTTCCTCTGGTACTTGCCAATTTGAAGAGAATGTCCGCCCTGGCGTTTTCTTCCCTGGGAATGTGGGTAACCGTTACCTCTTCGAAGTCTGCCATAACTTCCTTGGCCTTGTTAAGATATTTAGCCAAGAGTGGACCCTTTGCGTAGTATGATCCTTCAAGTTGTGCAGCAACGAGTTGTGAGTCGGTGAAAACCTTGACTCGTAATGCCCCGTTTTCTTTGGCTTGTAACAATCAGGCCAGTAAAGCTTCGTACTTAGCCTGGTTGTTCGACGTTGGGAACTTTAACTGTAGGGAGTGTTCCATTGCCACTCCTTCTGGACTCTCGACGATCACTCCAGCTCTACTGCCCTTCGTATTGGAAGATCCATCTACATAGACCTTCCATATTTTGTCTTGGCCGATGTTAGGTGTTACTGCCGGGGTGAGTTCCCTGACGAAGTCTGCTAACACCTATGACTTGATGGCATGTCGGGCTTCGAAGGTGATATCAAACTCGGATAACTCGATTGCCCAGCTAGTCATTCTACCAGCTAGATCTGGTTTTTGTAACACCTGGCGTATTGGTTGGCTGGTTCGAACGACGATCCGATGTCCCTGAAAGTATGGCCGAAGTCTTCTTGCCGTCGTTAGTAAAGCGAAGGCCACCTTCTCAAGCTTTTGGTATCGGAGCTCTGAGCTTTGCAGCGCCTTGCTTACAAAGTAGATTGGTGCTTGTCCAGCCTCGGTGTCTCTTACCAAGGCGGCGCTCACAGCCTCGTCTCCTATCAATAAGTATAAGAATAAGGTTTCACCTGGATCCGGCTTTGTTAGGACCGGGGGGTTGCCAAACACTTTGTTGATTTCTTCGAATGCGGCCTCGCGATCAGGAGTTCCAGTTTGCATGAGTCTCCTTTTTCAATAATCTAAAGAAAGGCAGTGCTTTTTCTGCAGATCTCGGTAAAAATCTGGTTAGGGTGGCTAGCCGGCCTATTAGTTGCTGAATCTCTTTCTTATTCCTAGGTGCCTGCATGTCTAGCACGGCCTTGCATTTATCAGGATTTGCCTTGATTCCTCGGTTGGTTAGCATAAAACCCAGGAACTTCCCGGCCGGAACTCCAAACGCACATTTGGCCGGGTTTAGCCTGATCCGATGCGCTCTTAACTTCTTAAACGTCTGCTCCAGATCTTGAATGTGGTCTTCTGGGTGCTTCGACTTCACTATCATGTCGTCATTGTAGACTTCTATATTCTGTCCAATCTGATCTTCAAAAACTTTGTTCATCATCCGCTGATATGTGGCTCCGGCATTCTTTAACCCGAAAGGCATAACGTTATAGCAGTAATTAGCCTTGTCGGTCATGAATGCGGTCTTCTCCTGGTCGTCTGGATGCATAGCTATTTGATTATAGCCGGAGTAGGCATCCATGAATATAGCAACTGAAAACCAGCCGAGTTGTCGACCAACTGGTCTATATTCGGCATTGGGTAGCAATCTTTAGGGCATACCTTGTTCAAGCTGGTGTAATCTGTGCACACCCTCCATTTGCCACTTGGTTTTAATACCATAACCACGTTGGAAAGCCATATGGTGTACTGTACTTCTCTTATGAATCCAGCCGCCAAGAGCTCGGCAACATGACTCTCAAGAGCCTTCTGTCTATCGGCTGCGATATTTCTCTTCTTCTGCGCTACCGGCTTCGAGTCCGCCCAAATGGTCAATTTGTGGCAACAGAAATGCGAGTCGATTCCTGGTTGAGCCCCACGGTGGGCGCCAATGTTCTGGTGTAGAACACAGATGTCCAGCCTAGGACTGGTACTTTGATATTTGATCGTTGGGCTCGACCTGAATATCTATGGAGCAGATACTCAAGGGAGCCTGGGGTCACTGTACACGATATAGGGGGTGATGTGTGTGCACAGTGTGACTGAAAGTAAAGAGTAGTAGTTAGAACGTGTGCACCTTAGTATCAGGTCTCTCTATATATAGAGGTTTCCATGGATAGGATAACGACTTCGGCCGAGATCCTAGGTGCGAGTATCGCACGTATATCCGATAGGTGCTCCTATAATGTTGGATCTCCGGTATTGTAGGTGAGATTCAGTATATGATATATCCTCAGTTTGGGCCGCATATTGGATATGGGCCTTATGCAGGTCCGTAACACATACATATCACCTACATTGGTCACAGCTTCTTGATGGTGGAAATAATATCACATTTTGCTTTGAGTGTACATCATAAGTACATCATGGTTTCAAAGAGTTATCTTATTTTACTCTCAACCATTATGCACCATCAATTGCATCTGGTAACCGCCACTTACCTTGTCAACAATATCACATCTTTAACCACATTTAACATATGGGTGCCTCATGGTCAAGCAACATTCCAGCAACTTTTCTCCTAGCCATTATGTTCCAACCACCACCCTCTACTTAAATACACACTACTACCCAAAAAAAAATCAATTAACACCCCTTTTTTGCACTTTTTACGTCCCTTTACAGGGAGACGCCTATGTGAAAGATGTAATATATCAGACTTACTGCGTCCCCAATAAAAAGGGATGTCATAAGTCTCTTTGCGGTGTCCCCAATAAAAATTGACATATGTTGTTTCTTTTTATAAAAAAAAAAAAAGTCACGGGCGAGGCAAAATGAACAGAACCAGTGAAGAAGCAGCACCGTGAAATCAGACCATTGATAATCACCTCCTTCATCCCATCTCCACCTTCGTCCTTCTCTGTTGCCGGTGACTTTCACTACTTCATCCACCATCGTCGACAACCACCATTCCACCATCACCATGAACAAAGCTTGAATAGATCTGGGAACAAATCTTAGGGTGGTGGCCAAAACTCATTGGAAGGATAGGATCTCTTGAGAGACCAATAAGCGGTAGATCTAGAACAACATCTGACAAATGAGGACGCGGTGGTGGCTTTGCACTTTGCACTAAAGAGGAGACTTTCTTGTTAGTCCAAATCTGCAGATCAGAATCAGAGGAATGCAATAGGAAGGATAAGATTCACAATAAATTAAATCTCTATCAGAAGGGAAAGTGTCACACTTCATCAAGATTCTTCACCAGATTTGCTATATCTTATAAGAATCTCGATTCTCCAGTTCCGTAATCGAATATTCTTTACTAGATTCTTCAAGTGTTCAAACTCTGTCGCCAACCACGCCTCCGCTCTCGTTGCCGATCATGCGTGGAGGTAACTCCACCATGACTCCATATTTTCTCGAAGTCCATCTTGCCGTTAATCATGTCGTTGTAGAAGGTGGCGGTCTAGGCACAAGAAATCAAAGGCAATGCAAAGAAGATGAGGAAGCGGAGTGTTTGAAATAAATGAAGTGAGAAAGAAAATACGAATGAAAAGAATGACTGCAACATGTTTTCACCCATTCAATTGAGGACACTTTAGGCGTCCAAATTTCAAATTGAGAGGCCTAAAGTGGGACTTTAGGCATCCCAAATTTAATTAGGACGCCTAAAGTGGACACCAAAAGTCCACTTTTTTCAATTTTGAATTGGGACGCCAAAAGTTCCTGCTTTTAGCATCTGTTTTTCTAATTGGGACGCCAAAAGAGTATGTGCGTATGCTCCTGTGTGTATATACATATGTGTATATTACATATACATATGTATATTTAAAGAGTATAACCAAGTTAGATGGTTAGATTCAAAGAAGATTTTGGTATAACAATATGATCTACTACAGATAGAGCCACAGGGGCTAACCAAATATGATCTGGGTCATGGAAGGAGTCCTATCCTATTGCATATAGGAAAAATTTTATAGAGTCTTCCCAATACATGGGCAAAGCCACTTGCTCTTATCTGAAAGACGGAATATCACCAAGAGGGGGGTGAATTGGGGATATTAAAATTTTCTTTTCGTAAATACTCTGTTTAAAGGAAACAAAACGAGATGAGCGAGTAAGGTAGAAGAAGAATGAACACAAGTAATTTATACTTGGTTCGGTCTAAATCCTCGACCTACGTCCAAATTCCCCCGACTCTCCGGGATTTCACTAACTCAAATGATTACACACTCGGTAACTCACGGAATAATTCTCTTTTAGAACTTACTCCCTTACAAGTTGTAATCAAATATCCCAATCCCAAAGTCTCAATACTTTGAGATTCTTACAAGAAAGATAATCAATAAAGAACTCTCTAAAAGAGTAGAATAATAATCACTGAAGGGTAATGTATCGAAGATATTAACTCTTAGAGTTGAAACAGTAGATGAACTTAATGGCTAATTGAATGCACAGTGTTTCGGTAGGTAGAGACTTCAATGCTCCTGGGTTTTATAGATGATAGCATTTGTGACCGTTGAGACTAAATTAAATGAGCCGTTGTGAGTAATGAATATATCCGTTGAGATTACGTTGCACGGTCTCTTTGTATGCTTCCGACATTCGTCCGTTATTCTCCGTTGACATTCTTCATTCAAATTGTCCATTGAGATACTCTCAAAATGTTGTCTGGGAACAGCTGGAATGCTTTTCACTTGCTCAGAGGGTTTCTTGCCAAAATGGTGAATGTGGCTGCTTTGCATTTAATGCTTCGACAAATTTCTTGCTTTATGGTAATATCAAGTTTAAACTTGTTAATCAAGTCTGAAACATACTAACAAACTGATTAAACTTGGTTAGAAATGATTAGAATGAATAATATCAAGTACCCAATGCATGATGATAAGATTTCACAATTCAAGAACAAATAAATTTCAAAAAATCGATGCGAGTAACTCGAGTTGTCTGTCATAACTCGAGTTATAAATGAGTTCAATGAATATTTCTAGATGCAAGGGTAACTCGAGTCATAGATTGTAACTCGAGTGCTCATTGAGGCGAGAAGAAATTACAAATATAGTAACTCGAGTTACAATCCATAACTCGAGTTATGTTATCTCGAATTGAAAGCCGAGAGCAAAAGTGATTTGTTCTAACTCGAGTTGCTACATGTAACTCGAGTTATTTTATGTCGATGAACTTCTCACGATAAGCTTATAATTCGAGTTATACCGGATAACTCGAGTTACTTCACTCACGAGAAAAATGATGTCGCGAAAAGCTTTCGACATCTTTGAAGTACATCCATAACTCGAGTTGCTTAGTGGTAACTCGAGTTAGAGCTCGCAAAAATGATTTTTCTTAATCTTATAACTTGAGTTACGATTTACTAACCCGAGTTACTTTGAACAAATTTGGCATTCTCGAGAAATGTAACTTGAGTTATCAACAAGAACTTGAGTTATTCATTTTCTAAAAACATTTTCAAATCAACTCAAACTTACTTTCAGTTCTATTTAATACAATTGGTAGGCATCATCAAAACACTAAGAGAACTAACATTATCAACTCAGACCTTCTCCTTTCAAACCATACCAGTAGAGCCTGCCTTTGTTTTCTACAGGAGGCGTAACTGAGTTCTATCCTTTAGTCATCATATGATTACAACAAAACCTTAACCTTAAATGAACATATAACCATGAATATTCTCATTTATAGGATCTTCACAATCAGTTATGACAATATTACTCCCTAATTTGACCCCTTATGAGTTTAGCAACTCCTACCTTATATGTTTGAATTAAAGCTTAAAAAAATTCATCGAGAATAATAATATTGAAATTCAAACTTTTATTGCTCCAAAATATACAAGAGAGAGAAGAGAATTTGAGCTAAGAGTTCAAGCTTGGTGTGTGTTGTAACACATACAAGGCTTTATATAGAGTTGGCATCCCAACACGAGTTACATAACTTTGATTATTTTTCGACTCTAATTACCAATTTTACATTACTTGACTGACATCTTTTAAAAGTATTAAAGCATGTGCCTTATTTTGTTACAACTTTGTCATAGGCATCTTATCTTTTCCTACTTTACTTTTTATTACATAGGACAAAATTTACTACAAGACATGTTACCACATTAAGAAAGTTCAAAGATGTTTTCTTTTTCCTCTTTTTTTTCCTACTTTTGCAGTGTAGGCAAGATGTCTTTCATACATGTTCTACTTCTTTTCTTTTTGTCTTATTCAACTTATCGGCGACGTAGTAGTGTCGGCAAGCTTCCATATCTTCTTCCTCTTTGTCTTCTTCTACTTTAGAGTATAGTAGGATCTAGATCAAGTTCCTCGAAATCTTACATAGTTTTTTTCTCTTTCTTCATAATATTCACATTTATGATTTGAATATTCAGACAACAAATTACAATTTTTTTTCTCTTGTTTCCTCAAAATTATCCATAGCTTTATTTTTCAATCGATCATACCAAGTACTGAGCAAGTTCTTATTCTTTTTGGTTTTTTCCAAGGGTTAATGAGCATGTTGTAAATCCACAAGAATAAACCTATGGATCTTCTCCTACTAATGTGAATCTATTAATTTCCTGGAAAATTATATGATAATCCTAAGCTTAAATATTGGACATCTTTTGCTGAAATTGTCTGTCATCTTCTATATTTCCTTGAGCTCTAGTTCCACTTTTGTTGGCTTCTTGGTTGTTCCAAATCTGATCAAGTTTTTAGGATGATAAAATTTATCTGGAGTTATCTCGGGAACAGTTGAGTAATACCTTATAAAAGTAGTATACTGGTTCAAAAATTTTACATAAGCATCTATGGCATTTCTTAAAGTACTGGGTAATTCGGATATTTCTTTTAAGGAATGTGAGGGATATATCGCTTGGATTAAACCGTACATATATAAGGTTTTTACAAGAGCTGGTAAAGTTCTAGGAAATACAACAACTTTATTAAATGCAAAATGAGATATATATATATACACACACACATATACATATTTTATATGTTGATCACTCAAATACATGTTTAACTTCTTTTTGGTTAACATTTTGAAAAAGCTATATTGTTCTAAGGTATTGAATTATGGGTTATAAATATTTTTAGATGGTGAGGTTTGTTGGGCTTTTCCTTCGAGCTTTTTGTTGGGCTTCTAAGGTCTAGGCTTTTACAATTTCATTGAATGGTGTTATTTTTAAAATGTTTTGGTCTAAAGGCCCAATTTCAAGGGTTTCTTTGGCCTAGGTAGAAGACCTTTTCTAGAATTTGGGTAGATGACCCAATTTTATTTTATGCTTGGGTTATTGGCCTAGTTGAACTTACATGACTATTCTCTGTTTGTACTCTTGATACTCTTAATTCAGTAGTACTTACAGGTCTTGTTATAATTCTTCCTTCAAGTGTTTCTAGCCTCTTTAAGATATCTTCTATCTTTATGGCTGAATCATGTACTTGGAGGTTTATATGTAATGTAAAACTTAAAAGGTATTACACAGTATTATTCATCTGATTAGTCAACATACTTAGATTTAACTCTAAGATGTTAACTTTTTTTATAAGATCTTCTAGAGTCATTTCCCAATTATATGGCTGAATATTGTACCGATTACTCGTCATTCATGGACTTGAGGTTCTTGGACTTGATTTCATCTACTCATATAATCAGCAATCAAGTTATTTTTTCCAAGCACATATTCAATTATATAATCATAATAAGCTAAATCTCCTTGGCATTTAAACAACATTTTATTAGCCAATTTCTCAGTTTTTATACATCTATCTAACCATGATTTTACTTGTGTATTATCCATTCTTATAATAAAAGTTGTATTAACTAGAAATAACTCAATTTTTTCTACTTCTTTTACAATCGCTAAAAATTCTTTCCGATTTGAATGATATATTCATTGTGCTTCTAAAAATTTCCACTTGCATATCTCATTATTATTTCTTCTCCATTTTCATTTTCATGATATAAGGTTGCACCCAATATTGATCTGCGTTTGTATAAATAATCCATTTTATATCATCTTTTATTGGTATAGTTAATTTTGGTAAATGTTGACAAATTCTTTTAAGCTGTTTTACAATATCTTTTGTTTCTTTATTTCATATCCAATTAGTTTTTTATCCTACTAATTTAGAGATTTTTGAAGTTAATTTAGCTAAATTTGGTACATAATTTCTTACTTGTTTTATAATCCTAGGAATGATTGAAGGTCTTTTTTATTTTTATTTCCTTCAATTCTAATTTTTTTTTACTTATATGATCTTATAATTATATTCCTTTTTCTGTTATTATTTGTCCTAAAAAAAGGTATTTCAGTTTTTCTTAATATTAATTTTTTAAGTAAAATATTCAAACCTTTATCTTCTATAATTTTTACAAATTGATTTAAATGTTCTTCATGTTGTTTTTCAATTTCAGAAAATATTAACATATCATCTATATATATTACAGAAAATCTCTTATAGGTAATAATAATTTGGATACATATTCCTAAAATATACTTGGGCTATTATGAAAACCCATTGGTAGTACATTCCATTCATATAATCCTTCTGATATATTAAAAGCTGTAAATTTTTTACTTTCTTCTTCTAATTTATTTGGGAAAAAAAAAATCCTGATTTACAATCAAATTTACTAAAAATATTTTTTCCCCTTATAAGATTAAATAATAATTGTATATTTTCATCATATATATTAGGTGGAGAAGGAGAATATACATGGAATCAGTTAAATTGGAATAATATGTATCTAATGAAACAATTAGATAGCTATATAAATCCAAATTTAGAAGATTTATTTCAAATATTTAATCTGGATGAAATAATAAAATCATTACCTGAAGAAATAAAAAATACTATAAATAAAGAGGATATAAAAAATCAAAAAGAAAGATTGAAAGAAGTAGCTAAAACAATAAAACAAAAGCTGTATGAATTAAAAAAGGAAGTGAAAAAAAATACAATAGAATTGAAAGAAATAAGGAAGGATATAAAAGAAATAAAACAAACATTAGGAAGGATTCTATGATTATAGACCAGAACCAATATATAATAGTCCACAAATAAATATGATGAAAGCGTTACATGAATGAGAAGAATTAGAAAATACAAGAACTAAAATTGGATCACAAACTGTAGCATATTGCCAAAAACTAAAATTGGATCACAAACTAAGATTGTATGTACTCTGGCTTCTAGCCAACTTCAAAAAAAAAAAAAAAAAAAAGAATGTAGTTGCAACGTTTGTTGTTATTGCTGTTTTTTTTTTTTTTTTTTTGTTGATAAAGTGTTGTTATTGCTATTCCTTCAACCACGTAATTTTTTTTTTTTTTTTTAATAATATTCAACCACGTAATGATACGATGAAGTTTAGCTGAACCTGATAGCCCAAAAAAGTTTCAGTTGGGCCTGCTAGGCCCATAAGTCCAACCACGAAAATAGGGTCTACGCTTTAGGGCTGAAAAGTAAACAAGTTTAAGCTAGTGAAACAATATTTTTATTTTTATATTAAAACACTTTTGCTGTTGTAAAAGTACTAGACGTGAATATCCATAAACTACCAACTCTTGACGGTTCACTTTTTACACTCCATAATTTTTCTAATGAATAGTCTTTATGCTCATAGCTCAAAAGTTATAATTTGTGCACTCATGAAGATTAACTTTGCAATTTACTTTATGTAAACTCTTGATGTTGAGGGCATATAAATAGAGCATTATGTACTATTCTTTCGTTATATCCAAATGAATAAGATATTGCTCTATCTTTTCCTCCTTGGATATGTGAACCTTTTTTCTTTTCTTTTTAAAAAAAGCCATCATCTTCATAGGTGAGATTGGAAATCTTAGAGTGTCTATATGAAGAAGAAGCCTTTTTTAAAAATAAAAAATAAAATCACATGTCCAATCAAATGCCAAATCAGTAAAATAAATGATGTTAGCGACACCTCATCAAACTTAACACGGTTAATTTTAAGTCCAAGTCCAAGTCCTAATTAAACTATAAAGATTAACGTTGTAAACGAGTAAAAATTGAAGGATCAAAACCTATAGTTTGAGCCAATAAGAGTTGGTATAGATGGTAAGGAACGGGCTCAAATTCCAAAAGGACGAGGGTTTGATTTCCTTCCGCCGTTGTGAGGCTCCTTTGGTAGGCGATCTCGTAAAATATTCCCTATAAGTGCTCAAAGCGCCTACCGCGTCTTGCCATTTGGTGGGGACCAGTCATTAACCCACCTAAACTTTTTCTTATATAAAAAAAATAAAATTAAAAAAAAACCTATAGTTTGAAATTATAGGGACCAAAATCAAAATGAGAACAAATTGTTGGACCAAATGTTATATGGGTTTAATGTTTCTAAGCAATTTCTCAAAGACTCACATAAAAGTGGGTGTGTCCCATTATAAATAGAAGAGAGAAAAATATTAGTGGGATCCATCCACTTTTATGTGAGTCTTTATAGAAAAAAATATTTCTACAACAACTGAAATATTAAACCCATATTATATTAACTCTTTTTTAAAATAATAAATTATAGAGATTAACGTTGTAAACAAGTAAAAATTGAAGGATCAAAACCTATAGTTTGAAACTATATGGATCAAAATCAAAATGAGAACAAATTGTTGAACCAAAAATTATATTAACTCTTGTTTAAAATAATTTTTTTAAAAAAAAAAGCTCTAAGAGTTCTTCAATCCAAGGAATAACAAAGCTAAAACCAAAGAATATGTTTATAAAAAAAATCAAAGAATAAGATGAACATACCACTCAAAAATTAAGCAACAACAAGATAAGGATAAACTTGTATCAAATAGTCATTGAGTTCTAAATGTAGGATCTAGTTTACAATTTATACTATAAACTAGATCTTACATTTAGGACCATTATTGTCAAAAACTAGTATAAAAACATAAAAAATTACGTTTTTACTAGAGTGATACATGTTAAGACGCAAATAAAAACCGTCCGAGTAAAAATTACACTTAAAAACAAGTACAAACTTATATTTTGACCATTTTTACTTAAAACAAAAAACTTAAAAAAAAACAAAACAAAACAAAAACCTTATTTTCATTTCCCCAAAATCAAAAGACTATGAATAATGTTGTTTTTGTGATGGCCAATTCAAGATTGGGCAAGAAAAAAAAGTTCAAAACTTTTATGCATATAATTTTGATGATCTTCCATCCGATGATAACTAGATAGTAGAAAATGAAGAAGATTGGGAAGATGTAGACAACTTAAATGTTGATGCTCATGATGAGAAAAGCTTGATTGAAGTTGAAGTGAGGGAACCTATGAATAGTCATGATTTGGACACTCAAAGTTTTGCAAATGAACTTGTTATAAGAGTAAGAAAAGAGCACAATCGAAGATATGCAAGTTGATGTATGTTTGATTTGAATCAACCGATATAATTTAGGAATTGTTAAATTATATTCTTTTAATGTTTTACAATTTGGTTGTAAGAGTTATTAAACTCGTATTTTTATATTTATGTTTTATATAGTTACATGACTTATATTTTTTAAATACGAAATTGTTTATTAAATTTTAAGTAGCGATTTATGTTTTTTTACATGCATATACATATACACATACATAACTCGATTTTGACAACATTGCTTAGGACCGAATGAAGTAAAATATTTTATTTATGACTTATAAATAACACATCACTTGTAAAATAATTCGTGTGCACCACATGTGCAGGGGGTTTGTGTGTGTTTCTTTTTTTTCTTTTTTTTGATGTAATTTGGTAACCATACGTAAAAACTAAGACTTATCCAAATGAAGCAAAGGCCCCAAATGCATATCAGCGGAAGAGAGAGTATGTAGACCAGGCATCACTGATAAGCCGGCTTTCGCTAGATAGTCTGTTGCATTATTTGCCCATCGACGGATGTGATTCACTTCGACCGTCCAATCCCTTTCAAGTAAGCAATGAATTTCCGCAATGAGTGTGCAGTCCGAATTGAGCTCATTCAGGTCTTGCTTTATCGGTTCCATCGCCTCGATGCGTCGGACTCAAGAATGATCTTCCGTAACCCATGTCTCATGCCAATTTTAGCCCATGCAAGCATCCCCAAAGCTCCACGTGCCGTCCCCTTCCACACCCTTGAACATAAAGCCCTTCAGGAATGAACTGTGCTCATCTCGAATCACTCCCCCACTCACCATCCCAGAACTTGTGTGTGAGAATGCCCCATCAGAGTTAATCTTCACCCATCCAGCTGGCGGTGGTTCCCACTTATCCTCGCGTTCTCCTGTGGAACTCTCCCCCCTGTTCTTTATGTTAAGCTGGGAGCGTGCATCATGAATACTGCCCAAGGTGGCATTAACGTTTATCAGCAAGGAAGTGTTCGAGATCTGCTTCCTTTCAAAAACTGATGAGTTACGCCGCCTCCAAAGCCACCAACAAATAAGAATGAAATACTGACTCCACTCTTCCTCGTGCTTATTCTGACATTTAAGCTTAATGTTCCAACGGAACCAATAGTCAAAGGACATGGATCTAAATTTGTGCCAATAGCGTTGGGGCACGGCGTGTTGCCACAAATCATGGTCACCGGTCCCCTCGAGCAAGTGAATGAGCTGTCTCCTCTTCAGCCCGCATACAAGACACTAGGTATTATTACACAACCCTCTTTTATATCTTGATGCATTAGTGAGCGAGTCTTTTGTGGAGGACAAGCCAAGAAAACACCTTACACCCTTTCGGAACTTTCAATTTCCATTTTCCCCACATAGGATCAGAATGAGGCACCACACTATTAAGTGAGTCATAGGCTGATTTAACCGTGAAGTCTCCACTCTTGGTCCACTTCCACCGTAATTGCCCCGTTGTCAAAGCTTCAATTCCATCTTCCACTTTTCCCCACGTTCTTTAATTCTCGCTCCACAAATTTGATCCCGACTTGGACATATTGATCCTCGGGAGCTTATCGGGCCTACGCTATACTTGTTCCGATAACTTTAGCTCACAAATCATCACTTCGGTTGTAAGCCTCCATCCAATTTTCATAAGGTATGCACGGTTCTGAAGATGAGCATGATGAAGTCCCAAACCACCACGTACCTTAGGCTTACAAATAGCATCTCATGCTACAAAAGGGATTTTCTGTTGATCGTCTGTGCTTCCCCCATAGAAACCTCCAGTTGCAACGATCTAAGACCTCACAGGTGCTTGATGGGAGGAGCATAGTTTGCATGATATACCCAGGTATAGACGTGGTGACTGAGGATACAAGAGTGGCTCTCCCTGGGCCGCTGAAAAGATTTAGCTTTCCATGTTGAAAGTCTCGTTTTAACCTTGTCCACCACATACCGATATGATTCTTTAGTCACCCTTTTGTGATGAAGCAGGACACCAAGATACTTGCCCAAGTTGCACATGATGGAGAACCCAAGGGTCGCACACATCTCACTCCTTCGAATATGATTGACATTATTCGAGAAAAATACTCTTGTTTTCTGTTTGTTCACCTTCAACCCAAAACTATCACAAAAGGACTGGATGCAGTTATTGATCGTGTGCACTTGATCCATTGATGCCTCCGCAAACAAGAGAATGTCATCTACAAAAAATAAATGGGAAATTAGGGGGCCAGACCTAGTAAGACGAATTGGTTCCCAAGCCCCATCTTGAATGGTTGATTGGATGAGGTGTGCCAACTTTTCCATGCATATGACAAAGAGGTAGGGGGACAACGGATCTCCTTGACGCACTCCCCTAGTCGGATTAAACTCGTCAGTTTTATCCCCATTCCAAAGTATTTGCATGTTGGGCGTAGAGATACATTGAGCAATGACCTCTCGCAGGAAGATAGGAATGTGGAGTTCCTGCAAACAACTTAACAAAAATTGCCAATTTACCTGGTCATAAGCTTTCTCCAAGTCAATTTTGATGGTCATGAATCCCTTCTTTTTCTTCATATTTCGCATTGAATGGATAACCTCTTGTGCAACTATTATATTATCACCGCTATGCCTCCCGGAACAAAACCGCATTGATTCGGGGCTATCACCTGGGGGTAAAATCGGTTTCAATTTGTTGACAATAATCTTGGTGACGCTTTGTATATGACGCTGCATAGACTTATGGGTCTCAAGTCCCCTATTACTTCCGGATGGTCTTTCTTGGGGATGAGCACAATGAGAGTGCCATTTACCTCACGAATAGCATGTGGATTAGCAAATAAAAATTTCACATAATTCACCACTGATGAACATACCGTATTCCATTGATTTTGGTAGAAAAGAGCATTGAAACCGTCAGGGCCAGGAGATTTAATGGCCCCCATACTGAACATGGCTTCTTTTATCTCACTATCTGAAATACCTCTACTACACCAGTTTAACAATTCCTCATTTATGTGAGGGAATGTCATATGGCAAGCAAGTCCTAGGCGAGTCATTACATCCTCCGAGAGTAGATTGGAGAAAAAATTGGTAGCCATACCTTTTAGTTGAGTGTTATCATATACCCATGATCCCTCATCATCCCGGAGGGCCTCAATTCTCTTGGATTTCCTACGCCTGTGGTTGGCTCGAGCATGGATTGTGTGTGTTTCTAGCTACAAATCGCCCACTTTCTGGAAGAAAATCCAGGAACTCGAAAAAAATCATCTCACCCAAAACAGTAGTTATGTTCTGAACCAAAAAAAATCACATTTTAAAAAACACATTAAAAAAAAAAAAAAAAAATCGGGGTAATTTTTAAGTGTGTTTGTCATAACACTCAACAACATTAATAGAATATAAATTTTATATAGTTGAAGAACATTGTGATATGAACACGATTTAATGCCTCCGAATTAATACGAGTTAAAACTCTTTAAATATGTATATATATAGTAAGAGAAGCCCATACATCAAAATGAGAGAGTGTTTATCCAAACTTATTGGCATCCTACAACGAGGACGCCTAAAGAAGAAAGTATAAATATTTTGAATTAAAATTACTATATATGAAGGAAGAATATGAATTAATAAACAAGTTTATTTAGTTTAAATTAATAAGTAGTAGTGGAGTAGGACTATCCAAATTGGTTAAAGAATTTAATAGTCGACCTGCAACCTCATCATCATCAATACTCATCAAACTTTTTGCTTTCTCCTGCCTCTCTAACATCTTCATCCATCTTTCTCGATCTCTTCCAAAATTTCAACCTGTTTCTTTAATTCCATCACACATTAATTAGGTGTGAAAGACATATCACATAAATGTCATTAAAATTTGCTTCTTGTTCTTATCTCATTAGTCTATAATATAATTCATTGGTATTACACATTAATTAGATATGAAGGAAAAGAGAGGCGAGACAAAATTAGAACATAGGTAAATTAAAATTGAGGATTTTTTTTTTTTTTTCCAATTTCAAACATATTTAATGAAAAACCACTGTTTCTTAATTTTGGCGATATGGCTGAAATTGACTTATGTCTTAGGTCAGAAAGAGTATATAGGTTTTATATAACACAAAATATAATCATGGCATGCTCATGCCTGTGCATGCGCGTTTACAAAAACAATGTACATGCACACAAATCTGTGCGTGTAAGACCTTCAAGGAGATCATTGATAAGGAGAAAGGCGATAACAGTAATTCATCATACTACTTTGATTTGGATTCATATACTAGAAACTCAAGAAAAAGAGAGATATAAGAGAAGTATAGTTAATTGATTTTATATATATAGTGGTTATATCTATAATTAGGTTGATTTTCATGTATTGCATGGAGTATGAAGTGGTTACATAATTTTGTTCACAACAAATTTGAATAATTTAAAGTACTTTATCATAGCAAAGTAGAGGACAATAGAAACAAAATGTTGAACTATATTCCATATTTTGTGTATATAACTTAAATAAGTGGAATAGCTATTTTATTTACTACTATATCTATATATATCCTCATACTTCTTTTTCATTTTTCACCAAGCAAAAGGAACTCACGTATCACCTGTCATACGCAAAAAGAGTCAAATCCACAACCTCTTATTTAAACTAAGAGTTAGATGAGACTTTACCTCATAAAGTACTTTAGAGTATCCCCATCCAATTTTTGTTTTGAAACTTGCGAATAATATGACTGATTATAAATTTTATATCTTGATACTGTTTACTGCTGCTAGAACTCAATAAAGGCACAAGAAAAAGTAGTGTAATTAATGGAGTAATTGATTGTATATATAGGTATGTTCAACGCTTGTTTTAATGTAGATAGGTGTATGCATGAATGAGTAAAATTTCTACAAAACCAACATTATTAATATACTTTGAATGCTGAAAAACTTAGTTACCCACTTTGTGAATTGCCATTCATTTCATTTTGTTGCTACTTTTATTTACCTGTTTCAAGTTTTAATTGGATATGCTCATCAATAATAATGTTCGTAGATGGCCCGAGAAAATATGAAGCAACTAACAAAATTAATATATTTTGTATATATTTATGATATCTCTGCTTCACATTAATTGATTATTAATGTATATGTATTTGATTATCCATCATTGAAAAACTTCGCCGATTTCGATTTATATTAAACAGTTGAAATGATCATATCACTATTAAAATCGATTGATCTAGCTGCTTTCAATTGTTGATTAAACACGTTGCTTGCTAGTTTGGTTTAATTATATGGATATGAAAACTTTTTATATGTATACATAGCTTCAATAAGAAGAAAATGAGATCATACATAATAATAGGCCCAGTTTTATTAATTGTAAGATTTAATTACGGGACGACTACAAAGGGAGGGTAATTTGAATTTGTGCATACAACAGTGTATGATTTATATTTGTTGTTGAAGTTCAATCAAGTCGATGTAGAAACTTCAAGTTCTTTCGAAAAAAAGTGTTAAGCAAATCCAGTTTTATTCATTGATAACAAATTATTGTTTATAAGAGACAAATCAACCTACTCGAGATTAATAATGATTATTTCTTATTTGAAGGTGATTAACCAGCCCCACTTAAGGAGATATTTAATTTGAGAAAGACCTTCATTGTCAAGAAAGAGACAAAAGTTATCCCTTTTACATTGGTGAGTATCAATATTCAATATCCCTTTACAATCTAAACATTAACTAGGACCCTTTATATATATAGAATACTAAAGTGACTAACCTATGATTAGCCAAATTAATCTTAACTAATTAATTTATAGTTTATAATGATATAGATGTTGAGCCTTAGCGCAACGATAATAATACTATTTTGTGACCTGTGGGTCTAGTAGAACCCTATATTATTTATAGCACTGAACCGCTCTTTTTATAATTTATAATGATATGATATAGTAATATGTGTATACATTTTTATCGAGGAATTTAATAGTAATGGCACGAGAATTTTTTTAAAATAATTTATCATAACACTGTATACATTATTGACATTATATTTTTACTTGAACTAAATACTTAAACAATCACTAATATTTGACGGAGAAAAAGCATCACTAATTGAATGGGAAATAGAGGATTCAACCAAAAAAAAAAAAACATATTTTACGTTACCCATAATGTTAATTAAACATGTCATTTTTTGTTAATAAATAAAAAATGCATCATTTTTTGTGACCACAACAAACGAGATATTGCTATATATACACATGGATACACAATGGTAGTTCTTTTTCTTAACTTTTTAACGTACATATATTGGGACACAAGCTCAATCATGCATGTGTTATATTTCCTATAAATACTAAAAAATCTTTTTAATTGGTGATGATGAGACAAAGGAATGTTATTAATTATTTTTTCCGCTAATTTTTTATTATATCATCAGCATAATTACAATGATCATAACCTGTGATGGTGTTTTATTACTGAGTCACGTTGCTGATAAAATTTTCATAACTAAATTATATTTTATGATGGCAAATATCATCACTAAAAATAATACTTTCCAGTCACAAAAATAATACTCTCTTCAATACTAAATGGAGGAGATAAATAAAAAATTTAAAAATTAAAACATTAGTTAAATTAGTTATTTGTAAAAAGATGTACAATAATTTTTTTAAAATACCCTTTTTAATCACGTTTGCATTGGATACTACACTATTAATCTAAAAAAAAAATATGTGAAAATAATAGGGATATTTTAGAAAATAATTCTAAAATAGTCAAATAAAATGGAACCAGATTTTTCATCTAGAATCAAAATAAAAATATCGACTATAATCTCTACTCTAAGCTTTTATATTTATAATTAGAATGGGTATTCAATATTCAATAAAATAGGTAATACCTAACTTAATACTCCCTCCAATCCTAAATATAAAATAAATTTGATTTTTTTTTTAAAGATTAAGGAAGCTAAATAAGTTACTTAATCATATCATATATTGTATATTCTTAGGTATATCAGTTTATTAGTTAAACTAATTAATTTTGAAAAAAATATAAATATTCTAAAATAATTTAATTAGTTTTCTTAATCTTTCCAAAAAAATCAATTTTATTTTATATTTTAGACCAGATGGAGTATATAAATACCAATTTGAATTAGGATGAAAATAAAATTTGATTAATTATTTAGTGGTGACAAAAATAGTCAACCCTGTAACTTTTCAGCCTGGCAACATCAATATTCTTTGCTTAAACTCTCTAGAGGGGGCCACTTCTCAATGTCGTCATCATCACTAAAGTAGTCTAACTTAGGCAAAGCACATTGATAGCTGCTAATAGAAGGGAAATGACAATTTAATCCGATCCTTGTAAAAATATTACTCACTCAAGTTTTAAATATAGGATAAAGTTTATAGTACAAATTATATCATAAACTTTATCCTATATTAAGGACCAAAGGTGGTATCAATCAAATTAAACTAAGTTTCATATAAATTATGGAGTACTTCCTTGCCTTCGGTTTTTTAAATATACGAGTTACATAAATAATTTTCAAAAATTAAAAGCATTAAATATGTTATACTTATTCATAAAAATTACTTGGTGGTTTTATATAATATCCATTTTAATTATTTGCATTGTAAATCAATATCCCTTCATAAAAAATCTCCTAAATATTTTATACCTTGAAGGGATTTTGGCGCAGACATTGAGAAGTCATTGCTTCTTTTTTAATAATACTAAAATTAGAATATCAACAGAGACATTATATCAATTTTAGCAGACTCATAATCTACATCAATGTCTGCCTCTTGAATGGAAGGATGAGGTTGATCAAGGAACAAAAATTCTCATATATGTTATAAGAGTATTTGACTAATTGATCAGCAATAGTTATAGTCCCTCTATATATGTGAGTGACCACAACTTGACAATTTATATAAAAAAACATTCTAATATCATCCACAATGTCTTTAAAAGGATGATATTGATCACATCCTTTCAACATATAATTCATGGCCTCTATGCAATTAGTAACTAAATTAATCTTCCTATACCATTTGAACCAATACAATTGTAGGCCCTGAATGCAACTAATTATTTCTAAAAAAACTAGAGGAATATTAACTAGTTTGCCATTGAAGCCTACAAATCATCTTCATTTTAATCCTGAAAGTAACCTCCACACCCACTCCTTCCATCTTCCAAGATTGAGTCATCAACTGCTCCTTTGATGCAGTCCTCTTCATGTTGGTTCTGATTTGTATGAGAACTATTAATCTTCTTCTCTATATTATCTGTTCTGAGAATATCCTTGTCTGAACATGCTCTAAAGAAACTATGTTGTAAATTTAATCCCACATCAATCGCCTTACAATCAAACAACTTTTTATAGCATGATACTCATGCATCTCAGCAAATATACCCAAACAAGGTTGACCATAAAACCTTCTCCATATATTCTTTTCCAATCTCATGAGGAAGATTTCATTTAATCCAATATGCCCCTGTAAGGTAGAGAATATATATATTCCATTTTTTCTTCTTTGACCATTGATTTCCAGCACTCCCTAACAATAGAGCAGCCCCGCAACATATACATCAAGTCTTCATCCATCTCACATCTAAAAGGGCAAGCAGCAGATATCTCCAATCCTCTCTGCATCCTCAGCTTTGATGTATAAAGTTCTTCCATGAGCAGCTAACTATATGAAGGCTTTAATCTTCTCCGAAATAAACCATATTCATCTAATCTTTCATATGTTATCTACAACCCTACAAGTATCTAAAAAAAAATGATATGCTGATTTGACTTAGAAACAACCATCAGTAGATGGTTTCCAGTATATTTTGTTCCCTCCTCTCTCCTCACATACGCACACAAACAATTCGATCAATTACATGGGAAGAAAATCAATACTCCATCTTCCTTCTATTCCACTCACCCTCTTCCATCACATACTCATTTAGAAATCATTGCTACTGTAGTGCCGTGTAACTTTGTGATGGGGTCAAAAATTATAATAGCTAATGAAGGTACTTAATTAGTATCGAAACTATTTACTTTCTAGTATAATGTTTTCTCTACCGATGAGATCTTAGTAACAAAATGAGGTTATATAACTACTCTAACAATGCTTACTTTTGATATGGCAATTAAAAAACCATCACTAAACTTTATCTTTATTTTTTTTAGTAAAATCACCTAAATTCTCATTTATTAGGGCACATTTAGTCATCACTAAATATATCAGCTTGTCAGCTACGTGCATTCAGTTGAAAATATTCGTTGTTAATTGACAAATTAATTTCACACTTCAATATCCCAATTAATGGGAAATTGATTCCCATAATTCTTTGTTATTAATCGATATGGTTTGATGAACTTTGAAATATCAAAGATATAAAGCTACCGAGCTAGCTAGCTTGTGGCTTAATTAATTAGGGACATGACCTTATTAATGAAATATCCAATACGACATAATAAAATGCGCAGTAGTAACTAAAATTCTAACAAACACATAGGATCCTCTATACTTAATAATGAAAAGTGAAATTATTATTATTATTCATGACTATAGCGATTAATGTGTGCGATACTTTATGAAATGAGATTGCTTCATTTAGCTGTGTGAGTGATTAAATGAGAATGCCATAATTGGAGTAGTTTTAATTGATAAAAAAAATGGGTACGACTTTTTTCCCTCAAGAACAAACATTCATGAAAATATATGAGCAACAACTAGGTATAGCTTCCTATAATTATAATTAAAGCCCACCTACATAATTCATTTTGCAGAGATGATGAATTATTTTGATCGTAATATCAAAAACAGAAACAGATCGTAACAAAACCAATTAAGAGTTTCATTAAAATAGTATGATCATTAATGTAAAGCCAAATTAGTATTGCTTAAGTGGTTTGGCCTATTTGGTTTTATATATCGTCCTTCTTCTTCTTCTTCTTCTGTGTTTTTTTATTAATTTGGATTAGCCTACAGTTTAAGGGCAATGAATGAAGCAAGTAGATGTGCCAAATAAATTAAGTTTAATTACTATACTGCAACCTTAAATCAATACGAAAAATGATCTAAAATCGATCATTGTCATATTAGTAATTTAGTGCTATATAGGCTAGCTAGCTTAGTTTATTTACGTTGTCTTTTAAATTCTCTGCTTTGTTACATATACATTAGTACTGCTTTAGCTAGTTATTCTTATTGCTGAGATACTGTGATATATACTAGTACTTACCATTCAGTTTAATTATTATAATTTACTCTCAAACTAACTCTCAAAGAAATTTCATGGAATTGATGAAGGAAAAAATTGTCTTTAGACAAATAGACTCTTTACAAAACAAAGTATAAATTATTTGATATGTAAATGGAAGAAAATGAAAAGAAAATCGTATCATGCATGGATGAAAAAAACTGCTTGTACTAAAATAAAAATTATTAACCAGTAAATTAAAAGTACTCGCAGAGGCATATTAATTACACACACACACATACCAACAAGCTCCCCCATTTCTTATGTTGAATTAATAAGAGAACTATTCAACCTACCCTTGAATTAATCCTAGAGAGAAGGTCATAATTCAATTGAATCACTTTATTTAATATTTGATGATAAGAGCCCTAGATAATACCATGTAGGTTAATTATATGCCGTGACGACAGAAAGATGGCGAACTTTTTGACAGCCATGTTAATTATCGGTGTTCCTTTTAATAAGAGAGCTAAGGTCAAAATTCCACCGTACGTGTGAAAAACGATATCTTCATTTTTTTAAACGATAACTACTGGTTTTATATGTGACATGCTTTATTTATTATGCCAACACGCACAGTACACAAATACAAATATAATTTACTTCATACCAACTGAGAGTAGATTAAGATTCATCACTTTTCAAATATTGTGTTTTATTAGTCTTCACTATCTGCATTGTCCTAATTAATTTAATGATTGTTAGTTTGTTTGATTTAAAAATTATTATTAGTTTCAGTTCATGTGGAGACGTGCAATATGGAGTTCATCCAACTACGAGAGTGTACACTGTACAATCATAAAGTTCACATAGAGCAGTTTGAGTATTTATTGATAGTACTAGTATATAAATGCTTCAAAACGTTTTAATAGAGGTGTAGATATTCCCCAATAAAAATAATAAATGAGTAAAAAAATATTTCTATCTAATTTTACTCTGAAAACATCTATATTCATTACGCATATACAATTATATATGTTCTGATGCACAAACATCCATGGCAGTAATAACCAAGGAAATCTCTCCAAAAGCTATTAATTTATAGATGATTAAATACATCAGTACAGTGGTATGTAATTATATTATCATGATCATATTTAAACCTGGAGTAGATATTCCACAGAAATGGGAGATTATATAATTACTTTCTCTAGTCCTTATTATAAAGCACCAATTACTATTTCTTACAAACTAATAAAAATAGTTAAAGTTAATAAAGTTGTCTTGCAATTTAAGTAACTTCCAATATTACCCTTATTAATTGCAGTAAACTCTAATATTATATAATTATTACTCTCACTCACTACTCTTATTAATTAGGAGCACATGTGGAAACAAATAATTAATGTTCTTTAGGAACAAGCAAGTAATAAAAAAGGAAATAAACTTATATATAATAAAAACCAGGAGAGTAGTAATTAACAGCTCCAAGCAATTAAATGCTATGAACCCCCAGAATGCCACAGTGATTGAAATAAATGAATTGGTGATGAGTGATCGGTAAATGATTGCATGAACGAAATATAAATAAATTACTACTGGTAATTAAGGGCTGGTTTGAATATTAAAGTTTCATTGAAAGACAGTGGTACAAGGCTACAAGCCACCAGTGTGTGTATGAGGGGTGCTAATTACGCAAAGTTCATTGTTAAACTCAGTGAGTTTAAATAAATTTTTTATAAGAATATGAACAAAGATAATAAATATAAATAATTAAAATTAAATTCATCAACATTAATAATATATCATACCCAATAAAGAAAGTTAAAGAAAGTTGATATATAAAGTCATTAAACATTGTCAAATAAAAAAAAAAAAATAGCACGATTTTAAAATTTAGTTTATGCAATAACAAAATAACCATTTGTGTGAACTCGTAAGTTCAAAATTATATATAAAACGAGTTTAAAAATTAGTTAATACAATTTTATTGTGATCTATAAATGTAAAAATGTAGTAAATTCGAAGAGTCAAACTCAACAACAATGTTTAGAAGTATTATTTACCTTTCATTTTGATATTTTAGAAATCGATGGGAAAACTAGATATTATTACACAAATCGTGTTCTTACAATATCCAAAGGCTAATCTTAAAACAAAAGTGAAGTCCCTCCAAACCAAAATATACCCCATGTTTTAGAAGGAATAGAATAATCCTTTGTTGATAATACAAGTCAGCTAAAGTATTGATTACTATTTTTTTAATTTTACCGCTATCTATCAGTGTTACACGTTAGATACTGAGAAAAAGAAAAGTTGTGAGACAAATTTAAGTAGGGAAAAAGTTTGATAGTTTTTTATTTAAGATTTAATAAGTTAATCCTTCTTGGTTTTATTGACAAAGTTGGAAGTGATTTAGGGCTTATTTGATTTCGTTTTAAAAAAAAATTTTAAGAACAAAAAAAACTAAAAAACTTACTTAGAAAGTTGTTTTCAATAAGTTGTATTTTTTTAAAAAAAAAAAATTGTTTATAAAAATAAAAACATTTTTTAGTTGTTTTTTTAATTATTTTTTTAATGCCGTCACCTATCTATTATCAACACTACAGTACCGGTGATGGGGTCACGTAATCGCCCATGACAACCACTGTCCACTGTCTTGTCACTTCAAAATCATATTTTCTAAAACAACTATTTAAACAGATTTTTTTTTCAATTTTTTTTAAAAAAATATGATAAATTTGAAAAAAAAAACAGAAACATAACAACCCTTATATTTTAGAGGAAAGAAATTATATAGTAAAGTGGTAGTTTCCTTAATTATGTATATTTATTTTAAAAAACAACGTTTTATAAGTGACCATACATTTCCAGGATATATACATAAAATCTTTACTTCATTGGCCGTAAGACGAGGGATAAACCCTAGAATCATCCATATAGTCATTATTTAAGGAAAACAATGTGAGGAGAGGCGAATAGAATTAAATTGTTTTTCCTATTTGAGCCCGACGATCTTTATGCAGTGTCTTATCACTTTCAACCAACCTCACGAACCCCCATGAAAAGCTAGTATAGCCTAATGTCGTTCGATCACTTAATACTACTGTAGTTTTGAACTCCATACACGTCACCTCGTTTGCATGCATAAATAAATTATTTAAATTTAGGATAATTCATAAAATGTCAGCTTGATTTTATTAATATGCTTGGTAATTTCTGAAATTGTGATTTCATAAGTCATTTTTCATAAACTAAAATAAAACTCTTCTTACATATTTATTTTGTAAATCATAAAAATGTTATTTTTTAAAAGATCATTCAAATATACACTTACTATTTAATAAACGGCGGAGTGCATGATGTCATCACAAATGACCTTAGAACATGGTATTGAAATTCAACTCAATTGCACACAAATGGATTAAACAGCTCATTAATCGGTTTAGTTAAGAGTTTTGCATGAGATCGACGACCAATCAAGGTAGATTATATTTTCCTGAGTCTAAAACATAATCATTTTGAGTTTAAAATAAGAAATAAATGTCCGTCATATTTATACTTTGATAACTCAGCTTATTGTTGGATTATTATTTGTGATTTATTCATTAATTAATGCTCCATTTACTCATGGATTGATATCTTATTTTTATTTAAATATTAATTTGTTCAGGGTTGTTTATGAATATATTTCATATTTTAATTAAATGATATCATTTTAATCATGGGTTAACCGCAATCGTATTACTACTAGCTCTTAAAACGCGGTAACAACCGGTTCATTGATCGTTTTGATGTTCAATATTTTAATTTAAAATTGATGGTAAAAATGCTTAATAGTATTAATAAGTGGATATTTTAAATGTGAGTATTTGGCTGCATGATAATATGAATATATATATATATATAATAATATATATATATATATATATGAGGGATATTGAGGTGGAACAAAGTAGTGGTAGGGCCTTGGGGTGGTTCAGATAAACAATATAAATATACAGATAACTCAATTTTCGTGTGGGGGTGGTTGCATCTGAACTGAAACCTTAGGACACAATTAATGGATAATACCTTCCCCACTTTTCTCAGGTGCGTACATATCTCAATTATGATGCTATTTAATCTTCCTTCCCCTCTTCTTTTTCTCTTTCAAACTTCTTGTTGAGATCTTAAATTTCAAAATATTTATATTTAATCCTATTTCATTATACAGTTATTTGACTTATTTCAAACTGGCTTGGGAATTGGAAACGCTTTTTCCTTTATGATCAATGTTATTCTTAGCTATTAATTCTAGTGTTTTAGAATTAGCGTAGAATATAATAATGTCAATTTTAACCCGCATAAAAAGTTGTTTTTTGTTTTTTTGTTTTTGGTGAACACAAAGTTATTATATGTACTAGCGAGGGTTCTTAATTAGACATCATATTAATTTAAGTTGTTCGATCATATTGATTTTTTTTTAAAAAAATAACGAGTTCGCTAATTATGGTTTATTGGGACACTCGGTATGTAATTGAATTTCAACGCCATTTATAATATACTTGTAGAGTCTAGTTCACGACCTAAAGTTTCGTGGTTTTAGATTTTACCAAAACTCATAATCAATATACCAATTAATAAACATTAACAATAATAATAATAAAAACTACAGAGTCATATTAATTCATAAGTAGATCATTAGTCTGTATTATGGGCTTATAGTTATGAAATTGGATATTACAACACTACTTATAGTTTAAATAAGGGTAAAGATGTCAAGTAAAAAAAAACAAGGGTAAAGATGCAATACCCAATATGTGCCAAATGCCATAGACTTTTCTCATGTACAAAAAACTTAGAGTTTTCAAAATGGTGCAAAAACATCATGACTATTAAGTTAACTAATGTTGACCAGTTAGAAAACATGTCAATTAAGAAAATGATGCTCAAATACACATGAAGTTTTCAAAATAGTGTAAGAATGTCATGGTTTTTAATAAATCAAACAATGTTGATTGTTTAACGAACAACACCATGCATTGCACAACATTTTGACTCATAGTGCCCTTCTACTGACGGGGTCTTAGGCAATACCTCATGGTCACATAACCCTCTCATTTTCTTTGATTTCTTCATTTTCCCTAAATATATATTATCAAAAGATTTCGACATGTAATTGATATCTATGACAACAGACGAGTCAACATCAAGCTCCTCTTTGTAATTCTCCAGCACTTTGGCTAATTTATAACGACAATGCCCTTAATTCATGGCTTGTTAGCTCCAAGGCAAAACCACCACGACAAAGAAACCAAAGAGGAGGACAGTAGGCGACTGGGAAGTGGCAGCTCCATCATCACGGAGGTGTAACCATTGTGTCATGTAGAAGACCCCGTAGTAGTAGACAGGACCGCCAAGAGGCGAAATGTTGTGCAACACGTGTGTGGATTATTTGTTAAACAGTCAACATTGTTAATTTAACCATTGTTTTACACTACCTTTTGCTAACAGGTTTTATAAGCTACTAACATTAGTTGACTTAACGATTATGACATTTTTATACCATTTTAAAAACTTTATAGATACTCTAGCACCAAACAAAACTTAAGGTGTTTGGTGCACATTGGGTAAAACTTAACATCTCTAGATTTCTCCTTAGTGTACAGGCGTGCTACTTTATAAAATTGGAGCTCAATTTCTCTTTAGATGTACTTAAAATTAAAATACATATAAATTGGAAGAGAAAAATCTGTCTAACAAGACTCATCGGAATGTCGACTGATGGGCTGTTTTTATATATATATATGATCATTTATAACGTGTACGTATTACATACACATATGGATATTGATGGGAGGGGCAACCAAACTATATAAAGCAAGGTTAGGTCAGTTATCTAACCTTAGCTGGCACGTGTACGCGCTGATTAGGTTAAGCCAAATTAGGGCTAGCTAAATAAATAGATTAATTTTCGAAAGCTTTCAAAATTTTAAAGATTCTTTCTAATGATCATTTAAACATTTAGGGCATCTAGATTAATTGCTTTAATTCATGCAATACAAGTCAAAGAACCTGAATCCAAATGAAGATAGATGATCAGAGACATAGACTGAAAACTGTGAAATGCATTTAAGTTGGATCGATATGAAGTTGCATAGGGGCCTCTATTATATTAATCACTGACTATTTATTGCTTGGGGAATTGATTTATTTTTAATACGGCAATTTATATATAATTATCAACCATCCAAATCCCACCTCTATTAAAGGTTGTTTCTTTAATTTTTTGTAAATTTACTTTTAGGTCAATTTTGACTATACTAGTCAAAGGCTCAATACCATAACTACTCAACCAAGCTTCTCAAGGGAGCCCAACCTTAATTACACTTTCCAAATTAATAGTATTACGATAACTAAAGTCTTAAATTAAAACATGTTCTCTTCTCTCTAGCTACTTGAGATAAATAATGCAGTGGTAGTACAGGCTCGGGACCAATTAAAGAGAGTAAATGTATAATAAGACCAAAAAACTTCAATCCTCTAATTAACCAAGTAGCATTACGATTGTAAACTAATTAACAAGATAGGATTTTTAGACGAATCTGGAATTTTTTCCTAATACATTAGGTTTAGAATATATAGAAAGAGATAAAGTATATAAAACATAAGACTCACGCACATAAGTTAAAATATATAATAGTACTAGCAAGATTTATGTCTAAAAAAAAACATGTGCAAAACTACAATAATCTCTTGAAGCTATATATGGTGCTTGGTTGTCCCACCTCTAAAATAAACACAACGACATTTATGGTCATATTTATCTTATACTGGTCTTTAATATAAAAGTCACTTGACTTTTCTTCTAAAATTAAGGAAATTAAATAAGTTATATTAAAGTAATTATATTTATTTTTTTAAAACTAATTTTTCCGACTTATAAACTAATATATAATGTAATGATATATAACATATGATATGATTAAATAATTTTTTTAAACTCTCCAAAAAAAATTAGATGGCTCTTGTAATAAGGACCGGAGGTAATACAACGCAAATCACTTTAAAACAAGTGAATCCAATACCCTCCTTGTATATTAGGATTAACCTTGATAAAAGTGACTTTTATCTCAGTTGATTTTGGCAAATCGAAGTTGGGTCAAAGTTAATTAATGCAATCTGATATATGTTTAGATATGATTTTATAAAAATGTCAGTTGGACTTGTTTGGATGATACATTGTTAGTTAGTTTTAGAAGGTTTTAATATGAAAAAAATTCAAAAGCCACAAAAAGTTGCTTCAACTTTAAAATGACTTTTGGGTAGAAAGTTAATTGCCTCCAAAGCCAAGCCAAACATCAATTTTTTCCATACAACCTGGGTCTAAAGTGCTTTTCATGTCTAAAGAGGTAGTGCATGTTTGAATTGACAAGAAATGGTGATTTTTCAACGTAAGTAATAAACGAGGTAAGTATGTGGGATGAACTTTACTTCAACTTGTATAAACGTGCTTTTTAAATACTAACTTAAACAGACACTTAGTCTGGGATGACTATAACACGATTCCAAACAAGTCCATGTATTATGGGAAAATCTTCTTAAGGGACCTTTTTGGCAAAAAAAAAAAACCCAAAAAGGGACCTAAGATTCCAAAACATAAATTCATTAAAAATTTACAACTAAATCAGTCCATTTACAATAATTTTTTTACTCGTATAAATCGGTCTCATTTACAACAATTTTTTTACAACTAAATCAGTCTCATTTACAACAATATCAATATCACCCTGTTAACAACTATATCGTCAACAACTCACCAAAATTCTAACAAACCCAAAAAAGGACCAAGGGACCTTTTTGGGATGGTGAGATTCATTATCGAAGGTCGTCAAACAATTAATTTTTGGAGCAAAATGAATGAATAATTTGCTATACTTAAACATATATAACCATGTAATATACATATTTTTAGACAACCCTTTAAGCCACTGTACCCTTGGTATCTGAAACTTTTTTTGGATCCTATTATCATATAGTTGAGTAATTGAGTAATTGATATTAAGACTTTGTGATTGTGACTATGATGCTCTTGCCTAGTAGTCTTTTGAACTTAGTTAGCTCACTCTGTGAGTTATCTAATCCACCACTAGACTAATACCCTTAGGTAGGTGCATGTAATGTAAGATAGTAGATAATTGTATAAAAAATAATATTGAGTTTATTTTAATTATACAATCATAATTAGTAGTGCTAAAAATATAACTTAAAAAATATGACATTTCTTCTAAGAAAATATAGTGAAACATCACCTGCCACTCAAATTTTATAAATTTTTTTTTCAAAAAAAGTGCGACTCAAACTTTTCATACCTTAAAAATATAATAATGTTTTAGCAAAAATAAAAAAAGTAATTTACCATGAATTACGATTTATTGGTTTATCGCTAATATATTTTCAAGATAAAGGAAGGCCGAATTGTAATTTATAATTTTGTATATAATATAAAATCAATATATTAAATTTACCCATACTATAAAATTCATGGTAAATTACTTTTTTATTTTTGCCAAAACATTACTATATTTTTAAGGTATGAAAAATTTGAGTCGCCTACATTTTTTCAAAAACATTTAATACTATCGATACTTAATATAAAATTCATTTTGTAGTGCAATGACAACCTAGTTGAACAAGAAACTATTTATTAAAGTGGCTACCTGTATCCAAAAATAAAAAATAAAAATAAATAACATTTCTAACATTTTTTTGGTTAAGTAGCAATTTTGCCCCTTGTCAACTAACCAACTAACCGTTGACCATTGACCGTTAGTTGACGGTTGATGGAGGGAAAAAAATTATAAGTTCACTATAAAAAATTTAAAAATAAATAATTGAAAAATATCATATGTGGTGGTAATAGAAATGACTTGCATGTTGACTACAAAAGAAGGTGATAGAAAGAAGAGAGAAAAATACTCCTATTACCTTCTTTTGAAGTCAACATGCAAGTCATCCTATTACCACCACATATGATATTTTTCAATTATTTATTTTTAAATTTTTTTAAAGCCTGAGTATTTTGTTAAGCCTTAGGAGTATATCATTGTAATAAAAAGCAGAGTAATTTAAAAAAAAAAAAAAAAAAAAAACTACTAAGGCTTAATAAAATAGTAAGAAATTAATTTTAATTTCTATGGATGGATATGAGTTTATCTCCTTTCCCTTGAGTAGAGTAGAGTTTAGCAGCGTAATTAGACACAAACAAGTTGACCAAAATAAATATACTAATTTATAGATTATAAGAAAAGGGGGAGGACCAGGGAGAAGTAGGGGTGGAGGGAGGGAGGGGGGGGGCGACGGCGCTGAGGTCGCCGTTCCGATCAAGAAATGGCGGGAAAAAGTGGCGGGGTCCACGCGGGGTTTGGGGAAGAAAGGAGGGCCCACAATTTGATTGCATTCAATTCACACTTTTTTTTTTTTGCTCGCAACATTCAATTCACACTTTGAGAGAGGAGAAGGCATTCTTTTCCGCTTTTTGTTCTCTCATCCCTTTTTTTTGTTGCATCTTCCATGTTTCCCCTCTTTCTGTCCCACGTTTCCTCTTCTTATTTTTTATTTAAAATTATTTAATGTATAATCATGTAAATTAGAAAAATTATATTTTATCTAGAATTTTGACTATAACAACTGAATTTTTATACTTTTCCAATTCTATATATAAAATGTAGTTTATGGGTTTATTTTAATCTTAAATGTGAGAGCCCAGTTTATTTTGCGTTTTAAATTTATAATTTTTTTAAAACCAAATATGAAGGGATTTATTCATGTGGAAAATGATTAAATGATGTATCGTAGGAAACACACATTTATTATAAATAAGTAATTTAATTAATTTTTTAATATTTATCAATTAATTATCTAGATTAAAAATTTATGATGAGAAGAATACACGAATTGAGTTGTTTTAAATTTAAATTTATAAATTGAATTAAGAAAATTTTAAAAACTAAAAAAATTATTCTTCTATTAAAAAAAAATCAGTAATGATTAATTTGTAAATTTTATAATTACTGCAATGGGTAAAAAAATTAATCTATATATTTGACCTTTTTATTTTATACTAAATTTACCTATTTTATATTTATCATTTTTTAAAACTAATTTATCTAATTAATAAATTAAAATATTATATTATATTATATAAAGTTATTTTTTAAAAAAATTGTTATAATTAATTAATTAATTTAATTTATTCTGTTATAGGATTAGATATGAAAATGGAAAAGCAAAAAGTAGTATTTTGGTGAGAAATTGAGAAGGCGGCTATAACGGCGGTTGAAGAATTAGGGGCTACCGTATAGAAGTAGGGGCCCAATTATGACGTCACCTCCTTTTGCTTCTCCCCAAATTGGTGGTCACTCACTTTTCCACCTTTCTTCCTAAATTTATTTTTCTTGATTTTACTTCAATTCTATTTTTTTTATTTTCCTCATGTTTATGTTCGAGTCTATCAAAATGAAAAAATTTTCCACTTTTTAAATTGACCTTGTACAATCATCTTAGAAATTATATATTTTTTAAGAATTTTCCTTCCATCCTTTAAAAATAAAATAAAATATTGATTTTTTCTTCTTTTTTTCAATAATTGAATTTTTTTTTTCTCAAGTCATTTAGTCAAATCAAATATGAAGAAAATCAAAATAAATAAATAAAAGATAAATATTTCAACGTTGTATTTTAGGGCTGTAAGATGATCCGATATGATGGTTCCACTGTCATTTTCATGAATCCCAACCTCCCTTTTGTTTGGACAAATATTAGCAATTTCTTGCCAACTGCTTCCCATCCTCCCCCCTTTTTTTTTTTTTTTTTTTTTTTAGTGCCAAAAAAAAAAAAAAAAAGCATTCCAATTTCTTTCTCTTCAAGCCAAAGTCAGAATTTGGTTAAAGTAGTGGGTCAAAACGTGGGCAATTCATATTGGAGTTAAACGTATGGTAACACATTAATACAGGACAAAGTTTATAAGAAAGTGAAGATTATAAGGTTATTAATATAAAATTAAAAAAATTAAAATAATTTTTTAAAATAAAAAATATTGACCATGGCTTGAGGTTCACCTACAAGTACCCCGATTACCCGGTTTTCAACTCGAATTGGCTAATCTGGTCAGAATTTAAGAACTCCACTTCAAATACACGCACAAGTGGATCATGTTAGATTATATATATATATATATAGAGAGAGATCCTCTGACTTCATCAATTTTAAATTAAACAAATTCAGTTTACTGAAGATTTTTTATGTGTTTTTGTTTATCACAGGGAATAAGAAAAGAAGGGATATAAACCAATTTTACATATTAAACAAAGTTTAGACCATTATGAATGTATTTTCCTTAATCTTATGTTTACAGAACAACTATGCTTAAATGTGATTTCAAATTTTAATTAGCAGCTTTTAAACTTAATCATAATAAAAAATTATGGTATATATTTTTCATGCATAAAATAAAACAATTTACACAATTAATTTTTTTTTTTCAAAAAAACATACGCATGATTATTATATTTTCATTTAAAAATTGAATAAAAATATAATAATTTGTAGATATATTTTTTATTACATACAAATACACGCGTCCTTTTTTTTTTTTGGGTTAAAAACTGCGGCTCAAACTTACAGGCGTCTTTTTTATTTACGTATCTTTCATATCTAACTGTGTCTTTTGATTTTGTCTATTTGAATTAATTACCTGCACTTTATTCTTTAAATTATAGTAATTTTTTTTTTTTTGCAACTTTAAAATATATGAAATGCAGAATTCAGATAAGTTGTCTTACAATGAATACTAAATTAATTAACAAGCAAGGTACATAAATTGTTTCTTTCTTTTTTCTACATGGACACTGTGTTATCTTTAAAAAATTTAATTTGATATTAAATATTTATGTGCAAAATTAAAACTCTCTATTAACATGTTCATATCCTCTTGATATATTTTTAATAATTTAGTTTAGGATAATAAAGATTTCGTATTTAATGTGGCCAGGGAATCTGAATGCTACTGTACACGAGCAGTTCGTTTTTGTTCTGTTCACAGTATAATTATTTAAAATTCATGCATTTTAATTATTTTAAAAATTAACCCTATTATTATTGTTGTTTTTCTGGTAATTCATGGTCAAATGATTTTATCCTAAAATTACAAATAAGTGAAAAAGGTAAGAAAAATTTCGAATTTCAGCTTGATTTGAGCAAAAAAGGGTTGAATCTTCGAATTGTATAGAAACAAATTGTTCAGAAATATTTCTATTTTTAGTATTTCTAACAATTAGATTCCGAATCACAGGAAACGATTTTAGTTATTTTTCTTAATTTATCATGTGTTGTTTTTTGGTTTATTTTGATTGATAATATCTCGGTCATACCATATTTGACACAATACAAATTTTAATAGTGGTATTTTTCATTACCATTTTGAATATATTTAAATATCTAATTGTGATTCTGTCTTCAATCAAAGCTCAACCTCATTGACTCTTTATATTTGCCGTTTTTTCCCTTTCCCTAGCTTCTAATAAAATCATATAAAGTTTTGACCAAAAAAAAAAAAAAAAAAAAAAAAAAAATCATATAAAGTTGAAAAAAAAAAGTCATATACAAAAATTATTTTTTTTTTTAAAAAAAATAATTTAGAGACTTTTATGTTTTAACTCCAGTAATGCCGAAAGGCATAGACTTTTCATTACAGTAAAACATTTAGCCTAGATGCAATGTAAAAAATTCAATATTAAACACTCACTTCTCAAAAAAAAAAAAAAAAAAAAAACAGAAAAAGAATTTCTAAATTATAAAATCTTAAATCAAGTTTGTTATCAAAAATCGATAAAAGAATGACGAAACTTGATAAGAAATTCACAATTTTTTAAGAAATGCCTGATTTAAAATTTGACACATTCAAACTTCCTTTTCTATATTTTTCCCTACAAAAAATTCTCTATAGAAGATTTATTAGCGTTTTATTAGGTATTGGTAGTAATAATTTTTTAAAATTAATCAGACGTGATTTTTCGTCATGGTAAAGAAAGACGTGATTTTTCGAGCATCATACATGAATCCAATAGAATAAATAAACTTTTTCTTAAAAATATTTCCACAAAATAAACTTTTTTTGGGACAAATTTCAACAAAATAAACCAGTAATACAAATTCAACTTATTCTGTGATTACATGTCACAATGTGATTGGTCAATGGAATTGCAAGGAAAGAGTTGATGGCAGAGGATCCGGAACTTGTGAGAGAGGGCAGGCAACGTTTGACTTTTGCGTCCCCTTTGTAGTGTGTGTACGAACCAAAAATGGAGAAAGGAGGGAGAGGAGAGAGAAAGTCACACCTAAGGAAACATAAATAAATGAGATAAAAAGAGAAAGAACGTGGGGGCAAATCTGTCATTTTACCACCGCCGTCGCGAAAATGAAGCGCCACCCGGAAACACCGAGAATCGGCGGGAGCTGATAAAAACAACCGGCGACCTCATTTATAGCTCAACGGGGACACACCTGGTTGTGCTTGTACCATTCACCCGTCCACTTTTGTTATATAGGGAGAGAAACTATAGAGAGAGGAAATCAAAATATAGAGAGACTTTAAAGTCCCTTCCTTTCTTGCTTGCTTGGAGGCAACGCTTTAAAACCCAATCAGTTACACTTATGAGAGACAACACTCTCTGTGAAACTAGAGAGAAAGTGGTGGGTATGGAATAGATAGATTCTACACACACACACACACATAAAAAACCTATAGCTCTCTCTCTTGCTGGCTGGTTTTATTTTATTTTTTTATTTTTTATTTTTCTCTTTTCCTAAATTAGGCCATAAGTCTCTCCCCACACCACTCTCAAATCTCAAATCATGCCGATATCTTTGATCAATCACTCTGCCGTTTCTCATATCGTTTGAGAATCTTTGGGTAAATGGGTATGTTGGTTTTTTTGGTGATTTCAATTCCCACATAACGCTCTTTTCTCTTCCCACAAAAAAAAATCACTCTCTTCTCTCTAAAAAGCTCCTTCTTTTCTCCATACCCAGAGTTCAAAGTTTACTCCTTCAATGTTGTGCGACTCTCTGATTCACTGCTAAAACCATTACTATTTTTTCTGTTTCTTCTGCTGCTAAACTGAGTGAGAGAGTGCGTTAGAGAGAGAAGAATGGAGTACGGGACTGGAGGCGGTGGTGGGTCCCCCGGGGACCACCACCACCACCACCTTCGCGACGGTTCTGATTCCCAGAGGGACAAGAAGCGATACCACCGTCACACTGCTAACCAGATTCAGAGACTTGAATCGTAAGTAAAGTGATCGGCCATTTTGTTTTGTTTGTTTGTGTCCTCTGATTAATTTTTTATGTGTCTGTGCGTGTTTTTTTTGTGATGTTATGAATGAAAAGAATGTTCAAGGAGTGCCCCCACCCAGATGAAAAGCAGAGATTACAGTTAAGCAGGGAACTAGGCTTGGCTCCTAGGCAGATCAAGTTTTGGTTCCAGAACCGGAGGACCCAGATGAAGGTACTATTACTTCAAAACCATCATGATTCTTATTCTTGTTGTTGTTTTTTAAATTGTTGTTTGTTTTTGGGTATGCAAATTCAGGCCCAGCACGAGAGATCAGATAACTGTGCTCTCAGATCAGAGAACGACAAGATTCGGTGCGAGAACATAGCTATCAGAGAGGCCCTCAAAAATGTCATTTGCCCTTCTTGTGGTGGCCCTCCTTGTCACGAAGATTCCTACTTCGACGAGCAAAAGCTTCGTTTAGAGAATGCTCAATTGAAAGAAGAGGTGCCCAAAAACAGAAACTTCATTGTTCTTATCTCTTGCCAGAGACTCAATTTCAAAAACTTGTGTTTGTTAATTTTTTTTGCAGCTTGATAGAGTATCCAGCATTGCGGCTAAATACATAGGGAGGCCAATTTCTCAGCTCCCTCCGGTTCAGCCTATTCATATCTCATCTCTGGACTTGTCAATGTCGAGTTTTGGGGGCCAACCCATGCTGGTTGGTGGTCCTGGTCCTTCTCTTGATCTTGATCTTCTTCCTGGGAGTTCTTCGTCGTCGTCGGTTCCCAGCTTGTCTTACCAGGCGCAGGCGGTGGCGGCTTCTTTCTCCGACGTAGATAAGTCCCTCATGTCGGACATGGCCGGCAATGCCATGGACGAGCTGCTCAGGCTTTTGCAGACCAATGAACCCCTTTGGATAAAGTCAAACACAGATGGTAGAGAAGTTCTTAATCTTGACGCCTATGGAAACATGTTTCCTAGATCAAATACTCACATCAAGAATCCCAATATTCATGCCGAAGCTTCTCGCGATTCTGGAGTTGTGATTATGAATAGCTTGGCCTTGGTCGACATGTTTATGGACGCTGTAAGTCATTTTCTTCTTCTTCATTTTTCATCATCATCATCATCTTCTTCATCCTCATAACTATATTGATTAATAATTCTGCAGAACAAGTGGATGGAGCTATTTCCTACCATAGTTTCAATGTCAACTACTATTAAAGTGATATCTTCTGGAATGCTGGGTGGTCATAGTGGCGGTTTACAATTGGTACGCTGAACAAAACACTGGAATTTTATTAATTGCCATGTGACATTCATGAGAATTAAATTTTTTTCTATCTATCCCACATGTTAAATTTTTTCCCCCATATAATCAGATTTATGGAGAGCTTCAAGTGCTTACTCCACTGGTTCCAACTAGAGAATTCTACTTCCTGCGATATTGTCAGCAAATTGAGCAAGGTTCATGGGCAATTGTTGATGTTTCTTATGATTTCCCTCAAGATAACCAGTTTGCTCCTCAGTTTCGGTCTCATCGATTCCCGTCTGGCGTCTTGATCCAGGACATGCCTAATGGCTATTCTAAGGTCGGTCTTATTAATTATTATTATTATTATCTTCTTCCACAAATTCTGACTCAAATTCATAAGCCTACTGGGATTTTTTGATACCCAGAATTGGCAATCTCCATTAATTAATAATTCACTGTCTTAAAAAAACAGGTGACTTGGGTTGAACATGTAGAGATTGAAGATAAAACACCAACTCATCGTCTTTACAGAAACCTAATTTACAGTGGCTTGGCTTTTGGAGCAGAAAGATGGCTCGCTGCACTTCAAAGAATGTGTGAAAGATTCGCTTGCTTAATGGTTACCAGCAATTCAACTCGTGATCTTGGAGGAGGTATATAATTCACATTATCTATTTGCGATGTTTAAGGTTTGTTTGCTGACTATGAACAATGTGTTGTGTTTGTTTGAAAATTTTAGTGATTCCTTCCCCGGAAGGCAAGAGGAGCATGATGAAACTTGCACAAAGGATGGTGACCAATTTTTGCACATGCCTCAGTGCATCTAACGGCCAAAGATGGACCACACTTTCTGGGCTTAACGAGGTTGGCGTCAGAGTCACCGTCCATAAGAGCACTGAGCCCGGCCAACCAAACGGCGTCGTACTGAGTGCAGCTACCACCATCTGGCTCCCCATCCCTCCCCAGACCGTCTTCAATTTCTTCAAGGATGAAAGAAAAAGACCTCAGGTGTATATAACATAACATAGCATGCCTTCATATCTCACATTTCTATATATTTAATTAATATTGTGACATAAACATTATTTTGTTTTTTCACTCGTTGTAGTGGGATGTCCTTTCAAACGGGAGTGCCGTGCAAGAGGTTGCTCATATAGCCAATGGGTCTCACCCTGGGAACTGCATATCTGTTCTTCGAGTAAGCCACTATTCCTTTATTGTTTGTCCGGTCAGTTTGTTTGTGTGTGTCTCTATATATATATATATATATATATATATCATTTTTAAATTATCTATTGATGACAAGAGGAGTATATATTAATTATGAGACCTTAATAATAATGAATGTTATTTTCAGAGATTGATATTATTCCTTAACCATTTGTGATGAAATGAGGACTATGTTTGACTTTTCACTACACTAGATAAGCTTATGTTTGGTTGACTTTGATTCTTGACGTTAACATTCCTTTTTCTTTTTACATGTAAATAATTATAATAAATAAAAATAGGCCTTCAACACGACTCAGAACAACATGTTGATACTGCAAGAGAGCTGCGTGGACTCATCAGGATCCCTTGTGGTGTACTGCCCGGTTGATCTTCCAATGATCAACGTGGCGATGAGCGGCGAGGACCCGTCGAGCATCCCGCTGCTTCCGTCCGGGTTCACGGTGGTGCCGGACGGGCAAGTGGAGGTAGGAGGCGGTGTTGGAGGAGATGGGGCGTCGAGCAGCTCGAGCACAGGGAGGAGACCAGGTGGGTCACTGATCACAGTAGCGTTTCAGATTCTGGTGAGCAGCCTGCCATCTGCGAAGCTGAACTTGGAGTCAGTGACGACCGTTAATAACCTCATTGGCACCACTGTGCACCAAATTAAGGCAGCCTTGAATTGTCCTACTACTTCCTGATATTCATGATCATCATTCATTTCTCACTACACCCATACCCGAAAAAAAAAATATAGTTGGAAAAAGGGGCGAAAAATAAAGGTGCAAACTTTATTTTTATTTTTTTACTTGGTTTAAATTTTTTTTGGTTGGTGTTATGAATTGATTGGTGGAGTGTGGAGGAGAGTCCTTAAATATGGTGATCAGAAAAGGGGTTCAGAGATATCAGAGACTGTTTGGTGGGGATTGGAGAGGGAATTAAAGGCTTCTTAGAGAGGTTAGTTGGGGAATATGAATGCAATATGAAGAAACTGCAGAGCATGAAAAGCTTCTCATCATCATTTACTGCTGCGCCAAGGATAGCTTCTACCCTTCATTACTTTTATATCTCCTTCCATATTTCTTTTTCTTTTTTTCTTTTTTGGGTTTTGGTTTTGGTTTTGGTTTTTGGAAGATGAAGAAGAAGAAGAAGGAAGAGGGAGTCAAGAACGCACCATAACTGGCTGGATGGTTATTGTTGTTGTGATTTTTCTGCAGATTAGGATCTGCTTGAAGAAAATTATGTGTGGTTCGGGTATTGACTTTCTGTTCATAGACCTTTTTTTTTAATCCATATCACTTTATTTTTCACAGTGCAAATATTTTCCGTTGCCTTTTTGTTAGTTTATTTATTTATTATGTTCTCTCACTTTTTTTTTTTTTTTTTTTTTTTCAATAATTAACTCACGTATCTATATACTTTTAGAGAGTTTGAATTCACAACTTCACGTAGTAATGATTATGCTCTATCGTTCATAGGGAAGAGTTTATGAAAATGATACGCAAAAAAAAAAAAAAGTATATACTCTTATATTAGTGCGTTTCTCATTCTTTTTACGGAACATCATTTTACATAGTAAATATTACGTCAATAATTTCTTTTTGTTAAAAACTAGATTCCATTAAAACTTCAGGGGGAATTATAATGAGGTTCAAAGGAAGAAATTTAATTACTTAGAAGTCTCAATGATAATGGAAGAACAAACAATGATAAATTCTAAAGTAAGAAATAGTAACACCACACAAGTCATTGACATTGAGATTTGTCAGCAATCAATTTCCATCCTTGTGACTTCATTGTGATTCCCTCAAACTTTAATGCAACAAGACAAAGAAGAGTTAATGTTTAAAGTCCATCCTCAAACTCCACCTCTTGTTCAAATGGTTGGGGTGATCAAGGATACAAAAACTAGTTTCTATGTTATGAGAGGTTGTATTGTAGCCAAGTAATAAGCAACTTTGCAATAGCAAGAGAAACTGTGGTGAGTTTACAACTATATCTGTAAATTCATCTTCTTATTTGTCCAGATTAGTAAAATTGGACAATGTTTCGCATCCAAAATAGTGTTTTCTACAAAATTCTTTTGTATGGACTCCACTCTTATTTTTAATGTAAGACATATTTATTAATGGAAAGTCAAAATTAAATAAATTACTTAATCATAAAATATGCAACATGATCTCTTTAAAATATTTATGTATTATATTAAATTCTATATCAGTTTATAAGTTTAAAAAAAATGAGAAAAATGATAAATATAAGAGATAAAATAAATAAATATCCTACCTTTATCTATGTTTTGCCTGATGGAGGCGAGTCAGCTCCTTACAAAAACAATTTAATGAAGAAATAAATGAATGAAAAAAATTATTATTATTATATTTGACTTGACATCTCTACATGGTGCCTAGATACTACAAAGTAACTAATAAAGTGAAATAAATATATTTATTAAAAATTCCTGAAATTTCCTTTGTTAATCCGAAAATAAAGGGGATTTTTACCAATAATGGATCCCTATTAAGAAAAGGAATTTAGAGATTTTGGAATGGTTGAAAAACGTTTATTTTAAGTCATCAAATAAAATATTTTTAAGAAGGATTTATTTATATTTATATTTTAGGTTATTCTAGGGTTACTTTCATTTTTGTGCACCTAGGGGAAAAATTACTAATAATTGTGGTCAACTACCCTAGGTAATAACCTTAATCCTCATATGCCATATGTTACTTTATATGTTTGTTTTTCCATGATTGTGGATCTATGTCTCTTGAGAAGGGACGTGTGTTTATGTGCATTCAGTGTGGTCTAGGTTCGAAGTCCGACTACTATGTTTTTCCTAGAGCTGTAGATCCGGGGCTTGCTTTATTGAGTAGTCCTACGTTTTTAGGAGCTATTACATTCTTCCCCTTGAAAAATTCAGTCCTCCAAATTTAATTATGTACTTACTCAACTCTTAAACAAGTGAGCATTTTGTTTTCGACCTCCTATGTAAGACTACTGTAGTTAGAGATTAAAAGTGATGGTAGGGAGAGAAAGGAGAATGAAAGAAAAGTAGAGAGATAAATAGAGAAGGAAACCAGAATTTATAGACTGTATCCAAATTCTAATAGGAAAGACATGATAACCCTTTTAATGTATTGATGAACTTAACTAACTTAAAAGCCATATAGCTTAAGAACTCAATTACCATAGTATTTATTTTCATTATTTTCAATTAGATATCATCTTTTTGGTGATAAATACAACTACAAAGATCTGAATGAAGCAAATTAAAATTCTATGGAGAGCTATTCTTATATATTTTCTAGTGTCACAATTCCATATTAATAGGTGTTTATTTGATTTAGGAAAACACTGGAACAGAAAAATCTAGTACATAAAGTACAAACTAGTTCAAGATAGCAATTATTCAACAAACTCAAAAATTCATAAAACATTTTCTGGAACTTCAAAAAAAATACTTCCATGGTTCAATAAATCTTTTGCAAGTCCTATGAATGAATACTAATTTCATCTCCAAACTCAACCTTAAAATATCTCAAGTTTGCCCATATTTAATCCTGTTTTAAAAGCTTAATTATTCCATGTCTCTACAAGTTTGTCTAGTTTTTTAAAGATACGGCTGCAGTAACAAATCTTTCTCAGACAAAGTAAACATCAACCCAAATTTTTAGTAACAAGATAAGAACTCGATCGGGTCCGGATCTTCTCCTCATCACCTCTCTCCTTATCCCTCATTATCAGCAAATCTTGGCCGTTGAAATCTTGATCCAAGGGTCGAGAAATTTCAAAAAACCGCATGAGGTATTTGTACCGCATACAATTTTTTTGAAATTTACTTTGACCCTTGGATCAAATTTCAACGGTCCAAGATCAAAGATGGGAAAAGATGGGCGAAACGATGAGGAGAGTATCCTCTCCCGAACTCGATCTCTTAACACTTTTATACACAAGAAGAAAAGTCTATATGTCAATTACAAAGAAAAAGAAATCAATTTTAAAGAAATCTGCAACAAGTAATCATTGAGTTCCATAAAGGTTGTATTTAATTACATCAATTTCACAGTTTTCAAGTCTAGCATTCACTGTATGTGCAATACAATACAATACAAGTGATTTTAGTAAACGTAATTCAGAATTCAACTTTATTTCCTATTGTGACATAAACAAATCCCGATTCAGGTTTTGTATCCAAAGTCCAATGGTATGGACAGAAATTTAGCACAAAAATAGGTGTATAGCAATGCACAAAACTAAGGTTCAGAAGTTTTACAAAAACCAGAAAATGCTGATTTTTAAATCAAGTGTATGCTTAATATTTACTAGAATGCACACTCAAAATTTCATATTAGAGCTCTATTTCTTTGGTTTAAAATTTAGGTATCCAATCCTTATGGTTTTTTTTATTTTTAACATAGTGGAACAAATAAATTCCAAATTTTTGAGTCAAATAGTTCCTGTTAAACCTGAAAATGTTCATCAAAATTTCAAAATGCAACAAAGATATATAATGCAAAGTTATTTCACTATAAAAAGTGATAAGAATCCTAATTTCAATGGACCAAGAGTAATTAATATACAATTCAAAATGGGGTCCCAATGCCATGCATGCAACAAAATTCAACCAAGTACAATTTCAATAGTCAAAACCAGTTTATGCATCAGATTTCAACTAAGTTTATACTATGCACAACTAGAAATCAAACTTCTTTCAACAAACTAGTGGTACATATGATTTGCACTAAGAGATCACAGAACGTCAGCAAGTTATAACAAGTAGGTGGGTTTGAATTGATTTAATAGTGTTAATCGTTCAAAATTCCCAAATTTTCACGGCCAACATTCAGTGAGTGGCAATGCACACAAAAATGGAACCTAAAATTCTATCTACCAAAATCAAAATTCATAAATTCAGTCCTTGAAATTTTCTTATATAGTGCAGTCTCCCCAATTCTGATTCTCAAACCAATTCAATGCAGAAAATATTGTGGCGGGGATGTACAAAGCAGAGTAATAATAGATAAGCAGTTTTTTTTTTTTTTTTTTTTTTTTTTCGGGGGGGTTTCCTAGTTAAAATGCAGTATAGCAGCTACATCAATGCAGAAGTGTAAACTGTAAAGTACAAAAACAAATTTGGAAAAATGATTTATTTTTCCCAACAGATTATCACAAAGACTTTCAATTCTCAAGGTACATCAAGTGGTAACACCAATTATTAGGATACAAGGGGATGGTCAAGCTTAGATCAATCCAACCTTTTGCAATTTAAAAATAGACACCAAATTATCCCAGCAACTCAATTAAAACTAGCTAGGCACTTGAAGAAAATAATTTTTATTTTTGTTTCAACTTGCAATCAAGTTTATTGATCACACAGGTGTTGTAGTAGGAGAATTCACATGCACCCGAGAGAAAATCAACTATCTAGTGAGACAGTACTTTTTTAAAAAACAAAACAAATAAGCAATTATTATTATTCTCACAATTATAACTTCCCAAAATTCTAATTCCAATGTGTTTGGCTAGATAAATGGGATATAGGAATCATAATTTTTTTTTCTTTGTCACAAACAACACTTAAAGAGCATCTTAAATACACTGTTTTATATGAAAATCACCTCTGTGTCAGTATAGAAAAGTATCTGCAAAATGAACAACAATAAAGTGACAAAGGAAGCATCCTTGCCTAGTTTTTTATTTTTTATTTTTAAAAACAGCATATATAACAAAGCAAATGGACTCAACAAAATTGGAATATTTTACAAATCAACAATACCTATAGAGATAACAATAGACAAAAAGAGCATAAAAGATCTTTATTTAATTCTTTAGCAGACAAAGAAAAGATATTACTTTTCCATATCCAATTTCAGTTAAGACAGTTTTTAGAGATAATATAGCCTTTAGAGGGATCAGATATGCCTGCAAAGAAGCATAAAATGGCACACATAATACATTAGATAATACTCCAAGGAAGACTTCAAAGGAATCTCAGCAGCTAAAGCCCACATCTCATTATCAATCTCATAATATAGAATTTTGGGTTTACCATCTGATCTCCTACCACTTTTCCCTTGGCAACAGCTGCTAGTTCTATTGCATATTTTGCCCACACATTGCAGAATCTACTTGCTAGTGACTAACATCAATGCTCAAAAAAGTTTTTCTTCTTCTTCTTCTTCCTTTTTTTTTTAACATGCTGGAACAGCTCTTTTCCAATCTCTTTCTTACCACCACGTTCAAGTATGCACTTAACATCTTTAAAACAGTAATAAACATTTCTTGATTGCAAACTCGGCATTCCAGCAATCAACACACATAGAAAAATCCTAGCAATATTTAGTTCAAATCAACAACAAAACAAACTAAATCCCATCTTATGTCCGTTATGACAACCAGAAGAATGCTATAGCAACAATAATTCTACCAATAAACTTCATTTCCTATGAGAAACTAATACAAAGTAAAACTTAAATTTCCCAAACATTATATTAATAGGATTAGCTACCATGAAGAGATTCTTAAATATGAATAGATTATATTTGAATAATTTAGCAGCCTACTCAAGCAAATAAGAATGATCATATAACCAAGAACAAACAACAAATGAACCTCACTTCCTCCTTTTTACACTTCTTGGAGAGTATATTCCCACAAGTTTCATTTTGACCGACTGCATGCCCAAGGAGAATACTAAACAAACTAATTGTTTTATAGAGCTATAGCACCAAACATGCTTTTAAGTAATTCGTGCACAAACATATACTTTTTCTCTAGGCTAGACATGTTTTATATTTATTTGTAGTACATATCGAACAAAAAAAAAAAAAAAAATTCTTCCATATTTCCTTATATAAGGAATATGATTTGAAGATGTCGAGTGTCAAGTAGATACACGAGTGGCAGATGAATCAAGATGGAGAAAAGCTTCATCCCCACAAAATCTGGAGGGTTTGGAGGCCCGATTGCTAGATGAATATGGCATGACTTGTAAGGATGTTAGGCCTGTTCTCATCTTCAAAAACTAGTCGACTTTTTTTTCCCCCAATTATTGAAACAAATACATCACATCTCCCAAAGATATTAATTTCTTATAATTTCAAATGGGTTTTAGAATATTTTTGTTTGGCAAGTGGCTACACTTGCCCAAGATGAGAGCCCTGCAGAAGATATTGTAACATCTCAACATCTCTCGACATTATTTGCTTTAGGGTTGTTTTAAAACACGTCGAAAGAGGAGGTATTTAAACCCTTCTAATGTGCCTCAGTCAATGTAGGACATATTTAATACTCCACCTTATTTTAGGTCTAGCATATCAACCCACATCGACTCCAACCTACTAATTGTAATATCCTAGCGCATATTGTTTGCTTTGAGATAGTTTTCTTATATTTTATGAGTCATCATAACACTGTGTAGACAATGGTTTGTTTTTTGTTATGAATTAATGAATGTGTTTATCTACATTTATTTCTCTAAAAAAAACTCAATTTGGAATAGTAATTTTCATCTACCTGAGCTCCTGAGCCTGATTCTGATATCAATTGTAACATCCCAACACATACATATATTGTTTGTTCCACAATGCTTTAAAAGTGTTGAGAGGTGAGGACTTCAATAACATAGATGGTCTCTGTGTTTGCCTCCTGTGGAGGTTGTGAGCATGAGCACACTTTTCCTTTTAGCCCATTTATTAGCCCAAACATTCTAAGTGTATATATATATACACTTGTATTTTCTCCCTTCCAAACCAAGCAATGTGAAACTTTGTTCAATTTGACATATCGACCGTCAATGTTATAACTTCGACCAGAAGGAGGATGAAGGAGCTCAATAACTCACAGAAATACACAATAAAGGTGGAGAAGGAGAGAGTAGTGGAGTATAAGAGCACAGCTCCGAGAAAAACAGCTGATCACAGCTTGGTTACGATCCATAACCGTTCGCTCCATGCAAACTTCATGCAATTTGAACATATTATAGTTAATGACTCATAACTATTTGTTATTTGCATTTTGGACTCCCAATTTTGATGGGTTTGGAATATCAGACATAGTTTTTTTCTTTTTTGCCAAAACGAATATCAGGCATGGTTTATTTCACACAAAAATATTTTTAGAAGAGTATAGAGAATTAAAAGCATCAAATTTAATTACCTTAAATTATATATTTATTTATATGTAGAATATTTATCATACTTATCTATTTTTTATTTCAAAAAATATATTTAATTTTCTTTATGCAAAAATGTAGTCTTTATCACTTTATCCATTTAAATTAGTTGAATGGGAGTGCCTAGCTTGATAATCCATATAAGAATCCATGCTCCCTTTCCTAAAGCACAACGAATATGACTATTCGTCCACTCTTGGTAGAGAAGAAGAAGATCATTCATCAGGTTGTTTTCTTCTTTTAACTTTTCGTCCTTTTTTTTTTTTTTTTTTTTTTAATTTCTCTATATTATCCTTAAGATCGTTAACCTGTTTGATCAATACGTTTTTATCTCTCCCTAAAATAAAAATAAAAGTCATCTTTTTGTTTATAAAATATATTGATATAATTACTTATAAAAAAATTACTCGGCTTATTAACCGCTTAAGTGGCAACTTAATTATACTTCCCTTGGCACTAAATTCTTAATATAATACTAGTATAATCTTTGTTCACTTTAAGACTCTACCACAAACAAAATGCCAAATTGTAAACGTAGAAAAATTAATTTATTATATCAACCAATTTTCATAATAATCATATAGTACCTTTTTACTTTGTTAGCCTGAAATCATATATTTTGCAACTCAAAAATAAAAACTATGTTTCATGATCTTTTTTCCAAGTTTTATAGTTTCACACACACACACATATATATATCTTTAAAAATTAAAACAATAAAAATATACTTTTCATAATTTCATCCACAATACATTTCCTAATAAATTATGTTTATTAAGACCAAAAGTAGTAGTACCTTATAAAATTGTAAATGCACATCAATTATTTAATATTTATACAGAATATGTTAGATTTAGGGAAAAAATTAAAATTAAAATCATGTCTTTATAATAATCATATGATTGACTTATTATATGAGATATATAAAAAAAAAAAAATATAAAATCAATCAATCTCTGTTTTAAACAATATTGTTTTATAAATATAAAATTTCTAAGTATAACTAATTTTTTTTCAAAAATACTTTTATAGATATAATTAACTTATACTTGTTCAAGGGAAAAATTTATTCTTGCATATAATATATAATTAGCACTTATATTTAGAGGGGGAGAAAGTAGAATAAGACTGCTCCTTCATTCTCAATGAATAAGGCTTATTTTTCTCTGCCAACCTTTTTAACGGCCTCTATCACACACTTTCAAATATTCTATGCCTCTAAAATCTGCTAAACTCACATTATCAAAAAATATCCAACCCCTCGAATTTAAAATATCAAATTTATTTGATGGGTTTAATTTTCTTATTCACTATCTATTGAGGAGATAACAATGAACAAGATGATCACCGTGCAACACGAAGACGAAATGCCGCTTAGTGGGGTGTGTGCACAAATGGGGGGTATTGCAAATTCGGAGAATGAATGTGTGTACCACTTTATGCCCTTATTTATAAATAAGCCGGGTTTTTTCTCGATAACCCGTTCCCATTATAGCACGTTCGGCCCCACCCCACTCCACCACTCATGGTAGTAGGCGGGGGTCGTGGATAACCGGTGGTTCACTTGGGCTTGACCAGTGGCCTTATTTCCGACGGTCCATAACGTGGTGGTGGCCCAAAGTCACCGGTAGTGGGTGTGGTAATTATTTAACCCTAAGGTCTTCATTTGGGTTTGACGGTCTAGCAAAATTTCCAAAGGTCCACAACACTTACATTATCAAAAAATATCGGCTAAATTTAAAATATCAAATTTATCTCTAGAAGTAATTTTCTTAGTTGTATAAAAGAAAAGAAAGTAGTATTTTTTTTTTAAAAAAAAAAAAATGTAATTTTCTTAGGGGTATAAAAAACCCTGTGGTTCAAGTAACCCGCCAATTGTTGAGCAAAAAGTAACCCGCCAATTCGAGGGACTGGTCGGTCTGTGATCACTGATCCCACTTCCTCTGGTTGGCCCTCTTTCTCGGACTCTTACCCGAAGAAGGAATAAGCCTAAGTAGTGACTTCCCTCCTTCCGGCTCCCATCGCTGGTAGATCACTCTCTTTCTCATCTCTTTCTCACTGCGTCTGTCTCACTGGTTCTTCTTCTTCATCAGCCAATCTATTGATATTCTTATTATCTGCTTCTCGCTGTTTACATTAACTCTTCAACCTCCATTTTTTGTGTTCCTCAATTTAACATGTTAACAATGAATCAGGTTCCAGTTTGTTTCTGTTGATGGTACTGTGTCTTTCAGTTTGTTTGTTTCTTTTCTTTTTCTTTTTTTCCTTTTGGCTTTTGAGTTTCGTTTGGGTTTTGGATTGGAATGATGCCTTTGATGGGTTTTAGTGTATCGCTTTTATAGGAAAACATCCATCTTGTATAACGTACATGTAATGGGAACAAAAAAAAATTTTTTTTTTTGGGGTGGGGGGAATGTATCAGTTGTTAGATGTAAAGATTACTTTAATTTCAATACTCTAATTGCTCCCAGGTACTCCTTTTAACTTAATATATAGAATTATTTATATGTAAAGATGGTTTGCACTTTGCATGACTTTCCCCTCAACAATATCATTCTTACCTCCCATAGAGAAAAAGAAAGATCAGTCCTCCAATCTGGAGATCAAATCTGGTCCATCAGTCTGGAATCTGTTTTTCTTTTGCCCCTATCTCAATGGGACGAAGCCATTTTCGTAAATCTTAATTGACACCGAAGGTTTTGATCTTCTGATTATATGATTAACAAACATGTGCTGCTGCTTTGTTCTTCTCCAGCTGCGCCTGCACAACAACAATGATTTCGGCCATTGCCTGGGTCCCTAAAGGAGCTTCAAAGTCACAACCTGTTGTGACCTACCTTCCTTCAAAAGAGGAAATTGAGGAATTCATTAACAGGTATTTTTATTTTCAGTCTGCTCTGCTATCTGTTCGGACATTTATTGGATTTAATTTCATTGCTTTGACATGCATATGCATTTGTATATAACATTTCCCTAATGTTGTATAAGCTGATAGACATATTGATGATATGAATCACAAGCTTAGAAAGCATGTATTTTGCTTGCTTATACTGATGTGGAAGTCATGTCTTCGTTGTAGTTTGATCAAGAAGTTTAAGTATAAAATATAAGTTACAAATACTTAAAATCCTTTTGCTGCTATAATGGATGCAGTGAAGACGCAGAAAATGAAGATGTGGACGTTGGTGCTGATGATCAGGATAATGAAGTTGCCCAAGCATTGTCTGTGGCAGATGCATTTGGAAAGCCATTAGTAGAAAAATGTGATGACATAACCCTTGGCTTAAGGAGCTTGACATGGACAATTATGGTGAAGAGGATGAAGGTATGCTGAACTGATTTTGTTCAATTAATGCAGAGCTGATATTAGATGCTCTTTTGTTAGAAATATGGGTAGTAGCGGAATTACAATGTCCAATGATATTGTGAAAGAGAAAGAATTGTTCTTTCTTCTGTGTCTTTTCTTTTGGGTGTTATATTGAACACTTTATAATATTCCTGATTCTTAGTGTGCCCATCGTTCCTTAAATGAGCTGCATATTCTGCTGAATATAGGAGTTGAGATATTTAGTTCAGGGATTGGTGATCTTTATTATCCAAGTAACGATCAGGATCCATATCTCCATCATGAAAATGTAAGTTCAAATACTTGTGTATATTTCTTTCTAGATGTCATCCCTTGCCTTCTATTAATGCTTCAATATAATTTCCCTTTATGTGATTCAGGATGATGACTCTGAAGAAGCTGAAGACATGACAATTTATCCAACAGATTCTGTAGTTGTTTGTGCATTAATTAAGAAACATGACTGTTGTCTTGAGGTAATAAAAATGCTAGCTCTGGAATAATCTACTCTTCCATCCACAAATTTCCAATCTGTCTTATCGGATAGTAGATAAATGGACTGTTGAAGAGTCATTTATATCTTCTCTGGCAGGTTTTGATACTTGAGGACACAAATTTCAGCGAGCTAAACCAGTATATTCGCAATGATATCATAATGACAGCATGTCCACTCTGCACAGCTTGGTCAGATTCCCCACATAAAGGATGAGAAAGAGGTGACCTACTGACATTTTCATTGATAATTAGGGCATACATATTAATGTTTATCAAATACATTTGTGTGGTGCAAATAGCCTTCTCTTGAGTAATTCAAGATAACAAATCTGAGTACTTACCCGTTCCCTTATTTATGAAGCGGTACTTACCCATTCCCTTCCTTTCCTCAATAAAAATTACATACAAAAGCAAAGTGCTTCCTCCTTCTCACTCCACTCATTTATGAATCATTCCTTTCCCCTTACTAAATATAATCTCAAGATCTGTTGGGAAACAAACCTTCCAGAGCCATTTTTTTTTTATGAGTGATAAACATTACTTCAGTAGGCTGCACAAGTGAGGAATTAAAGCAAAATATTTTACTATTAGTTACATTCTGCAAGCAATTGAATAGGTCTGTAAGTGCTTCTAATCAAAACTGGTGTAGAACTGTGGATCATTGAACAATTTTTTTCCAATGGTTAGGTAATTGTTTATATGTCAGCAACAAGTTATGTCTAAAAGTTGATTGATATCGACTTTGTGACTTTACCTAACTGATTCTCTTAATTGTAACTACAATATGTTCACAGGGAACTTGATCACTGTTGGTTTCGAGGATGAACCTTCTATTGAGATTTGGGACCTTGATATTGTTAGTGGATTCTGTCTGTGAAGTCACAAATGTCTATTAAATTATCTAAAACTTGGAGGTTGTTTTGCTGAGTTGTATTTCATTTTCTGTTATTCTCAGGTTGATGAAGTAAAGCCATGCATGGTTTTAGCAGGCTTTGCCAAGAAAAAGAAAAAAGGAAAGGTCTGTTCCAAATTTATGATAATTGCAGATCTCCAATCCCCATAAAATTGTATTTTCCTCCATTAATCTCTAAAACAAAACATAAAATTATAATTTAATAGTAGGAAAGGGCTTATATGGGAATATAGTAGGACAAAAAATGTCTTTAAGTGATCATTTCCCAAGTATGGAAACTATGTGGCGATACATTGCTTTACAATGCATGGTCAGATAATTGAATCTTCAAATCAGTCCTTTGCTTGATTGCATGGACCTTTTGAAATCAGAATTCTGACACAAAACCACTTAATTGGTTATATACCTGCGCTTTCAAACTTCATAAAGTGAACCTTGGCTAATGTGCATCACTTGTTTTACTCATGTGAGGCCCTATGCTGCGAATATAGACATCACTGAAATGGTCTTGCATGATAAATGCTGTTTTGCTTTTGGATTTTATACTTGTCCCATCTGAAGTTAAAAAAGGGAGAAGCTGAAAAAAGTGAGAAACTAAAGAAAAGAGTTTTTGAGCGTAGATAAAGATCTTAACTCTGAATTTTATTTGATTATTTTATATGTAAATTATTGTTTTTGTCATTTAGTTTTTTTCTCAACTTGGATTTCAATTCCCGTGGTGAGCATATTTCTCTGATTCAGTTAAATTTTTCAATTTGGTGACAGAAATCCAATAAGTTCAAGGATGGCAGTCATACTGATTCAATACTTTCTCTTGATTGGAACAAGTACCTCTTCATTAAATTTGAATTTTTAATTCTGTCTTTGTTTTTCTAGAGGCCTTATCTAAGAGGTTATTATTATTATTATTATTATTTTTCTCTTTGGGATCCTTACTCCTCATCCTTTTCCAAAAAACAATAATACAGGAATATACTTGCAAGTGGTAGTGCTGACAAGCAAGTGATGATCTGGGATGTGGCTTCTGGGAAGTGTGACATTACGATGGAGCATCACTCAGACGAGGTAAGAACTTAGAACTAAGCTTAAGCGGACCTGGTTCATTTTCTTAACTCATTTTTTATTGATTATAAAAAAGTTCTTCCCCTTCTTCTCTGAAAGTGAATTTGGGACAATTACTCCTCTAGTCCTTACTATTAGACATTTTTAAGGAATTGATCTTAGTCTTAAATATAAGACATAGTTTTCTTATTTGTCAATGTTTTCCTAATTTACCCCTATTGATACTCTTTCAACAATAATCAAGGATGAGAGGGAATGAGAGAATTATGGAATGTAACTAGGGTTTTTAGAAAATACATTTCATATTAACTAACTTCTTTTATTTAATTAAATTAGGTAAATATCTTATATTAAAGTCCGGAGGAGTAATTATTCCAAATTAAATGCTATAATATTTCAAACAAACAAAAAACACCTAATGTGTAAAATCATATTTTATAATGACATTTCAGTTTAAAAAATTCAAGCATTTTAAAAAAAAAAAAAATGAAAAGAGAATTTTATATTAAATCGATCACTACCGCCGCCACCCCATCACCAACAACAATTTTTCTTACCCCACCACCGAGCCACCATTTTGAAAAAGCTAAACCACCCAATTATAATATATCTTTTATGAAAATTTTTATTAGAAAAAGCGCTTATGACAAAAATTTTGTCAAACAATAAAGTTATTTTTAATTTCAACTTTTAACTAAAAATTTTATATAATCACGAAAATGCAAACTCAAGTGATAGCTTTTTTTTCAAATTTTTTTTAGATTTAGCTTAATTAAATATTATTAAGTTAAAAAAATATGGGTAAATTGAAGAATATATAAAATTTTTGTTCCAAATTAAATGCTATAATATTTCAAACAAGAAAAACACCTAATGCGTAAAATCATATTCATGACATTTCAGTTTTCAGAAAATTCAAGCATTATTAGTTAACTGAATTTTATATTAAGGACCGGATCGAGCAGTCTTCTAACAACAATTTTTCTTACCCTGGAGCCACCATTTTGAAAATTATTGTTTATGTTGTGAGGACACAGTCCCTAAAATTTATTTTGGGTACAAGCGAGGGCAAAAGCCCAATTTACATCAGAATATATCATCTAAAGGGAAAGGAGAATAAATCTCTTGAGATATGTGAAGTAGTCTGAATTCCCAAGGCTGCATCATTAAGTTCTGAATTTGCAAGAACATGAGGCTGCAAACATTATTAGTACAAGGCCACTTTGTAACATATTGATCAGATTCTTTGCATCTAATTCAATGATAATCTTGTTGAATCCATAATTCTGTGTAAGACTAAGCCCTTTAAAAATCGTCCATTCCTCCGCTTACATTATTTGTAAAAGAAACATAAATTATGGACCTGTTCAAATCCTCTAACTCTGTAAAATTATTTCAATTGGATCCGTAGGTTTTTAGAAAATCAGAGTTAAAAATAGCATTGTTTCTCCCAAGACATAACTTCCAAATTGTTACACCCCAAATGAAATGAAACAACATTAAAAAGAACCATGTTAGCATGGCCTAACTACTAAAGTAATTTAGGGCATCAGGGATCGGAAGAATTAAAAGGAAGGGCAATTTTCAATCAGCCCCATTTTAACAAATTAATTTCAGTCAATCCCCAAAACTTTCTGAAACCTCACTGCACCTCCATGGCTAAAATTAAATTAATTTTTGTGGGTGAAAAGATAATGATGCCCTTACTTTATTTCTCTTGTAAATTGTCTTATTTGTCTTGTGAATTTTCATATTTGTGTTGCATAGATTCTTTTGAATCTCTTTATTTGTCTTATGAATTTCCATATTTCTATTGTAAATGGTCAAAATGTTTTTAATTTCCCAGGTCCTTTTGAATCACTTTATTTGTCTTGTAAGTGCTCATATTTGTCTTATAAATTTTCATATTTATCTTATAAATGACTAAAATAATTTTAATTTCCTAGGTTTTTTCAAATCCCTTTATTTGTCATTGTAAATCTCTTTATTTGTCATGTAAATCCTCTTTTGGGGGAAAAAAGTGCACCAATGTCTTTTCATCAACAAAAAGTAATTTCATTTTGACCAAGGAGTGCAATGAAGTTTTGAAAGTTAACTGAAATTAATTTGTTACAAAAGGGGCTGACTGAAGTTTTCCCTAAAAAGAATGTATATTTGAAAAACAAAGAACCAACTACTAAAGTAAGTTAGAGCCTGATATTTAAATATGATAAGTATCCTCAATGCCGCTGCACTTCCATGGCCGCCTAACCTACTGAAGCCGAATAGTTAAGAGAAGTTTGGGATTTGTTTGATTCCCTTTTCTATTTTTATGTACTTAGAACAATTATGTAGAGTTATTTTTCCAAAAATGTTTTCAAAAAATTAGAAAAATATGTTTAAAACACTGTTCTGTGGAAAAAATTGCTAGAATAGTGAAGTGAATGTTGAAAGAATAATTTGCTTTAATAACATGATTGTCATTATAAAAAATATAAGTTTCTCTGCATCTTCTCTAATTTTGTACAACAAAATATTAAAAAAATGTGCTTTTTTTTTTTAAAGAAATTATTATTATTATTATTTTGGGGGGACACGACCATAAAAACACATTCTTTGGGCATATTGTGTATATATATATATATTTTTTTTTTTTTAAAAAAAAAAAAAAAAAAAAAATCTATTTTGGAAAAACAGGCCCTTATTGTCTCAACATACCCCATATGAATATGGGCCCAGTTTGTTCTCAAGTTAACCCTCCCACCAGACACGCCTACCCAATGCATAGAAGTATCCTACAACACAAGATTTTATGGGTTTTATGATATGAGGCAATTCATCGCCTCCCCATCTCTCATTTATCGTCTACTTCCCCCACTTCTTTCTTTATTCCATTAGATCAACTTTAACTTTAACGGTTGATATCATTTGTTATCGGAGCTAGGTGAAGGGATGTTACAATTGTTGTCTCCCTCTCAATAACAATCAAAGTGAATATTTGAATGAAGTTTAGTAAATATTTTGAGACCGTAATGGGTGGCAGGACCCTAAAGCGGAACATAATGAGTGAGACTTACAGATGGTATCAGAGCCAACGTTGGGATGTTACCATTGATATCAGAGCGAGGCGCTGTGATGTTATAGTTGTTGTCTCCCTCTCACTAATAATCAAAGTGAATATTTAAATGAAGTTTTGTAAATATTTTGGAATCGTAATGGGTGACAGGACCGTAAAGCGGACAAATTTGAAAGTGAGACTTACAGATTGTATCAGAGCCAGCGGTGGATGTTACATTTGTTATCGGAGCTAGGTGAAGGGATGTTACAGTTGTTGTCTCCCTCTTAATAACAATTAAAGTGAATATTTCAATGAAGTTTAGTAAATATTTTGAGATCGTAATGGGTGGCAGGACCCTAAAGCAGAAAATATCGAGAGTGAGACTTACAGATGGTATCAGAGCCAGCGCTAGGATGTTACAATTGGTATCAGAGTGAGGCGCTGTGATGTTATAGTTGTTGTCTCCCTCTCAATAATAATGAAAGTCAATATTTGAATGAAGTTTAGCAAATATTTTAAGACCATAATGGGTGACAGGACCTTAAAGCGAACAATATCGAGATTGAGACTTACAGATGGTATCAGAGCCAGCGTTGGGATGTACAAATGGTATCAGAGTGAGGCGCTGTGATGTTATCGTTGTTGTCTCCCTTAATAATAATGAAAGTGAATATTTGAATGAAGTTTAGTAAGGATTTTGAGACTGTAATGGGTGACAGGACCATAAAGCGGACAATATCGGGTGTGAAACTTACAGATGGTATCAGAGCCAACGGTTGTATGTTACAATTGGTATCAGAGCTAGGTCATGAGATGTTATATTGTTGTCTCCCTCTCACTAATAATCAAAGTGATTGATTGTTTTTAACAGATAAGTCTTTCTTGATGCTGTGAAACCCAACAGCGGAGAGCTCGAGGACCTGTTCTGTTTCGTAAATTGCAATTATTTTTCGGCTAACTACAGAGAATGAATACACCTGTAATGTCTTGCTTTAAGTTTAACCCAACTGATCAAGAATTGATTTGGCATTACTTGCACAAGAAGGCTAATGGCAAACCCCTCCTTTGTAATGCAATTATTGATTGTGACATTTATGGAGGTGACGATTCTTGGAGAAAGATATTTGAGGATTGGGAAGAGGAGTCTCTTTACTTCTTCACTAGATTAAGAAACTTTAGCACCCAAAGAAATTGCTCTTCTTCAAAGGTTGCAAGAGCAAGATTTAGAGGCAGATAAAACAGAGACCACCTTTGAGAGAAGGGAAAAAATTAGGTAATCATTGAAATCAAAATCGTACCTTTCAAAAACTCCAAAATGTTCAAGATATGAGAAAGTCGACAAAATTGCATAACATTATCTCTTTAACCTCTTCCAACTTCCTCTTCATCTCGTAGTGTTGCAAGTCCTGGCGGTTGTCATTGACACCATCGTATAGAGCTATTAAGGAAACAATCAACGATGGGGTCAAAGGAAAGGGACCCATGGACATAGTTAGCCAAAAATAATAATCAATTTATGAAACAGAAGAAGTCCTCAAGCTCTCCGCTGTTGGGTTTCACAGCATCAAGAAAGACTTATATGTTAAAAACAATCAATCACTTTGATTATTAGTAGGAGGGAGACAACAACTATAACATAATCACTTAGCTCTGATACCAATTGTAACATACAACCGTTGGCTCTGATACCATCTGTAAGTTTCACACTCTATATTCTCCACTTTATGGTCGTGTCACCCATTACGGTCTCAAAATCTTTACTAAACTTCATTCAAATATTCACTTTGATTATTATTGAGAGGGAGACAACAATGATAACATCACATCGTCTCACTCAGATACCATTTATACATCCCAACGCTGGCTCTTGATATTGTTCGCCATCCGGATAAGTCTCAATTAATTTTTAATGGTTTATATTGTTATTTAATATTATAATAATTTTTTGATAAAACATTAACTCCCAATCTTTGGTCAAACATAACGTCCTCCATTTAACTTAACGTGTTGATATAACGTGATATTTTAATAAAATCGTTAAGATATGAACTATTTAGAGTAAATTTTAATGGTTTAAATTTTTATTTAATTTTTTTGTTATTTAATATTATAATAATTTTTTGATAAAACATTAAATCCCAATTCCTAATATACAAATTTTAATAATAAATTTATTTGGAATGAGGGCCGGCCAAAATCCTCGAAGCACCATGGGTCTTTTCCCTCATTGAACTAGTGGGGTGTTCTAAGCCCTCATTGAACTAGCTGGGCCCATCCCTCATTGAACGATAGACAAAAAAAGTCAACCATCGTACACCAATGAGATCCATTGTAACTATTCCATCTATTCTCAATTATCATAATTATCACAATAAATAACTCAAGGAATTTTCCAAGATTATTAATTAATAATAATAGCTCAAATCCCATTTCTATTTATTATTTAAATATTTCACTTCAAATTATAAGGTTCCACAAGGTAATTTCCAATAATAATTATTTCACAAAATACTCACAAACAACATACTAATGCACATAACAAGTGGAAAGTAGTTACCTGTAACTATTATCACACGCGGCACACGAAAAATCAATTTAACCAACCAATTTACTAACCATTAATAACTCTTCTAAAAATCCACATAATAAAAAATCATAACTTATAATTTCATAAAATTAAAATATACAAATTTTAATAATAAATTTATTTGGAATGCTTGAAGTGGGCACATTATGACTGGACCGAAAAATTTGACCATTGTAACTATTAATTATCCTTTCAATTTATTATTAATTAATAACTCCCATTTCTATTTATTATTTATTCCTCTTTTTAATAATACACTACAAAAAAAACTGTTTTTTGCGGCGGAAATTTTCCTCGCAAACAAGCATTTTCCGTCGCAAAAATTGTCATCGCAAACCAATTTTCCGTCGCAAAAATACATTTTTCCGTTGCAAATTCGGAATTTTGCGGCGGAACATTTTTCCCTCGCAAAATCCTGAAATTTGCAAGGGAAAATGTTTCCCTCGCAAAATTTGAAACTTCCTCGCAAATTTTCAAATTTTGCGAGGGAAACATTTTCCCTTGCAAATTTCAGATTTTGCGAGGAAAAATGTTCCCTCGCAAAATGGGGCATTTTTGCGAGGAAAATTTTTCCTCGCAAAATTGAGGATTTTGCGGGAACCACTTTTCCTTCGCAAATTCCAATTAATTTTAAAAAATATATAAAAAAATAGAAAAAATAAAATAATTAATTAAAAATATATTAAAAATTAGAAAATAAAAAAACTTGTATATCATAAAAAAAAAAATTGTAACAATCATACGAGTTTACATAGCAAAAACAAAATAATACAAATTATAATGTTTCGATCAAAATGAACTAAAAAAAGTCTAAACTATGAGCCTGGGTCGAGCACCACCGTGTCGTCATCACTGTGAGGGAACTCCGTACCCTTGTCCTTCAATATGGACCGGAGAAGTGCCCGCATCTCGCAATCATCTCTCCTTGCCCCTTCACCTTCGCTTCTAATGCCTTTATTTCGTTCACTTTGCTTTATATCTTTCCGCGAAAATAGGAAATGCTCCTTCATCATCAAACTAAACCGAACTCAAAATGGGACTGATGAATAGATCTCTCCTTCGGTACAAAGTACAAACATAAAACAGAAAAGATAAAAGTTCATATTATCATAATTTTCAATATTCAAGTTAAAGGAAAATTGAAGGTTTTGCATAAAGTGGAACATATATCGATACATGGCCATGCATTGAGTTCTATATTTAGAATTGAAACAAGCCCTAAGTCATTTCTTCATTAATATGTTCAACCACCCCGAGTAAATTATTTCATAAGAAAATATCTAAGTAAAAAATGGGTATATGAAAGGCTTTGATGTTGACGCTCGGGAGATTTTTTATGCTCGAGATGGGTGAGAACAAATGAGGGAAGACGGTGGTTTTTTTTATCATTTATTTTATAAATTTATAATTGGTTGGGGCTAATAAGAATAACATCATCTTGAATGTTACATGTAGGAGTAGTAGTTGAAGTCATACTGCGAAGATCGAGATCGTTTTTAGATATATTGAAAAGAAGTTGGAGCCTGTTGTATATGAATGATGTGTGTCATAGAAATCTTGAAGTGCGATGTTGAGAGTGGTGTTGACAAGTGATGAATTCGAACCCGAAATCACTCCTACTGGTATGGATTCATTCTGTGAGATCGAGTTAGGGCAATTAGGCATAACAAATGAGAGTAAGAGCGCGAGAGGGAAGGATGGCATGCGTGAAAATGAAGGAGAAAGAAGGATTTAGGGGTTTTTTTGCGAGGGAAAAAATTTTCCCTCGCAAAATGGTGATTTTTGCGAGGGAAACCTCGTTCCTCGCAAAAAAAAAAAAAAAAAAAAAAAAAAAAAAAAAAAAAAAGGCATTTGGCGGATAAATTTCCCCCATTTTGCGAGGAAAAAATTATCCCTCGCAAAATGGTGATTTTTTATGCGAGGAAAATTGTTTCCCTCGCAAAATATGACCATTTTGCGAGGGAAAACCGGTTCCCACGCAAAAGGGGGAAATGGCGAAATTTTCCCTCCAATTTTTGTCAATTTTGCGGTGGTGATTTTTTGCGAGGGAAACCTTGTTCCCTCGCAAAAAAAAAAAAAAAAAAAAAAAGGCATTTGGCGGATAAATTTCCCCCATTTTGCGAGGAAACAATTTTCCCTCGCAAAATGGTGATTTTTTTAGGAAAATTGTTTCCCTCGCAAAATATGACCATTTTGCGAGGGAAAACGGTTCCCTCGCAAAAAGGGGGAAATGGGCGGAATTTTCCCTCCAATTTTTGTCAATTTTGCGGTGGTGATTTTTTGCGAGGGAAACCTTGTTCCCTCGCAAAAAAAAAAAAAGGCATTTGGCGGATAAATTTCCCCCATTTTGCGAGGGAAACAATTTTCCCTCGCAAGATGATGATTTTTTGCGAGGGAAAATTGTTTCCCTCGCAAAATATGACCATTTTGCGAGGGAAAACTAGTTCCTCGCAAAGGGGGGAAATGGGCGGAATTTTCCCTCCAATTTTTTGTCAATTTTGCGAGGGAAAAAATTTTCCCTCGCAAAATGGTGATTTTTTGCGAGAGAAAATTGTTTCCCTCGCAAAATGGGGTGAAATTGGCGGGATTTTTCCTCCAATTTCCGTCAATTTTGCGAGGGAAACAATTTTCCCTCGCAAAATGGTCATTTTTTGCGAGGGAAAATTTGTTCCCTCGCAAAATATGACCATTTTGCGAGGGAAAACTAGTTCCCCGCAAAAAGGGCGGGAATGGGCGGAATTTTCCCTCCAATTTTTGTCAATTTTGCGAGGGAAAATTTTTTCCTTCGCAAAAAATAACCATTTTGCGACGGAAAAAATTTTCCCCGCAAAAAATGACCATTTTGCGAGGGAAATTTTTTCCCTCGCAAATTTACAAATTTGCGACGGAATTTTTTTCCTCGCAAATTCGTCGCTAATAGTGTATTTTCTTGTAGTGATAATAATAATATTTATTATTATTATTATTTATTTACTTAAAGTTATTATTATTATTATTCTACTATTTATTGTTATTTTCATTATAATATAACACACACCAAGCCTAACACCACACACGCACACATATATTCTACGTAACTACCTATGCATGTGCACACTTTCCTCCACAACTACTCACATGCACTCATACTATTCAAAACTTATTACACTACATACTCATACCATGTATTTATGCTTTTCAGTGAACTTTTCCCATTCTCCTTTTTTATATACGTTTTTTGCACACACACACACACATTAACCTTCTATTTTATTTTTTTCAAGTGCAGCAACAATATAGCCAAGTTTTGTCCTATATATATATTTATATAAATGTGTGCAGCAAATAAATCTATGCTTATAGGTTTATATTTAAGCAGCAAAACTCGTCCTCTTTTTCCCTCCAATTTCAACGGTACACACACAAACTCTTTCTCAGACACACACATAACTTCTAAATATATATATTTATATATATATGTTTTTAAGTATGCAGCAACAACGTATGCACCCCCCATGATTATATATAGATATATAGGTATGGTGATTCTCATATTATTTCCCACAGCAGACCCACGCATAGACTTACATAAATATTACTCAAGCTTTCCCTATTCTCCCATGTGCAGCGATTAAACACCAGTAAATTAACCAAGTCTTGGTTTTAAGAATATCAACTTTTCTTTCTTTCATACAGAGATGATACACACATCATCAAAGGTTTTGTTTCTCTTTTATTTTTCTCTAAGTGTGCAATGATGACAGCAATACTATATATATATATATATTTACATAGCTGTGTGCAGCGAGCTTATCATGGAACAAAATGGAAAGGAAACTTAAGGTTACCTCTGTTTTTGGAATGCCTTGACAGGGGGAATATGATCACAGCTGAACCTCTCTAACTCTCGGCCTCACTCTGCTCTTTTGTTCTAAAACAGAGCACACTCTCAGCACCAACATTTTCTCCCTCTCTTTCTCCCTCTCTCTCGGCCCTCCCTCACTCTCGTGCTCCCTTTGTGTTAAAGAATGAAGGAAAGGCCAGGAGCAAGTAATTATATAATACTCTGATGGTCCAGTTCAAAAGAAAAGAAACTAATGGTCCGAAGTAGATGAGATGTGGGGGAGGCTCAAGACGTGTGGCGGACGGTGCAAGGCTCAAGAAGCATGGACCCAGTCTATTTTGCGTGATCTGATTCCCCTTTTCTCACACTGCAACTGATATATGTATATATCTATGTGCAGTGCTTGTTGCGTTTTGGAGCTGAGGTGGAGTATTAGAAAAAGAATAATGGATTAATGGGATATTCTTTTATTTTTTGATATAAAAGATGGCTAAAAAGCCAGTACAATAAGAAAGAAAATTAGCTAACAGGGGAAATAAATCCCAAGGACTCCTGAGTCACCCAAACTCTCAAATGGTAGGACATTCACTCAAAATAACAGACTTTATATAGACCCAATTTTGGCAATGCATCCGCAACACGGTTGAGGTCTCTAGGGATATGCCCAATAGATAAAGACCAGTCACGAGTTAAATTAATGGGATATTCTGCTACTGCGTTTTGGTGTCTGCTGAGGTTAAATGAAGAAATGTGGGCTGAATAGGTTATATTCATATGGGCCAAAAGAAGCAAATCCAACAAAATGGTTTTGTGTCAATGAATCCATCTACGTGTTGGATTGTTGGAAGGATAATTGAAAATGATTGGGTTTTTTGTATGTGGGCCGTGGTTTGCATGGTCTATGACAATTTAGATGGGTTAAATGGTTGGGTTATGATTGTATCCATGTTGCTACTCCTTTCCACGTGTTGGGCTGTTGAAATACAATTAATGAATTGAGGATGTTGACCCATATATTTTATATATATAGGAGCATGTGGCTTAGTGAAATTGAGATAATGGTTTGTGGGTTTCATACTAAAATTATCCCACTCGATCCTCTTTGATCATCTACAAGACTTTTATTTGCAACTATTGGATAATTATTAAAATTTAATCTTTAATTCCATTTAAAGATTTTTCTTTCTCAATTAAATTTCTTTTGGCCTTAAAATATTATCTCTAAAATATTTATGCCAAAAATTATTCCCTAATTATTTTCCTTAATTTATGGGAAAATATGGCTTAAATTCCACTGATTAATTTCATAATTATTTTAGGGAAAATTTCACAATTTAATTTTCCCATAAAATATTTAAGGGGTTTACTTTTATCATGTTACATGAGAAGAATAAATCTCCTACACACATATGAAATGGTGGGACCCACATATATATATAATGCTAATTATATATATATGTGGGTCCCACCATTTCATGTGTGTATTACGTGAAAAACACTTCTCCTACAACATGAGAAGTGTTTTTCCGAATATTTAAATTACAAATCCTAAAATTTAGGATGTTACATCTAACGGTATAAATAAAGAAGTGGAGGGAAGTTGACAGTAAGAGAAATGGAGAGACCCCTTTCCCATTTAGAAGTGGCTCTTAGGTCTTAAAGCCCGTTTAGATGGGCTTTTTATTATTATTAAAAAGTCCTTTTTATATAAAAATAAATAAATTGTTTTTGATATTAATTTATGTGTTTGGATGAGAGCTTTTAAAAAAAATTAAAAGTAACAAAAAAAATCAAAATTATCCTTTTTTTTAGCTTCAATTTACAACTTCGAGAAAAAAGCAAATGCGAGAAGAAGAGAGAATAAAAAAACAAATGGCCGACTCTTTAGTGATTTATTTTGACACTAATTGATTTTTAACAAAATGACAACTCTTCCCTACCACAATTTTGTGGCTCGCTCCCTATTCCGTTCCTCTCTCTCTCTCTCTCTCTCTGAGTTTTTTTTTCCTCAACCTCACCAACACTATGCTCCTTTTTGGATTCGTCACTATTTTCCCTTATTGTCCATCTTTTGATCCGATTTTGTTCTATCATTAACGTTACTATATTTTCTTGAGGAAATTTCCCACCTTTTCTTTTCCATTGTCCTGCTTAGGATTATAGGTCTTTGATTTTCTCCACTCTTGCTTGCATTAGATTGTTCATTTTGTTAGTTCCCAATGTTTTGATGATAACAAGACTTAGAAGTTTTATATCAAATTTAACCTATTTTGCATATTTGTGTATAAATGACTCTTGAGTATATGGTAAGAATTCTCGAGAATGGGTAAGTAGTTCTCGAGAACCCTGAAGTGATACTTGAGAACCATTATTCTAATCTCTCTACCTTAAGTGTTCAGGTATCAATTCTCGAGAATTGATCAAGAATTCTCGAGAATGGTATGACAGATCCACCATCGCAAGCCCTTTTTCTGATATGACTCTCGAGAATGAACTCTTGATTCTCAAGAATGGATCTTGTTCACCTACAACATTTTCTAGAGAATAGGTAATTTGATTCTCAAGAATGCGCAGTAAAAAGCTCTCTGTATTATTCTTAAGTATTGATATGTTGATATGATTCTCGAGTATTAGCAAAATGATTCTCGAGAATGCTTAAACATTTATGATTAAAAGCTCTCCGAACGTATCATTCTCAAGTATACATATTTTGACTCTCAAGTATTATCGAGAGATGACACTTGCAAAGCTTTTCTTTAAGGGATACTCGAGAATGATGTGAGCAATTCTTGAGAATATGTTCTTATATTATTGTCACTCTCTTTGTATCTTTAAATCGTTCTTTACAAATCTCTGGGTCATTCTTTATTCTTCTTTAATCATACTCAAATTTGTTCGTATTATATTTAATCACCTCTTTGAGTGTTTTTCAGTTGATTAAGTCTGTTTATCTTGAGATTGAGCGAAAAGCAATCCTACGTATCAGTAGCATTAAATGCGCCTCAGAAAACAGAGCAACAATCGGAATTAAAGTTCGTGACAGACGAAGATATTCCTTCGAGGCATATTTATTCCTGCTATTATTCTGAGTCAACCTCTGCACAAAGTACAATCGATGGTAAAGCATTTAATGAAGCAATGGTCGATTAATTTCAACGGAAATCATCGGTGTCTAACGAATTTATGAAGAGACTCAACGGCTATATACAAAGTCACATAACGGCATTAATGGACGAATGATATAAAAGCTCATCACATTCAATTCCACTATCTACCGAAACTCTGTGCATTCAATTCTGTATTATTGCGATCAATTGTTTCATTAACTTCACTTAATATCTTTAGATATTTTTTATACTTCAATGTTCATTTATTATCTACTCGTGAGAAGTTATTAAACACTTATATCATTTTCTGTTTAAATCTTAAGGTTGTGGAACCTTAAGTGTGGATGTACAATTACAACTTGTAAGGGGGAGTGAGTTCGAGTGTGAAAGGATCATCCTAAGTTACAAAGTGTGTAATTGTATTCGTATTTGAAGAGTTAGTGGAAATCTCAAGGCATGCTTGGGGACTAAACGTAGGTCAAAGTATTAGATCGAACCAGTATAAATTGCTCTCTGTCTATTTCCTTTATCTGTCTCCTTTTTAATTTGTGCTCATGTGCAATACGCAAAAAGTTTTTGAGATCGCCTATTCACTCCTCTCTAGATGATATTCCATCTTCACATTCTATGCCTATTCACATAGATATCTTTGTGTATGTGTTTATTGAGTTTTAGGGTTCTGATTTTTGTTTTTGGTTTTGTTTTGATTCCAATCAGAACCAGCGGATTTCTATTACATTTTCTTTTCGTTTTTGTTATGCCCATTTCATTGATGTTATTGATAAAAAAAATGTTTCTCTATTTTAATATCCAAACAACTTTTTTATTTAGAAGTGTTTTTTAAATGATGTATCTAAATGTAAAATAGCTTTAACTTCTAATTAAACTATTTTTTTCAAAAAACAATGCACAAAAAGTCATTTTCTTGAAATCCTATCCAAACGGACTTTGCTCTTTTCATCAGCTATGAGCATATCACAAACAAGTATTAGGTTTAGTGTAGTTGACTAGTCTCTCATAATATAACAACCCAATGTTTGAATCCCCGTAAAAAAATGTGTCCACAGCTAGTGTGTAACGGTTTCTTAAATATCATTCTTTTTTCTTTTTTGGTTTTTGGGGACAAACTGTATCCAAGTTAAAGAATTTCCAAGGTATGCCTCTCCTATATCTGCCTCACAACTAAAGACCTGTCACAATCCGTCATTGTTTATTCATCTCATTTTCACAGTAGAAATTTCCCATTCTCAGATTCATTAAGGCATACAAAATCTAGTTCACTCACCCACGCACACACAATGACAACTGACAAGGCATGATTGATTGAGTCTTTGATAATCAGGCCCTAAAACGAAGAGAGTAGAGATATTGTTGGGCCATCTTTTGGAGATTTGTGGCTCCTTCTTTTATATCAAATCAGATTTTTTTCCATCACAATTCTGGTTTTAATTCACATTCCTCATCCAAACAAAACCAATTGTCCGACTTGAAAACTACTTATACTCGCACTTCTTCACACATCCAACAGGTTTGGTAGGTCGTTACGTGAAATCAAACTTTTTTTGTTTTTTTTCCAATTGTCTCATCAAAATAATTTTAGGCAAGTTGTATATTTGATGCTTTAACTTTACCCAAGTTTCCTATTTTTTCTTTGTAATTTTATAAAGGGTTAAAGTATAGATTGGCCAAAAAGTATTATGCTAGGAGTACCTGACACAAAAAAGTTTTAAGAGGACCATAACTAACAAAAAGATAATTAAAAACTGAAAAAAAAAACACACACAATGGCGTTAGAGTATAATGTAACGACCATTGCGTGTGAAATGAAGATGTATCACGAGGAAATGTTCAACTTCCGATGCTGTCAAATGAAGATCCTGAGAGCAATCAATAACATAACATATCTTAGCATCCTCAATCTCTCAATGAGCCACTTAACAAGTTCAATCCCAAAGGAGATCCGTTACAAGGTGAGCCTAACCACAGTCGATCTCTCCAACAACAACCCATCGGTGGCCAATTCAGTGTATTCTCTGGCGAGACCTTTGCTGGAAACCCCAAACTCTGCTTCCCACAAGACCACTCCTGCAAATCCAACCAAAAGCCGCCCTTGAAATCTGCCAAAATCATCGTCATAACAATCTCCCTCCTAACCACCATCCTACTCGTCGGAATCACAGTCTACACACTCTGAAAACAAAAGCAGCACAAATCCCTAACCTGAAAGCTCACCTTGTTCCAACATCTGAACTTCAAAGTAGGCGATGTTCTCAAATGCTCAAAGGAAGAGAACATAATCAGAAAAGGCGGCGTAGGGATCGTGTATGGAAGGACCACCAGAGACGATACAGACGTGGTGATTAAGAGAATAGTAGGCCAAGGTCGAAGGGTGTTAACTAGTATGATTAGAGAAGCAATTAGAGATACAATAAAAAGAAGATGAAGATTCTTGTATTATTAACAAAAGAGGAACATCCCCTTACAATGAGTAACCCTCTTGGGTTAACTCTAAACCTAGAAGGAGACCATGTTAACTCCCTCTCTTGTGAGACTCCACACCTCACATATATGGTGAGGGCTCCACACCCAACACACATTTCACAATAGTTAAGACCCTCTATATATAGACTAGGTCTAACTAACTATCTAACTAATCAACTAAACCACCTTATACTTCTAACAAAAGGGGCGAAATGATCACGGGTTCAAGGCGGAGATAAAGATGTTAGGGAGGATTAGGCATAGGAACATAGTGAGGCTATTAGGATACGTGTCGAACAAGGACACCAAGTTGTTGGTTTATGAGTATATGAGCCATGGAACATTAGGATACGTGTTGAACAAGGACACGAAGTTGTTGGTTTATGAGTATATGAGCCATGGGAGTTTAGGGGAATGGTTTCAAGGAGTGAAGGGATGGCACTTACAGGGAGTCGAGGTACAAGATTAGAAAAGCACCTGTTTAGCGGCCATTACATGGTACTCTAACGGCATTGTGATTTTTTTTTTTCAGTTTTTAATTGTTTTTTGGTAGTTATGGTTCCTTTACAATTTTTTTGTGTCCGACACTCCTAACGTTACACTTTGTTGGCCAATCTATACCTTAACTCTTTTATAAACCTTTTCAATCTTATAACCTTAACACTGTCAGTTTATGTTTTAAAAAATTTCCAACATTGAATTTAAATGTTGATAAAACATTCTTGTAGGTTGATATATTAAGTTTAATTTTTATTTAAAATAACATTGATTAGCACTAAATATTGGGCCTGTTTGGTGTGAGCATTAAGGAGCTTTAAGTCAAAAAAAAAAAAAAAAGCTCCAATAGGAAAAAAGCTTAGTGGGAGGTGTTTGGTTTGGCTTTTATCCCATTAGGCTTTTTGCAAAAAAGCTACTTTAAGCAAAAGCTCCATGGGGGAGCTTTTTGGAAAAAGCTCTCAACTTTTTGATGTAGTTCTTGCCAGTTCTATCACCATCAATCTAAACACAAATCATATTTATAACCTAACTTTTTTCCTACCGAGCATTTACAAAAGTTAGATACTTAGGTTCAATGATTATAGGGTAAATTTTCAACTTTACCCTCATTTATGATTGAATACCTTTTAACTTTTTCTTCATTTTCATTGGTACAATAATATGGGCAAAATTGTCACAATCTCATTTATTTAACAAAAGATAAATAGGACCCATTGTCATTTGAAACTAACCATGTTAGCGTTTAACGACTAAAAATGAGTTTTATAAAATTAAGTGATCAAATGGAAATATTTTACAAAGTTAAAGGATTAGAGGTATACATTTATTTACTTTTAAATACAAGCAACAACATATGCCAGTGGAAGCTATGTTGGTTTAATAAGTGGTTTTAAATTCCAATTTTAACTATGCAGTTGCATTAAATACTCATTGAGAGAGATTTGGGGAAAATGAAAATATCAACAGATATGTAATTAGAAAATTTTAAAAGCTAGAACCAACCTTCAAATTTCTTAAAAAAGAAAAAATCACATTAATCACAAAACCAACTGGGGACTGAAAATGAAAATATCAAGAGACATGTAATTAAAATGGACGGTCCCATATTGGCAAAATAGGGTACAAAGGAGTTCAGAGTCAAAAACATGTTTGGATTCAATGCCTTTAAAGATATAAATGAAAATGAAATTATGGAAAACAGTTTCAATTAGATACAAACTCAAATTACAAATTAACCTATCGTCAATTGTCTCGAGTTCAAGCTTCACCGGAGCGGTCGAGCCTTCACTTGGAGCGAGATCGATGCCCCACCGGAGCGGTCGAGTTTCACCGAGCTCCACCTATGTTCGGTATGCCGTGAAGAAGAAGAAGAAGGATCCGATCCGTTCTCATGTGCGGTGCTATGAAGAAGAAGAAGAAGAAGAGAAGGAAGTGAGACGAATGAGAAAGAAGAAGAAGCCTATTAATAGACACGACTACCTAAATAATTATTAATCATTGCTATTAGTGAGTGTAGTGACAGACGGAGGGATCACGGGCAAGAAAAGAAAGGTGAGGGAGATTAATTAAATTTAATAATAATTAAAAAAAAAAACACACAATTTAACAAGTAATTCAATTTCAAATAATGAATATTAATTATTTATCCCACCTCACAAAAAAAAACACAATTTAACAAGTAATTCAATTTCAAATAATGAATGTTAATTATTTATCCCACCTCACAAAAAAAACAAACACACACACACACATACAATTTAACAAAAGGAAAAAAAAAAATTGAAAAGGGAAAAGTAAATTAGTGAATTTGTTAATTACGGTGGCCGGGGAGGGCATCCATGAGGAAGCAAAAGAATGATGATAGAGATTTGTTAAAAAAAAAAAAAGGAAAAAAAGGAAAAAAATATTATAACTATCAAGGGCCAAATGGGCGGGACGGCATAGCATAGCCCGATGCCCGCCCGCCCCAAAATGCCCGACCATTTATGCCCTCGCCCAATTTGGGTCGCTTTTCCTTCAATTTACGGACGATTTTTAGTAGGCGCTAAGTGACAGTGGCAGGACGGGCATGATGAACACCCCTATTAATTAACCTATCAAACAATATGTATTCCTCATTTTCAATTATTGTTTCCTTCTCCCATTTCTTCATAAAAATATCTAGCTAGTTGTATACAATCTGAGCCCTCCAATACAGGCATAATATCATAATTACATAAATTATAAAAAGAATTACAAATAAACCTACAAGTTCAATTTCTAAAAGGTTTTGCATATGATTTGTCTTATATCCCCTTTTTCTATGGTTTTATTTCATTTTTGTATAATCTCAGTGTAAATAATATGACTCCCACCAACAAGCCATCAGTTGAGATGGGAGGAAAATAAAATTCAAATTAGGGGGAAGAGGTAAAAATCCTTTGCCCTGCAAACCTAAAAAATGGAAACCTTGATATTACCAAAAAATATGACTCAAAAAATTTTAGTGTTAATAGTATAATATTTTTTTTTTTTTTGACAAGAAAAGATACAAATTCAAATTAGATCATTACGATCCAAAAACAACATAGCAAAACTAGTGTTGGAAACCATGTGAAGTCCGGAAAAAAGAGTAACCTGTTGGCCACATGTCCTTGTTTAGCCAAAAATCCTAAAAAGTATGGTGAATCTCCACATTCCGGCGGAAACCTCTCTGATATTACCAAAAAGAATATGACTCAAAAAAGGGCAATGTTTTAAGTTGTTAATAGTATAATATTTTGTCCTTCTTTCAAATTTGTCTTCATTTTAGTTTTGGGTCCTCAAATTTCAACCCATAAGTTTTGATCCCTCTAAGGATAAAATGGTGTAGATATTTATTGAATTAGAGGACCAATGTGTTATACCTAATAAAACGTGTGGGTCCAAATCTATAGTTTGAAAAAATAAGACTAACCCCAATAATTAAAAGCATAAAAAAATATTCTAAACATCTCAAGATTTTAATGAAAATATTCTATAAATAATTTAATAGATAACAACAATTAAAAAAAATTACAAGAACTAAAAAAATATTTCTACACCTTCAAATTGATTGTCAAAATCTTTAAATTTTTTTATAAGCCTGTAAGCCACCTAGTCATTGACGCTTTTGTAGGATCCTAGTAGCAGGCATTTGAACAACCAACTAATCGGATCAAAGTTTTGTGATTAAGATACATCTCCTCACCTTGAGGGTCTTTTTAAATAAAGTAAGATTCAAAATCAGTGCCCACTTTATAGTTTAGCTGGTCCATCCCTTGACATGCACCCTTTAATTGTATAATAACCACAAACCAAACTTGGTCTCAAATGAAGGAGAAAAAAATCCACGCTCTAAAAATAAGGCCCCATGTTTGCGGAAGGAGGCACATAGACTTGAGCTTCAAAAAATTGTTGGGATCAGAAAGCAATCTGAAAAGTTGAAGTACATAAAGTATCTGGTTGTATTTAATTTTGTTACTTCAATATGTCAAAATTTATAGTCATGAAATTATAAAAGAAAGATGGGCTAAGCTGCAAGAATAACCTTCAACTAATTTTTATCAAAAGTACAATAATAATCATAAACTATTTTTTAGAGCAAAAGTAACCATAAACTTTTAAAATTTGAGTAAAACCGTAAACTCAACTACCATATATTACAATGGATAAAATTCATCTTTTAGCCCTCAAAGGTTTAACCAACTTATAACTCAATCCCTAAACTTTTGACTTGCTTGTAAAGAATATATAGTTTCATCTGTTATTAAAAATAGAAATTGTGCGCTAGATATGTGTGAAGTGGATGTGCTTTAACTTTTTCTAATATCATCATCTTCTGATTGCTATTCATCATTTATCATTCAAAAGTTAAGTAATCTCTTTTTCCACAACAGCTTTTTCTTGCATATTTGGATGCTTTATCATAGTTAAAAGCATCACAAGTGGCTACAACTTGTTCTTCAATATGAGTCGCTCACTGCTCTCTCTAGTGCTTTAGAAGGATCTGTTATTGATGCAACGGATGCCAAGTGAGGTTTTTGGAAAACAGAGTTGGAGGGTGATGCGAGTTGGTGGGAACGGATAAACTATTATATATATTTTTAATTTATGTAAAATCCACATAAGCAATTTTTAACAATATTGTAACATTTTTTGCTACATAGGATGACTCAGAAACATTAGCGACTGAGTTGCAAACGAGTTAAAAGTTTATGGACTATGTTATGAATGAGTCAATGTTTGAAGGGTCAAAAGATTAATTTTCCCCAATGTAATAGTTGGAAATTAATTGGATTTAACGATTTTACCCCAATATTTAAAGTTTGTGATTGCTTTTACTTCAAAAAATAGTTTATGATTACTGTTGGATTTTTTATTAAAAAAATAGTTTGTGAGTCCATGTTTTTGAATTTTTGAGACGACGAGAGGTATCTAGGTGAGGCGAGGAGAGGTATCCAAGTGATGCCCCATCACCAACTGGGGGTCCACTCATTCCATCCATAGGGCCACCCAATGGGACGAAGAGAGGTTGACTTTGATACTACTTGTAGCACTTGAAGTGTGTCAAGAAGAGTAACTTCCTAGGAGATCACCTATCTTAAGATTTTCTCCGTCTGAGCATGCTTAACCTTATGAGCCGCTAACCATCGTGCCAAAAGCTTAAGCTGAATGGTAGAAGCACACCCTATATTATATATACCTTAGAAACCCTTTCATCTTGCCCGATGTTGGACTTTCACGACCAGGTCGTGACATTCAACTTCAATTGTGTTATAGAGGAGCTCAGATTGAGCAATTGTTGAACCAGTGGTTGTGCTTACTCAACGTTGTCTTCGATGTTTTTGAATATGAATCCTATTGTTGTTGAGATGATGTTAACTGAAGTTATGAGTAGCGAGTTTATTTTGCAACATATAGGAACCATGAACTCATAAATAGATTAGACACTCTTTCAGTTATTAGTTATATTTTAGTGTTAATTTTAGTTACTTGATCTTATTTATTTGTTTATTATCTATTTTGTGTTTGATCATCATTAAGTATGATTTTGGGGAACTTTGATTATTCTTGGGAAAAGGATCTTAATTGGACCATGGGATCAAGTAATGTGATATTAGAATTTATTGTAATTTGTCAATAGTACATGAATATACCTATTGGATTCATGATTCATATAATTATATTAGAGTAAATTTGATTATTTATTACCTCTTCAATGGATTTATGGTGTAAGTGATGAGAAATACTTATATCTATTAATACTCTAATTAATAAAATTAACATTGAAACTAATTAATTAAGTGAAAATAAGGTTTATAGAATTAACAAGAGATTAGTGGCTCTTGGTTACTTTTTGATATTTGTGGTAATTAGGTGGTTTAAATTGATTTTAATTTCATTTGAATTCAACTTTGATTTGTTCAAACTATAAGAAAAGCTTAAAATCATGGTTCAACTATTGTTGGAATGAAGTCCTCATAGGAACGATACTTGACTCAAACTTTATCATTTGATATGGTCCGTGCATTTGCGGAGTCATAGGTTACAAATTTTGCCCTTATCAATAACGCTTGGTGAGTTTCATGAAATAAAATGCATTGCGGTATAACGACCTAAATTAATCCATTTTGATAATTATAGTTACAATTACAAAATATTTAAATGATAAAACAAATCCAAAAGTGGAATCAAATTGGTTCCCCCAAGTGGAACAAGTGATAAGGTGGCCAAGATCATATGCAAACTTAGGTGAAGATATCAAAGTTTGTCAATGCTGTTCACTCAAGACATCTGAAGATTTGATCAACTGCCCATAATAGTTGGGTCTCTCCCCCAACCCCCAAAAACTAGAGGTCCCTGTTCACTCTCCGGATCTCAATATACCTTTTCTGGCTCACAATAATCCTATTGGAAAAAAAAAGGCACTAATAAAATAAGAATATTTTTTAGTTACTTTTTGTGATTCAGTCCTAGCCACTTTTATAGAGAAAGCAAACGTAACCAAACTGTGACTCAGAATTGAAAGAGGATATATAAATGTTGGGAAGGGCCCCATGTTTGCCATAGGGGGAGGCACATTAAGATGAGTGACACAAACATGTTTGTACTTAATTCCTTCTATAGATAAATAATAAAAAAATTTGGTCGAAAGATATATCTATATTAATATTAAGAAACAATACATTACATAAGAACAGACTCAAAATAGTACACAAACAAAGATAAAACAACTATAACAAAATAAACCAAATACAAGAAGAACCAGTCACCACCCATTAAAAAGATAAGAGCAAAAGGAGAATCATGAACAACAGCAGCCTTCCAGATATCCAAAGTTAGAAGTGATAAGAAAGAAGGTAAGGGTTGAAAAACCCACCCGATCGAGCACATTTCCTTATAAGCATAAGCTGCAACTAAGGCAGCTATACAAGTACCCCGTCTAGGGGTAAAGATCCAAGAAAACCAAACTGCAAGATAAAGGAGGCTCATGAGGTCCAGAAGAACACTTCTGCTTTTCTGAACATACGGATCTGGTGACCTTGACCACCCACAAAACAACGCCTCTTTTGATCTGCCCCCAAGAACGCAGATCCGAGCTACCAGATGATAATCGGATCTGAAAACGCTCAAACAGCCATCCAACCAAGAGGATTTGAATGCAAATCTTACATATCTGTTTATTTCCTGAAATAAAACACCACCACAAAACCCAGTACCACAGAAAAGAAACAAAAAACAAATAAATCTTACCTCTACAGATCAGATCTGGAGAGGAGAGGAAAAGGCTCGCCACAAGGACGAGAGAAGGCCACGTCTAACAGAACTCTGAGGGAGAGGACCATAGATCAAGGATCTGGACTCCAAAACACCTGAACCGCAGATCAAAGATATGGACTCGCAACAACCACTCGGACTCGTCTGTGGCACAAAGGCGGTGGTCGCCGGCGGCTTGTGTATAAGGCACAAGCCGGCCGGCGAGGACATACGATGAAGAAGATGAAGTGCGAGAGAGGAGGAGAAAAGAGAGGAGAGAGACTTTTTTTTTTTAACTTTTTGCTTTATAGATAAATAAAATTATACCACTAAAAAACAATAAACCAGAATCATAAAGTACATGTTCTTCCATCATCTATTTAAGAAATATCCAGTTGCATATATTTTATTACTTTAATCAGAAATATATAATCATCATAAAATAATTATTAAAGATTTAAGATAAATTAAGTTCAATGTGTAGAACGTTGTGCACAAGTTATACTTTGTTTCTCATTTTTTCCCCTAATTTAATGTATTTTCATGCAATTTTGTATCACTCATATTATTTTCAAGATACACACATATATGTCTATGTATATACATAATTTAAATAAATTTTTTATTTAAAGAAATACCCTCCCATCCTAAATGTAAAACTTATTAGGGGGCTATAGTCTTGATCATAAATATGAAAAATTTTTGTCAAAATGATTTATCCGATTGGTATATAATCCAATGTTATATGAGTATTTTAAGAAGATCCTGTCATATTTATTTATCATCGTTAAATAATTTATCTCACTTTTTAATCTATTTAAATTAATTAAGTAGTTATGAAAAAAAGTGAAAATTAAGTTATCACATCCTATTTACTAGTTATAAAAATATACATTACCAATGCCAGTTGGCACAAATGGTTGAAATTTAAAAGATCTAATGAAACCTTAATAAGTAAAAAAAATGATAAGAAATCAAATAAAAATCACTTATTATTCCTTAAATTATCAAGTCCCTTATAAACAAGGGACTACACATTTTAGAAGACGTATTAGAATAGAGATTATAGTAGTAGCTTTCAATGCAAATTACTGACGGTAATATTTTAGTGTTTTACAAATAACTAACTAAAATAATTTTTTTAATATCTCCTATTTTCTATTATTAGTATAAGAGTTTGATAAATAATGTTTTACTATTAAGATTTTTTTATATATTATTATTTGGTATCCAGTTTGGGGTTTGTGATTACCCCTCCCACTACAAATGTCTCCTCTAAAAGGAGGACTAGAGACTTAGAGGGATCTAGTGAGGCTTTTTACTACTAGAACACCTCTATATTGGTGATTATTAAGGAAATTAGTTAGTTAAATAAAAGGTTGACTCGAAAAAAGCTATTTGAATACCTTATTTAATCATGTGTATGAGAATTACCTCTGGATGGGAACTCGCTTAACATGCACAACTAATAGAGGTATTATACTTTGGGGCAAAAATTATAAATTTGTGAGACAAACTAAATAAAGATATTATATTTAAAACTAAAATAAACTCCTTATCTATCTCTTTTTAAAAAAAAAAAAAAAAAAACCTTTCCAAATTAGATATTTCGGGAAGAATCTTGCATTTGAATCGACTCTTTCAATCTCGACAATTGACTAAAAATCGTTTATTATGATTTCGACCAAGCCGCTATGGTGAAATCGGTAGACACACTTTGGCCATGTGATGTACGATGCCTTTTTTGGATTTTATTATGAGGCATTTAGGCAACCGATTAATCGAGATTGAGACTTTTTGATCAAATTGAGGACAAAAAGGAAAAGAATATAAATTAATTATGTAGCTTCTGCTTAACCGAAAACTAGATTTTTTTTTTTAATAGTTAAGTATAAGTATCTTTCTATTTGAGACTGTCATATTCGAAACACTTTTAGAAACTAAATTTAAGCACTTCTTCTAATAAGAATTCAAATATTTTTCGTTACGCTGTGGGGTACTAACCCGCTAATTTAATGAAGCTTGAAGATATATTAAAAGTTTGACAATGATGTTCACAGGACCACGTGAAGCATGATCCAATCGCCCATACTAGTTGTTTCTTTCCCTCAGCCCTCAGAAAAAGACTGGAGGTCTCTATTCACTCTTTGAATCTCCTCTCTATCTATTTTTCTGGCTCACAATAATCTAAAGCCAACCCAAAAATATACACTAAAATAAAATAAAAAAATAAAATAACTAATAAAAAGCTGTCTATTGTGTGATCTTCTGATTCAATCCTAACCACCTCTCTACACAAACCTAACCAAACGTGTTGTCTTGTTTTTTTGTTTCTTCACAAAGGCTCTTATAGCTTGAACCAAAAAAAAAAAAAATCTGATAAACAAAAGTACAAAGAAGAACATACTCTTGCTAACGTTGTTATTGTTAATTATAAATTGTGTGCCCAACATGAAATTTAAAATAAAGTATTGTGTTGATGACTTATAAATAATATAAATTTTATATTAATATATTACTTACTATATTAATTATACCGTGAATATAGTGTTTCATATTGTGATTAAGAAGATTGTTTATAACTTATGAATAATCCATAAATTTTATAATATAGATTTTCAGATAAAAAAATTAATAATTTGATGTAACCTATGATATTACACTGTATTTGAAAAATATGAATCATACTATTTACTCTATAATTTGTCACTAGGTTAGATATTATATCATACTCGTCCCTAATATAAGAATTCGTTTAGGGTTGAATTTAGTACTAAATATAAGATATTAATTCACTTTGTCTTCTTTATTTATCATTTTTCTCCAATTATTAATTCACTTTGTCTTCTTTATTTATCATTTTTCTCCGAATTATTACTATTGATTGAAGAGATTAATGCAAATTATTTAAAAGTGTATTTTAGAAAAATCAATATGACTTCAAAAAATAACTAATTTAAGTAATTTTCTCAATGAACCTAAATTAGTTAAATAGATTTTATATTAAGGATAGAAAGTAATATATTTTAAGGACTTCAAAAATGAGATTTATTATTTGCGGTATACATGATAAATAATAAAGAACAAAAGAATAAAAGCATATTATTAAATATGGCTATAGAGAAAGGTGGGTGAAAGGCATTTATCAGTGTACAAGTATTATTCCAGATCATCCGTCTTAGATTATTGGTAATGGAAGGGATATCTCCTTATATCACCTTCGATGGTGGCCCATGCAAGTTAGATAACCTTTTCCTAATGATCAGTGGCGGAACTGGAAATATTTTTAGCCCGAACTAAAAAAATAAATATATTGAATTATTTACTAAATAATATCGCATAAAATTAAAAATATAAATAAACAATAACCGACAATTATAAATTAAAATAAGATATAATTAAGATGATGATACTAACATTTTTAGTAAGTATCCCAAACAAGAATTTTACTTTTTCTTACAAAAATTTCAATGAGTAATGAACCAAATATTATTCTAAAGATACCACAAACACAATCATAATAATTATATATATAATGAAATTTAATAAAATTAACACTTAAATGTATATTCCACCTACCTCAAAACAATATAATATGATCCCAAAAAATATTTTTTAAAAGCATAAAGATCTGATTTAATTTCAACTAAGCAAATAACCTATTATAATCTATTTTTTAAAAGAGAAATTCATTATAAAATCATAAGACAACCAAATAATAAACCCAAACCAATTAAAATTACTCATTAATCATCTTCTACATATATATAGTCATCTATTGTCAAAACTCAAAACTCTCTTAAAATCATAACCCCAAAATTTTCACTATCCAGTACAATATTATCCTCATTAAAAAGAGTAAAACATGTAGAATAAAAGACTTAGCTGGGGCCAAATTATTGGCCGAGATAAAATATTATATGATACATATATAAAAATACATAAGATAAGAAAAGGCCCAGCTGGCCATAACATAGTTCCGCCGCTGCTAATGATCTAGGAAAAGTTTATGATCTTTTAGTGCATCTTCCTTCAAATTGGTGCCCAAAATGTGGTAAAATGTCCCATTGGTTTGATCTTTATATCCGAGATAAGTTGCGGATGTAATCATTAATACCCCTATTTCATTCACCAATTCAGATGACCGAATGGTTTGGTCCCTTTCTGCTTTTGGTGAATACAAGGTTTGAATAGGAATACAAGTTCATATCTGGTTCTTCAGTACCAAGAGTGAATGATGATTTTTGAAATTTTTATGGTCAATAGCCTTACCAATAAAGGACTGGTCAATAGCCTTACCAATAAAGGACTTCTAGTCTGGAGAATTTTGAATGATGCACTTCCTTAGTTAGGTATACTAAATAATCATTATTTGCATGTTAGTGGGTCTTGTCCTTTTAGATGCCCTGAACAAGAAATTCTGGAGCATATTTTTTTACCTTCTTTTTCACTAGAGTAGTATGGTATGAAAGCATTTCTGTTCAACTTCCATTTTCATCTTCCTCATGATGATTTAAAATTTGGTTAAAATCAAGACTGTTTGCTTTGCACAGGGATGGTAATATAGAAATGATGACCCTTATTGTTAAGCGTCTTCCAACCGTTTGGTTAAAAGAAACTTCATTTTACACAAGAGGTTTGAAAGTAACATCTGATAATTCGGTCATTAAAGATATCAGATGTGCATCCTCATTGTGTTCTCTGGCTTTTAAAAAGGAATTACCTGGCATGTCAAAATCAAGAATTCGTTCAGGAAATACCAATGGTGCAACCGTTTAGAGTATATTGGTATGGAAGGATGGAGTAACTTTATCGAAAAATATAAGGCAAGAACTAGAAGGAATGAATTTTTTTAGTCTTGGATATGCTTTAAAGGTAACTCTATCCATTTGGAGGAAACAGCCCCATCAATCCTATTTTGCATTACAATGCTTTAGAGCATCTTTACTATGGATCAAGAATTGCTCCATCTATCAGCAATCTAACTACAAATTAAAACTCTCAGAGTTTTCTGCATCAAGAAGAATTTGCTACTTAATAAGGGTAATATTGAACACCCATCCAATACAATTTACTTAGATATAAGTTTTTATCTAAAATATATTTTGATTTCTCAAATGTTTGTGTTAAATTCCATTATTGTAATGTTTTTAGGTCCTAGAAATTTTATTTGAAAAAGTTAACAATATTACCTCAACTAATAAAGCTTTTGTTTTAAAATTTTTGGGGCATCATTAAGACCAAAAAAAAAACTTTAAGAGCAACAATGTTACTGTCCTTAACCCATATTTTTTATGTTTTAAAACCTAACAATGCGATTTCATTTCTCTCTCCTATTGTAAAAAAAGTTAACTTGGTTCAACGTTAATTTTTTAAGGTTATGTCACATCGTTAGATTACTCAATCATTTATGGAATATAGGAGGGGGAAACCCTAAAATTTGCAACAACATTCATCTCTTTCTCGCTTCATGTTTTAAAATTTATGGGGCATCATTGAGACAAAAAAAAAGTATAAATCCTCTTTTGATGGTTGTTCAAACGTTATTAGATCGCGTTCTTTCAAACCTATACTTTTGGGTTGGACGGATTTGATACTTAACCCATGTTTTTAATACTCTATAGTTATGCCCGCACATCACACATGATTGTAAAAACCTGATGCAATTACTTTTAATAATTTAATGCATTTAGAACTTTCACACAAAAAAAAAAAAAATGGAAAAAGGAAAAAGAAAAGAAGAAGTTGATCCCTGGCCAGCCTTAAAAGGAATATATCTTGAAGGTAGATCCGTGCCGCCCCACTTTACAATTTGTTATAAAAATATTAAACTATTATTAAATTAATAATTTAAAATTTTTTTATAAAGAATAAATAAATTTTTAATTATAATTTGTATTTGTAATTTTTGAATATATTTTTCCTTCTAAATAGTTTAATCCAATATAAATGCACGTTCAACGAATACAATAATACAAGCATTTAAAAGAGGACCATCTTTTTCCCTAACCACACACAACTTCAACTTGTGGCTGATATTTTTTGGATCTTTTTTAAAAAAGGTAAAATGATTGTAATAACACCAAGGAAAATCCTTGCCATGAGTTGGATCTCACGAGCAAATAATTGAGAGTCCCTAATCAAGTCAAATAACACTTGCATTCATTTTAAATATTTTTGCAAATTAAATAAATATTAGATATTAAATTATAGATTTTATTCGTCAAACCCTAAACGCTGACCTAACAATATATACTTTAGGATATAATTTTTTTTTTTTTTCTGTAGTGGAAGAATATCAACACTGGCTTGTTGTTATTGTCCTAGTAAATGAAGACCTGTCTTATTACGTTTTTCGACCGTTAGTTTCTTTTTTTTAAAAAATTTCTCTTACATATTTATTTCATAAATTATAAAAATTATTTTTTTAAAATTAACCCCAACATAATCGAGTCCACATAAAGTGCTTAGACTTTATATGCTTATTACATGTTTATACCTCAAATTGAAGCATGTAATTTTTTTAATTTTTTTATATATTTTATTTATTTATATTTAAATTATGTGCTGCTTTCTGAAAAAAAAATTTGTACTTCAAAATATCTCAAATTAATTAGTTTTCATGATATTAGTATTACGATAAATATTTGAATGCGACTAGAAACTAATTAATTTAAGATCTTGGGTGCAAAAAAATTTGAAAAGCGAAGACATAATTTAAATATAAATAAATACAATATATTAAAAAAAATTACATGCTTATACCTCAATTTAAGGTATAAACATGTAATAAACACATAAAACACCTTATGTGAACTCAAAATAACCGTAGTGTTTGAAACTTGAGAGTAAACAAAAAGGGAGTGGTGGTGGAAGGTGAGGGAATGAAAAAGCGTATGGAAGGTATTGTGGGGACCACGTTAGCAATCAGTAGTATGATTACTGGCTCTCATTGATACCTAATTTGGAAAGGTAACTAAAATATATTCGTCTGATTTTAATTATAAAAAGTTTTTTGTAGTACAATTTACACTAGATATAGTTAGGACTGGATGTAGTAATAAATTTTTGGGAAAATTAATCTGACAATCCTTATAGTTTTATCAAATTTTGAATCAGGTCCTTAAAGTATTTTCCCCATTTTTATTCACTCCTTATTGTATGCTACGTTATTTATTTATCTCCTTATTGTATGCTACGTTATTTATTTATGCAAGTCCTTCCGTCTATCAATCATGAATTTGCCTAGAGGGACTTGCACACATAACAGAGCAAACAATAAGAAGTGAATAAAAAGGAAAAAAATTCTAAGAACCTAATTCAAAATTTGATAGAACTACAAGGTTTGTAAGATTAGTTTTTCCTAAATTATTCACATATTTTTGAAAAAAATTTATTCATACGCCATGGCTTATTAAGGCCTAGAGATTTCCATTCCTAATTTTACAAGTTATATTATTAAATTTTTATATAAATATAAATTACCCTCATTTATTGTTCGCTTTTTTCTTCCAGGATTGAGATATAATGTATGTTAAATAAAGATAAAGTTAAAAATTTATTGAACTTTAAGACAAAAGTAACATAATTTAAGGTTTTTAAGTATGTCTTAATGAAACACAATAAAATGGATTATAAACATAATCAAGGAATGGTCTCGCCTCATATAAAGATGAGAACAAAATTTCAAATTTTGAGAAGAGCATTTGTCGGGAGAGAAGATAACAGCTTAAACAATGCATTCTTACCCATCATGCTCAGACAAGTCGATCGCTCAAATACCTGATCAAGTTGAGAAGGTTAGGGTCCAGAAAATGCACTAGATACCGCGTGCTACAGTTTCCCCATTAAAAAAAAAAAAAAAAAGAAAGAAAAAGTAAGTACTCTATATATAATATATATATATATATATACTGCTATGTATGAAATTTATTTCACCAACCTTTTATTATTGTCTTGTTCCCTAGATACTTCTTCATTATTCTCTCTCCAAAAAAATATTCGCCTCTCTTTCCGTTTCCGAGCAATGGCCTAGGACATCACACGCTCCACAAAAACCCATCCACAATTAATAACACATTTTTTATTTATAACTTGTCTCAAAAAATTTATTAAATACGTACTATATTTTTATCCTGAAATATTGATATTTTATTTTATTTTTTCAATTCTGAAAAAGACGAAAAACTTTTATATTCTTTATTTTTAACTAAACAAAAGAAACTGTCAAGGCCAAATCAACCCCGCTTGACTCAAAAATACATTAAACAAATATTTGACTTTAGAAATTGGGTATGAGTCATGCCTTATAAAGATTAAAAAGATGTACCTCCCCCATTCCAACTTATAATACTCAATTTTTAGGGTTGTAGCGTCCTTAATTTATAAGATCAATTATAAATTTTTAAGAATAATTAAAATACTTGTTTCTTGAAATGCCCCTTGCCAATTATATCATTTAAGTAAAGTTAAAATGAAAAAAATGAACCAACTTTCAAAAATCAGTTATATTTTCATTAATGAACCAACTTTCACAAATCAGTTATATTTGCATTACTTAGCTTCTATGTCTTGGGTTCGTTTTGATCACAAAATTTGTTGAAATGGAAAAAAAAATATAATAGAAAAGAAAGGAAGGAAAGAGAATTTAAAATATTTTACTAGAGATATTTGGTATCCACCAAAAAAGAAAATAGATTAATAGAAAAAAATTATGTTTGGTACAATGAAATGAGGTAGGAAAATTAAGTTAATAAAAATTTTGCCTTTAATTAAGAAATTATTAATATTTAAAAGGGAATATATGAAAACAATCACAGCTTATTTTTTCCCACTTTCGACACTTCTTCTTGGTTGGACCTCTTCTTCTCCTTCATCCTTTGTCATCTATGGTAACCCTATTTAAAGGGTTAAGGTCCAATTTTGCCCTTAAAGTATGCGTCTAGGAGCAATTTTGCTTCTAAAGTTTTTCGGTCATAGCAATTTTGTCGCGAAGTTTAAAAAACGTAGTAATGTTGCCCCCATCCAAAACCCTTAGGGTTTTTAACGGAGGGGCAACTTTGTTACGTTTTTAAACTTCAGGAGCAAAATTGCAAGGCAGTTAATGGAGGGGCAACATTGCTACGTTTTGAAATTTCATAGGCAATATTACTATGCCGAAAACTTCAGGGGCAAAATTGCTTCTGGGCGCAAACTTTAAAGACAAAATTGGACATTAACCCCTTTTTAAATAAACTGTCTCTAAACCATGAGATGACCATCAGCTTCAGGATCGGCTGGATTGCACACTTTGCTAACTTGTCTCTTTACTTTGAACTCGTGGGCTCTGATGCCATGTTAAAACATGCCCAAAACCAACTGAGAAATCAACATATCTCATTAACCTAACAATTGTCAATATACAATACCATAACCCTCATATACTGTATATAGGAGCAGTTTGTCCCTAGATGGGACATTCCTACAATTACATATTTATCCACAAAATTAACTAACCATTACACACCATACATACATTATACAGTAACAAATTTATTTACTCTACAAATGTTTTAGTCACTATTATGGCAAGTGGGACTTCAATTATTCCCTCACCAAAATGGAGAGTTTTCCATTATTCTCTATATGGAATGAGACATATAAAAGGAATAATTATTTCAAATTCTCAAAAAGAAAGATATTCTCAACCTGGTCCGTGACTCACTTGTATAAATATGATAACAATTAATATGCTTTCCTCTTATAGCACTAACCTTACATACATTATTTTTCCCATTTCAAGAAAAAAAAAAAAGTATGTGGCTTGAACCAAAGCAAGCATATTCTCCACGAAATATAGATTGCGGACCAAGCAGGCAAGCATACTGAAAATCACACGCGACAACGGCGCGTGACGGAAAGATATAATAATAAAAATAAGAATAGGTCAAAAAAACACACTAAGAAACAAAAAAATATCTGAGTACGGTTTTTTAAGTAAAATCTTGAGAATTATCTGTTAAGCTCTCATTTCTTCCACAAATAAACAACGCAGCCTTAATTTTCGCCTATTTTATAAAATCGAAATGAAAGGTTAAAACCAGACATCACAAACACGCGCCACGTGTCTCGGGCCTCGGGCACTCTCAGCCACAAGAGTCTCACGCCTTCTCGAATCCTCCCGGGGATTTTTTTTTAAAAAAATAATTCGAAAATATTTCCGTCATCTGACGTGGCGCCCTATCCTTTATTTATTTACTCCGTTTTTATTTTATTTATATCTCCGCTTTCGCCTTCGCTTTTCCTCCTTTCGCTCCCCCTCTCTGCTCCTACCTTCCTCCATTTTCCGTTCGATTCATTGCTCTTCAAATCTCTCTCTGGTCTGCTTTGTGTTCCTCGGAAACGTGAATTCTCGGGAAAATAAATAAACACTTTCCCTGAAAATTCATATCGTGGTCGTGGAATCTGTTTACTCAGGCAAAATCTGAGGTATCTAATCTTAATTTACTCCCCTCTTTCTGACTGTATACTTGTTCAGTTTCGGCCATTGAAAATTTGGTTGATCTGATCTCGCAATCATATAATTGTAGCTATTTTCATTTCAAAAAGCTGTTAATACACTTCCGAGGAAAACAGAGAAACTGTAGAGAGTGATGCTGCGTGTGTGATTCTGTTGGATAGGATCTGTCTCGTTTGAAAGTGTGGTGTAATTTTTGTTAGCTGTGCTTGTTTTAGGCTACCGGGATCGCTATCTATAAAGCTTGGGTGCTTTCTCCTTCAGGATTGACTCAGATTGGCTTCAATGGAGATGCAGGTATAGAAGCAAACTGTTCAAATCGGCTCAATTCTTTTGTTCTTTTTTGCATTATCAGGATAGTTGTATGCTAAGAATTATTGAACTAAGACACGTTAAATGTTCGTTGTTATTTCTGTAACTTTTTTCCCCTGAAAGAAACCAATATGGCGTGGAATCTGTGCCTGAATGATTCTGTGCAGTGCTCTACGATTGCATTTTAACCCTGTGTATGAAGTGACAACTTAATGACTATCTATATGTCGTACTTAAGAAAACTGATTCACAAGTTTATCTGGAAGTAATTTGCCACCATGAAATAGATAGGCTGCTTTTTCTTTGTTTTTTATTATTGAGACTCGAGAGCACAACTTAGTCCAATGACAATTCAGTCGTCTGAAATTTTAATTTTTTGTACCACTGTAAGCTGTAATTGTTATATGGGAAGGGTAGGCATTTCAAACCATATGACATCTGTAATATTGAAATGGTTGCTCCTTTTTACTCCTGCTCCAAATAAAATTGGTAGGAAAAGCTTAGATAAACTAAGATACAAGGAATGAAGATTCAATAGCAAGTTGTTTCCTGTATAAATTGATTCATTATTAGAGTATTACTTGACCGGGTTTTTTCTTGAGTATAAGTGGAGACTTGGATTGGTATTGAGTATGGATATACAGGCTGCCATGTCTATACCTGAAAGGAATGGCAACTAATCTTTCATATACTGCTGTAAAAAGCTCCAATCCAGCAACTTTATATCTTAAAAAAAAAAAAAAAAAAAAACAAATGCCCCTTAGGAACTGAGTTCTATTCCTGGAAGTATCTTTAATAGGGAACTTGTCTCCAAACCCTCTTTTTAATTCATTCTTTATTTAGAGACATTTATTAACTCATCCATTATTTTCCATGTAGAATCAAAAAGAGAGCCCAATGTCCAACAACTCTGGCACTGCCTGTAACGGCCGTTCAGATGGCAGCACAAAATCTGAAAATGTTGTCTGCAGGAAGGATATAACTACTACAGGAGACAATTTTACTCCCAAGGTCGTTTTACCTTTCATACTGGAACATTATTTCTCCCATTACAGAAACATGGATATAGAGTTCATGTTCACTCTATTAAAATCTTTTTGGAACAGGCAAGGAAACCATATACCATTACCAAGCAAAGGGAAAAGTGGACAGAGGAGGAGCATCTGAAGTTCCTTGAAGCCTTGAAATTGTATGGCCGTGGTTGGCACCAAATTGAAGGTAAGCCCGTCCAGCTCCTTCAGCGATCTAATCTTAAACCGTGAATTGCATGTGTTGTCAAGTAAGATGAAGTTATTCATATCTTCATGCAGAACATGTAGGTACCAAAACTGCAGTTCAGATTCGAAGCCATGCACAGAAGTTCTTCTCTAAGGTTGATATTTTACAATTTCATAGATATTCCTGTGGGTGCTATGTATACTATATAAAACGATAATAGTAATAGGTAAAATAAAACAGTTGGGTTTTGATTGATCTTTAGACCTATTGTTATGGAGAGGCCAAGATTTTGAGTAATTGAAACTTAATGGCAGTAGAAAAGTTACTGATGTTCTGTGCTCCTAATGTTTTCTTAAGCATCATATTCTCCAATTTGTTTCAGGTTGTGCGGGAATCTGAGGGTAGCACTGAAAGTTCTATAAAGCCAATTGACATACCACCACCTCGGCCAAAAAGGAAACCATTGCATCCATATCCTCGCAACTTAACCGACTCATTCAAAGGACACTCAAATGCATCAGAAAGATCTCCATCCCCAAACCTGTCAGCTGTGGCAAAAGACACCCAATCTCCAACTTCAGCGTTATCTGCATTTGGTTCAGAAGCATTTGGATCAGCATTTTCTGAGCAAACTAATAGATGTCCTTCCCCATATTCTTGCACTACTGACATCCACTCGGTCAGTTTATCACCAGTTGGAAAAGAAAATGATTGTATTACATCCAATTCATCCCAGGAGGAAGAGAAAGGATATTTAGCTTCAGGACCATTAATTTCTGATTTGAAGACAGATCTGTCCCTGGTATGATAAGCTTCATGTTATCTTATTCTTCAGCTTATGTTACAAAATTTCATTAACTGACTTCAAGTTCCACTGTTATTTCAGAAGGTTGAGTTGACTACAGTGAAAAATGAGAATTCTACTGAAGATGCTGCCAACATGCCCCATGTTACAAGCATTAAGCTTTTTGGAAGGACTGTCTCCTTGACAAATAATCAGAAGTCAGTGAATATAGAAGAGAAAATTAAGTCAGTTATATGTAAGGAGAACCCTAGTTCTGGTGAGTCAGGATTCAATGGTTCTTTACCATGCTGGAATTTACGCCCAGGTCTTCCAGATTTAGATCTTGGGCTGCGCAACGAAATTTTAAATTTTACACCTCTTCATCCCTCCCTCAAAGAGAGAACAATTGAGAAGGTAAGTCATTGGATTGATTCTAACGCTGAATCAGTTAATCAAATGGAAAATGGAAACAAGTTGGATGCTAGTGATTCTCAATGTCAATCATCCCATCATAAGGGAGGAATCTCCCCCAAATCTCCACGAGGGTTTGTACCATATAAAAGGTGTTTGGCTGAGAGAGGTGTGAATGAATTTGTTGATGGATTGGAAGAGAGGAAAGGGCAACGAACTCGAGTGTGCTCGTAGCATGGCTTTTCATTTCTCTCACACAGATTAAGAAGAATGAAAACTGACGGTTCACTGAGTTTGCAGATTTACATCATAGGTAACTGTTGTGGGGTCAGAAAAAATTACCATTATGTGAGGCTTTTAAGTTGTGGATCTAGGTAGCTATATAAGATCTAATTGACATGCATCTGATTCCCAACTATCTTACACGAGAATTTTTTCAGCCTTCGAGAAAACAGTGTTATATCCAATAATTAAGAGGGAAGGTGGCAATGTTACTCATTCCCCTTGTGACTGTAGCTTGACCAATAGGGGCACAGGAATTTGGTCCACAAGCATCAAGAAAGCAGTTGATTTATTGGTATATTTAGTTTTGGCATGATCAAGTCATTGTAGCAGCATGATTGGATCTGAAATGAAGTGCTAAAAAGGAAACGGGGACCAGGAACATCAGCATATTTTACAAATATCTGATAGTTCTTGATTCCTCCATTGTCCTTGGGAATTACAAGCTTATATATAATGCCCGAGGGACCATGTGTTTGAGAACCCGACCGAGCATTTTGTATATCAGGATTTCCTCGTATCCAAATTCTTCTTTTTTTTTTTTTGGGACCATATATAATGCATTGCCCCTTTGTTAATTAACCTTTTGTTTCAATTTTCTCCCGAGTTGATTTGTCCATGCTTACTCAACAGTAATGCATCTCAAAATATCCATGTTCAGTTATTTAATTGAATAATTAGTACCATCTCTACCTATATCGAGATGTAAGATATCTGCTGGAAGCCAGCAAGGGCACTAATAGAACCTTCTTCCTGTATTAGATGAATTCATTGTCTCTCCAGACTTGAGACCAGCAAAACGTAGGTAAAAAATTTCAGGGAAGAGAAAAAGGCTTTTATTTGCTCATGAGAAATAGCAGCTGCAACTGTGTATTAGACTTTCATCATACATGGCTTAATATGATAGAGGGCATAGTTGCTTCGTTGTTAACATGCAATAGCAGCTTCATTTTTAACATATTAGACCGGGAAAACTTCTCTTGGTACTTTAACCCAAAGGACATGGTCCATAAATAAGAATGTGTCTTTGATTGGGGGGAAGTTAAGCTTCCCAAAAGAGTAAGTTATACTCCCTCTCCGGTCCCCTTATTATAAGGGTCCACTAATAACTTTACATTCATTAATGAAATTAGTTATTTCTTGTAAAAAATGGGATTCCACACGCACCTCGAGAAACTGGACCAAAACACCTGTTTTGTTTGAGGTGGTAAGGCAGATTTCTGAGAGTTGTTCCGGACCTCTTGAGTTCTGAACTATTTAAGTTACCTTTAACAAAAGTTACACCTCTGCTCCTCAATATAGGATAAAATTTGTAGCACAATTTGTACTACAAACTTTGTCCGATAATTAGAACCTAAGGTAGTATACTAGTATTAACCAGAGGAGTTTGGCTAATTCATTAAGAACTTACTTAGGGATATTAGGTGAAAAAAAAAAATGCTTTAAACAAAGCATGTCATAGAGTAATCACTAAAAACTTGAAATTTTAGAAAGTTGATGACCCAACTTCCATCATAATTAGGAAAGTAGTTTATTAAATCCAAACTTACCCTTGATTTAACCTCTTAATTCCTTTTTGGCAAAAAAAAAAAAAAAAAAAAAAAAAAAAAAAAAAAAAAAACTAATTCCCTTATGGAATAGAATGGGCATTTTCATATACAATCAACAAGACATCATATATTTATTTAGAAAATAATTTGAACTTACACGCCCGGGGGAGGAGGGGGGGGGGAGGAAGCGAACAACTCTCTAGAGGCTAAATTCCTAGGAAGTACAATAAATTGAAACAAGTGATGCTAAAATAGCAGCAGACAAACATCAGGTCTAAGAACATTCAAGTTAGCTGCGGTGAAAGCTGAAAGCCTGAAAGCAAAGCAGTTATACTCCTCAGTACCAAAAGTCCATCTAACAGGAAGCTCTCATATATTACAATGAGACCTATAAATGAATTTTGCATCTTTCTCTTGATGTTCATTCATATCTAGGGCTTTGGTTAAGCCTTTGGCGCAACTCTGATCTTGGTTTTGCAACTTCCACAAATATGACCCTACCATCCAAGAACTGCATTAATACCAACCATTCCAGTCAGAATTTTACATAGCTTAAAAGTAAATTTAATGAAATTATAATTAGGAAAGTGAAAACAGGGAGAAAATCATTTTTAATAGAGTAAATACCCTTTTGGGTCCTTGAAAAAAAACACGGACCCCATCTTGATCCCTCCAACAAAGAAAACCCCTTTTTAGTCCATGAAAAGGACGAATAAGCGTTGATTGGTGAACATTTTGGTCCCTCGAAAATATCCAAAAACCCCTTTTTAGTCCATAAAAATGTCTCATTTTAGTCCTGGGGACGCAAATGGGGTCCGTATTTTTTTTCAGGGACCCAAAAGGGTATTTACTCTTTTTTAATATCAAGGCAAATCTGGTTAGTAGATATGACCTTAAAGCAGTGTACGCATTATGGCTGTTGATTCAGTTTTAGGGATTACAAAATGAACTTACCTTCAATTAATTGTCTAGCAGTGGATACTAGGGAAATCAGTATAACTGCCTAAAAATTCATAAGAGCTCCAAGTTTCTTGAAGAAAGAAAACCTTAAGAAATGATGAAACCCACTCACCTTTGGGAATAACTGTGCAATACTTTCCACTTGAAAGCAAATAATTTATTTTATGATTAGTTCATAATGTAAACATAATCATATCATCATATTTTGACTCACTTAAAAATTCCATCAGTGTTAGAAACCCCCAACCCCCCAAAAAAAATTGAAAAAATGAAAAGGGGAAAAAACATGTCTAAACATCATAAACAAACATGCTGCGATGAGGAAAAGGAAATAGCATACCTTCCCATGCATTCCATCAATAGCCTTCTGAGAATCCTCTTCAGTTGCATAACGAAGAAAGGCAAATCCTCTTGGTCTATTTGCTATTTTATCCATCACCAAATTGACTGCTCATATAAATGAGAGAATACTTTAGTAAGAGAAATGGGTTTCAAGCAGACTGATTTTCAAAATTATTTCTTTTGCAAGAGGAGGAACTAAAAACAAGCAAACAAATGAGATGACATATTATGAACCGTTAGTTATTAAGGTCATGTAACATATTAGGCAAATAGGGACACGCCAAAATTAAAATTCTCACCTTCCACAAGTTCACCAAATTTCGTAAAGGCATTTCGCAAGCTCTCTTCAGTGGTACGAAAAGATAGCCCTGCAAGGAACAAGAAATTCTAATATGAGGCAACACATGAATAAAATACCTGCAAAACAATATACATTCATGCAATAAAATGTAAAATGAAATGCCAAACATGTTGCAAGCATTCACACCCAAAGTTATGGGAGTGTGCACAATTGTTGCCAAAATGGCCAATTTTCCATTGCTTATGGAGAAGAGATTAACCAAGACAAATGAACTGACGTTAAGTTTATCACAAAAGGAATGTTCATCATGTCAGCGATAGAAAAATCCCTTATTCTCACATGAAATTATTTCACTAAAAAAAATCAGGTTCTTGATCATGGAAGTTAGGATTTAGGAAGAGCAAAAACAATTATTGGAAGTAAAGCAAGGGAGGAGAGAAGAAAAGTAGGATCTACAACACATTTCAGAGGCGAAGGTGCAGAAGGGATATGCATTTATAATAAGAGGAATAAAGAGAAGATACAATCTCGTTAGACAGAAAGTTTCTTTTATCTAATATAGAGATAGTGTTGAAGATGGAGTATATTATACCAAAGGGGGTCATATAAGTTTATGCCAAAGTTTGTTTCTTGGCTAAGGGAAGCTCTGGCGGGTTAGTAACTCTTCCTCTCTGGGTTCTCACCAAGAAAAGAACACAGGCGTTGCTACTTCTGTGCCATCGGAGCCTTAGAATTTAACCTCCTTTTGAGTTCCATGTGTTCAAAATAATTGAACCGTATGGTTGCAGTGTTAAATGGTACCTACTGAGCTCAGGTAACCTCGCTTTTTGGCCTCTCACATCTCTTAATGCAGTTCATATTTTGCGCCTAATAAGGCTCAAATGTCAGGATTTGAACCAAAATGCAAAATATTTTCAATTCTGCAGATAAACACCATCAGAGCTACCCTTGCCCTCTTCTTTTAGCTTAGTAGGCTTTCACACTTGAAAGCAATTATCACTTGAAACAATTCCAAGAACACGCATCCCAGGCATAGATGAGTGATCAACTATGAATCCAAACACAACAAGCAAATCAGTATGCGCCCTAGTAGGGGGAAAAATCAATTTCTAAATTTTCCAGACTCCCACTTGAGACAATAAAGTATTGCTAATATTCATCAAATACCAGCCAAAGGAAACGGCCGACCTAGAGAATTAAAAACCACGACGAAGTTGAGAGTACGAGAAGAGGAGAAGAAGCTAACCACTGACATAGAGCTTAGTTGAAGGAGAAGAAATGGGTCTGGTATTGGAAGAAGGGGTTGGTGATTGAGAAGCAGGAGAAGGTAAAGACGCCAACGCGAAGGAGGAGCCATTTCTGAGCGATGAGGAAGGGAAATTTCTGTTGCTTCGAATGTTAGCCATACTAATTCTGATTCTCAGAATATTTTTGCGGAAAGAAACGGGTAACGAAGTTGCAGGAGTAGTGGCCGCAAGAGTGGTTGCCATTTCTTCTCCGGCGAGCTGAGCTTCAGGAACCGAATGAAAGAAGCTTTCCAAGTTCGGATTACGAGGATGGTCTGTGTTTAACTTTTTTTTTTTTTTTTTTTTGGGATAAACTTTGGGATACCTCAGCTAATGCCTGTGGGGATATTACACCCATTACAATCCTGACCAAGGATAACCTCTAGCGCCTCAGACGGCTTGTACACTTCATGGAATCCCCCTCCCGATTCGAGACCCTTTATTGCTAGATAATCTACTTGTGTTTCCTAGAGTAGCACATGCGTCACCTTCGTTTCCCACTCCATCTGTAACAGCTGCTTGACCTCGTTCAAGATATCAAAGTCACGGTGATGTCCACCCTGTGTGTGAGACAGTAGCGTTACACACTCCGTAGAATCAGATTCCAACCACACCTTCGAAATCCCAATGCCCATGCGCTTTGAGGCCCAAGAGGCGGCCCAAACTTCGCAGTCAACTCATCGCCTTCCTCAATGGAGTGAAAGAATCCCCGAAGAAATATGCCCGAAGAGTCACGAATGATTCCTCCACAAGCGCCCTTATTAGTAACTCTAGAATAGGCACCATCCACATTCACATTCACCCACCCTTCATCTGGCGGATGCCAACCCTCTCGACTGGAAGCCAGAGTGATGCCACTAAGTTGCATCCGTGCTAGTTGTTTATTTGTATTACCCATGCATTCCACCATCGCATTCGCACTAGCAATGATATTGCTATTAAGAGTGAACCTCTTCTCGAACACAAATAAATTTCTCCACCTCCAAATCCACCAACACAAAGACAGTGAACCGGATGCCCACTTCTTACTCGTATCACTCCAACCACTAATATTCCACCATACCCCGTCCGATGAGGCTTACTACGTAATGTGCGCCACCATGCCCGGGGTACCACCTTTCTCCATAGAGCTCGTGAATGAGTACAATCTCGAAAGACATGAATAGTATCTTCAATACTTGTACCACAGAGACTGCAGTTCTGGTCATCCGTTAGTCCTCGTCTCGTTCGATTGGCATTCGTGAGCAGGCACTTACGTGCTGCCAACCAAAGGAGCATCTTACACCTGTGTGGTGCTTGGACTTTCCATAGGCGATCCCAATTCCCACCATGTTCGACCCTCTTCTCTGACGCCACATTGTAAGCCGATTTCACTATAAATTCACCATGTCTCTCCCACTTCCATCGCACCCCGGGAGAAGTATTTGAATTCTCGATCCCCCCACGAACTTTCTCCCATTTATGCTTAATTCCTGCCCACATATTGGAGCCAGGTCGTTTAGCCTCTATGCGAGGAATTAAATCATCCCCGCATTTATACTTATCTCGTACCACTTTGACCCAGAGGGCCTCCCTGTGTGTTTCATAAGGAAGGCTTGATTTTGGTATTTCGCATGTCTCAGCCCCAAACCTCCCTTCCTTTTCTCCATGCACACTTCATCCCAAGCAACTAATGGCACCCTATGACTTTCTGCTGTGTTTCCCCACAGAAAAGATCTATTTTGTTTATCCAGAGCCTCACAAACGGTACCAGGGAGATGGGATGTTTGCATTGTATAAGCCGGGATAGCCGAGGACACCGAGGAAATGAGTGTTGCTCTACCGGCTAAAGATAAGGATTTAGGATTCCATCGAGACAACCGTACCTTGACCTTGTCAATTACTGCTTGAAGAGATTCCAAACCTGCTCGCTTATGGTGAAGTTGCACCCCAAGATATTTTCCAAGATCCGTCGTGAGAGTGAAGCCAAGTGCGGCGCTAATCTCCGTGCACTTGATATGATTTATCTTCTTGAAAAAAAAACCCGAGTCTTCGAATCATTCACTTTTAGCCCTGAATATTCACAAAAATGGGCCATGCATTCTCTTACCATCCCTGCTTGTTGAAGTGAGGCTTCCGTAAACAAAATAATATCATAAGCAAAGAACAGATGAGAAATTGGTGGCCCTGTCTTGGTGAGACAAATGGGTTTCCATTTCCTTGCCGCCATACGCTCTTGAATCATGTGGGCTAGTTTTTCAATACATATCACAAATAAATAAGGCGAAAGAGGATCCCCCTGTCTGACTCTGCGTGAGGTGTTGAAAACTTCTGCCTTATTTCCATTCCATAGAAGCTGAAGATCCACAGTGCTAACGCATTGCTCCACTACCCGGATAAGGTTATTAGGAAGGTTAAGCTCATTTAGACAACTCAGCAAGAACTTCCAATTTACCCTATCGTGGGCCTACTCCAGGTCAATTTTAATAGCCATAAATCCCTTCTTACCTCCCATTGTTCTCATGGAGTGGACGACCTCTTGGGCCACAATGATATTGTTCGAGCTATGCCGTCCTGGGACAAAACTGCATTGATTTGGGGAGATAATATGTGGCATAAATCCTTTCATTCGATTTGCCACAATCTTTGTAACCAACTTGTAAATCACATTGCATAAGCTAATTGGTCGAAGATCCCTGAACGTCTCGGGATTATCAGTCTTCGGAATTAGGACTAGCAATGTCTTGTTCACCTCACCAATCTTCTGTGGATCAAGAAATACCTGTTTAACAAACTGCACAACAGATTGCTTGACGGTCTCCCATTAGTGTTGAAAGAATAAGGCATGGAAACCATCCGGCCCTGGTGCCTTCAACGCCCCCATACTAAATAGAGCATCTCAGACCTCTGCTTCATCCACTTCTCGTAGGCATAACTGTTCCTGCACCTCCGATAGTCTTGGGTAGGTAATGTTGCAAGTAAGATCCGGACGATCTACTATTTCTTCCTTAAACAGGTTCGAAAAAAATGTAGTCGCGTGAGCTTTTATACTGTCCTCATCAAAACACCACTCCCCGTCATTCACACAAATAGCATCAATTCTATTGTGTTTCCTTCGGCCATTAGCGTGTGCGTGAAACATCCAGGTATTCCTATCGCCATCAATTGTCCAATTAATCCTTACTTTTTGGGCCCATAGCAAGGCTTCTTGCGTCAGAGTCTCATCAAGTTCCAACCAAAGATTCTTCTGGAGATCTTCCAAAGAATTGGTATTACCTCCTCTTGTGATCGCATGATTAATACCATCCAATCTTCGAAGGAGTTGATTTTTTCGTTTCTGGATATTGCCGAAGACCTCCTTATTCCAACATTGACAAGCAGAGGCGAAGCTCGAAATGTTGGTCGACCAATTACTTGAACATCTCCACTCCTCCCGAACCAAATCATTAAATTTCTCATGTAGTGCCCAAGAAGCAATAAAGCGAAATGGTCGCTGAGTTCTCCCTTTTGTTGAGGCCCCCTCCATCCTGAGCAATACAGGTCTATGATCAGATTTGTAATGTGGCAAGTGGAGTATTTTTGTGTCACTATGTCTTGCACACCACTCTTCATTTACAAGAACCCGATCCAACCGAGCCTCCGTATCTCCTTTCTTCCAAGTAAAAGGTGGTCCATCAAAGCCCAAGTCTACCGTTCCATATCTTCAACCCATCTACAAAATTCTCGATCTGAAGATAATTTCGATGTAGGACATGAACACCTCTCTGTAGCAAGTAGTGTGGCGTTAAAATCACCACCAATACACCAAGGGCCTTGCACAAAGTTTCTAATCTGGAAGAGTTCCGTCCACAGTGTGCGACGATGCATTGGAGTTGGGCTCGCATATACTACCGTGAGACTCCATTGTTGCCTTTTTGAGTCTGTGATGTTTAAGTGCGTAAATTGCTTGTGCTGTTTAACTAAGTCAATCTTGAGAGAAACATCCTCCCAGAGACACCATATCCCTCCATTGAACCCTTCCGCTGCAGTGAAACAGAAATTATTAAATCCGAGATTATGGATACGTCATTTCGATTTTAGAGCATCTGAGCATGTTTCTAGAATTGCAAGAAAATCCAACTTGTAATGTTGCTTCAGTCCTCGTACAAGGCTGGGAAAAGACATCGCGCATGTACCTCAGGAATTCCAAAACATAAAATTCATTAAGACTGGTGGGAAGGTGTAGGGGCCAAGCCACTGCCCATAACATTAACTAAAGCCGTCTGATCTACTTGTTGTCCCTGTTGCCTTATTTCTCCCTCCGCCATACCATAGGCATTAGTTACAACACCGTTACCTGCGTCTATGCATTCCTAGCTTCATAAGGGGGGCCACATCACTATTTGAATTAATGCTCAAACCTTCCTCCCGTCCGACGTCAACTCGCATATCCCCCTGCAAAGAGAGATCATTTGCATGGCCCACATCTATTAAAGCTGCAAACCCATTTCCCAATTCCATACCACTTGGCTCACTTTTAGTTTCTTCCTTTATTTTTAATTTGGGCCTACCTATTGACTTGTTCTCCTTCCCATACATCTTGGGCCTTTCATCCTTCTTTCTTTTAGAACCCACAACCACCCACTCCTCCTTATTCTTCTCCTTTTCTTTTAATGGGATAATTGGAGATCCCATTAAATCCTCCCCTGCCATATTCATTTTTTGCTGACCATTACTCCCTCTTTTAATGCTCTCGTGATTTTTGGGATCCTTCTTCACGCCTTGCGAGTTATTAGGAATTGCACCCTTCATTTCCTTTTTTGTTGCCGAGACTTGATTATTCCTCCTCATATCACAATGGAAAATCATTTGAGGTCCTAAATGTTTATTCCCGCCGGCTAATCTGTGCTTCATATGCGCCATATCATTAATACCACCAGTCAAACCCACATCCGCCGTGGAGCGCCCTGTCATCGGAGATCCACCGTCAACCACCATGTCCACCATACCCGACCCTACTTTCGGCCCTTCCCTCTGATCCTCACCGCCAACCACCTTCTGTGCTTCAATCCCCTTATTTTCTCCAACTTCAGCCCCCATGCTCTGTTTTGATCCAGGAATATTGTCACCACCGTGGCCACACTCTGTTTTGGGTTCCCCGTGCTTCCTCCAGCTCTGGCCCCCACACTCTGATTCTGGAGTGCATCGTGGGATCCAAATGTGACCGCCATCTGATGAGGACATCCCCACGCTCATGCCCATACAATCCATAGCCAAAACAAACCAGATGTAAGCCTTCATAGACCAATTGCTTATCCTTCCCGAACGCAGTGAAAGCCGGCAGTAGTAGTTTTTGAAGGTCGACTTCGACACAAATCCAAGTGAACTCACCTTTGTCATATATGGATGTGGACCTGTCGATTTTGATCATCTTTCCTATCATGTTCCCAATAATTCCTAGCGCCTCCACCGTGCAAAATTCCATCGACAAGTCCGAAACCCTTACCTATACCGTGATCCTTCGTTGGCAATCTGCTTTCTGGGGATTGATGTTTGGCCGACACCTCTGAACAAGGAGGTAGTGATCATCAATCATCCATGGGCCTTCATACAACGCGTAGTCTCTGTCCTCCATGCTTGAGAATGAGACTATGTAGTATTCATTACTCAACAGCACCACTTTTAAGGGCTGTCGTGGCCTCCACATACACCGTACACGGTCAATCAGTACGTGTTTCGGAACCGAAAGCCCCAGCAATTTGATAACCAGTGAGTTCATCCACGGCCGACACCATGTCGTACACTGCTCCGAGGTTACAAATAAAACAGGGTATCCACTTGTCAATCCATCCCCCATATCCTCCTCCCTCGTCTTCTCAACATCCTCATGCACTGTCTCCATCTCAGCATTTTTTCGAGCAAAGAAGCCTCGCCAACCACTGACAATGTCATCTTCTTCGGCATGGGTAACCAGGTATCCTAGACTCCCTGGTGAAAGTAGCTTCTCTTTGTACGACAGAGATATTGGCCGCCTAGCACCTTGATCCTTCTCCTTCACCGTACCAACTTACTGGGAGCGCTGGAGTCAGATATCCCAAAGACAAAAGGTTCTTGTCGTACTTCCTTCCCCTTAGTCCGGTCGCCGCCATCCCCGCCCCCCTCTCTCTCCGTCACCAACGTTGCTCGCGTTCCTCTCGCTCATTGTTTTTTTCTTAAGAGTTAATTTCTTTTAAACCTGGGGAGATGGCATATGGGACCAAAACAAGATTTTAACTTCAACAAGGATAAACAGTTTTCTAATGGCTGGTATAAAAAAAGAGAAAAAGAAAAAGAAAAAAGTTTCTATGTTTCGAAAAAAAAAAACCTAAAAATAGGACAAGAACTTTAAAAAAAAAAAAGTTTTCAATATTCATCATAACATAGAAGTGTTAGGTTTAATTTGTTTTTTTAACTTCAAAATGAATTTTTTTTTTTTTTTGGTCAAACATCAAAATGAAATGACATAAATACCATTACATATTTTTTTTTATATATAAAATCTTTGTAATAATTCTTTCTAGTCTTTCATGTTAAAAATTAGAACATTAGTTGCAAATTTTTCATGAATAAGTTTGAGACCTCAATATGAAACTTCTACATCTACAAAAGTGCAGACCCGAGATTTTAGGTTTGTGGGTGCACAATTAGTGGTGGGATTCGGGGGTTCGGGAGCAGCGCCCCCGAAATTTTTTTTAGCATGCTTGAACCAATCATCACTTATCCTCAACCATGCCAAGGCTATATGATTCAAACAATATATTACAAAATTAGCTCAAGATAAGCACTTATATATAGATAACAGAGTTAGAGACATAAACGCATTTACAATCAAGAAGGCAAATCTAAACAAACATGTCCGATAATGAAATAGCAGCAAGATATAGACTCACAGGATGTCTAAAAGCACATGTTGGATTCAGGCAGCTCCCAAATAACCAGTAGCAGCAATCCGTTGGAGTTAGCCTTTCAATCTCATTATGCCAGTACTCACAATCAGCCCCCTGAAAAAATAACAATGTAGTGGGGTCGAGACACCACAACAGCCGAGACTTGGGAAAAAAAAAACCAAATAAATACATAAACAAAAAGCTTCACAAGAACCCTAGAAAGCGATTCACTAAATAAAACCCTAGAAAGCGATTTATAATATTTGTCAAAGTCCCAAAGAATCTCCAACGAGATTCGATGCTTCTCCTTCTCTTATTCCAAACCCTAACTTGAATTCTACCCCGAGGAGATTATTCAATTCACTGTAGGTACAGGACATTGGTTCTAGCTTCATTTATTCAGAACAACAACGATCGACCAAAGGAATTAAGAATTAGCAAAGGAAAATTACCGTTGAGAGGGGATCTGAAAATTACCTTAAGACGAGACAGGCCTTCAACGGTTGAGCGACGACCGCACGATTTGGAGAATTGGTGACGGGAGAGGCCAGAGAACGAGAACGATCGACGGAAATGGGGGAAAAAGAATGGGTGACGGACTGACGGGAGAGGTGGGGGAAAAAGAATGGGGAGAATTGGTGACGAGAGAGGCCGGAGAACGAGAACGATCGACGGAGAGGTGGGGGAAAAAGAATGGGTGACGGGAGAGGTGGGGAAAAAGAACGACGAAATAGGAGAAAGGGAGAGGTGGGGGAAAAAGAACAACGAAATTGGAAAAAGAAAGGATGAAAGGCACTTGGCAGGTTCGAACTGGTGACCTGTTGATTAAGAGAAGGGACTTAACCATCTATACTACCTATACACACTTTCATTGGTTTCTTTCAAATTATATATATTTTTTGTGTGCACTTGCCCATATTGGCACCAACGTGGGTCCGCCACTGTCTACACGTAGTGGGCAATTTTTTTATTATTAAATGTTTAATGTTAGAATTTGAAATATTGGTTGCACATTTTTCATATATTAGGGTCAAATTTTAGAGTAATATGATATTTTTAAAGTGCTTATTCCAATAATATGATACTGATCCTTTCACAAATAACTATTGACTATATCATAATTTGCAAATGATGTTCTAAAAGTTAAAATAACGTTGTTTTTGGCACACATTTGATTTTTTTAATTAAAAAAAAAATACTCACTTTACTTTTCAAAACACAGCTCAAGTAACAATCTACTATAATATAAAAGAAATACTCACTTTGGGTATGCCCCACTTCAATTGAAAGATTTATCCCAATCCAGGCAATGAAGGGCTCATGGCACTGCATCTGCTCTCTTTCAATTTTAAATTCATATATACAAACTGGTAAAATGTGCACTTTATTTAAAGCTGTTTAAATTTAAAACAAACCCTTTTTTTTTTTATGTGTATCTAGCATCTTGGACCTACTCCTTTTAACTCGGGGATTTATCGGAGTCGGGTTGGACCACAAAGATGGAAAGCTTTGCCACCAAACACTACTACGTTTCCAGAGCTCGAACTTGAGACCTTTGGTTAAGTTAGTATAACTTCAACCAGTTGAACTCGGTGCTTGGTGGTTAAAATAAGCCCATTTTAAAAAAGAAGTGAGGGATTTTGGAGAGGAGGGATAAATTTAGAGGAGGCTGATGGGATTGAAGACATTAGGGTAGAATATGGTGGAGGACTTGAACAGTTTCATGGCCGTGTCATCAAGGTCGAAAATCGAGTTGTCGAGGTGGCCATCAAGCTTTGGTGACAGCTGGACATAATGAAACCCACACAAAAATAAGTTAAAGGGTGTTTAGATGAATTAACAGAGTTGTTATTTTTGCGCATTTAAAAGAGTTCAAGTTCATTTTTACATCTAAATAAACATTATGAAGTCAGATAGATCTTCACCCTTTGAAAACACATGATTTTAGCTGAGCTTTTAACTTTTAAGCTTGACTCTTTTAAATCAGAACTTGTCAAGGGTCAGCCTTGTAAGGTAAGGGGGACTTGTTTAAGTATACATAATATTATATTTTTTTTCATTTCCAGTATGTTTTAATTTTTAACCATTTTGATGTATATTTGTTCAATTTTTTATTTAGCTAATATTTATTTGAAATTATTTTAATACTTGATGAATCACATAATCAAACATGATGCAACAATATCAAGATATTTATATTATTACAGATTGCCTTTTAATTAGGATTCAAGATAACGGTTTGATTTGATAAAATTAGTTATTTTGATTTAATTTGACACTTTAGTTTGTGTTAGTTAGTTAAATTAAAAAAATCTATAAGATATTTTATTTTATTTTTGTCTATTTGAAAATAAGTAAAAAAATATTAAAATTTTTAAAAGGGCAAAAAGCCCACAAGTCACACTCGAACCAACAAGTTTGAGGGCTAAGCTTTAACTTTATAGTTGTTTTAAGAGAAGTGGGCTTTCAAACCTGACTTTATCAATAATAAGCAGGGATTTGAATCTTAGGGATTTGAATCTTATTTTACATATTATAAGGGACTAATCTCTATCGCTAAACCCAACTCTTTGTGAACAAAAGGCCATACCAATAATGAGCACCAACGATACATTTATAATGAAGTAATTTCAAATATGGATCAATGTAAATGCTATTCAAAGTATATGAAGGTTTTTTTGTATTATTCTATAAGAAGAATAAAAATTCGCACATGTATCATACCTACAAGAGGATCAAACTTGCAATCTCTTGTTTAAATCAAATCTTAAAGAAGTGCTTTGGTTTTATATCCTATAGAAGCAACAATTAGTAATGATTTATTAATAGGGAAAATTATATTAGGGTCACAATCAAAAAAAAATAATATTCCTCTGATCTTAAATATATGACATAGTTTATAGTGCAAATTATAAAACAAAATCTGTCTTATATTTAAGAGCGAAGTAATGTGAAAGGAAAATTCCGATTAAATACCAATGAATTTGCAAAACCCCCGAAAGGTGACACGAATTTGCAAAAACTTAGAGGTGACAAGGACTTTTGGGGGTTTTGCAAATTCGCGCCAAATGACCATTTTGCCCTTAGGGTTAAATAATTAAAAAAAAAAAAAAAAATACACCTCCCCCACGGTGGCCCCACCGGCGGCCACCACCACCGCCGGCCGCCGGCGACCACCGCCGGCCGCCACCACCTCCGCCGGTGGTGGTGGTCGCCAGCGGCCGCGGAGGTGGTGGACGCCGGCCCGCCGGCGCCGACGGTGGTGGTGGCCCGGCGATGGTGGTGGCCGCCGGCGGTGGGGGCCCACCGTGGGGGAGGGGTATTTATTTTTTTTTTTTTTTTTTAATGATTTAACCCTAAGGGCAAAATGATCATTTGGCGCAAATTTGCAAAACCCCAAAAGTCTTTGTCACCTCCTAAGTCCTTTTGCAAATTCGCGTCACTCTCAGGGGGTTTTGTAAATTCATTTGGTATTTAATTGGAATTTTCCCTAACTGAAAAGTTCCATTATATTTTCAAATAATTAAAAAGTACCGTGGGACCTAATGATGAGAGACTGAAAATGGATGCCATGGATGTATGGAACTTGCAGGAGAGAGGAGACGGAGAGAGGAGCAAAGAGCCTACAGGTAAAATCACCAAATTCTAAAATCTCTAATTAAATATCCTGCCCTGATTAGAAATTTGTTGAAAGTATCAACCTGAATTTAAATTTTTGTATTTCAGCTTAATTTAATTAAAATTCCCCCTTTTTTGCCATTTATGTCCGTGTGAACTTGGATTTTCCTATTATCTATGTAGGTTCTAAAGTAACAGTTTGATGCAGGTACTTTTCGGAATTTTTACATTAATTTGATGTCTATATACATAAATACTAGTGTATGTTAGGAGAACTCATAGAGGTTAAAATATCAGCTCATCAAATGAGATCCTCGGAACTTTTAGCCGTTCTTAAAGTGTGAAACAACGTACGTGAAGATCCTCCTGCATGTTCCTAATAAAAGATTAGGAAAAATAAGAAGTAATCGTTAAGAACTGGTAGAGATCTAATGCAAGATGTGAACATATGAGTGCTGCTAATCTACCATATGGATACAAACATTTACATGGGATTCAAAAAAAAGAGTTCCTAGTAATTCAGTTTGTACTATAGCAAAGAGAAATCAGGTTCATCTGGCTTGAACAATGGAGCCTTATGGACAGTAGTAGTAGTCCCTTTCCTTGCATTTGCAGCAAACTTGGAGGCCATGACAGTTGCACCCAGAGCTTGATTATTATTATTGCCACTTGATGAGGCCTCCTCCTCCATATCATCATCAAGCAGCTCATCACTGTAACTAGCTTCTGCCTCTGGTCTTGCAATATAGTAGAGGCTCTCTCTCAGGGACAACTCTCTACATGCCTTGCGTTTCTTATACTTTCTCCAAGCTGCCTCTATTATGCAAGCTGCCCATGCCCTCCATTGATGCGAATAATACCTAAAAGCATGCTGAAGTTTCTTACTATGAAGCCGCTTGAACTGAGCCGCCACAGCTTTGAGATCATCTGCTAGTAATGCAAAAGCTTCCACTTCAGTGAGAGCCCTAACGGTTCGAGTTGAAGAAGGCAGGTTTGAGCTTGAGTTTGGCATTAAGGCCCATGTCAATAGTTCCTCGCCGCAAAAGTCTCCGGGTCTGAGGGTAATGGAGTTAAAGAACCCAGACCTTCCACCATTCGTCGTCGAGCTCTCTAATTGCCCTCTTATGATGAACACCATTTCATTCACTGGATCACCCTCCCGAAAAATGTAGGTCCCTGCAGTGCTTAGGGACAATACAAGGTGTTCACAAATGGCATCAAGAAGTTGATCATCCATCTGTGAAAAGAAGGGAACCTATACAAACAAGTACCAGAATCTTTAAGCACAGAACTGATTGATTCAAACTGAAACATAATAGATGAAGGCAGAGGCGTACACGGCGAACAAGGGAGAGACACAAGTGGCGTTGAATCTCACGACGAAGATCCAAAGGTAATGAACGAAGTATGAATTTCTCATCAACTCCTCTTGTTGCAAGCCACTGATATTGAACAAAGCGACGGACACGTTCCTGCAACTCTGGAGGTAACTGGCGATGCCTCATCCATTCCTCAGTATCTTTCTTCCTAATCCTCCATTCTTCAAGTCTTGCTGACATTGACTCTAAATATGTCTTCAAGAAGATGGGGGGAAAAAATCCTCATTAACCAAAATCAGCATTTGCATTATTACCTCTATACAAGACATTATATTGGAGTCCCGCTGTAGTTTTCTCCTATACAGATTCATTCAATACTGAAAGATGAAACCAAAAGAAAAATGTCTTGCATTTTTGTAATATGAATTGGAAACTCGTACCTGCATGTTTCCAATCAAAAGTGCAAAGAGAACTAATCCAACAAGGCATAGGACTATGGAAAAAAGTGTTTCCCCAACAAATACAGTGGTGTCCAAGGTCTGTCCATATGAGCTGTGGGAAAAAACCACGTGAATTCTAATATGTGAACGTGTGGTAATACATATATACAACATAATAGTGCAAGTAATACATAGTAGCATATAAATTGAGGAATGGTCCAGAAATTTTATAGCAACCGATGTCCCCAAAAAAATACTTGACCATACAAGAGTTGACTACTTATTATTAAGATTGATTCAAAACGACATGCAATGTAAATTTATATAATCCTTCATCTATCTTCATCTGTCAAAACAAGTAGATTATATATTATAGGGCTACAAATTCCAACTGAAACTATTTATACAGTTGGACCATACAAGAGGAAATAGGTAAATATCTGAGAAAGTATCAGCTTATATATACCTCAAATTTCTTATGCCCCACCAAAGACAATAGAAGAACCTCTCACTGAAACTGCCAGTAGCAACTGCCTTCCTGAAAGCATCTTGAAACATGCCAAATGAATATTTGTTATTTTGGCTCTTTACATCGCAATTCTTAACAACATTGGTGACGTTTAGCCAGTATTGCCTATCAGGGTCGTTCAAAGTCTTACAACCAAGATAACTTATACGGCAAGTCAGGATTTGTAACTCGTTCTCAGCTCTGCACTCTTCAGTCCAACAGTTTAATTGTCGTGCTATTGCAGATAAATACCAAGTTGCTCCTATAACCTACCCAAAAAAAGCCAAAACAACGTAATTAAACAAAACAGGCCCTTAGAAAGGAAGGGCAAAAGGGGCAAGCTTTATAGAAGCTTACATGACTAGCTAGCATGTAAAGAAGAAGATTATAGGCAGCTCCAGTCCAAGGAGTCTTGGCAACGACACCAGAGGTTTTAACAATACGCTTGTTCAACGGGAATATAAGAAACAGTCTAGGAATATACTGAATAAGCACGAAAAGAGCAAGAGTGATATGGGCATGGTCAACCGCGGACGTTGGAATCACCAACCAAATGACAATCTGCAATTACGTGAAGCCAAAATAGCTTGAATATTTTCCAGAAATTGCAAGAAATTATGATTATTGCAAAAAAAAAAAAAGAAGAAGAGATTATTAATAAACATGACCTGGGGCAGTGGAAGGGTTGCGGCGAGATCGATAGCAAAATCAGACTTCAAGTAGCGTTTGGCAATTTCACGGGCATTGGTAACGAGCTCACCACGGCCGAAAATCCTAGAATTTGGGGCAACGAAGGAAGTGCGAAATTTCATGATCATGTGGAGGACATAGAAGAGGTCAGAGAAGGAGCGGAGAAGAGTGACGGTGATGCTCAATTCTATATTGGCTTGCAAGCAGCCGGGGCCTCCGATGCTGGGGAGATACAAGTAAAGAGGGTCGATGAAAAGCGCAATGAGACTGGTAACGAGGAAGATCCTGTTCCAACGGGCGACGATGTCGCTGTCGGGATCGAGGATCTGGTAGCGCCATAGGATGAGATGGGCGTGTTCCTCGTCGGTGGTGGTGCCGGAGAAGTGCTTGGATTGGAGTCGCCCGAATCGGCGGAATTTGCTGGCCGGCGTGGATATTATTCTATACATCCTTCCATGGCGGATTCCGGTGTGAACGGATTCCGCGGCCGAGAACAGAGGAGAGAGAGAGGTAGGGAGGGGGCTTGGTGAGTGGCGGGAGAGAAAAGACGGTGGCTTTGGTGAGAGTTTTTGGCGAAAATGATGAACAAGAAGGAGCAGGAACAGAACAGAGGCAGAGAAAGATGGTAACCATTTTTTAAGCTTGAGAAATTCGCGCCAAACCCAAGAAAATTCATTGGTCTGGTTTGCCTACTATTCCGCTCCTCACTTCCCATACATTTTTTGAGGGTCCTATGAATTTTGATAGCATATTATCACAAAAAAAGGGATATATCCTAATTTAGATTTTAGATTCGCATTGGTGGCAAATTTTTTTTGCCCAAAAAGATCAATTTTATTAATAACCAAAATAAGATTATCATTTCTCTAACAATATAACCTATCACACCCTTACCAAAACAAAAGTATACCACTAACAGCAACCTAAAGAGAAGTATAACGCACTTGCGCCTAGGAAAGTATACCTATAACTATGTCCAGGATCAACCAATTAACCTATACCATCTCTAGTATTCACAAGTGAGATCACTGAAAAGAATTTGCTTAAGGAAAATGGAGCAACCTCAATCAAGCTACATTTTCCTTGATGCCTTTGCCGCAATGGAGTTTACCTTGGAGCCACAAGTGGGAAGAAAATCTCCCGGTCCCACTAGTGGACCTCGTTCAGGACTCAATAATGACCATTTGTGCATCAAATTTACCTCTGTGCAGTAATGCATCCTTCACAGCAATACATTCTGCCATGAACGGGGAATTTGCCTCCACAGATCTGCTTCGACACCCCATAAAACTCCCTTTGGAGTCCCTACAAACCAGTCCAACACCAGCCTCCCCTGAGTTCGCATTATACGCTCCGTCCACGTTCAGCTTTAGTGAGCCTTCTGCTGGTGGCAGCCAATGACGATTTCTAACCAACTCCTTCGGTGACTTACTAAGCAACCCCACACGGCCTTTAGCTTTGGCTTTCCAGGCCTCCTCCACCTGCAAATTAACAAGTCTAACAACCTCCCAAGCATTGGGTCTAATTCCATTAAAAATCCAGTTGCAACGATTTTTCCAGATTAACCAGCACATGGTTGCAAATAGAGCTTTGCCATAGCAATCAAGTTTGCTCTCATCAGCCAGCAAATCACATAACCACAGTTCACACCTTTTCATGTTCCATTTAGTAAAGTTCAAGCCAAGTGGGCAACCAAACCAGCAGTGCTTTGTCCAGGGGCATAGGAAGAGTATATGCTCAGTGGTTTCTGTCTCAGTTAAGCAAATAGGACACAGGGGGCTTTTGGCACATTTTCGCTTGAAAAGGCTCTCTTGTGTTGCCATTAATAGAAAATGCTTTTCTTGGGAGGGACCGCAACCTTCCAAATACACTTCCACAGTCTTTTAGGTAATAAGAAGGACGAACCTGGATCTTTAATTCTGGGCACCTCCTCGCTGCTTTTTGCCACATGATACCCAGATTTAACTGAATAAGATCCATCACGGTTAGCAAGCCAAAGCGCACCTCGAGCTCCTCATGTTAGGAACTGGCATTTTTAAGATTAGTGCCTTATCATCCTCAGAAATATATGCCTCGATAGCACTGAGATCCCATCGTCCCTCCCTGATAATATCTGCCACCTTTAGATGTTCAGCTGAGGCAAGACCCTCACTAGAATGCAACGTTCTCGCTGGTAAATTGTGTACCCAACTATCCTTCCAAACGTTAATACATCTGCCATTCCCAAGCTTCCAATGGAGCTCTTTCAGTAATAATTCCCTCCCTCCCAAAGCTACTCCAAGCCCACGAAGCCCGCCTTGGGACTTCTTGGCATGTAGAAAAGTTGTTTTAGGGAAGTAGATACCCTTAAGTATCTTGCACCACAGTTCGTTTGGCTGCATAATCAGTCTCCACGCTGTCTTTGCTAGCAAGGCTTTATTGAAACATAACAGATCCCTAAACCCCATTCCTCCTTCACCTTTCTGCAAAGTCATGTTTCTCCAGCTTTTCCAGTGAATCGCCCCTGATTCTCCATCTTTGCCCCACCAAAAGTTAGAAATCAGACTGTCAATCTCCATGCAAGCCTTTTTAGGGAACAAAAAGCACGTCATGGGATAGGTAGGAATTGAGTTCGCAATGCCTTGATCGACCTCTCTCACAAAGGAAAGGATAACAGTCTTTGTCGCCAACCCTGGAGCTTCAAACCGATGCGGTCACGTACAAACGCTAGTGCAGCCACTTTGGAACGACCCCAAATTAAAGGTAAACCCAAATAATTCCCTGTAATAGCGTTGGGGGGTGTTTGCTGAAAAGTATATGCTAGACTTAGATAAATTCACAAGCGGCGGCCGTAAAGACATCCAATATCCTCTTCAACACACGACAACTAATTTCCTCAGCCCTCAAGAAAAGTAAAGCATCGTCTGCGAAAAAACAATGAGACAAAGTAGGAGCTGATCTAGCTACCTTCATCCCCTTTAGATCTTTGTTCTCAATGTGTCGCTGAATCATGAGGGATAGCACTTCAGAGACCATAATGAACATGTAAGGGGAAAGTGGGTCCCCTTGCCTCACTCCACGTTGTGGCTTAAAGGAATCAACTATACGACCATCAACTTGGAGATTAAAAGCAGCTGTAGCAATGCAACCCATAATCCATTGAACCCATTTACTGCAAAAACCCATCCTCAACATCACTGCTTCTAGGAAATCCCACTCTATCCGATCATATGCTTTGTTCATATCAATCTTCAAGGCGAACTCACATCTAGAACCAGACTTCTTATGATTCAAATGGTGGAAAGCCTCGTGAGCAAGAAGGATATTGTCCTGAATCAATCGCCCCTTGAGGAAAGCCCTTTGGTTTGGGGAGATAATATTGCTCATTAAATCCTTCAGCCTGGTGGTTAAAATTTTTGCAATTATTTTATAGGAGACATTACACAATCCTATAGGTCTAAAATGATGGACCCCTTCCGGTTTTTCCACTTTAGGTATCAGCACTATATTTGTGGCGTTGATCTGATCTAGAGTAACTCTCCCTTCAAAAAAGTCATGTATCATGCCATATACTTCTTGTTGCACCTCCTTCCACGCTGATTGGTAGAAAAGTGCAGAGAAACCATCCGGGCCCGGTGCCTTTGTAGCACCTAACTGAAATACAGCTGCTTCAATTTCCTGATGTGTCGCTGGAAGTGTAAGTTTCTCATTGTCATCACCTGTCACTACTTCTTTCACGTAGGCTAAAGCTTGTAGCATGGGGCGGGTACCCTCAGAACTGAAAAGATTCTTGTAGAAAGTGCTAAAGGAGCTATTGATTGCCTCTCTTTCTTCAAGCCAAACACCATTCTCATCTTTTAATCTCAAGATTTTGTTGCGCTGCCTCCTTTGAATGACACTACTATGGAAGAACTTGGTGTTTCTGTCACCACAATTCAACCAACTAATTCTCGATCGCTGCCACCAATAGGACTCTTCTCTATCCCAAGCCTCTTCGATTTGGCGCACAAGGTCCTCAACTTCCGGAACTTCGCATCGGACAAGTAACCTACAAAGCGATTCTCGAGTTTGCCTCGAAGATGCTCAATAACGCGCTTGAAGTTAGGGAAAGCAGATTTACTCCAAGCCAGCAATCTTCTTCTGCAAGCATCAAGTCTTCTAACCAAGTCCTTAACTCTATCATCCTCAACACCGACCACCCCCTTCCAACTCTCAGCCACTACTTGTAGGAAATCCTCATGCTGGGCCCAAACCGCCTCAAACCTGAAAAGTTTAGGGGATTTTTCTTCACTGAACCAGCAATCGACAATTAAGGCATGATGATCCGAGCCGATAGGTTCCACATTAAAAACCATAGCATGATCAAAGTCGTCTCGAAATGCCACATTTCCAAAAGCTCTATCCAAACGCTCCCTTACCAAGGCACCAGGTCTGTTATTACACCATGTAAACTTGGAGCCTTTAAACTCTAAATCAATGAGGTTGCAGTCTGAAACCATCCTCTGAAAATTGATTATTTTCCTCAGCGATCTTGGAGACCCACCCTCCTTTTCAGCCTGAGATAGAAGATCGTTAAAATCCCCTACCGCTAGCCAAGACTCGTGTACACCATCAGCCAGAGATCTCATTGTGTCCCAGATGACACGCCTTTCCCTCTCCTTAGGGGGCCCATACACAAATGTGACAATTTTAGGCAACTTCAAGCTATTAGACTCAAGAGCAACATGAATAATGTTTTTAGATTTAAGCAAAACTGATAAGCTAGTACCCTCTTTCCACCAAACAGCCAGACCACCTGACAAACCCAAAGGTTCTACATACAAATCATGCTGAAAACCAAACCTTCTTCGAAGCTTCATAGCCTTAACCGAACGCATCTTTGTTTCCATGAGGAAGATTATCGAGGATGAAATTTCTTCACCAAATCCCTCAGATTTTTGACCAAGGCTCTCCCTAGGCCTTGACAGGTTCCAAGATAAGAAGATCATGGCGCCTTGGTGGCTGTTAATGGCCAGCCACCAACACCATCAGCAGGAACAACACTACGTTTACCTCCTTTAGCCTTAAAGATATAACCAGGCTCACCAAGAACTATAGCAGTAGAAATCTCCACTTCCTCAACTTGAACAACATCCTCCGGAGACAGGTTTTCTTTTCCCTTCATCTCCTTCCGCCGGCCACTCCTCCTAACTCTTGCTTTGGTTCTTCGCAAACTGGCAGCATAGTCAAAAATATCAGTCTCCATCCGGGGGCTGGCAGGAACCCGTTTCCTCCTCTTCCTCTCCACTGTCCCTCCCTCCTCCTCAGCTTTGCGTTTTATACCAAGACAGTCCAGACCAGTAATTATATCAGTCATTACGCGGCCATCGTGAACCACCAACGCTAGAGATTGCTCCTTCTGATCTGCAATTGATGAGCCCGACGGAAGAAACTCCTCTGTCAAACCAACCTGGTTAGAAACATCAGGGCACATTGAGGTATCTTCATCACCGAACCTTTTACCACCAATAGAATAAACCAAGGAGCCCTTCTTCCTTCTAATCTCTCCCACAGACACTTTCCTGCTTATTGTTTCTGAAGCTATAGAGATCGAGTCCTGTTCAGAAGGAGAAGAATCTGAAACCTCCGGAGCAGCCTCCTCTTTGCCTTTCATAGGGCCCTCATCCTTCTCAGAAAAGGCGAGCTAGGAACCTTTATGGTGAATAGATCTTCGCCACCGACAAATTCATCTTATCATTCGCTATTAGCACTGTCTTTCCTCCGAATAAGCGCTTCATTTTTCTTCCTTAACACAGATCCTGCTTCTGCCCAGTCATGATTGACGACAGCCATGACCTCATCCCGCCCGACAGTAATCGTTGAAAGCCAAGCCCCAAACCGCGGTTCGGATGGGCGATTTAGGGACATTAGTTTAACAGATTTACAGCATTTGCTTTGTCATGACCAAATAATCCGCAAGTATAACAAAATTGCTGCAATTTCTCAAAACAAACCGAAATCCATACCTTACGGCCGTCTGGACGAGGCAACCAGAAACCACACGCTAACGGCTTCCTTAGATCCAGGAGAACTCTCACACGCAAGAAGCTCCGGAGCAATCTTCCATTGTGTATCGGATCCTCAGCCAAAACTACTTCACCAACATAGCCTCCTATTGTAATCGCATTCGCCGGAGCACATCGCCTCCATCGGTACATTATGCGTTGAATCCAGAATGGACATCGACGAAATCAAAATCTTCGAATGACTTATACTTCTGGTCTTTCCATTAAATTCGAGACCATTAATGCACCATGGCCGTCCTCGTAATATTCGTCGAATTCCTCAATCTTCGCAAAGCTGAACATAAATGCGTTGCTACTAATCTCAACAATATCAAAACCGTCTTGTAAGTTCCACGCCTTCCTCAAAATCGACTCAATCACCGACTTCGAATACACCTTACTGGCCAGGATTTTGCCTACAAGCACTCCCTTAGAGTCCGCCTCCTTCCAAATCAAAGGCGAAGAGATCTGAGATTCCGCCATAACGAGAGTGAGAGAAGACGAGAACCCCGATCTACTGTACTTCAGTACTAGACTACCGTAACCTCCCCAGCGACACCACTCCGCCACTAGCCACTAGCTCCGACCACCCTCCGAGCACCGAGCGCACCCCTCTCACGCTTGGCGGAGAGAACAAGGCTCTCACGCTTGGCGGAGAGAACGAGAGAACAAACAACAAAAAATTGCATTGGTGGCAAATTAAAGACTATCATTTCTCACATAAGTGAACTGCAGAAGTGCAGATTATTGCGTGCAGTTTCGAAACCCAGACCAGAAAAGTGAGAACTGATTTCATGCAGCACCCAATGCTTTGAAATGGAGTTGGACGGGGAAGAAGGCACTGGTGGAGGGTGGCTTATTGAGAAAGAGTATAAATTCTGGGCCATGTTGGGACTCCATGAGAGAGTAGGTTGGCAAATTAAAGGTCATTCTCCTGGACGGCCATATAATTAAGCTGATATCACAGTAGTAATTAAGGATATACTCATACAAGTATTAGTAATTAATGATATACTCTAGGGAAAATCTTTTAAAAATAACTTTAAAAATGTTAAAAAACAAAAAAGATATTTTGAATGTTCATAATACTAAAGAGGTGTTAAACCCCTGTTCGTCTTTTTTAAAATTAAAAGGAAATGACTTAATTGTCTCTCTAAGTTTAAAATTAAGGACGAGAAAAGAGGAGCAATTTCACAAATTCGATATAGGTAAGGTTTTCACGATTTCTCATAAGAGTTTCACAACTTCCTTAAAGAATTTGAATTCACAAGATCTTTTAAGGGTTTCAAAAGTTCTACTAAAAGTTTTACAAGTTCAAAGGTTTTCACAATTAATTGTCAAAAGTGAAAATTAAACTCCAATGGTCAATTTGAAAATAACAAATCATCCCAACACCTCTTTGATATTATGAATATTCAAAACACCTTTTTGTTTTTTGACATTTTTAAAGTTCATTTTAAGAGATTTTCCCCTAGCACTTTTCTAATACTAATTTTTACCTTGTTACTTTTCTAATATTTTTTTCTAATTTGATTTGATTAAGGATGTTAATTAAATTAGTTAATATGACATATATTTTTTAAAACACTGTAGTTATCTTTCTTAATTTCATCATTTCTTAGTTATTATTGAGGGAGTACTAATAGAGGCAAATTAATAAAAGATTAATAAATATTAAAAAAAAATGTCTTAAAAATTTAGGGTGAAAATCAATTCCCTATATGTTCTATTATAAGGACTAAAGAGAGTGCTAATTTTTACATTAAGTAGTACGTGTTCTGCATTCAATTTTGTTTCGTTCTTTCTTTTTCCCCCAACTAAAAACACTTAATTTCAATGAAAAGTGAAGATTGCTGTGTTTTTCAGCTACTGTAGGGTTTAATTAGAATAGAATGCTGCAATGGTTAAAGTGATTTGAAGTTGCAAAGAGTTGCATTATGTCTATGTTTTGGAGAGGTACACATAACACATTTATTTTTACAGATCTACCCATCCAGTCCTTATATAATTTTATTTAATTTGGGGTCAAGAAGAAAATTAAATAAATTATTTAATTATGACACATATAACGCATAAATTATTACGTGAAAAAAGCAAGATGGATTAGGGATACGTAAAGAAAGAAGAAGACCACGATAAAGACTCATATTTTCAATGAAAATTGGAAATTGACGACCTAATCTAGAGGAGTCACATCATTAAATGATGAAGTGGCCAATAAATCCAAGTGGCTCTTGTCGATTGGAAAACTAGATGGATTGAATATAAGGTATATGATATAAGTTTTGTCTGAGGATTAAGTTTTTTTTTAAAAAAAATAACAAGTTGTTGTTGTTTTGCATTCAATTTGATTTCTTTTTCCCCAAGAAACACTTTCAATATTATGTGTTATGTTATTCAGCTGCCATGTAAGGTTTAATTAAAACTGAATGTTGAAATGGTTAGAGTGATATGAAGCTGCAAAGAGTTGCATTATGTCTACCTCGTGGAGAGTTAAATTTCCCAGTTTGTTTATGCTAATCAGTTCGTTTTGCCTTTTTCTCTTCACACCGTCACCCGTGCTTGTTTAGAATAGCTTCAAAAGTAGATTTTCAATCGTGATTTACAGTAAGGTGAGTATGTGAGGTGAGTTTTATTTAGATTTACTTGAATAAGCATTTTGAGACTCCAAAAAGTGATTCCAAACATGCATATATGTTTAATTAAAGCATTCAATATAACATATTCTCTTTATTATTCCAAGTAAATGAGGGCATTTTAGAAAACAAAATTCATTTTTTTTACATCTTTATTGCAATTTGGTTGATTATATTATTTTACAAAATTTTGTTGAGCTTATATTATTCCCTAAAATGAATGAATTTGTTTATAGATTTAATGAGATTAAAATTATTGCTTCCTAAAATAAGCACCTTTTCTTAATCGCAAGTCCCTGAAAACTGCTTTATGGATCTAGATGTTTACGAGTGTTATCCCTCCCACACATGTATAAATAGAAAGCCATGAATTTTAGACAAGTGTCATTTTAATATTTTCCACCCATTTCAACATTAAAAAAGAATGGAGTGTATATGAAAGGACAATTGTAATGGTAGTTAATTTTAAAAATAAAAATAAGGAGGATTTTCGCATTTTTAAACCGTCTTTTAACATTATTAAATATGTTCTTTATACTTAGTTGATAGCAACATATTTTCCATATCAAGTATGAACGATTTTGGGAAACCAATTTTCTGCCATTGAATTATCAAATTATCTTAACAAAAATCTCTTTCTATTGGGCCCATGATACTGAACAGAGGAGGCCCGCATCGTCTTTTGATTAGGAAAAAAAAAACAATCAGAGAACGGTGAATGTAATAACTACTCACCTAAATCCATCACCCGGCCCAAATTGATGGCCCCAAGTAACTTTTAGAGCCATCAAGGTTCATCTCATCTACACGGTATGCATCTTTAATATTTTTGTACAAAAAAAAAAAAAAAAAAAAATTTTCATTTTTTAATATTTTTGTACTTTTCATTTTTTTAGATTATTTTAATGGGTAGATAATTCAAAATAAAAACAATCTTTTAACTAATATTTTTTTAAGATTAAAATTAATCCTCACCTCAAAAATGAATACACACCCTTTTACCAACAAAAGCCTGACACTTATTAGATGACTGGGTTCCTTAAACATGATGTCTCTGGTTCAAACCAAGCCGCATGTGTGCATGGAAAATGCTTTATTAGGAGAGGCAAAACACAATTCAATGATCTCTACATCTTGGTAGGATTAGTTTCTAGCTATTAGGGAGCCTAGATTTTAGCCACACAAAAAAAAAAAAAAAAAAACAACATTTAAAAAAAAATGAAAAATGAAAGAAAAATGTTTTGGTGTGAATATGTCTAACAGATTCTTGAAAGTAAGTCCCTAGTGGAAATCTCCCATTTGTTTCAGTTCGACAAGGGAACTGTTGGGTTACAATGGGTTGTTATTGAATTGGTGTCATTAAAATTATAATTCAAACCATGCAATATCTAACTTACCAAAATAGTTCCTGCTACTGTCCGGTTGCTTTCTTCCCTAATCTTATTGCAAGAGAAGCCATTGTTGTTTGAGCAACGGCTCTAGTTTTGAGCTGATTTACATGGTTCTTCTTTTTAACTCTCCTAATTTTTCCCAAATCAATGAAATAAACTTTCACAAACCAATTAGGTGGTAAAATACACATACATTCAATACTTTAACTACTACGCATATTTGACTATTTTTTTCCCCTACAACACTACATCTTGTATCCACATGATGAGAAGATAGTTGAAATGATCGTTAGGTTCTTTCTTTGAAAACTGCAAATAAAAACTAAAGATTACGTAAGGATATCTTTTATTCAAAAAAAAAAAAAAAAAAATTACAAAAAGGCTTGCTTACTTCTTTTAGGAGAAAGTGTGTATCAGGAAGCACATAACTTCACAAAAACAAGAACAGAATTAGAAGACTAGGTTTTTTATAAGTCTCATCAATTAAGAAATGCAAAACCAAAGTAATGAAAATTAATGATAAATTGTAAAGCTATTCTACAAGGGAGTTAATAACTTACACCATACACTTAGACCTTAAACGAGCGACACTTTTCACCTCTGGCATAAATTTAGATGTCATATTTGGATTATAAGCCACCACAACATTTGAAAACCCCATGTCATTTAATTCAAAGTAATTACTACCTTCTTTCAAAGGTTCTTTATCAAACTTTAATGTGGAAAAATATATCATCTATGCTCAGGCTTTATATGACCGCACTTTTGATGTCATATTTAGAAGAGTTTGAATTCGTTATTCTCTAATGATTAACAAACTGTATTCAATCAAAGATAGAAAATAAAATGCAATTGGCTCATATAATAATGAAGCTAATGTTCTATTTTTATATCCTCCCATATGTATATAAATTAAAGAAAAATAGTTGTATTTCACGATTTTTTTTTTTTTGTTACTTAAATTTTAGGAAAGAGGTTAGGTTCACCCATAATCCAAGGGCGGGCGAAATCTCCCTTCCCCTTGGTGATACCGATGTTGGACATCTACTACCCTCAAACGTTAACCTAGGCACCTAAGAGCTAGGATGCCTCTCTGCGCCTTGACCAACTCTAAGATCGAAACAAGTGTCATTTTAATCATTTACTCATTTTTAACGTTAAACAACGGCATATGTATTGAATGACAGTTGTAATGGTAATTAAACATATTCTATTTTATATAGAGTCAAGAAAAATCCAAGCATGGTATCCCCTTCGACTAACTTTTCTATATAGTCTAAAAATTATAATTATTTTAAAATTAAAATTAATCTTCAATTCATAAACGAATAGACTGCATTTTTTTTTTTTTAATAATTGAAGCAATTTAAAATTAAATGATAATAATATTATAGTTTGATATATTTTTAAGGAAAATAATAATAATAATAATAATAATAATAATATTATTATTTGTTACGGACCTGCACAAGGCCCATATCCAATATGTGGCCCAAACTGAGGACATATCATATACCGAGTCTCACCTACAATACCGGGAGATCCAACATTATAGGAGTATCTATCGGATATACATGCGATACTCGCACCTAGGATCTCGGCCGAAGTCGTTACCCCATCCTTGGAAACCTCTATAAATAGAGAGACCTGATACTAAGGTGCATACGTTCTAACTACTACTCTTTACATTCAGTCTCACTGTGCACACACACCACCCCCTATATCGTGTACAGTGACCCCAGGCTCCCTTGAATATCTGATCCATAGGTATTCAGGTCGAGCCCAATGATCCAATATCAAAGCACCAGCCCTAGGCTGGACACCTGTGTTCTACACCAGAACATTGGCGCCAACCGTGGGGACATTAAATTTTGATCCCCGTGACCACCGATGGCTAATACAAGAAGCAACAGTCAGAATCCTTAGCCTCCAAACCCACGACAGGCTGGGGCTAGTCACCAGCAGCACGACGATGTACCAGAGGGCCACGTATCAGACACGGCGTCCTCCCCGGCCATCCCAGACAAGACACCTCTAGAAGAAACTGAGCAAGAAATCTCCAGGCCCGACATCCGCCTCGTTCAAAAAACTCAAGAGTCAATGCTGAGGCGCATGGAGAACAATGAGAAGCGTCAGGAACTCCAGCGCCAGGAAGACCTCCAAATCATGAAGCGGATGATGGACAACCAAGCCAAAAAGATAAAGAGATTCACCCAGAAAGAAGGGCGACTTGGTTCACGAGAGAGAAGCATCGCCCGTCAGTGTCCAACCTAAAAAGGCAGCGGTTAGCACGATCCGCCAAGGAAGAAGATCGAGATATTGAGGAGGACGGTGATAGAGAGGAAGACCGAGATGTTGGAGATGACCGAGATATTGAGGAAATCCGATACACGGACAAACCACCCCGATCACGTGACTCTCCCACAGAATACAGAATAAAGTACTTAACGGGATCTGGTATAACACCATTCTCGAAAGAAACTGCCACGGCACCATACCCAAAGAATTTTGATTTGGCCGACCTCCCAAAGTATGACGGGACTCAGGATCCGCGTAATCACCTCGAGGCATTTGAGATGCTCATGTGGGTTCGATCGATCAAGGGACCGATTATACTGCAGCTCTTCTCGGCGACATTGACCGGACCGGCGCAAAAATGGTTGAATTCCTTGCCAAATAATTCAGTGCGCAACTTTGAAGACCTGGGAAGAAAATTCGAACTAAACTTTGCAACCAGCAAAAAACACCCGAAGTCTCAATTCACCTTAAGCAGAATAAGGCAGAAAAAGGGGGAGACGTTGCAAAAGTATTTAAACCGGTTCAAAGATGAAGCTCTGCAAGTACGCTCGCTCCCTGAAGAGGTCCATGTCCATTGCCTGGTTAACGGCCTGGACCCATCGTCACGATTGGCCAAAAGTGTGTGTAAGAACCGAGTTTACACCTTGACCGAGTTCTACACCCGAGCGAAGCAGTATCTGGACATAGAACAGATGGAAATAGCCAAAGCCGTAGAGCCTGAGATAAGGAAGAACGCCTCCTCAGACAAACGGAAAGAGGACTCCCGGAAGCGGAATCGAGACAGAGAATCCCGAGCAAAAAGGCCGGAAGGGTGGATGAAGTATGACAGCTACGCCCCCCTCAACGTATCTTGGGCGCAGCTTTGGAAAGAAGTGGCCCAGACCGAGATGAGGAAATTCGGAAAGCCGAGGTCACTCCGAAGCCGGCCAACAACAAACCAGTCAAAATTTTGCGCGTTTCATGATGGGTCGGGGCACACTACGGATGAATGCTACGAACTCCGGGATGCCATAGAAAAATTCGTAAGAAAGGGGAAGTTACACCAGTACTTGATCAAAACTCAAGGGAGAAAAAATGGCAAATGTAACCATAGTGGCCGAAGCCGAAGCCCAGGCCGTAGCCTGGCTAAGGACCCAAGAAAAGAGGAGAAGAAATGGAAGTCCAATTCCGATGACGAGTACCCAGAGGCTCAATTCCATTGCAACGGAATTAGCAGAGGTTTTGGAGGGGGCGGAGATACGATATGCCAACGTAAGAAATACTTGAGAGAAGTGCTTTCGATTAAAGACTTCCCAAAATTCAAGAAAAATCCAGTAAAACTGGTACCACCACCGTTGGTTTTCACCAACGAAGAACTAAATGACGTAGCACCGGGACACCAGGACGGATTGGTCATCACAGGAACCCTATTAAACTGCCAGGTCAAGAGGATTTTCGTGGATGCTTGGAGCTCGGCCGACATTATCAGCTGGGATGCGTATAAGAGAATGCATATGGACAATGAAGACCTGAAGCCATGCAAGACAACCCTTATAGGGTTCAACGGAGAGCGTTCATTTCCCAAAGGTTACATCGACCTTCGATTGACATTAGGAACTAAGGAGGCATTCAAAGCAGAGCAGGTAAGATTCATTGTCGCTAATTTCTGTTCCCCCTACAATGTAATATTGGGTAGGCCGACTATCCACAGTTGGGACATGTTCGTATCCACGAACCACCAGAAACTCAAGATGATTAACAATAAGAACCAAATAGTGGTGATATCTGGTGACCAGAAGGAATCCCAGCAATGTTACTTCGAGACCTTCCGAGTCGGAGAAGAAGGGCCCTCATCTCCACCTCGACTCGATAAGAGTGACATTCCATCCGATGTGGGGCCCAGGCGACTAGTCAACATGGTAGAGCTCGACCTCAGGGAGCCCGACGTCCCACGTCCAGAGCCAGAAGGAGAATTAGAGGAGTTAATCCTAGGAAGTGATCCTTCAAAGATCACGAAAATTGGAAGAGAAATGGAAGCCAACTTGAAGGCCCGATTGATACAATTCCTGAGGACCAATCAAGACATCTTTGCCTGGACGTCTGCCGAGATACCAGGAATCAACCCGCATTTCTGTTGCCACAAATTGGCTATCTGGCCGGACTCGAAGCCGGTAGCGCAGAAGAAGAGAAATATCGCAGCCGATAGACAGAAGGCTCTCTAGAGTCATGTTGCTGAGCTCTTGGCGGCTGGATTCATAAGAGAAGTACAGTACACCACATGGCTTTCCAACATGGTCATGGTATTAAAACCAAGTGGCAAATGGAGGGTGTGCATGGATTACACCAGCCTGAACAAGGTATGCCCTAAAGATTCCTACCCAATGTCTAATATAGACCAGTTGGTCGACAACTCGGCTGGTTTTTAGTTGCTATCATTCATGGACGCCTACTCCGGCTATAATCAAATAGCTATGCATCCGGACGACCAGGAGAAGACCGCATTCATGACCGACAAGGCTAATACTGTTGTAACGTTATGGCTTTCGAGTTAAAGAATGCCGGAGCCACATATCAACGGATGATGAACATAGTTTTCGAAGATCAGATCGGACGAAATATAGAAGTCTACATTGACGACATGATAGTGAAGTCGAAGCACCCAGAAGACCACATCCGAGATCTGGAGCAGACGTTCGAGAAGTTAAGAGCGCATCGGATCAGATTGAACCCGGCCAAATGTGCGTTTGGAGTTCCGGCCGGGAAGTTCCTGGGTTTTATGCTAACCAACAAAGGAATCAAGGCCAATCCTGATAAATGCAAGGCCATGCTAGACATGCAGGCACCTAGGAATAAGAAAGAGATTCAGCAACTAACAGGCCGGCTAGCCGCCCTAACCAGATTTTTACCGAGATCCGCAGAAAAAGCATTACCTTTCTTCAGATTATTGAAAAAGGAGACTCATGGCAACTGGAACTCGGATTGCGAGGCCGCATTCAAAGAAATCAAACAGTGTTTGGCAACCCCTCCGGTCCTAACAAAGCCAGATCCAGGTGAAACCTTGTTCTTATACTTATCGATAGGAGACGAGGCTGTGAGTGCCACCTTGGTAAGAGACACCGAGGCTGGACAAGCACCAATCTACTTTGTAAGCAAGGCCCTGCAAACCTCGAAGCTCCGATACCAAAAGCTTGAAAAGGTGGCCTTCGCTTTACTCACGACGGCAAGAAGACTTCAACCATACTTTCAAGGACATCGGATCATCGTCCGAACCAGCCAACCAATACGCCAGGTGTTACATAAACCAGATCTAGCCGGTAGAATGACTAGCTGGGCAATCGAGTTATCTGAGTTTGATATCACCTTCGAAGCTCGAAAAGCCATCAAGTCAAAGGCGTTGGCAGACTTCGTCAGGGAACTCACCCCGGCAGTAACACCTGACCTCGGCCAAGACAAAATGCGGAATGTCTATGTAGATGGATCTTCCAATACGAAGGGCAGTGGAGCCGGAGTGATCGTCAAGAGTCCAGAAGGAGTGGCGACGGAATGCTCCCTACAGTTAAAGTTCCCAACGTCGAACAACCAGGCCGAGTATGAAGCTTTACTGGCCGGATTGTTACAAGCCAAAGAAAACGAGGCATTACGAGTCAAGATTTTCACCGACTCACAGCTCGTTGCTGCACAAATTGAAGGATCATACCAGGCAAAAGGTCCACTCTTGGCTAAATATCTTAACAAGGCCAAGGAAGTTATGGCAGACTTCGAAGAGGTAACAGTTACCCACATTCCCAGGAAAGAAAACGCCAGGGCAGACATTCTCTCCAAATTGCAAGTACTAGAGGACCGAGCAGCCATAGGACCGTGATCCAGCAAAACCTTACTGAACCAAGCTGTGTCATGACTATCTCGGGAGGGACGGATTGGAGGAAATCGATCGAGGATTACCTAGAACGAGGAATCATCCCAACGGATTCCACCGAAGCAAAGAAATTGATCCGAGATTTTGTAGTCTACACCATGGTCGACGATCAACTCTACCGAAAAGGATTGCACTCTCCAATGATGCAGTGCCTGGGTACATCTGAGGTCGAGTACGTGTTGGCAGAAATACATGAAGGCGCCAATGGCCACCACATGGGAGGTAAAGCACTTGCCAGGAAGGCTTTACGAGCGGGATACTACTGGCCAACCATGTCGGCCAATGCTAAAGAGGCCGTCATGCGATGCGACAGCTGTCAGAAGCATGCCCGGATCATTTGGCCCCCGCCGTCTGAACTGAAAGGCATCTCTGCTCCGTGGCCTTTCTACAAATGGGGTATGGGCATTCTCGGACCATTCAAGACAGCCCCAGGACAATTCAGGTCGCTCATCGTAGCGGTGGATTATTTTACTAAGTGGATTGAGGTAGAGCCCTTGACGACGATTACCTCGGCCAGGATAATGAGATTCTTTCGCCATAACATTGTGTCTCGATTTGGAGTACCAGCCGAAATCGTGACAGACAACGGGACGCAGTTTATGGACCAGAGGTTTCAGACCTTGATGACGAACTTAGACGTGACGCATCACTTCACCTCGGTCGAACACCCACAGTCTAGCCGCCAAACAGCTTCTCGCGGCAAAGTATAATCGGAAGGTCCGACCCCGGTCGTTTAACCGAGGCAACCTCGTACTCCGACGAGCCGACATCGGTAATAAGAACGCCCGAGACGGAAAGCTGGCTGCGAATTGGGAAGGTCCCTACAAGGTTAAAGAGAAACTGGGCGACGGAGCCTATATACTCGAAACCCTGACTAGGAAACCTGTGAAGAGAACTTGGAATGCCGACAAGCTAAAAATCTACCATAGCTAGATCTCGACTAGGAATGCACAACAGCGCCAGACACATGCTGTTTGAAGTTTGGTTATTTCTTAATTTCAGTATTTTCATTTAAGAGTTTATGTTTTTATTATTGCATTGAACTATTTGTTAGCTCTTCAGAGCAGTTTATTTTAATGAAGGATCCCTCGGCGAAAATTCACAAACGTACACAGATGATCGCTTAAGCATTACACCGAGGTCTTTAAACTCGGTTATAAATACAACACATCTAGATGAACTAAACACCGGGTCTAACGGGCCCAGGTCCAAAGCTCAGCAAGATCATCATTTATTGGCCTTTTACGGAATTGACATGTCAACGCTCAACCCGATTTAAGCTTTCAAATTGTCATTCCAACCCTGATCAGGTCAAAATGTTTAGGCGGTGCGTTACGGACACCTCGGCTAAGCATGTGACAGTTCGCCCTTATCTCGGTTACAATAAATCCCGGCCAACGGGGTTGGCACCTGGTAGTGCGGTTAAAGTAAAACATCCTACGCGGTGAAGAGTTAACCCGGGGAGGTTTGAACAGACAACTCTGCCATTGATTCCCAGACTTAGAATCTGGTAGAATCCCCAAACTAGCACCCATTGCGGTCGATAAATTCCTAACAACGATTGGAATTCTAAAAACCATACGACAATCGATGAAAAAATTAAATTAAAGACTGTCAAATAGTTTATACAACCGGCACAAACACCGGGGAAACTCAAAGTCAAAGCAGGCACAGAGGCCTCAATCAAAACAAAAGCAAAACTAAGGACTCCGGCTCCTAGCTTGGGGGCGCAGCATCGTCAGAGGGCACCATCTCGGTGGAATGAGCAGCCTCGGAAACTCCTAGTCCAGCCTCAGTATGATGACCTTCCTCGCCTTGATGCTCCTCGAGCTCCTCGTCCTCCAAAGATAAGGAGCCACCATCGGGCATCGGCGGCGGTGGAACAAGAACACCGTCCTTCATATAAGCCCGGTAGTCATACCCGGCAAGGTTTAATATAAGGGTCGGGTTCAAATACTGGATTTGCGTCAAAGCCATATTGAAGCAGTCACGAGCTGTCTCCTTCAACGAGTCGGTGGTGTCCAAATAGGCCTCCTGCTCCGCAACAAAAGCATCTTTAATCGAGCTCACCTCGGAGGCTAGGTCGTCCCGCTGTTTCTGTAATGATTTCACAGTATCTAGGCTTTCAGCAATAGCCTTTTGCAGACGGGTGCACTCGAAGTTCGTCGTCTCCAACGCCTTTCTAACGATCAAAAGCTCTTTGGTTGCTTTCCCCGCAGTGGCCTGGGCAACATCTCGCTCCCTCACTAGGGTGTCCATCTGTGCCTCGGCCTCTTCCAATGCTTTCTTCTTGGTATCGGCCTCCCCCTGTGTCAGCTTCAAACGACAAATCTCAGCCTCGGCCAGAACATGCTTTGCCTTCAGATGGAGCAGCGCCTGATGTAGCCCAATGGATTTACATAGGAATTTTTGGGCATCATGCACGATCGTCTCATTTATGGCCGACAGGGCTTGGCCGTTCATGAACTGGCGAGGGGGAAAAAGGCGACGTCAAGTTATTCTGTGACTCCTTTATCCCACTCCAGCCCACAAGGAATTTTCTGAACCGGGGGAGGGCGGACTGGAGCTAAGGGAGGTGAAAGAGGAGGGGCAGCTTTGGATCCAGATGTAGGAGAAGAAACTACAATGGGCCCGGATGACGTAGCATCTGTCCCTTTAGTCTAGGGACAACTACCCCAGCTGGTGACCCGGTTGCAGCAGAGCAAGTAGGGCCGGTGCTATCGAGGCCTTCGTCTTCTTGGCCCTTGAGGAACCGGAAGCCGTCTTTGTCTTATCTACCTCGGCCCTCGAGGAACCACGCTTCCGGCTCGCCCGGCTAGTGGCGTGTACAGTCGAGTTCACCCGAGACAAATAACTGGGAAGCTCCGACATATCTCGAGCTGGAAAGACAAAGCAGAAGAGTTAGAATTCAAGATGCGATCGGAGTAAAATAATGCATGATAAACATATGTGTAAGGTAAAGGATTCTATAGGCTGGTGAACCATACAACTGAAGGCACCGGTTTGGACCCCTCCCCGATAATAAACCAGGCCGCACTCTGAGTGCCATATTTCTCCACATATTGAGACAGCCGTTCTATGGACAAGACAGTCTCCGGTAGAACATCGCCGGATGCATTCTGGTACGACATAGAGGGTATTTTTTGTTGTTCCTCATTCCAATAGAGGGGGAACCGCCACTCTACGTCTTGAGCCTCGACCCCTTGTAAAAACCAAGGCTGTTCGCCAGGTTTCACCGTAACTTTGAAGAAGGCATTTTTAAAATGCTTGAAGGAGTCAGAGAAGGCGGTCATCAACTTCCTATCCGGATCGCCGCGAAGAGAAGTCAACCCTTTTAGCTTCTCGTCTTCCTTCGATGAGCGGGGGGAGTAAAGGGACAGAAATAATTAAAAAATAAGGCGGCTGTACATAGAATGGGAACCGGGAAGGAGGCACACAAGCGTTCGAAGGCCACCAAATAAGCCCATCCGTTGGGGTGAAGCTGCGAGGGGGCAAAGTTCATATGTGTCAGGGCCTCCACCTGAAACTCGTTAAACGGGAAACGAACACTGACCCGAGTTAGGCAGTCGCGGTAGAAGAAGAAGAAGTTTGGGTGCCCTATTCCACGCTCGGAGCAAATGGGCTCTTCGGCACTAGGGGCACTGACGACACACCCATCCAAGTCCGATAGTTTCAATCGGGCAATGTCGACCTCGGACATCAGGGAACGAGTGTTCAGAACCTCGTGCGCCACCCAGTCATACTTCTTACACAAAGCCTCGGGAGGACTAGAAGAGTTCGACTCCCCGATTTTGGGCGAGTTGCTGGGAGGAGTGGATGTCAAAGCCATTTACCTATAAGCAAAATGAAAAATACTAAAATCAGCAAGAGTAGGATTACCTGACTGCAATATATTGGCATGTGGAAAAACAAGCAGACTCGGGGGACTAGGACTGCTAGAAGAAGGATGCGAAGGAGCCAAATGACGGCAAGAACCTAAGATTGAGGAAGCCCGGGAATATTGGCCCTGGGCAATAAGGAAGGAGTTTTCGGCAAGACAATCCCAGCAGGGGCCAAGGTAACCCAGAGGAAGGGCATCTGAACTCCGGTCTAGGGGAGCCTCATAGAATTTAAGGGATTGAGCGGAGAACGCATCGGCCTCGGCACGAGCCCCGGTACTCTGTCCAGTACAGTTCAACTGAACGCTGGGAGCAGCATCTGACCAAGCACAAACCGACGTTTGATTCAGAACCCGAGCAAAAGCAGATCGAGACCCGGATGTGTCGAGCAGACCCTCCCCTTAATACGGTAGCCAACCTTTCCTCCTCCGGAAGTTCAGTACCAAGAATCCAATAGGAGGCACGGGGAAAACGGGCACGCAAGGCTTCCTCTTCCTCATGGGTTAATTGTGGGTTTGAAGGGGGTAAGCGATTACTCCTGTCCATCACCAAAGAATAGAAACCTAGAAAGGCACAAAAGGGTGTGTGAAGGAGGAGAAATAAGGGGAAGGATCGGCAAAGGTATGTCGGGGTTACAAGGCAGACAGAAAAGGGGGTTTGATCTTAGAAACTGATTCAGAAGCTACCAAGGAAGTCTACCCAGAAAATCGCAACAACAGAAAATAATCGATAAAACGAACGAAAACCAGAAAGTTACACCAGCCAAGAAGCAGGAGAAGGCAATATACCTGAAGTAGTGGAGAATGAGCGAGCAACAAGTAAAGTTGTAATGGCGTCGGAGCAGGCGACGGCGGAGAATGATGAAAATAACAGAGAGCACGAAAACTAGGAAGTGATAGCGAAAGCATCAAAGTGAAGAAAATGGAGGGAAATATGAAAGTAATAGGCCTACACACGGAGCGTCGGGGCGGAAGCGTCTTTTCACCCTGACCAAGAAGGTGGCGTATCGCATGTACGGGAAGCATTAATTGCGCACGAGGATTGGTGCGTGGCATGGCACGGCGGTTGCAGGTTCTCGCCAATACTAAGTCGTCAGGTGTCATTGGGCAATGATGGCGAATGCAGAAAGACCTTCGCCTTGGAAAGGCTGAAGCCATCAGAAACCAACATGGATAGCTGAGACTACCTCGGCAAGAAACATACATCTCGGCCGTGGACAAATACGTCATGGGAAGATAGCCTCGGCGCACGGGCCCGAAGATGCTACCACGGTTCCTAGAGTTTCCATTTCAAATTCTCGTATGGGTAACCGAGCTCGGCCAGTAAAGCCGACAGGGGGCATAATACATCTCGTCAACTCGAAGCGCCCGACCTACGGAGCTGGGGGGCAACTGTTACGGACCTACATAAGGCCCATATCCAATATGCGGCCCAAACTGAGGACATATCATATACCAAGTCTCACCTACAATACCGGGAGATCCAACATTATAGGAGCATCTATTGGATATACGTGCGATACTCGCACCTAAGATCTCGGTCGAAGTCGTTACCCCATCCTTGGAAACCTCTATAAATAGAGAGACCTGATACTAAAGTGCATACGTTTTAACTACTACTCTTTACATTAAGTCTCACTGTGCACACACACCACCCCCTATATCTTGTACAATGACCCTAGGCTCCCTTGAATATCTAATCCATAGGTATTTAGGTCGAGCCCAACAATCCAATATCAAAGCATCAGCCCTAGGCTGGACACCTGTGTTCTATATTATTATTATTATTATTATTATTATTTTTATTAGATTATAATGAATTTAAAAGATTTTTTTTGGACGAATGAACTGATTTCAGGGGTGTCGTATCCTTTTTCGGCCCTTCTTCAATTAGAAACCGGTGTGCAATTCTTGATCTCATGGAAGCAAACAATTACACAAGTCTGATCTCAAATCAGAAAAGATTGCAAGTTTTGGTGAGCTCAATTGCTTTTTCTGACAAGAAAATTTGAAAAATAAGTATGAAAGCATTAAAATCCAAAGCATTCATTGGTCACAACAATATGAATATGATAGGTCAATTTTAATTTGTTTGAATACTCTTTCATGCTCTCTTTCACACTATGCAATTACTATTTTACGTAACTAAATGATAAACGTTGAAGGCAAAATAAAAAATAAATTAAATGATAAAGGATCATAAATTAATTTCTTAACTTTATGTACCATTAATTTTCCCTCATTTATATGTTTCTTAACCGCATACAGACAACTACATTGGAAAGTTACTAATGTCATTTTTATTAGGACTGTAAATAACTGATTCCCCATGTTTTCTGCATATAAAAAAAATGTATTTTTCAATTAAAATAAGTGACACTTGTGTAGTTGTGTTCTCATTTTAATTACGGAATGCTTTTAAGATTAAGTAACATAGAACACATCGAAGTATCTTTTTTAGGACACTTATTATTATTTTGAACTAATTTTTTGAGTGTTACTAAAAAAATTCTCTAAGGAGCGAATTCACTTAGATTCAACCTCCGCTGAGCTTCTGGGTCTGAGCTTCTCTGTGTTCGAGCTTCTGAGTCGTGCCGATGGACGACGGAGGTGAGTGGCGATAATGGAAGGAGGCCGCTTGATGAATCTTCGGCACTTCCTTGTCTCTGTTTGGCTGTCTTGCTAGGTCACAAAAGAGCAAGGAGGAGTAGAGTGAGCGGCCGCATCGAGGAAGACATAGAAGAGGGGGAAATCAAAAAATCAAGGGGGGCACTTCTCACATACGTGGATCCGCCTCTGGACGTCAAAGCAAATTGCCATTCATCTATTGTTTGACAAACAAATTAGGATCCATTCACAAAGTTGTACAAATTAAACTCATAATAAGCGTGTAAACTTGAATCATAAATTCGTAAGGATTTACTTTTATCAATAAATATGTATTAATAGTGTATAACTAAATAATTCAAGTATAAAAAATTATAACAATTTGATTTAAATATATTTTAAATCCAAATGATTAAAATTAAATCCAAATTATGATCCATTTACTTGGAGCGAAAGTTGTCAAACTCATGAGTTTAAGCAAAACTGTAAACTTGAATTGTAAATTTGTAAGGATTTACTTTTATTAATAAATATGTATTAATGGTGTATAATTAAATAATTCAAATATAAAAAATTACAACAATTTGATTTAAATATATTTTAAATCCAAATAATTAAATTAAATCGATCAACATTCATAATTAATCACACTTAACAAAAAATTTCTATAAAATTCATATATAAAGTCACTTAACATGATCAAATTGAAAAAGTTAGCACAACTTTAAGTGTGAGTTACACAATTTATAAGTTAGATATGTAAAAATGATAAATGCAGTATGTGAACTCATGAGTTTAACCGTGTTTACAATAAGAATGAGTTTAAAAATGAATCATCAACATATGATTTTGTAAGCTAGGAATATAAAAAGATAAAATATGAGAGTCAACTCACAAATTTGACAACAATATTTTGAGTCAATAGATTCTCTTTGACATAAAGAAACACAAGACATAAAATCGTAAGTTCTGCTAAGCCCAGACATTAAATAATGCCCAAATATTAATAATCTATCATCAAATAATGACAAAAAAAAAAAAAAAAACTTAATTTCAATGAAAAGTGAACATGGCTGTGTTTTTCAGCTACTGTAGGATTTAATTAGAATAGATGTTGCAATGGATAAAGTGATCTAGAGTATAATATATTTAAATAAATATTGTTCTCCATATATTATTTAATTTAAAATATATTATATTACTATGTCTAAATATACTATATTATACTCTAGCCATCTCCAAAGCTTTGAAATTCTGTGAACTAAAATCTTCAAGGAACAGGGCAAGATGTCACTACTTGGGCAAGGGAAGCTCGCCCTACCTAGCCCACCTTTGCCCAGCTCGAAAATGGTTAGGGCTTTTATTAGGCAAGGCTGGGCATTGGGTTGCAAAATGCAGCTGTTCATTCTTCGGGCTGGGCATCGAGCAGGGGTCTCGCCCTGCCCAGCCTTGCCCATGCCTACCCCTACCGTCTATTACCCTCAGGCACCTAAGAGTTTGGTTGCCTCCCCCAACGTCTTGACCAACTCCAAGATTGAACCCCCTCCCTTTGGTGAGAGTGTCCAACCCCTTTGCCAGTTGATCCCAAGGACCAGGGTTCTTTATACTTAGTTGATAGCAACTTATTTTCCATATTAAGTATGAACGATTTTGGGAAACAAATTTTCCATTGAATTATCAAATTACCTTAACAAAAATCTCCTTCTATTGAGCCCATGATACTGAACAGAGGAGGCCCGCATCGTCTTTTGACAACAAAAAAAATTAGAGAACGGTGAATGTAATAAGCAATCAAACCTAAATCCATCACGCGGCCCAAATTGTGGCCCCAAACGACTTTTAGAGCCATCAAGGGTTCATTTGAAGATGATTCTCTTCTCATCTTCTCTCATCAGCCCATCTGGACCGTTGATTGAGGAGATGAGAGAAAAGTTAAAGTAGTATTGTGATTGATTGGACTGATATGATTTAAAGATCACAGGGATAATGAGAAAAGAATTATGAGAGAAACCCAACTGGGGTTCATCTCATCTGCTTGGTCCATCCTTAATAACTTTATACTTTTTTATTTTTTTAAATTATTTTAATGGGTCAATAATCTAAAATAAAGACAATATTTAAACTAATATTTTTTAAGATTAAAATTAATCCTCACTTTAAAAATGAATAGAACAGTTTACCAACAAAAGCCTAACACTTATTAGATGACTGGGTTACTTAAACATGATGTCTCTAGTTTAAACTAGGCCGCGTGTGTGCATGAAAAATGCTTTGTTAGGAGAGGCAAAACACAATTCAGTTACCTCTACATCTTGAGAGGATTAGTTTCTAGCTATTAGCTAGGGATACCGCCTAGATTTTAACCCCAAAAAAAACATTTTCTTTAAAAAAAATGAAAAATGAAAGAAAAATGTTTTGGTGTGAATATGTCTAACAGATTCTTGAAAGTAGGCATGGCAATAGACTAGGTCATGCTAGACTTTGGCTAAATAGGCCTGAGCCTACAATTGGGGGCAAAAGGCTGAGCCTGAATTCAAGCCTTTTTCTAGGCTCAGGCCTGAGCCTTCATAAGGCCTGGTCGAGCCTGAAGCCTTTTTAAAGGCCTACTTATAATGTAGGCCTTTAAAAATGCCTCATATTACAAGCCTTGGAGGCCATAAATAGGCTTTATATACTTAAGCCTATCAAAACTTATATAAATGTATCTTGAAATTATAATATAAGAATAAAAAATAAAAAATATTATCTTATTTATATGATATAAATATAATTATATTTATTTAATATTTAAATAGGCCAGGCCTGAAGGCCTACAGGTTAGGCCTTAACAAAATAGGCATGGCCTATTTACATATTCAGGCCTTTAAATAGGCCTTGGCCTAGCCTTTTTAACAAACAAAGTGGCTTGACCAGGCCCTAAATAAGCCAGTTGTAGGCCGCTGATAGGGGCCCTGACCTATTCCCACCCCCACTTGAAAGTAAGTCCCATTTAGTGGAAATCTCTCATTCGTTACTATTCAACAAAGTACCTATCCGGTTATAATGGATTGTTATTGAATTGTTATTATTAAAATTATAATTCAAGCCATGTAGTATCTAACTTACCAAAATAGTTTCTTATACTATCTATTAGTTAAAATAATAATTATTTTTTTTTTTTATTATTATTATTATATATTAATATATTGTAGAAATATATTATAATATATATATATATATATATATATATATTAGAAACGTGGTCGGCTAGTTAAAAGGGGGTAATAAAATTCACCCCCAACTACCCCACATTTCACCTCAACCGCCCCCCAATTTCACCCAATTACCCCCTCCTCAACCACTATAAATACGCACATTTGGCTATGTATTCGGCGAGAAACCGAGTGTTAGAAAAATAAAGAGAGGAGAGAAAGAAGGAGAGAGAGAAAGCGTAGAGATAATTATTTGGGGAGACCGGTAGTAACTTTTTGGGATTACTTGGGAATTAGCGAGTAACAGGTAACTCTGAATATTCTTCCATATACTTGTGAAGTGTGTATGATTATAAATTATATTTTTATAAACTGATTTATATGTATATGTATTATAATATTATTATTATGAAAACTGAATATTACAGTTTTGTGCCCATGAAAATTACAGTTTGTGCCCAACAAAAATTACGGTTTTGCTCCCGAATTTTAGAAAGGACAGTCAAGTCATGAATTTAAAAATGACAGTTTAGTCATTCGAATTTCAAGAATGACAGATTGGTCTGATGAGGTTGTATGAGATGTTTGGTTTACTTTTTTATGATATATAAATGGAAATGTGTTTTAATATACTTTATTTTATTGATATAATTATCATGGCGGTTGTATGTGTGATGGGTTGGAGTAAGGAGGAATTTAAATGATAAGATTTATTTATGTCACCACTCAGTGCACAGTGAATGATACTTGTCAGGGCCCATCTTCCATGTTTTCCTCTGGCCGGGATCACATTGGAGTTGTGGAACACGTGACACCTCCTTAGTTGTTATTTTTAAGGAAGGGAGTCATAGTCCATACTTAAGCTCTATACCTTTGGCCAAGTGTATCTTAGGTTTTGGTGAGCTTGGAACCATCCAGTCAAATGAATGAGTTTCTATCGGACTATATGTTAGCCTATGACTCCAGTCAGCGGTACAAGGGTGGATGGTGATATAAGGGAGGCTGCATATTGATATTGTATAATTGTATAGTTCACATTCTGACATAATGATGATTACTTTTACAAAATAATTTTGTATGAGAAATAAGTTAGATATGATTAGTTTTGATGATGTCTTATATAGATGTCATTATTAAAAGCAAAAAGATTGAGTAATATAGTTATCTCCTACATTGACTAACTGCTATATTTAATGTAAATTAATCCAAGTTGAATTATAGAGATTAATCAAGAAGGAGATATTGAAGAAGATTAATCCCAAGTTAAATGATAAAGAATGATCAAAGTTGGGAGATGGAAGAAGGAAGAACTTGCTGAATGGAATGAAGATATCATTATTCAAGTTCTAAGATTGATTCTGGAAGTCTCCACGATCAAATGGAAATTAGAATGACCCAATTTGGAGTTAAAGTCAGCAAAAATTAGCTTCTGGATGAACAAACTTGAGTCTCCAAGTATTAACCTCGAGTTTACTACCTTGCTGCAGTAATTTGCCTATCTGATATGAACAAACTCGAGTTTAAGACTCCAAACTCGAGTTTAGGACTTCAAACTCGAGACAACCATCACAAACTCGACTCAATAAGTGTCTTCAGCATTTAAAGGCGTCTCTCGGACAAGACAAACTCGAGTTTATAAGTGCAACCTCGAGTTTATAGCGGTCATCGCACTTCACTCAACTCGTTTCGTGACATTTGATAATTCAATGATATCTCTCCAACCAGAAGTCTGATTGAGGTGAAACTAATTTTGTATGAAACTAGACTCCCAATGCATCATTTAGATATACAATTCAAACCCAAAGGAGTTTAGATCAAGGAGCTATGAATTGTGGAAGTTGACAGAGAAATCCACGCCACACAGCAAACCAAGCTTCAATGTTTTGAGTGTAACTCACAATCTACAAAATCCAATTGAGCTGATATCGGTGGCATATGAAATTAGACTCAAAGGGATTTCCATCAAGCTTTGAATGAACCAAAATGGAATTCAGACCAGGGAGATATGGCCTTAGGAAGTTGACGAAGTTGCAAACTCGAGCCAGGCCAAGTCAGAAGCAACTAAGTCATAGTACAACGTGCAAACTCGAGTTTATTAGTTACAAACTCGAGCTCGAGAGAACCAGAGAAGAAATGAACATTTGGAGAAAGCCAAACTCGAGCCTATAAGTGAACAAACTCGAGTTTAGCTCAAACAGAGAGCAAGCAGGTCCTTAAGAACACCCAAACTCGAGTCTATAAGTTGCAAACTCGAGTTTGCAGGTTACAAAGAGCAAACATTGGTTTTGAAGAGAACCAAACTCAAGTCTATTAGTTGGAAACTTGAGTTTAGACAAGACAGAGAGCATCTGAGCTATTCAAGACAAAACCAAACTTGAGTTTTGAGAAACAAAACTCGAGTTTTCATCGTTGGATCTGAAATTCAAATTTGACGATTTTATAAAACCTTCTTGTTTGATCTTAATACTTCCTATCATTATTCTCTAATGTTCCTAGATAAGTTTAACCACTTTGTTAGTGATATGAATTAGAGAATGTTTATTGAAGGTCTAAAGCAAAAGCAAAAAGTGATGTCAGCACATTAAATGCAAAACCTAGAAAGTTGCATACTTTTGGGTAATCTGTCTGCACACGCTTTGCAAAGGATTAAAGAATGTTTTCCACATCCAGCAGCTGCTACTCCAATGGATTAATTTGCAAGAAGTCAACTCTGAACTTCTGCACAGCTGGATTAAGTGGAGATTAGAGAGAGAAGAAGATCAAAGCTTAACCAGAACCTTGTCTAATGAAGGCAACGGTTATATTGAAGATTACAACGGTCATATATTGATCTCTACCTATAAAAGAAGATAGATTCAAGACAGAAAAGATAGAGACACAAGCTTACAACTTCAACATGCTAATACTCTGATCCTCACATCATTTACTCTCTGTTTTTTATGTTTAGACATCTTAGAGAGTGAAGTGATTTGTATTGTTCTTCAGTGTTTATTCATTCACCTCTGAAAGAGAAGATTTATTGTAATCATTCTATCATTCTATCTAAGAGATACTCAAGATTAGGTGATCTTGAGTGGAAAACACATTGTGTTGATTACAGCATGTAAGGAAATGAATCTTAGTGGGAGGATTACTTCGAGTACAGAGTGTATAATCAAGCGGTGTATTGATTACATTTTGTAAGGGGGAGTGAATCCTAGTGAGAGGATTACTCCAAGTACAGAACATGTAATCAAGTTGAAAGAAGATAGTGGATTGAAAATCTCAAGCGGAGCTTGGGGACTGGACGTAGGTCAAGGATTGGGCCGAACCAGTATAAATCAGTTTGCACATTCTCTTCCTTTATCTCTTACATTTCCAGTATATATATCTGAATGTCCATACATGTTTGAATGACTAACTATTGCTTTATCAATTATCATTGTCATTCAAACTGCTTTCAATAAGTTGCAAAAAGATTTTCAAAGTTCCTAAAATTTTATCAAATACCCAATTCGCCCCCTTTTGGGTGATAGCCAGGTCTTTCAATTATGATATATATATATATATATATAATCAACTCGTGCTTTTTGTCATATATAATTTGCTTGTGTACGGTAGAAACTTTCAGTAATTACTGAGACATGAAATATTATCCTATATTAACATTTTTTTTAGGTGAACATTCTAATAGGGAGCAAGGGAAAGCACCTATGGAGTGAGCTTTGAAGGCTCTTTTGTACTCCTGTAGCTTATGTTATGTTATTTTTATTTGCCATGATCTTAGGACTTCCGCATTGTATTTTAACTCTGAAATATTTTAGAAACTTATTTTGACTTTGTATTATGAATTTTATTTGAAATTGTTATGTAATTTAATAGTTTGGATATTGATCATCCCTGTTGGAGGTATTTCAAATATTTTGGCTAAGTTTTTGGGTGTTACATGCTTTCTTCCGTAATCTTATTGCAAGAGAAGCCATTGTTGTTTAAGCAACAACTCTGGTTTTGAGCTGCTTCACATGGTTTTTCTTTTAGCTCTCCTAATTTTATCCAAATCAATGAAATAAACTTTCACAAACCAATTGGGGGTAAAATACACATACATTCCATACTTTAACTACTATGCATATTTGATTTTTTTTTTTCCCACAACATTACACCTTGTATCCACATGACGCGAAGATAGTTGGAAGGATCATCAAGTTCTCTCTTTGAGAACTACAAATAAAAACTAAAGATTACGTAGAGATAACTTATATGACAAACTTTACTTTTGTTCCCAAAAAAAAGGCTTGCTTACTTCTTTTAAGAGAATGTGTGTATCAGGTGTTGGAAATTATGCCCTAAGGGCAAGTCATTGTTCTCCATTTAGCTATCATTTCATTCGCATGTTTATAGTGATAACTGAATCCTTGGATATATCTTATAAATTATCCTAAATGTCCCTGGTCAGTCATCTACGTGGGAGCGAGGATGAAATAAGACCAGTATGACTTTGACAAGTTATGGAGATACGAATCAAAGTTATAGGCACTTGTAAGAGTACAAGGTCTTTGGATCGACCCACTATGAGAGAGAGCCGCATGATTTAGTTATAAGCTTATCTCATGTATAATCGCGTCACAACGCCCTTTGACCTGAGATCATCATGGATTCCTACATGATGAGTCATTGATCTTTGACTTAGTCAAAAGTCACCTTTGACCGGGTGATGATAAAGGCTATGATCGGGATCAGTGGTTTTCATGCAGAGGAATGTGAATAGTCAAGATGGAATTTGTCCCTCACATTTGTAGAGAGATAATACCGGGCCCCTCGATGAGTGAGTCTGAGAAATGTATGGTCATACTACGAAGGAAAGGAGTTTCCATTATTAGACTACTCGAGAATCGAGAAAGTAATGGTCAAGAACAGGAAGTTGACATTATTCATGCCTCATCCTTGACCAAATTATCGTGTGACAAAAGGGACATGACATGGTTGTATCATAGGTAGCATTGTATCATCGATCCCCATATGAATTGGGTAGTCGCAATGTCTTGCTAAAGCCCGCTTGCGACTTGTGGGCTGGTACAAAGATTGGCCCGCCGCCAATCTCATGTGGGCCTACGGTCACACACAAGAATGCCCAACACGAGCAATAGTGTCCGGATTCATTGAATCTTAGAAATGTCTAAAATTTAATGAATACGTTTAATCTAGGGTTGATATATATATATATATATATATCATATCATATTATAATATAATATAATATAATATAAAAAAATAATAATGATATTATTTATAGATTATAATATTATTATGAATAGTATTTAATTTATTTGATAAATTAAATAACTATAATAAATTGAGATATTGTATCTCGATTTAATTTTCGAATAAAGATATAGTATCTCGATTTAATTGAATTGAGACATGGTATCTCAGATTTAATTAAATAGAAAGGTATCATATGGTATCTCAGATTTAATTAAATAGAAAGGTATCATATCTCATATTTAATTTATGAAGATCAATTAAATCTGTAGGCTCATAATTAGAATTAAATAAATATATTTGATTAGATCTGTTGGAATGATTTTAATTAATGTATTGATTTAATTCGATTCGAATTCAAGATTAATTAGATTAATTTTGAATATTTTAGTACGACTCATTAGGGTTTTAGAAACTCTATAAATAGATACTGATCTAGTCGTATTAAAAAGATGGATGAATTAGAGAAGCCGCAAGAAACTCTAGAGAGGAAAAGAGAGACACAAGGTTTGAAGCTGTTCGTGTGGATACCGGTAGAGGTAGGAGATTTCTGCTCCTGTTTGATCGAACGAGATGGGTGCTCCTGTTTGATCGAACGAGATGGCATGGCCTCATGTTTGATTGAACGAGATGGCACCACGTTCAAGACATACGACGGTAGAGACGCACGAAGCAGAAGATGCGCACCAGACTGAATTGAACGGAACACTCAACGCCACGCATAGGTACGGTTTTTCTAACGAACCTTGATGCCGTTGATAGATCCTCCGATAGGATTCGTAAAAGTTTTATAATTCCGCTGGATGTACGGATCCTAACATCAGTAAGCACATAACTGCACAAAAACAAGAATAGAATTAGAAGACTAGGTCTTTTAAAAGTCTCATCAATTAAGAAATGCAAGACTAAAATGATGAAAAACAAGAATAGAATTAGAAGACTAGGTCGTCTCATCAATTAAGAAATGCAAGACTAAAATGATGAAAATTAATGATAAATTGTAAAGCTATTGCTACAAGGGGTTGATAACTTACACCATACGCTTAGTCTTCTTTAAACGAAGCTATAATTTTCATCTAATGATAAATTTAGATGTCATATTTGAATTGTAAGCAACCACAACAACACCCCAGGTCATTTAGTTCAAAGTAATTGCCACCCTCTTTCAAATGTTCTTTATCAAGCTTTAATGTGGAAAAATATATAATCTTTATTCAGGCCTTATTTGGCCACACACTTGGATGTCATATTTAGAAGGGTTTGAATTCATTATTTCCTAAGGATTAATAAACTATATTCATATCAAAGATAGAAAATAAAATGCAGTTGGCTCATATAATAATGAAGCCAATGTTCTATTTTTATATAGGTCCTCCTATATGTATATAAATTAAAGAAAAATAGTTTTATTTTACCATTAAAACAAGTGACATCTTAAAATTAAAACAAGTCACATCTTAAAATTAAAACAAGTGTCATTTTAATCATTTTCTACACATTTTAACGTTGAACAACGGCATATGTATTGAATGACAATTGTAATGGTAATTAAACATATTCTATTTTATACGGAGTCAAGAAAAATCTAAGTATGGTAACCCCTTCGATATAGTCAAAAAAAAAATTAAAATTAATCTTCAATTCATAAACGAATACACTGCATTTTTTTTTAATAATGAAGCAATTTAAAATTAAATGATAATAATATTATAGTTTGATATATTTTTAAGGAAAATAATAATAATTTATTATTAGATTATAATGAATTTAAAAGATTTTTTTTATAGACGAAAGAACTGATTTCAGGGTTGTCGTATCCTTTTTCTGCCCTTCTTCAATTAGAAACGAGTGTGCATTTCTTGAACTCATGGAAGTAAACAATTACACAAGTCTGATCTCATATCAGAAAAGATTGCAAGTTTTGGTGAGCTCAATTGCTTTTTCTGACAAGAAAATTTGAAAAAATAAGTATGAAAGCATTAAAATCCAAAGCATTCATTGGTCACAACAATATGAATATGATAGGTCAATTTTAATTTGTTTGAATCCTCTTTCATGCTCTCTTTCACACTATGCAATTACTATTTTATGTAACTAAATGATAAAAATTGAAGGCAAAATAAAAAAATAAATTAAATGATAAAGGATCATAAATTCACTTCTTAACTTTATGTACTAGACGATTAATTTTCCCTCATTTATATGTTTCTTAACCGCATACAGACAACTACAATGGAAAGTTACTAATGTCATTTTTATTAGGACTAACTAATTCCCCATGTTTTCTGCATATAAGAAAAAAAGTATTTTTCAATTAAAATAAGTGACACTTGTGTAGTTGTGTTCTCATTTTTACTTACGGAATGGTTTTAAGATTAAGTAACATAGAACACATCGAAGTATCTTTTTTAGGACACTTATTATTATTTTGAACTAATTTTTTGAGTGTTACTAAAAAAATTCTCCAAGGAGCAAATTCTACCAAAATTGGCTAAACATATACTAATTAATGCTAATGAAAGAATGCTCTAGGAGTTAGAAGGAGCTTAATTCCTTTATATATATATATATATGCCTTGGACAACAACAATAATTTCCTTTATCTACAGCAACACTAAATCAGTAAATTGTCACGTTATTATTAACCATAATTAATTATTTTTTATGCTAAGATATGTGAGTCAAACAACAATAATCTCCTTTATCTACAGCAACAATTAATGATTTCTTTTTTTCTTTTTATAGAAATCGTCCGACGAAGAGCATTAATCCTTCTTCCAAATAACCTTCTCCATACATACCGCTAAGGATCGAACCCCCGATTAGATGTTTAAGGGAACCTCTACAAAACTAACTGAAATTCTTTGGTTAACAATTAATGATGTTAAAATTGGTTCTTATAATTTAATTTAAATAAGATTAATCAATAAACTGTTGAGAAATAAAATTGCAACAAAATTTTAGATATTAATTCGAAGTATTATATAAAATTAAATGATTAAATTTTATAGAGTTATATAACTTGATTTTTTTTTTTTTTCATTATTTAGTTTTGAAGTTACATTTTAAAAGTGATTTTCAAGATCAAAAGAGAGCTTTCCCGTAATTTTTCACTTGGAAGTTGGAAGTTTTAGTTCGGCAACGACGGTGACGACGGCGCTATATCTGAGTTTCGGAACCCAAATGGAAATGGCGAATGGGCTAAAAGCAAAATCTTCGGCGGTTCTGTACCATTATCCTTGCCCTGATGGTGCTTTTGCTGCTCTTGCCGCTCATCTGTACTTCAAAGCTACTTCTCTCCCTTCTCTCTTCTTCCCCAACACCGTTTATCGTCCCCTCAGGTTCATCGGCGCTTGACCATTCCCTCTCTTTTCTATTATCGATCTTGCGTTTGCTGAATTTTCTTCCATTTGTTAAATTATCAGAGCTGAAGATCTTCCCACGCATGAAATTAGTGATCTTTACCTTCTGGATTTCGTCGGACCTTCTGGATTTGTTCAGGAAATCTCCGCCAAAGTTGGAAAGTAGGTTTCACTTTTTATTTTATTGTCATCCTTTCAGTATATGCTTATTGGAAGACGATATTTATATTTCATTAACTTATTATGGGTTCTTATATGTAGAGTGGTCATTTTGGACCATCACAAGACTGCGCTTGAGAACTTAGGTAGCGGGAGCTTGGTTGATGAGAATTTGATTAAAGAGATTGATATGGAGAGGAGTGGGGCAACCATTGCATTTGATTACTTTAAAGAGAAGCTTCTTAGTTCAGGTGCTGATGCTAAACATCAATCGGTGGTTAAGCAATTTGAGGGTGTCCGGAAACTTTATGATTACATTGAAGATGGAGACCTTTGGAGATGGAAGCTCCAGAACAGCAAGGCTTTTAGCAGTGGTTTGAAAGATCTCAACATAGAGTTTGACGTCCGTTTAAACCCTTCCCTGTTTGATCAGGTGATTGTTTGCACATTTATTTTGTAACTTCTTCTTTGGTTGGTAACATCTAATTTAGATATTTTTAGGTTTCCTGCCATCTAATTGAACTTTTTTTTTCTGACACTAGTAGTGTTGTAGTATGTGATTGAGAATTTTAGATCGCCTTTTAGCTTCCAACTTCATGAGCTACTGTGCTTTTATTTCTTAGTTGGTATCATAGTGGAATGTTGAGATGTCAACTACATGGTATAGAACTCGAGTCTCACATCTCCCACATCTGGAGTTAGCTTTTAGGTTGTGGATTTCCAAAAAAGTTCAAATAAATTATTTTTGCACACAGTCTGGTAGGCCTGGGCTTATGATTAATGTTCAGAAGTTGTGTTTACACTAAAGATAATATGCCTACAGTCTTATTTTTAAATGAAACAATGACTTTTGTAAGATAAATAACCGGCTTAACTTCCTACAGTATACCTTTTACCTTTTCAAGGAGATTAACCCCTTTGTCCTGCAATTTCTGACCTTTTTTAATGAGATACGTATTGCTTAGGTGTAATAATTTCTTAAATATGATTACTCTGTTTTTTTTTTGCCAACAAATATGATGACTCTATTGTTGACAAATCAGTGGTGCCAATATATTCCTTCCTCTTTGTACTGTTGGCACCAATATCTGATGTACTCATATAGTTTATTTGTTTTTACTTTTTCACTTTGATCACATGAATTTTGGAATACTTGAAATAAATGATAATTTTATGGATTTTGGCAGTTGTTGTCATTGAATGTTGACTCTGTAATCAGTCAAGGCATGTCGAGCTTATCTTGCAAGCAAAAGTTAATAGATGATTGTCTCAGCCAGTCATACAAAATTGCCCTAGGCGGTGGTGCACATGGCTCATGCTTGGTATTGTTGAATTTTCCTTTTGGCATCTCTCTTTCTTTCCTTTAGAGACCCTGGTAGTTATATTTCTAACAGATTGTGGCCAGACATTAGCAATTTGTTTCATTTTAAATCATCAAACTGGACAAGGAATTGATGCATTAATACATACAATGTTCATTGCAAGCTTAAAAATTTGATCTTGATCTAATTTACTGAGTACAATGTGGTATGCTTTTACATTTTCCTTTGTATTTTAATGCATTACTAAGTATTGTTGCTTGTGTTATTTGTAGGCCGTAAATGCAGATGCTGCTCTTTCAGAACTAAGAAGTGAATTGGGAAATCAGTTAGCTGGTAAAAGCCAAAATCTGAATTTGAGGTTTGTATTGTTTCATTAAATATAAATTCTGAAGTTAACATTAAGGGGACCCACCTCCAACCAACATCCAACAATAATTGTTTTTGTTTGCTGCTATTGTCTATATTTCTGCTCAGAAAATCCTTGTTGTCATAGCATGTTGGCTATGACATGCCTCTCAATCTGGTAATTTAAGTCATATATACATGTTTAATGGGTTCTCTTGTGCAATACAGGAACAATCTGTATATTGGATGCATATTTTCTCATGAAGATCATTTATAAAATATTTGTTCCATAAAAGGCAAAAAGTTCACGACAGTCAAAGGACTGATACATGTAACATACATCTGGCTTTTGTACAGAAGGGGATATAGTATAAATATTTGTTGATTTTCCCCCTTTTTTCTGTGAAGAGGAAGAAAAAGGGTAGTTATGAGAGAAATTATGAAAGGGCACACAATAACCATCCAGTAAAAATTTCAAATATACACAAATTTGTTAGTCAGAGCCTCAAATGTTATGAGTACACTAGTAACATGATTGTAAACTTCTGATTTTCTTATTGGAGTTTGACCTAGTATAGAATCCATTGTGCAAATAAACTTCCAAATTCCCAGAAACAGAGGCCTAGAATTTATGAAGAAACAGATATGAACTTAATTTAAGAAAGTATGAAGCTGTTTTGTTAGGTTTTTAAGGGATTCTTACTTTCCTCTCAGCAATTGATAAACAAAATAGTCTCATTGAGATGTTAGATTTGTGATACGTCCTTTTCTCTTGTAGGGCTATTGGAGCTGTTGTATATAAAGTACCTGAGCTTGGAAATGACAATATGCTAAAAATAAGTCTGAGGAGTTTGGGCAATGAAGATACAACTCCCATCTCTCTGGTTGCTCCTATATCTATCATTATTGCTAAGTGCATTGTATGTGCAATTTGTAAATATTTATATCGTTTCTCGGTCTTTTATTAGGAATTTGGAGGTGGGGGACACAAAAATGCAAGCTCTTTCATGTTAAGCTCTGAGCAATTTGAGCAATGGAAGGTGTGATTAGAATTCAGAAGTGCTTCCCATATGAAGAGAGAGAACAGAGTTTACTGTTTACCCCACATGTTCTCTGTGCTGCTTCAATCTGGAACTTTCACTTTGCAAAGCTAAGTGATTGTTGAGGTGGCTTTCTGTATATGCAATTTTTGAATCTCCATTGAGTCTCAATGTTGTTGTTTATTTAAGTCCCAGTACCAATAAAACATGAATATTCCTATTTAGTCCCAGCATTATGAGATAGGTTGATGAGTCAGTTGTAAATAAACATGTTGAGGTGTTTAGGTAAGTTTCACTGAAAAGTTTCTTTTGTAGACTATTTTTAGAGTTTGTTTAGATTGATGAGAATGGAATAAAAGGTTAAGGAAAAAAATTTAACTTAGATTTTTTTGTCATTCTATTTAAATTTATTTTTATTGGAATGTATTTGGTATACAGAAGAAAGGACAAAAATGGGAGGGCGAAAAATGTATGCACTTGCTCTCACATTTTATAAGAAACACTTGGCCGAAAATATTTTTTTAAAGATGGCAAATATGTAAGATTTTAAATACCCTTGTTTAGAAGGGGAGAGGGAATAAGATAAAGAATAAGAAAAGTAGAAAAAAAAAAAAATTACGCTGGAGTCGAAGAGAGAGAATGTATGGTGGGGAGAGAGTGAGTTAATGCAATATACTAATATGAGTAATTAAATGGTAAAAATGAGAAATTAACAAAGAAGATTTAAGACATTTTTAAATATCTCTTATAAATAGAAACAAGCTATAGATGGTAGTTGTCGGAGTACTTCATTCTTTCTTAATTCTAAAGTTTTCAAGGTTTGAATTGTTTCTTCAGTCATGCGGGTAGTCCATTTATCTCATCTAAACAAAAACTTGATGTAAACTACATATTTGGTTCTGGTGATATAGGCCAAAATAAAATAAACTTAGAAGCCATGTTCAAACTTTTTCAATTGCCTTTAACTAAAGTCACCCTTAAAAATAACAAAAACAAATATTCTGGTATTTTTCTTTATTCCATAAGTAATAACACCCTGATCAATCCATAAAATTTTTTCCAGACCTTACACCAAACCATCAATCTGGGTTTAGCCACCCCTTAATGAAGATTATCACCCAAAACTCCCAAGATATACTGAACTGTTATAATAGTAATATTAGGAAAAAAAATAAATCAAACCATCTTGATCAATGAAGCATATACTAATATACAAAAAGAAGAATAGCAGAAGGACTCTTGCAAACAGATGTGTATATATTTCTCTTTTGTTTTTATGAATTTAGCTGTAGTAGTTATTTATTCCCCACCACCACCTATCTTCTGGCCTGCCAGTAATGGTCATAATTGGCACATCATTAATTTGTGAATGTAAAATGATGAAAACTTCTTCACAACTTGCCATGGCTGCATTAGAAGGATACCATGCATCATCTGTAATGAACTGCATCCATGAATCATCTTTGTCTTCCTCCTCCAAGCACGAAGATGCTCCGGCCGGATCCGGAGACATGGTTTCGCTTTCGTTGTTAGTGTTTATGGTTTGTGAGCTCTCAATTAGTGTTAAACTACTCTGCCCTTGCTCTTCAATTTCAGAGCAGATCCCATTTTTCTTGAACACACGGCACAATGCATAAGTATCCTGCAAAAGGTTAGAAAACAGATGGTTGTTTAAGTGCTAAGATCACTTGATGTGGACTTTTTTTTTTTTTTAGTATGAGTAAACTTCTATGTTAGTCCTTAAAATCATAATTGTTTGATCAACTTAGGGTTTGTTTGATTTTTTAAAAACAGTTTCATTTGGAAAACTGTTTTTAATGAGTTGTTTTTAAAAACTAAAAAAAAAAAACAGTTTTTAGTTGTTTTTATTTCTTGAGGCTGCCACTTATCCACTATCAACGCCACATTATCCATTATCAACACCACACTACTGGTGACCAACACCAAACCACAACCATCAGTGATGGAAGGTCAATCGCACGTCACTTCAAAAACATATTTTAAAATAACTAATCCAAAAATTTTTTTTTTTATTTTCAAAACTTGTTTCTAAAATCAATTTTATAAAACTGTTTTGAGAATAAAAAAAAGATAATAGAATCAAACAAAGCCTTAGTTTCTGACTTCATCCTCATGTCAAAACCTAAAACACATACTCTCTCAAATCCTTAATGTAAAACATATTTACCTAATTTGATAAAATTAAAGGAGTTAGTTAAGTTAATTAATATGAGGTGTTTTTTCTAAAATACCCTAATCATTTTCCTTAATTCCCTTAATCTCTCTTTTACTTGATTATTTTTTAAGAACATCAATAAGGGTAAATTAAGAAAAGATTGACAAATATAGGAAATAAATCTTACATTTAGGACCAAGATCAACTCCTCAAATAGATCTTACATTAAGTACCAAACAGATTATATTGTTATGAAGCATCCATATAATGTTAACCATTCAAATCAAGGACCAAATGGTCATTTTCTTTCAGGGACTAATATGATGGCACAAGCATATTGTATGGATCCAAATGATAGGTTATCCTATTGGTTACTCTTTTCTATGAGAAAAAATGTTTTGTGGGTGTATCCAATTTCAAATCTTTTCCTGCTTTTTGTTTGCTTATGTTGAAAAAGTCAAAACAGAGTAGTCAAAAATTGAGGCCTAAACAAAAATATAGAAAAATATGTTACCCCATAAAGGAAAATATGTTATGTTTTATGGAAACTAACGTTCAAAGAGTTACAAGTCTTGGTCAATGTGTCCTTTGTACTTTGGAGTATTTGGACTTATGATTGTGGGCAGAAGCTTTAAGACATTCTCAAGATTAACAAAGGGTGAAAGGAGAATTAACAATAGTTTATGATATGCTGCTTAATCTCCCTAGCTTAATCATGAGGTTTTGCATAATTTGATTAATGTCTTCTGAATTTCCTGTTTTTTAATTTCTCCTTTCTGGCAGTATCTATTGGTCTGTCTTGGTGTTTGGGAATAAAGTAAAAAGTGGCCGACACAGAATGAAAGTGATGGAGAAGCAGCCATTTCTGATCTGCAAAGCCTTCAAATGCTCCTAGAATCTAAAATCCTAGATCATGAAAGATAAATGGATATCGAGTAGTAATAAAGACAAAATTATAAGGAGTTTAAGAAGGCAGCTTCTGTCTCTTTTACACTAATTTAAGGTTTAAATAACATATCTTGTAAACTAATCAAAAGCTTTATCATTATATTATACCATGCGTAGTAATTAATCACTTGTCTCATTAATTAAATAACAAAAAAAGGACAAGGTCCTGTCAGGTAGAGGTATTCGAGGAAAGCAAGAAACGAATATATCAACCATTTGTTTATTTATTTATGATTCCCTAATAAACAATAATAAAGGAGACACTTTTATAGGGGTGGTACCAAATTATCCATGAAGATACACGTAAACGTGTTAGAGGCAGATCCCACATAACAATACTCTTGACATTATTCGTTCAGTTCATTTAAAATTTTTAATTTCGATATAAGTTAGAGGAATAGGAAAGAAATAATAAAAACATATATAAAAAGGACAGGCTTTTATCATGCAGATCCTACGTCTTTCTACAGTTCTCATCGGTCTTCATCACACATATTAGTTATGCATATTGCTTTCTGCAACTTCAGGTTTTACTCTCTGTGACTGTGTGCTCTGGGGCGACTCTGGTTAAGTGAAGGAGATATATGTGTATATATATACACACATACACACACTAAGGAACTGAAGCTGTAGGTTTCTTTTTTGTCTTTGATGTAAAAGAGGGAGGTGAAAATGGTGAAGGAAAAATGCTTTTGTGACAGTCTTAAGCATGGAACTTCATGCTTTTGTTATTTTTTCAGGTCAAATATGTGGTGATGACAAGTGTATACACAGGCAAAAGAAAGTTCTGAAAGTTGTTAAAGGGTAAATGTGGGGCCTGTGGGGTACCATCAAGGACTAATTCTTAGTGTAAACTCAATGTGTCATCAAACCACTTTGGACTTGAAACTAATTTTTGTTGGATTGATAGTATTAAGGTAAAAGCCTTCTTCTTAACAAGTGTGTTTTTTCAGGATTCAAACTTATATTCTTCTCCTTATAATAGTAAACCACTAACCATATCAACCAACAACTTGTTGGTAACAAGGAATGTGGGGACACCGACAAAGACTAGTTTTGAAGACAAAAACACTTGCTTTCCTGAGATGTGACTCATGCAATGAACTGTTTCAAAAACTTTTGGAATCTCCCACCACTAAAAATCTTCATACTCATATTTTCTCATCCCCTACCCCTCTCTCCTCTCAACTTCTTCATGCAAGTCATGAAACTGAGATATACACAACTGATCATGAATCCTAACCACCATGAAACATTATACTGATGAACACAACTAAATGGCGTACATATTTTAGGACTACATTTACTATAAAAGCAATAGGAACTAGCTTTTCTTTTACAAGTCCAGTTATCTTTTTGTCAGAGAACTTGATGACAAATATATGAAGAAGATGATGATTAATTTATTACCTGTATTCCGGAGATGTCCTCGGAATCTTTGTCGTCGAGGCGATACTCGTGCATGACCCAGTCAGTTCTGATGCCTTGAGGGGCTCTGCCTCTGTAGTAAACGAGAGTTTTCTTCATGCCAATGGGTCTGTTTTGGGAAGTTACCCTTCTGTCCTTGCCTGTGGACTTCCAGTACCCAGCTCTAGTGGCTCTGTTTGTTCTGAAACCATTTGGGTATTTCCTGTCTCTTGGTCCAAAGAAGTACCACTCTGGATCTCTACTTGGCAGAAATGACTTGTCTGCCATCATCATCATCATTAAATCACAATGCCAAACAAAAATGCCCCACCAAAATCAGCCAAGCTCAATAACTTTCCATATTTTTTTGGCACTTATGCATCAAATTCACATACTTCTTTGAATGTTGATAATGACTCAGACCTTCTTGCATGGTAAGACTCACAAATGTGAAAATGCAAGCCAATGTAGGAGAGAAAACTAAAGTCTTTTTTAAGAACAAAGTTTCAATGCATGAAGTTAATGCAAGGAAGTACATTCCTAAGATTATCCAAGGAGAAGATTTAGGATATGAATAAACACAAAGATGTCACAGAAATGATATTTGAGAGAGAACAAACCTGCAAGTTCCCAAGGCTCACATTTGTAGAGATCAATCTCTGGGATGATGTCAAGTTCAATTTCTTGGCCATTGATCTTCCTCTTGAGATAATAATTGACAAGCTCTTCGTCGGTCGGATGGAACCGAAAACCCGGTGGCAACCCGACCCTGGCCATTGTTGTCTTTTTTTATTTTCTCTTCTTGTTGTTGTAGTAGATGTAAGACTCTTCAGTCATCACAAACCACCATTATTTATATTTACAAGATACAAATATAAAAGGAACCAAAGTTCCTTATCTTTGAGTTTTTTATCTTCTTTCTTTTTCTTTTACAGATTTACATATTCTGGCATAACGTTTGATACAAGCCTTTTATGCACTTTTTTTGTGTGACTAATAATACTTCTATATATGCATCTCCATTTTAATTATGAATGTAAATCTAAGCATATATAATCCCATGCTTTTCGTTTCATGTTTATTTTAATAATGGCCCTTTTATTTCTTTAATGATGGGACATGAACTTGTTTGTGTGCGCCCAGGAAAAGAAAATGCATGCTTGGTTCGTTAATTTTGAATTTTTACTGCAGTTACATTCAGAGGGAAATAGATTCTTTCTCCAATCCTACAAAATGTGTCCTAATCAAGATTATTTGATATATTCTTTTTCTTCTGTCAAATTACCACTAATAAAATCAATTTGGGTCTAAGTAGGTAAATAGGTTGTATTGTTTATAACTTATTAACCAATAGGGTTGGATCTAATGAAAGGGATTAGTTCCTTATAATGTGGAGAACCAATATTCAAATTCTCATTATGCAATAGCGATAATTTGTTTGTGCTCATCAGTCCACTTAGCATTGAAACTCATTCCTTATCATAAACAATGTGACTAATTTTCAAACTCAACATCACATAAAACCCACATTTTTTAGCTCACTACTTAATGCAAGTTTGTTATATGCAATTATGCATGTTCAAAAAATTTAAAAAGCAAAGCTCACATATATGATTTTATTTTACTTAAGGACTAAAAGATTCTAAGATTACACTATATAACCAAAGGATCAATGTGAAGTTTTATTTTGATGGTAAATGACTAAAATGTCATTTGCTAATTTATTTAAGAAGTGTACATACATATTTTAACAACTAACTATCAAAATTTACAAAGGTTCATATGGAAATTTTAACTCTAAATTTATATCATAACATCTTATACAAAAATTTATAATTATGCATAAGTATTTTAACAACTAATAATATCAAAATTTACAATTACACATAGAAATTGACAACTCCTAGTTTGCAAAAGCTAATACAAAAATTTACAAGTATTCATAGGTGAATTTATAAATGCACATAAACATTTTAACAACTAATAATAACAAAATAACACATGTTTATATGAAAGGATGACATTTTGGTAATTTACCATCAAAACATAATTTCAGTAAAGTCTTTTAGTATGTAGATCCTTATTTTAATAAAAGTCACATCTAGGGGTGAAGTGGAATTCTCCAAAAATTGAAATGGTTGATGGGATAATCACAGTGTGCCCAACACCAATCCAAAAATGAACTTTCAAAATTAGGTATGGGATCATAGATGTTGGAACCAGGTTGCCAAATTGGGAAATGACAGCACATGAGTAAAAGGTCAAAGTCTTAATTCACTCCAAAGCTACTTACATGATAACCAACCTAACACCCAAAAAAGGAAGTTCTTAATTAGTCCAACTTCTCCTTGACCATTTGTAACTTTTCCTTTTAGAACTTCCCCAACCATAACATCAATATTTTTTTTTTTTTTTGACCAACCTATCATCAACAATTTTAGAAGACCAACTCTCTCTCTTTTAATGATTTTATTCAATTTTTAATGTCAGTCCTATGATTAATCATTGCATAATTAATATTAAGTACTCCCCCGTCCTATGATTAATCATTGCATAATTTATATTAAGTAACTAAAATATTACAACTTACTATTACAGTTTCATTTAATTTTGTGAAAATAACAGTGTATCACAATAAACTTTATATAATCAAAAGAATAATAAGATAAAATCAACTCATATAATCCTCTAATCCTATTTATAAGGCATTTCTAACATGTTTCACACAGACTAAGAAAAACCTTAAACTTCATTAACTATATCTTAAAATTCAACAAATTTCTAACTTTATCCCTATTTAATATATATTATACCCCAGAAGAACAAAATCAACACAATGATAAATGAATGTTAAAATTATACATTCACATAAAAAATAATAGGATGCCTTATAGGACCCAAAAACACCTTTTTCTCTTCCTTATAAATAGAACTAGAGGGGTATATGGTATGTCATTTCTAACTACTTGAGTAAAATTAACTCTTTAAGACATATTTTTGCACTATATATATATATATATATAAGTTAGGATAATCTTTTCATTAGAATCAGTATCTGTTAGTTAAAAAATTGTATATTTTCAAATAACAATTATATATAGAATATGACCAAATTTGGGTTTTAGACAAAATCATAATCTGGATTAGTATGATGGAGATGATATAAAACTTGATTCATCAAAAGAAAATGATATAGTGAGTATTTGTAAAGGGAAAACCTTGAAGGAGAAGAGAAGCCTTTGAAATATTCATTGAAATGAAGAAACTTTTCTTTTGGTTGCTCTTTTCTCACTCTCTCTTCTTTTTCTCTCTTTAAATATTGTGATGAGATGTGGAGTGAGCTTTTGCTTTTATGAGAAGAACTTTCTACGTAATCATTACTCAGCAATAATCCCTAAATATGCTGCATCACTTCACTTTTGTCACTACTCTTGTTTCACTTTCATATTTGGATGATTCTAACCAAGCTCCTCTTTTTCTTAACTATATGTTCCTTCTTGCTTTAATCCTGTCTTTCAAGATCTCATTTTGCCCCCCACTTGCACTATTTTTCTTCACACTTGTGTTTGCAAAAGAAGCCTGTTCTTGCACTTTTCAATGGTCATTAATTTATGTATGTATAAAAATTTAAAGTTGTGCAATAATTCATAATTTAAGAATCTTTTTACGTGGCCTATTGTTCTAATTTGATACTTAGTTTGGGAGATTTGTCGTTTCAGTTTTAATTGTTGTGGTAAGCCATAATTTAGGGGTGGTTAGACTCATTGCACCACTGAGCACAAATACTTTGATTGATATACCTTAGTTGCTCATATATACCATTTTTTTTACAAAATAAAATAAAATAAAATAAAATAAAATAAATAAATAGGTGAGTTGGGTTTCAAGGCTTAAATTGGTTAAGACATGTCTCTGGATTCAAAAAGTGCTTACAAAGGTATTTACAAATTGTCACCAACAATATTCTTATATCGGCGGAATTTGAACTCACAATCTTATGATTATGAGCCAACCCCTTTACCAACTAGACCAACCTTTATTGGTTCATTTATACCATTTTGATAGAAGAAGTTTTTAATAATCAGCTTAAAGCCCGCATTCAATCCAAATCTTAATTCTTTGTGTTGTGATAAACTAGTTTTTTTTTTTTTTTTTTTTTGAGATATATAAATGTTTAGGTGGGTGGACACCAGTAACCCACCAGAGCCCGGGCATGCTTCTAGGCTCAAAGAGCGCTTACAAATACCTTACACATCGTCCAACAACGAAGCCCTCACATAGACCAACGGGAATCAAACCTCCTCCCTTTTGGGATGAAGACCGACATCTTAACCAACTGTATCACTCCTCGTTGGCTTGTGATAAACTATTTTTTTTTTTTTAGTATCCCACTCGATTCACTGGAACTTTTGATTCCAACTAATGCGGATTTTGCCTCATGTTGGACCCACGGTCGTGGGGGAAGAGCTCCCAACATCATTTTCACTATTTCCATTCCTCTAACCGAGGACATAGTGGTGGGAAAGCAAGTCTCTTACTATTTGTTCCCAATTGTTGTTGTTTTTTTTTTTTATATACATGCTCCCAATTGTTGTTGGTTGTGAGAAACTATAATTTTTTGTTTTTTGCAATCAGCTCATGAGACTGGGAAGAGCCCAGCTCAGGTTCCTGTGGATTTTATTTGGGTCAAAAGCCCAAAACATTTTATCTCAAAATGGCCCGAGCCTGGAAAGAGCCCAGCTCGGGTTCACGGCCACGGCGAAATTCCCATCCCAGTAGCGTCGCCGGCGACCACCTGAAGGTTTCTGATTACCAGAAATAATGGCAATTCTTACATGTCAAGCCCTGCAGCTACAATCTCCCTTTCCTTCATTCCCTCTTTCTCCTTATGGGAAATCCTCATTCAAGTGTAGTACGTTTGCACATTACTGTGCGAGTTTGTCTAAGTATATCACCTTTGTTTTCTGTGCACGTCTCTGTGGATGTTTTTCGATCTGTTCCTTCGTAACTCTAAGTTTCATTCTTTGAAGCAATAAATAGTAACAAGAACCAGAAATCCAATCTCAAATTGGGCGAGAATGCCTTGGCGAACATGTTTCAATCGTCAACGGGCTTTGCTTCCAATCACTGCTAGTCGGAGATTAAGTAGTCTTTATATTGAGCAAAAGAGACCCAACTTGTTGTCTGGAAAATGGAGTGGCCTAACAGCTATCCAAAGATTGAACTTTCTCTCAGACAAGCCTTGTTCTTCTAATTATGTGGCGCAACTTGAAGCCTGCATTCAATCCAAATCTCTGTCCGAAGGTAAGAAAATACATGAACATATCCTTAAACACAACGGCTATATCAAAGATTTCGCGATCCTCGGAAAGTTAACCCATTTGTATATTTTATGTAATGAGATTGAACTTGCTCGTCAAGTGTTTGACAAAATTCCAAAGCCAAGTGTTATTTTGTGGAATATGATGATCAGAGCTTACGCTTGGAATGGACCATTTGAAAAAGCAATTGATTTGTACTATGAGATGCTGAAACTGGGAGTTAGACCATCCAAATTCACGTTCCCTTTCGTCATCAAAGCCTGTTCAGGCCTACAAGCCCTGGAAATTGGGAGAGAAATACATGAGCATGCTGAGAAATTTGGTCTTGAATCGGACATTTATATATCTACCGCCTTGGTTGACCTATATGCCAAATGTGGGGATTTGTTTGAAGCGCGAAGATTGTTTAATAGCATGTCCCACAGGGATATTGTTGCATGGAATGCCATAATTGCAGGGTTCTCACTTCATGGACTTTATGATGAAATGATACAAATAGTTGTACAAATGCAGCAAGCAGGAATAATGCCAAACTCTTCAACTGTTGTTGCAGTTCTACCTACAGTTGGGCAAGCTAATGCATTATGCCAAGGGAAGGCTATCCACGGTTACTCTGTTAGGAAGATCTTCAGTGATAATGTGGTTGTTGCAACTGGGCTTCTGGATATGTATTCCAAGTGCCATCACATATCCTATGCAAGGAAAATCTTCGATATGATAAGTGAAAAGAATGAGATATGCTGGAGTGCTATGATTGGAGGATATGTTATATGTGATTCCATGAAGGAGGCAATGGCACTGTATGATGAGATGGTATTCAAACATAGGATGAATCCTACACCTGTTACACTTTCAAGCATATTAAGAGCCTGTGCAAACCTCACTGATTTAGTTAAGGGAAAACACTTGCATTGTTATACAATCAAATCAGGGCTTGATTTGGATACAACCGTTGGCAACTCACTGCTTTCTATGTATGCAAAATGTGGGATTTTGGATGATGCGATTCGGCTTTTTAATGAAATGATCTCAAAGGATAAGATTTCTTACAGTGCTATTATATCTGGATGTGTGCAAAATGGTTCTGCAGACAAGGCTTTGCTTATTTTTCGCCAGATGCAGTTATCTGGCATTGACCCAGATGTGGCAACTTTGGTAAGCCTACTTCCAGCTTGTTCACATTTAGCTGCGCTACAACACGGGACCTGCTGCCATGGCTACTCAATTGTTTGCGGATTCACAGCTTATATTCCCATTTGTAATGCCATTGTTGACATGTACTCAAAGTGTGGAAATATTTATATTAGTAGGGAAGTATTTGACAGGATGTCGAAGCGGGATATTGTGTCATGGAATACAATGATAATTGGTTATGGCATTCATGGGCTAGGCACAGAAGCACTTTCACTATTCCATGAATTTCAGGCATCAGGTTTAAGGCCAGATGATGTGACCCTCCTTGCTGTTTTATCTGCCTGTAACCATTCAGGACTTGTCATGGAAGGTAAATATTGGTTTAGTGCCATGATTCAAGACTTCAACATCAAGCCAAGGTTGTCGCATTATATATGCATGGTTGACCTCCTGGCTCGAGCAGGATATTTGGATGAGGCATACACTTTCATTCAAAGGATGCCATTTGAACCAGATGTTTCTGTATGGGGCGCATTGCTTGCTGCGTGTAGGATCCACAAAAATATCGAAATGGGTGAAGAAGTATCGAAGAAGATCCAGTTGCTGGGACCTGAATGTACGGGAAATTTCGTCCTTATGTCAAACATATATTCATCTGTAGGGAGATGGGATGATGCAGCACACATTAGAATCATACAAAGGGATCAAGGTTACAAGAAAAGTCCTGGATGCAGTTGGGTTGAGGTCTCTGGTGTAATCCATGGATTTATTGGTGGAGATCAATCCCATCCACAGTCAGCATCCATTAATAGAAAGTTAGAGGAACTTCTGGTGCAGATGAAAAGATTGGGATACCGTGCAGATTATAGTTCTTCTCTTCATGATGTTGAGGAAGAGGAAAAGGAACAGAATCTCCTCTATCACAGCGAAAAAATAGCCATTGCATTTGGAATCCTTAATATTGACCCTAATAAGCCTATAGTAGTTACAAAGAATCTCCGAATTTGTGTTGACTGCCACACTGCAATAAAATTTATAACCCTTATAACAGAGAGGGAAATAGTAGTTAGAGATGCAAGTAGATTCCATCATTTTAAGAGTGGAATCTGCAACTGTGTGGATTTCTGGTAAGAAACAGGCAAAGTAGAAGGCATAGGTCTTATTAGGACCACACGCTGCCAGGAACCTATCCTCTTGTTTGATCAACTTGCTGCTTGAAACCAGGTAATGTTCTTTCCTTCAACATGTGTTTTGTAAGTTTCATTTATTGCAGCTATCCCCACAGTATAAAAATGTCAAAATATTTATGTATTAAATTATAGAAGAAGCAACAAGATATGAGAGTGAGAAGCATTTAGAAACCTATGGATTTCTAGTTCTATTTACTCAAAGGTACCTCCAATATCTGCATGCATATAGAGGCATTGTCAACTCCAACGGGGTAAAAGATGCGCCAGTGTTGGTAATTTTGTCAACTGGGCTTAATTTACACTAGTGGAGAGAGGAACTCAATGTTAGAGAAAGCATTGTGGGAACATGAGTGGCCTCTGGCAGAGATATAGAAACAACACCTACAGCAGCAAGCTGCTTTTAGCTCTCCCACATTAAAATCAAGTTTACAGGTAGATTTATTCTTTTCCTTCTATTTCTTTCAAGGCTATCATTAGTGTTGTTGAGTTTGAAAGGCATACGTCTGGCTGGTGTTTTCAAATCAAAGTGGCTTATTTCCTCTCAGTTCTTTCCCAGCATAATGCTACTGCAGTTGATCAATACCATATAAATGAGAAACAGTTGGTGATGATGGACCAAGATGAATTTTTTGTTTATCCTTGGGTCTATTTGTCTGTACTCCATTTGTTTCAATTTGTCTGCAACTCCTACATTGACTTGTTTCTCTCTTCTCAGATACCTTTGAGCTCACTCATAGACTTTTGTGCAGGTACTTGATTTATATCATTCATCATACAAGAATCACTCTGTGACCAGCACAGGGTTTGCTTTACTGCCTAAGGTATTTTACCCACCCTATCAACATAGGTTTCTAACCTGATGCCATCAATAATAAGTGAATTGTTCCATAATATATGATTCATTTGCTGACCTAAATTTGTCTCGTTGGACCTTAGAAATCTAAGCAAACATGCGCAAGTTAATTGTGAGCCTTGGTGTTGCCCAAGAGGACAAATCAAGAGTTGGTTGCAACCACATGTTATGGGTAACTCTTCGCAAAGTTGTTGTTTGATGAATTTTGTTGACTAAAAATAAAATAATAAATCCAATGCGTATTTGCGTGTTCGGTTGTTGAACGTTTATATAGTAACACTCAGTTATCACTCAACTTTCTTACCATTATAATGCTTAGGGTGATCTAAATATTAAATTATAGAAATTGCAAATGCCTCAAAAATGTTTGTCTGAATTTTTTTAGTAGATATAATATGATCATTGGGATGAACCTTCACATAATATATTTGATAAAACTGGAAGCAATTTAATCCATCCCTGTAGTTTAATACGTTTATAAGTTTATCCCTGTAAAATTAGAAATTTACATTCTAGTCCTTCAAGTGCTGGTGCAGCAGCATAATGTCACCTAAATAAAACCACGTGGCAAAAGATTTAATTGACGTGGAGCATACATGATGACGGAATTTTTTTTTTTTTTTTTTTTTTTAATTTGGACTCAGAAGTAAGCAAATATAATATTAGGCAGGAAGGGATTCTCCCACATTGAAACAAAACAGAGCCTCTCCTGCCATAAAGAGCTAATAACTCAAAGAAAGAGGGTTGATTTGCAATTTGCAAAGCCCTCAACCCACTTTCATAGAGTGCAAAGGAGCCCTTCATTGAACCACTTCAAGGATTTTGAATGTTCAATGCGATTTTCGGTAATCCTTTCACAAAAAACAATATTTTACAATGATGTAGAAAAACAAAAAGCTAAAGAGAGACCCACTGGTTCTGATAAAGTGAGAGGAGTTAGAGAAGATACATCAAAAGTTCATTAGACATTCAAAATCCATGGGATGATATGGCTTTTTGTATCCTCACATTTCTGTCATATTTGTTGTTAGTTAATGCCCTCTGAACCAATTGAAAGGTATGGGGATTCAATCACAAACCTTCTAATTAAATTTAATTATTAATGTCAAAACAGAATGAATTTATAGGGAGTGAATTGAAAATCCTTAAACGATAAGGACTGGATTAAAAACTAAAGTATAGGAATCAAATGATTAATTTTCTCAATAAATAAAGACAAACTAGCTAACCAGACATTGGCCATCTTTCTTTTGTAGCTTTTTATTATTGATTGACAGGGCAACATGACTTATTTCTGTAGTAGGTCGTGGCAGAATTCTTCAATGAGACATGTGGAGATACTTTCTTAAAAGAAGTCAATGATATATGAAGTGAATTATTAATTCATTCTTTATCTGTTTGTTATAGAATTCTTGTCAGCAATTATGATATGTGGGGGATTTTCTTAAAGAATCAAATCAACTGTATGATACCAGAGTTATAAAAAATTAAAAAATTTACATCTTATATTACAAAAAGAATATATGGTAAGTAAATATTTTCTTTCAGAAAACTGGTTCTAAATTGGGGAAATCCCAAGAAAAAAACCTTCAAAATTTCATAATCCCAAATCAGGTTTTTTTTCCTGTAATTAATAAGACATTTACCACACTTGAGAAAAAATTCACAACTCATTTTAATGAGAAATCACTGATTTTGGATTTTAAAAATTTGGACTATTTTTTTGAGATTTTCCCTACCAAAAATTGGACTGATTATTTGGGATTTTCCCTTATCACAGGTACACAAAGAAGGCCAGAAATGAAGGGTGAGAGGAATCCAATTTGTGGAGGAAATTGAGGAACAAATCAATAATGCCAAGAATGCTTATTATGGTGGTTCCATAATAGACTCTTTAAGTTTGATTCTTATTGTGAATGATTGGAAGCCTGGGGAATGTGGTGTGCATTATTTTTGTACACTGTTCTGAGTCACTATCTATTAAACAAATCGTGTGGGAGTGGATAAGAAAAGCTACTGCCAATTACTACCATTTTCTGAATCAAACGGCACAACTTTATTTGGCTGCCCTCCTTTTTTTGGAGCCTTTCTTGAAGCCTATCAAAGTTGCTGCATATGCCAATACCATGAGAAAATGGACCCAAAAAAAATTATATGAAGCTTTAGAAGGTTGTGTTGAAATAAAATGATCTCTATTATATGAGATTTAAGTGATTTACCTGCATCAAAAAGATACTGCAACAATAAGTCTTATTCTACTGGGTGGGGTCAAATACTTGGACATACAATGTCATAGTGTTCTACCAAATGATCTATGTTATATGAGATTTAAGTGATTTCATTGCATCAAAAGGATACAACAAACAACAATAACATGTTTTATCACATTAGGTGGTCTCGGCTACATAGATTTTGCGGCATCATTGTAATCTATTAACAACTAAATCATTAGATAAATTAATCAAAAAGTCTCACTCAATAACTTCATTAAATATTCTCTTTAGTCTTCTCCTACCACTTTTTTTAGATGACTTTATACGGTTTGATATGCTCTTTCTTTAGTTACATGTCCAAACCGCCGAACGATTTTTTGTCATTTCTATGACATGCATCAAAAGAATGTATATATATATACACACATAATTGAAATTCATTGTTGTGCATACAAATAAAAAAATCAGAAGTTGTAAAAAGAAAGCAGCTTTGAGCTTTCTGTAAAAGGCACCTTAGTGGGAACAGGTGGTGTAATCTGTGTAATGCCATTGTTGCCACTGTATTTTTCCTGTGGTCCCATGAAGAAGAAGTGTCTTGAGGAATCTGATGATTCATATCATCTCTGTCATTTTCATGTGTCTATTCTCAGTCTCATATGATGGTCCTGTGATGAGAAGAGTGATTCTACTTTTTAGGTAAACATACTTGAGTTGAGTATATGTGCTCTGTGAGATGTAGCCTTTTGCATCAAATCAAAAACAAATTTCGATTGATTTAAATATTTAAGTTTAGGTCTATAATTTATGTATTTTGGTGAGCATGTTGATAACATGTTCAACTCAGCTTTATGAGCTGGAACTTTTTTATGATTTTATAGTTGCAGTTATTTTGCAGTTCTATGGCGATTGGTCTGACTGCTCAACAAAAATAAAGTATTTTTTAAGTTAGGGAAAAAATAGTTTTTTTCTACGTAAAGAAACCATATTTTTCTTTTTAAACAAGCAAATGAGAAAAAACAAAATATTTTTAATGAAAGCAGTCCTAACTCTTATCTTACTCACAGTCATTCATCACTTTTATTATTCTCAATTATTTTAATCTATTCCTAAATGGACTTTTGTTTGAGTAAGAGCAAGATATAATATATATGCATTGTAATTTTGATAAAAGATAAATTAAAGCGATTTGGAGTTTAAAATAGGAGATCAAATGATCCCACAAATGACAAAGTTAAATATATAGGTTTAATTATACAAAAAGATGGGGAAATTGGTAACAATGTTAATCATATAATTCCCACAAGGGGGTTTAAACAGAGAAAGACTAAAAGACTACCAGATACTTAACAATATAAAGGGGAAATTTTATGGGATGGCTATAAAACTAGCAATACATTTTATAGTAACGAGTGTTGCGTTTTAAAGGGACATCAGGAGCATAAAGTGGAGGTGGCTAAAATGAAGATATTAAGATAGATGTGTGTGATTATACCAAAAAAATACTCTCTCCTGGCCCTAATTATAAGAACACATTTTAGAGTTGGTTTTGGTCCTAATTATAAGAGTAAGTTTTAACTTTTGTCAATTTTTTCCTATAATACCCCTATTTACACTTTCTCAATAATAATAATAATAATTTAATAATACACCTATATATTTTACAAAATAAATAATGTTTGCAACTCATTAATGCTATATACACCCCAATTATACTTTTTTTTTGTATAAAATAATTTTGAGCAATGTTTGTCATTTTTTCCTTTAAAAACACGCTTATATTTTATCAAGTGAAAGATTCTACTTTATTTTTTATTTTTAAATAAAACAATTTTAATATTCCTTTAAAAACAAACAAACAAATGTGAAGGATAAAACGAATTATGCGGCAAGCAGAATCAACGCATATAAGATGAGCAAGTAGAATCATCTTATATGCGGCAAGCAGAATCAACGTGAAGGATAATGAAATCGCGAGAGTACTCTACCGATTCAACTAATTTTAATTTTGTCTTGATGTAATTTTCAATTTTCAGCTGGGGTATTTTTGGAAAATAATTATAATTAACTAATTTAACTTCTCTCCTTAATCTCTCTAAATTCTGGTAAATAGTTCTTATAATTAGGACCGGAGGGAGTATAAGATTTGTAAGGAATACATTACAAAGGAAGAGTTAGGTTGGTATCTATTGAATTGTCTAATATTTGCAAATAACTTACACTAATTTTATATAGTAAAATTTATTATAAATTTTTGTGTATATTTATAATAACATTAATTGTTTTTAACTATAATAGGTTTCACATATTTACACAAAAATTCAAAATCAATTATATTATTTATAAATTATGAGTAAGTCGTTGATCTTTTTTAGTTTACAAATATCCTCATATTAAATACAATTCTATTTGAGGCACTTCGTGACACTAAATATATAATGATCAGTCTTAAAATTTGTAATGGACCGAAAAAAAAGGGGCCAATTGCTGTAATACTGATGGCTGTTCTAGTGGACTCACCCAGCAACCAAATACTATAATCACCTAACCCATTACCAAATCTTGTATATTATATAGCATTTTTATATTATTCTAATATTAACTATCATTAAAAAAAAAAAAAAAATTAGCTTGAAATAGAATATTTCTAAAGGGGAGATATCAAAGGTGTGAAAGTAAAATATAATGAAAAGGACAATGGATTATGGTACATGTGTTGCAATTCAATTGTGAAAGAGCATTATATGATGATATAAGGTATATTCCCAAGTCATAAGCCACTTAACATCTCTTTCACTGGTTGGAATTTCTTCATTGATATCACTTGAGAACCCAACTATAGGCTTTTCTTATAGGTTAACAAATCAGTCTTCAAGGGTATCTTAAGAAAAAAAAAATCTAAAGATTATTATTTTTATAATTATATAATAACACACATAATAACTCTCTTAAAGTGAAATAATTATTCAAATGTGTGGATGTGTATGATCAGGATCCTAATGGCAGACACCAACAATGTCATATATTTTTAATATCTATCTTATATGTTTATTATTTTTATATGAGAAATTTTGTATGAATTAGATGCACCACGTTATTTGTGGACTACCAAAAAAATCATACTACATCGATCTTATTAAATTCTATATGTTTAATCTCTCTCATCTTTCCACATTTATATCATTTGAAAATGTCTCTCCAATCTCCTAGGATTTAATGATATGAATGTATCATGATTTTATTGGGTAATGTACCCACTCGTAGGATTTAATGAGATGGATGTATCATGATTTTATTAGGTAATGTACAAATGACGTAGTTTTGGGGTGCAAAATTCGTAATCTATTTTAAGAATTTCTCATATTTATATATACACACTAAATAAAATATAGATAGGTCAATCTAAAATAAAAATATTAGACAAACGAATTCTATGTATTGCAAAAATAGCATGATAATGAAATACCCCTCTTGTGACTTATAAATACCAAGGATTGTCATAAATTTATATGTGTGTGGATATTAATAATATATTTTGTAATGGCAGAGAAACATTTTTCATTTTAGATTTGGAGACAATTTCTAGGGAATTTCCTGTACAAATAGGCAGGCATGTTAGAGGTTCAATCCTAAAATTCAATTATGACTTTGATTTTTTTTTTTTTTTTTTTTTTTGAAAAAGATCAAATCCACTAATTATGACTTTGATAACTTGTAAATTAAACAAGACAGTGGATCTTGAGTTTTTTTTACCATAATCATCTCATAGGTAGCAAGTTCCATGATTTTTTTTTCTGAATAAGAAAGTATGTGAAATTAAATACTCTAATGAAGAGTGAAAAACATGTTATATAAAAACATCATGTAAGGATATAAAAAATAATGCAGTGCATAATTAAGAAATATAGTTACCAGTAATTTAAATACATGAATTGGATTCTTCCAAAGAGATTAAAGTGATGGTTGGAATTATCAAATTATTGGTATAAAAAAAGAATTCTCAAAATTATTAATATTGTTATAGTTAATTACTTAAATGTTACAGGAAAAAAAAAAAAAATTAAAAGTTACGAGTAATGTAAGAAGAGGCGCATTGTAATCGGAAGAACAAAATACTTAAAATTATATTAAAAGTTACCAGTAATGTAAGAAGAGGCGCATTCAAAACTTCAGTCTTCTTGTTTCAGTTTGTTTTCTCAGTGTAATCGTCATGTTCTGTTGTAATTTATATATTTCCTTTCGACAAAAAAAAAGAAGAAGAAAAGAGGCGCAAAGATCGGAGACATGGGACAATCGGGCCCGCCACTTGACATGTGTGACAGGACCATTTTGTGGGGTCCAGCAGCACCTGAATTTTGTTACCGTTACTCCTCACTGTCATGTCCCTCCTTTGTCCCTTCAGAACCCATATTCTGGCAAAAAAAAAAAAAAAAAGAACCCCTAAATATTTGGCAACATTTTATTTTTGAATTTTCTATGATCAAATATATTATTTTTTAAATATTAAGGACAAACTATATCTTGTGTGAAAAATAATAATTATAAAACTTTTAAGTTAATTTAAATATTCAATTTTTAGCAATACAAATACTTTTATTTAAAATCTTTAACTTTGATTTTTGTGTTATACTAATTTCTATTCAATATTCTAACCGGTTATGATAAAATAATACACTTTAATAAACAAAAATATTTTTATATTTCATCATGAGAGTTTTAATACCACTCTGATGTTATTTATAAGTCTCAATTAACTAATTTTCACATACCAAGAAGAGTTAACTTACTAATTGACTAGATTCCCAATTATGCTCTTATTTGTGAATAGTTTCAAAGGTCAATATTAATGAATTCTTTTTGTTTATTTTAATTAATAGGGTCAAAATTATAAAAATCACATTTATTATTCTAAAAGTGGACTTAAAATAAGAACTAAAATTTCTCCTAAAAAATAACTCATAAATAGAATCAAGTGATAAAGTCTGTAAGACCATCATCAATACACACAAACACACACGTAGAGTATCCAAACCATCATCAATACACACACTCACACTCATATAGGCACATAATTGTTAATTAAATAGAGTCTTTAATATCAATATGTTGTTGGTTGAGATAAACATACACATACTTATATAGACACACAATTGTTAATTAAATAGAGTCTTTAATATCAATATGTTGTTGGTTGAGATAATAAGCCGTCTTTTTCTATAGTAAGAAGTGTACAAGTTTAAATCACAAAAGTTCACTTGTTGGGAATAGCACCCTAAAATAATTTTAAGTAATACCTAGTATACTAGAGTAATATGTTTGTATTAAGGAAATTTCTGTCAAGATAGTTTCAATAATTCAAACTATTAAAAAAAAATCAAGATAGTTTACATATGTTTATAAATAACTAATTTAATTGATTTCTTTACTCTCTTTTTTAATAAATTAGTTATATAGTTCTTAGATTGAGGACTGGGTAGAGTAGGGGACTAGGGGTATTCAAATTCAAAGTATTCTAATCCTAATCGTCTCAACCTATTCCTAAACATTTTGATCCCAGAATTTTCCGTCCCAATCGAGATCGGGACAGGATGGGAATTGGGATCACCCTTGAGATCCCGGTCTCAGGTTTTTGTTTTGTTTTTTACCTCATAAATTAAGTTATCATTTTACATTTTTTATTCTTTACCCCATAAATTAAGTTATCTTTTGATAAGATGTGTATCACATATCTAGTTAGAGCTAAATCGCATATATCATAATACTAATCCAAACTATATACTGTATAAAAATAACTAAATAAGAGCGATGATGATGATAAATGCTATTCTTCAACTCTAGATCAATTTGTGTATTTATTATGGCCTTAATAGTTATTAAATGATCACTTTAAATAATAAAATGTTGAGAATTTAACTAATATAATTATATATATATATATATATTTAAAGTAATGATTTCCCGGTCATGTCCAGTACTACCAGGACTGGGATGCAAATTGCATTCCGACCAAAAATCGGGATGGAAACCGACATTGGGGTATTGTGGTCTTTAAACCCCCTAGGGTGGAGCATTTTCTTATAATAATACTCTTCCGATCTTTAATATAAATTATATTTACCTAATTTGATTAGATTAATAAAATTACTTAAGTTAGTTAATATCATGGTTTGTGAAACGACGACCGACCGACTGGTTGATCGAACCGCCAACCGATCAGTGAAACCAGTCCGTTTAGAGTAAAACCTAACCCTTGTGAACCGGTCCTGAACAAGCCAACCGGTAACCCGGACGAGTTACTGAGGGTCAACCCTATTCCTCTTTTTTTTTAATTAATTTTTTTAAATTTTAAAAAAACGCAATCTGATTTGATTATTTGAAGCAACATATGATTATTTTACTATTGATCTAAAGTATTGAAATGATATATAGTACCACTCTCTACCTATTTATGTCCCATTTTGACCAAATCACACATACCAAGAAAAAAGTAGTTAGCTCAATGATTATGAGGTGAATTTTCAACTTTACCCTCATTTATGATTGGGTACCTTCAACTCTTTCTTCTCTCTATTTTCATTGGTACAATTAATATGGACAAAATTATCACAATCTCATTTATTTAGTCAAAGTGGACTTATAAATAGGACCAAATTTTTTTGGTCAAAAGGGACTTATAAATAGGACCAGAGTGGTATGTGAAATTTATGTTGGTGTGATGAGAAATTAATTATTTTACATTTTTTTATACCTCACCACGGCCTAGCCCGGTTGACTCGATCTGCCCGACCCACTAACCCTTAACCCAAGACTGACCGGTTGATCCACCTGTCCGGGTTTTAACCTTGGTTAATATGATATATATTTTCTAAAATACCCTAGTCATCTTCTTTAACTCCATCATCCTCTCTCGTCCTTGATTATTGTTAAAGGAGTAATAATAGTGGTAATTAGAAAGAGGTTAATAAATATAAAATAATTTCATATATTTATGACCAAAATCAATTCCTTAAATAGTCTTACATTAAATAAGGTAGGAGTAAAAAAAAATAAAAAATAAAAAATTCAAATATATATAAGACCCAAAATGAATAAGGATAAGATGTCTTGTTTCAACTCCTTTATCTTGTTTTGAACATATATGGAAGTTGATTGGGACGTCTTGCTTGATTGTCTGTAATTGCCTATTTTCATTTTTATTGTTTCATTATTCATGCAGAATTACTATTATGTCCTTCCCTTATCCATGTTTCTCTAATTTGTAGGGAACGATTCTTCCAAAGAATAACATGACAAACGCATAACAGTTGCTTTATTATTTTTCCTCCTTCATTATATTTTTTTTTTTATTTCAGTCTGACCTGTCTAAAATTTGTCTACAGAAAATCACCCAAAAAATAATATATCTCATGTATACTAACTAAGATTATTTAAATGCATAATCTATCATTGACCAATAAATCTCTCGCAAAAATCGACAAGTTGCCTATGGAGATTACAACTAAGAAATGTGTATTGAAATGTTTGAAAGTTTCAAGAAACGTGCATATAAGATTCTGGTTGTCATCCACTAAATTGGCTCAGATTCTTAAAATTAGTGTTTAAAAAATAATTTATGTAAGTTGAGACAAAATTTTTTTTATATATTTAATTTATAAGTTTATTTTGACCAAAAAATTTAGTCCTATTTATAAGTTCAATTTTATGTAATAAATGAGATTGTGATAATTTTATCCATATAAATTATACACATGAAGATAGAGAGAGGAAATAGTTGAAAAATACTCAATTATAAATTATGGTAAAGTTGAAAATTTACTTCATAATCATTAAGTTAACTAACTTTCCTTGGTATGTGAGATTTGGTTAAAATGAATTTATAAATAGAACCAAAGTGGTACTATTTTAATTAAATTTTGAAAAAGTTTAATAACTCTTGCTTGGTCAGATTGCACAATCACTATTTAACTTTGCTTAATCAAATTTTTCCGTTAATAATATCAATGGTGTTAATTTTTAAAGATTAAAATATATTTTTATAAATTTAAATGATTAAAAGCATATTTTAGTCCTAATTTTAATTATCTTTTATAAGAATGATTACGGGAAAAAATAAAATCAAGGGATATTGGCCTATCTTTAAGATTTCTAAAATTCATGGTTGTCAAGAATAATTAACAGCCTCCCTCAAATGTCACTTTGCTAGTTTAAAACAACCATAAGTACCACCAACAACTCAAAAACAAGATGATGATGATGATGAAACACCCGAAGTTTATATTTATATAATATGAGTCATCGAAGACACCGTTTTTTTTTTTTTTTTTTTTACTTCTATTTATGAGATAGAGAAATAAATTATTTTAATTATGAATGTGCATGTTTACATCCAATTTTTTATTTTATAGATTTTTTTTAAAATTAAAAGTAAATCTGGTTCTTTTCATAAGATTCCAATAACTAAATTGCATGGTTTAAAAAAATCTGTTAGAATTAGTTAAAAATAATAAATACGTAACAAATGTACATTTTTCTTAAATATACTTTTATTTATAAGAGGGTATGTGAGGGAGAGAAATAATGAGAAAAAGAAAAGGAATATATGAGAAAAAAATTTAAATAATAAAAAGGAATAGAATTAATTAGGTGTGGAAGAAGTAATTTTCTTAGCAGGGGATTGTACGAAGCAAGATTGTTAATATGATATTCTTGAATATTTCACTATTTTTAATAAATTTGTTTATTTGAATTCAAGTTGTCCATAGTTTTTTTGTACTTACTCAAAGAAAGCGATTGACTGCCGAAGTCAAGATTTTGGATGCAAACCTAGAAAAATAAAATATATAGGATGAAGTTTTTCTTTTTGTAACACACGCAACTATGAAAAATTATAATATTCATTGGCAAAAAAAGAAGAATAAATATAATATTCATGAACTTAAAAAAAATATTATTTTGACGTGTTAATGTAATTTGATTTTCATTGATGTTAGGGTTGATTTGGAGTAATTAGAATCTGATTGACTTAGCAATTGGATTTTTTGGGCCTACTACCCATTGGAATTCAGACGGCCATGGATTTAATATCACAATTATTTCAAATGTTGGATACATCAATTATAAATTAATAAATTATGCGAAAAAGAGGCGGTGCCTACTATAAAATACTATCTCAAGTCATAATTATAAAATAAAGTTTGTAGTGCAAATTACATTAAAACTTTGTTCTACCATTTGCACTACAAACAACTTTGTCCCATAATTAAAACCGGGAAAGTAAGAACTTTCAAGAAATGTGTAGAGCCTGATATAATTGAGAATCAAACTGAAAGCCAAAACCTATAAATAGATCAGTAATATACCCTTGCCCTCCAAAAAATTCCAACGTTGAGCTTCTACACCCTAACCTTCAAAAGCATGTTTGGGGTTCCTAAAAGTTTTTATTCGTATAAATCAAGACATAAAACTTTTTTTACATATTTATCTCATATACTGTAAATTATGATTGAAAAACTACTTTTGAAAGCTTTAATCACTATTCTCATGTTCAGTCAGCAAATTGTGATGAATCAGTATCTTATGATCAATGACGAGTGTTACAAGATTTATATTGTCAAGCTCAGTCAAGAGATCCGTGAATCAAAGGGAAATAATAGCACCGTATCGTCTTCTTTCTCATTTTATAATCAAGGTTTTCATACAACTAATGAGCACAACAAGAATGAGTTCAAAAATATATATTTTACTATTTATGAAAGTTTTTCCTCATAATATTTCTATTTCTTATTTTCTCCTCACTTTTTTCCCCGTCCAAACATACCATGATACTTTTAATAATTTGGGTCTCTTTTTTATGGAATATTTTGTCATGTTGACCTATCATAATTTTGTCTTTTAGCTAGTTTGAAGTTTAACGCATAACGTTGTAATAAAAAAAAAAAAAATATATAGTATTTGCCGTTCAGTGTAATTAATGCTTTTGTGCAAGGTTGTTTTCCTTCTTCATTGGGTCTTGGTATTTCACCTTCATAACTATACGTTGGGGACTTTACATGAGAGAAAAGGTTTTTATTTTTATTTTTATTTTTAATGGGATCATAAGCCTTATAACTTGATTTGTTTTCTACACAAGAATTGATAATGTAATATTTAACCACTCATTAAATGGACATAAATATTTATATTAACTTATTTTAAGTAATTTTGCACCATACACATAAGCATGAGGGAAAAGTTTTTTTTTTCAGTCTCATGAGGTTTAGAAAAACTTTTTAAATTGATTACGGTGTAAAACAAACACCCAATAATCTTTTACTTTTTATTAGTAACTCTTTGTGTTATTTTTTTTTTTTTATATAAAAAAGTTTTGGAGGGTTCGACATCGGTCCCCACTAGCGCCGACACGACTCAGGGCTCTTTGAGAGCTTAATGGGAGTTACGAGATCGCTTATCAAAGGAGTCCCAAATGACAAGCAGATGGATCAAACACACATCCTTTGGGACTTGAACAAATCACTTACCATTTATGCCAACTTCCTTTTGCATGTTAAATTTAATTTGTATGATCCCAACATTTGTAAAAAGTATAATACTCCAAGTAAGCCAGTCCTATCTGCATTTTCATAACCTATATAATTAAACTACAAACAAGAAAAAGGTAACAAACAGCATGATGTATATTTTCCTCAACAAACTTAAATTCTAAAACTTGTAACTGGATTTGTTCCATAGGCAAGATTTGATAATAAAAATTTTAGCCACTCATTAAATAGACAGAAGCCTTTAGATTAACTTATTTTAAGTGATTTTACATGATATCAAATGAGGCAGGATAATAGTTATGTTGCATATAACATGAAAAAGTTTCTAAAATTTATTATGTGGTACAACAAATGGGCGGTAATTTTTTGGAAAAAATATAAGAAAATATTATTTAAATTTTACAAATTTAAATCAGTGATATCTTACTAAAATGAGTTGTTGATGACAATACTCTGGTAGACAACAAAAGTTCAAATGATATTCTTTTATATTTTTCCTTAATTTCTTATGTTTTAGTTACTCGGGGAGAAATTTATATGGTCCCTACATTTGTAAAAAGCATAATACTCCAAGGAAGCCGGTCCTATTTTGTTCTCATTTGTGTTTCACCGATTATTAAAAAGTGATTTATTTTATATATATTTTTGACATACAAATACAAATTGGATGACTTAAAATGGAATCAGAAAAAAAATAATAATTAATGAATTAGTTAAAGAGATATGAATTCTATCACACGCCTCAAAAAGTCATATAATATCTGTGAAAGAACCAGGAAAAGGGAAACTAATAAAATGTGAAAATGTAACAAACAACACGCAGTCAATGAGAGTTGGTATAGATGGTAAGGGATCGGATTTGACTAGCAAAATGGTCGTGGGTTTGGTTTGATCCTCTCATTGTCAGGGGCTCCTTTGGTAGGCGATCTCGTAAGTCCCGTAAGTCTTCATAGAAGCGTCTGCTCCCCCTGATGGGACCGATGTCGAACCCTCCAAAACTTTCTATTATAAAAAAAAAAAAAAAACACGCATATATAAATATTTTCCTCAACAAAATTAATTAAATTCCAAAACTTCTTCCATTTAAATTTAAATTAAATTTTGGCAAAAATTTAAATTAATAAAAAATATATAGCATTAGAGAAACTAAGTGAGTTTGAGTTGGAACTAACTATATATATTTTTTGCCACAGGAATTAACTATATTAATAAAAGGGCGTTCTTAAAATATACAAAGGTACATATGTGTATATATAGAATTTAAATCTTAAATTTTCTTTTATTTTTATAAAAAGACAAAATGAAATGTAAATTTTTTTTTTCTAAGCATAAGTATTATTTTATGGGAGACAATTCGAGATAATATTAGGTACTAAATATGGGTACCTCTTCCCACATGAAATTTAAAATTTTATTTAATACTAATTGATTAGTATGTGTAATTCTTTTTGCTTAAGAAGCATTCGTAATTTATTTAAAAATATTACAGTAATTTTTATTTTTATTTTGGCATGAAATGGGATGAGTAATTTTCTTATCGGTAATGGGTAATGATTCCCATTAAATATTGCTTAACAATGATTAACTCATTTGACCTCTCTCGTAAGGAACGTTAAACCCCAAGCCAACAGGACCCACGAAGCGTTTGAAACTCGCGGGTACAGGGGAGGAAATGGACACTTGGCCCATAGGGAGAGCGAGTACAGCACCTTCTTCCATCCCAGCGCGTGCTGTGACGGGCAACCCCGTCGGCTTTTGTGGCATAATCGAGAATTCATGACCGGGCGTGGGCCAATCATGTGGCTCGCCCCCTCGTTGTACCCGACAAATTCGGCGGGCCCCACCAACACAATATGTCCCAGTATCCCACGTCACACTCCACGTGGGAATGTAAGCCATTCAAAACCCTCCAAGTGACCACGTCATCATCCACGTGGTAGTGCCGGGGCTCAACCTTTTGTGGGTCCCCCGTCTCCGGAAGCAAGCATGTAGGGACAGAGTGGTCATTTTCAAAGACCTACCCTTGCTTTTTATAAGAGCGATATTAACTCAGTAAAGCCTTCATTTGCTTCCTCCTACGGTTTCTCTGTTTTGCTGGAAAGCGAAGCGGAGTGAGTGGTGCGCGGTTTGTAGTACGATTTCGGTGTTCTGTATTTTACTCTGATACTCTAATCTAATGCACTGATGGTTTTTTCAGGGCCTGAGACACCGAACGATCACCATTTTCCCTTGAGAAGAAGCGGATTTTGCAGGTAAAACGCACTTCATTTCTAGGGTTCGGTTGTTGGGTAACTTCCGATGGTTTAGGACTTCATTTTGGTAATGGTTTTTACTGTTTGAGGGTTGTATGTTCATCATTTCGCATTTCTGAGCGAGCTTGAGTTATTGTTGTGTCTGTCGATGTTGCCGGTGCAGATCTACTACTTTGAACTCTACTTGATGTGTTTTTAAGTGTTTGGGCATCCGATCTATTTTAGGTTTTTGATTATTGAGGTTTTACTTGGGCTTTTACAATTTCTGCTCCGGGGATTTAGATGGCATGGTTTCGCGGATGTTCGTGTTTTCAGTGACTTTTGTTTTTTTTTTCTGCAGTTCTGTTTGTAGAGAGGTTTCCTTTCTCCATAGAACTATAGGTGTTTTTGTATTTGATCTATTTTTAAATTTTACCATTTAGGTAAATGCTGATGTATAGAGGATGTTTGTATGTTTCTAGCTTTTTAGATGGCTGAGTAAATGTTTTTCTGCAGATTTCAGTTTAGTGGCAGGCGTTCCTGTTCGGAAGTTTTTTGTTGAATGCCTGTTGCTGCCTTTGTTTGCAACGTGTCTGGAGAATCGATTATTTAGTTTTTGGAATTTTTCTTTTTCTTTTTTAAATATAGATATACTACCAACTTCTCTCTTCAGTTTTTACTGTTTCCTTTTCTTTTATTTGTTTCTCAAATGAATATGATATCGTTTACTTCATTTCTATAGTATTGGGACCTTAGAATTGATTTTTTTTTTTTTTCAGTGTATTTGAGCTTTAGTTGTGTGTTGTGTCTCCTAGTGATTCCGTTCTTGATACTTTTTTTCTGCAGTCATGGTAAGAAAGAAGAGAACTGAAGGTCCTAGTGGAGGTGAAAGCTCTGAGACCCATGAAGGTGGGGGAAGTGGAAGAGGTTATCAACAACGCCCTCAAGAAAGGGGTGCTCAAGGCCCGCAACAGTCAGCTGGAGGACCCCAAGGAGGCAGAGGCTGGTATCCTCAAGGAGGGCGTGGGGGTTATGGTGGAGGGCGGGGTCGTGGGTCACCCCAACAGCAGTACAGTGGCCCCCCTGATTATCAAGGCAGGGGGAGGGGAGGATCTTATCAACAGGGAGGTCGGGGTGGATACAGTGGTGGTCGAGGAGGTGCGGGCATAAGTGGACGCGGTGGAGGACCTTCATATGGTGTCCCATCCAGACCAGAAGTACCCGAGCTGCACCAAGCAACCTCAGCTTCATATCAAGCTGGGGTGACTCCTCAGTCTGAGATACCCGAGGCCAGTTCTGTTTCACAACTTCCTGAGCCAACACAGTTGGAACAGCAAACTAAGCAGTTAACTATTCATCCAGAAGCTGCTTCTGCCCCGCCTGCCTCAAGTAAATCAGTGAGGTTTCCCCTTCGGCCTGGAAAGGGTACCTATGGTACAAAGTGTATTGTCAAAGCCAATCACTTCTTTGCTGAGTTACCTAACAAAGATCTTCACCAGTATGATGTAAGTCCTGATTTTTTTTGATTGGCATAGATTTCTTATGCTTTTCTTTTGCAGTTTCTGATATGTTTCACTTCATGGGAGTAGGTAACCATAACTCCAGAGGTGCCATCTAGAGGTGTAAACCGTGCTGTTATGGAGCAGCTGGTTAAGTTGTACCGTGAGTCTCATCTAGGCATGAGACTACCTGCATATGATGGCCGCAAGAGCCTGTACACTGCTGGCCCTCTTCCTTTTGTTTCAAATGAGTTCAGAATCACTCTCATTGATGAAGAGGAAGGAGGAGGAGCAGGAGTTCAAAGGTTTACTTATGTTTATTACTGAATTTTATTAACGTTTTCCTGATTCATTGTTGTTTATAGTAATTTTTTTTTTTTTGCTGCTTTGTATTTGAATACAGGAGAGTGAGGGATTTCAAAGTTGTGATAAAGTTAGCTGCCCGAGCTGACCTTCACCACTTAGGAATGTTTTTGCAAGGAAGACAAACTGATGCACCTCAAGAAGCCCTTCAGGTTCTTGATATTGTTCTGCGTGAACTACCAACCTCTAGGTACTGGATATGTTGTCTCCATGGTTTCACGCATTTTGATCTATTGATTGTAGTCTTATGTATCTGGTTTTTTGTGTTGTTAACTAGATTTTGGTAGTGTAGGTATTGTCCTGTCGGAAGATCTTTCTATTCACCTGATATAGGTAGGAGGCAACCGTTAGGTGAGGGATTGGAGAGCTGGCGTGGGTTTTACCAGAGTATTCGTCCAACTCAGATGGGATTGTCACTCAACATAGGTTTGTTACATAATGCTAGTATTTCCTAGTGTTAATGTTTTATGTCATGTTCATAGTCATAATACTTCTTCATTAATCCATTCTGCGCCTCCATATTTTGAATTTTTTTTAATGAGATGAAAATTATTTTATTGATGGAACAGTACTAAATTTGTTGATTTCATTGCTAATTGTTTTGATTAAGTAGATTTTAGGTACAAGTCATTTGATAATATTTTGAAGAAAATACTTAGAACTTTTCTGGTGAGTCATTTTGCAAGGAAAAAAAACTTAAATGTTCATTTGTGGATTTGCAGATATGTCATCAACAGCGTTTATAGAACCACTGCCAGTAATTGATTTTGTGACTCAGCTGCTGAACAGGGATGTCACCGCCCGTCCATTATCTGATGCTGATCGTGTAAAGGTTTGGCTTCTTACATATCCTTCTGTCAATTCTCTCTTATACAATTTTATGTTATAGTGAGGCTAATGAATCTTCAGTCGTTGCTCTTTTGGTGATCTTATTCTGGCAAGTCTTTTTATTCATCTTGGATACAATTTTCTAGTATACATGGTAAGAATTGGCAATTTTTTAAACTTTTTGAATAATAGATCAAAAAAGCACTTCGTGGTGTCAAAGTTGAAGTAACGCATCGTGGTAACATGAGAAGGAAATATCGCATCTCTGGTCTGACATCACAGGCAACTAGAGAGCTGACGTAAGTAATAGTACTATTTATGTGTGCGTGTGCACTTGCTCACATTCTAGAGAATCTTGTTGATGACCTTTTTGTATTTGGTTTTCAATGATTGTAGATTCCCTGTTGATGAGAGGGGGACTGTGAAATCTGTTGTGGAGTACTTTTATGAGACATACGGATTTGTCATTCAACATACTCAGTGGCCTTGCTTACAAGTGGGAAATACTAATAGACCGAACTATCTTCCAATGGAGGTAAACAGTATGAAAGATGCATTTGTGTATGAATTATGTACTTGTGTATCTTGCTGAGTGCATGCTAATTGTTTGCCCTGGATATAGGTTTGCAAGATTGTAGAAGGTCAAAGGTACTCCAAGAGGTTGAATGAGAGGCAGATTACTGCTTTGCTTAAAGTCACCTGTCAGCGACCTGTTGAGAGGGAGCGGGATATCATGCAGGTATGCCTTTTGTTACTTGATTATTTGAAGTGTTGTGTATGTGGACTTGCCTTTTGTTTGATGATGTCATTTAGGAGCTTTTTGTTCGCTTTGAAGTTTAAGTTGGATATTGTGTTTATCTTTCTGTTTTTATACCTTTTATCATCTGGTAGGTCCTTAGTTTATATTATAATTGTCGAAGCCAGATTGGCTCCTGCTCTTTTGTGGGCGTTAGATCACTGATTTTAACTGTTGGCTCAATTCAATTCTGTGAACTTTAATGTCTGCATTGCATCTCTCTATAAATTGCCAAATTATTGATGCTGATGTGTATATTGATTGTTTCTTCCATGAAGCTTTATTTCATAGTGTTGGTCTTAAGGATCCAGAATGCATTTGGAGTACATTTCTATTCCACATAGCACTGGCGAATGCATGCAGTTGGGTGTGAAGATAATTGGTTACTATTTATGCCCTTGCTGATACATTCTGTGGTGTTTGTGTTCAGACGGTTCATCATAATGCTTACCGTGAAGATCCTTATGCTAGAGAGTTTGGGATTAAAATCAGTGAGAAACTTGCTCAAGTTGAAGCACGCATTCTTCCCGCACCTTGGGTATTTCTTTTTGATATTATTACTTATCAGTTATCATTGCCTATGCAAATTGTTATTTTTAATCCTTTGAATGAAAACATCCTTTCCCTTTCTGCAGCTGAAGTATCATGATACAGGAAGAGAAAAGGATTGCCTTCCTCAAGTTGGCCAGTGGAATATGATGAATAAGGTAGCTTGATTATTTTGCCATAACTTGTTATTCTTCATTTCTCTTCAGTCAGTTATCCTCTTTGGTTTTTTTTTTTTTTAATAATATTTTTCTTGTGTCAGCGGTGGTTGTTATGGAGTGGCATATGGGTGGGGTAGGATGGATATGCTATTCTCCTTGATATTGGAGATGTTAAATTAACTTTTTTATGCGCCTATTCATGTGACGTATTCTAATTCTAATTATTTCAGAAAATGGTCAATGGGGGGAGGAGTGATTTTATACATTTTATTTTTGTTGAGTGCTGCCCAGGGGGATTTTTGAGTGTCAGGTTTCTGCATATGTTTATGGTCAAATATTAATGGATGGATATGCTATTCTCCTTTATATTGGAGATGTTAAATTAACTTTTTTATATGTGCCTATTCATGTGACGTATTCTAATTCTAATTATTTCAGAAAATGGTCAATGGGGGGAGGAGTGGCATATGGGTGGGGTAGGGAAAGCGGGTGATTTTATACATTTTATTGTTGAGTGCTGCCCAGGGGGATTTTTGGGTGTCAGGTTTCTGCATATGCTTATGGTCAAATATTAATGGATGGATATGCTATTCTCCTTGATATTGTAGGTGTTAAAGTAACTTTTTTATATGCGCCTATTCATGTGACGTATTCTAATTCTGATTATTTCAGAAAATGGTCAATGGGGGGACTGTTAACCACTGGATCTGCATAAATTTTTCAAGGAATGTTCAAGAGAGTGTGGCCAGTGGCTTTTGTTATGAACTTGCACAGATGTGTTATATATCTGGCATGGTAAGGAAGATTCCTGTTATATTTATTTTTGGTTTTTGATCCTTACATCTTTGATTTAAATGATGATTTCTTTCTTATTGAATGCATTTAGGCATTTAATCCGGAGCCAGTACTTCCTGTGTACACTGCCCGCCATGACCATGTTGATAAGGTTCTGAAATCACGCTATCATGATGCCAAGGCAAGGCTAAAGGATAAGGAGCTTGATCTGCTTATTGTTATTTTGCCTGATAATAATGGCTCTCTTTATGGTAATGATGTTTCCATTGTGTAGCGTCTTGTGTTTCATACTTTTATAGTAAGCAGACTTGTGGATTCATGCATGACATGCTATGTAGGTGATCTGAAACGTATTTGTGAGACGGATCTTGGGGTTGTTTCCCAGTGCTGTTTGACAAAACATGTCTTTAAAATGAACAAGCAGTACCTTGCAAATGTTGCATTAAAGATCAACGTGAAGGTTGGTGGAAGGAACACAGTGCTTGTTGATGCACTTTCAAGACGCATACCTTTAGTTGGCGACCGACCCACAATTATATTTGGAGCTGATGTTACTCATCCACACCCTGGGGAGGATTCTAGTCCATCTATAGCAGCTGTATGTTGAATTTATCTGAGTAAGATCAGCCTAGTCTTAAGCTGATTTTGCATTTTAACCAATTTCACCATGTTTTAATGTTAGGTTGTGGCTTCTCAAGATTGGCCTGAAATTACCAAGTATTCTGGTTTGGTTTGTGCTCAAGCACACAGGCAGGAGCTTATCCAAGACCTTTTCAAACAGTGGCAAGATCCGGCGAGGGGGACAGTAACTGGTGGAATGATAAAGTATTCTCTTTGACCCTGTGCATCCATGCATTTGTTGTCTTTCATTTCTTCACTTATTTGTATGAAATCTCATTAATTTCAGAAAGGAATTTTGAATACATATTGTTTATTGCTTAATTTTTTTGAAGGGAGCTTCTCATATCTTTTCGAAGAGCCACAGGGCAGAAGCCACAACGCATCATATTTTACAGGTACTTACTGGCCAAGCCACAAGTCATGGTGCTTCTCTTTATATATTTTTCTCTGATGAATGTTTTATTTGCAGGGATGGTGTGAGTGAAGGACAATTCTATCAAGTTTTACTTTTTGAGCTTGATGCTATCCGCAAGGTATTATTTATTTTCTTTTGTCAAGGAAATACCATCCCTCCTCCATCATCTTATTATTATTGATTCATCTTTTCTGATTCTTACCTGTCAGGCATGTGCATCATTAGAACCTAACTATCAGCCTCCTGTCACTTTTGTGGTGGTTCAAAAGCGTCATCACACGAGGCTGTTTGCTAACAACCATCATGATCGGAATTCGATTGACCGTAGTGGGAACATATTGCCTGGTGGGTTTTATATTTTTGAATAATATGTTTAACTGTGTTGTCTAGATTCTGTTGTATGATGCTGAACTGACATCTTGAAATCTGGCAGGTACTGTTGTGGACTCCAAAATTTGTCATCCAACTGAGTTTGACTTCTATCTTTGTAGCCATGCTGGGATACAGGTGAATTTTGTGTCTTACCCTTCGATTTTATTTTTGACCTTTTGTAGAATTTAATCCTCTAATTTGTATTTGTAACAGGGTACAAGTCGACCTGCCCATTACCACGTGTTGTGGGATGAAAACAATTTTACTGCCGATGCACTTCAGACGCTGACTAATAATCTCTGCTACACGTAAGCCATGATTTGCTTCACCTTACCGTCATTGTAATCTTCAATTTTACTTGCAAGTTATTCATTTGCTGATTGATTTTTTTACCAAAAACTTTCTGCAGTTATGCAAGATGCACACGATCGGTTTCAATTGGTGAGTGGCTTCTCTTAACATGAGAACGTAGATGGGAATAGTTGATGGTTACATGTTTATGTATAGTACCCATTATAAGTTGTTAATTCTAATGTTTTTTTTTTTTTTTTAATACACATTGCAGTGCCTCCTGCATACTATGCGCATTTGGCTGCTTTCCGAGCTCGATTTTATATGGAACCGGCCACATCGGATAGCGAGTCGATGAGTGCTGCTGCTGGACGTGGAGCGGGGGTTGGTGCAGGACGTAGCACTCGTGCACCGGGTGCAAATGCTGCGGTCAGGCCTCTTCCTGCTCTTAAAGAGAATGTGAAGAGGGTCATGTTTTATTGCTGACCTGTGGTGATTATTTTTAAGTTTGTGTGGCCATATTTTGGAGTCGTGAAATACTCTGTTGTCGTGTATCCCTTTAAACACTGAAATTGGACAAGTGAGTCTGTTACACTTTGAGACGATTCTAGGTATCTCGGTCACCTATTCTACATCTAAATGTTTTGTGATGTTTGTTGGAATCTTTTATCTATGTGACTTAGGTATATGCTAGGAAGGTTTTGATGTTTGAATTTGTTCTCATGTTTCAACTCCGGTGATTGGTTTCAGTGGTTTAAATTAATTGGCTTGTTGCTTATGGCTAAATTTAGTTTCACTTGGTTTAATATAGCACATCACATTAGCAAGTTAATATTCATACAAGTTATGGCTTGTTCTGGTAAAAATTGGCAACAGTACTGAATAGGACAAAAAGGTTTGAAGTTTATATGTTTCATGGATGATTACAATCTGATTATTCGGTAGTCATCTTTTTTAATTATTAGGTGATACATACCAAGGACAAAAAAACAGAAAAATACCATCAAAATTGGTAAAAAGATAAATAAAGTATGGAGAATTTTAATAATTCTGAAGGAATTGATTTAGAATTTTGAAATGTTGTAAACTTAGAAATTACCCAACCATTTTAAGTTTTTTTATAAAATAAAAAGCCTTTAAACCCTTGTTGGTTGGTGCCATTGACCGTCAAAGCTTTGGTCACCATGTCAGCTGAAGCAGTGGCGGCCTAATGCTACATTTGAATTGTAAATAGGGATATTGTTGTGGACCAACACTAGGCCCAACGCCTGGACGACCCAACAAGGAAAATATATATTGCATCTACCTATAATACAGGGAGATCCTATCGTAAGCGAGGCAATCCAAGTATATCCAAATCTATATCTAGTAGTTAATCCAAATCTATATCTAGTAGTTAGGATGCTCGGGCCTGATATCGTGCGTGGCCCAAGATATCCGATCTAAGGTATACTCTATAAATACAGAGGCCAAATCCTAAGGTGCACACATTCTAAACTCTGAACTATTTGCATACTAGGAAACGGTGAGGGGGGAAGTAGGCGACGCTGAGCTCGTTGGTTACACCCTTTTCCCAAGCAAAACTGCGAGGGAGCTTGAAGGGAGGTGGAGGAGGAGGAGAAGGTGGAGCCAAGTCGGTTTGAGGACGAGCTTGAGCCTCCTCAATTGAGGTCTCTTTGTCTTTGTGTTGTTGAATTTGCCCTGCCGAAGGAGATGAGGAGGTGCCGCCTTGGGCCGAGGTCCTAGTCCTCTTGGACGCCGCGGCTTGGGACGCAGCCCCGGCCCTCCCCCTACCAAGTTCGGGAGCAGCATGTTTCCGAGGCTCTCTCCTACTAGGAGCCCCCGCGCCCGGGTTCACGTAAGACAGATAGCCGGGCAATCCTTGCATGTTTTGGGCTGCATAAACGAACCAACAGACGGTGAGAAATTAAACTCAGATTGCCAAAGATTCACCATAAAGCATATAAATAAAAACGCATACACGGGACCGAGCTGGGTTCAACATGAGGTTGAGAGAGTATGGAAGCAACAGTTTTCACGCCGTGCTCCCTGACGAAACCCACCAAGCGAGACACAGAACTAACGTCTTCGACGGGAAGGTCCTGTTCAACCTGGTAACTAGTTGAATGTTTACTATGATGGTCGTTGGTTGAGTATAAGGGAAACCTCCACTTCACATCTTTGGATTCAGGGCCGTGAAGGAACCAGGATTGTTGACCAGAAATGGCTAGAACCTTAAAAAAGCCGGTTTTAAAATGCTTAAAAGAGTTAGAAAAGGCGTGAAAATTTTTTCTACTAGGGACCCCCTGGATTGATGTCAAACCCCTCAACTCTTCGTTATTTTTGTCAGAGCGAGGTGTAAAGGGACAAAAGAAATAAAAGAATACAGGAACCCTACAGGGGATGGGCTCCATAAAGGAATTACAGAAGCGCTCAAAAGCTAAAAGGAAACTCCATCCATTAGGATGAAGCTGTGAAAGAGCTAGACAAAGGTAATTAAGAACGACTATCTGAAACTCAGTAAACGGGAAGCGAATACCGAGCTGAGTGATATAGTCCCTATAAAAGAAAAAGAAGGAGGGATTGGTCCCTTGGCGCTCGGCGCAAACGGGCTCACCCTTGGAAGGAGGACGTAAGCTGTAGCCTGTGATCTCTCCCAAATCAAGTTCGGCAATGTCAGACTGGGACATAAGAGAGTGTGTCGTCAGTACCCCATGAGCGACCCAAGGGTATTTCTCTAGTAGAACTTGAGGGGACCGCGAATCCGATTCCCCAAGAATGTAGGTGTCCTATCGGATGATGAAGGAGATTCCATCTACACCTAAAACAAAAAAAAAAAAGCTAATAATCAGTAAAGTATACCTGACACATGCAAGTTACTGCTAGAAGGACGAAAAACGGCGAGACCGGGATGAGACTCGTTTCTAGTGGCCGGGGTAGGGATAAAAGGAGACCTATGTCGGCAAGAACCTAGAATTTCGTTGGCAAGAGAATCTTGACCAAGGGCGATGTAGTGGGAGCTGGAAGCAATGCAATCCCAACAAGGGCCGAGATATCCTTCCGGGTGGGAATCCGACCTCACCCGAGGGAGAATCTGGTAAAAGTTGATAGGTAGAGCCGAGACGGCATCAGAATCATCCCGGTCCCCAGCGTGAGAAAATTTGGTGGCAGAACCTGCATTAGAGGACTGGGCAACAACAGACGATGACCCATCAATTCTCCTCTCACCAGACCCACCACGAAGCAAGGCGGCTAGCCTTTGCTCCTCAAAAAGGGGAGAGCCAAACAACCAAAAGCTGGCTCTAGGATAATGCGGGCGCAAGGATTCCTCCTCTTCCGGAGTTGCGTTTTGACTCGAAGAGGGCAAATGGTTAATCCTAATAATTAGCACCAGAAAATAGAACCTAGAAAAGCACAAAAGGCTTAATAAGGAGGAGGGAACCAAAGTGGGATTAGACAAAGGACACTCCCATGCACAGGGATGTTCAACGATAAGAAAGGGAGACCAGAATTCAAGTGGTACCCTGAGGTTCCAACGGAAGTTTACCCATAAAGAGCCAAAAGCGGAAATTAAAAATTACAGAACGAACAAACTTCGAGAGCAGACCAGGAAAAGGATGAGAGGTGAGAAATATACCTGAGTTAGCAAGAGTCGAAGAAGTTTGAAGCGGCAAGATCTGTAGGATGCAGAAAGCACAGAGTCTTCTCTGGAGAAGATAGAGGTAGCGAGAGTGAGAAGTGTAAGGAAAGGAGCGAAAGATGAATTATGAACAAAATGCACTCCTATGGAGGTTACGATACCGAAACGTCGGGGGTAAAGGAGACTATTCACCCTGAAAGCAATGGTGACGTACGACGCGTGATGGAAGCATTAAATGCGCACGACAATCGTAATATGCTAAGTATGGTGGTTTTAAACCCTCGCCAATATAGGGAAGCCAGGTGTCAGGGGGCAATGATGGCGAATACAGGAGGATCCTGGCCTCGAGGTCAAGCGAACCACCTGGCATTACCTCGGATCCCTAAGCATCCTAGCGCTACCTCGGAACCTCCAACCACTTCGCATAACCTCGGATCTTTGAGATAGGACCTCGGATCCGCGAGAAATTGATCCTCGAAGTCAAATATTGGCAAACAACCTCGGCAATATCCACAAGTCTTGAGACATGACCTCGGATATTTGGGTAGGCCGCCCTGATAGCAGAAATCCATATATTTCAAATCGGCCATAAAAGGTCCACGACAGCGAACCTCGACCAGCAAGTGTAACCCGGCAAAATTGATAGGGGACATGGTACATCCCTGCAGCTCAAGAGCTTGAACTACCGGGCTGGGGGGCAACTATTAAGGACCAACACTAGGCCCAACGCCTGGACGGACCAACAAGGAAAATATATATTGCATATCAGGATCTACCTATAATACAGGGAGATCCTCTCGTAAGCGAGGCAATCCAGGTATATCCAAATCTATATCTGGTAGTTAGGATACTCGGGCCTGATATCGTGCGTGGCCCAAGATATCCGATCTAAGGTATACTCTATAAATATAGAGGCCAAATCCTAAGGTGCACACGTTCTAAACTCTGAACTATTTACATACTGTCACACTGTGCACACACATCACCCCCATTGACGAGAGCCTTGTTTGTGCACAGTGATCCCATGCTCTCTTGGGTATGTACTCTATAAATATTCAGGCAAAGCCCATCGATCCAAGATCAAAGTAGTAGCCCAAGGCTAGACATCTATGTTCTATACCAGAACAGATACTAAAGTTGTAAATAAGGTATTTGTTGAATATTTTCTAATAACTTTCATCGGAGGTCCAACGACTAATATATATATATATATATAGAATTTCTCAAGCCAAAGTGGTTAGTATAGATACTTAAGTTGTTAATAGCGATACTAAAGTTGTAAACGAAAATCAAGTATCTATATTGACGACTTTTGCTTGAGAAATTAAAACAAAAATATTAGGCTTTGAAGCTTCAATTACCGGTCCACTGGCACCGGAGCTCCAGCGGCTGGTCGCTAGTAAGGTCATCAGAGCTCCGTCACTGATGGCTAGGAAATGGGTTGGAGATTTTTTATTTTAAAAAAACTAAGGGTCCTTAGATAATATCTCAAATTTTGTAACATTTCAAAATAGCAAATCAATCCCTTTTGAATTATTTACATATATATATAAATATATATATAAACAATTTTGATGATAATTTTATGTCTCTTTCCCTAAAAGACATTGTACGTTTAGATGATATATGAATCGATGGAATTGATGAGGAGTCAATGTTCAAGTGTTATATTGGTTGATTGAGAGGAATGGAATCCTCGATTACATGGTCATGGGTTTGGATGACATGAGACTTGAGTGAAGGAATTGACAACATAATTGTTTGATCCTCAAAGCTATGTATTGTTGGAGAGAAAAATGAAAGGAAAATAAGAAGAGAGAATACTAGAAAGAAAAACTTTTAAAAGTGTTAAATATTTTTACTATTTTTGGGAGTTTCCCCTCATAATTTTCTTCATGAAGTTAATAATTAGAGATTTTGCCATTGTTAAGATGTGTGGCCACTATATAACCCCTTCTCGTCTTTATTATAAAATATATTTATCTAATTTGATTAGGTTAAAAAAGTTAGTTAATATGACATGTATTTTCTAAAACACCCTATTCATTTGCCTTAATTCTCTCTCCTCTTGATTGGTGTGGATGGAGCATCAATAAGGGTAAATTATGAAATGATTGATAAATGCAAAAATTATGTCTTATATTTAAGACCAAGATCAATTCCCAAACTATGTTTTATATTAAAGAGCTTAGGAGTACTAGCATAACGAATATATATATGGGTTTATCGTTTGTCATGTTACTTGACATAAGGTTATGTCAAGTCACCCTAAAACTACGCCGTTTTGGGGTTAGAGGAATTAATGAACTCTCAAAACGACGTAGTTTTGGGGTTAGGGGAATTAATAAAAGATCTTTTGGTAAAATCATATAATAAATACAAAAACAAGAATAGAAAAATGCCCTTTATCAATTCCCCTAGCTCCCAAAACGACGTAGTTTTAGGGTAATTTGACATAACCTTATGTCAAGTGACATGACAAACGATAAACCCTCTATATATATATTTTGGTCAACATATAACGATATATGACTGAAATATATATATATCATAAAAAAAATAATACCACCTTTAATCCTAAATATAACACAAACTTTATACTAGTAGTACAAATTTAACACTGGAGGAGTATATAAACTACACTAAGATGTATTCTTTGCAACACTAGCATGTTGTAATTATACATTTGTTGCAGTAAGGGACCGAAATATGAAAATATCCAACTCTCGTTTTTTGGTTACATAACTGTGCCTTTTAAAGACTTTATATAGAAAAAGTATAGCTTTTTAATAAACCTCGATGTCACGCTTTTTGTTCAAGTAATAAAGTGACAAACAGATAAATGAAGCATAGGCATTATTCTATTCTTCAAATGATCAAAATCCATCATGGCCCAACAAAAAAAAAAAAAAAAAAAGACTTTTACAAGTTTTGTTTTTGTTTTTTTTAATTTATAAAAGAGATGGCTTTTTACACATGTTAATCCTAAGAAAAAGTGGGACACCCATCTAAGATTTCAGAATCGCCGTAATATTTTCAAATACGAGCGATGTAATCATGGTCCCAACAAAGTGTTTGTTAAGAAAAAATAAAGCCCCATAATATTTTCTGCAATATGGTGTGCTTGTGTGTGTGTGTGTGAGACGGAGGAATAAAGAAAGGAACAAAAATAAAAACCCAAAACCACGACCTTGATCTTCCTCAACATTCTTTTCCCTCCACTTTCAAAAACAGAGCCCACAAGGGACTTTCTTTCTTTCTTTGTCCCACGTTATTATATTCTTTTCTTTGCTTTCTGCTCATTCAAACCAAAATCACTATAAATAACACATTCCATAAAACTACTTTCTCCAATCACTTCTCTTCATCTTCTCCTTCCTTCATTGTTCTTCATTATCATCCCTCACTGCTTCTTCTTCTTCTGAAAATGGCTTCAACTTCAAACTCTCCGTTGAAGAGATCTGATTCAATTGCAGATAGCATGCCTGATGCTTTGAGGCAGAGTCGATATCACATGAAAACCTGCTTTGCTCGGTATCATCCTTCACTTTCTTTCTCTAACATTCAAAACACACTAAAAATTTACATTTTTTTGTACTAAAAATTCACAGAGTTTTCTCTCTTATACCAATTTGGCTCTTCATTTATTTTTGTTGTTGTATGAAACAAAAGATTTCTGGGAAGTGGGAAAAGGCTGATGAAAAGGAAACACATAATGGAGGATCTGGAGAAATCAATTGAAGACATAACTGAGAGGAATAAACTCTTACATGGCTTATTTGGTTTCATCCTCAGTACTACTCAGGTTCACTTTCATTTCATGCCAACATTTTTGTCTCTTTTTAAGGCACTCAGACAAATTAATACATTAAATGGAGTAACCTAGTTTGCAACATGATATTGAAACTTAATTTACGTAAACGTTATTTTATTTATGTATTTAATATGGTTAGTATTATTTAATAAGATTTAAGATGTTGATTGAATAAATTTTACTTAATTTATTTTTATTAGGAATAATATTTATTACAAATTTTTGTCACTTAATTTTAAATTAAAAATTGATCAAATATGCATGGAAAAAAAGGGAAAAATATATCTACATGGTCATTCAATTCTCCAATCAAATCTTAGCATATGGATTTTTTCTAAATGTGCAAATTTAGTAATGAGCAATTTCACTATGAGCATCTATAAGAACCATATATTTTCAGATGTAAAAGCATATATAAGCAATTTATTTAAGAGTATATTTAGTAACGTTGTTAAGGAGACTTAACTTCTATTACTTTTTGTATTGTATATCCCATTAGTCTTCTCTCTCTATTATTTTAATATTTCTAAATGAGAAAATATTAGTTAGACCCCATGGAAACAATTTTATTTCTTTTAACCTCAAAAGATTCTAAAATTTCACGGTACCCTTTTAGTTCAAAATGAAATTAAGTGTTAATCAATAAAAAGACAATAATACCCTGATTTTTTTTTTCCCATAAGACTGTTAGTTTTTATGGGTGCTCATAGTGAAATTATTCATTGCTAAGTTTACACTCTCCCCCTTTTTTCTAATAACCATAATTCAAATGGAGAAAATTAAATTCTGTTAAAGTATATTTAATGATAAAAATCACACATGGCGAAATTTGATTCGTGAATTGGATTTATTAGATATAAGCAAATGAATCATTTTATCTTATTTATAATGCCACTTGTTTGTACTTTAAAATACCACTGGTATTGCCTGCCGAAAAAAAAAAAAAAAAAAAAAAAAAAAAAAACCCCACTTGTATTGAAATCCAGCCTAAAATCCAATTTTTAACATATGATTGTCAAAATTAAATCTCAAACCAGGTTAAATGGATAAAAATGACTTTTGCATATGGGTTCAAAATATAAATTTGATTATCCTAACTGCATAACAACCCCAATTTGGGATACTAATTAGGAAATCAACCGCACATGTTTGGAACCTAAGAACATACCCCAATAATAATTGTATGCAAATGCAAAAAAAAAAAAAAAAAAAAAAAAAAAAAAAAAAAAAAAAAAAAAAAATCCAAATTTTTTGTTGAAATGCAAGTGAAAAAGAAAAACTATACTATTAGCAACCATAACAAACACCGATTTAAAAAAGTGAAAAAAATGTATGGAGTAGGATTAAAACACCCTATGAATTCTTTTATACCCATAAATCATATTTTGGGTAAATTTTTTTAATCAAATAGATTCATAATAAAGTTCTATTTATCATGAAATAATTCTTATTAGTTTCTTTGTCAAGTCATGTTATATAATGCGAAAATTAAAACAACGAAATTTATTCATATTAAACCATAGAAATGTAGTTTATTAACTTATTTGTCTAAATTTTGAATTATATAATATTACATGCCAAAGAAGCAAATAATTCCAAAAATACTGCAAAAGCCAAAAACCAAAATAGGAATGTAGTTTATTGACTTATTTGTTTAAATTAAGAAAAATTAATTTCATAATTGTATTACTTAATTTGTTAAATAAATTGATTTTGTTACAAACAAACTCCCATCCCTTACCCTCAAGTTGTTCATAAACAACCCTTTGACAGTCTTGAATTTTTTCCTTTCTTGAAGTAATTTAACAACCTTCCTAGATGTCTGATACTAATTTTTAGCTTATTTAATATTAATTTTTGTCCCTTTTAAGGCACTCTGACAAATTAATACATTAAATGAAATAAACTAATTTGACACCATGAAATTGATAACATTTGCAGGAGGCAGCTGTTGTTCCACCCTATGTTGCTTTTGCAGTTAGACCAAATCCTGGCTACTGGGAATTCATCAAAGTGAATGGAGATGACTTGCAAGTAGATGCCCTCCAAGTTTCAGAATACTTGAAGTTCAAGGAAATGGTGTTTGATGAGAAATGGTAATGTCATGATGGAAATTATTCTTTTTCTTTTGGTCAAAAGATAGAAATTAGGGAAAATCAATGGAAAATAGATGTTTAAAAATTTTATAGGCCAGAAGGACTTGAATACTAATACTCTTTGAGTATGAAATCCTTTAAAGTGCTGATACTTCTATGTATAGAAACATATCAGGACCTCTTGGTCAATAAAATTTTTCAATACGAACTTTTCACTAATTTTTCCCAAGAAATTATTCATAGATGTTAATAAGAAGGATTAAGCTTTTGAGCTGAAATAGTTGTTTTCAGAAATATTGAAAATGGATTTACATGTTCAGGGCAAACGATGAGAATTCTTTGGAGATAGATTTTGGGGCTATTGACTTCACTACACCTCGCATGGCCCTTTCTTCTTCCATTGGAAAAGGTTTGGATTTCACTACTAAGTTCTTGAGCTCAAAGCTGGGTGAGAGCACAGAAAGTTCAAAGCCATTGCTTGATTACTTATTAGCCCTCAACCATCATGGAGAGGTAAAATGAAGGCAAGACCTTAGATATAGGATATCAGAGATAAATAGTGACTGATTCAATTTTATTTTTTTAATATGATTCTACAGAATCTTATGATCAATGACACTTTGAATACCTTAGAGAAGCTTGAGACTGCACTGAAGGTTGCTGATGTTTATCTCTCTGCACTCCCCAAAGACACTCCATACCAGAGTTTTGAGGCCAGGTCAGTACCCATCTTTTTCTTTCTCACCTCCATTTTGATATAATGAAAACCTAACTATCTAGGGGAAAATTGACTTAGGGTTAAGGAAAACAATATGTATTGTAAATCATAAGTGGAAAATTTATATTCATACATGAATGAAGGATTTATAAACTATATGGAAAATTTATAACTGAATTTAATCCCAAAAGAATCTTTTCAGAATATAAGACATATTTAGGAGTTGATATTGATCCTAAATATAAAACAAAGTTTTCATATTTGTCAATCTTCTTTTAATTTGTCCCTATTGATGCTTGCTCAACAATAATTAAGGAACAAGAAAAAAAAAAGGTGACTTTTTTAGAAAATTAATTAACTAACTAAACTTATTTTAATCAAATTAGGATATGTCTTATATTAAGGATAATATTCTTTAAGATCTCTTTTCTTCATTTCTGTCAACAGGTTGAAAGAATGGGGATTCCTAAGAGGATGGGGAGACACTTCAACAAGGGTTCATGAGACAATGAAAATGCTATCTGAGGTACTAGAAGCACCGGATTCCGTGCAACTGCAATCATTTTTCAGCAGGCTGCCAAACATGTTCAACATTGTCATTTTCTCAGTTCATGGATACTTTGGCCAAGCTGATGTCCTTGGACTTCCAGACACAGGAGGCCAAGTATGAAACTCTCTTGCCTCACTTTCTTTTTTTCTCTTTTCTTCATTTTACAATATCAAGTGTATTTAAGAGATTCAATGCACTTTCTAACTGAATGATCTTTTTTTTCTTGGTGTTTCATTTTTCTGATAGGTGGTTTATATTCTTGATCAAGTAAGGGCCTTTGAGGAAGAGTTACTAACCAAAATAAAGCTGCAAGGCCTTAGTGTAAAGCCTCAGATTCTTGTGGTAGGCTAAATAAATCTACTTGCTTCTTCTGTCTCTTCTCTCATTACTACTACCTTTTGCTTCCTCCTCTTTTTATTTAGAGCTTTTGTTCTCTATTCACAGGTTACTCGCCTTATACCGGATGCTAAAGGGACTAAGTGTAACCAAGAATTGGAACCTATTGCCAACACCAAGTATTCTCACATTCTTAGGGTTCCTTTTTGGACAGAGAAAGGGATTCTTCATCAATGGGTTTCTCGTTTCGATATCTACCCTTACCTAGAGAGATTCACTCAGGCATGCATGGTTTTTTCCCCCTTTTCATGAAAGGAAACAATGAAGGATGTCATTTACTTATTTTTCTTCTTCTCCTAAATCATTAACAGGATGCTACTGAGAAGATTATAGATATTTTAGAAGGGAAACCTGATCTCATTATTGGAAATTATACTGATGGAAACTTGGTTTCATCTTTGATGGCTAGTAAACTTGGAGTCACTCAGGTTGAACATACTAATCACTTGGCTTGATTTTAGGCAAGCTAATAAATAGATCTTAAGTATCACATTGAACTGAAGCTTTTGATTTCTTATAGGCAACTATAGCTCATGCTTTGGAGAAGACCAAATATGAGGATTCAGATGCAAAATGGAAACAGTTTGATACAAAGTATCATTTTTCATGTCAATTCACAGCTGATATGATCTCAATGAATGCTGCTGATTTCATCATAACAAGCACTTACCAAGAGATTGCTGGAAGGTAGTAGGTCTTTCTTTACTTTTGAATTTTTGTCTATGGACTCACTATGGTTTAAGACTTGAAATTACTGGGAAAGCAACTAACTGTTTTTTTTTTGGGTTATGACCATCAGTAAGGATAAGCCTGGACAGTATGAAAGCCACACTGCATTTACCATGCCTGGACTTTCTCGGGTAGTCTCCGGCATCAGTGTTTTCGATCCAAAGTTTAATATTGCTGCACCGGGAGCTGATCAATCTGTTTACTTCCCATACACTGAGAAACAGAAGAGATTAACATCATTTCATCCTGCCATTGAGGGGCTACTTTACAGCAAGAAAAACAATGAAGAACACATGTGAGTCTCCTACCTATTTTTTCTCCTTGCACTTTTTATTAATCCTGAATAATTTTTGGAAAATCACTATAAGGTCTCACAGAATGAATGTAACTACTAAAAAATCTCACAATAAGTGAGCATCATGCAAGGACAAGTTTCAATGCTTCTTACTTGTTATTGGGACTTCTTGGCGATTACATTCCTTCGTTGGGACCTCATAGGGATTTTCCAAATAATTTTTAGGAAGGCCAAGCTAACAGTAACAACACCCATAGTCCATAGACATGTCATAACACTTTTCAATAGTTTCCACTTTTGGCATGTTTTTATTTTTTTGGTGATTAGTCTAAACATCAGATTTACATAGGAATCTTTCTATCACTATATATATGTTAACATAATGACCTATTTAAAACTTGAATGTGTTTTGCAACAGAGGGTTTTTGGAAGACAGGAAGAAGCCAATCATTTTCTCAATGGCCAGGCTTGATACAGTGAAAAACCTCAGTGGCCTAGTTGAGTGGTATGGGAAGAACGAGAAGCTGAGGAATTTGGTGAATCTTGTTGTTGTTGGAGGATTCTTCAACCCATCCAAATCCAAAGACAGAGAAGAAATGGGAGAGATCGAGAAGATGCATACCTTGATAGAGAAATACCATCTCAAGCGCCAGTTCAGGTGGATAGCAGCACAAACTGATCGCTATCGCAACGGAGAGCTATACCGATGCATCGCAGATACAAAGGGAGCTTTTGTGCAGCCAGCATTGTATGAGGCCTTTGGTCTCACAGTTATTGAAGCAATGAACTGTGGATTGCCCACTTTTGCAACAAATCAAGGAGGCCCTGCAGAAATTATTGTTGATGGAGTCTCCGGCTTTCATATTAACCCATACAATGGAGATGAATCAAGCAACAAGATTGCTGACTTCTTCGAGAGATGCCAGACTGATTCTAATTATTGGGACAACATGTCAATGGCTGGTCTTCGACGTATCAATGAATGGTAAAACTTCACATTTGTCCTTAACTTTCAATGATGACTCATGAATTCTCACCTGGGAATAGTCTCTCTGTTTGCTGGATAAGGCTGCGTGCATCTGACTCTCCCTAGACCTCACTTGGTGGGAGTCTTGTGTTCTGAGCCACCCTTTTTCTTGAAAGCAAAGAGAGCTAGATAAGTTCAACAAACTTGATGGATTGAATCCTCAAACTTTCATTTATTTTGTTTGACTTGCAGTTACACATGGAAGATTTATGCGGAGAAAGTGTTGAACATGGGATCGGTTTATGGGTTTTGGAGAGGGATGAACAAGAAACAAAAGTTGGCAAAGGATAGATATATCCACATGCTGCATAGTCTCCAATTCAGGAAGTTGGTGAGTTCTTAGGAAATTGGGGAGGAAAAAAAAAAGGCCTCTCTTTTGATCCTTTTCTTCGTTTCAAATTCAATAATTGTTTCATTGCTTTGCAGGCAAGAAATGTTACTGTCCCTTCTGAAGAGCCTCTAGAAGCTACAACAATGGGGAAAACTTCAATCCAAAAGCCAACAAAACCAGTATCACAACCCAGAACGCCATTTGAACCACCTCAAACACAAACACCAGCATTACCTCCAACTATTGCATCTCAGCTAGCCCCACGGCAAGTGTTCTCTTAAGTTTTTCTTTTTCTTTTTCAAGTTTGTTCAACAATAACATAACTTGTGGATATAAAGATTGAAAGGAATTTAATATTTGTTTGAGTTACCGTTCAAGTACGCACACACAATTCGACACAAAACTCTTTTCACATACTTATCTCGTATACCGTAAATCACGTAGGAAAAACAGCTTCTACTGCTAACCCAAACAAGCACTAAGATTTGTTTATTTTTTTTGTAGGGATCCTGGTTTAGATAAGGGATTGGATGAGCATGAGGAAAGTGGAGGTGCAGGCTATGGATATTGTTGGTGGGTGTTTCTATTTGCTGGTTTGCTCACCATTGCTTACTTCCTTAAGAATATGGACATTTTGTCCATATGGAAAGAGAGATCACAGAGCCAAAGGGAATGAACGTTGTTGTGTATGTAATTGTATCTGTCATTTAGAAGAAAAAAAAACAGAGACTTGTTTGTTATTATGAAAGAAGGTCAAATACTCATATTGTACATGATTTCAATGTACTCATCCTCCTCTTAGAGAGAGTTATATTGGGTAAATCTTTGCACCAATTATCAAGAGTGAGGTCTCTCTTGAGGAATTTCGTAGAGCAGAAATATAGCGGCTAATAAGTGTGCAGTTCAAACTTGAGTAACAGTGGAACATAGAGGAGAAAATCTCATAAGGGTTTTTTACCAAGTGGATGTAAGCTCAAGGTTAAACTTTATAGTTGAATCATAATAAAATCTATCTCTTAGTTCTTTATATTTTCAGCATTATATTACCTTTTGCCCTTGATGTCTTGATGTAGGACATATTTGGAAAGTTATTTCTAGTATTAAATATAGTCATATTTATTAATCTTTTTTTAATTTATCCATATTCATACTTTCTCAACAATAATCGATGAGAAAGGAGAAAGAGGGAACCGAAGAAGATAACTAGAATGTTTTAAAAAATACTTATCATATTAATTATAATTAACTTTCTTAATCTAAATAAATTAGGTAAATATGTTTAAGAGTAAAGGGAATACTTTGTTTATTGTTCAAAATTAAATCTCAAGTGCTTTATACTCAAATTTATTACGTTCTGAAATTCCTCTTCAAGTTTTTCCTCACTCATTTTGATTGTGAAAATTAGTTAAACGTTCTTGTAAATATGTTTTAAAACTTAAATTTGGTCAAAAAAGTGCACATACATTTTGTTTTTCCATTAAAAAAAGAAGTTAAAGATCCTAAAATTTGATAAACACTTAATTCATCTTCTTTTAGGTGTGTTATCATTATTAACAGCTTAGTATATATACTAGCTCTAATTTTTTTTTTTTTTTTTTTTGTTGGTAGAAAGCTCTAATTCTTTTATATTAATGACATAAATAATTATTGGAATTCATTTAAAGAGGAACTTCACGGGCCTGTTGTCAACGACATTGGTCTTTTGAAAATATTTTAATTTTGGACTGACTGTCTCCCTTTAAGAACATGGTTTTGGCATCATGGGCTTCTCATCAAACTTTTTTTATATATTTATTTTATATAAATTCTCATCAAACTTTAATTTGCCGAACTTTTTAGAGCGTTTAAACGTAAATTCTATTTTTTTTTTAAGGGCAAGTCCCATAATTATTTACTTTATCTAAAAACTGTGTAGGCTATTTTGAGCCACTTAAATTGATTTTGGGTAATATTTAGTAGGTTTATTGTCAAATTATTAAAACAGCAACATGGGGTCGCATTTTTTTTTTTTTTTGGAAGAAAAAATTTAGATGAATTAGTTATTCATAGTCATTTGGTTTAAGGTACCCAGTGATATAGTCACTATTTTTCAAGAGTATGATCTCATTTACATTTTATTAATAAATTATATAATTAAAAGTGTATTAAAATGTTATAGCAAGGATGATAATTTCTGTTTTGCAATTAACATTTAAAATCTGTTTTATTGCCCATACATATTTAAAACCTAATTACGCTCAAAGTTAAATTTTCTAATAATATATTAGACACTCTTTTTGATTCTCAGTATAATAGCTAGTTAGAGAATTTTATTGGTCTTAAATTTTCATGAGTACACCTTGTCTTACAAATTTATTATGTTTTTCCCCCTTAAAATTATCTCTATTATTATATATATTAAGGGTTTAAACTAAACAGAATATTTTAGAAAAACCGATATACATCTTTTATAAATAATTAAATTTACTAATTTTTTTTTTAATTTTTATAAATCAGCTATCTATCTCTTATATTTGAAGGGGGACACAAAATAATTGTTTAGTTTTAAAAAAACAATTTTTAAGGTAATGACATATGCTTGTGTGGGTGTCATTTTAAGGTCAGAAAGCATTGATTTGTTTGGATAATAATTATTGCTGTTACAGGGAAATGAAACAAAATTTTGTAACTCTACCCTTAGCTTCCATTTTGCTGAATTATTGTCTCCTAATTAAGAAGTTTAGCTTCTGATTGATCCTTACTCTCACCGGAAACACAATTATTTAACTTATCGTGTCTCTCAAGTGGATCAGATTTGTAAAGTCATTGATAAGCTTTTATTTTAAATTTTCAAAAAAGTCTCTCTTCTTTTTTTTTTTTTTAGTTCAATAAATTTTGACTTCTTCATACTTTCAACTTTAATGTTTAAAATATTCAAATTTAGTCCATCTCTTATGCCAGAAACTGGCTAGAACAAAGAAACTTGATGTAAAAAAGTTTAAAATATAGAGCTAGTAATGAATATGTTAAGATCTTAGAAATAGAATAGAGAAGAAGAGAGAGATTTGACTGAATATTTCTCTATTTTATTTTATTTTTTTAAAAATCATCAATTGGAAATCACAACAATACAGGTCTGGTTTGAAACTCTTACTCAGCGGATATATTTGTAGGTAAGCTAATTAACCACAGCCTAATCCCTCTAAAGACTAACCGCTAATGACTCGGCCTATTAATAACCATAAACACTACTATATGGAAAACATGGAAACATATGTTTTTAGACACTTTCTATGTCCGTTTATAAGGGGACGTTTATGTAAGCGATGTTGTAAAGCCTAGGAACAACTATATATTTTGTAAAAAGGAAAACCATTTTATAGGTAGCTATATCAATTTTTTATTTGATACCTATATATATTTTTTCCCTTAGTTAAATCTTTAACTTTGCTTTGTTAGCATAATTAGCTCTTGACATTGGCTAATGGAGTCCACAAAGAAAATTACAGGTTGACGGTTCTAACAAAGCAAAATTAAAGGATTTAATTAAGAAATAAAAATAGGTATAAAATTAAAAATTAAAAGAAAGTATATATATCGGCAAAATGATTTTCTCTACTTCAAAATTAATGGCATGCCTTGGGACTTTCTCTCTACATTATAAATGAGAATAAAGTACCTCTCAGATAATTTAATTCGGGTGTTTGATTTAGCTTGGATAAAAAAGGTATTTTCATCCTTTATGAGATAAAATTCTTCTCAAATATTTAGTATAGCAAAATATTGTTTCTAAGTTCTAAATATAAGATAAAGTCGGTTTTTTTTAGAAATATTAATAAATATAATTAAATTAATTTAAAGTACTTATATTTATCGTTTCTTTTCTAAACTAGTTTGCCTAACTTATAAATTGATTTATAATTTAATAATACACAATATATGAATGATTAATTAACTTATTTAGTTTCTTTAATCTTTTTTAAAAAAGTCAACTATATCTTATATTCGGGACCAAAGAGAATAAGTTACAATAAGGTAATTCAAACCAATATATTCTCAAAATACCGATATCTACAACTGTAGTAGCCCAATTTGTCCGCCATTAGTAGATAAAATAATTTCCTTCACTTCTGAATCCCAAACAATTCGATTTGTCAGTACAAGGTCATTTCTTGTTTCATGTAGATCCATCTGAATTAATATAACTAATTAATGAGTGAAGAATTTGAGAGAACAAGGTTACTTTTTGAGGAGCTGTGCTTGAGAGCTTCATGGCAGGATTCTATTTGAATATGGAGTTTTGATTTCACTTGCATTCTCCAAAGTTGGTAAGCACAACAATTGAGAGATGTGGATAGATGATGTTCCTTTTTGTTGGATTTCTATTTATGCTTTTCAAATTAAGCATTATTGCCTTCGATCTTTAATATAAGAATCATATGTTTTTTTCCCCTTAAATTAAAATTATCTCTATTGATTATATATATTAAGGGTTTAAACTAAACAGAATATTTTAGTTTTAATTTTTTAAAAAAATCAGCTATCTATCTCTTATATTTGAAGGGGGACATAAAATAATTGTTTAGTTTTAAAAAACAATTTTTAAGGTAATGACATATGCTTGTGTGGGTGTCATTTTAAGGTCAGAAAGCATTAATTTGTTTGCATAATAATGATTACTCTTACAGGGAAATGAAACAAAATTTTGTAACTCTACCCTTAGCTTCCATTTTGCTGAATTATTGTCTCCTAATTAAGGAAGTTTAGCTTCTGATTGATCCTTACTCTCACCGGAAACACAATTATTTAACTTATCGTGTCTCTCAAGTGGATCAGATTTGTAAAGTCATTGATAAGCTTTTATTTTAATTTTTCAAAAAAGTCTCTCTTCTTTTTTTTAGTACAATAAATTTTGACTTCTTCATACTTTCAACTTTAATGTTTAAAATATTCAAATTTAGTCCATCTCTTATGCCAGAAACTAGCTAGAACAAAGAAACTTGATATATCTAAAAAAGTTAAAAATATAGAGCTAGTAATGAATATGTTAAGGTCTTAGAAACAGAATAGAGAAGAAGACCCTTCGGGACAACTATGGTGCGAAGGAGGATTAGTCTCTGCTGTGGGCGAAGGACACCCCCTGATTTCTATCAAAAAAAAAAAAAAAAAAAAAAAGAATAGAGAAGAAGAGAGAGATTTGACTGAATATTTCTCTTTTTTTTTCTTCATCATCAATTGGAAATCACAACAATAAAGGTCTGGTTTGAAACTCATACTCAGCGGATATATTTATAGGTAGCTAATTAACCACAGCCTAATCCCTCTAAAGACTAACCGCTAATGACTCGGCCTATTAATAACCATAAACACTACTATATGGAAAACACAGAAACATATGTTTTTAGACACTTTTTATGTCCGTTTATAAGGGGACGTTTATGTAAGCGATGTTGTAAAGTCTAGGAACAACTATATATTTTGTAAAAAGGAAAACCATTTTATAGGTAGCTATATCAATTTTTTATTTGATACCTATATATATTTGTCCCTTAATTTAATCTTTAACTTTGCTTTGTTAGCATAATTAGCTCTTGACATTGGCTAATGGAGTCCACAAAGCAAAATTACAGGTTGACGGTTCTAACAAAGCAAAATTAAAGGATTTAATTAAAAAATAAAAATAGTTATAAAATTAAAAATTAAAAGAAAGTATATATATCGGCAAAATGATTTTCTCTACTTCAAAATTAATGGCATGCCTTGGGACTTTCTCTCTACATTATAAATGAGAATAAAGTACCTCTCAGATAATTTAATTCGGGTGTTTGCTTTAGCTTGGATAAAAAAGGTATTTTTATCCTTTATGAGATAAAATTCTTCTCATATATTTAGTATAGTAAAATATTGTTTCCGGTTCTAAATATAAAGATAAAGTCGGTTTTTTTAGAAATATTAATAAATATAATTAAATTAATTTAAAGTACTTATATTTATCGTTTCTTTTTAAACTAGTTTGCCTAACTTATAAATTGATTTATAATCTAATGATACACAATATATGATATGATTAATTAACTTATTTAGCTTCCTTAATCTTTTCTAAAAAAAGTCAACTATGTCTTATATTCAGGACCAAAGAAAGTAAGTTACAATAAGTTAATCCAAACCATTGGTTGTTAAGTTATATTCTCAAAATACCGATATCTCTACAACTATAGTAGTCCAATTTGTCCGCCATTAGTAGATAAAATAATTTCTTTCACTTCTGAATCCCAAACAATTCGATTTGCGGTCACTACAAGGTCATTTCTTGTTTCATGTAGATCCATCTGAATTAATACAACTAATTAATGAGTGAAGAATTTGAGAGAACAAGGTTACTTTTTGAGGAGCTGTGCTTGAGAGCTTCATGGCAGGATTCTATTTGAATATGGAGTTTTGATTTCACTTGCATTCTCCAAAGTTGGTAAGCACAACAATTGAGAGATGTGGATAGATGATGTTGCTTTTTGTTGGATTTCTATATATGCTTTTTAAATTAAGAATTCCCTTTGAACCTTAATAAGAGTCATACGTTTTTAAGAAATTAAAAAAGTTGAATAAATTACATTATAGTATTATATTTTTTTAAAAGTAATTTATTTAAATTATAAATTAATATATAATCTGATAACATACAACATATATCATAATTAAGTAATTTATTTAATTTTCTCAGAAATATCCACTTCCTCTTATATTATAAAAGCTTAGCTAAAACAAGCACGTCTCTATATATGTTAGAAACAAAAAATGAAACAAGCACGTCTTATTGTTTTCTTATTATTACTTGTTGCCTGCCAAATTGCAATCATTACGTTTCGTAACGAAACAATATAATTAATCGCTAACATGATCTCTCCCCTTATCATGTCCTTGATCGATCACTTTCTTGGTTTCTTCACAAATATGCCTTTCTCTTATATATATATATATATATATATATATATATATATATATATATATATATATATATATATATATATTAACAAGTGTTAAAACTGTAAAAACAATTGTTGTAAATGACGATGGAAGTAATGTAAATGTTGTTGGTAGTTTAGTAAATGATTTAAATTAAATACATAGTTATTTTAAATATATGTATGTAAATATATGTATGTACGGCCGGTCTTAAATTTGTGACATAATATATTGTATAAATTATATTACATTTTATATTTAAGATTAAAGGTAGTATATTATTTTGATCATCTTCATGAATGAATTTGGTGGTTTAATGGTCGTCAAACCTTTTTGGAATCCAATGGGTAGTGAAATCAAATCCGACCTACCACTACCAGCTTGGCCAAAAAAAAAAAAAAGGGAAAATCTATATGGGGGCCCTTTTTAGAGAAAAAAATCTAAAAAAGGGTCCTTGGACCCTTTCTGGGATTTTAAGAATCTGCGTTGACAACTAAATCAGCCACATTAACAACAAAATCAATATCCATTAACAACTAAATCAATTGCATTAACAACAATATTTTAACAATTAAATCAACCATTAATAACATTAACAACTCATGCCTTTGGCCCTTTCTGAGATTTTTAGAATCTTGGGGCCATTTTTGAGATTTTTTCTTTAAAAAGGGCCCTTAAATACATTTTCCTCAAAAAAATCAGTCACCTATATGACTGAACTGTGGTGGTTTGGCTTTCTGTTTTTCTAGTTTTAAACTAAGGGAAAATATGGTAGAAACCCACACATTTCAAAATTTCTTTTTGGTGAATGAGTATTGATTTGAGATTTTGCAAATGGGGATAATAATACATTTAATCAATTTTAACCGACTTCTTAACTAATCTAAATAATTTGGTTATTTATAACTTATAATAATGATTTTGAGAGAGTACAAAACAGGTATTCTAACAAATTGTATTATTTTTTAATTATACACTATATCATTATTTTTTTTATCATTATTTTTGTTAGGATGGGACTATGTCTATGGGAGTGACATAGGACCAAAACTAGTTCATCGAATTAAACGAATAAATGATTGTTCAAAAAAATTAAACAATTAAATGTGACGACATTGTTTGACCCGCCAAACAGGTCCCACCTTAGGCCGGCCCTCATTGCTTCCGCCGACAATGCTATTTTCCTTTTTGTTTTTTGTTTTTTGTTTTAAATTATTTCAATTTGATTTTCGTTTATACCAAATTTAAAAAAGTATTCATAATTTATGAATAATGTGAGTTTTTATAATTTTTTTTGATTTATATTGACGTTATTATTCAGTTTCGTTGTCTTATTCGTGCCTACGTCATTGGAAAAGAAGTTTTTGTGTATTGCGCGTTGGCCAACAAGTTTAAGATTAAACAAGAGGAAAATTACTTGATACATCCACGTGTGGAATCATCCTAAAGTGATGTTTGTGTAGACGTTTAATTGTCATTGTTTCAAAATTATTTGATGGTTAGCCTTATATGATTAAATAAGACGAAAATTATTATCATAGATTGATTATTAACAAAATCTTCAAATTAATCATTTGTATATATATATATCATAATTCTATCAACCACATTATGAGTATTTATTATTCATATAACACAAATTTACAATTTAAGAAAATATTTAAATACTAAAATAATAGTATAAATTTACCAGTGTAACATTGGGAATTTATTCTTAGTACTCAAGTAATTAGAAATAATGCTCTGTTTTATTTGCTAAAATCGTTATTTTGATAGAAATGAAAATAAAAATAAAAAATAAATTGGGTTAAAGTATGTTTGAAAGGACAACAAAATTAATATTAACATGATTTTTGTTTGGGGATTTATCACTTGGGTCTATATTGAGCCTCAAGATTTTGAGAAGCAAAATTTCGTGGCAGATAATGGAGATGTGACTTTGATGACTATCTGAGTATCTATTTAATAAAGTTTTCTTTTCAGAAAATTATAGAAATTCCTTGAGTTTTCCATGTTATTTTTCATTAATAAAGTGTACAAGAAATAAATAAATTTTAATTATTATTTATATTTAGTTTTAACAAAAATACATGCTTATTATATCATAAAAATTGTATTATGATATATGATAATAAATTTAAGGAAAAATATCTGTGATGTCCCATGGTAGATAAAAAATATTAAAAAAAGTCTCTAGGGACTTTTTTCAATATTAATTATGGAATTTCTTCTGTAAAAAAAGTCTCATTGTTAAAATGGCTTTTTATGTTGTCAAAATAGCTTTATTAGTTGTTAAAATATCTTTATGAAAATCTCATATCAAAATAGCTTTTCATAATGTAAAAAATTCTCTAAGTTTTTTCTCCGACGTGTAGAATTTTAGACACCAGGAAAATTTTTAGCACCATGAAAAACCATTTTGATAACGAGATTTTCATAGAGACATTTTAACAGCTAATAAAGCCATTTTGATAACGCGACATTTTTGTAGGAGAAATTCCGTAATTAATAAAAAAAAGTTTTGATATTTTTTATCTATCTTGGGATCTTACTTGATATTTTCTCTAAATTTAATTTTATATATATATATATATATATATATATATATATGATCATTTTTGCACTTTTAAAAGTTGGGATAGTCACATGACACAGAAATGACTATTTTTTGTTTTTATTTATGAACTGAGTAAATATTTATCTTATTAGACCTATGATCAACTATGATCTTTTCATGTAATAATAACAAAATGCTAAGTTCATTTTTCTAATTTTCAACACTAAATAGTATTTTTCCTTAGGAAAAGATTACAAAAACTACTTTTTTATATAGTATTTGTGTTACCAAATACTTACCAAAAAGGAATGCTAAATAATTCTAACGGTTACATTGAAGAATTCTTGTCAATTCTTAACAAAAAGGAAGGCAAAATTGAGAGGCTTGAAAAACTCAAATTTGAAATAGTATGACCATGACATGCTAGTCAATAATACGAAATTTGGACTAAAATATTTCAATAATGAATTTCTATAGTTTAATGAGATTAATTGTTTTATTTTATAAATTGAGAAGTAAATGAAAGTGACTCTTTTTTTTTTTTTTTTTTAAAAAGATGCAATGATCTAAAAAATATCCATATTTTATTGCGCCAAGTTATTGCTACATCAAACACAAATAAAGTAATGGTCAAAATCAATTTTCATATACTTCACTGATGTTTCATCAATCTCACACAGTGCATACTGGCTTAGTTTCTCATGTTGAGGTAACCAGCGGGTTTATATTAGGTGCACATCTCTTATGTGCACCTCATGTAGAGGGGTGAGCACATTTTTTTTTTTTTAATTTATTATTTTTATATATTCCATTTATTTAGATTTAAATTACATGTTATTTTCTGTTTTTTTTTTTTTTTTTTGTATATCAAATTAATTAGTTTCTAAGTTAATGGTGTTACATAATAAATATCTATAACGACGAGGATTGAAAACTAATTAATTTGAGATATTAGGTGCAAAAAATATTTCAGAAAGTAGTATATAATTTAAATATAAATAAATACAATCTATAAAAAAATAAAAATAAAAAAAACATGTCTCATCCCTTTACTCTAATTAGAGGGATGGGCATGTAAAAAGTATATAAGAGAGAAGCACTTATGTGCTTTCGATAACTAGCAATCCACCTGCATTTCACCTTATGACCAAGGTTTTGAAAATCGGACCTGGCCATCCGAACCAAAGTGGAAGTCCGGGTCAAGGGTCAATGGGTCGACCGGAGTTAGACCTAATCAAACCGGTATTAATTAAAAAATATAATTTAATAAATAAATAAAAACATTCATTTTTAATAATACAAAATATTTTGTGGTTAGCATTAATACCAAGCCCAAATCCATTTCTCCTGATCCAGTCCACTCCCTACCCTCAATTTCCCCATCTATTATTAATTAAAAAAAAAAAAAACTTATATGGAGGGATAAAATCCAAAGAAAACGTGAACAAAAAATCTACCTCTAGTTATTATTGCTAACCTACCCTCTCTATCACACTCACATCACATCACCGATCTCATCTCCCTCAGACCCTCACCCACTTCGTCCTCTTCTCTTCTCTCTCAAGACTCTTCTCCTTCCTCACCCTCACTGCATCTCCCTCACCCACTTCGACCTCTTCTCTTCTCTCTCTCACGCCTCTTCTCCTTCCTCAGCCTTACGTGCTTCACTTTGCTCTCCAAATCTCTCTCCCTTATCCTTCTCATTCTGTGTTCGGTATCCCATAGAGAACGTCGAAACAGAGAGAAGCTTGGAATCTAGACTACACCAGAGAGCTTCAACTAGATCGTTGCTCCTCCTTCAGCTTCCATAGCACCAGATCGTTGCTCCTCCTTAAGAAGCACCTCGGACCTCTCTCTCTCCTTCTCTTTTTGCATTTCTGCACTTTTGTTTCTTTCTCTCTCTCTCACAGACTCGGCCAACACGGCCGGTTTAGGCCGAGTTGAACCCGGGTCAACTCGTGACCCCGATTCATCCCCCAACTCGGACCGGCTTTCGAGCCGGTTCACCGGTTTCCGGTCCAAACCGGCCTGTCCGGTCCAGGTTTCCAAACCTTGCTTATGACCATCCCCCAATCTCCACCCCAATCCCTTCAAAGTATTCTCCCTTGCACATCTAATTCAGACTCTGCCCTTCTACCATTGCTACAAAAAATAGATTTACTTTTCTAAAAAATATCTGTTTCTAACAAAAGAGAAGTAAAAAATAAAGATGGTGACATTTTTATAATTGTATGTGGGAATTTCGACATATTGAGCATCCCTATAATTAAAATGGACGTCAGAAATCAACTTTTGGCGTCCCTTTTCAAAATTGGGATACCAAAAGCCTTAATTTTAGTGTTTTAATTTGAGAAGAGACACCAAAAGTTAATTTGGCGTCCCAATTTTAAAAAAGGACGCCAAAAGCTCCCCTCTGTACCTTTGCCCATTACACTTCTCACTCCTCACTTCCAACTTTCATCCAGAGTTAAGCACCTCATGTCCCTCCATCCTCCTCTGCTTCTCCCCGTACTTCGACGAAAACCAACCTTGCCTGATTCAGGCGGCCCTCTGTTTCCTTTGCCTCTTGTCCTCGTGAGAAGTTCAGAGGTTTGCTGCTCCATCAATTTTGTTGCTCTCGCTCCCTTCCCTCTCACAGTCAATAAAGTTGCACCCACTGATAACTATTGTCTCTATATTATTTGCTCTCGCTCCCGTCACTCTGTTTGTTCTTTTCTCTTGCTCCCTTGCCTCATATTATTTGTGAATCTTTTTCAGATCTGGAAGTGGATCGAGAAGCCTGAGTTTCTTCAGATCTGGATATTTTGTGAGGATTTAGGTATTTCTCTTGTAAGCTAAATATGTTATTAATTAATGGGTTAAGGTGCAAAAATACATATGTGTTTTATCCTAAGGAGTGTCCAACACCAAATGCTTTTTTTGGATGCAAAAGTACCCATGTGGTTACAAAATAGGTGCGAAAATAATAGAAAACGTTAATGGAAGGGGACGCCCGTTAGGTTAGTGTTAAATGTGCCAAGTGTTGTCTGTGCTTTAAATTTAGCAAGAGTACCCAACATTGGAAAAGGAAAGGAAAAGGGATTAGGATTTCCAAGAAGAAACTGTGGAAGACTCTGCGAGGTGTTACAGCTGTCGTACAAGGAATATCCATTGAGAGCAAGTCCGGTCGTGCCCTGGCCATTGCTCGCGGTAGCGGTAGTGACGAGGAGAAGGGTGTGGGCCGCACCGAGGTTTCCTGAAAAATCGGTTGCCGGAGGCTCCTTCACTCAGTCGTCACTTTTGCCGGAGATTCTGCAAGTTTAAGACGTGATGAGGTGAAGATTGAACGCCACGCTAGAGGCTTCGGAAGACCAGTCACCGAATGCTCCTCTGTCTATTAATTGATTTCACCAAAGGTTTCTACAAGTCCAGCCCTGCCGTCTGTCGCCAACTCGGAACCTCCGTTTCTCTGCTAAGATCTCGAAACCTCCGTTTCTCTACTCAGATCTGGAAATCTTGTGTGTTTTACATCCTAGAATTGGTGTGCTTCGTATTGTTAAAATCTGGTTCGTATTGCGAGCGTGAAATCTAGTTAGTATTGTTAAAATCTCTGAATTTCTTAGCCATCTGGGGAGAATTTCCCATGCTGTCATTCTTGGTGGATGCTGCTTATTGCCACTCTGCTTCTGCAATGGAAGCTTCTTCTTTTTTTTGGTTTGATTTTGGACTTGCTATGGTTCAATGGTGGAATAGTTTGATTTTGACTCTTTTGCTTATGTGTTTCCTTTGTTTCTGTCTCTGTCACTGATATTCTTTTTTCCCCCTTAATTTCAATCCTTCTCAGATGCGGAAGGCAGCGGTGGCAACCTTTACCAGAGGCGACGGTGGCGCACTGAATTGGTGGAAGAGGCAACAAAATCGGTGGTTCGCGGCGCGCCCCTCTGTATTTCGATGGTGATTTTTTTTTTTTTACTACTTTTTTGCCAAATCACCATCCATGTCATCAGTGTTAGTCAAAATCTTCATTTTAACGGTCAACGTTTGTCCTTTTAACAGAGACTATTACTTTTGCACATATTTTGTAACCACATCAATACTTTTGTACCCAAAAAAAGTATTTGTTGTTGAGCGCTCTTGAGGATAAAGTACATATACATTTTTGCACCTTTACCCTTAATTAATTGAACAAAGTCAATAAATTCATATTTTTATTATATTCAATGAATGTTGTGCTGAATTGAATAAATATTTTTTTTCTCAATTATTATACATAATAGTGAAACAATTTGGAAAAAAATCCAAATAGGTCCAAAATTAAACAAAGTTAAATACACATAGATACCTCCTAAATTCATACATCACGTAATCACACAAATTAAACATTATAACTACGTTTTTAGTGAAATAATAATATGAAACTTTTGGGGCACAAAAATATATGAAATTTTATAAATTTACTTCACATGGCGGACGCAAACCCCCCCAAATCACTCACACGTTTTCTTATTATTTCATTAAAATCATCATTCTGTTGAGTTGTCATTTTTTTGTAAAATAATTAATAATAACTATTGAGCTGTCACTAATGTTCAGACCAACTTTTTCCTCCGAATACCTTGTGAACAAAGTGATGTTCAACTATCATTAATATATATTCACACACACACACACAGAGCGAGTTCTAAGCACGTAGTTTTGTGGGAGTGCCATATGTTGATTCGAAAAGAATTGGATTTTTTAACCTTCAAAAGCTTCCATTATTTTGAATAGAATAAGAAGGTTCAATTATGTGACTAATAGTCAATGGGATTCGCACAGTTGATTAAAGCGTCAACCTTCACCTCAAAAGGGAGGATGTTCGATATCTTCTGATCAATGTGAGGGACTCATTGGTGGGCGATCTATAAGTACCTTTGTAAGCACTCTTTGGGCCTGGAGGTATGCCCTGATCACCCTGGTAGGATACCGGTGTCTACCCCCACCTAAACTTTTTTTTTTTTTAATCAGAAAAAATTATGTGACTAATAGAGCAGTCTATAGTTGTTCATAGCAGTACAAGAAAAAAAGAAAGAAATAATTAAGTAAATTAAATTATTAAGCACATTATTCCAACTCTTTAATTACTTGGAAGCCATGTTTTTCATTTATGTATTTTGACTTCTTAATTAATATAGTGAAATATAGGCTCCAAATAGAAATTAAGGATTCGATCCCTCCAAAAATAAATAATATATATTTATTATCTATATCCTTTGGTTTATCAATGTTAAATATTATTCATCTATTAAGATAATTTCAAGTTCATATACACGTTCAACTTCAAACTAACTAATCATTATATGGAATGTACTTAGACCATATCTTTTTTCAATGGAGTAAATAAAGAGAAAAGATAATAACTTAGTAAATGGCAGGCTAGTCAAAGTTTGAAATTTTTCTTCGTTCAAAAACTTACAAATGTGACCAATTCTTGTGCCACAAGCCTCTCCGAAAATTTCCTGTCTATAATTTTCAATGATTTTCTTTAAGTCAAATGGGTTTTGTACTCCCAATTTTTAATTGGAATTTTTATTTCCTTTTACCATACTTAATTCTTTTTATATACCAATATTTCTTGAAATTGAAGTTATTATATCGAGTCTCAACTAATTAGGCGAAAGTGCATCTTCCATTCTCAAACTTTATATAAAATCTTAGTTTGGTTTCTTAATTTTATGAAGTATATCTTAAGTCCCTCAATCCTAACACTATTAGCCTCACGTATTATTATTATTATTTTTTTTATAACAATCATATTTATTTTGAACATTAAATTTTAGGGAAAATTCCATTTAAATACCAAATGAATTTGCAAAACCCCCGTAAGTATCTCCGAATTTGCAAAAAGACTTAGAGGTGACAAGGACCTTTGAGGGTTTTGCAAATTCATGCCAAATGACCATTTTGCCCTTAGGGTTAAATAATTTAAAAAAAAAAAAAGAAAAAGAAAATACCCCCGCGGTGGGCCCCACCGCCCCACCACCACCACCACCAGGGCCACTACCACCGCGACCACCACCGGCGGCCACCACCACCGCCGGCGGCCACCACCTCCGCCGGCGGTGGTGGTGGCCACCCGAGGAGGTGGTGGCCACCGTGGAGGGCGCCGCCGGCGCGGTGGTATTTTCTTTTTTTTTTTTTAATTATTTAACCCTAAGAGTAAAATGGTCATTTGACGCGAATTTACCAAACCCCCAAAAGTCCTTACCACCTCTAAGTCTTTTTGCAAATTCGAGGTACTTTTGGGGATTTTGCAAATTTATTTGGTATTTAAATAGAATTTTCCCTAAATTTTAATGTGTCATGATCAACATTTGAGAATTTTTTGTTAACCTTTAAAATTTTAATAACACCATTTTTTTATTTTATAAATGTCATGTAAATTGAAGTGACTAGATGTACACTTTTACTCAAATAATTATGAACGAACTAATACGATGATATGGGGGTGTAAAACTATTTCAGCACTAATCTTTTGTACATAAAACTCAAACTTAAAATAGATGCGTTCAACATCATTAACTATTTTTTGTGTACATCCAACACCAAATTAGGCACAAAAAATGCGTTTAGGTGCTAAATCCACCAAAAAATAAAAATAAATAAAAAATAATTCAAGTAAGATATTAGCTAGATTTATCACAAAATACTTTAGAATACTAAATTCACCTAAAAAAATTATTTCATCAGGTGTCGGATGCAGCTTGACCCTTCATTTTCAAAACATATAAAGTGTGTGCGCATAACTAATGCGCGTGAGTATCCATTTTATTCAATTTTGTTGTTATTATATTAATTATTTTAGCGAGTTCTTGGAAAAAAAATTATTCTGAAGAGTTTCCGGACCTTGAATCCTCTAGCATGTAGTTTGGTGGGGTCTATAACGCGTGATTGTTTTTTCTTTATATATATATATATATATATATATATATATTAATATTATGATCCAATATCCGGTTTATGGTTCGTGACAGCTCCATCCAATGCAAGTGTCTAATCTAGGACTTAAACTCGAGATATAAAAAGATCTAATGAGATTTTATACTAGGCTAACTCTATATTAACATTTGTAATATGATTCCGTATAGGCCTCCCATCCAAGTAAACGAAATTAATCAGTCAGTAATTAAGTTAATTAAATATTAAATATTAAGCACATGCTGATGCATCTGATTGAGCACATTATTCTAACTCGTTACCTGAAAGTTTCATATATTAATTGAATATTTATCCTTTCGTGTCCATTACCTCTAATCAAACATTTTGACCCGATCAGATCGTAATGACAACCCGCTTTCTTAAATCGGGCGAGCGTTGACGCGTCACACCCTCGCGAAGGCCACGTATGGCATTTTCGCTTGAGCTCTAACCAATGCACGTCGGAGTACATTGGCCGGTGTCATACATCTAGATGGTTTTGTTTGTGACCGGGTTTGGGGACCACGGTGTCATGCGGGTTTAGAGACCTTGGCTTCATGCCGGGTGTAAGGACCTCGGCGTATCTCTTTGACTATCGATCCGGGGTCCTTTTTAAGGAGCGCGCGCGAGTCAATTGTACTTTACACGGAGCCCGGCTTTAACTGGAATTCAAAGGTAACCGGGTCCGCCTTCCTTTTGCTTCCTGCACAACTATCCATGGAACCCGGATTTTAACCAGATTCGGTGTAACCGGGGTTCTTCTGCTGCAAAATTTTTCCTGATTTTGTTTATCCATGATGGGTGTCGTAACCCGGAATTTGTTCTTCTATTATGGGTGTCGTAACCCTTTCTTCCATTACGGGTTTCGTAACCCTTTCTTCCATTACGTTTAACTTCGACATGACTTTTGGAAACGGGTGTATGTACCCAGAGTTCATACATGTTTATTTTATACACGATTTTCTAAACGAGTTTATTTACCTCGATTCCTACATGTTTAAATTGAACATGATTTTCGGAACAGTTTATTTACCTCGCATTCCTACATGTTTAAATTGAACATGATTTTCTAAACGGGTTTATGTACCTCGGATTCCTACATGTTTAAATTGAACATGATTTTCGAACGGGTTTATTTACCTCGATTCCTACATGTTTAAATTGAACATGATTTTCGGAACGGGTTTATTTACCTCGATTCCTACATGTTTAAATTGAACATGATTTTCGGAACGAGTTTATTTACCTCGATTCCTACATGTTTAATTTGAATTCATACATGTTTACACGGATCCCGAATTTAAACTAGATTCGCTTTAAACCGGGTCTCCGTCTTCATCCCTTTCGTAGGGACGGACTCACACGATCTCGGATTTAAACCGTTTCGGTGTAACCGGTCCACCTTCGAGAATTCACGAGGAGCCCGGCCTTAACCGATTCTTCGGCGTAGCGGGTACGTCTTTAAAAATTCGAGGATCCCGGATTTGAACCAAATTCCATTTAACCGGTCCGCCTTTGAAAATTCACACGGAGCCGAGGTTTTAACCCGATTCGGCGTAGCCGAGGTCCGCCTTCAACAATTCACTCGGAGCTCCGGCTTTAACTGATTTCGGCGTAGCCGGGGTCCGTCTTCAAAATTTGCACGGAGCCTTCGGCTTTAACTAAATTCGGTGTAGCCGGGTCCGTCTTCAAAATTTGCATGGAGTTAGGCTGATAATTTTCGCTTATCTAGGGTCCAGCTTAAGGAGCACGCGTGGAGTCAACCTGGTCCGTCTTTTTCTCCTTTAGAGGTGGACTCCTCCGCAAAATTTTTCCCGGATTTTTTTATCCATGAATCTAAAACATGTCCATCTATCTCTCCACACTAAATGACAAATTATCATATAAATGCAAGAGAAGTAATCTATTTTCTATTGGCAAAACAGATTTTCTATCCTTCACATTCGACATTTTAGATAAACAAGTAATTCCAAGGGGCATGTGTGCACGGATTGTTGTAATCTCTGATTGGCATATAGTGCCCTTTTGAATTATTAATAAACCTGCAATTGCAGTGAAATATCTTGCTTGTAACTCGAGCAATAATTTGCCCAGATTCGATTAGGGCTCCATGAGAATAAAGGAAATTCTCCATCCTGAAATTCTTTGTAGAAGATGATTCTTCAATCCACTGCCATTTCCAGGAAGCTGCAGAAATTGTACTGTCAGAGAAGTTGTCCTCACGGCATAAATCTTTGGATGGATTGACTAATGCGTGGAACCTGAGCTCCAAAGCACTAACAAAATATGTTATTGGTGAAACTAATCGAAGCCAATTATCAGTGACTAATATTAAAGTTGAGAACTTCAATCCGTGATTGGCCCACACCGCACTTTTTCATAGTATAAGACAATATGTAAATGCAAAACTTTACTTCTCCAAAGTTGGTTGCTTCTATTGATCTCCTTTCTTTCATTTGTTTTGTAAATTCATCAATTGGCCCAAGTATGGGCCGAAGAAGTCTCAAATCAGAATGTAGGTAACCAAATCAACAATCTTGGGCTTGATGCTAAAATATCAAGTGTTTACTGCAAGAAGGCAAGGCTTTTGGGTGCCTCGTCTTTGTGAGCTGTCTGAACAAATTCAATTTACAAATTGAATATGCTTCCATGTTGTAGCCTTATGTGCTCAATAAAAATTATTGTTCCCTTAGAGGAAAATCATAATCTCAAATTTTTGATAAATCGAAAAGAAAAGATATGTAGGAATCGCCACTTCCTAAAGTATCATGCACCCACAGAGCAATCAAGTAGACAGTAAATACTACATACTGGTGTATTTGCTAAAAACCCTGTGAACTACATTTTTATTTGTCAGTAAAAATATAACGATGAGTGAAAGGAATTACAGCACATCTTTTCCCTTTGCTCTTCATCAAGGTGATAGCACAGATGCACATAAGAAACCTTCTCAAATGCCAAGCATTACAATTCAACAGGGATTAAGGCAAACCAGAAGTAACAGTGCGACCTTGGCGCAAATAACGGAAAAGCAGAGCTTTGAGATCATAGAAGGAGATCAATAGAAGGAAAGATAAAACCTGGATTTGGAACTGGTCATCCCGGAGATTCTCCGACTCGCTTAAAGAATGATAACAAGCTCGCTTCCTGAGTAACTTCCTCTTATAATTAGAACTAATCTCACTTTACAATTATCTTGAGAAGATTTCCCAGCGGCCGTGGTGCTCTTTTGGGGGAAGGAATCGTTCGGAGCATCAGAAACTTCAAAGCTTTCTTAGGAATTTCAGTCCTAACCGTCTATGGTTACACAGCAAATAGGAAAACCCCAATACCGGAAACGGCGATCTGAGGGAGCTAATTAAACATGGCCATTATAAGAAGATGTCTGTAAGCGACTCTATGGAATTGCTCAATTAAATTCCTAGGCATGATGTAATGATGGAGTATTTCACTGTACGAATCGAATTTCCTGAGAGTCGAACCCCCTCATTTGTCTTCACCAGATGATTGATATAAGCTGACCTTGAATTTTTCACACTCCCCTGAATGAGGAAGTCGCCAAACGAACAGGAAGAAATTTAAAATTTAAAACACAGATAGTGATTTAAACTGGGCAACTGGGAAAATAGATGGACCCAGCCGTAAACTGTAATCTCAGATATATCTTGGCATCTCAGCGCCTCGGACCTTATCCTCACTACGTTATCTCGATATGCACACACATAGGGCATCTCGCATCGCTCGGCGCCTCGGCAATTCCACTTTCCGACATACACATCTCGGCACCCCCGTAACCTCGCATATCGGGATTCTCGGGCATATCAGGGGACCTCGTGCATCTCCAATCATCTCGGCATATGGGTTATCTCGAAACCACTCTTGCTTCCTGGGAATCTCTCGACCTCCGTAGGACATTAGAAGGATTGGAATAACTACCTCGGCCTCGACATTCGTCCTCGGCCTCGAATTCTCGGGGTTTGAGGAATTTTGGATTGGGAAATTTCCTTGCCAATGAATATTTTTGTTCCATATTTTGGAATCACCCGCAGTGGATCGATTATAGATTCTCTAAGGAGAGAAAGCTTTGACCCCGCGTAATTCTTCTTTGGCTAGTCGGGTTTCGGCGGCACTCCGGATTCCAAATTCGTTGTTCCGCATGCTTCAATGAAGAAAAGGCGATTCGGGACCTTAAATTCGAAGACCGACCGTGCATGATGACCCGTTTGCCGGCCTCCACCACTTGCGTTCCTCGCTCGTGGCATCAATCAGAGCCATGCTTTGACGCCGGTTCCTTTATTGTGAAGGTTTACTCCCACTGAGATGCCGGCGGCGGTGGCGAAGAGTCGGGTTCCATATGGGGCGTCTTTATTAGCAGATTTCAAAGGATCGCGAGGATCTGCCCTCATTTGTCAGTAGTTGGAATTTGTTCCTGCCCCATATGTGCGGTGTATCCGTCTAGGTTAGATCCGAGTCAGACGGATGCGAAGCCTTGATTAGGAATTGGTCGCGACGTAGCCATCGCCAATTTGCTAGTAACCGTGATTGTAGATTCTAAGAGAGTAACCCTTCGCTTCAGGTGAAATAATGCTTTATTAAGCGGGAAACTCCTTCGACTTCTTTGTTGCGACTATCCCAGGTCGCGGGAATCAAATAAAAATTTACCGATTCCCCACGGTCGGCGCCAATGTTCTGTCATAAGAACACAGATGTCTAGCCCTAGGTGGGCTAGTATGTTTATGTTGGATCAAATAGCTCCCTCTTAGGTATCTATGGATGAGATATCTTTGAGAATAGAAGATCACCGTACACAACCAAAGGGGGGGTGGGGTGTGTGCACGGTTGTAGCGGAATCGTAGATGAGAGAGAGCTTAGAGATCGTGTACCTTAGGGTTTACCATCTATTTATAGAGGGTACCTTAGGGTTAAGGTTTAGACTCATTGGGCCTCTTGTGCCTCCAAGTCCAAATGTTGTGCCATCACATCTCGTGCAATATTGGTTGCCTCCCGTCGGGCCACACCTTAGTTGGGCCTATTATTTGAATCCATAACAGTACTATTTATCGATATTCTCTCCCCAGAGTTTCAAATATTAGGACGCGTTATTCTAAGTAATAATTAATATGAAATTATCCCATCATTATTCAACAGAGTAAGAGAGAAATTACTGCTTGTGCAATTTGAGCTTTTCTGGCTTTATGGATTTACCTTTTTCTTTTTCTGTAAAGATCAGACATGGACATTAGTAATTACTCTTTCCTCTGATGAATCTGGATCAAACTTTGTAGGCTTTTATTGTGTCTTCGAAATCGATGGTACCGGGTTTGTTTTCGGCTTTGTTTACGTCTTGAGGAAGAGGATGAGATGGAATGTGGGACCGGGTTACTGATGTGTCATTGAATTAGGTTAACAAGTGACACCTCAGAATGCCAGAATGCCACGTAGGAATTTTAGTCAAACAAAACGGTCAAACTTAACTTTCTTTTAACTCAAGGATAGCATTGCTACGTTTTTAGACTTCAGGGGCAACATTGGGACCAAAAATACTTCTAGGGCAACGTTGCTTTTGCGTGTGTACTTTAGGGACGGATTTACTACTTAACCTTTTTTTAAAATGTTAAGAAAACTAAATAAATTACTTAAGTTATATAAGTTCGTCTAGAGTAAAATGAAAAATATAAATACTTTGATACAATTGATTTAACTTCCTTAATCTCTCAAAAGATTTTTTTTTTTTTGATACCATCTTCAAAGAAAATTAATTAGCTCTTATATAAAAAATTGGATGGAGTGTTATTAGTTAAAGTTGTTTTCCATTTCAAAATATGCCTTTAGGAAAAAAATTGTTTCAGTTCATATGCTCTTTCTGGTTCTTTCTAAAAGAGCCTAAAATTTAAATTGACATTATTTTTATATGACCCCCATAAAAGTTGTCTAACATTTAATAAGTTTTCCATTTGCACCCCTAATTATATATATATATATATATATAGAATTAATTAAAGGGTTGACGATACTTATGTTTGCTTTTTTCTTTCTTGCTCACCTCTTATAAATAAGGGTCTACTTGGGAAAAAAATTTATTTCAAGACATACTTATTATTTTAAATTAATTTTAACCATTTTTTAAACCACGTAATTTTGTTATCAGCTTTTATAAATAGGACTGACAGAGTATCATTTTAGAATTTCAAAGTATAATTTTTTTATAATAATTTTAAAGCATATTTTATTAGTATTTGCTTTATAATACTCATATTTACTTTTTCAAATTTAAGTATTGTCCAGTTCAAAATTTATTAATGGGAGTTAATTCTCTGAAAGTCATTTTACATTTATATATGTAGAATTGTAGGCTTGACCGCTTGAACATGTGATCTTGTATAAAAAAACACGTGATCTTCTATTTAGGGTCAAAGTCAGACCAACACTGTTGCTTACTCTTACATACTGCGAGAATTTCAAAGCATCATTTGTTAAATTTTATGAACAAATTGGATCATGTAATTAATATTTTTATATTTATCAAACTCACTGAATTTAAACAAATTTATGACAGTGACGTAAACTCGTATCGTAAATTTATAAGAGTTTACTTTTTTTTTGTTGATAATCTAAAAGTTTACTTTTATTATTAAATAGGTATTACTAGTGTATAATTAAATAATTAAAATATAAAAATGACAACAATTTGATTTAAATATATTTTAAATCCAAATAATTAAAATTAAATCTATCAACATTCATTATTTATCATATTTAATAAAGAATTTTGTATAAAATTTCTATATAAAGCCGCTGAGCATGATCAAATCAAAAAAGTTAACACGAGTTTAAGAGTAAGTTAACATAGTTTTATAAACTAGAAACGTAAAAACGGTAAACTCGTGAGTTTAATCGAAGTTTACAACTAAGACGAGTTTACCAATCGACTTGACTCATTGTTATAAGCTAGAATCGTAAAAACAGTAAATTCGGAGAGTCAACTAGTGAGTTTGACAACATGATATCAACTACATTTCTTATTTATTTTAAAGAACCTTAAAATGTCTCTACTAGGATTTTCAGTAATTTTTGCAATTAAATGATTCTTCTACCCGAACTGTTGTATTGTTGTTGTTATTATTTTATTATGATTTTATTTTGGTTAGTCTAGATTCAAATGAGTTAGATCACATAAATGCAAGCCTATTTTTGGGGAAAAATATTGTTTTTATGAGTCGGATTTTTTTTTTCCTTCTTTAGTTCGTACATAAAATTCAAAATAACCAAACAAATTTAAAAGGAAATAAATATCAAGCCAGCTCACTCTACGTAGACACATATAATTGATAATTTTATGATATCAATTTTATAATATATTCTCGGTTGTCAGCTGTATTCCTTCTTTTTTTTGAGAAAATTGCATTTAAGTCCCAAGTACAAGAAAATATGAAAAAAAAGTCCATAAAAATCTCAAAATTGCATCTAAGTCCTGTGAGACTTTTTTTGCAATAAATTCCAATTCCACTGATAAGTCTAGGTGCGTCCACTGACAAGTTGATGTGTGGTCCACTAACAAGTAAAAGTCTCACCAGACTTAAATGTAATTTTGAGATTTTTATGGATCATATTTTTATATTTTCTGGTATTAGGGACCTAAATTCAATTTTTTTTTTGAACAGTAGCTGTATTCCCATATGAACATGTCATTTTTGTGTGCCAAAACATGTCATTTAATTTGAAAAAAAAAAAAAAAAAAACGGAAAAGAAACTATGTGGGGAACGCATTCAACGCCGGTCGCTGGTCAAGACGTCTCTGTATTCCACATTTCCTATGCTTCCCCCTTAATTTATGACTCTATTATTTTGTCCCATCTCTTGTTTAACACCTTTCATTTTAAATTTCTCAAAATAAAAATTAATTCCTAGTTTAGCTTCATATTTAATCAAGTCATTATAACTTTTTCAATAGATTGTTATACCTTAGGCTTCCCCAGTTTTACTCCTTATGCTCATGGGGTTGACGTAAATATGGACTAAATTACACACAAGTTGTTACAAAATAAATAATAATTTTTTTTTTAAAAAAATAAATTGACAAGAATAAAATTTATTTATTATCAGCATGAAGAAAAAATTATTATAGGCTCATAATCATCTTCTTGTATCTAACGATGTTTCTCCTAAAAATAAATAGATTATGAGTATATAGACAAATATATATCTATAATTGAGGAAACGGCGGTAAGAACTAAGGACCCATAAATTAAAAAAGGAAAAAAAAAACTACAACGATATAATTAAAAATGAAATGTAATTAATTATAGGGACTAACATATTAATTAATTTTCTCATTTTTGAACATGACAAAACACTTATATTTAATTAATTGTTTAAGTATTTATTTTATCTAACTTTTTGCCGTTGTATTAGTTATTTTAATTTAGCGAGGTTTTTGACCTTCATTTTTCTAGTGCAGAAGTAAAACAAAGGCAGCTGAACATATATATATATAAAAGAAAAGGGACGAAGAATATTCTAATATATACTACGGCCTGTTTTTCAAGAACCAATAAAAATGAGTTTGTGGTTAGAAAATGACATTTTAGCTATCAAAAGCCTCCAAGAGCAAGGTCGTCATCATGGGGAAAGGGACAACCCTGTGGCTTCCATTATCCAATACTATAAAACGAACCACCCTTCCATTATTCAAATAAAAAATCTACTTAATCATTGAAGATAAATCAGATATAAATCCATTTTAAATATATATATTTTAATTTCCTTTCTTCTTTCCCAATAATATTTTTAAATTCAGGGCGTGAAAATTAAAGGTTTGTAAGATAATATTATGATTGTGTGGCTTGGTAAAATGGAAAGAATGAATGTTGTGTCTTATATTCATATATAAATATTACATATATATATACAAGATAAAGAGATCCTTGAATAAGAATGACTTATAACGACTAATAACGACTATTAATGAAGATTATCCTTAATTTCTACAAATCAAAGATTCCTATAAATCAAATATAATTTGCTATATGTAATCGTTGTCAGATTGATTGGTGTTAGTTGGGTGGCCGTGCCATATGATGATGATAAGTGGATAGAATATTAGAACAAAAACCAAGTTGTGAAAATTGGGACACAAGAATATAATCTCTTTTATACGTTTTTCTTCCCACTCACAATCACATCAACCTCAATTACTTACATTACGCAACTCTTTGAAATATCATAAATGTTTTCTTCAAATCTTAAAAATATACTTCCAATTTTACCTTCATTGAAATATATCGTATCATGCAAACGCGTGGAGAGTAAATGCTTGTTTTTAAAAATAATTTGTTACTTTGTAATGATATGTTTAAAAAGTAGCGAGGAAAACAAATATATACATTTTTATTACTTTAATTAATTCGAAAATGCCAAGTAAAAAGAAGTTTCCTTTTTGAATTCAATGAGGTTACGCGAGCACTAAGTTTTGATTAAAATAGTATTTTATTATTAATTAATCACGCAACTTGAGCATGTGAGTGTCAATTAAATCCCATAAAAAGTATTTGTATAATAAGAAAAAAGGATTATTGTACTCTCTCAAATCCGTTTTGACCATTAATGATATTTTGTATTTTAGTCCCTTCTCCGCCATTTCTGAACCGGCCACATATGCCGTCCCAGGAATAACATTACTTATGACATTGAAATTGACGTGATTCAGGAGTATCCTATATATATATATATATACAAAACTCCTTCTTCGTCTTTATTACTTGGTCTTTCTTTGCGCGTGCTGTGATATTTTGAGTGTTATCTATGGGTGAGTATACAGGCGAGGCACATGGACGTGCCGGCGAGGAAGATGAACCAGAAGCTCTGCTACCTGAGTCATCCTTTGCCGGCGGCGAAGGTAAGCCACGGAATTGGGGTGGTTCCTGCACCACGGCCATGGTGGGACGGCGGTCGTTGATCAGTATGGTGTTGCTGGGACTTTCTGTGGTTGGGGTGTTTCTGCTCAATTCTGCTTCTCCTATAGAAATTCCCACCATCTTTCAACCCATCAAGCAGGTGACTTTCTCTCTCTCTCTCTTTCTGTCAACTTCGATTCTGGGTTTGACTTGTGCACGTTGATGTAATTAAATACAGTCAGTTGGAGTGAAAGTTTGAATTAATGAATGAATTGTGGGAATTGGCGTCATGTTGGGTTTAATGGTTATTTGAGAGAGTTATGAGCAATTAACTAAATGGTTTGGAGCATAGCTTAGACTAGGAAGAGTATGTTAGATGGTCAACGCCGGCGAGACCTTATATAAACGTAGCCGGAGGAGCTAGTGGTTGACAAGTAGTCACGGTGGTTTCAGATTGGGTGAGAATCAAAAGAGGAATCGGAATTAGAGAGGGAAGGAAATTAAAGTATGATATGAATATGAGTTAGGAGAGAGAATATGGTAGCTACCAATAACATGCAGCAACTTGTGGAATAAAGAGATGCAAACAGTTGCTTTCATGCTTTCCTTGCCCCTCCCTCTTTTCCGGTTTCATTAACTCCCTTTGTCCCCAATGTTCTTCTGCCATTCTGCCATATAACTATAGAAGATCATGTTTCTGTAACTCTTGTTTAATTCTTTTTGTATTCTTGTGAGTACTCACTCGCGTTCTTCATTCGATAAATTAATTATTTCATCTTTATAGTTTTACCGATTTTATAATCCAGTTTCTATAATTTGACTCGATCTTTAAAGTAATGACGTCTCCTTTGACTTATAAATAATAAGGACAAAATCGTTAAATGTTTAAATTTTAGAGATTGATTACAAACTTGATGAAACTATAATGATCAAATAATTAATTTCCCCTTCTTTTTTTTTATAAGGGTTTGAAGTTTTAATAGCTTCGATCCTTTTTATAAGTTTAATTGTCTCAACCCCACAAAATATTTTTCCCTTTTAAAATTATGCAATGCTCATTTATTTATTTAAACAATGTTAAAATTGAAAAGGGCATCATTTTATATTTACAAGATGTCAAAATATTATTCATTTTATATAGAATACATTGATGAATTGAAATAAAAAAAATAATTTGAGCAATTGGGCCACTAGAGGTTTCTTGCCATTCTTTCCACTTTTCTCTGCCTCCAATTCATACCTGGCCAGTTAGTAGCCTCCTTTTTTAAATCCTATCTTGTTCCTTAGATCACACTAATTAATTCTTAGAGTACAAACTTTTCACACAGTTATAAAAACTAAAAAGAATCTCCATGTCGTGTATTATTAGACCCTTAGGTAGGCCGATTTGTGGTTGCTCTGGTTATTTTTTAATAATAATTCTTTTTTTATTGTATTTTCTTTTGAAAGGCTACAATTAGTTTTGAGTTGCCCGAATCTTTTAGGTAAATAAAACAAAGTCACCATTATTTAAACATCCCAAGATGCACAAAAATTATTCTTGATTGGTCAAAATCACACATTTATCATTCTCAATCATGGGATATCCCTTTCACATGCATTATTAATCAATATAATTTTTCTGTCACCAGCAATACAATGTGAGTGAGTCAAAGCTATACAATGTGAGTGAGTCAAAGCTAGAAGGAGTTCTGAGAAGAGCCTCAATGGAGGACAAGGACAAGACAGTGATACTTGCAACTCTAAACGACGCGTGGATCGAACCAGGTTCGATATTTGACCTGTTTCTGGAGAGTTTTAGGATCGGAAACGACACGAAGAAGCTGTTGAATCACTTGGTTCTGGTAACTTGGGACCATAAAGCTTATAATCGTTGCTTGGAGTTGCATCCACATTGTTATCAGATGGAGACAAAAGGTGATCAAGGAGATTATGGTGGCGACACCTTCTTTATGACCCCAAAATATTTGCACATGATGTGGCGAAGAACTGAGTTCCTCAGTACTGTCCTCCAGACTGGTTATAGCTTCGTCTTCACGGTATGCTTTCATTTCTTTTCTTATGTGCACAATTATTTTCGTTATAGTTTTTACAGATTTTAAGCGATCTCTAGGGAATATAAACATAAAATAATTGGACAATGCAATCAAGGATTTAATTTACATAGTTAAGACGTCTCGATCACCTCAAGCCATGGGCATGAGCTTGATGAATCTCTTTGAATGTGTGTTTGGAACTTAAGAATCAATTAAGAAAAAAACTTTTTTTTTTGCTTACAAGACAAAATTCCTTTATCGTATAGTGTAAAATCACTTAGAATAGGATAAATTTCAACGCCCACGAAATCATCGCAAGCTTCAATTGCTGGATATTCCACTTTAAGAGAGATATATAGAGATCCTTGAAGTGTGTGAATATTAAAGTTACTTAAAGTGAAGAGAAATATAAACTAATGATGAATCCCATTTCTAAGTGTGGCCCTCACATGGCATTATTGACGCGTTTGAATTCATTATGTCTATTTTTAGCTATATGCACTGGTGTGAATTTGAATATGTAAATTATTTCTTGCTTAACAGGAACTTCTCTCAAATAAGATATTTTATACTTTGTTTGAATAGAAAGAAATACAGGGAGGAGAGAAATATTAGGAGACAAGACTTTTAAAAATGGTAAAAAAAAAAAAAAATTAGGGGCATGTTTGTTTGTTTTTTTGTTTTTTTTTTTTGTTTATCAAAACAAAACATTTTTATAATTTTTTTAAAAATAATTTTTAAAAAAGGGAAAATTTCAACTAGATCCCTAATAATAGAATTAATTGCAAACAAGGCTCTTAAAATCATCAAATTACAGGGAAGTTTTAAGAGACATAGACATATTAATTTCAAATGTGAAAAATACATTTTTGCCCCTTTTAATTTGAAAACAAAATCAGAAGGGCTCTCATATCATGTTTCAAAGGATCAGATTGACAATTCAAAACTTCAGTGCAGTTAAATTCTTTAAGGAATTGCCGGAGAGATAAAGATTTTGAAGCTTTTTGGGATGATTTGAGGGCTCCTAACCCCTTCTGATTTTGTTTCAAATTAAAAGGGGAAAAATTATAATTTCATATTTGAAATTAATATTACCCAGGTCTCTTAAATTTCACTGCAATTTGATGATTTTAATAGGCTTATTTGTGATTAATTCTATTATTTGGGACTTGGTCACAATCTTTTTTAAAAAAAAAATGTTTGGATAATTGTTTTAAAAGAATCTATTTTGGAATGGTAGTGGATGCCAGTAATGTTCAAAAACAACTTTTTGTATTTTTTTTTTTAAAAAAAAAAGCTTATCAAAAACAATTTTCTAAATAAATTTTATTTTTGTTTTTATAATATATATATATTTTTATTAAAAAAACAAGTCCTAAGTCTTTCGGAGTAAATAATGAAACAATATTTATCATTTTTTAAAGTTTTCCTAGTAGTATTCACATTTGCAATTTAGGCATAGTACAGCAAAAGTCCTTAATTTAATGTAAAATTTTTTATTTATTTATTAATTTATGTCTTTGTTGGTTCATCTAACATCTAACATTCTCACCACTGAAAGCACTAATTAATTGAATTCATTTATGATATATCACATGTGAACATCACTGATATTAACAATATAAATCCATCAATTTGACTTCTTTCTTTATGGTTATTGAACTTAATTATCGTTAATTTTGCAAGCCATCCACTTATCGTGAACCCTTTTCACTCTCATCCAAAACATTCAGGACTTAGACATAATGTGGCTTCGAGACCCGTTTCAGATATTTTTCAAGGACACAGACTTCCAAATTGCTTGTGATCACTTCAATGGAAACCCTTCGGACACAAATAATTGGCCAAATGGAGGCTTCTTATACGTAAGATCTAATCCCAAAACCATAGATTTCTACAAATTGTGGCTCGAATCTAGAACAATCGACCCAAAATTGAACGAACAAGATGTGCTCAACAAGATCAAGAAATACCCTTTTGTGTCTCAGAGGAACATGACCATTAGGTTCCTTGACACTGCCTATATTGGAGGGTTTTGTCAAATGACTAAATATTTCGACAAAGTTTGTACGATGCATGCCAATTGTTGTGTTGGCATGGACAACAAAATCACTGATCTTAGGATGTTGCTTGATGATTGGAAACGCTATATGGCTTTGAATCCAGTTGATAGACCACATTCACATCCTTCTTGGAGTGTTCCAAATAGTTGCAGGTAATGTCTCTCTAATCCCATTTTGGTTCTCTTCAAGTGAAATGATCGATCCAGTCCTATTGAGGTGTTTTGGACATTTGGATTCTCTCCCATTACATCTCATCATCCCCACTATTATTAGATTAAAAAAATTATTACTTTTTCTGTTTTCATTTAGTCTACAACCATTAATTATCTCGTTCAAATTTTAACAATCTTTTTATGGAATATTATATAATTATATAATATGTTAAAATTTTTAATCTAAAAGTACAGGCAAGTATGATCAGGAGAATAAAATGAGAAAAATGATTGGAAAGGACCCAGATCTGGATAGATAGGTCATAGTAAAAAACTTGAAATAAATAATTGTCAAGTTTAGGGGAGATCTAATTCTCAATTTTAGAATAATAAAATAAAATTAATGTTTGGAATAAATTTGTTTTAACTATGAGAACTAAGAAACTAAATATATAGGACTTGACACTGGCCAAAAAAAATAATATAGGACTTGGCGATATATATACTATATATGTAGTTATTAATTCAATTCTCTATATATAGATATTGATTCCAATATGTTCCTCTAGTTTTAACCTTTTTTTTTTTTTTGGCAAATTATTGAACTGAATAGGACGTCCTTCAAACGATCCAAAGAAAAGAGGAATAAAGCAGGGAGCAAAACATAATTGAAAGAAGCTTTGTAAATGTATAAAGAGGTAAGTTGCGTCAAAATTTATATTCATGTATAATTGTATATAGGGAAAACCATTTTAGTATTTTACAAATACCTATACTTTCATTTAATTTTTAATTTTGGTGCCCTGTGTGTTTTTTCTCTCTCAATTAAATCATTAATTTTGTTTTGTTAGCATACCATTGGCTCTTACAATTTTGCTCTGTCAGCACTGTTATTAGCCCATGTACAAGAATTAACAGTATTGATAGAGGAAAATTAAATCATTTGATTAAGAGGAAAAACTCATGTGCCAAATTTAAAATTGAAGAAAAATATATATATCGGAAAATGAGTTTTTTTTTAAAAAATAGTTTAAATAAAATATTATATGTTAATGTTGTTTTAATTAATTTGACGCATCAAAAGCCTAGCTACTAACACGTGTCATGATTTGTTTTTTTTTTGGAATGATCAGAGTTTGTGATGATGGCAAACCAATTGCAAGTCAAGTTCATATTGAGAATGAAGGAATAAGCATGTAGAAAACAAGTGTGATATATCATAGAAGTTGCAGCAACCTGTGAATTTCATATTAGTTAACATCGATCCACTCCTCCTAACATTTTGGTTTCAGTTTCATTCTTTTATCTTGTATTTAAAATATTTATTGGATTCAAACAAAAAAAAAAAAAGTATTTGTTATATAGTTATTGAAAGCGCTTTTTTTTTTTTTTTTTTTTAATATCTCCAAAGCAAAAGAACTTGAATAAAAGCACAGAGTTGTTAGATAATGTATTATATGATGCCCAAGCATTTCTGTACGTAGTGCATGTTTTATTTACCTCTTCTTTTTGCCCTTGATCCTCCAATAAGTTTTGTCCCTCGGATCTAAGACTGTCAATTCAAAAATAAAATAGAACCTCTACAGTTGGAAGTTAAAATCATCCCTCCTCTCATTATCCCTCAATGTCGCCATCTAGAATCCAATTTTTGATCTAACGATTAACCAATTTTGAAAAAACCGCGATTCTAAAGAAGACCGCACGCGGTTTTTGGAAGTCCCCTCCGGATCGTTGGATCAAAAATTGGAACCCGATGGCGACGATGAGGATAATGAGGAGTTGAGAGAAACCCGACTTGGAGGGTGTTAAAATAGCCAAAAAAAGAAGAAAAAGAAAATGTTAAGCCCTATAAATAAATTTAAGAAAAACTAAAAGTCCTCATTAATTATATGAATTCACATTAGGTGCTTGTTATGTGATTCTCCCTCTAATTAGAAGGATGATGGATTTTTTTTTTTTATTTTTTATTTTATATATTTAGATTAAATTATATGCTACATCCCGATTTTTTTTTGGCATTCAGTATTCTAAATTAATTAATTCTAGAATACTAGTGTTACAGAAAAATATTTCCGGATGCGGATCGTAAATTAATTAATTTGAGATACTGAGTAAAAAAAATTAAGGATGCAAAAGATATAATTTAATCTAAATAAATAAAATATAAAAAAAAGCCTTTATCCCTCTAATTAGAGAGAGAAGCACGCACATAACAAGTATCTAAGGAAAAACACCTAATGTGAACCAAAAGATAATTTTATATTATGTCAAGTACAAAATGTTTAAATGCAACTAAGGCTTGTTGCATACGTTGTTTAGAACAATTTAGAATTGAAATTTCCGCAAGGGTCAAAATATGTGTTATTAAGATGAGACTATCTATGAACATAAATAAACAGAATAACTCACAATAGATGCAAAAAAATAATGAAGTTAATGAAATCCGAGCCCAATGGACGTTGTTTCCTTAAGACAATTTGTTCATTTTATATGGATGCCCAATGATCACGAACAATTATCTCTCAGGATAGAATAGATTTCGTCTTCAGAATGATTGCACTATCAATTAGGAGCCCTAAAGAACACAACAAAAAGCTTTTAGAATCACAGAGTATATTAGATATGCAGAATGCACAAAACTTGTATGTATGGTAGCAGATTGACGAAAATTGAGTAGAAAATAAGTGTATTTTTTTTGTCTATTTATAGACAACGAAACGATCAGATGGACACCCGCCAACGAATGGATGTGACTAGCGGTGGTAAACCAGTACCTACAACCGACGTGACCGACAATGACAACCCACTTCTTATTCATAACCCTTGGGATTTAGACACAAAATCTAACAATCCCCCACATGGATAAGAAGTTAGTCCATCGTGACCAAATACAAATGAACATGTATGCAAAGTGCAATTTCTCTACGAGAAACAACTGCATCGAGATAGGTAGGGGTCACCTTTGAACCTTCTCTAGTAAAAATCTATCGGTTATACTCGATCAATTGGTGGACATGTTGTCTTGAATCGTTGCCTTTAGTGTATACCAAGACAATAGGAGTCACACAATTTCTCCTCTAGCATTGTTGGTCCTCATTACTGTGTCCATTTTGGCCTTGGGCACCTGCCTGGTTCTGCGAGTGTTCTAGAGCGGCCCTTACTTCATACTCACATAGATGATCCTTATGATGTAAGTTAACATACATAATCTGAACACATCAGATTAAGAAACTATTCATAGCCCAAATGCTTCTATGAGTGTTCTAGAAGCGGCCACAACTTCACACTTACATAGATGATTCCTTATGATGTAAGTCAACATACATCATCTGAACACATCAGAGTAAGAAACCATTAATAGCCCAAATGCTTACCCTCATATATGCACTCTCTTGTCATAGGAACGAGTATGATTTAGAACTCCATAGTGCTCACAGTCGATCATCACTTAGTTATCTCTTTGAACCTAGTTTTTGGTTCTCCACTCATCGAGGTAGAGTTATTGCAATGATCAACAATTGATAGGCCTTAAATCCATTCCTTTCAACAAATTCTTAACCAATTTTCTAGGAATCCTTTTAGGTAGTAGATCCGCTATATTCTCTTTTGATTTCACATAATCAATTAAAATGGTTCCATTAGATAGTAGTTGTCTAACGGGATTATGTCTACGACGTACATGTCTAGACTTACCATTATATATGAATTGTTAGTCCTACCAATAGTTGCTTGACTATCACAGTGTATACACACTACCGATATCGACTTTGGCCAATTAGGAATGTCCTCAAAAAATTACGAAACCACTCGACTTCCTTACCAGCTTTATCTAAAGCAATAAATTCTGCTTCTAAAGTTGATTTTGCAATGCAAATATGATGACTTCTAAGATATAGCACCTCCACAAAAGGGTGAACACATATCCACTCGTGGATCTTATGTCGTTAGAGCCGGTAATACAATTTGCATCACAATACCCTTTTTACATTGCAAGGTATTTCTCATAATGCAAAGCAAAGTTTTGAGTGCGCTTCAAGTAACCCAAAACTCTTACCATGACTTTCTAATGATGAATGTTTGGATTATTTATAAAGCAACTCAACATGCTTACTATGTAGGCAATATCAGGTCTAGTGTAGTTCATAACATACATAAGATTGCCTAGTGCTTGAGCATACTCCTTTTATGATTCTGCTTTGCCAGTATTATAAATTCAAGAATTTTAGCAATATAATGTGCCTGTGATAAAGCTAACCCATCAGATTTTCTATAGATTTTAATTTCTAAGATAACATCTGCTAGATCTATATCTTTTATGTCAAACTTATTGGTAAGAAATCGCTTAGTAGCTTTAATCATTTGATTATTTCTACTCATTATCAACATGTCATCTATATAAAGACAAACCATGACAAATTTGTTTTCAGTATTCCGAACATAAACATACTTGTCACATTCACTAATACTAAAACCATTTGACAACATAACTTCATCGAATTTCGCATGCCATTGTTTTGGGGCTTACTTAAGTCCATAGAGGGACTTTATCAAGCAACATACTTTCCGTTCTTGTCTTGAGACAACAAATCCCTCATATTGTTTTAAATAGATCTCTTCCTTTAAATCACCATTTAAGAATGTTGTCTTAACATCTATTTGATGTAACTTCAACCTATTCAACGCTACTAACGCAATTAATATTTGAATGGATGTAAACCTTGTAATAGGTGAATAGGTATTAAAGTAGTCTAGGCCTTCACATTGTATGTAGCCTTTTACTACCAGCCTAGCTTTATACTTATCAATAGTGTTGTTTGTTTTCATCTTCTTTTTGAAGGCCCACTTAGTTCCTAGAGGTTTATTGCCAGGAGGAAGGTCAACCAATTCCCAAGTGTGATTTGATAGAAGGGATTTAACTTCACTGTTGATCATCTTTTCCCAGAATGGTGCTTCAGGGGAGCCCATAGCATCTCCATATGTTCGAAGTTCATTTTTCAACAAAAAAGTTAGAAAATCAAACCCAAAGGATGTGGCTGTCATTTGCCTTATACTATGTCTAGGTTCCTCCTTTATAGGATTATCATTAGTCGTAGTATCCTGAGATATCACAGTATTGTTATCATCATTACCCTTGTTATACGGAAATACATTATCAAAGAACGTAGCATAATAACCGTATTAACATAGATATATGATACATCGAACTTATAAACTAAATACCGATATGCACTACTTACATGCATATATAGCCAATAAAAACATAGTCCACTGTTTTAGGTTTGATTCTCAATCTTTTGGGTTTATGAATCGCAACCTTTGCCAAGCACTCCCACACTTTCAAATATTTTAAGGAAGGTTTCTTTTCTTTCCATATTTCTTATGGCATGCTTTATATCGTTTTGTGAGGCACTCTACTAATTAGAATGTTAGTTGTTAAAATAGCTTTCCTCCAAATATTTTGTGATAAACAAGACGTAATCAATGTTGCATTAATCATTTCTTTCAATGTATTTTTTTTACTAATATACAATATTTAACCATAATAATGCTATAAAAATTTCACATAATTTGGTAGTGATGCATAGCCCAATTAGAAATATTTATTATCTTTAGATGTTTAAATAAAACTATAGTGACGATGACGATTGAGGGAGAGGTCGCGGGCTTGCGACGAGGCCGAGAACGAGAGTGGCGAGTGTTCGAGCGAGAGACCTTGACTCCGGTGAGACGAGTGCCCGATCGAGAGGCGTAGTCGAGGTTAGGTTAAGGAATTTTAGAAATGTGAATGAACGAATGGGAATATAGGTCTACTAGTCTCGTCTCTATTGTCTGAAATCAGAAAAAAAACAAAAAACAAAAAACAAAAACAATTAAATATATGGGTAATGGGTGTGCACAAGTCCTGGTGGTTCACCTGTGCCCTGAATGTATACTATAAACAGGTATGGGCAGCCTAATCTGGTCAGGTTTAAAATGGGCAAAATACTATGAGTTCTGGGTGGATGAGCGGGTTGCGGGTGTTTTGTCACCCCTACTTTTTGCCTATTTCTCTAGTGACTTGGTTTCAGTTACATTACATACTGGTTTTTAAAGGTGATTTAGCACCCTAAAATACCTTTTAAATACATTTAACACCTTAAATTTTTTTTTAGTTCATCCGATACTTTAAAATATTTTTATAGATATGTCTAGCTAACAACATAAAAATACTCAAAAACTATTTTAGGGTGTTGGATGTATATTTACTTAATAGATTTTTGAGGAGTTAATGTCCTAGTTAAAATTGCTCCTAAAAGATAATACTCCCTCCAGTCCTAATTATAGGATATATTTAACCGATTTTGGGGGATTAAGGAGAGAAGTTAAATTAGTTAAATTTACTCATTTTCCTAAAATGCCCTTATATAAATTTAAAATGACACAAGTAAAAATGAATTAACAACCCTTACCATATACCTCTCCGACTTAGTATTTTCTTTTCCATATACTTTTTAATTAAAATAATAGTCTTGTTATATACATATATATATGTGCGTATATATGTATACATACAGATATTGATACACACAAATATATACATACATATATCTACACACATATATATGAATACACAACAATATATATATATATATATATATGGACACACACATATATATGCATATATATATATATGTGTGTGTGTGTGTGTTTATATATGTACACACATATTGACAAGCACACAAACGCATATACATATACGTACACACACACATATACATACATATGTCTACACACATATATATGAATACACACACATAAATATATATATATATATATATATATGGACACGGACACACACACACATACATATATCTACACACATATATATAAATACACACACACACACACACAGAGATATATATATATATATGGACACACACATATATATGTATATATGGGTGTTTATATATGTACACACATATATATTGACAGGCGCTGCGCGCGCGCACACACACACATAGATATACATAAATGTACATACACTCACTTATAGATATATATGTGTGTGTATCTATATATATATATATATCTATGTATGTGTATATATGTATGTATATCTGTATATAGACACACACATATAATAACAAAAAACTAAATACACTTGAGAGAATAAAATAAGGGTATTTTAGGAAGAAATTGACAAAAATTAGAATGTTGTCTTATAATTAGGACCAAAACCAACTCTCAAATATAATCTTATAATTAAGACCGGAGGGAGTACTTTAAGATCGCTTATTGTTTTTCTTTGGATAAAAGATTAAACTACATTTAAAAAAATAATTACATACTCCACTAAAAAAAAGAATTGCAAAGGAGTGTTTTCACTAATTCATTTTCATATTCAACGCATCTTTAAAAAATACCTCAGCTCTTTCTCGAGGATCTGCAAATTTTGGGACATATTTCAAAGCTTCTGCTTCAATGCATGCCTCCACAAATGGTCTATAACCTACAGATCCCAAATCATGTGACCTTTAGACCATAGTGAAAATCCATGCAACGATTATTTTGGAATGATTCTGAAGAAAAGACGTTGCAAATAAGAGACCTTTAAAATCTTAAGCAATATAAATATAATACATCAAAAGTTAGAAAATCCCAGAATTCTTTTTGTTCACTTGTCACATTCTATCAACTTTCTGATAAGAACTAGGCACAATAAGAAAAACATAGCAAAAGCTGTAGATTATTACAGGATAGAGAATAATTTTAGTTTGTTCGCTTTAGCATTTCAGTCCATAAACAAATTCACACTTGGCAACAGAGGATGGAGAACAGAACTGGGAGTTTGTGACGCTGGAAAGATATCCTCCAACAGGTAATGGCCAATATGGATCTGTAATTGCTTAATGATCCTCACCATCTATCCCATTCAAATCACCAAAAACCTCATACAAAGGAAATATGGATCTAGAGTTGATGCTCACAAAATAAGTTTATTGAATGCTCCTCAAAATGAACTAGGAGTACAAAAGCTTACCAATTGGAGGTTTCTTCTCCTTCGAAATTTTTTCCAGTGCAGCCCAATCTTTGATGGTAGCTAAAGCAAAAACTTCAGCCAATACCATTTCTTCTCAGACACCTGAGGTAATATAACAGAAGTGTAATAAGTGTCTTACAAACCAAGAGTTTAGCCCCACAAGGTATGAGAAAATAGTAACTGCTTACATTATTCAATTGGTTATTAAAATGAAGATTGAAAAAAACAACTAAGGCCCCATTTGGATAAAATAAAATCAAGGGAGGGAAAAGGAAAATTCAAATTTTCTAGTGGCGGCGGTTGTTTGGTTCAAATTTTCCTAGGAAAATATTTTACCGCGCCGCTCCATTTTCCCATGTTCAAATGAAAATGGGTTCCCACCAAAAATGGTGGGAAACCATTTTCCAGCCGCTCTGCAAATGTACCAAAGTCCAATTTGCCCCTGAACATAGCTACCTCTATAAAAGGGGATACGAGCACGGAAAACGAGACTGTGGAGAACGTAGAGGGAGAGTAGAATTTCAATGACGACGACTGTGCATCTCGCACAACAGGTTCGTTGGTTCTTCTCCGTCTATCTTCTCTTTCTTTACTTTCAGCCTCTTTGGTTTTTGTCTTCAGTTAGCCCATGGATAGCAAAATCCATGAATGTCTAGTTGAGGTGTTGGCCGCATGTTTAGCTATAGTTTTAGCACTAAGAAAAGTGGTTATGGCAATGTTTGTCGTAGCCACAAGTAGGCGTATGAGAGAAATCCCTTATAGCTCATTTAGGCTAGATTTCCACTCTAAGAGAGCGAACCTCAGAGCAATGGTTTATACTAGCAACACCACTTGCTTCAATCAGATTAGGATGAACCATGCAACATTTGATGCCCTGTGCCACATGCTGGACACAATCGGAGGGCTCCGACCTATGAGGCATTTGTTAGTTGATGAGAAAGTTGCCATGTTCTTACACATTTTAGCCCAACATGTGAAGAACCGAGTAGTTCAATTTGAGTTTGGAAGGTCAGGTGAAACAATAAGCAGATATTTCAAGCTCTACAAGATCAGCTATTGAAGACACTAGATTCTATTAGAGATGATTGCACGGAGGATCGTTGGAAATTGTTTAAGGTAAATACCCTAGACTTTTGTTATGTCAATATGCATTGCAAAAATTATTTTCATCTTCATATACATTGTTAATGGCAGGGGTGTTTGGGGGCTTTGGATGGTACCCATATACGAGTACAAGTGGCAGCCCACCAGAAGGGTCGATATCGGAACAGAAAAGGAGATATAACTACTAATGTTCTTGGAGTATGCTCACCGGATGGACAATTTATATTTGTGTTGCCTGGATGGGAAGGATCTCTGCGGATGGAAGGGTCCCGAGGGACGCGATAAGGAGGAGACATGGTTTGAAAGTTCCAAATGGTGTGTTTTTTGTTCTATCAATATTTGTATTGAGTCTCTTACAAAGTTTGGCTTTGAGAAATGGACTCGTTGTTGATGTGCAAGAAAGTACTACTTAGTAGATGCTTGGTTACACTAACGTGATGGATTCCTTGCACCATCCGTGGCCGCGTTACCACCTTAATGAGTGGAGAGCGAGCCACCAACCCCGCACTCCGGCTGAATTTTTTAACATGCGACATTCATGTGTGCGTAATATCATTGAAAGATGCTTTGGTATTCTCGAAGTTAAGATGGTGAATCCTTCGAACTCCTTCATCCTATCCGATAAACATTCAAAACATATATATTGTGGCATGTTTCCTTCTCCATAACCTTATTCGAAGATCAACTGTGCGTGACCCATTAGATGAACAACTGGACTCATTGGAACCCCCAAACCCAAGTCAAGAAATTCCTCCAATTTCTACGATGGAAACTTCTGCTGCATGGAACAATTTTAGAGATAACCTGGCTACTGACATTTTCAATGCTTATTTGGCTAATAGATCCTGATGATGATTAGCATTGGTGTATTAATTGATAAACATCCTTGTGTAAAACCTTTGTTTGTTTACACTGAAATAAGCAGATATTGTGAATGTGTTTGTTTCTTTATCATAGTTGGAGTTGCAGGGGTTAAATTGTTACTCATGTATTTAATTACTTGTTATGGACTAACTAATTTTAATTTGTGTAGTGGTAGAATGGAAGACTCACATAAACAAAAGTTTCACATGTGGACAGCTGACGAAGACAAACTACTGGTCGAGTGCCTTATGCAACTGAGGACGAACGGAGGTTTATGGCGAGACAATGGGTTCAAGTCGGGGTATGCCAACCGATTGGAAGAATTGATCTTTGGAGCGCCAACCTAATTCGAAAATCAAAGGAAATCCTCACATAATATCGCGCATCAAAACGATGAAATTGGCCTGGCAAGTGGTATACGATATGGTGTATGGCTCGAACACGTCCGGATTTGGATGGGATCCGGATAAACAATGTGTTGTTGCAGACAAGGAAGTGTGGGATGAGTACATCAAGGTTGGTGACCATTTCCCATTTCATATACATTACTTGCCAAACAGTTATTATTAATTACACATTCACTTGTTTGTTAGGTACACAAGAGGGCTAGAACGTACAGAAACAAGTGCCTACCCCATTTCCAAGATATGTGTTTCGTTTGGTCCAAAGATAGGGCGGTCGGTGAGTGCTGTAAATCACCAAAAGGCATGGTAGAAGAAATTCTTGAAGAAGAAGAAGTGATCCCTGAGTCCCCAATACATGTGGAGGCCACCCCAGAGTTCCACGTCCCACCTGTTGGTAATATGCCCATGGAGCTGGTGGTGAGTGCTCTGGTAATGCAAGGAAGAGGAGGAAAATGGGGAAGAATGATACGGTTGTGGATGTTTTGAGGGAAACCATGTCCTCCCTTGATGGCACAATAGAGAGAGTTTTTGACAATCTGGGAGCACGTTTATCTCGGGCTTCGCATCATGCTAAGATGCAAGTCAAGGAAGCTGAGCTGTTTCAACATTTGTTGGAAGTTCCTGGTCTTACTGTGGAGGAGTTGACCACCGCCCATATTAAGATTTTCTCTTTACAAAAATTGCTAAATTCCTTTGAGCAGATTCCCATCGCATTCAACAAAGCATGGATTCGGTCATTGCTAGGGACATAGATTTCCGTGGGTTAACTTGAATTTTTTGAGAAAGTCTGTCAGATCTTATTTTGAATTTTTGCGAAGTTCCATGGCTAGGCTTTTTTTGGTGCCCATATATATTTATAATTTTTTTAAACGCAAAGGCAACTGTAAGCGTGCAATTGACAACAAACGACAGACAAATATATTGTATGGAACTACGTTTAATATATATAAAGTTCTAAAGTTATGTACCTAAGTTGTGTTTCCTCCTTCATATGTTGTGCATGATGCTCGCTTACGTGTTAGAATTACGAGTGTAACGAGAGGATGATAATTCTCAAGTATGATTCTATCATACTCGAGAATGGTGTATCGTTTTCCCTCAATTCATTGCAATTTTTAAACACATTCTTGAGAATTGACAATGAGTTCTCGAGAAATATCGGGATTTGATGAGTTCTTGAAGTATCTCGGGAATTGACTTACCAGTATAAGATCACAATTCTCGAGAAATTACTAAGGATTTCTCGAGAATTCTCGAGGAGGAGTCCAATGCACAATATCTTTCATCTGGAATTCTCGAGAATCACCAAGGAATTCTCGAGAATTGTCGAGACAGACTCATGGAGAAGTTCTTCTAAATGAGGATTCTCGAGAATCATCAAGGGATTCTTGAGAATTGACGAAGATTCAAGACTACCCAGAATTCATTTTAATTGACCATTCTCGAGTATCACTAAATAATTCTCGAGAATTGGCGAGACAGAAACTAAACGAAGTCTCTTTAACTACGCATTCTCAAGAATCATCATGGCATTCTCGAGAATTGGCAAGGGATTCTCGAGAATCATCAAGGGATTCTCGAGAACGACGAGACGAGGTAATATTTTGATGACCCCCATTCTCGAGTATCACTTCGGGATTCTCGAGAATTGGCGAGTAGACGAAACTAAAGTGGAGCGCACATAGCACTACTAAACGGTGGAGCGCACATAGCACTAGCATAATCAACTAATGTTTGTTTTTATTAGAATCGCTTTTGGTTCAAATTCTACTCTGGTGAATTCGAAAGAGTTTTCTTTTTACCTTATTTAATGTTCTGCTGAAAAAGTGACGAGTTGGATCTTTGATGAGAGCCACCAGAACTCCAAAAGCTAAAATCACCTACGGTATACTCTATATCCGTTGAAAATTTGGATAAGCGTGTAATAATAATGGATCGGCCAATTCATTAATATGAGAGAATATGGGGATTTAAAGGCAAAAAACAGTCTGCTCCCATTTTCCCACAAAATTATGGGTCAAAGGGTAACACGAGCAATTTTGAGAAGCTTTTCTTTCACACTTCAAAGTTGCTGACGAGCAAGAGAAAGGCAGAATCTTTTTTTTTTTTTTTCAAAAACAAGTGAAAAAGTAATTATTAGTGTTAGTTGATATGGGCCCATACAGGAAGTGTACAAGTGTGTGTGTGTGAGCTGAGCCTATATAAGGCAAACCATGTACATTTGTATGATTTGATGAAATACATATCCATTTACTTTAACATGGTATCATAAGCCAGGTTGATTTTTATTTTTTATTTTTAAAAACAAAACACACCTGCAGCCTAGTAACCAAGATCCATTCAAGAACCAGCCCACGTTCACGACAAAGGCCCGAACCCACCGGATAATCAAGATCCCGGTGCGCTTGCCCGACTGGTTTTACACAACCCGCTAGGGTTTCCTCTGGTTTCTTCTTGTTTTGGCGCCGTCAACAGCTCGACGATGTCGGGGGAGAAACGTTCAGATCCGACGGTGCTTCATTGTTCTCCCTCTTTCGTGGTTCTTGCCTGATCTCCGTGGTGGTTCGTGGTGGTTCGAAGATCGGTTTCAGCGGTTCTTGCCTGATCTCCGCGGTGGTTCGAAGATCGGTTTCAACGGTGCTCGTTGGTTTCCTTTTTTCCCTTCTCGGTGGTCATTCTCTTGCCCATCGACGGTGTGTTCTTGGCGGTGCTCGCGGTGGTTTAGCAATCTAGAATTGATTTCGACGATTTTTCGCCGGTGGTTTAGCAATCCAGAATTGATTTCGACGATTTTCGCCGGTGGTTTGTGCTTCTGACCTTCGCGGTGGCTCGCGGTGAGGCGGTCAGGTATTTGCCGTGGCTCGCGGTGGTTTCTCGATTTCTTGGTTTACGGTGAAATCTTTGGTTTAGAGGTTTATTCTCGATTTCGATTTCCTTCCAAATCACATCTCAAGTTTTTTTGTTAATCTCTGGTTTATCTCTGCTCGCGATTCTCTAACGCAATTTGGAGGGTCTCGGTTTTGCCTCTGAAATTGGTAATCTGAGGATTGAAGTCCTTATCTCTGGTTCTCGATTTCCTTCCAAATCGAGAATTGCAGCTTCTAGTCTCTACTCGTGATTCTCCAACGTGATTTTCTAATGGGATTTGGAGGGTCTCGGTTTTGCTTCTACACTTGGTAATGGAGGTGGTGCTCTTGGTCAATTAGAGCTTCTGGGACGTGATAATCTGAGGATTGAAGTCACGTGTATTTTGTTTTTCTGCCGATAGTTGCATTCACGATTGTGGTAAAATTGATTTTGTTCTCTGCCTATACTTGCATTCACGATTGAGGTATTCACGATTGTGGTAACGTTGCATTTGTTTTTCTGCCTATTGTTCTTTGTTATCCATTTAGAAAAGCATGGCCGGGGATGGCCAAACTTCGACTCGTGCTACTGATCCAGGGCACCTGGGTTTTAATCATCCCTTGTTCCTTCACCCTTCTGGTCCTCAAGCCACCCTGCTGGTCTCTGCCGTCCTTACTGGTTCAGAAAATTACCCCATCTGGAGTCGTTCAATGCGTATAGCATTGTTGGGGAGGAACAAATACGGGTTTGTTGATGGAAGTTGTGCACGTAGGGATCAGCCTGATAATCTCAAGAGCACATGGGATAGGTGCAATGTTGTGGTTCTCTCATGGCTGATAAACTCTGTTGACAAATCGCTCTGTGGAGGCATTTCCTTTTCTGAGAATGCCAAATCTGTATGGGATGACTTGAAGGAATGTTTTGATAAGTCTGATGGTTCCAAAACGTTTAGCCCTCATCGTGCGATCAACACACTGAACCAAGGTAACCTTTCTGTGGCTTCCTATTACTCTAAATTGAAAGATCATTGGGAAGAGTTTGATAGCCTTGTCTCACTGCCTTCATGTGAATGTCGTACTTCTCAACAATATACCAAAATTGTGGGTGAACAACGATTTTTCAATTTTTAATGGGTCTTAATGAGAGCTACTCCCAAGCCCGAAATCATGTTCGATGTTAAGTCCTCTACCCGCTCAAATTAAGCATTCTCTATGATTTCCCAACATGAGACCCATCGCTCTCTTGGCGCTAGTCACATTGCACCTTCTCCCGAGAATACTGTGATGTTTGCATCGAATGGAAGAGGGGGACGTGGCAGAGGTCAGACCTCTTATCCAGGAAGAGGATATCAAGGAAGAGGAAATAATCAACAAGATGAATGTTCACATTGCCACAGGAAGGGACACAAAAAGGAACAATGTTTCCACATTATTAGTCTCCCAGCTAGTTGGAGGCTGAGACCTGTACGAGAGCCTTCACCTCGTACTACTTCTGCACTTGGAGCTTCTGAATCCATTGGAGTTGTAGGGAACCTACGGTTCAACAATATGAGTAGCTGCTGCATTTACTTGAGAAGGACTCTCATGATCAGAAGAAAGACACCCCTCAGGATCTAGTGGATACTACTGTGGGTGCTGTTGGAACTTCATCTACAGGTTTGATTAATGTTGTTTCTTCTCACCCTGTATGGTTGTTAGACTCAGGGAAAATATACATGTTGTTAGTAATCTGAGTTATTTGCACACTTACAACCCTTATCATGGCCCAATTAAGAGAATTAGGGTACCTAATGGTGAGAGATTAATCGTCACACACATAGGGAATGTGAAAATTGGTAATAATATTACCTTAGAAGGTGTTCTATATATTCCTGGCTTGAAATTCAACTTAATATCTATTTCTCAACTCACATCTCATGCACATTGTATAGCTTTGTTTTTTCCTGATGTGTGTGTTTTGCAGGACACCTTGAGTGGGACGATCAAGGGGATTGGTAAACTCACTCATGGTCTTTATATCTTTGAAAACGTTCAATTAGATCGCCTATCGATTTCGAATGCTTTTCTTTCTTCTTTGCAATCTGTATGCACTTTGAAAGATGTAAAATCTGATATATTGCATCATAGACTTGGCCATGCGCCTTTACATGTTCTCAAACATTTGGTTGAAATAAAGAAGCATGTTGCACTCTCTTATAATGTTCATTGTGATGTTTGTGTCCAATCGAAACAGACTCGACTCCCTTTCCCTGTTAGTACAATTAAAACTACCTGTTTTTTTGAAATGTTACACATGGATGTTTGGGGACCCTATAAGGAACCCACACATCAAGGTTTCCGGTATTTCTTAACAATAGTGGATGACTTTTCACGTGGGGTTTGGATATTTCTTATGTCACATAAATCTGAATCTATTTTGCATATCAAGACATTTATTACCTATGGTTCTACTCAATATAAAGCAAATGTCAAAAGAGTAAGGAGTGATAATGGATTGGAATTTGTGAATTCCACTGTCCGTTCTTTCTTTCATGACAAAGGTATTTTACATCAAACTTCTTGTCCCCATACTCCCCAACAAAATGGGGTTGTGAAGAGGAAACATAGACATTTGTTAGAAGTTGCTAGATGCTTGATGTTGCATGCGGTATGCCTACTAAGTTTTGGGGGAGAGTATTAGAGCTGCATCTTATTTGATTAATAGAACACTTAGTAAGGTCCTACACTATAAGAGTCCATATGAGTTGATTCATGGTAATGTGCCTTCTCTAGGATTTCTGAGAGTGTTTGGTTGCTTAGCTTATGCTACTAAATTGCATGATATTGATAAATTGTCTTGTAGGGCAGATGCATGTGTTTTCATGGGTTACCCCACAACTCAAAAGGGTTATCTTTTATATAATTTGAATACGAAAATGATGATGGTTAGCCGACATGTAAGCTTTGTAGAAGAGAGGTTTCCTTTCAAAGAGAGGGATGGTTACAACCCAGGGGGAGTCTCTGGTTCACTACCTAACCCTTTTGTATATGATAATGAGATTTTGCCACAGGGAACATTTGAAAATTTGGAAGGTAGGATTGAACCAAATAACCTACAAACATCTCCGCCTCCTTCAAATAGGCGCTCTACAAGAGATAGGAGGCCACCTCGATGGCTGAATGATTATGACACTTCTAATCTTCCATCTCTACAATTGGAGGCAGATAATGGGTCCAATCAGCATGAAGTCGGGATGGTTAAACGGGGAGTTGTTCCTTATCCTATACAAAATTACTATACTTGTTCCAATTTATCCTCCTCCTACAAGGAGTTTGTATGTTGTCTTTCTTTCGTTGAACCTAGGACGTTTGAGGAAGCTGTCAAAGACCAGAATTGGAAAACGACAATGAAGGATGAGATTGAAGCGCTAGAATTAAATCACACTTGGGATATTGTTGAACTCCCTGAAGGAAAGCATCCAATTGGGTGTAAGTGGGTCTATAAAATTAAGTATGACTCAAATGGTAATGTAGCAAAGTATAAGGCCCGTTTGGTGGCAAAGGGGTATACTCAAACGGAAGGTGTTATGAGACATTCTCACCGGTGGTAAAAATGGTAATGGTGAGGGCCGTTCTTACTCTTGCGGCTGTACATAATTGGGATATCTTCCAAATGGACGTGCATAATGCTTTATTACAAGGAGATCTTCATGATGAAGTATATATGGTGATTCCTAAAGGTTTTAAAGATGTTGGAAAGGGAAAAGTATGCAAGTTGACCAAGTTTTTGTATGGATTGAAGCAGGCTTCAAGGCAGTGGAATGCCAAACTCACACATGCATTGGTGAAAGGAGGTTTCAAGCAGAGTTTGCATGATTACTCTTTGTTTATAAAGTGGAAGAAGGGTGAGATGATTGTGGTGTTGGTTTATGTGGATGATTTACTCATCACGGAAGTAATAGAAAAGCTATTGAGGAGACAAAGACCTATTTACACACTCAATTCAAAATCAAGGATTTAGGTGCTTTGCCAAATATTTCTTGGGGTTAGAAATAGCACGGTCAAAGGCTGGAATAGTTTTAAACTAGAGAAAATACACCCTTGATTTGATTAGTGATGTGGGGTTGAGTGCTTCCATTCCAGCACCAACACCAATGGAGCAAAATGCACTTCGTGGAACACCCACGAGCAGATGTGACAGAAATAGATCAAAATCCAAAGAAAACAACAAAGAAGCCGAAGAAGATTGATAAGAAATTACAGCATTCTGAGATATATCGAAATTTAATTGGTAGGTTATCATATTTGACTGTCACCCGTCCTGATATCTGTTATCCTGTGTAGGTATTCAGTCAATTTCTTATGGAGCCAAGGGAGTCGCATATGAATGGAGCAATGAGGCTGCTGCACTATTTGAAAGGAACACCGGGGCTGGGTATCGTCTTGTCTTCAAACAGTAAAATGCAGCTGGAATGTTATTGTGATTCTGATTGGGCTGCATGCAAAGATAGTAGACGATCAGTGACCAGATATACGGTAAAGCTGGGAGGATCCTTGATATCGTGGAAGTCAAAGAAACAGAACACGGTGTCCAAGTCCTTGGCGTGCTGAATCGAGCGGTTGGGCATGTGACTTGAAATAGTTTGGATTGTTGGTTTATTAAAAGATTTACATGTAATTAATGTAGAGCTGCGAATGTATTTTGTGATAGTAGTGCGGCAATACATATTGCTAGCAATCCTGTATTTCATGAAAGAACGAAACATATTGAGATAGATTGTCACTTTGTTAGGGAGAAGTTGCAGGAAGGTTTGATAGATCTAAAGCATGTCAAGTCAGAAGAGCAATTGGCTAACATATTGACAAAGAGCTTAGGAATAGAGGCTCATAAATATTTGTTGAGCAAGTTAGGTGTCTTTGATATCTATAGCCCTAACTTGAGGGGGAGTATTAGTGTTAGTTGATATGGGCCCATACAGGAAGTGTACAAGTGTGTGTGTGTGTGAGCTGAGCCTATATAAGGCAAACTATGTACATTTGTATGATTTGATGAAATACATATCCATTTACTTTAACACTTTTTTATACGAACAAGTTAAACTATACATGTCTTCAAATATATGAGTATATGTATCAAAAGACAAGAAAAAAGTCAAAGTGAAGAGGCAATAATGCAAAGGGGTACTAGCTTTTGATATGAACATAAAATGACACCATACTTTGAAGATGGACGAGGTGGTCTAAATCAAATAAGTATAGTAGCAGTGAATTCATTTGGTGCATTTAAGAAATGTCCTTGTCTCTCTCTATGCGTGTGTGAGTCTATAATTCTCACGTGGAGTGTATTACTCACTATACCTTATCTTCCAACTTGTAATTCTGAGTGTTATTAATGGATTCTCGAGAATCATCTAAAATTCTCGAGAATTGTTTTCGATTCAATAATTTTTGTTTTATGGATCATTCTCGAGAATCCACTCGCAATTCTTGAGAATTGGATGTCTTCATCAGTTCTTAAAGAATAAAAGGAAGGGATTTTCAAGTATCACCAAGTCATTCTCAAGAATAGTCGAGACAAACACTAATCCGAAATAACTTCTATATGATCATTCTCGAGTACTCCCAAGGAATTCCCGAGAATTGTCGGGTTTGGAAGTTGCATCGCTTCAAAAGATCATCTCTGGCATGACATTTCAATTATAATTCTTGAGAATCACATTTTAGTTAATATTGTTCCAGCAAGCTTCATGATTTAAAACATCACGACATTACTTCAAGTGACGAGATGAATTACTTCAAGTAAGGATCTTCATAATATTAAATATTAAATTAATTATTTGTAACTTTAATCTCTATTTTAATCACTCTAAGTTGTTATCTATTTTTATTTAATTTCACTCAAACTTATTTATATTATTTCTAATAATCTTTTTGAGTGATTTTCAGGTTGATTAACAATGCTTAAGTTGTTATTAGCGAAAAGACGTTGGTGTTGTGTGGTTTAAAATAATATTTTATATTCGGGGTAAAATGGTATTTTGTGTCATTTTCCTACCTTATTTTCTTCCAACCAAACAAAAATTTTCCTATCAACCCATTTTCTTTTCCATTGCGAAACAAACACATCGAAGGAAAATATTTTCCTTTCCATTCAATTCTTTTCATTTCTATTCCTTTCCATTCCTCCATTTTCTTTGATCCAAACGGGGCCTAAAGCTAGCTCAAGTGAAAAGGGTGGAATGGGATGTGTATAATATTAATAATTCAAATCTTCTTCATATAACAAGAAAAACATCACTACTAGAAAATTATAAAATTGCGACGGAATTTGCGAGAGAAAATTTTTCCCTCACAAATCCAGCTATTTTATAAGGGAAAACTATGTTCCTCGCAAAATTGAATCATTTTGCGAGGGAATATAGTTTCCATCGCAAAATTAAGTCATTTTATAAGGAAACCTATGTTCCTCAAAAAAAAAAAAAAAATCGCAATTCTTAAGAAGGCGATTATAGGCGACGGTTCCAGTCGTCGATGGAGTCTCTGGCAGAGTTCGACGCTTCCCTCTTGGGCAAGACCATCGTCACAGCATAGCATTACAGTTCCCCAATTCTTCCATTCCCTCCTCCGTCTTCTCGATCTATCCGCCCTTCTTGCGGTGACCAAACATACTCGAACTAGATTCTCAAGTGCATCTCGATCTCGCGCCTCCTCATTGCCGTCCGGGAACAGCTTTTGCGGGTCACTCTTCCTATATCAATTACCATTGTTCCGAGATGAGCAATTAGTTCCCCTTTCACTCAAGTTCCCCGTAAGTTCTCTCCTGGATCTATTTGTTGTTTTCTAGGGTTTTCTCATGCCCTTGTTTTAATTCTGATTTTTCGTTCATTTTTTTCAATCGAGTTGAAGATGTTAGTTCTATATGTGTTTTGATGATAAGCGACAATTGTAAACATGTATGGATGTTTTTGGATAAACTAAATGGAGATTTAAACTTGTTGATTTCAACCCAAAAACATTCCGGCGCCAAACTCGAGCCTAGATTTGGCAAACTCGAGTTTGCTGCGACGAGGCAAAACTCACAAGTTTACATTTTAAACTTGAGACTACGGTTTCTTAAACCTCGGGTTTGTTTCATAAACCTCGAGTTCGGTTCTTAAACCTCGGGTTCGCACCTCCGTAGAAAAGTTTCAAAGAGTTTACAAATATGTAAACTCGAGTTTGTGGAGACAAACTCGAGTTTGCCTCTGCGGGAAGAATTTTTCAAATGAGATTTTCATAAACTTGAGATCGCTTGCTTCCATGAACCTCGGGTTTGCTTCCATGAACCTCGGGTTTGCTTCCATGAACCTCGGGTTTGCTTCCATGAACCTCCGGTTTGCGTCGGGCCAAAAGGTTTCCAAAAGTTTTCTAAGCCGAGCAAACTCGAGCTTAAGTTTATGAACTCGAGTTCGTGCCTCACAGAGAGCAAAATGATTTTTAACTTGAGAAAACCTCAGGTTTGCACTGGAAACCTCCGGTTTGTGTTTTGAGAACTAAAACTGATTTTTGACATGAATAGTGTCAAACTCGAGTTCATCACTTATAGACTCGAGTTCATGTTTTATTCAAAATGTGTTTCAAACTAATTTCCCAATGGTTTGCTCGATAGGAGTCTAAACTCGAGCCTAAAATGCAAACCTCGGGTTTGGCCCCGAACAAATTTCACAAACCTCGGGTTCTCTACGTAAACCTCGAGTTTGGTCCGACGACGAAACTTCATTTTTAATGTTCAAGAAACTCGAGCCTAAATATACAAACCTCGGGTTTGGTCCGAGATGAAGCGAAACTTCATTTTTAATGTTCAGCAAACTCGAGCCTAAATATACAAACCTCGAGTTTGGTTCATAAAGAGGCAAAGATCCATATTCAATACTTGAGCAAACTCGAGTTTGGAAAAACAAACCTCGGGTTTGCATCGGCGATTCGGAAATTCAAATTCTACGAATCTGCGTGAAACCTTCTTGTTTGATCTTAATACTTCCTATGATTAATCTCTAATGTTACTAGATATGTTTAACCACTTTATTGGTGAGTTTCGGATAAATTAGAGAATGTTTATTGAAGGTTTAAAGCAAAAACAAAAGTGACGTCGGCACTTTAAAAGCAAAACCCGAGAAAGTTGCACAACTTTGGCTAATCCACTCGCACACGTCGCAAAGCATTTAAGAATGTTTTCTACAACAAGCAACTGCATCTCCAACGGATTAATTCGCGAGAAGGTCAACACGATTACTTGGCCGTTGGTTTAAGAGAATATTAGAGAGAGAAAGTGCCTAAGCCACCTCCTAACACTTGGGAGAACTTCTCCAACGGATCTATCCGAAAGGCAACGATCATTTAATGATCTCGAGTATAAATAGAGTTGCATTCAAGCCTTTCCAATAGACACACCTGCCGAAGACGAAAATCATTCAAGTCTCTTATTTACTTCTTCGTTTTATCTCGTGTAGTATCTTGAGATACATTGAGCTTCAAATGATTATCATTATCTACTCTTAGAGAGAGTTTATTTCGTGTATATCATTCATTGTAACAATCTCAAGTCGGGTGACTTGGAGATTGGGAAAATCGAGTACAACTTGTAAAGGGGAGTGTGTCCTAGGTTGAGGAGCATCCTTCGTTTACGTGGGTATCGATTGTAATCGTAGTACAACTTGTAAGGGGGAGTTAGTCCTAGGGAGAGGATAACTCTTGAGTACAAAGTGTGTATTCGATTGTTTACAATTACAGACTTGTAAGGGGGAGTGAGTCCTAGGGAGAGGATCATCCCGAGTACGAGTGTGTAATTGTAATTGAGTGATAGTGGAAAATCCCAGTGTTTACGAGGGGACCGGACGTAGGTCAAAGAGTTGGACCGAACCGGTATAAATCCTTGTGTCTAGCTTCTTCTTCCCTCACTCTTTTACCTCTGTTTTCATTGCTTCAAAACAGCATTTTCTGAAAAGTTTTAAAATACCCAATTCACCCCCTCTTGGGTATATAGCTCCACTTACAGAAGAAGCAGATCTCAAGGTAGCATAATTAGTTCCCCTTTCATTCTTCGATTATCTATGAATTCTTTGTTTACGGAGGATGTCTCAATTGTGAATTTTGGCTTTGCTTCTCGTATAAAGCTGTCAGTGCCATAAGATCTTTTTAATTTACCTTAATATTAAGTATTGGCGATATTAACGAGACTTCTTCTTGAAGTTAATGCTGCATGTCCAAAGAAGAAACCATTTTGGTCATAGTTGTAGTTTTAATTCCAAAGATTTAGTAATGATTATCACTTGCAAGATTTGCATTTTGAGTTTGTATTTTTCATGTCCAGTTCCCGAAGGTTCTGAGGAAGGGTCATCACCCAGGGCTTCTATTTCAGAAAATGGAAATGTCAGTAGTGCTGACTTTCCACACAGTAAGTTCCTAATTTGGTCATGGTTTTCATGAGTCCCCTTCTTCCCTATACAAATTCAAGGACTTCAACTTAATCAACCTTTGTTGTCGGGGTACTGCAGGTAACAAAAGCATTTACTGAGCACTCTCGGGTTGAAGAAAAATCTGGAGAGGTGAAAAAAATAATCTATAAGTGAATTCCTTGTTTGTCAATACGTATTTTGTTTCATGGGTATTTCTTATTAATTGACTGGCAGTAATATTTGCAAACTTTTATTGTTTATTTTTTAATCCTTGCCCTGGATGAAGATGCTTTGTTCCCGTAATACCAGTTCCATTTGTTTTTCTTGTTTATCTGTTTACATTTGCTCCAAAGAATAGGAACACTCTTCAGTAAAAAGGTATAGTGAGATCTATAAGCTGCTGCATGCATCCTTGGTCTAGTTGTGATAACACACACACACACACAATATACTATTAAGAAGCATTCATATGCTCTTTTTTCAACCTCATTATCGAAAGGAAATTTCCTAAATGAAATCTGCATCGCAACTGAGGTGTTTGGACTCCTACTTTTTTCAATTGGAAACTTAAGAGGTTCCAAGCTTCCTTGCTCATCCATTTTAATGTAATGGTTATTTTAATCAGCATCAAGTTGTTTCTGCTATGTGCATATTTCTGAATTTTGTTGAACTCTTTCATTCAGGCCATTCAATATAAATGAATTTATATGCCTACGGAACACAGAACAGAGATGCCCGTAGAAAATAAACTTGGTTGGATTGTGACTTTTCCTTTTTTAATTTTATTTTTAATAAGTAGTTTCATTTATCTTTCAGAAGTATGTGACGTGTGTTTTCCATTGACTGCTGAATCCCTCACAAGTGCAAAATTCTTACATTATGTCATTTCCCATGTGGATAAAGAAATGCATCTTGTGTTAGGCTAATTTTTTGATCAGGTTTATCCTAGGTTTATGTTACATGACTCAGCATTTTTTTAAAATCGCAAATTTCATTTTTAAAATTTTGTGATTTTTTATATTTTTTTTAAAAAAATAAATTGAATTTTGCGAGGGAAAAGTGTTTCCCTCGCAAATTCTGAAATTTGTGAGGGAAAAACTTTCCTTCGCAAATTTCATTATTTTGCGAGGGAAAACTTTTTCCCTCAAAATCGTGGAAATTGTGAAGGAAAATGGTATTTTTCCGTCGCAAATTTTTTTTGTGAGGGCTCTTTTTGCGACGGACCTTGTTCCGCCGCAAACCATAAATTTTTTGTAAGGGAATTTTTCCGCCGCAAAAAACAGTTTTTTTTTTTTTTGTAGTGTATAGTAAAGAGGAACAAAAGAAGCATTGCTTTCCATTCAAGACAGTAAAGAAATTAGTTAAAAACTAACCTTCAATTCTGTTTTCACTCTAGCTGCAGCTCGATGATTTCCCAATACAATACATGTACGGATTGTATCACTTATACTTGAATCTACAAAAATGGCTTGCTTTGTGGTCACTTCTAATTCATGCTGTATTCTGCAGTGCAATAATAGCATCAGAATTTCAATTTTAGTTTTATTCCACGGTATTTATAGCCATGTAACAAGGACACAAATCTAAGTAAAATCTGAACCGGTGTCTGAAAATAAAATATGAATTATCACATAAATACACCAGAATATGCAGTGTATTTCATCCTCTAACAAATGCAGATATTGAGGAGATTTATTGTGTATTCTAAAGATTTAACCAAAATAAAAGTAATAATCACACCTTAACAGTTTTGCATGCTCTTCAGCTACCTTTGGCTCAAAAACATGTTTCTTTGTTTCCGCAATGAGATTCTATGCCTTCTTAATAAGTTTTATACTAGGGCCATGAAGTGGAGACCCGGCCCTTTGATTGCCGTGGTGTTTTTCTCTAATTCCCATGATTCTTTCCACAGCAGAAAGGCCACATCCTACAAGGATTGAGTTCCTAGATAAATTTATAGTATATAAATAAATGGAAATCAAGTGGTCAATTAGATATTATGATAGATGGATATGCTTCAGTAGCAATGCATTCATTTAACAAGACAAACAAAAATGACTATAAAACTCCTGACAGAGTAATTAATCAATAATAGGAAAATTAAGTAAAGTCAAGCATACACTAAAGAAGAAAAGGAATATAGAAGAGATTAAAATCTTAAAGAGTATAGAAAATGTTCACATACAGGTTGTCAACTCCCCTTATGCAAGGTTTACCAGATTGAATAAATAAAAGACAAGATCAAAAGTTTAAGGTTTTTGTGTGTGTGTGTGTGTGTGTGAAAAAAAACCCTCTAAGCAACATACCTCTGAAAAAAAGCACGATATTCCATTTTACCTCATTTGAAATATTCATAAAATTCAGGAGATTATGACTTACTTGAAGTTGTCCTGTCGATAAGTAGAAGTCCTTCAGAAATTTATGTTTATAGTACTGGGAATAAAAATATAATTAGGATTGCTACAATGACATACTTTTGGGAGAAAATTTATTATAATTAGGTGATTGAAACTAGAAAAAAGAATCTAGGTGTGCCCTCTAATTTTTAAATGATGAAATAAAAAACATCACAAAAATTTTCAGATCGTAAAATAGATATATGGCAAAAAGTCAAAAAGTATTATGACTAATATAAAATTAATTTAATTACTAAAGTCAAAGCCTATATATTCTAATACTATTAAATTATGTTTTTTATTTATTTATAAAGTAACACTGCTAATATATAAATTTGGTTATTTATATTTGCATTGAGAATCATTATAGTTCCCTAAGTTTCACTTTGAGTCCTAAATACTATTATTATAATGGAAACATGAGTTTGTCAAAAAAATATGAGATGATGTGGTACCTAATTTAGATTAAAAAAAATGTGACTTGATTACTTAACATTTTTTGTTAGATAAAACTAACATTATTAAATTTAAAGGATTAAAAGTACACCTTTTAAACTTAAGGGACTAAAATGATTCTTAATGTAAACATAAATAACCAAATATATTAAATAACACTGTTTTATCCTTATATTTATTCATTTATAATTGATTTTTTTTTTCCTCAATAAATGAAGGAGTTATCATAATCTAAAATGATATTTTTTATAGACTATAATACTCATAGTAACATGGTTAAATTCCATTTTGTTTTTAAGTAACACCGTTAATTTCGTTTTTTTTAAGTAACACTGTTAATTCTGTTAAATAACACCGTTTTGTTTTTATATTCCTTTGTAATTGAAATTTTGTTTTATCTCTATAAATCAAAAGAGTTATCATAATTTAAAATTATATTTTTTAACCAAAAAAACATAGTAAATACTAGGGTATGTAGTTTGTATCCATTAATCAATAAATATAATTTATTGATGATTTTTTCTAATTTCTTTTTTATATTCCCTTATAATTGATTTTTTTGTCTCCATATTAATCAATAAAAATAACTTATTGATGATTATTTTCTAATTTCTTTGGATTATATTTTTGTATTGTGATTCATTACAGGAAATTGAGCTTGAGTGCAAAAGTATTAATTTAAGAAATTCTCTTTTCCTCTCAATGTTATGTTCTTTTGGAAAAAAATATTAAATATGAGTGAGCAAAATTTATATATATATCTGCCTATGCCAATAGGCTTCATATAACCTAATTGAGACATGTTATGAACTTCATCGATGGCTAGGGCAGCCATATTGCGCCAGTGTCATCCACCCCTTCCTTCTCTGGCAGGGGTCACAATTTCCCATATGTGCCTCTGTGTGTTATATTAACCGTGTGCCTTCATTTGATATTTGTAATAAAAAAATACTTATATTTACCACAATTTTTTATATATTAATAGTCTATTTAAGTTAGCGTTGAAAAATTACATTCACCCAAATTGAGACAAAACTCTCATTATAAACTTACGTTGTATACCGTAAATCATGTTCAAAAATCAGTTTCTACCACTAATTTAAATATACACCAATAGTATAAGTTCATTTATATATACTTTTATGAAGGGGTAGGTGTGTTTGGAAATGGTCTTTACTCTGATAATAGGTGTTAATTAAGGTGGGTTCTTGTTGGTCGATTTCCTTGATGGCAAGTGAACCAGTCGAACAAGTAATAAAGTGTAAGTAGAGTATCTTCCCACAGAGACTGAGATACCGAGGAGTGACGCATAAATGCTATGACAGTTGTTAAAGCGAGAAAGTAAATATAATCAGGTTGAGGGATTTTGCAATTATGCTACTAGCAAACGTAAACAAAATAACTTTAAACGAGAGAAGATATCAGTAAGAGGTTAGGCTAGACTTAGAATCACCTTTAAGTGCATCAATCCCCTAGTTGCTCTACCCAATGCTATAGCACCTATACTGTACAGCTTCCGCAATTGCTACAACACAGCTACCAACTACAAAGCTATTTGGTTAACCCACCTCTATTATCTACCGAAGCTTCCGCGTCCGATACATATGATACTAACTATACTCTTTCCATATGCCTATGACAACTTTCTAGTCAGACCTGCTTTACACTCAGGGTGTTATGGTTATGAGAGGTAGACTCATTCCTGAAGCCTACAATAATAGGTCAAGCCGTTCACGGGCTACCTAGCAAACACTGTTTTTTAGAGGTCTAATCCCAACTCCTTGCCCGATGGGCGAGGCGCAAATCTAGTCCTTAACTTCCGTTAACCGACTAGTAATTAAAACACCGATACGCAAACCAAATTTATTGAATTAAGAACTTGCAACTGGGTTCATTCAACACTTAAAGACTCATCCTCGTCCAGCCATATAAAGTTTAGTTCATGACTGACGAGGGACACACAAAACAGACACTAACAGAATGACCCATGATCGAGAAAACAAAGTTAAAAAGAAAGGAAAACAGAAAGCTTGATGCTGTCACGTCACCACTCCACGTCTTCTTCGTTCTGTCGTATTGCAGGGAAGGATGCTGGGTTGTCCTGGAAGTCTCGTGCTCTTGTGAAATCTCCCACTATTCTCTTGAGTTTGCCGAAAGTTAGAATCTAGTTCTAGGGCTCTCCGACTCTGTTAGGGTTGACGCTGCTGTTTCCTTTTATAATCAGGCTTTTCTTGCGGTGTAAATTACAGCGAGCTGGGCCTTTCCTAAACCGTCGGGATCTATCATATCTTCTAATCCGAGTAGATTGCTTCTGTTGATTCTGCGGGATTCTCCAAATCTTTTAGTTCCGATCCTCCGCATCTTCTATTCCGTTACGTCAGCAACCTATCTGTCAATATCGCCCTTTATTTTATTCCTGAAATCATCTGGGTAAAAATTTAGAAAATATGTCGCATAACATTGCGTCCCCTACTTTGCTATAGTATTTGGGATGCCTTGTATTGCACTTCGAATCGCTGTCAAAATGCTATAGCATCGTATCAGCTCTACTATACGATTTCCCTTAAAAACAAAGTAAATTGTTCCATTCTTAGCACATGCAAATGATTTCTACTCTTCAGTCCCTATATCATGAATGTATGCCTTTTTGCTTAGATTATCTGTAGTTAAGCTTATTTTTAACATTCAATTCGATCGGAAATACGGAAATCCTGGTACTATTTGTGCTCATCAGTTCTCCAAGGAGAGGCCTTTGATTTGTGCCCGCTTGAATATTCCTAGGGGTGTAGATTGATCATTGAATTGATATTCAATCTATAATGGACTGTTGATTAAAAGGAAGAACTAATCTAAACCGTTAATTAAGAAGAGGAAACAAAAGTTAAATGAGTGGTAACTTGATGACGTGACTCATTTTTTACCTTTCAAATTTAATTAGACTTTCAGATTTAAGTAGACGGAAATCATTTAAATATTATGAGGGATGATGAAAAAATGGATCTTAAATAGTTTGGATAGTGCAATTACCTTCTTCATAAATATCATTCATATAATTCAAAGGATAATCTAATAAAACCTATGGGGTGGGCCACTGTGCCATGTCGCTGCCTTGCGACAGTTGTACCTGATTTCCATTCATCATTAAATACATGAAAAAAAAAAACCTTTATACAAATCAGTTTAATTAAACAAATAAAAATATAAGAAATATACTATTTTTATTACTTATTTAGTAGAATTACTTTTTCTCATAATAGTCACAACGGTTGCAAATATGTTAAATGCAATAAAATACCAAGAGTACATAATTGCTTCATTTAGGATAGTCAATCGAGGATATGCCTTTAAACAATAGTTCTTTTTAAAAGATATTTTTCTTTGTATAAAGACTGAACATAATGTTCTTGGGGTAAAATAAATGGAAAATTCTTTTCAGGTTCTAAAGGATTAAAAAAATATCAAAAATATCCCAAGAAAATTGAGATGTCAGACAAGTCTCATTAATAACTCCTTCTATAGAATTCACAACTTCTATATGTGGGATTAAAATTGGTACAACTCATTAGAATAATACATCTGAATTCATAAATATCTTCTTGTATATATTATAAAACAATATTTTTATGCTTTGTCACACTTATAAATTTGGAGTCATGTCATTTTAATTCCAATAAAACAAAACTCACAACTTCCACACCAAACAAATATCTCATAATTTAAGATATTTCATGAAATCATTACATCATAGCAACATTATATCCTTATTTCCTTCTCCTTATGTGATACTGCATTAAATTTTGATAAAACATGGAGATTTCAAATCACCAGCACCAATACAATCCATTTCTTCACTCTCTCCCCCTTCCTCTTGACCCTTATGACATGCTTTCTTTGAGATTGAAAATCACCATCACCAATATTAAAAAGAGAATATGATGTCGAGGCTTGGTTGCACTAATTCATGCATGATCTGATATCCATTTTTGTTTAAAAAAGGATGTGTAATTCTTAACATTGCATGGTCTGATAAAGTGGAATGATTTAGTTTTGCTTTTGAGGTAACTAAGTAATTAGTTTCTGTTGGAATTTTAATTATTATATTAGTATATATTTAATTTTGAAAATATTCCATTAATTCTATTAAGTGGCCCACATTAATTCCGGTTTTGTAACCTACCAATCGATTCACTAACGGCCCATTCAATACGCAATAATTGCCAATTATTACACATTAATGGCATTCATCTCTGTGATGGCCGAGGTTGGAATTCGACGTGTATAAGGTTTTGGTCCCCAGTGCGCTCTTACATTTTAGAAGACACACCATCTGCAGAGTGAGAGAGAAGACTTAGAAGAGCCAAAACCCAGAGTTCATCGCTTCTTCATCTAGAAACAAATCAATGGCTGGAGGTATCCATGATCTCTATTTTATTTTTCCGCATTGATCTAAATGTTAATTTAGGTTTGAACATGTTTAGATCGTTTAATTATCCAACATTTGGTATTAGAGCTTATATTCCTCTGCCTTGATTTTTGACCGATGAACTTTTATTTTCTTCAACTGGTTGGAGAGATTCGATGCGTATATTTAATCTGGGGTTTTTCCGTTTTGGATTTCTTTTGAGTATATGCATACTTCTTTCATTAGGAGAGAGGACCATCAATTTTGTTTTTCAATGATTGCCGACACTGTTCATTGTCTCTCTATTGATATTTCTTGAACCTTTGAATCCTAGTTTCGAGATACATATTATATATTTGAATATGTTGTCAATCAGGATTTTCTCGGAAATATTTTTGTGGCCTTTGTTCTCTGGAATCAATATATATATATTAATTGATTTTTGATCTGAGATTTTTTCATTTGAAACTAATTGTTCTTAATCTCAATATAGGTTTCTTGGATTCTTTTGAGTTGCTAAACGTCTCTTTTATGGGAAGAATCTAAAAACTTCTTGGTTCAGATCTGTGATTTTTCTTTGATCTGGATCTGAGCTCCTATTTGCGTATATCCTTTCGATCTGGATTTTGCTTGATTATCCATGAACGCTGCCATCAGAATCTGGATTTTTTGATTGTGTGATTATATTGAGCATATTGTTTTGGATAATTATTAATTTTTGGTGATTATTTTCGGTCATTGTTGCATGAAAATCACCGTCCTTCGAACTTCCCGATTGCCTGAGAATCACTGTGAAAAATGGACCACAACGGCATAAGGATCGCCGGAAAACTGGATCTGGAGCACTCTGTTTCTGGCGGCTGTTTCAGATCACGGTGGCATCTTAGATCATAGCAGCCGCAGATCCTTCCCGTCACATTTAGATTTGACGATTGGAGCTGCCGGTAAAGCTTGCCGGAAAAGGGGATCTGCATTTCCAGATCGGGCAACAGGAACCGGGTTGAGATATGGGTATTAGGGATCCGATTATGGGGAAGATGACCAAAAAAAAAAAAAAAAAAAAAACGCAAAAATGGGTCCCATGCGTTTTGAACCCGAGACTTGTGGGAGATTGCAACACCTGAATGATAGTGTTCCACCGGTTGGGCCATGGACTCTCCTGTGTTTGGAATTAAGTTTTTATTTTATTTAAACTATTCCTTTTTTATTAGCAATAATTTTCAAAAGGGAGGGGTTTCGAACTCGGGACAAGTGAATGTATGGCACCTAAAGGCTAGCGCTTTGCGATCGAGCCACGCATACACATATGGCGGGAGTTGAATCATTATTAATTTTAAATTATTTATTAATTTTCAAAGTCAAATGGGATTTGAATGATTTCTGAGTGGGACCAGATGCATTGGAATCCATTATATGTATGGCTTTATGCCTGACATTTAGTATATGTGCCAAGGCAAAATGAATATCACGTTTAATTTTCGATTCATTTTATCACGTTTTAGGCACGGGGATGATTGAAAGAACATTTGTGCTTTGGGCTTTGAAATTTTAATCTACATAAATGAATTGTGGGTTAAAATACTTTAGTCATTGTTTGCTAAATTAACATGTGTTTTATGTATAATTTTGATTACATCACATTTAATTGTTTAAATTAAGAAAAGGATTGATTTTGGCATTTTTGTTTTTCTTTCATATTATGAAAGGTTTATAAAATTTTTTTATAAGATATTTAATTGTCTAAATATTTGGAAAATTAACTTTAGACAATTATTCAACTGTTCAGAATTTTGTAAAATTTAATTCAAGATGAAAAGTGCCAAAATTAATTATTTAAACAATATTTAGATACATAAAACAATGGGAGGATTTTTCTTTTAATTTGATTATTTAGTCATTTATTTTGATTAAATTAATCAATTAATCCCTCCATTTAGATGTGCATATATTAGATTTATTTTGAATGCACAAAATGGTGAGAGAATTTGTCTAAGATGATTATTTAATCACATTTTGTTGATTAAATTAATCAACTAAATTCTCATTAAAGATTTGTGCATATTTTGGAATCTAAATGCACAAGATTTTTGGTGATATTAATTTAATCAAAGTAGGAGGATTGTATGTAGTCACTTATGTTGATTAAATTAATTGGTTAAGTCCTCCATGAAGCTGTGCATATATAAAATTTTAAGTGCACATTATTGATATATGTGATTAACTCGCTTATGTTGATTAAATTAATTGATAAAATCATTGATGAAGCTGTGCATATACATAATTTAAGTGCAAAATGTGGATATTTTGATTAACTTGCATGCTAGAGTGATAGCTATAGCACCCTCTTATAACATGCATAAATATTTAGATTGTACATATTTGATATTAGTGATTAGCATACATATTTTGCTTAAGGAATAGCTACAATATCCTTATGCACATGTTGTGTGCATATTTAATCATATAAGGTTATATCATATCAAAATTATGGTCATATGTACAATTAGTATACACAATGGTGTGATGTCTTTGTGATGAGTATGTAGAACCGAGGAGTAACCAAAATATCCTCACTAGACACATAAGCTCTATTTTGTTCTAATGAACAAAATACATCACATAAAGATTTGAAGACATCTATTGTAATTAAATATGTGGTTATAATTAATCTTTGCCCACAGGTAGATAATTATAATCATATTTTTAATTAGGGTGGAATGGAATGACATTATATTTTCTAAGTAGCCCACAGGTTTTAGGGGATATAACTGCATTCTAGTTTCATCAATTCAAGATAAATTTATGCTATGCTAATGTCTTTGCCCACAGGTAGACTTTAGTGATACGAATTTATAATGTATGATTAATTGGAATAGAACATCAAATTATATTCTTAATTTACCCGCAAGAATTAAGAATAAGGAAATAATTTGATAGTTTTATGATAAAGGTATATATGGATCTAATTGAATTATAACTTTAGCCCAGGCAAGTTACATGTCGTAGATTCATGTTTTTTAAGCATGATTTACATTGGTAAATCATGATATGATTTATTAGTCTCAAATTTTAGTTATAAGCATGTATGTTCAATACTATGCAATCATACAACCTCCGAATTTCTCTGATATGAAATGTAACATTCCTGAATTGAGGGGTGATAATTATAAAGTATCATACATTTGGGGTGGATAGACATTAGTTATGCTATTAGGAAAGACGAACCACCTTCTATCATCCGAGACCAAAGACTCCGATGATATTGATCTGTATGCAAATGGGAGCGATCTAATCGCCTCTCAATTGTGTTCGTAAAGACCCCTATCTCTCGTTGGCATTCATGGTTACTGTCGAACAACATAACAAGATTAGGCCACTTAAGGCTATTGATGAACAACTTTGGACTTCGATAAGGCACTTACGACACCCTAATTATGAAGTTTTCATCCCCGAGACTCACTACAGTAAAAGATGTGTGTAAGCACATCATATAGATGAGAGACATTGCAGCCCACCTGAAATCATTTGAGGTTGATATGTCTGATTTTTCATTGTACACTATATTCTGAACACTCTTCCACAACCATATAGACCCTTTAGGATATCCTACAATACACATAAGGATAAATGGTCAATCAATGAACTTTTGACCATGTGTGCTTAGGAATAGGGAAGGTTGAAAATGCAAATGGGAGAATTTTTTGAATATGACTTGATTAGTGGGAGTGATTAAAAAAAAAACCTTGTTTTGAAAAACATTATCCAAATATTCAATCTTCCACTTTGAGTTTAAGATTGGATGTTAACAATGTTCCTTCACCCCACCGAATATTGTACAATCAATCATTCAAGATTCACAACCTGCTGATATTGATATAGTAGATCAAGTTGTTGATGAGGAACAATAAGAAATTGTTGAGCAACTGGTTGAACAAGTTTCTCAAGAAGATAATGAAACAACATTAAGTAGATCTATTAGAACAATAAGATCAACGATACCTAGTGAATATATTGTGTATCTACAGGAATTTGACTATAATGAAGGAGCTGAAAATGATCCTGGAACGTTTTCACAAACCATGAACTGTAGAGAATCAAACTCATGGTGTGATGCTATGAAGGCCGAGATGAATATTAAGGCATCTAACAGAGTGCGGATCTTGTTAAGTTGCCCAATGGTGTAAAAACCATTGGATTTTAAATGGGTCATTAAAACAGAGAGAGACTCATTGAGCAACATTGAGAGATATAAAGCAAGACTCATTGCTATAGGATTCATTCAAAAGGAAGGAATCTAATACAAGGAGACCTTTTCTCCTGTATATAAGAAAGATTCTCTTCATAGCATTCTAGCATTGGTTGCACATTTTGAATTAAAGTTGCAACAAATGGATGTGAAAATGGCCTTTCTCAATGGATATCTAGAGGAAGAGTTTTACATGAAACAAACCATCAGGATTTTCCTCTAATAATGGTGATCATTTGGTGTGGAAACTCAAGAAATCTGTATATGGATTGAAACAAGCTTCCCATCAATGGTATTTAAAATTTCATGATGTCATCTCTTCATTTGGTTGTGTAGAGAACATTGTGGATGAATGTATATACCAGAAGGTTAGTGGGAGCAAGACTTGTTTCCTTATTCTATATGTGGATGATATTCAATTGCAACCAATGGTAATGGTTTACTATATGAGGTGAAACGATTTCTTTTTGAAAAAACTTTGACTTAAGGGATATAGGAGATGCATCTTATGTCACTAGCATCAAGATACATAGAGCCAAACATCAAGTATTCTAGGTTTGTCTCAAGAGACCTATATCAACAAAGCTTTGGAAAGATTTCTGATGAGGAATTGTTCACCAAGTATAGCTCCTATTGTGAAAGGTGATAGGTTCAATTTGAACCAATGCCCAAAGAATGACTTTGAGCAGGAACAAATGAAAAACATTCCTTGTTCTTTAATAGTAAGAGGCCTTATGTATACTCGGGTCTGCACAAGACCTAACATTGCATTTGCTATTGGAATGCTGAGGAAATATCAGAGTAATCCAGGTATAAACCACTAGAGAGCTACAAAGAAAGTATTGAGATACCCTTAAGGGACTAAAGAATACATGTTTAAGTACAAATGAATCGACAATTTGGAAGTGATTGGTTACTATGATTCAGATTATGCTGGTTGCATGGACTTGAGGAAATCCATTTCAGGATATATATTCATGCTAGCCGATAAAGTTGTATCATGGAGTAGTAAAAAAAAATCTTTAATTGCTACTTCCACTACGTAAGTTGAGTTAGTATCTTGTTTTGAGGCTAGCTCAAATGGTGTATGAATGAATAGTTTCATTTCTTGGCTTAGAATTATGGATCCAATTTCTGGGCTATTGAGATTATATTGTGACAATTCAGCTGTTATTTTTATGGCTAAGAATAATAAAGGTGGTAGTCAAATTAAGTATATCGACATTGAGTGTTTAGCCATAAAAATGCATGTTAAAAATAAAACAGTGGTTGTTGAACACATGAGCACCGAATTGATCATTGCGATCATTTAACTAAAGGCATGCCTACATTGAAATTTCGGGATCATGCGAAAAGAATGGGACTTGGTTCCCTTATGTGATTTTCGTTGTAAGAATGATGTTATTTATGAAACCCTATTTGTGATGTTTTTCTCATTTCGGTTTGTGTACACATTCAATTGTTTGTTTAATTTGAGAAATATCATTAAGTTTGGACCAAGAATGAACGTAGGGTTTATTCATTAAGTTACATGTGTTTGGGAAACATGATGCACTGTGATACATGGAAGATATTACTCGCTTTAAGAGGACCTATCGCTATGATCCATGCATTTTGTTTCTCCGAAGATATATCTTTGAAGTGTGTGGACCAAGTGGGAGAATGTTGGAATTTTAATTATTATATTAGTATATATTTAATTTTGAAAATATTCCATTAATTCTATTAAGTGACCCACATTAATTCGGTTTTGTAACCTACCAATCAATTCGATAACGGCCCATTCAATATGCAATAATTGCCAATTATTACACATTAATGGCATTCATCTCTCGTGATAGCCGAGGTTGGAATTCGAGATGTGTATAAGGTTTTGGTCCCCTGAGCGCTCTCTTACGTTTTAGAAGACACACCATCTCACAGAGTGAGAGAGAAGACTTAGAAGAGCCAAAACTCGAGTTCATCTCTTCTTCATCTGGAAACAAATCAATGGCTGGAGGTATCCATGATCTCTATTTTAATTTTTCGCATTGATCTAAATGTTAATTTAGGTTTGAACATGTTTAGATCGTTTAATTATCCAACAGTTTCCTCATTGATGAAAAAATAGTAGAGACCTACTAATGATACAAAGTACAAACACAAAATAGGAAGTCTTTGTACGTAACTTGTCCGACTTTTGAAATTAGTAGAAAAGACTATCATTATAAAAAGATACGTCATTACAGACGGAATTCCGTCAGTAATTCTATTTGAGACTAAATTTACTGACAGAATTCCATTGGTAATTAATTACTGATAGAACAAATTCCATCATAAAAAATACCGTGGTAAAGATAATTCCCAACGAGTATTGTTCCGTGGGTAATTTCCCACGGAAATTACGACGAAAACATTCCGTAAATAATTTAGGATGAAAATTACCCACGAAGTCCATGGTTAATTTGCCATGGAATTGTGGGGGTAATTTCTATCGCAAATTACCAAAGAAATGATTATGTCGTAATTTTTGTGGATAATTACGTACAAAATTCTATGACTAATTGCCCAGAATCTGAATGTTTTCACCTTTATTTTTTAAGCTCCCCCAAAAAAAAAAAAAAAAAATTGGGCAAGAAGTAATGGAGAGAAGAACAAATCAGTCATGCAGTACAAAAAAGTGTGTTGTTGCAGGCAGTGCAAAACTGCAGGGGACATTACTAGTAATGGATTCGTAATTCTTGTAGGAACAAATCTATCCTAGAAATTTTCACTAGAAGCACTGTTACCCTGAATTTTTCTTGTCTCAATATTGCACTAGAAGTTTCAAAATATAGCTTGCCTATTTAACGTTAAAAAGTTAACGGTCAACTTAATTTTTTGACGGTGAATATTAATTAGTTTTGTAACGGAATACGATAACATTGTTACGTTTTGAAACTTTCGAGTGAACATTGAGACAAGAAAAAGTTCCAGAGCAATATTTTTCCTGGACCTATACTTCTAGGGCAGATTTGCTACCTAACCCTAAAAATTTTAATGTATGATTTTCATATGATATTTTTAAAAATATTTCATGTAGATTATGTATTCATTAACATAAAAAGTTGTATAGAATGTCAGATAAAATTATATTAGATATAAATTTAAACCGTGTAGATTCAATTTAGATTATCCAAAAAATTTGACATTCAATCAAAATATTTTATTTATACAAGTTTCATACTATAAAGAGTTTGAAAAACAAGTAGCTATGGGAGACAACATTATTCTCCCATTCAGTGTGGGGATGTAAAACAGTCACAGAAAGCTAAATCTAAGCTAAGCTAAACTTGAGTACTGAGTCATATGTAATGCATCGAAATGCAAAACTGAACTCAGAGACTCACAGTTGGGGGTAGTGGTTGCCTGGTTGGTGAGGCCGAAACACGCCCCTACTAAAAGGTGTAGCTGTTCTTCCGGCGTTTTAACAAGGTGGTAGGTAGACCTACTAAGATATGATCTCCTCTTTAATGTTTGTTGAGTATATATATACCTACTAAGATATGATCTCCTCTTTCATGTTTGTTGAGTATATATATATACATATATATATATATATATATATATATTATTGTTATGAATATATCAAATATATCTTGAGCAAAAAAAAAAAAAAAATCAAATATGTGGATGTCTATTATATCAGATCCCCAGAATATTATACTCCATTATATATAAGGGTGTGGGACCCACACGATATTTTCTTCCTCAGCCGACTTGCCTTCATCAGTGGGACTGAGTGTTGAAAATTTGTCAAGGCGAAAATTACATCAACTGCCCAGAGGTGGAAATTACACTAAAGACCCATTTTCTTTTCCTATATATATATATGTGCTCCGTCTGAAGAGTAAAAGGCGCGAAAGTGAGATGAGAAGATGTAGAGAGAGCGAGAGTGATGAAAAATTCTGAGTACTGTAAGACAACAATATGAATGAGAAATGCTCCGTATTTTCCTCTCCAATTATCCTATACTTTCTTTAGTTTTATAACAATTATATATATCTTCCTTCCTTTTTTTGACTCTGAGCTATACTTCACTTCTTCACCTACCTTCATCAACTTCTCTTCTTCCTCTTCCAGGTTGGTTGTCAAGTGGCTCCTTCAATTTCATAATCTGATATTTTCGTCATTGCTATAATTCCGATTACGCTAATTATTTTACTCTGTACAGTAACATTTGATTTGAAATGGCGGTTAATGCTGCAAATCCAGATGAGCAGGCAAGTGTTTATTAATTTCTCTTATTACCTATTTTCCCTACGTGTCTCCGATTTTATGCTTTTTGGGGGTAAATTTGTAATGAGATTCTGCAATTACATGACTGATTGAAGATTTCTGATGTTAAGGTTGTTCTTGGGGAAGAGATTGATCATGTGAGGTTGATCACCTTAAACCGGCCTCGTCAATTAAATGCTATTTCACCTGAACTTGTAAGTCAAGCGCCTAAATTCCTTTCCTGATTTTTTTTCCCCTGAAATCAAGACTTTTCTACTAATTTTTATTTGCTACGGTTGTTGAGTCTATGACTCGGTAAAATGGAAAGAATGAATGTTATGTCTTGTATTCATATACAAATGTTACATGTGTATACAAGATAAGAGAGGCTCAATAGTAATGGTTTATAATGACTAATAATGACTATTAATGAAGATTATTCCTAATTCCTATAAATCAGGGATTCCTATAAATCTAATAATGACTATTAATGAAAATTATCCGTAATCCCTACAAATCAGGGATTCCTATAAATCAAAATACAATTTGCTATGTAATCCCTGTCACCCCCTGTAAGCTAGAGCATGGATGTCTTAGATGCCCCACTTGGACTTGAGTTCATGAAACCGAGTAGGATGAAGTGGCTTTGTGAATAGGTCTACAATTTGATCAGCAGACCGAACAGGTAGAAGACGAATCAGCTTGGCTGGAAGCTGCTTGCACATGCAGCAATGAATAGCTCTTAAGAAAACGAGGAAAAAAAAAAAAACTAGAGGTGTCGGGGAAGAACGAGAAAACCTAAAAAATGTGTATAGAAAAAAAAAAAATCAGAGAGGACACAACTTGAGCTCTGGTACCATGTGACTCGGCAAAATGGAAAGAATGAATGTTGTGTCTTGTATTCATATACAAACGTTACATATATATCCAAGATAAAAGAGGCTCAATAATAATGGCTCATAATGACTATTAACGAAGATGATCCCTAATCCCTACAAATCAGGGATTCCTATAAATCTAATAATGACTAATAATGAAGATTATCCCTAATCCCTACAAATCAGGGATTGCTATAAATGAAAATACAATTTGCTATGTAATCCTTGTCAGAGTCTTCTGCCTTGTAATGTTATTTGGTTTCGCTGGTGGCAGCATATCTAGAAAAGTGGGAGAAAGATGATAAAGCAGAGCTTGTTATCATTAAGGTTTTTTTGATTCACATGGCTTCTTCATCTATTCTGCAATGTCAGTGTTGATTAATCAATTATGAGTACCGATATGATTTGAAAAAATTATGATTCGCTTGCTCTTGGTTGTGTTGCTTTACTCATTTACAATCACTAAATTGCTCCATAAAATTTGTTCAGGGAGCTGGTCGAGCTTTTTCTGCTGGTGGGGATTTGAAAGTGTTTTATGATGGAAAAAAGACAAGTGAGTGCATTGTTATGCCAAGATTTTGAGGCTTCTTTATGGAGCACTAGTTTCTTCCTAGTGTACAGACTTTCCCTCTTTCTTTTCGAAGTGAAGATTTAGAAGTTATTTAGAGGGAAATCAATTAGAATTTAGAGCACATATTTGCATTTCCTAACCTGCATATCATAGCTGCTAATACTAATGAGTTTCTTCTGAACAGAGGATTCTTGCCTTGAGGTGGTCTACAGGATGTACTGGCTCTGCTATCACATTCATACCTATAAGAAAACCCAGGTTCCTTTCAGAATCTTCAGCCTCATCCTACTCTATCCTTAAAACCTTTGAAAAAATTTATGCTTGCAAAGTCTTATATCTTGTATGGTGCTGTTTTGTTATAAGGTTGCCCTTGTTCATGGAATTTCAATGGGTGGAAGCGCATCATTCATGGTGCCAATGAAATTTTCAGTTGTTACAGAAAAGACTGTGGGTGCTTAATCCTTGTTATACATTATTCTTAAGCCTTGTACAGACTAGTTTTATGATTTAATTGTCAAATGGCTTAGTGTCTTGCCAAAATTTTGTGACATCTTTAAATCAATGATTTTATGTAGGTGTTTGCCACTCCAGAAGCAAGTTTTGGGTTTCATACTGATTGTAGCTTTTCTTACGTGCATTCTCATCTTCTTGGGAGATTGGGTAATTTCTACAAGGCTACTTATTCCTTTACCTTTTTCTTCCCTTTCACTTTTTTGAATGACTATTCTTACACTTCCATTTCACATGCTGTATAATCTTCATGACAGCAAAAGTGTCTAGCTTTTCTTGAATTAGTATCAACTATTTGTAAACTATAAGACATAGGGTAGTGATGAAATCGTATATGTAAATATGCAGGGGAATTCTTGGCATTGACCGGAGGACGGTTGAATGGGAAAGAATTAGTCACAGTTGGACTAGCAACCCATTTTGTCCCTTCTGAGGTTAGTTTATCTTTAATATGTTCTCTTCTTTCATGTAATTATGCTAGTCCAAGTCCATAAATAATATAAACAGATCTGAAATATAGGCAATGTTAAATGCATAAAGCAATTAATTAAAGAAAGAAAGAATTTGAAATGAAGTACTTGGGAAGAACAAATAAGTATATATGGATTTTCATCTTAGTTTGTATGTTAATAACAAAAATCTGATATAGACGAAATCAACTTATCATATGATACTTCAAAGTCAAAACAGCAAAGCCGTTATGTCCTATTCTTACTATTTGACCATAAATTATATCAACTTCTTTCAGTGGCAACCTCCAGCACTTGACAAAGTAGAAGATGGTAAGGTGGACTTGGTCTTTCAGCCATCTGAGAAGGATTTTGAGCTGCAGATTCCAGAAAAGGAGGAATGCAGGTTGGGTTTATTATTTTGACTGATTATGATTCATTAGGTATGATTCTTTAGGTTTTTATTCAGCAACATAATCAAATGCCTCTCTCTGACTTGAAACACAGGTGGGAAGGTAAATATGAGAATTCTGCTTATGCAGCCTAAGAAGAGAAGAGGAGTGAACAGTGAAGAGTAAGCTTACTAGAAAATTTGGCTCAGGTTCTTATGCTTAGTGGTGTGTCTCTATCGTGGGTGGCTAGCTTACTTGTATATGGTTGATGCTTTTTTGTAATTTAGAATTAGAATAAAATGAGCTTGAAGTTCTTAAAAGAGTTCAAGATTGGCCATCAATCATTTAATAAGCAAAATAAGTAAATCACACTAAAGATTGTAGAACTGAAAAGTTAAAAGCCCTAATGTACATTTGTGTGGGCAATTGAGCAAGAACTAAGTATAAAACCAAGAGTCAATGAATTTGTGAGTAGTGACATGAATTAATAGGGTTTCATATCTCTAATCCAAAAGTTGCATAGTGAAAATGAATCATATGGTGATTCTAAGGATGGGCTGATAAGCTTGCACACAGCTTCTTGCCATTGGAAATGATTGAGTTTTGTGAGAAGTCAATTCATTGTGCTTGTTTGGACTAGCGGTAAAAGTTGTTTTTCTAACGTGATTTACAGTATACGAGGTAAGTTTGTGAGATGAATTTTGTCTCGACTTATGTGAACATGCTTTTCCAATGCCAACTCAAACAAACATTTATGGGTTAAGGTTGTTTGTTCCTTTTTCAACTCAAACAGGTTGCTTTTCCTGCACCATAGTTAGTCATGAAATTGGTTTAACTATTGGTTGATTATAGATATCTTCTCTTTGCATCAGAAACTTGCTGAGTTAGAGAAGCGCTTGATTGGCTTAAATTCTGGTGATGAGAATGCTGTAAGATCAGTAATTGAAGAATTTTCTTTGGAAGTTGAGCTTGATGAAGACAGCATCTTAAACAAGTAGTGATTTTTTATCGATTGTAATTTTTCTTTGGATTTCATTGTTAGTACCAGCACATTGCATTGTACTCATGCCAGTAACATTTTGTGATTTTCAGGCGGTCAATAATTGACGAGTGCTTCTCAAAGGATACAGTTGAAGAAATTTGGCAAGGGGAAAATTACATCAAATGACCCAGAGGTAGAAATTACACTTAAATACCCATTTTCTTTCCCTATACATATGTGCTCCGTCTGAAGAGTAAAGGGCGCTAGAAATGAAGAAAATAAGAGAGGGAAAGTGAGATGAGAAGATGTAGAGAGAGAGCGAGCGTGATGAGAAAGTCTGAGTACTGTAAGACAACAATATGAATGAGAATTGCTTCCTATTTTCCCCTCCAATCTCTTAGTCTTTTATCCTATACTTTTTTAAGTTTTATAACACGTTATCAGCACAAAAGTTGTAAGGAAGGTATGATTGTTCCTTTAACAATTTATCTACTTTCTTTAGTTATATGTTCATTTCAGCTATCTGGGGGTAATCAAAGCCACTATATAAAATTAAAGCTATATTTTTACCGATTATTTTAAACATCGGGTTTCATGGCTAAGATTGGAGATTATTTACTATTTTGCATAGTATTTATTTGTCATTTAATTTTTTTTATTTATTTTGTTGATACACACACACACATATATTTATAATATTGTTTAGCATTTAATTTATTTTTCATTTAATTTTATTTATGTTTTACTTATTTATTATTTTAATTTTCTGTTGATATATATATTTATATGATGAGAAGTTAAATCTATATGGTCTCTAATAGTTTATCTTCAGGATAAACCAATGTATGACTTCTGATGATAATCTCATAAATATAAGAGACAAAAGAAATATTAATATTAATATAAATATAAACATAATATATATTACTGAAATTAAACGTGCAAGAAGATAACAAAAGAAATGAACTAAGACCGAAGGTAGTCCTCACTAGGACTTAGTTAATCAATAGTAAAAGAATATGATAATGCAAGACATAAATAAAATGAAGTAATATAAATAATATATATAATATGGATAAAGTAATATAAAGATGTGTGTGTATCTGCTGCCGCCGACATAAATGATAAAAGGGGATCGGAGGGGAAAATATATATTAATATATATATATAAGATATATGTGTGTAAGTCTATATATATATATATATATATATATCAACAGAAATTTAAAATAATAAACAAGTAAAACATAAATAAAATTAAATGCTAAACAATATTATAAATATATATGTATGTATGTGTGGGTGTGTGTGTATATCAACAGAATAGATAGGTAAAATTAAATGACAAATAAATACCATGCAAAATAGTAAATAATCTCTAATTTTAATCATGGAACCCGATGTTTAAAATAATCGGTAAAAATTTAACTTTAATTCTATATAGTGGCTTTGATTATTCCAAATAGCTGAAATGAACAGATAACTAAAGAATGTAGATAAATTGTTAAAGGAACTATCATATCTTCCTTAGAACTTTCATACTGATAATGTGTTATAAAATTAAAGAAAGTATAGGATAAAAGACTAAGAGATTGGAGAGGAAAATATGGAGCATTTCTCATTCATATTGTTGTCTTACAGTACTCAAACTTTCTCATCACCCTCGCTCTCTCTCTCTACATCTTCTCATCTCACTTTCGCTCTCTTCTTTTCTTCATTTCCAGCGCCCTTTACTCTTCAGACGGAGCACATATATGTAGGAAAATAAAATGGGTATTTAAGTGTAATAAACATGATAAGGAGATATTTTGTAATATTGCCTATCTTATTACCTTTCGGTGTACAGTAAATGTACTTGTAATACTATCGCCCAAAATGAGTCTTGGTGGATGAGAGTATATATTGGGTAAATCTCCTCCAATAATAAATTAAAGGGTTTGAAAGTGATAACCCAAATTTGGATTGAAATCCATCAATGTATGTGAAAAGCACTCACTAGAATCAAGTGTGAGTTAATTTTTAAAAAGTTATATACTTCTTACATAAAGCCTAATTGATTTCCATAATGGATATCAAATTATGACTTTAAGGAAATTGGATGTCAAATTATGATTTTATGAAAATTGAAAAGCTTATGATTGGTTGAGACATATGTTATAGTGAACCAGAAGTTTACTAAACAAATTTATTGTTGGCACATGACTTATTTGATCATCCAAGTCATATATAATGCAACAAATTATGTATTGATATCTATTGAAGAACTAGAAGATTCTTTATGAATAGCCAACATATTATTCAAGAATTCTTATGTGCTGTTATTTCTCAAATAGAATTGACAATAAGAATATTATTTGTCATGATTTGTAATGGATCTTTGCATTTCTGGAAATATATCAAACATAATTATATGGGCCCATTGAAATAGCATGTAAACCATATAAATTTGAAAGATGCATCTATAAGATGGTTACATGTGAGTTTATTAGTTTGCAAACCTGAAATTTGCAATAATGCTTGCAACATGAAGATTGCAATAATGTTTAAATAAATTAAGCACGCAATTTCCAGATTATATGATCTAGGAATCATGTATTAAAGCCTCCATAAATAAGCTGGATTAGTGCTTATGAGAACAAAATTTTATGTTGGAATATTTGATCTTAGATAGCAGCATTTATATAAGCCAACAAAATTCCCATGATAAAATTGGCTTTTGGTCAGGAGCCGGATAAATTCCATCTTAAAAGGCTTGAATGTGCAATACTTATTAATCCACTATAATAGATGGATATGGAAAGAAAGTTAAGATGAGTATTGTGTAAGGACTTCCTTCTTGTTTGTCTTTAAATGAAACAAAATGATGTTTCTAAAGGAAATGAATGGGTTTAGGAGACTTATACTATTTGATTAGTCAATTGTCATTTGACATTGTTTTCCTATCATGAGGGGGAGAAATTGAATAGCTGGAAAAGAGAATACATGGAATGCATTATTACTATAAAGTAAATATTCTCAAATAAAGAAGTATGAACTAGAAGTTCATCAGAATATGCATTCATGAAATATTTGCTAGATGAAATTATTGAAATGCTCCAATTAGCATAAAAACATTCTTAAAGCATAAGAAACTATTCGGTTCCAAAATATAAATATTATGGATAAATTGGAGCATATAATTAAGATGATCATATTGATGAGGTAGATACTCCGGAAGAGTACCGAGACATAACCAATTACAAAAAATCTCAAGAGAGGTTCGGGTACCTAAATTATATTGTTATTGATAAGTTATGTTGAATTGGAAAAATGGAACCGAAAAGATAAAGTTGTCGACAACAATTTTAAAAATAATATCACGTGATCAAATAAGGATATTACATAAAGATATGTCACAAGAAGTTGACATAAATATGATTGGCCAAGAGGATAAGTGAAATTGAGAATGATGCAAATATAATCATATTATGATAATTATGGACCTAAAGTCCATACGGTTAAAAAACTAACATTGACCATTAAAAAATTGACGTTAACCGTTAATATTTTAACAGAAAAGGGTATCTTTGCTCCATTTCAATACTTTTAAACCTAAAAAAACTTTCGGGGTAACATTTCTCTCCAGGAAAAACTTTCCAAAACAAATTTGCCCATTAACCCAATTCAAAAATTAGTAAAAAAAGAAATCCAATAATTTTGCTCAACGCTCATATATATATATATATATATATATATAAAGAAGGCTAGTATCTTTACAAGAATATTATAATTTTCATCTTTCTGATAATCCATTTTTTTCCAATGATCCATGTAGTTCTCAGTTTAATATTCGTGATTAATTGGAAAATAACTTTCTTTCAAATTGAAGGTGTAATTCCTACGACGAGTTATAAGATGCTTTATATTGAGAAAGAGGTTACCAACAAAACTTCTCACATATATTATACTCCTCCCTTACTTTTTTGTCAGACATGATTAGCTGAATTACGTTTTTTGAAGAGGTATTTAAAATTAGTTAGGTGTAATAAATACATAAGAAATGAATTTTGCTATCTAAAAATGCACTCACTTTTATGAAAAAGAGAGAATATGCTATGGAGTGCTTTCGTCAAACGTTCTCTCTCCCTCTTGGTGGAGTTCTTCTGTTTCTTTGCGGGCTTTCACCTCCTGGTGTTGTTTTCCAACGCCCTTTCCTCCAGCTTTGACCGAGGGGAGGTCATCTGGAGTGGTTTTTTTTTTTTTTTTTTTTTTTTTTTTTTTTTATTTATTTAAACTTCTTTAATTTGGGTTAGAACTTTTGTTCCTTTTTTTAATGGTGCTTGTCCTATTGAAATGTGTTACGGACCGGCCCAAAAGCCTCCAAGCCCAGGGCGAGGCCCAAGCGAGCCCGAAAGGTGTAATCCGCAATCATGGCGGAGATCCGGAAATCTCGGCTAGACAGAATCCGCCCCTATCATATCGGCTTCCCGAGATACCCGCCCCATTAATGACACGTCCCATTAATGGCATATCCAGTATACGCCCCCATTAATGACACGTCCCATTAATGGGGTATCATCCAATATCCGCCCCATTAATGGCTCACCATTAATGACGTGCCCGGATATCGCACCGGACGCCTCTATAAATACGGAGGGCGGGTAACAAGGTGCACACACTCTAAACCTAGACTATTTACATACGGTCTCACCGTGCACACACACCACCCCCCTTTGTCGTGTACGGTGATCCCGCGCTCTCCCGGTTATCTTCTTCATAGATATCCGGGCTAGCCTATACATCCAAAATCAACATACCAGCCAACGGCTGGACATCTGTGTTCTATACCAGAACATTGGCGCCGACCGTGGGGACCTTAAACTTCTATCCCCGTGACCACTTATGGCTAACACCAGAAGCCACAGGCAAAGCCAGCGATCGGACCGGCCAAATGAGGAAAGTATTGTACCGCCAAATCAACCTCCCCGAGGAAAGACGCCCGAGGGACACGTTACGGACGCGGAGAGCACATCTCCTTCCCCCAACGAGTCCTTGCATGAGGAGCCCCCAAAAGACCAACCCCGACGGTCCGGCTCCGACGCTCGTGGTATTAGACACCGACGTCCGCATCCTAAGGAGAACCCAAGAATCGATGATTCGGAGGTTCGAAAACAAGGAAAAGCTAGATCACCTCCAAAGGCGGGAGGATTTTCATGCTCGGAGCTAATGATAGAGGAAAAGCTTGAAAACCTTTTTCGTCGCGGATCCCAGAAAACCCCATAAGGGGAAATAGTTGGTACGCCTGGATAGCGATAGTCCGCGTACCAGCCCCGAATCAAACCGACGCCCCCGTGGCAGGAATGAGGGGGACGCCCGAATGGAGCGAGATCGCCAACTGACCCCCAGGAGGCACAAGGAGGGACCTTTACGGATCCGGGACGGGGAAGACCGAAGGCGAGCAGACCGCCGAGCGGGAAGATAGGGATCGGGAAAACCGAGACCGTGATGAGGACTCGGATGAACTACGCGAGGCGATCGCTACGACTCGTACACGAGGATCGCCGCGGCGGTATAGGATGAAATATCGCGGTGCGGTGGGACCCCATTCTCTCGAGCAACGGCCACGGCCCCTTACCCGAAGAATTCGACCTAGCGATCTCCCCAAGTATGATGGAACCCGGATCCCGTCATCACACCGGAAATATTTGAAAAGTTAATGTGGGTAAGGTCAATAGAAGGTCTCGGTCATACTAAGACTCTTCTCGGCCACGTTAACGGGCCGGCCCACAAATGGTTGAGTTCATTACCCAATAATTCCATTCGAAACTTTGAAGACCTCGGGCGTAAGTTTGAATTGCACTTTGCCACCAGTAAAAAACAACCGAAATCTCAATTCACGTTGAGCAAAGTAAAGCAAAAGAAGGGCGAAACATTGCAGAAGTATCTAGACCGGTTCAGAGATACGGAAATACAGGTACGATCCTTATCCGAAGAGGTCCATGTACATTGCCTCGTCAACGGACTGGACCCGATGACCCGCCTGGCCCGACATCTATGTAAGAATCGAGTATATTCATTGACGGAATTCTATACCGAAGCAAAGAAATACCTAGATGTCGAGCAAATGGAAATCGCCAATGCAGATGAGCCTGAGAAGGCAAGGAATTCATCGCCTGAAAGAAGGGATCTGACCGACAAACATAAGGCGGAACAGCGCAGACGTGGCAGAGAGAGCCGGCCCAGACCAGAGCGAACGGACAATAAGGGGAAGTACGGAAACTACACCCCTTGAATGTCCCCGGGTCCCAGTGTGGAAGGAGGTCGCTCGACCGAGATGAGGAAGGTGACAAAGCCAAAGCCTCTCGAAACCGGTCCAATACAGGCCAGGGAAGTTTTGCACCTTCCACGATCGTTTCGGTCACACCACCGACGAATGCTATGAACTCGGGGATGCTATTGAAAAATTTGTAAGAGAAGTGAAACTACGCCAATACGTCATCAAAACTTAAGGGAAATCGGCAAGCGGGAATGCTAGCCGCCGAGTAGGAGTCCGGCCACAAACATTACGGATTCGAAAAGAAGCGGAGAACCGGTCCTCCCGAGGGCTACCGGACGCCGATCTCCAATGCAATGGGATCGGTGGCGGCTTCGAAGGAGGTGGAGATACTATAAGTCGCGCAAGAAATACCTGCGGAGGTGTTAACGGTAAAAGAGGTGCCGAGGTTCAAGGGCACGTCGTCAAAACCAAAACCACCCCTTTGGTCTTCACCGACGAGGAGCTCAAGGAGGTTATTCCTGGCCACCAAGACGGATTGGTCATCACCGGGATCGTCGTAAACCGCCGTGTCAAACGGATATTTGTCGACGCAGTAGTTCGGCCGACATAATAAGCCGGGATGCATACCAGAGGATGCACCTCGATGTCGAAGACTTAAAGCCATGCAAATCTACCTTCATCGGGTTTAATGGAGAGCGTTCCTTCCCAAAAGGATATGTCGACCTCAGATTGACCTTGGGAACTAAAGAAGCCTTCAAGTCAGAACGGGTAAGGTTTGTAGTGGCCGATTTCCGCTCCCCTTACAACATCATACTCGGGCCGACCCACTATACATAATTGGGATATGCGGCGTCCACTAAGTACCAGAAATTGAAAATGATCAATGATAAGAATCAGGTGGTCGAAGTGTCCGGAGACCAGAAAGCGTCACGATAGTGTTACTTTGAGACTCTCCGTGTTGAAGAGGAAGGACCATCATCCCCGCCGCGTCTCCGAACCAACGAGGTCATGACCGATGTCGAAAATGAGGGCGGCCCGGCATCGGTCAACATGGTAGAACCGGACCTCCGTGAGCCGAAAACCCACGCCCGAACCGGAAGGAGTTGGAAGAATTAATCCTCGGGACGGATCCTCTAAAACGACTAAAGTCGGAAGGGACATGGACGCGAGATATCAAAGCAAGGCTGATCAAATTCTTAAGACAAAACCAGGACGTCTTCGCCTGGACGTTAGCCGAAATACCAGGGATCGACCCACATTTCTGCTGTCACAAGCTAGCCATATGGCCGGGGACGAAACCAGTAGCCCAGAAGAGAAGGAATATCTCAGACGACAGGAAGAAAGCCCTTGAGAGTCACATTGAAGAGCTCCTTGCTGCTGGATTCATCAGAGAAATACAATACACGACCTGGCTCTCTAACGTGGTCATGGTTCTAAAACCAACCGGTAAATGGAGGGTGTGCACCGACTACACCAATCTGAATAAAGCATGCCCAAAAGACTCCTATCCTATGCCCAAGATCGACCGGCTAGTGGATAACTCGGGGATACCAGCTGCTTTCTTTTATGGATGCCTACTCCGGATACAATCGATTGCTATGCACCCCGACGATCAAGAGAGAACCGCCTTCATGACGGATAAGGCAAACTATTGCTACAACGTCATGCCATTTGGATTGAAGAATGCCGGGAGCTACATACCAAACAATGATGAATCGAGTCTTTGAGGATCAAATCGGTCGTAATGTGGAGGTATATATAGACGACATGATCGTGAAGTCAAAACAACCGGAGGAGCATATCCGGATCTAGAGAAGACGTTTGACAAACTAAGACAATACCGAATCAGGTTGAACCCGGCTAAATGTGCATTTGGGGTGCCCGCTGGCAAATTTTTGGGTTTTATGTTGACCAACCGAGGGATTGAGGCCAATCCGGACAAATGCAAGGCCGTGCTAGAAATGCAGGTCCCCAACTCCAAGAAGGAAGTGCAGCAACTAACAGTCGCTTGCGGCCCGACAAGATTCCTACCGAGGTCAGCCGAGAAAGCTCTACCTTTCTTTAAATTATTGAAGAAAGAAACCCCGGGAGGATGGAATACGGACTGCGAGATGGCCTTTGAAGAAATTAAGAAATGCTTGGCAACCCCGCCGGTACTAACGAAGCCGGAGCAGGGGGAGACGTTGTTTTTATACCTCTCGGTAGGGGATGAAGCGGTAAGTGCCGCCTTGGTAAGAGAAACCGAGGTGGACGGACACCCATATACTTTGTGACCAAGGCGTTACAAAACGCCGAGATCGGATATCAAAAGTGGAGAAAATGGCATTCGCATTACTAACAACAGCAAGAAGGCGACTTCGCCCATACTTCCGGGGACATCGGATTGTGGTCGGACCAATCGGCCCGTCTCGGTTTTGCACAAACCGGATTTAGCGGGACGAATGACGAGCAGGGATTGAATTATCCGAATTCGACATCACCTTTGAGGCACGGCGGCGATCAAATCACGAGGCATTGGCGGACTTCATCGGGGAATTGACTCCGGTTATGACCGACGAGGAATTCGGAGGGTATTTGTTGACGGGTCTTCCAACCCAAAAGGCAGCGGAGCAGGAGTGATTGTCGAAAGCCCCGAGGGAGTCGCTACTGAGCATTCCCTCCAACTGGAATTCCCGACCTCTAACAATCAAGCCGAGTACGAGGCCCTCTTAGCCGGATTGGATCAAGCAAAAGAAAGCGGAGCCAGGCGGATTAAGGTGTTCACCGACTCACAACTCGTCGCCGCACAGATCGATGGCAGTTATCAAGCGAAAGGCCCCCTGTTGGCCAAGTACTTGAATAAAGCAAAAGAGGTAATGACAGGATTCGAAGAAGTCATTGTCTCTCACATCCCGAGAGAAGAGAATGCCCGGGCCGACATCCTCTCCAAACTCACAAGTACCAAAGGTCCGGGGAGTCATAGAACAGTCATCCAACAGAATTTGGCCGAGCCCACGTGCATCATGACTATCTCGTCCGCCTCGGACTGGAGAAAACCAATTGAAGACTACCTGGAAAGAGGGATCATTCCCACAGACTCTACCGAAGCAAAAAAGCTGATAGAGAATCCGCCATTTACACTATGGTTGATGATAAGCTATACCGGAAAGGAGTACACTGCCCCATGATGCGATGCCTCGGCGAATCCGAGTCGAGGTATGTACTGACCGAAATACATGAGGGATGCAATGGCCAACACATGGGCGGCAAGGCGTTGGCAAGGAAGGCATTGCGCGCCGGCTATTATTGGCCCACCATAATGCACGACGCCATGGAAGCCGCCAAGCGGTGTGACGGTTACGAAACACGGCGGGATCTTATGGCCGCCGCCTTCGAGTTAAAAGGGATGCCGGCTCCCTGGCCCTTCTATAAGTGGGGAATGGATATTCTTGGACCATTCAAACCGGCACCGGACAGCTCAAATGGCTCATTGTCACCGTTGACTACTTCACCAAATGGATTGAAGCGGAAGCATTAACTACAATCACGTCGTCCCAGGATTATGAAATTCGTTCGTCACAATATCTTTGCTCGATTCGGGATACTCCGCAGAGGTCGTCACCGACAATGGAACCCGTTCACGAGACCACGATTCCAGGCCTTAATGTCCAACTTGGACATCCAACACACTTTTCCTCCGTCGAACATCCGCAATCTAATGGCCGGTGAGTCCGCCAATAAGATCATTCTCGACGGATTGAAAAACGCATGTTAAAGGCCGACTCTTCTGGACCGAACAACTCCACGGTGTTCTATGGGGCTACGGGATGAGTATGCGGTCCTCGACCCAGAAACCCCTTTCCGACGACATATGGATGCGAAGCAATGATTCCAGTGGTGGAAATCGGGCAGCCATCATGGAGGAAGATCAGAGCCGGACAAGAAGGACCGGCATCGAATGACGACGCCTTAAAGACAGATCTGGACCTAATAGATGAGATCCGAGTCACAGCTCATTGCCGGGAACTTGCCGCCAAGCAGTTACTTGCGGCCAAGTATAATTGCAAGGTTCGACCGCGATCCTTCAACCGGGGTAACTTGGTACTTTGGAGGGCCAATATAGGTAATAAGAACTCCCGAGACGGAAAACTGGCTGCAAACTGGGAGGGACCATATCGTGTTAAAGAAAAGCTTGACGCTAGGGCATATGTTCTCGAAACCTTGGCAAGGAAGCTGGTCAGAAGGACATGGAATGCCGATAAGCTAAAAATCTATTACAGCTAGGCCAAGGCTACTGCTCGGTCACTTCTTACTTCTTTTATGTTTTCTGCAATTGCTTTCCAACTGTTCTTTGCTTTGCACTTGAATAATTTATGACCTTTTGTACGCTCTTTAGAGCTGCTTTATTTAATGAAGGAATCCCTCAAGGAAAGGCGTCAATGTGCATAATTATTTGCTTAAGCATGAAGCCGAGGCCACTAAGCCCGGCAAAAACCTCGACTCGAGGTACTTATACCCGGTCAAAAACACAAAAACATCTAGATGTATGACACCGGCCGTTGTACTCCGACGTGCATTGGTAAGAGCTCGGCGAAAACGCCATACGTGGCCTTCGTGAAATTGACGCGTCAACGCTCGCCCGAGTTAAGAAAGCAGGCTGCCATTCCGACCTTGATCAAGTCAAAATGTCAGATATGAGGTAATAGACACCTCGGTCGACATGTGACAGCCTCGCCCTTAACTCGGTTCCTATTACCTTTTCCGGCCATTTAAGCCGGGATGAGGCAGTGCGGTTAAGTTAACACCCCCAGAGGGTAAGATGTAAAACCCTGTCCCACACTCCCACACCTCGGTGTTGGTCGAGTACACGACTTGTATTTAATACAGTCAATAAATTTCAACAATGGAATTTAAGAAAATGGCAGAAGGGCGAATAAATAAATTCCTCCATAAGTCATACAAAGTTACGGCACAAAAGCTGGGAATCAACAAAGTACAAAGGCACCGACACCCACTAACACCAAAGATTAAGCTTAACTAGAAGGACCGGCCTTAGGAGAATCCTTGGTCGCCTCACTCTCCGCATCCGACTCTCCCCTCCTGATCCGGACGCGTTGGTGGAAGGAGGTTGATACGAAACTAACGCTCCGTCTTCCACAAAGGCACGAAAGTCGTAGCCGTCCAAGTTAAGCTCCGTCTTCGGATTCAAAAGTCGGATATGCTCCAAAGGCATTCTCAAAGCGTCCGCGGCATTACGCTTTAAAAGTTCGTCGGACTCTAAGCGCTCCCCCGCGATACGGCGAGCCTCCTCGACGGCTTTAACCTTATCAAACAACGTATCACGCTGTTTCGAAGGGTTCTCACCACTTCCATACGTTGTCGCTCGGCGCCTTCCGGCCGGACACATTCGTAGGCTGACTTCTCCGTCCTTCTCGTGCTCGTTGCAAATCTTTTTCCACCTTCACGAACGCATCCTTGGCAGAATCCCGTTCAAGCCGGGCAGCATCCCGCTCTTCCTCCATAAGGTGCAGCTTAGCCTCAGCATCGGCTAAAGCCTTTTTTACAGACTTTGCCTCAGCCAGAGCCTTTTGATTGGCCTCGAAGCTCGGCCCCGACGCCTTCGGTCGTCCTGTTCTGACGCCATAATGTATTTTTCCTCACAATCACATAGGCTTGCAGGAAGCCAATGGATTTACACGAGTGTACCGCTCTCAAGCGGCAAGCACCTCCTCGGCACTAGGAGGGGACAAGGCCCGGCTCTCCATAAATTCCGGGGAACGCTACATCCAGCTCCTTGGTCACCCCATTCTCCCATACGAAACTCCGAGGAAGCAAGGAAGACGGACGTAAGGGCCCGGTTGAAGGAGGAGGAGGAGGCGGAACGGTCGAAGGCACCGAAGAACCGATGCCGAAGGAGCGGCCGCCGCCCCGCAGAGCCGCACTTCACCCGCCGAGACGACAACCTGTTTCCCTTTGGAAATTTCAGGAACGCCTGCCTGAGGGGATCCGGAGGGCGCGGAGGGAGCCGACTCTTCGACCCCGGAGACCTTGGCCTTCTTAGCCACAATAGGGGCATCAGCCTCGGGCACGGTAGTCTTGACAGGGGCGGCCCGTTTCCGAGACCGACTACTCGAAGATGCGGCGACCGGATTCACTTTTCTCAAGTAACCAGGAAGGGCCTTCATGTCTTGAGCTGAAAAGAACAGATGAAGGGAAATCAGCAATAAGCACAAAGTATGCTACCAATATACAGAACATAAGAATAAGGAGTATGGCGAAAAAGGGACTCCTACAAGTCAAGGGGATTGGCCTAGACCCCTCCCCGGATATGAAAAAGGCCGCGCTCAGGATGCCATACTGCTCCACGAAGGCGTCCAATCTGGGGACGTGAGGGGCCATCTCGGGTAGGAGGTCATCTTGCGAGATCTGGAAGGACGAGGGGCTGGCCTTATGATGATTCTCCACCCAATATAAAGGGAAGCGCCATACTACATCGGCAGCCTCGACCCCCTTCAGAAACCAAGCCGGCTTACCAGGCACGGCGACAACCTTGAAAAACGCATTCTTAAACCGCTTAAAAGACTCGGAGAAGGGTTTCATAAGCTTCCGGTCGGGATTAACGCGGAGAGACACCAGCCCTTTCAACTTGTCACTTTCCTTAGGAGAGCCGGGGTAAAGGGACCAAAGTAGTAAAAGAAAAGATTGGTCGAGCGGGGATTGGAACCGGGTAGGAGCGACACAATTGCTCGAACGCTACAAGATAAGCCCACCCGTTCGGATGAAGTTGAGACGCAGGGCGAGTCTCGGGTGCATCGGGGCAAGCATTTGAAAATGGGTAAAAGGAAAGCGGACGCCAACCCGTGTAAGATAATCCTGGTAAAAATGAAAGAAATTGGGACCGCCCATTTCCCGTTCAAAGCAAAACAAGGTTCGTCGACTTCCGGCAGCGTAGGACGCACCCCTCCATGACGGGTAGGTCCAACCGGGCAATGTCCGTATCCGACATAATGGACCGGGTCTGCAAGACCTCATGGGACACCCAGGGATACCTACGACTCAGGGCCTCGGGTGGACTAGAAGAATCCGATGTCTCGGCCTCGGCCTTTTTCTTTGAAGGCAAAGATTTCGGAGCCATTAACCTATATGCAACATAAAAGGAAATTAGCGAGTTGGAAATACCTAGTAAAACAAGGTTAGAAGGCAAAACAGATGGCAGACTTGGACGAAAGGGCACGCCAGAAGTAGGCCCGAAGGGCGCCGGTGCCGGCAAGATCCAAGAACCGAGGTAGCTCTAGAGTCCTCGCCACGCGCAATGAGGAATGAACTCTCAGCCAAGAAGTCCCAGCAGGGACCGAGATAATCATCAGGATAAGGGTCCAAGCTCCCAGGGGATGGACCCTCACGAAGTTGGGCGGTTGGGCCATCGAGGCAAGAGCCGGGGGGACCAGCGGAGAAGAACCAACTCCGGCCCGAAAAGGGGATCGAAAAGAAGTTCGAATCAAGGAAGGTGACGAGCTCTAGCCGGTATGGGTTGGGGCCCAATTCGTCGAGAAGAACCATTCCCACCTCGAAGTAGAGGCACGACCTTTCGGTTTCCGGAGCTCGGTTCCAGAACCCGAAAGAAGAGGCTCTCGGGTAACGAAGGCGGAGAAACTCCTCTTCCTCGGGGGTAAGCGCCGGTCGGCTCTAAGGAAAGGCCTACGTCTATCCATCGAAGAGGAACTAGAACTTAAGAGCTACGGGCCTTACGTCAAAAGGGAGGAGCGTACGAGCAAACCCGAAACCGATCTTAAAGGGAAACTCGAAGACCGGAAGAATGGGAAAAGCAAATGAGGAACCGAGAGGATATCCAAACGGTATGAAATATGCCTAAATGAGTAAAGACAAGGACGAAAAATACCCGCGCAAATACGAAGAAGATAACTTGAACAAGCGAAATGGAGGACAATGAAGTTTTCACGGGAAAAATTCGGAGCAAGTTCACTACCAAATTGCAGGCGGGAAATAATGAAAAACGCAAAGTGAACACTTCATATAAGAAGAAGAAGAGGGAACGCCGGGGGCAGTTCGGTCTTTGAACATTGACACGATGGGAAATGCACGATATGACGTAGGCGCATTAAATGTGCACACGAATCGGCACTCGGAGCGGCGCGACGGCCGTGCCCTTTCCAATCGGGACACGCCCGTGTAAAGACGCAATGATGGCGCCTACGGAAAGAAGACCAAACGGTTTACCCACGAATAGGGGACTTACCACATAAATCCGAGGCCGCCCAACATGCCCGGTCGTGCATGACCCAGGGCACCATCCGAATGACATCATAGAGGTAAGCCGCGGTATAAGAAGCCGGGCTGGTGAAGCACAGCCCCGGCACACACGGACCCGGAAGAATCATACACCTCGGCCGTCCAAAAGCATGAATGCCCGAGCTGGGGGCAACCTATTACGGACCGGCCCAAAAGCCTCCAAGCCTGGGGCGAGGCCCAAGCGAGCCAGAAGGTGTAATCTGCCAATCATGGCAGGAGATCCGGAAATCTCGGCTAGGCAGAATCCGCCCCTATCATATCGGCTTCCCGAGATACCCGCCCCATTAATGACACGTCCCATTAATGGCATATCCGGTATACGCCCCATTAATGACACGTCCCATTAATGGGGTATCATCCAATATCCGCCCCATTAATGGCTCACCATTAATGACGTGCCCCGGATATCGCACCAGACGCCTCTATAAATACAGAGGGCAGGTAACAAGGTGCACACACTCTAAACCTAGACTATTTACATACAGTCTCACTGTGCACACACACCACCCCTTTGTCGTGTACGGTGATCCCGCGCTCTCCTGGTTATCTCCTTCATAGATATCCAGGCTAGCCTACACATCCAAAATCAACATACCAGCCAACGGCTGGACATCTGTGTTCTATACCAGAACAATATGTGTGGTAGCATTCAAGGGAAGGAGGGCTAGATCTATGGGGTCGAGATGTATGGTTGATGTGGTGGGTGATTGGGGTTCAAGGGTGTTGGTACTTCTTAAGATTCATCATCTCTCTACCTCGATCTCGATTTGGTATGTTTCTCTATTCCCCTGATCTGATTTGGCTGGTGATAGATCCTACTTATTCTGCTCATATCTTATGGCTTTGGGTTGGGGAAAGATTGGTGGCATAGGTTGGCGGCATCTAGGTTGTCTATATCCGTGGCGACAATTCTCTCTTTGCAACAACGTTTGTGTGGGATTTATGAATCTACTCTTGTGGTAGTAGATGTTTTCTCAAGAGGGATGGGCTTGTTAGGGTGGTTTAATAATGTGATTCATTCAGGTAAAATCAGGTGATTCATTAATTTAATTTTTATAACTAAAGCTACATAAGTCTAACACATACGTTGCTCAACTAAATGGACCCATTTACGTAAGTTTGAACTCGGTTTAAAATATCTAATTTAAGGGACCGATCGTTTCATTATTATTAAGTGGCTCTGTGTTTTCTTCTGGACCAGCACTTAATATGTGTGTGGGTGATGAAGATAATAATGATGATCCAGTTGATGAAGCATCCTTATCAATATCTTCAACACAAATGAATCGTCTTCGTGATCAAATCAGAAACCAACTTGTAGGGGATAGGTTTATTTATGTTCAATAATTGTGTTATAAATTTTTTAATAGTAATGCTACTATTTTATTTGGAAAATTTATTTTTTAATGGTAATGTTACTATTCAATTTGGCAAATTTATATTTATTTTTAATTTTTATCTCAAATTATCACATTTTGTACAACATATATTATATATATATATATATATATATATATGAATTTAATTCATGCCCTTTTCTGTCATTTTCCATCCCATCTATCTTTTTAAAAGCTATGTCAAACAAGTGCTCATTAGAAACAAAAGTCACTTCTGTCACTGTTATCCCAAACACAAATCACATTAAAAAAAGTCCATTAGAAAATAAGTCAATTAAGAAAAGCCTATCGAAACAAAAGCCACTTATATCAAAGCTATCCCAAACGGGCTCCTTGTTTCCTAAAAGACATTACAAGTGTTTCTATGCTTCTTCGTGGTCATGACTCTTGAGGCTCTCTGCCTTTAACCTAGGGTTAGGGTTTGTATTGATAGTGTTATTTGGGCTTTGAGTTAGGTTTATGTTGTTTGGTGGCTTTAGGCTTTTATTTAGAACACTTGTATTGTCCTTTAATTTACATTAATATAAAATATTCACCAATATATATATATATATATATAAATATTCACCAAGAGGGGTGGCTTGTTGGGTGGTTCTTTGAACCCACATCCCTTATTTTCGACAACATTACCAATGTTTCTATGCTTGTTCTGCGATGGCGGCTCATGAGTCTCTTTGCCTTTAGCCTAGGGTTAGGGTTCGTATTGGTAGTGTTATTTGAACTTTGAGTTAGGTTTATGTTGTTTGGGCTTTAGGCTTTTATTTTGAACTATTGTATTGTCCTTTAATTTATATTAATATAAAATATTTTTGTTGGAAAAAAAAAGAGTGCTTTAGTAAGAATTAAATACAATAGCATTATGAGTAATTTTTATAATTAAGGGTAAAATAAGGTGTCTACTAAAAAAATCACACCTTAACAGTTTTGCATGCTCTTCAGCAGCCTTTGACTGAAAAACATGTTCCTTTGTTTCTGCAAAGAGATTTTGTGCCTTCTCAATAAGTTTTATACGAGGGCCATGAAGTGGAGACCCTTTGCTTGCCATGGGGTTTCGCTCTAATTCCCATGATTTTTTCCACAGCAGAAAGGCCACATCCTACAAGGATTTAGTTCTAGATAAATTTATAGTATCTATATAAATGGAAATCAAGTGGTCAATTAGATATTATGATAGATGGATATGCTTCAGTAGCAATATGCATTCATTTAATAAGACAAACAAAAATGACTATAAAACTTCTGACAGAGTAATTAACCAATAATAGGAAAATTAGGCAGAGTCATGCATACACTAAAGAAGAAAAGGAATATTTAAAGAGGACAGAAAATGTTCACATACAGGTTGTCAACTCCACTTATGCAAGGTTTCCCAGATTGGATAAATAAAAGACAAGATCAAAATTTTAAGGGTTTTTTTTTTTTTTTTTTTTTTTTTTTTTTTTTTTTTTTTTTTGGTGGAAAAAACCCTCTAAGAAACAATACCAATGAAAAAAGTACAACGTTCCATTTTACCTCATTTGAAATATTCATAAAATTCAGGAGATTATGACTTACGTGAAGTTGTCCTGTCGATAAGTAGAAGTCCTTCAAAAATTCATGTTTATGGTACCTGGAATAAAAATATAATTAGGATTGCTACAATGACATACGTTTGAAACCAGAAAAAAGAATCTATAGAGAGTAATTTTTCTGCTGTATATAAAAACAGAACCATGCAAATGAGTCACTCTGCAGGAAGCCTTATTTTTAGTTAATTTTTGGCCCTGCATGCATCAGTCATTTGTTCTAATAGAGATTAACCTCAGGGATATCCTTGGCTGGAATTCTGTGAAACACTGCCTTCCATGCTTGTGGTTGCAACCTATAACTTAATTGAATTGACCCCTAGAAAGGAAAAATCCTAGGAATTTTCCCCAGCTATATTATTGCCAAGATATATTTTATCAAAACAATTTTTCTATCAGCTCATAAGCATCCTCCCTCTGAGAAATTCCTAGTCTAAAATACTGAGAATTGTCTGCAGAACATAAATTACATGACAAGTAAATCATCTAGAGACCTACTATAATGTATATTTGTAGCACGGATATGTCAATTTTCCATATTCAAGCGTGTCCGACACGCAAATTCACTAACACGCAAATGACATGCAAATTGAACGAATTGGAATGATTAAATAGGCAAAATGTCATTTTGTAATTTTCTCAAAAAATGGAGGGTATTTTTGTAGCTGTGTTTTTGGGCCACAAAAACAAAAATGCCCTAATCAGTCTCTTATCAAGAAACAGTGCCAAATATAATGAAGGAGAAAGTCATTATTGGGACATTAATGGAGATGTAGTTGATACCTTTAATGATATCGGCACTTTAGATGTTGCTGCCCTTTCCCTAAATGAGCCAGAGTTGGAGGCAAATATTATTAGTGAAGATGCAGTTTAATTATACAAATGATTCCTTTTTTATTATATTTTTTTAATGTGAAATACACTCTTTATATTAAAAATATTATTTAATACTAAGACGTGTCGGAACTTGTCAAAATATTAGTATTTTTGAAGTAACATGTCGACGTCATATATTGGTAACGTATCAAAAACACCGTGTCGGTGTCGGTGCAATATTATCAGTGTTAACCGGACCAGACAATCAACTAATTCAACTACTACCTGCTTTAATAAACAACCTAGCTTCAAGCTAAAACCCATTTCTGTGGTCAAATCATTTTGAACCAAATATTGAGTCAAAAAACCTGAGTTGGATTGGAAACCAGACTTCCAAAAATAAGTATATGAGTTTGGAGTTTACTTTCAATGATTTGGAATTTGGTATTACCATGTGAGCTTATTAACTAATTGTGAAATTGCATTATTTAAGTTTAATTTTGGTACTTAATAATTTGATATTGTATTTCTTATTTATATAATGTTTTTTTTTAATTTAATTATTACATTTTCAACCAGCAGTTGAACTAGAACCATTAAACCCATGACCGGATGACATTTCCAGTTTGGTCCAATTCTTAAAACTTCGTTAAAAATACGATAGAAGTCCAACCCCAGTCCTTTCATTTCCATGTGATTATTTGTTCAAAACTTCATTATCATGAGCAAATAAATTTCCTCATTTGGCTTGAGTTATCATTCAGCCTCGTGGGCTTGCCTTGTGTAGTTCTGTTGCATTTATTCAGGTCACTTACTGTGCATAAGTTATAAACAAGTCGCGTGCTAATGGTCTGGCTTGTATTGTTCCAAAGAATTCCAAAGGTTGCCTCTGCTTCAATAGAAGAATTCATGCATGAGAGATAAGCTTGCCTTTCTCCAAACATAATTATTTAATTATATTAAGAACTCTCTGGAGTAAACCTTTTGCCATATGTGAAAGAGGACAAGATAAACAAGGTCTGGATCACCACTTTCAGTTGCCTTCATCAAAATTATACTGTTTTTTTTAATAAAATAATAATGTACTTGAAAGAGAAAATTTATCTTCTTTTTTTTTGCCAAATAAATGAATATTTTTTAGTTAAATCATGAATGTTATATATTAGTATGATCCTATTCACCTCGTCAATCATAAGGCTTTCTTTGAAGGGCTTCGGCCAACTATAAAACAATTATAAGAAATTAAGTATTAACCATACCAAATAGAGCTATAGGAGGTAAAGAGGTAAAACAAGTAACTGATCCTACCAACTATATTACTAATGCCGGATGGGTTGTTTCCTAGTTGTGTTCCTAATATGTCTCAATCTGCTCACGCCATCGTAACCTGACTCTCATCTGGAGAGCTTAAGCCAGCTATGTTAATAACAGTAACAGATAGAGCTCTCTATAGGAGGCAAACCCTATTATACCTACAGGTCTTGGCATATCGACATAAACATTATCGCTGTGATATTCTTCATTTGGGATGAAATTTATTTTTAAGTAGATTTAGACCGTTTAAAGTAAATCTCAAAAGTATAAAGACAGACATATCAAGCACATAGAATGAAGAGAAGAAACTAAAAGAAAGAAAGTTTCAATCTTTGTCGGGTTTGAAAAAGAGGAAGAAAACCAGAGCAAGAATCTAAAGACGTTCTCAATCTCCTATGTTTAAGTAGATCCCACGGTTAAGAAGAGCAGAGAACTAGAAGAGTAATGTTAATTCATTGGTTGCAGCTTGGTGAGAAGCTATCGAGATTGAAGAAAATGACGAGAAGACATGAATCTTGACGGTAAAACAGTAGGAAAGAGACCCTCCACTTTGATATTTTTAAAGGTGGTATCAGAACGATATCAGCAGTATTAGAGCATGGCCCCATTGTCTAACTACCCTATTGGTTGCTCCCTTCATAATTATTATTTTTTTATAAATTTTGTAGCCGGTATTATCTTCTCCAACGAGATCATACGTGATAAACTCTATCATAGAGTAAGACAAAGTATTTAAAAACTATGACTAAATGCCCCCTCCCATGCATGTTCACTACTTGGTCAACAATCACACAAATTTTACTAAATAACACTAAGATATTATTGGCCTTACGAATCAATTTCCCTCAAGTCCTGAGGGAGGGAGTCACCTAAAAATACTGATCTCACAGAAGAAACCGATGGTACCGCCTATAATTTTTATTAAGAAAATAATTAAGAATGAAAGTAAATCAATAGGAGCTGTCTGTGGACAAATACCTTATGGAAGCATCTTCTTAATCCCTAATAGATGGGGAATTACGTCCCTGTTGGGCAAGCTGCAGATAAGCCGGAACCATACTAATAAATATCCGCCATTAAGTGAATTGTACAAGACAAAATAGTAACATAAGTGGTAGGCACATTGACACAATCCTAGCTTTGATACACTACAAAAAAACAGCATATTCCGTGGGTAATTCCATTTACCCATGGAATTACCCACGGAATTCCATGGGTCAATAATTTCCGATGGAACGAAAAGCGTCGGTGAAAATGTCGTGGCTAATCATATTACCGACGGAATATTATTCCGTCGGAAAATTACTGACGGATTAGGGACGTTACTTTTGAGGAATGTTACTTCTCATCATTCCGCTCTCAGTATTATGACTAGTTAGTTTCTGAGGAATTGGTGCTTTGAGAGATTTCTAAAGCTGGGTTTGAATTTCTAGATTTTCTTAGTAATCGTTTTGTTTGCATAAGAAGCAGCTTGCATAGTCACTTTTGTTGCAAGTGACATGGATTTCTGGACCTTGTTTTTTCATTCGTAAATAGACAAAGGACCTTGTTTTTTTGTTCTCACAAAGTTGCTAAATTGACTTTGAACTTGTTATATCCTGAATACTTTGTCTATAGTTCTTGGAGTTTGGCTTGCTATATTAACCGTGGCATGTTATTTCAATGTTCGAGTCAAATATTTGGTTAGAAATACCAAGGAGCTGCCTCATAAAAGATTAAGTAAGAAATAGTGAAGTGAAAAAGCATTATCTCCAATGAGATTATCACTTTCCACCTGCTCCTTTTGGATGGGAAGAAAACTTAATAGGAAAGAAAATGGGAGGAGAGAAAATGAAGAGAAGAGAAAATTAGGGAGAAAATATTATCACCTCCACTATTTGGATGGATGGGAGAAAATAGAGAGGAAAGAAAATGAGTAAGTATATGAAGAACTAAAATACCATTCTATGTAAAAAAATATATCATATTTAAAATCAAATTAAATATCACGATGCATCATATTAACATTAGCATCATCATATGATTTAAAACCAAATTACTTGGTAAGATATATTTTGATGTTATTATATTCTAAAACAAAATATTTTTCAAGCAAAGAGAAGTTGATAATTTTTTAAATTAAATATATTAATAGGAAATAAATAAATTATATATTATCTAACGTTATTAATAAAAAATTAAAGGGTTAAAATGGAATATAATATGTTGAGAAATTGATTTCATAAAAAAAAAAAAAAAATTGAGGTAAGAAAATAACAAGTAGATTATTTCAATGTTCGAGTCAAATATTTGGTAAGAAATACCAAGGAGCTGCCTCATAAAAGGTTAAAATGGAATATAATATATTGAGAAATTGATTTCATATATAAAAAAATTGAGGTAAGAAAATAACAAGTAGATTATTTCAATGTTTGAGTCAAATATTTGGTAAGAAATACCAAAGAGTTGCCTCATAAAAGATTAAGTAAGAAATAGTAAAGTGAAAAAGTATTATCTCCAATTAGGGGTGAGCAAGTGGCCCGTAACCCGCCCAACCGTCCGTACCCGTAGAATTTTCTCGGGATTAAACCCGCTCGTATTGGGCCCGTTACGGGTAACGGCTCCCCGTACCCATTTGTATTAAAACGGGTTGTGACCTGTTTACCCATATATCTATTTTTTTTTCTTTCTCTGAGTTCAATAATCGAGTCCGAGTTCGGCGTCGGCTGGGCCTATACAATAGGCATTGGGTGGAGTCGTGGAGAAAGCAAGCGCGCAGAGCAAAAATTCTGAAACACTTTTACCAAAAAAAAAAAAAAATTCTGAAACCCTCGATAATTTCCAAACCCTCGCTCATTGTTGCTTTCTCCTTTCTTAGGTCTCCTACCGTCGCCGTCGTCGTCTCGGAAGCACGTCGACGCCTCGGCCTCTCGCCATCTGTCTCGATCTAGCTCACTACCTCCGTCTCTCATCTCTCCCGGATCCAACCCAAGACCTCGGCCTCTCGTCTCTCCATCTCGATCGCACTCACTTTCCCCAATTCCTCTCTCAAAGTCGTCTCGGCCTCTCATTCGCCGTCGGGCAGCCGTAGCGCGACCTCTTCCTCTCACGGTTTCACCCTCGACTGGCTCGCTTTGTGACCTCGTATCTCAAAGTCTCGGTTTAAAGCGGAAAAGGTATTTCGGGTTTTTGTATCAATTAGTCTAAGTCTGGAGGTTTCTACGCTTGCTAGCTTTGAATCGAACTATGGTTTTTGTTCGAGTTTTTTTTTTTTTTTGGTATGAATAAGTTTTCTTCATGTTGTATCCGTATACGGGTTCCCCGTACCCGTTTAACCCGTCTGTTTTCTATTACGGTGATGAAGGTGAACCTCATATGGAGGACATAACAAAGGAGCAATGTGGAGTTCTAGATGCGAGAGAGAACTCCCTTTTTTGAGGTAAGAATGAAATTTTAGTGGTTTACGAAATTAGAAATATAATATATAAAATTAATACATCGGTAGAATTTTTTTGTTTTTTGATTTTAGTTACTAGGCATCAATGTTTTATAATTTTGATTCCCGTTTGCTTGAGGAACCATCATGTGTAATAGAAATTATCTGATCAAAAGGTTATGTTTGAAGTCTAACATCATTTGGGTTATTATTTTCATATTTAAGGCTAATATATGTATAAAACAAGTTCCTACCTATGAAAAGAAACCATATCGGGCACGACGAAAACATTAAAATAGTCTAACTTGAACCAACAAAGAGAAGAATGGGTACACACCCAAACAAGAATAAAACGTAAGACCAATGAGAACCCCAAGAAACCCTACTCCACAAGTTCCCAAAAAAGGAAACACCAGAAATAGCCTAATAAAGAATCGGAAAACCATTCACCAAGGCACGAGCATCACAAAGCAACTACAGTTATAAATAGAAAAACCCCATAGGAGAAAAGCATACTTCATGAATGAAGATTGCTAGATGAATTAATTTTCACACGGCCCCATGAAATTAGATAATAACTCATGAAAAGACTTAATTACTCATTTGCATCCTTGAAGGTTGGAATCATGACAAACTCTTGTAATAATCGCCCACAATTTTGAACGGAAAAAAAACAAAAAAATGGCCCACAAAGCCATCATGTCAAAAACGCTACCAAACGCCTGAAACATAATAAAATCACCATACTCCTAGACAAAAACCAAGATTGAAACCTCTGAACCAGCAAAGATATACTACAAGGTAGTAAAAAAAAACTACGACAAGCGTAGTCAAGAAGTCTCACTCGAGGCGATCCTGTGCCCTACCAAGTTCGTTTTCAATTTTAGGATTCTTTTGTTTCAACTGGAATATCAACTTTGTCTAGTATTTGTATAAAAATCCCTGTTGTTCAACAACTTGTTATTCTCACATGGCATGATCGAATGTGAAATTCTTAAATCTTAATTTGCCGATGTTCAAGTAGACTTTATTTGTGTTAAATTTCTTAAACCTTGAATTCTATTTTTAAGGGTTTTTTTTTTTTTTTTGGGTAATCAATGTTCTAACATATTTCCTTTATATTTTTTTTTTAGAAAAAAAATGGCAGTTTCAAGTACCAGATTGATAAATCAAGCCAAATTTCTGATGGGGTTTATAAAGGGTCTATGAAGTGGATGGTAGCCACTAATCAAGGCAAATGGGAAGAAAAAGAGATTATTTGCAATGTATTGAAGGTAGAGGATGAAAAAACTGCAACGCATCACCAATATATATCATATATATTTGGAGAAGCAGCAGTGAAAGTACACAAAGTAGATCGGCGCTTTGTGGTCTTGGATCAAATAACAATTTACTTCATAGATTGGTATAGAACCATCTATGAAAGTTACAAAGGAGATATAAATAGAAAATATGACTGGTGGAACCACATTGAATATGATTTGAGAAGATTATTCGGGTGAGTATAGCGAAATAAGTCATTTATTATTCATCTACCTCATTTATATATTCATCATGATATTTGTTTCTCATGTAGGAGGGTGATAAAGTCAATCTCAAAATTGCATCTGAATCACTCCCACGGTAATTTGACGGGAGGCATAGCAATATTGGAGGGACAAGCTAAGTTCTTCAATATGAAACCCCTAGTATGTAATATCGAATACCTTGAATTTTTTTTTTTTAATTTCAACTGTCTCCATTTTTCTTTTTAAGCTAATGTCTTTTGGGTTTGTTTTTTTTTTTTTTTTGTTTTTTTTTTTCAAATAGGAATTGAAGGGTATAAGAAGGACATTGATGGTCTCGTTTACATGATCACAAACATAGTAGACGGAGTACATCCCGATATATTTTTTGAAGGCTTGGATGATGGTGATTACACGAAGAAAATAGGAAAACTTCATTGTTCAAAGGAATTCACCATTTTTCTCAAGTGTTTGGAAGCTCGGTAACAATTTTTTTGATTATTATTTGAGATGTATTCTTATTATTTTCTTGTATTTTTAATATTCTAATTCTTGTTTAAATTTATAGAAAGGATCAAATGGTTGATATCTACCACCCCTTCTTCTGGCCTGAATATCAATAGATATACTTTTTACAAAGAGTGTATGATTTACTTTGGAAGGACTTCAAAATGGTAGAAAACAATAATCATTGGAATGTAGTTTTGAAGCTGGAACGTTGTTTTAGTGTCCAATGGAATTGGGTAAATGACATTCCAAGCGAAGGAGCTTTTAGAAAGGTGTTCAATTATGAGAACGGTCCAACATGGGAAATAGAGCATATTCCTAAAGCGTATGCAATCGCCTTTTGGTGTCATTGTAAAACGCATTACAATGACCATTTAGCTGTGGGTGAGAACCGGGTAAGTAATTCATGGAAAACTTTGTTCTTGGTATTTGGTCATAGGGTTGGACATTTTTCTTATATAAATTTAATAAGTTAATCAATGTATCTACTTAACTTAATTTTATGGTCATTGCTCATTGATTCTAGAAAACCGTGGAAGAGATCCACATTGAGCTAAATAAGAGATTCAATATATTGGGCCGCGTCTTCCAAGCGGTCTGTAAGTTCACAAGAAAATTTCATCAAACTATTCAAAACAGGTAATTAATTTGTCACTTGTAGATTTAATTTTATCTTTTATCTTTATTAAAGGCCGACATTAATTTTATTTCTTGTAGCGAGGTATGTGAGAAATTGGTTAAATTGAAAAGTAAGTTTTTTTCCCTTTCCTTTCATTTCTCATCTAATTTACAATCTAACCTCGGTTTTGCAATTTCATTTTTCACAATAAGATCTAATGGGGAAAATAAGTTAGTGATAATTGATAACAAATACATCTCGTTGAAAGTGTCTACTTTTAATTTATGCCTAATGTACTGTTTTGTGTGTGTATTTCCAGATATGCTTGCAATGTGAAAGTGAAGGCCATTTTTTGGTAATAAACTTCTTTTATAAAGTTTTTTATTAGTAAATTGTGTAATGACAATTAGTTAGTTGACTGATTTTGTTATTTGTTCAAGGTGTGTTTTTGTTGATGAAGTGGTGATTTTAACATTAGTGTGCGGTTTAGGTGCTTGAATAATCTGATTTATATCTTGGTGTAACTTATTCATTTTTAGCTCATTTCTTGAATGTTGCGTTTTTTTTTTGGGGTTATTTGCAAGATTGAAAATTGTTAAAGATTACAAAAATTCATTCATTATCTGAGTTTTTGTTGAAAAGTGAATCTGAAGTGATGCTTATTGGAAGAATGTCTTAAATTTCTTTTGTCATGGCCTTGATTAATTTGTAATTAGCGCATATATATATATATATATATATATATATATATATGTATCAATGGGATTTAGTAGAGATAATATTTTAAAGCCTTGTAAGTTTTTAATAGATCAAAATTCAAAGGTAGCTCAAGTCATAGTTCACATAGGGCTATACTTTTGTAATGAACCGTAGTTTTGAAAAATATCTCGGGGAAATTACATTCCGTCCGTCTCGCTCTCTCTGTTTTTTTTTTTTTTAAATATTATCATCCGGTGTCCTCTAGAAATCAACTTCGAGACTCGAAGGGATCTAGCGAGGCCTTACACCGCTAGACCAACTCCATATTAATTATGTACCATGCATCTTTAAGTCAAGTCAAAATCTCTTTGTGTGAATATTGTTGAGAAAATCCGGATAGTTGAATTCCTCAATTTTTAGATTGGGTTACTAAATTTAATAAATCCTAGATTAAAAGAGACTTCAAAATTTGATAACTTCATCTCACCGGCCGTTTTCATCACAGCCTCACCTTCCATCAATGAATTCCTCAACGATTGGCCATTTTGTTCAAAATTCTTACGAAAATTATTTATTTATCCATCTTGACTTTAGTACCAGAAGAAACAATTTTTTAGCATTATGAAAATTTAAATGGTGCCTTTTTATTTAAATTACACATTTGCGAGTTAACATGACAAATGACGACGCTTACAAATGAACAATAGCATCTCCATTTGGTTGTTGTCACCAAGAAACAAAAGAAAGAGGGGCATCGGTTATGATGATGACACAAAACATAAGACATCAAAATCAAAATTCAGTCTTCACATCACGCGTACATATATCACAAGCAGGACTATTCCTAAAGCCAACATCTCCACTGCAACTATTGTTGCTCTGAATTTCAACAACTCATCTGAGTCATGAAAAATCAAATTTTGATTTGATCCTTGCAACTTAAATTTGTTGGCCACAAGTTCATTCTTGGTTGTTGCATCCTCTAATGCCTTCTTCCTTTCCTATTATGCATTAAATGTAAATCATGTTGACAATCAAAATATAAGATACATTACAAGATTCCCGCCACGCTTTTTGAACTGCAAAAGTAGAAGTAATATTTTCTTTCAATGTGACTTGAAAACTTTAGTTTGGATTAGTTTTGATGATGTCTTATATGGATGTCATTATTAAAAGCAAAAAGATTGAGTAATATAGTTATCTCCTACATTGAAAAGTTTGAGTAATATAGTTATCTCCTACATTGAAAAGATTGAGTAATATAGTTATCTCCTACATTGACTAACTACTGTATTTAATGTAGAATAATCCAAGATGAATTATAGAGATTGATCAAGAGAAGAGAAGAAAGAAAGAGTTAGAGTTATGGAGAATGATCAAGAGAAGAAGAAAGAAAGAAGAACTTGTTGAATGAAGTGAAGATATCGTTATTCAAGTTCTAAGATTGATGCTAGAAGTCTCCAAGGTTATATGGAAGTTGGAATGGGTCAATTTGAAGTTAAAGTCAGCAAAAATCAACTTCGGGATGAGAAAACTCGAGTTTGGAACACAAAACTCGAGTTTGAGACTCAAAACTCGAGTATACAACTCAAAACTCGAGTTTGTAGTGTCTTCGCACTTCCGGCGTCTCGGACAAGTGAAAACTCGAGTTTGGAACACAAAACTCGAGTTTGGGACTCAAAACTCGAGTATACAACTCAAAACTCGAGTTTGTAGTGTCTTCAGCACCTCTCGGCGTCTCGGGACAAGTGAAAACTCGAGTTTGGAACACAAAACTCGAGTTTGGGACTCAAAACTCGAGTATGCAAGTGTAAACTCGAGTATGCAACTGTTATCAGCTCTTCAGCAACTCTGTTTCACGTTCAGCACGGGCGACCTCTGGTGATTCGATGATATCTCTCAAACCAGGAATCGGATTGATGTGAAACCAGTGGCATTTGAAACTAGACATCCAAATCGTCATTTTGATATATAAATCAAGTCCAAAGGTGTCAAGATCAAGGAGCTATGATTTTTACAAGTTGCCACAAGAATCAACGTCACAGTCCAGACCCACCTTCGGTATTTTGAGTGTAAATCACAATCTACAAATTTTATTGAGCTGAAATTGGTGGCATATGAAAATAGACTCAAAGAGCTTTCCATCAAGAGTTGAACGGACCAAAACAGAGTTCAGACCAGGGAGATATGGCCCTCGAAAGTTGACAGATAATTTCAAGATAAGTCAATACTGCAGTATAGGTTTGCATACCGCAGTATTGGACTTCCAGAGAGCAACCAAATCTTTCAAGCTAAGTCAATACTGCAGTATAGGTTTGCATACCGCAGTATTGGACATCCAGAAAGCAACCAAGTCTTTCAAGTTAAGTCAATACTGCAGTATAGGTTTGCATACCGCAGTATTGGACTTCCAGAGAGCAACCAAGTTTTTCAGGCTAAGTCAATACTTCCACCTTTACTGGAGTATGTAAGTGAAAGTATTGGATACTTGCGGTATAGGTTTGCTTCTTGGAGTAAAGGCCATCCGAGAGAGCAACCAAGTTTTTCAGGCTAAGTTAATACTTCCACCTTTACCGGAGTATGTAAGTGAAAGTATTGATATCTTTGCGGTATAGGTTTGCTTACGGAGTAAAGGCCATCCATTTTTCAGGCTAAGTCAATACTTCCACCTTTACTTGGAGTATGTAAGTGAAAGTATTGGATACTTATAGGTTTGCTTACTAGAGTATTGGACTTCCGAGAAAGCAACCAAGAGTTTCAAGCTAAGTCAATACTTCCGCCTTTACTTTGCAGTTTGTAAGTGAAAGTATGCTATACTTGCAGTTTGCATGAACATACTACGTTTACAACGGTAGAAAACTGATTTTTTGAATTACACGAATTTGCAAATCACTCTTGTTTGATCCTATTGCTTTCATGAATCATTCACTTATGTTCCCGGATATGTTTAACAAGTTTATTGAGTGAATTTCAGTTAGCACGAGATGAAGATTAATGAAGATCAAGGCAAAAAGCAAAAGGTGCTTAGTGCATTTAATGCACTTCGCAAATCAACCTTCTTTTGGATAATCCACACGAGCACGCATTCTCAACGGTCAAGAATGCTTTCTTCATCAAGTAAACTCTTCTCCAACGGGCAAATCCTCGAGTTCCACATCGAGATCATATTAGCACCTGGATTAGTTGGAGTTTAGAGAGAGAAGATGACCGACCTTAAGCTAATCACCTACAACGGTTGGATTCATCAAGCAACGGTCATTTAATGTTCTCTACCTATAAATAGAGTGCATTAACTTCTTCTCAAAAAGACACATCTGCTGAAGACGAAAATCATTCAAGTCTCATATTTATTTCTTCAGTTTTTATCTGTGTAGTATCTTGTGATACATTGAGCTTCAGTGCTTATCATATCTACTCTTAGAGAGAGTTTGTTTCTTTGTATATCATTCATTGTAACAATCTCAAGTCGGGTGACTTGGAGATTGGGAAAATCGAGTACAACTTGTAAAGGGGAGTGTGTCCTAGGTTGAGGAGCATTCTTTGTTTACGAGTGGGTATCGATTGTAATCGAGTACAACTTGTAAGGGGAGTTAGTCCTAGGGAGAGGATAACTCTTGAGTACGAGTGTGTATCGATTGTTTACAATTACAACTTGTAAGGGGAGTGAGTCCTGGGAGAGGATCATCCCGAGTACGAGTGTGTAATTGTTATTGAGTGATAGTGGAAAATCCCAGTGTTTCGGGATCGGACGTAGGTCAAAGAGTTGGACCGAACCAGTATAAATCCTTGTGTCCAGCTTCTTCTTCCCTCACTTTGTTTGTCTCTCGTTTTCATTGCTTCAAAACAGGCGATTTACGAAAAGTTTTAAAATACCCAATTCACCCCCTCTTGGGTATATAGCTCCACTTACACTTTTGTAATGAACCGTAGTTTTGAAAAATATCTCGGGGAAATTACATTACGTCCGTCTCGCTCTCTCTGTTTTTTTTTTTTTTTTTTTTAAATATTATCATCCGGTGTCCTCTAGAAATCAACTTCGAGACTGAAGGGATCTAGCGAGGCCTTACACCGCTAGACCAACTCCATATTAATTATGTACCATGCATCTTTAAGTCAAGTCAAAATCTGCTGTGTGAATATTGTTGAGAAAATCCGGATAGTTGAATTCCTCAATTTTTAGATTGGGTTACTAAATTTAATAAATCCTAGATTAAAAGAGACTTCAAAATTTGATAACTTCATCTCACTTTGGCCGTTTTCATCACCCCTCACCTTCCATCAATGAATTCCTCAACGATTGGCCATTTTGTTCAAAATTCTTACGAAAATTATTTATTTATCCATCTTGACTTTAGTACCGGAAGAAACAATTTTTTAGCATTATGAAAATTTAAATGGTGCATCCACAAGTTCATTCTTGGTTGTTGCATCCTCTAATGCCTTCTTCCTTTCCTATTATTGTTACAGCATGTAAATCATGTTGACAATCAAAATATAAGATACATTACAAGATTCCTGCCCGCTGTTTGAACTGGCAGTGTAGAAGTAATATTTTCTTTCAATGTGACTTGAAAACTTTAGTTTGGATGGAAATTAGATAGTGTAATGTAAATTATATTTGAATTAATGGTAACAAGAGTGACTATTTTCTTCTTGAAACTTATTTGGATGATTAATAAAAAAAACAAGTTTAGAAATAAACTTAATGAAAGGCACATAATTTTTTTAAAAATCATGATTAAAGCCCCTCATTGCAAAGATTAGCCCCACGATAGTTAAATTTGGCCTGGAAACAATGTCGATATTTTCCGTTTATATCAAAATCCCTACAGTTGGAATTGAAATGGGAGAGCCGGGGCGAACATTTGTTCAACGATAATTTTTTGCTCTCCCAAGGATCATTGATGCAAATCTTCGCTTAGAGAAAACATCTTTTGCTTGTTGCTACTTGCTGCAAGAAGCTTTGCTTTAGCTCTTCCAATTCCTAGTCTTCGAACCAACAAACAAGAAAGGGGCATTCTTATCTAATCATCCGGGAGAAAAGGGTGAAAAAACAAGTAAAAGAAATAAATAAACATAAACTTGCCAGTTCACAAATCATACAACACATGTTCATGTAGTTTTCCAATCATATTTCGTCTGAATTCCTACTATTACTCACGAACAGCCCAACTTATTATAAATTACTCCAGTCCATTGTTTTCATTTAGACTTCTCTCCACCACCAGACATATCAACTCTACTACGCCCACATCTCGCGGGGGATCGCTTGAAACATGAACGAGAATCGGTCAATAGTGGACATAGAAAGGGAGATAGGTGCTGATGAGGAACAAACCAATAACATCATTTCAATAGCATTTGTCATCTCGCATTGACCACCATATATAAACATGCCTAACAAGGCTTTAGAGGCCATTTCGATTCAAGACCTTGTGCACATTGTATTCCAATTATATCCTCCAACTACAAAACTAAGCAAATGAAAAATACTACTAGTAATTTATAGTTTCAAGTGTTATAGAGGCAAACTAGCAATCCCAAATACGGACAAGTAGCACAAAATCAAAGAAAAGTTGGCAAAAGGAATTATTATAAAGAATATAATAGAACAAAATCTAAGTATAGACTTTTGCTTTTGGGAAAAATATAAAATCATCAAACGTGATATGAGACATGAAAAAAAGAAAAAAAAGAAAAGAACAAAGGCAGTGAAAGCAAATTCGATGAACTTGAGAAATCATTCAGACAAACTCACGCTGTCACAACATTGAGTATTTCGTAGCCGGCAACAAGAAAGGACCATGTCTCCTCGACATTAAGAGTGGGATCGAGCAAATCCTCATAAGAAACGAGAATCTTGAATAATAAATGCGGCGTTTATTCATGTTAGCACCCGACCTTTCCCATAGGAGGCATAACTTATTCTTAGAAAGGACAATGAGTTGTACGGGATCCTCGAGACCAAACCAAAAGCTTCTCGGAAGGTCAACAGCATGAAGTTCCTTCTTGTTGTGAATATCAAAGGAAATCAATCGAATGTAACCACGAAGATAAATGTAAACAATCCCATCATCATCCACAGCAAAGGAGGAACCAAGCAATTCTTCATAACTATAAGGTAAAAAATCCTTGTGATACAAAGTCCAAGCGCTATTCTTGCAATCTAGTTGATACAAAGTGTTTTCCCCTCCCTTATAGGCAACAAGTGTTCCTGGGGATAAAGAAGTAGAAAAAGACAGGGAAGAAGGGCAATTACTGGGTTTGGGAAGTCCCCGGACTGATTTGTTGACTTCAATATTAAAACCATAACAACCAGTTTCTTTAAAAGGAAAAAGATATAACCACTGACTGTCGACAACAATAGAACTAGCTACACATGATCTGAATGGTAGAGTAAAGCAAGTCCTCCAACCATCTTGTGGGTTCTGAGTGTCTAGACAACGAATGTCTGTGGAACGTAAACACTTGCAATTATAATTGCTTGAGTCACACAGGAGGCAGCACCCACCGATCACATAAAGGAGGGAACCAATCACTACATAGTCGGTATCCAGTCGATAATTGCAATTATGTTTTAGTATGTTTAAGCTTTCTTCCATCATATGTATTTCTTTTAATTATGTTTTTATTTATTTTTATGTATTCTTTAATGAAGAATGAATCTTATCAATTCTGAAGATTTGTGTCTCGTTGATAGCGCAACGACCCACACCATACTAAAAAATGATAAATATTTTTCTTCCTTGGTAATGCAAGAAGCCAATATTCAAACTATATCTGGTCATATAAATTTGATTGAAGGCTATAGAAGAGCTAATATTTTGTTACCTGGAGGAACAAAATTATGTATTGGTAATGCATTTTATTCTACCAAATCTAAGAGAAACTTATTGAGTTTCAAAGATACTCGTAGAAATGGATATCATATAGAAACAACAACTAAAAAGAATCAAGAATGTTGAAAAGACCCATCCTCACTAAACAATAATTAACCATAATGCTTCCATTAAACCGAATTAACAAGTGATTAAGGAAACCCTTTTGTTTTCAATAATAAGCACATCGAAGTCTAGGGCACAAATTCTGCCCACAAACTCACCTACAAAAAATTTATAGCCCTGGGCACAATTGACAAACAGAAGAGTACACAGCCCACGAGACTTACAACACCATATTCACAACAAAGGGTCCATACCAAAATATTTTCCGCACAAGTTTTGATTGCGGATTCACCAAAGTATTATAGTGTATAAAATAAAACATTCGGTCTTACAGCGGGTAAATAATCATCCAATAAATATAATATTTCCAAAACATGAGGGCCCTAAAATGGCAATATATAAATCCATACAACACTATTACCAAAAGAGGCCTACGAAGATCACAACTATTCCACCTTTGGTTGCTTCCTTTGGCTTCTAGAAGGATTAGAGGTCTCGTCTGGAAAAAAATGTTGATAATAACGGGGTGAGACATAAAGTCTCAGTAACTAAAATTAATTTATCAAATATGCAGGAAAGTATTGCAAGTCGGAGAAGTAAGTTTATTAACATAATTATAATATCAACAGTAATTCAATAATACAAAATAATTAACAATAATTAGAACCATCCCCACTCGTCTATCCTGCTCTTCCTTATATCTTCTAGACGTGGTACATCCTATTAGTGCTAGTATACCTGACCAAGGTTAGTTAGTCACTTTAAGAATACTGTTCCCTCCCGTGTCACCACCAAGATACCGTAACAAGGAGGTGTTCGCCTAACACACTCAACTCAAATACCGGGCCAGGAATGAGAGAGCCAATGGGTACAATTTCACCCTAAATCTCTTCCACACAACTCAACATATTTCAAAACAGATAAACAATATGTCACTATTACTATAATTTTCAGAAACATAGTACAATATATTATTCCATATACAACAACTCACATCATTATCACAACAGCCACCACAACAACAATTTCAATAACAAGATCCACTTATACATACATGTAGAATACAAAATACACTGCTTCACTGAAATAACTACATATTCAAACATACACATAATTTTCAAAACACATGTCAATAGTATATATGAAAATAAGGTTTAGTAAACACCTTACAATTCAAAACAAGCATATGAAATAAATTAACCCTAGTTACCTCAACTCCAAGCTAAACCTTATCTTGAGGAGTAAAATGTGAATAATCATCGGCCATAGGTGAACTCTACATGATCACAAGTATAACTTATGTAACTCAAAATACACAAATAATAATAATAATATATTATTGTAGTAAAATCTGAAAATAATAGTTTTATTCTTCAAATTTCAAAACTAAATTGATTAAAACTTCAATAATATCTCCATTAACCCAAAATAAATTATTTATACAATTTTTAATTAGTAGAAATATGATGTAAGATGTAAATCCTAAATTTCTTAAATAGAAAATTAATTTAAATTCCTACATCAACAATTCAATAAAACAAAACTGATGAAAAACTGTTATTAATTGCTCTATACATATATACAGTCTTCTATTGTCAAAACTCAAAACTTTTCCAAAATCATAACCTCAAAATTTTCACTAATCAACATGATTTTACCTTTATTGAAAAGAGAAAAATATTTGGGACAACTTTCATGAAGGAAGTTTATTGAAAAGAAGTTAGTTTAACTACTAAAATTATCTTACAAAATAAATAACATACCTCAAAAGATCCAAATGTTATCCCAACCTTCTCCTCTTTCTCTTTCCGTCACTCTCTCACGCACTTACTCTTAGCTTTCCACTGTCTGGCGCGCGCACACACACCAAATCTCACCACACACTCATATATATATGGAAAAGGGGGAGCGGGTGTAATAATTACCCCTCCCCTATAATCAATCGTGCTGCCCACTCCATATTTTTTTTTATTTTTCTTTTCTTTTCTTCTTCCCCACGTAGCTTCTCTTTCTCTCTCTCGCTCTCTCTTTTTGAAATAAACAAAATTACCACAAAAAGTCCAAACCTCATCTTAATATTATCATTATATATTCTTTTTCTCTCTCTCACAATTACAATTTAATTACAATAATCACATATGATTATTTTATAATTACAATTAAATCCTAAATAAAATTGGGATGTTACAAATGTCTTGCTAGCACAAATATAGTTTCTTTTAGAAAACGCATATTAGAAAGTTTTCTTGCATTTTCTTCTGGTTTGTATTATACATTTATAAGCACAACTGAAACACATGCTATTGCAAACCAGAAGTTTACCAATACAGACAAGAAGTTTGCCAATGTAAACCAGAAGTTTACTAATGGATTTAATGTTTGGCATGACCGGTTAGGCCATCCAGGGTCAACTATGATGCGACAAATAATTGAGAATTCATCTGGACATACCCTGAAGTGTAAACAAATACCCCAATCTCATGATTTTTCATGTGCTGCATGTTCCAAGGGAAAGTTAATTATTCGGCCCTCACCAAGCAAAATAGAAAGTGAGTCTCTCACATTCTAGAACGAATATAGGGAGATATTTGTGGGCCAATACATCCACCATGCGGACCATTTAGATACTACATGGTTTTAATTGATGCATCAACCAAATAGTCGCATTTTTGCTTATTATCTTCTCGCAACCTGACGTTTGCGAGATTACTTGCTATATTGATTAGATTAAGAGCACATCACCCTGATTATCCTATCAAGAAAATACGTCTTGATTACGTTGGTGAATTTACTTCATAAGCTTTTAATGAATATTGTATGTCCCTTGGAATTGATGTTGAACATCCTTTAGCTCATGTTCATACGCAAAATGGACTTGCAGAATCCTTGATTAAACGATTGCAACTCATTGCAAGACATTTACTTATGAGATCTAATCTCCCAATCTCTGCTTGGGGCCATGCCATTTTGCATGCTGTAATGTTAATTCGTATCAGACCAACTAGTTACTTAAAGGTTTCTCCCTTACAAATGGTTTTTGGTCAAGAACATAATATTTACCACATAAGAATTTTTGGGTGTGCAGTATATGTGCCAATAGCACCACCTCAACGTAGTCCACAAAGAAGAAGGGGAATATATGTTAGGTATGAGTCTCTTTCAATCATACAATATTTAGAACCATCTACAGGAGATTTATTTATGGCACGATTTGCCGATTGTCATTTTGATGAATCAGTTTTCCCAATATTAGGGGGAGAAAATAAGCCGTTGGGTAAAGAGAGTAGCTGGAGTGAATTGTCATTGGCTCATTTTGATCCTCGTACAAAACAATGTGAACTAGAAGTTCAAAAGATAATTCATTTACATAATTTAGCTAATCGAATGCCAGAAGCATTTACTGACCCAAAGAAAGTGACAAAGTCACATGTCCCAGCTGCTAATGCTCCTATTCGAATTGATGTCCCTGAAGGACAACATATTATAAATGAATCTAAAGCACCCCTGAAGCATGGCAGGCCCATCGGTTCCAAAGATAAAAATCCTCGAATGAGAAAAGGAGCTAAGAATATAGATGGTTAAGTCGAGGATAATCGAGAAAAGTTAGTAGCTCTAGATCTCCTGAAGAGTTACTATCTCTAGTAGAGATATCTCCAGTAGAGATATCTCCAGAAGAGAATGTTTTAGTCCCATAAGAGACCTAGGTAATTAAAATATATGAAAATAATGAAATCTCAATAAACTATGTTATGAATGGTATCCGATGGGATCGAAATGAAGTCAACGTTGATGACATCTTTGCTTATCATATAGCATATGATGTAATGAATGATAATAAGGATCAAGAGCCACAATCCATTAGCGAGTGCCAACATTGAAAGGATTGGCCTTTATGGAAAGATGCCATTAATGCAGAATTGAAATCACTAGAAAAACGAAAAGTATTTGGACTGTAGTCCATACACCTGAAGATGTAAAGTCACTTGGATACAAATGGGTCTTTGTAAGAAAAAGAAATGAAAAAGGTGAATTACAAGATATAAGACACGTCTTGTAGCCCAAGGCTTTACACAAAGACTTGTCATTGATTTTGAAGAAATGTATCCACCAGTAGTGGATGCAACTACTTTTTGTTATTTGATTGGCTTAGTAGTAAATGAAGGACTTGATTTATGTTTAATGGATGTTGTGACTGCCTATGTGTATGGCTCACTTGACAATGATATTTATATGAAAGTCCCTGAAAGACTTAAGGTGTCAGAAGCATCTAATTCAAATTCTCGAGAACAATACTTAATTAAGTTAAATAAGTCTCTGTATGGCTTGAAGCAATCAGGGCACATGTGGTATAATTGTCTTAAGGAATATTTGTTGAAAGAATGGTACAAAAATGACCCAATATGCCCATGCATTTTTATGAAAAGATCTGGAAATGAATATTCTATAATTACTGTTTATGTTGATGATATTAACATCATTGGAACTCCTGAAGAGCTTCAAAAGGCAATTAATTATTTGAAGAAAGAATTTGAAATGAAAGACTTGGGTAGAACGAAATTTTGTCTTGGACTATAGATCAAGTACCTAAAGGATGGGATCTTTGTATATCAAGAAACTTATACAAAGAAGGTCTTAGAGCGATTTTATATGGATAAGTCACATCCATTATGTACTCCAATGATTGTAAGGTCTTTGCAAGTGGATAAAGATCCGTTTCGACCTCGAGTAATTAATGATGAAGGTGAAGAAGAACTACTTGGTCTAGAAGTACCATACCTCAGTGCTATTGGAGCATTAATGTATCTTGCTAATCACACACGGCCTGATATATCATTTGCTGTTAATTTATTAGCAAGATATAGTTCTTCACCAACACGAAGGCATTGGAATGGAATAAAACACATTCTTCGTTACCTTAGAGGCACTATGGAAATGGGGTTATATTACTCAAATGTATCGAAGCATGAACTGGTTGGTTATGCAGATGCTGGATTTTTGTCTGATCCTCATGATGGTAAATCACAAACAGGCTATCTGTTTACATGTGGAGGTGCAGCTATTTCATGCCGATCTATGAAACAGACTATATCAGCCACATCATCTAACCATGCAGAAATTCTAGCAATGCATGAAGCAAGTCGAGAATGTGTATGGTTGAGGTTAGTAATACATCACATATGAACAATTTGTCATTTATTTTCAGGTAAATTGGTCCCAACAGTTCTATATGAAGATAATATTGTATGTGTTGGCCAATTTAAACAAGGTTATATCAAAGGTGATAGAATGAAGCATATTTCACCAAAATTCTTCTTCACTCATGATCTTCTAAAGGATGGTGAAATAAATATCCAGCAAATCAGTTCAAGTGAAAATCTAGCACATTTATTCACCACATCACTTTCAAGTATAACCTTTGAAAATCTTGTCAATGGAATCGGCCTTCGAAGACTTAAAGATATCAACGATGTTGTCAAAAGGGGGAGCCGACACAACGTACTCTTTTTCCATTATCTAAGTTTTGTCCCACTGGGTTTTCCCGAAAAAGGTTTTTAATGAGGCAACATTAGAAAGTGTATCTCGTGGATGATGTACTCTTTTCTTTGGCTAAATTTTTATCCAACTGGGTTTTTCCTAGTTAAAGTTTTTAATGAGGCACATTCATAATGGACATCGAAGGGGAAGTGTTATGAATATATTATGTGGATGCCCTATTATGGGTATTAAGGTTGCCTAGTACTTTTATGGTGAGGAGTGGGTAGTCACCCACTACATTTATGGTGGGGAGTGGGTAGAAGTTACGAGAAAACTTCCCGACTCTCCAACCATTATAAATAGTCCCCTACCCCCATACAAATGTACTCCGAACAAAATTGAATGAGAATTTCTCTCTTTTGAATCTCTTTTGCTCTTATTCTCTATCTTTTACGTATTCTATATCTTTATTTTATAACATTCCTAAATTATTGGGAGATGTTTGAATTTTTATTTTTTTTTATATTTTTACCTCTGAAGGTGGTTTGAATTGAAGTCTTGTTTTTGTTTTTTAATTGTTGGTTCAAAATCCACGAAAGTTTGCTGGATCTTTTGGACTGGATCAAACTAATAGTTCTTTATTGTCAAGATGTTCAGATTCTTAGTTTATGGTCAAAGCAAAGTCAATAGTCAAACATACCACAATGAGACTAACATTACCAGATTGGGCCCAATGTTATTTGGACTATTACTTTCGTAAAACTTATTGTAGAAAAATTATTTGGTGAATGAGACCTAAAAATTTATAAATGGACAAGGTCGTTTTGAAGAAATTAAAATACATGTTAATTTACCACAATACCCTTGTACCATCTCTCTCTTTTACCCTCCCTCGCGATCCCATCAACAACTAGAATGGGACTGTGGCTTCTCGTCTTTGATCCTAATCCCCAAGTATTATTATAGCCATAACTCATGAACCCAAAATCTGAAAAGCTTGCCCTTGGATCTACTATGTGCTTATCGCTGGTCAGTCTAAGTTTCAAGGAGGCCTACATCGTTCGCTCCACCGGACAAAAACACCTTCACAAGGCTTTTCTCTTCACCTTTTTGAGTGCCTCGAGCCATCAAAAAGAACAAAAGTTACTATGGCGGATGGGTGTTTCAGCGTGAGTGCATGGCGGGAAAGGATCTTCTCATCATCATTTTTTTTCATTTTCTCTCATCAGCCCATTTGGGCCGTTGATGGGAAGAGGAGAGAAAAGTTAAAGTAGTACTGTGATTGATTGGACGGATATGATTTAGAGATGATGAGGGATAATGAGAAAATGATTAGGAGAGAAACTCAACCCGTACATGCCTGTGGCGTGTTTACTGTGTAAGTGTGTACCGTGTTGTGCGTACTGTAGCGTGCCAGCGGATGATACAAATAATATTATACGTGTATTTGAGGGAGAGAGAGATTCTTCTTCTTCCGTTACTACCATCGTCGAATACCGCCTAAATTAAATGCTTGATATAGTTCTAAATTGAGACTTTTTTTTCCTGGAAGTTTCTATCCATAATATATAATGAGAAACTCATAACTCCCTTGCATAGTTTCAATAGATCCAAACCTCGGGTAATGGTAGCACCTTTCATCTTCTCACAACAGGATATACCGATATAATATGTTTTGTGTAATTCTGTCATCCGGTCTAGTCTATTTCATTCCCAAATCAGTGACTAGGAATGACAATAGGATTAGCTAGAGCCATGTGGAGCTGCATTATATCTGTTGAGTTTAATTTTTGACTTTATGTTGCATGACTATCTATAAATTGACTTTCATTGGTAGGCAGATGTGTATTTAGCACCTCAATTCTATACTACGACAAAGTTCAATGTTGACATGGTAATGTTCTATACATTTTTGTTGCATTAATACCCTCTTTTTGGCCAAGAGTGGTATGGTGGTATTAAAGTTTTTTTTTTGTTGATATAATCAAAGTTTGGAGGGGTTCGACATCAGTCCCCCACCAAGGCCAGGGCACGGCCCCGGGCTCTATGAGCACTTACTGGGGACTTACGAGATCGCCTACCAAAGGAGTCCTAGTTAAAGTTTCTGAGTTGTATTACTCTTAGCCTCTTTGATTTAAGGCCCATTTGGATGAGCTTTTTTTAAAAATGATTTTTTTGTAGTTTTTCTTAAGCCCCAAATTGGAGCTTTTAAAAAAAACAACATTTTGACTTTTTTTTGTGACTTTCGCTTTTTTTAAAAAATATCATCTAAACACATAAATTAATAAAATAAGCATTTTTTTGCATTAAAAAGTGCTTTTTTAAAAAAAAATGAAAAAGGCCATCCAAACGGGCCCTTAGTGCTCTAGGGTGTAACCTTTCTTCCTTTTCACCATCACCATGCTTAATATTTAACATAAAGGATTTTTTATTCTGTAGCTTTTAGATTCTCGTGGCCGGAGTGGTTTTTGGATGAGTGAGACCAGTCCTTATCTAATGTCCCCTCAGATCTCATTGTTAGGTTTTCACTTACTTTTGGCGACTTACAAGCCTTTTGCCAGTTGCTGACCAATGTTATAAAATATAAATATTTAATTAGTCATAGGCCATTCAATCAAGAACAAAAGAAGGTAATGAAGGATCATGAGTATGGTTTGGATTAAAGAATAAAGAACAATATCATCCATTTCTTTTGTTGACGATAATGATGACGACTTCGTAAGGGAGGTCCCAGTGGCTGAGGTATCTAGGCGTGCTTGAAATTCCTCCATTTCTGCATGTCAGGTTAGATTTGATCCCACTTCATGGAACTCTCATGTTTGAACCCACTGAAAGTGAAAGCAAAGTATCATGATTTTCTTGGTTATGTCTTTCTTCTCTTCCAATAGCAGGTATAATCTCCTTATCTAAGTAACAAAAATTATTGCAAGATGGGTTGGACAGGCTGAGTTGCAGTTATTAGTTCATTTTTTGGTCTTTACATATGTTCTGTATAAGAATACAGATGTCTAGCCTCAATGGACTAGTATATTGATATTGGATCGAATAGCTCTCTCCTAGGTATCCATGAATGAGATACCTATGAGAATAGAAGATCACTGTGCACAGATATGAAGGCTTTCACCAAAGGGGTGTTGTGTGTGCACAGTGACGACTGAATAGTAAATTAGAGAGAGCATAAAATGTGTGTATCTTAGGGTTTACCCTCTATTTATAGAGTGTCTCTTAGGGTTAGAGTTTGGACTTATGAGCCTCTTATGTCTCTAAGTCCAAACATTGGACTGTCATGTCTGTGTCATGTAGATTGCTTCTTATAGGTTCACACTTTGGATGGGTCTCATATTTGAGTCCATAACAACATATAAAACATGTTTTCATATGTTTAATCTTTCTTTTTCTCAAGGAAACTTTCAAGTGGACCAACAGGAAAGCATGGAAGTTGGAAGTTCAGTGTTGAGTCTCCTTTTTGTTTAACTATATATGGTTAGAACCACATGGCCTTATTCAATAGAACCCCATGTTTACTAACAGTCTTAATACCATTGCTTTACTTAATGGGTGTTCAAGCATATGTTCATTTTTCATGTTGTTGACAGTTACTGCTTATCCTGGAAAGTAACAGGTTGTAATAATAGTTAACTCAGTTGTTTTTATTTTCTTTTGATAAAATTTAATCGATTATTACATCCTTTTTTGAATTTTTTTTTCTCAACTATCTTTTTTACCTCATTTTGTTTTAAATGCAGCCACATCTCTATGTAGTAGGATACTAGGATATAGGTGTAGGCCGTTCAGACAGTGGAGGTCAGACGATGGAGATGTAGTGGAAGGAAGTAAGCAAAACAAAACAGGGGGCATCAAAGTCATTAATACATTATTAGTATTAATGAAAAATTAAAAATAATTAAGAGTTGTGTTTCAATTAATAGTATTTGATGTTTTGTGGACGTTCGACCTTGAATGTCTTACTCTGCGTCCACGTGGGTACGTTTGGTCACATCTCAAACTTTTAGTCCTTGTTACTTTGTATTATTCCTCTTTAATACTCTTATTTTATTTTTTATTTTTTACAATTTTAAACCCATTACTTCTTAACTGGAACGCTCAACGTATTCATTTTCTTCAAATAAAATCTTAATTTATCTATATTCGTACTTATATACCACACATATTTTATACAAGGTTTTTAGCTACCCAAATGTCTTTTAAAATAAGTTCAAGATCAATTACCTTATTGGTCTTGAGACACTTGCAAGATAGTCATTCTTTTTTGACAAGCATGCATCTGATCTTTTAAACAAAGTTATGCTAACTTTAATAACTAAATGCCTATTAAAAATATATAACTAAATATGAAGATACAAAAATCATTCAATTTAGTTTAAATGTAAAGCATATGCAAACTAAATAAACTACACAAAATAAAGATTTTTGTAAAATTTGTATGTAAAATTAATTAATATTTTCGGGCATTTAATTGAAATTGTCGCAGAGGAGTTGTTAATAAGAACAAGGAAGAGCTATAGCGTGTAAGAAAATGACGCAAGGGTAGAACATAAAGTGGGGTACTTAATTGACATTTTATTTAGACCACAAAAGAAAAGACATGACAGTGTAAGGTAAAGAATGAGTCAAGGGTACTTAATGGTAATATTTTCTAAAGACTCAAATTAACAGACAGTCGTGCTAGATGGAGACCTGCAGAGGTAGAGCTATGGGTGACCCACGTACTTCGTTGCAACAACAGCAAAGTCAGTAAGAATTCGGCTACTATTTCATGTCACGTCTCAAATCCTTCTCCAACTTTCTGACACTCTGAATGATGGGTGAACCTATTTGGTTAGAAACGAACCAATTGAAATAACTAGCAAAGGACAACCTCAGATAATTGTCGGTTGCCAAAAGAAAATTGCCATTCATTCCCAACATTCATGTCTCTCTTCCAGGAGTTTCGAACATGATATGAACTGAAGGCACATTGCATCATTTGGGTAGTTCAAAATGATGTTCTTCTTCTTTTTGTAAGTATATTGCCAACTGTTCTTCACCTTTGGCAATAAGCTCTGTTTGTTCTTTGTTCGCACAGCACTAAAGCCTTTATGCTGTGACTCCTGACAACACTGAGTCCACGGTTCTGGTGAAGTTCGCTCGGGAGTTTTGGAGGACATTTTCCGATTTTGATGTTTAATCTGTTTCCTGCAGGTGAAGGTAGATCAATTAACTGGCAGTTTGGGAGAATAGATAACTCGTCATGGTTTCACTGACCAAATATTTAATCTCTGTGCTTCTATGTCTACTGATGAGCTGCTTTTGTCGCTAAAGCAATCAATTAAACTAGGTCCTAATTAATTATGCAATATAGGGTCAACCTAGGTCATTCTCCCAAGGAACAATCTGTGGGTTTTTCTTTAGATTGAATTTAGATGATGAAAAATGCAATAAAATGAAATTAAACTAACTAAATGCAAGATGCAATTGACTCTAAAACCTAGATGATAATGAAACTAATCTATATGGATTTGAATGCAATTTTTGGGGGGTTTTTTTGTTATGAGAGAAGAATTAAAATCCTAAGAAAAATATTGATTAAAATCAAATTAGATAACAAAGATCTAGTTCAGTTATGATAATGAAGGGGACAACTTAGGAATTGCATGGAGTTCACTTTCTTAGCCCAAACCAATTAATTAGACGAAAGGGAGATTAATGAATTTAATTACCTAATTGAACATGGGAAACCCTCTAATTCAATAACACATATTCTACTAGAAAATTTGTAATGAAATAAGCGGTGGCTAAGTAAACTCATTAAAAACCAATCACAAAATAATCTTGGAAATCTTGTTACAATTATCCAATTGAACAACTAGACAATTTATCAACCCAATCAAACAATTAAGATGATAAACCAAATTGTCAATTGAATTAATAACGAAAACTCAATTAATAATTCAATTGACAATCCAAAGGTTGCAAACAAAAATCCAGCAATTGTCTCAAACATAAAAACTTCAAATTATCAATCCAATCCAAAAGAAATATGTCTACAATCTAAAACTAGATTGTTCTCAATTAACACAACTTGAAACCCTTTAAAACTAAAGAACCTCAAGTTTGAATTAAGAAGATAAAAAGAACAACACTCCCTTGTGACCTTCAAGTGTAAGTTCCTAGGCCTTAGTTTCCTCCATGCTCCTCCCAAGTTGTCTCCTAAAAGAGCTTAAGCTTCCATGGAATTTCCTCCTTCTTAAGTGTGTTTTTTTCCGTGTGTGAGTTTTCTCGACTCTCAATGAGAGCGTATTTTTATAGGCAGCAGCTAGGTCAATTAATAAGAGGAAGAGAGGGCTTTTGGGTACCAACTTGAGCCCATTAAAATTTAGGAAGCTCAATACAATTCCACCATTAGATTTCCTTTCAGGATCCAAGGTTAATTCTGCATCGTAGGATCTTCTATGTTTTTCCTTGTTCTGCAAGAATTAAATAAAATTGTGGTCTATCATATATTTAGAAATATTATTCAATCACAAGATATCAATCGAATGTCAATAATTTAAGTCCAATAATCTCATAATTAATTCGATTCATATTATTTCCTAAAATTGGCTAAAATCCAAATATTATCTAATAATTCCAAATTAGTCTAAAATAGTCCCCAAAATAAATGAATAAGGTGGGATAAAACATATGAAAATTGGGATTTATCATCTACGATGAGGATTTTACCCTTTCGGGTTTTTAACCAAAAACACATAGGGAAGGATTTTTCCCTTTGGTCACATATGGACCTACATCTCCATCAAATTTGTCCTCAAAGCCACTTAAGTCAATTAAGCAGGAAAAGAATTGAGCAGATTTCTCTATTTCGTTCAGTATTTTAATTAGTTTTTTGCAAAGTTGGTTTAGGAGAGCAGTTGGTTTTTTGTTCATGTAGTGGACGCAGGACAAGCTATTGCTTGAATGTTGTTTTTTTGTAGTCCTTTTGTTAGTAATGATATGAAGGTTCGACCAACAAATACAAATATGTGCCGAACACACACACACACACACACAAATTACAAAGTAATGCATTTGTGGTAAATTCTTATACTATGATGGGCAAATTTCTTTTAAAACCGAACGCATTTATCTTTGTTAAACTTGAGGATAATTAGCCCCCGTCATGAGAGTAGACCAATAATTGCAATACTAAATAGTTATGCATGTCACATGAAAGAAGACAATTATTAATGCCATAGTCCATACAGGGATTCATATTTTTACTATGATTATTGAAAGTATAAATGGAATTTATTTGTTATTTTGTTATAACATATGGTGCAGTCAATATATATGGTTGCATTTTACCTTAATAAGTCCATGTTTGTACTTGAAGAAGTATGGGCAGGTCAGCTGTAGGTAATGTATTGTGTTTTAGGTGTAGAAATTGATTCTAGTCGTGAATGACAATATGTACCATAGTGATTGATGTTGAATATACATTTTTAGTAGTGTCATTGTTTGCAAAGTCTATATGTACAGTATATGGGTGACAATCTCCATCTTTTCAACCGAAAGTATGCATCAAATTTAGTGGCTAATGTAGTCACAGTAGATGATGGAGCCATTTCTTTATTGATTGATACTATTACTAAGTTGAGGTTTGGAAGTTTGGGTAAACTATTGTCTGCCTTTTAATATTGGGGGCATTGGTTAAGTAATATTGGCATGTTTTTAAATGTACAGTGATAGTATACTTATCCATGAAATGTAGGGTGATCATTGTTTATTGGAGAAGTTGAGTGCAATTATCATTAAAGTTATGAGTGGTGACAAAGTTTTTGGAGAAGTCCACTGAGGTTAGTCTAGGACTCTCTGAAGTTATTACCTCTGCATTTCACATAGAAATAGAAGTTATTATTTATTACCTCTATGCTGTATGGAAGTTTTCACTTGGTCGTGTTGCCTCACTCTATACTACATGCTACAGTTTTGATAGAAATAATGATGTTAAGAAAGTCAACTTAAATTTTACTGTATATGAGTTCAATAAGAAGTTTGATTTCTGGCAGTCAAATTTTTGTATTGTCCATTGGATATTGTTGTAGTTAAAATGTGCAATTTGAACTTAGGAAATTGGTAGCCAGACTGATAATGGGACCAAGCTAACTTAATGTAATTTTCAAAGTTATAGGTGTGCACTTTGTCTCCAATGAATATATATATATATATATATATATATGCACTATTAGTCTTTTACTAGGAGGACTGTTCTATATATATTGTTTAAGAAATATAATAATAGTTCATATCGACTTCTGAGACATTCAAAAAAGGTTTACGCTGAATAATTTTTAAACAGGAGTCGTGTTGAAGCATGTTAAACTGAGAAGATAACATGTTCTTATATATTCCCGCCATTGCCATCCCTCCATTTCTCGCATCTTCATGTAATATATAAGCAAATTTATTCTTTGCATTGCATGTTTGCAGGTTTCAACATACCTATTGTCAAATCTATATGTCAATTGCTCAGTCGAATTGTCAAATGAAGAAGTTGTAAATGGGGTACTAAAGTGTTCTTGAGCACAATCTACCAAATTCTTTAGTTTCAAATGGTTGGTACATACGTGCATGTTTGAAAAGGTAATGCCACTGCTTTAGTACCTTAATTTGGTTTCAAATCTAAACTATCATTCTGTTGCTTCACTGGTGGGAGCTGGTAGTATCTAGGGGAAATCTACTTCCTTCCAATATATGGTGCCCACTTACATATAGTCCATTCTCATAGATCAACATCGGGCTTTAGTTCCAATGTTTTGCGAAAAGTGGACTCGATATTTTGTGTATCAATTTGACAATTTTTACTTTTTCATACTGTAGTAATTTTTTAGATCAACAATGGCTTCATATTCTTTTCTTAAGATTATATGTCGTGTCCTTTCCTGCTGTTGAAAACCAGGGGGACTTGAAAATGTTGAAGAGCCCATATGTGCTGCAATTCTATTATGTATGAGTTAATGCTATTGATATCTATGTATAAATATAAGTTATGGGACATCTTCTATACGATGGGTACATGTTAAGTTTTTGAATAGTGTGACATCTTCTATGTTTGATTGTTAGATTTCAAATCCAATTCTACCATTTTATGTTCCTTGGTGTTTTATTCAACTCCTTAATAGTTTGGATGATTAGGTGAAGGTGTGCTTCCATTTCATTGAGTTGTTGCACCTATGCATCGTTCGGGCGATTTCGTGCTTGTTGTGTTAAATTGCCCATGAATCCTTATTTAAGAATTTATTTGCTAGATGGAACCTAAAATCATTTAAAGGAGGGAGGTCCTTGAGTGTTAATATTTGTGAAAACATTATATTAATCCTAAATAAAATATAAAAAAACATTTCAGTCATGAGAAGAGAGGAGTATGGGAGTATAAGCATGGGGTATTTGTTTATCCTCCAAGTATTTAAATTTAAAACACTTTGACTCGTAAGGAAGTAAAATGTATGCATCAAGGTCATAAGCTTGGACAAGTGGCTTCAGACTTTGAAGCCTATAAAATAGTGAAGCTATCCCAAACACCTAACTATCAAGCTTTCACTTGTCACTAGACTTTTTAAGCTTTTGATGCTATCCCAAACAGCCCAAAATTAAGTTGAAGAACATGTATGTATAAAAGATTAATTATGTGTGTATTTGAGAGAGAGAGAGAGAGAGAGAGATCCTTGTACTAGAGAAGAGATGTGGCACCCAACCTCATGCGGTCATTCCCTCTCTTTGCATATATGTATTCATGCGGGTTCATATTAGATGCTTGTTTTTTTTTTTTTTTTTTTGTTTGTTACATGCTTGTCCCTTTAATTAGAGGGATGAGACTTTATATATATATATATATATATATATATTATTTATTTACATTAAATTATATCTTTAACTTTTACGAAATTTTTTTGCACCCGATCTCAAATTAATTAGTTTTCAAGATCTTTTGGTGTTACATGACAAATATTTCGAATACAAAAACTGAAAGACTAGGTGAATTTTTTTTTTAAATAACATATAATTTAATCTAAATAAATAAAATATATATATAAAAAATGCCTCATCCCTCTAATTAGAGGGACAAGTTGTTAGTTCTCTATGTGTTTTGATGATAAGCGCCAATTGTAAACAAAAGATGTAGTTTTGTCTTTGGTAAATTGAAAACTTATCAAGTCAAGACAAAACTCAAGTTTTGAACTTGGCGAGATTTGCTCCTTTTTTAATGATCAAAGCAAAAATTGAGTTTTCGAGATGAAAACTCGAGTTTTGAGACTTACGAGAGCACTCGGTTTTCACTTAAAGACAAAACTCGAGTTTTGGTCGATCGGAGTCTTGAACTTTTTGAACTAAGTTTCCCGCTACAAGCGCAGGCTTCGTGTTACAAGCGCAGAATCTTGCTTTGCTTTGAGCTTTCGTGAGTTTTCTCTAAGTTAAGAGAAAACTAGAGTTTTGGTTTCAAAACTCGAGTTTTGACTTAACGAGAGAGTTTTCACATTTTCACTTAGTCTTTGAAAACTTGAGTCTTCGGAAAACTCAAGTTTTGACTTGGCACAATTTCTCAAAGTTTTCATAAATATATGAAAACTCGAGTTTTGAGTCAAGCAGAGAGTAATGCATCTTTCTAAGATTTGAAAACTCAAGTTTCCAACGAAACTCAAGTTTTGGTCCGCTCGATTTCTTAATGTTTTCATACTTAAATGGAAACTCGAGTTTTGATTTGAAAACTCGAGTTTTGGCCAAGCCAAGAGCTTTGAACCTTTTCGGTGTTTTGAAAACTCCAATTTTGATGTTTTGGACTTAAGTGTCTTGTTTTCATTAAAAGTCCAAAACTTGAGTTTTGTTTTGAAAACTTGAGTTTTGAGTTTTAGCCAAAACTATGTCCAAAAGATCAAATCGTGACTTTCCTCTCTGGATGGAGGAAACTCGAGTCTTGATATTGAAACTCGAGTTTTGCCTTAAGTGCACAGTTGAAAACTCGAGTTTAGAAGAACAAACTCAAGTTTCCATCGCGATGACGAAATTCAAATCACGTCGAATTTGTAAAACCTTCATGTTTGATTTCAATACTTCCTGTAATTATTCTTATACATTCCTAGCTATGTTTAACCACTTTGTTAGTGAGTTTCAGACAGATTTGAGAATGGTTATTGAAGGTTTAAAGCAAAAGCAAAAAGTGATGTCAGCACATTAAATGCAAAACCCAGAAAGTTGCATACTTTTGGGTAATCCATCTGCACACGTTTACAGAGCATTAAAGAATGTTTTCTACATCCAGCAGCGACTATTCCAATGGACAAATTCACGAGAGTCAACTCTGAACTTCTGCCCAGCTGGATTAAGTAAAGTTTAGAGAGAGAAGAAGACCTAAACTGAACAAGAACCTTGTCTAATGAAGGCAACGGTTATAATCAAGATTACAACGGTCATTTAATGCACTCTTAGTATAAATAGAGTTGCATTCAATTCTTCTAACAACTACAACTGTTGAAAATGAAAATCATTCAAGTCTTGCATTTATTCTCTCTGTTTTCAACTGTGTAGTATCTATTGATACATTAGCTTCAGTGTTTATCATTATCTACTCTTAGAGAGAGTTCTTACTTGCAAATCATCTATTGTAAAGAATCACAAGTCAAGGGGACTTGGTGATTTGGGAGTTCATTGATTACAACTTGTAAGGGGGAGTGAGTTCTAGAGAGAGAACTACTCTTTGAGTACAAAGTGTGTAATCTTTGTGATAGTGGAAAATCCCAGAGTCTGGGACTTTGGATGTAGGTCAAGTTGTTAGGACCGAACCAATATAAATCTATGTGTCCAGCTGCTCTTCCCTTTACTTTGTCCATCTCTGTTTTTGCTGTCTAAAAACAAAGCAGATTACAAAAGTTTTTAAAATACTCAATTCACCCCCCTCTTGGGTATATAGCTCCACTTTCACAAGTATGTAAGAAGTCCATAAGAGAGAAGTATCGCATGTGCTTCCCTGCATGGGACACATGCGTTCTCCATCTCTTCCTTCCGCATCAATCCACATTTTCCTTTTTTTTTTTAAAAAAAAAAAAAGGTGCATACATACATGTGTCTCTATTTCAACTAGTTAATACAAATAAAAGAATCACGATTCACACATCAAATCTTTTTTAATTTTTTTTTTAAAATTTTACCCCCCAATAATTGGGTTTTGAAAGAAATTAAAGAGAAAAATACGAAAAATCAGAATTAAGCATTAATTATACATAAACAAAATTAATAAACATGTATTGATACTTTCCTAACCTTATGTTAAGAATTAACAGCCACACATGTTAGGGCCATCGGCGGACACAGGGCAGAGGCCAGCCCCCCCAAAATTTCCAAAAAATAAAATAAAATAAGAATCTTTCGTTTATTTCGTGTATATATATATATATATATATATATACAAATTGAGGATGTGATATAAGTAATTAAGTATGAGTGGATTCAGCGCATCTTTCCTTGGCTTTTATGTATGTTAAACAAGGTATAATGATAAATAGGTGGGGCCCACAACCATTATATATCTTTTGGGAAAAACACTTCTCATGTTTTAGGAGAAGTGTATTATCATGTCATACAAATATAAAATAGTAGGACCCACATATATATATATATATATATAATTAGCATTATATATATATGTGGGTCTCATCATTTCATATGTGTGTAAGAATCTTCTTCTTCTCATGCAACATGAGAAGTTTAAACCCCATATCTTTTTTGCTCAAATCAACCATTATATATCTTGAACTCTTGTTTTGCTCTTTTATTTTCTCAAGAAAACGTATTGGTCTCTGCTTCCTCTCAACTGGCGGCTGGTTCGATTTTTTTTTCCAATAGCTGTAAGTTCTGGCTGAACCCAAGAGGGGGGTGAATTGGGTGAAGTATAAAAATTTAGGAACTTTGAAAATCTTTTTGCAATTCAGTAAAATGAGTTTCTATGACAAGAAAGAGTTATAAAAAAATAGATAGTCATTCAAACATATATGCTTGGAAATATAAGAGATAAGGGAAGAAAATATGCAAAGCGAGATTTATCCTGGTTCGGTCCAATCCTTGGCCTACGTCCGTCCTCAAGCTCCACTTGAGATTTTCAATCCACTATCCTCTTGTTTAATCTGGGCACAAGAGAAGCCTTTACAAACCACAAGTTCACCCGGCACTTGTGAAGCCAAATCTCTCACCGAGATACTCCCCTTACACAATGTAAGGTTACAATCTGTTCCCTCTCAAGATCACCCAATCTTGAGTAACTCTCGAATAAACGATGGAATGTTTGTAATAAATCTTCTCTCTCAGAAGTGAATAAGATAAACACTGAAGTGCATTACAAATCATCTCACTCTCTATAATAAACTATGTAAACATTGGAAAACAGAGTGTGAGAGTATGAAAATCAGAGTATGAGCATTTTTAATATGTAGGCTTGTGTCTCTACGTTTTTCTAATTGAATCTGTCCTCTTTTATAGGTAGAGAACACTATATGACCGTTTATAGCCGTTGCCCATTCCAGACAAGGCTTTGGTTTAGCTTTGGTTTTCTTCTCTCTCTAGTTTTTGCTTAATCCAAATTGTGCAAGATGTTCGAGTTGACTTCTACCAAATTGATCTGTTGGTATAGCATTCTTTGGATGTGGAAAGCGAGGCTTAATCTCTTTGTAGACCATGCGAGAAGGTTTACCCAAAAGTATACAACTTTTCTCAAGTTCGACTTTAAAGTGCCGACGTCACTTTTCGCTTTTGCTTTAAGCCTTCACTAAACATCTTCTAATTCATCGAAACTCACTAACAAAGTGATTAAACATTTCTAGGAACATAGAAGAATGATAATGGAAAGCATTAAGATCAATCATGAAGGTTTTCAGAATTCATCATATTTGAATTTCAAACTTAGCGTTCAATACTTGAGTATTGTTCATCAATACTCGAGTGTGTCACTTGTGCACTTAAGTCAATACTTGAGTGTGTCCATCAATACTCGAGTGTGTCACTGTGCACTTAACTCAATACTTGAGTATTCATTATGATACTTGAGTATTCTTCTTCCAGAGAGGAATCATCGAGTTTTGACTTGGACCTCATCATTGAAATAAGGTCAATACTCGAGTGTCCAAATCAATACTCGAGTTTTGAACTTTTGTTATGAAAATAAGTTTAAGTTCAAAACCTCAATACTTGAGTGTTCAAGTCATTGACAAAGAGCAAAGCCCTTTGTATGCCCAATACTCGAGTATCCATTCATTTTGAAAACTTTGTGAAAACTCAATACTTGAGTATTGGAATGAATACTTGAGTATTCAACTCATTGACAAAGGGTAAAGCTCTGTATGCCCAATACTCGAGTGTCCAAATCAATACTCGAGTATGTATTCATTTTGAAAACTTTGTGAAACCTCAATACTTGAGTATTGGAATGAATACTTGAGTATTCAACTCATTGGCAGATGTCAAAGCTCTCTGTAAGTCCAATACTCGAGTATTGTGACCAATACTTGAGTATTGCTTTGTGTAATGGATTTGAGCAACTCTCTATCAAGTCAACTTTCGAGGGCTATATCTCCCTAGTCTGAACTCCGTTTTGGTCTGTTCAACTCTTGTTGGAAAGCTCTATGAGTCTACTTTCATATGCCACCGATTTCAGCTCAATACGATTTGTAGATTGTGAGTTACACTCAAAATACCGAAGGTGGGTCTGGACTGTGACGTTGATTCTTGTGGCAACTTGTAAAAAATCATAGCTCCTTGATCTTGACACCTGTGGACTTGATTTATATATCAAAATGACGCTTTGGATGTCTAGTTTCAAATGCCACTGGTTTCACGTCAATCCGATTCCTGGTTTGAGAGATATCATCGAATTACCAGAGGTCGCCGTGCTGAACGTGAGACAGTGTGGAGCTGAAGTGCTGATAATGGTTGCATACTCGAGTATTCACTTGCATACTCGAGTTTTCCTTGTCCGAGATGCCGAGGTGCTGAAGACACTACAAACTCGAGTTTTGAGTCTCAAACTCGAGTTTTGTGTTCCAAACTCGAGTTTTCTCATCCCGAAGTTGATTTTTGCTAACTTTAACTTCAAATTGACCCATTCCAACTTCCATATGACCTTAGAGACTTCTAGCATCAATCTTAGAACTTGAATAATGATATCTTCACTTCATTCAACAAGTTCTTCTTTCTTTCTTCTTCTCTTGATCATTCTCCATAACTCTAACTCTTTCTTTCTTCTCTTCTCTTGATCATTCTTTATCATTTGACTTCACATATTCTTTCTCTAATTCAATACTTCTTTATTGATTTTCTTGTTGATCGTTCTCTCATTCAACTTGGACTTATCATTCTCTCGCAAGTCCTACCTTCTTCAATATTTCCTCTTTCTCTTGACTATTCCTAAAATCCTTTGATAACTTCTTGCTTCCTTGACATTCTGATATTCCCATTATATTGCAAGCAAGAACTTCTTTCTTACTTTCTTGATCAATCTCTATAATTCATCTTAGATTAATCTACATTAAATACAGTAGTTAGTCAATGTAGGAGATAACTATATTACTCAATCTTTTTGCTTTTAATAATGACATCTATATAAGACATCATCAAAACTAATCATAACTAACAATAGCTTATGATAAATTTTGGTAATCAATAAGATACTTTAAATCACTTCTTTTTATTAAATTTCCTTCATGAAATTTATTATACATAATTTTATCTTTCAATGATACAACTTTTATGCTGATTAGAGAATATTTTAAGGTTAGGATTTTGGGCAAAACATTGTTTCGAGTTTAAGTTGGTTTTTGTTTTAAAAAAATGAGGAAAAATCTTTGTTTCAGATTAAAAGAACAGCAGCACAGAACTGTATAAGAGAAAGGGTTATGAAAAAGTTTAGGGTTAATACAACATTGATCCTTTAAGTTTACCTTTATTTTAATTTAGATCCCTCAAGTTTCGTCATGCTTAAGACATTTGTCCCTATATTTTAATAAAAATTAAGACCATTTTACTTCTCATGGGACCAAATCCAAAAAAAAAAAAAAAAAAAAGAGAGAGAAAAAATTTTGGCAAATAAATAATACAATACAAAACCATTTTTTTTTTTTAATTTTGGAAAGATCACATTTTTTATAAAACAAAACAAGTGACTGCTATTGGCGGTGGATACCGGACCTTAAAAAACAAGTTTTGTTATGAATATAATATTTGTGGAACTTTATATCCCCATTTATTTCCTATTCTCCATAGTTCCCTATTCTCACCTATTATTTCCTATAATTATGCAATTATATTAATTGTATACCAGAGAGTTGTGTTTATAAATGAAGAATTTCTTTCTTTCTTTTTTCTTTCTACTCTTCTTACCTTTTCCATATTTTATAGTGAGACTTTCCTTTTCAAGATTTTCAAAACCGCAACAGTATTAAAGGAAACTATGTTTTAATGAGTTCACCATGACAAGATTCGGTTTCTTCTCATGTACATGTAATTGTGTAAGAAATGGACATTATCATGAAAGGAAAAATTATTCTAAAATACATTGGGTTGTCTCTAAGATAAGACTTAAATTACAATCAAGCCCATTGATAAACCCTAATTTTATATATTTTATCCCAACTTATTCATTTATTTTGGGGACTATTTTAGGCTAATTTGGATTTATTAGATAATATTTGGTTGTTATCCAATTTTAGGAAATAATATAAATCAAAATTAATTATGAGATTATTGGGCTTAAGTTATCAATATTCTGATTGATATCTTGTGATTAAATAATATTTCTAAATATATGATAGATCAAGATTTCATTTCTTGCAGGATAAGAAAAAGCATATTGGAAAATCCTAAGATGAGAATTGACTAAAATTAAATCAAATAACAATTCACAAGCACTCTAAAAATGGATGGGAATTGTGTTTGGTAAATCCGATTTTTTTTTTTTTTTTTTTTAGCCTCCGGGATGAACCGGTTTATTTTTTGTCTTTGGGGAGTAAAAAAGAGAAGCTAAAAATTTCTGCTTCTCTCTTCCAGGGCATAAAATGATAATTTATTTTTCTAAAAAAAAAAAGACTCATTCCTCTTCGAAGCGAAATTTACCCTTGTTTACCATCACCACCACCACCACCCCACCACCACCACCGCCACCGCTACCACCCCACCACCACCACCACCGCCGCCACCACCACCACACCACCTCCACCGCCACCACCACCACACCACCTCCACCGCCACCGCCACCTCCACCAACGCCGCGCCGCGCGCCACCGCCACCACCCCAACACCGCAGCCCGCCGCCACCACCACCGCCACCATCGCCATTCTTGCCGCCCACATAAATAATTTTTTGAATATAAAAATTATTTAGGAAATTTAAAGTTAAGTTTATTTGTAAAGTATAATAATTATATTAATTATTAAGGAAAAGGACAAAATGGTAAAAATAACTCATTAATCCTCCATCTTCCTCCCTTACTATTTTTTTAACTCCCAAATAAGGGGAGGAAAAATGTGTTACCAAACATAATTCGATTCTCGGAGTAAAAATAAAATAGGTTAACAAATGTAATTCGATTCTCGAACTCTTCCAAAGCACGAATCGAAAAAAAGCTGTTTCATCTCGAAAGCTTGATCTTTGGCAACAAAGAATGGTTGCCATGCACACTCTAAAACGCTAGAAAGCATACTTGAATTGGTCAAGGGCATTTCGGGAAATACAGAAAATCTTAGCTTGCTCCCTGCTGCAACGCCAACTTTCTTGTGCGTGCTTTGTGTATCAGAGCAAGGGAGAGTCTTAGTTTTCTCTTCAAGTTTCACACCCAAAACTCTCTCCCTTGAAACCCCATTCCCTGGTGCCCTCCTTAATAACTAAGTCCTCCTTTACTGTTGTGGATGATGATTTAGAAACTGAAACATTCTTTCTTTTCTCTTGGCCAGCAGGAAGAGTTCCAGTCAAGTAGCTGTTGAGGACCGAGACGACAAGGACCTGGATTCTTTGCTTTCTCCATCTCCTAAAGATCCCACCCTTCATTTTCATCTACAATACCTACAACATATGTGGGGTTAGACGTAGAGTAATAGAGCTCTGTAAATCATCTTCTCAAAAGCGGTCGTATCTCCTTCCTCCTCCACCGTTCTTCTTTTTTCTTAGCCAACTGTCTGGTTAGTGATTTGAGTTCTTGATGAAGTTCTAGGCGTCATTAAATCCATCATATTTAGGTGTCAAATTTGGCCCTATTTGTGTTTGTTTCAGCCTAGGATTTAATGCCCCCACTCTATTCGGATTTGATGTTTTTTCTTCTAGAAGTAATTATGTTTTAAGCTACAAAATGAAATGACCTTTCCTTAAATTATCAAGAAAATATAAGTATCAAAATTTAAGGCTATAGTAAATTAAGCTTTTTGGATGGAATAAATTTGGATTATCAGGAGTCTTTGCGTTGTTAGTTTCACGAAAATCAGTGCTTTGAGTTAAAAAGCAAAGTGGTATTTATGTTTGTAAGTTATTGATCCAAGTTTTAGTTAGATTTTTATTTTCATACCCATAACATAGAGGACAACACAAAAATATAGAATCAATGTGCATACTCCGGAAGAGAAATAATCTCATGTACTGTATTTGTGAGTATCATCTTTTTTATTGTCTCTGGGTATTTCTATGATTGAAAATATATGCATTTATTTTATAAATAAAGTGTCGTGGATTGATATTTATAATCATTTTTTTCTACTAATTTATGATGACCAGGCTATCAAGAATTTCTCTATTCTTTCTTCACAAATTCCATTTACAAAATGCCGTAGATATCCAACAGTTGAACCCAAAAAAAAAATGAAGAAGATATTTTAGGTTTTATTGCAGTACTATTATTTTAATATTACTTGTTTCTGTCGGAGAGTATTAATTTACTATTGTGAAGTTAGCATACTAGTATTTAGTGACCTTTTAGCTTTGCAAATTTGAACCCTTTTTTAACACAGTTTTTATGCTCATTCTGTGATTGACATCTTTAAGGCATTAGCATGTTTCTTCCTTTGTCTGGAGGCATTTTTTCAGATGTTCTCATTTGTGTGATGCCAGGATCGTTCTAATTTACTGAAGCACACAGTTGTCTGATGCACTCATCTATCATATTGTTGACATGTTTTCAGGCCTTTGATCCTAACTTCTATGTTTATTATTTCATATCATGTAAACCCAAAAAAGTTTTATTTGATAGTTGTTTGATCACCTTGAAATCTTCTCTCCGCGGAAGAATAAGAAAAGATATATTATTCTTATTACGATTGTACTTATTATTAACGTGAAACAAACAAACCATGGACACACACATGCACGGGTAACTCTTTGTTGTATTTCCACCTCGCTGCAAACATTGTCATTTCCCCCTCTTTTAAGTCATTTTAATTTCCAACATGTGAGAAAAAGGAAGAGAACAAGTGATTGATGCATTTTCTTTTTCCTTTTTAGATCGGTTTGATGGTAGAAGTTTTGTGAAACATTTTGTTACATCTCGTATCCCGAAACAGCTCAAAAAAGATGCAAGCCACACCTAACCCTTGTTTTTGTTTTCTCATTTGTTTGGGGAGCTTGCTAATAGTTTTTTTTTTTTTTTTTTTTTTGTGAAATAATTTCACATTTGTTATCATGAAAGGCCTATATGTTTCTGAAATAGTGCATCATTTTATGTTTGAATTGCATCTATGTTCCCCTCTCGCCTTTTCGGGTGGGTGGAATAGAATTCGTGCGGGCATCTGTTTACTGTTTGTGAAGTGCACAGTATTATTACTTTTCAACTGATGTCGGTAAACATGTTAACTTTGCTGATACTTCTAAATACACGCCTCATCTATTAGAAAGCTTGTAATTAAGTTAGTTATTTGGGATTTATGGATTATTGGTTCTCTTAAGTTAGTTATTTGGGATTTATATTTGCATATTAGGTCGCATTGTGATGTGCAACCACCACCCTTTTTGCTGGTTTTAGAGGTCAATGGCATGAATTTGCATCATCTTATATAGAAATAATAGTGAGTTTGAAGCATTTTGTTTAAATTCCTTCCTGATCATTTTCTCCTTTGATGACCAACCATGTATATTTACACTAAAAAATTATTATCTCCCAAAATTATAGACATTATGCCACACTTATGATATTAATTACAGGATCTTTTGTATGAATTGATTGATGTCACAGATATTTGGAGCAAGTGTGGGAACTAAATTAAAGAACTGGATAGTATGATTACTTATTGAGCTATTTACTGCTACATTTTAATTGTCATGCTTGTTGTTATCTTTAGAAAAAAAAAAAAAGAAGAGTTATAGTGTATGGTTGTTTGTGCTGTATTTCTATGACATATAACATTATAAAGTCATATTCTCAGATAATACTTCTATCATCAAATTGTAGTCTCTATAAGAACATTGACTTGGGATGGTGCTTAGAATAGTGGCTCGCTTGTTACTTGCGGCATGTGTGTTGTCCCTACTGGTTGTAATGCTTGTCTCAAATAGGCCTGAATAAAAACATTCTGCTAATTGCTAATCTTAAATGATTTTCTTGACTCCAGATAGCCATTGCTCTTTCGGTGGACCATTGCCTACTTAATTCATGGCAGATCCAACAACAAGCCAAGCTACTGCGAAACAAAGAGAAATAAAAGAAGGTCTTTTGCGACTATGTTGTGACACATCTAGGACTCGCTTCAAAGAAGGAAAATTTTTAGGTAAGGATTATTCTAATGCTTTTTGATAAACAATCCCTATATTTCTAAGGTTTAATTACATTTCTTTCTCATGTTATAGATGCTATATATTTTGAAAAACAAGCACTCCTACATTGTCACGAACTTGGTAACGAGAAGGAAGCTCAAAAACCGGCAGGAAACTTTTTTTGTACTATATTTCCCCCATGAGTAAACATATTCTTCAACAAGTAGGAGATTTTGAAGGTAAGATTCAATGCTAATAATGGTTCTAGCAGGCTTTTTTCCCCAATGTATTAATTATGTCTTTTTATTTCATGGTGCAGAGGCTTTAGAAAATGCAAAATTGTCCCTTAAGTACTCTAAAGAAGTAGAAGATGAGAAATTTAGAAGGCCAGCATGTGAATCGCCAGCTCTAGTCTTTCTTGAACTACAAGACTTTGGAGGTACGCATTTACAAATGTTGACTTAAATGTTTTATTTTTTTATGAATGTTTTGAAATTAAGATTCTGACACTGATAGTTGTTTCTTTCTCATGTTACAGAAGCTTTAATTAATGGAGAAGAATGGCTGAGTTATTTTAAAGAAAATGATGACACTGAGGAGAAACATGACGCACGAGTGGACAATGACCTCGGCTATTACAAGCGGAGACTCTTAATTCCCTAAATAATAAACAATTTAAAGGTGAGAATTCTAATGTTAATTGTTGTTTTAGCGAGACACTTATTTATTGATAATGTATTTATTTTTCATGTTACGAGGCTTGGATGATGGGAGCGGGCCCTTGTGTATTATAAGGATGATAAGAGTCTTACAATAAAAATACGCTGGCTAGTAGTTCGAGCGTATTTCTTACAAGAAGACTTTAAAAGTATACATAGTTATAATCAATTTATTTAGTTTTCACACATCATATATAACTATTTAAATGAATTTTTGTCTTAATTGGTGCAGATGCTTTGGAACAATTTGACAGCAAACCGGATATGTTATCACTGAAGCTTGATTGGAAGATTACATAAAAGTTCCCACACATTTTCATATTTAATTTTACTGTTTGCATTTATTGATTTATAACCCTCATTTGATTTTGTTGCAGGAAGATTCACCAGAAAATGCGTAGATACGATAAAGCCATCTCCTATTTTGAAAAAGCCAAAAAGGATGCCAACAGTAAATTGAAGAAGAAGGTCAATAAATGGATACAGGAGGTTAATAAATTGATACGGGAGGCTAATAAATTGACACGGAGGCTAATGAATCGATGAAGGATGGTAAAATGAAAATATTTTTTTGTTGTTGTCAATTTTCAATATTCAATTATTCAATGTGGTAACAAACTTATTTTGCATATATTCCCCAATGCTAAAAGATATTGGAGAAATAGATATTGAGAAGCATGGGAATAAAAAGGAAATTGAAGAAGAACAAACCTTTGGCCATACAGGTGAGGTTGCATGTTTCATTGGTTTGAAATTTAAGTAACAACCATGAAAATACATTAGTTTAGTAATTGTTGCTATATTTTATTGTTATAGAGGAAAATATCGAAAAAGAAGCTTCTGGTGATGAAGGTGAACCTCATATGGAGGACATAACAAAGGAGCAATGTGGAGTTCTAGATGAAAAGAGAACTCCGTTTTTTGAGGTAAGAATGAAATTTTAGTGGTTACACTCAAATAAATTTGAGCTCTTCAGTTCTTTACCAAGTTAGAAATATAATAAATAAAATTAATACGTTGGTAGAATTTTTTTTGTTTTTTGATTTTAGTTACTAAGCATGAATGTTTTATAATTTTGATTCCTGGTGCCTTGCTTCGGAGACAAATCAAATAGCATAAGATCAATGCGAAAAAATGAAGCGAGAGATCACAAATACCTCCCGCCATTGATTTGTCTCCGGAAGCAAGCGGACGAACTCCGAGTCTCCAAACGAGAACGAATCCAAGCCGGCAAGCGAGAACGAACTCGAGTCTTTGTCCTTGATCCTTCTCTGCGAATCTACGAGATGGTGTGCTTTCCTCAAGGTCAGAGCAGGTTCAGGGGACCAGACAGAATTACACCGTGCGTCTCCCCTCTGGCCATCACAGAGCTAAAAAAGGAAATGCATTCAATACGCACTTATTGCGTATTAATTGGGCCGTTACAGTATTAATGGACGGTTACAAAACCAGCAATAATTTGGGCCATAAATAGAAATAACGGAATATTGATTACTAAATTAAATATTCCAACCTTCTCCCACTTGGCCCACATACTTCAGTATATACCTTTGAAAAACAAAATGCATGGATCATAGCGATAGGTCCTCTTAAAGTGAGTAATATCTTCCATGTATCACGATGCATCGTGTTTCCCAAGCCCAAGTAACTTAATGAATAAACCCTACATTTATTCTTGGTCCAAATTCAATGATGTTCCTTAAATTAAACAAATAAATGTGTACACAAACTGAAATGAGAAAAACATCACAAATGGGGTTCCATAAAATAACAACGTTCTTACAACGAAAGAAAATCATTCAAAATGAAATTCAAAGAAAGGCACTAATTCCCATTCTTTCCACATGATCCATAAACTTCATCGGAGGCATGCCTTTAGTTAAAGGATCGGCAATCATCAATTCGGTCTTGATGTGTTCGATGACCACTTTGTTTCATTCTTAACACGTTCTCTTATGGCTAGATACTTGATGTCGATATGTTTGCTTCGACTACCACTTTTGTTGTTCTTAGCCATAAAGACAGCAGTAGAATTGTCACAATATATCTTTAATGGCCTAGAAATTGAATCCATAATTCTAAGCCTAGAAATGAAACCCTTCATCCATACACCATGTGAGGTAGCCTCAAAACATGACACGAACTCACCTTCCATCGTAGAAGTAGCAATCAAAGACTTCTTGCTACTCCATGACACAGCTCACCGGCTAGCATAAAAATGTATCCAGTGGATTTCCTTGAGTCAATGCGGCCAGATAGTCGAGTCGAATAACCGATCACTTCTAGATTGTCGATCCGTTTGTACTTAAGCATGTAATCCTTAGTCCCTTGAAGGTATCTCAACACCTTCTTCACGGCTTTCCAATGGTCCATACCTGGATTAGTCGATATCTCCCTAACATTCCAACACAAATGCAATATCGTGTGCAGTGCGGACTGAGCATACATAAGGCTTCCTACAGCTGAAGCATAAGGGATGTTTTTCATTTGTGTTCTCTTAAAATCATTCTTTGGACACTGATTCAGATTGAACGTGTCACCTTTCACAATGGGAGCTGCGCTTTGTGAACAATGTCTCATCTGAAATCTTTCTAAAACTTTGTTGATATAGGTCTCTTGAGACAAACCTAGAACACCTCTACGTCTGTCTCTTTGTATCTTAATGCCAATGACATAAGATGCATCTCCCATATCCTTCATATCAAAGCTTTTAGAGAGGAATTGTTTTACTTCATACAATAAGCCATTGTCATTGGTTGCAAGCAAAATATCATCCACATATAGAATTAGAAAACAAATCTTACTCCCACTGACCTTTTGGTATATACATTCATCCATAACGTTCTCCACAAAACCAAAAGAAGAGATAACGTCATGAAATTTTAAATACCATTGCCGAGAAGCTTGTTTCAATCCATATATGGATTTTCTGAGCTTGCATACCAAATGCTCACCATCACTAGAGAAAAATCCTTCAGGTTGTTTCATGTAAACCTCTTCCTCTAGTTCTCCATTGAGAAAAGCCGTTTTCATATCCATTTGTTGCAACTCCAAATCAAAATGTGCAACTAATGCTAGAATGATGCGAAGAGAATCTTTCTTAGATACGGAGAAAATGTCTCCTTGTAATCGATTCCTTCTCTCTCGAGTGAATCCTTTGGCTATGAGTCTTGCTTTATGTCTATCAAGGTTGCCTAATGAATCTCTCTTTGTTTTGAAGACTCATTTACATCCAATAGCCTTCGCACCATCAGGCAACTCAACAAGATCTCAGACTCTATTGGATGCCATAGAATTCATCTCATCCTTCATAATATCATGCCATGATTTCGATTCTCTACGTTCATGGCTTGTGAAAACGTTCCCGGGATCATTTTCAGCTCCTATATTATAGTCAGATTCTTGCAAATACACAATGTATTCACTAGGTATCGCTGATCTTCTTGGTCTAGTAGATCTCCTCAATGTTGTTTCATTATCTTCTTGAGGAACTTGTTGTTCAACTGGTTGTTCAACAATTTCTTGTTGTTCCTCATCAACAACTTGATCTACTGGATCATTATCAGCCGGTTGTGGATCTTGTATGATTGGTTGTACAACACTCGGTTGAGCTGAAGGAGTATTTGTTAACAACCAATCTAAGACCTGAAGTAGAAGGTTGGCTATCTAAATGATCTTCTTCAGAAACTAGGTTTTTGAATCGATCGCTCCCACTAATCAAGTCATTCTCAAAAAATTTGGCATTCCTTGATTCCACAAACCTAGTGGTATAAGATGGACAAGAAACCTGCCCCTTTAGACCTTTCGGCATATCCAACGAAATATCCGCTAATGGTCCTTGGGTCCAGCTTTTCTTTCTTGTGGGTTATAAATTCTGACTTCAGACGGGCATCCCCAAACACGTACATGTCGGAAACTCGGTTTCCAACCCTTGAATAACTTAAATGGCGTCTTTCAGACAGCCTTGGTTGGAACCCAGTTTAATATGTACATTGCCGTCTTAAGTGCATCAATCCACAAGGACTTAGGTAGCTTAGAGCTACTAAGCATACTTCTCACCATGTCCAATAATGTTCGGTTTCTTCTTTCTGCTACACCATTCTGGTCTGGAGAACCAGGCATGGTGTATTGGGCAACAATCCCATGTTCTTGAAGAAACTTCCCAAATGGACCAGGTGCTTGTCCATCTTCAGTGTATCGACCATAATATTCACCACCTCTATCTGATCTCACGATCTTGATTTGTTTGCCATATTGTTTCTCTACCTCATATTTGAATACCTTAAAGGCATCCAATGCTTCGTGCTTGTTATGAAGCATGTAGAGATACATGTATCGTGAGTAATCATCAATAAAGGAAATGAAGTATTTCGACCATACGCGTCCATTTCGGGACTACAAATGTCTACGTATGTATGATTTCTAACAATTCAGTACTCTCTTAGCACCTTTCTTTGACTTGTTAGTCCGCTTTCCCTTTATGCGGTCTACACAAGTCTCAAAATTAGTAAAGTCCAGTACTAAGTACCCCTTCCTTCACCAATCTTTCAATTCTCCGAATGGAGATATGTCTCAATCTCCTGCCACAACATAGAGGAATCCTCATTCATAACACTACGTTTCGAACCAACGAAACATGCATGGCATCATAAGTAGTATCATGTTGTAAGTAAATAAGAAAAAGATCGTTAGACAATGTACCATTCCCAACTTTATTGGATTTATAAAACAGATCCAAAGATGTCTCATAAAACATAAAGGAATAATCCAAAAGTACAAGTCTTGAAAGAAATTAAGTTCCTAGTGAAACTTGGAACATAAAAAGTCTTTTCCAAATTTAAAACATAGCCACTACTTAGAACTAAACGCAAGTCCCCACGGCCTCCACATGCGAACGAATCCTTCCACCCGAGTAGATGAATTGTTCACTTCCCAATGGCTTCCTTAGGTTTTGCACCTCTGCAAGGTATTCGAAACATGGATTGTAGAACCAGAGTCAACCCACCAAGTGCCATTAATGTCTTCAACCATATTAGATTCGTAACAGAAAAGTGAGACTGACATACCTTTCTTCTCAAGCCATTGTTGGAATTTAGAGCAGCCCTTCTTCATGTGTTCCTTCTTTTTACAGAAGAAACACTTGGATTCCTTCTTAATTCCACCTTGGGGTGGTGTTTTTTCTTTCCCCTTCTTTTTGGCTTGAGTATGACCCTTTTTCTCAGTAGTCATAAATGAACTCTCTCACATTTCCATTTTCAGTCTTCCCTCCTCCTGAACACACATGGTCAAAAGTTCATTAATTGACCATTTATCCTTATGTGTGTTATAGGATATCTTAAAGGGTCCATATGGTCATGGAAGAGTGTTCGAATGTAGTGCAAAAGAAAAGAGTCGACATGTCAACCTCAAGTTGCTTTAGTTGAGCTGCAATGTCCCTCATTTGCATGATGTGCTCACGCACACCTTTCACTTTGTAGTAAGTCTTAGGGATGAAAACTTCATAATTAGGGTCTTTGGCTAGTGCCTTTCCCGAAGTCTGAAATTGATCATCGATCGCCTTCGAAAGTGGCCTAATTTTATCATGCAGTGTTCGACAAAACCACGAATACCAAATAGAGATATAAGTCTTTATGAACATTACTTGAAAGGCGATTAGATCGCTCCCATTTTTCATAAAGATCAACCCGATCTGGAGAGTTGTAGTAATGGAGGGTGGTTCGTCTTTCCTAATAGCATAATCAATATTTATCCACCCCAATTGAAGAAGAACTCTTTCTCTCCATACCTTATAGTTATCACCCCTCAGTTCGGGAATATTATTTTTCATATAAGAGAAAATCGCAGGTTGTTTTACTGCATAATTAAGAAATACATGCTTAAAAAATCAAGAATTGAGACTAATAAACTAAATCATGTTTTACCCATGTAAATCATGCTAAAATTCATAAATCTACCGACATACAACTTGCCTATGGGCTAAAGTTCTAATTCAATTAGATTTATACATAATCGTATGATAAAACTATCAAATTATTTCCTTATTCTTAATACCCGGGTAAGTTAAGAATATAATTTGATATTTTATCCTAATTAATCATACAAAAACATATAATAAAAATTTCTGTGGGATAAAATTTTATTATATTTCATATGATCTATTACAACTAATGTTACTATGTGATCATGCAACTCTATTTACATTTTCAATTAATTAAAGATCTTGTGGCTACTCTCTAATTAATTAAAACATAAGGATCACTTAACATTACTATATAATATTGCAAGAAACTATAAGCAATATTAAAATAAAATTGGATAATTCATGTTTTGCATGTTATTCATCACAACATTGCATGTATAAATAAATAAAAATTAACCATGCAAATAACGAATATGTAATTTATAATCACATGAAATCCCAATTTTAAACAAAATCAGATTTATATTTAAATCCAAAAAGCTCATAATATTTAAATAAAAATCTTTTAAAATAACACAAATGTCATCTCAGCTGGATGGTCCAGAAGGCCCAATTAAGTCTCTAGACCGAAAGAATGTGGGTTCGAATCCCATTTTCTGCACTTTAAAATATTTTTATTTTCACTGGGAAAAAACAAACATTCAAATAAATTAATGTTCAAAAATAAAACACAAGGGGCGCGTAGCATACCGGGTCAACGTCGTCCTTAAGGCGCCCACATGTCCAACCGGTCTCGTGTTCGAATCCATTCGGACCACTTTTTTAAAAAAAATTGGTTTTCACTGGAAAACAATTTAAATTAAATAAGCGCTCATAATACATCGCATGGGAGCCCGTGGCTCGGTGACAAAGCGCCGGACCCTTAAGGCGCCACGCGCCTTTAGGTCCGGGTTCGAATCGCTTGAGACCATTCTAGAGTTTCTAAAAATTTTGCTTATCCAATAAAAGATTGTTGATATATACTAAATGATAAACATTGAACACAAGGAGCACACGGACACAGTGGTAAAATGCTAGCATTTAGGATACTTCCCATGCTCATACAGTCTCGGTTCGAAACTCCATTTTAGCATTATGTAAAATTTTCCAAACTGAATAAATAAATCATGTATATTTATTAATAGCTCATACTTAATCACATATGAGCACATGGCCCATCTGGCACAAGGCCAGCCTTTAAGGTGCTTAAGTGCTTGCTGGTCCCCTGTTTGAAACCTCTAGAGACCATTCTGTATTTTTTTTAATCAGAAATCAAAAACACTGTAGATAATCTTCCTTACCCGGTTCAGGACCCGAAAATTCCCAGAAATTTCAGGCGCACAGAATGATCAGAAAAAAATTTAGAATTTGTGATTATCAGGGGCATTTTGCAAGACCACATCACTCATCTCTTTATTTGGCTTAGAATAAAACTTTAGAATTTCAAGGAATAAACCTTGTTGATTTGAACTTGTAGATTCATCATGTCCCCGAAAAGGCTGACCGTTGCGTAGTAGGAGTCTAACGTAATCTAAAGAAGTTTTCAGGGAGACGATAATCAATTTTTTGTTGGTCGAAATATTTGACAAGGCAACATCAATATGTTGCTTTTGCTTCATCAAATCTTGACCACTTGATAACATCTATTGTAAGCACTCCTATGATCTCCAACATGAACTTTGATTCTATCCTTCTTATGCCAATTTTTGAACCCCACACCAACAAATGCTTCCTGAGTTGAACCAAATTCTTCATACCACTTAGGATTGAATCTACGCAGTTTTCCATACTTGTTCCGTTTGAGGGAATGGTTTAAGAATTGGTTGAGTTGGCCCTTGAGCAAATAAGCTCTCCGAATATTCTCTCTTTTTATAGGATTTGATGTCATTGAAAAAATTGAAGGTCTTTTTCCCGGATCCGCTTTAAGATTTTCTATATTAACTTTTGCTTGAGGTGGTGATTGAAAACTTTGAGATTGAGATGCTTGTGGTGGTTGGGAGGATTCTTGGACAGTTGGAATTGAAATACTGTTTGAAAGTTGCTCATTTTGAGATTCGGGTTCTGTATTTGTGGGTTTTAGGCGTTTGAAATAAGATTGTATCGTTGACATTTTCTGGAAGAAAAAAGTTTGACAAGATTAGGGAACATGTTGCAACCTATAAGCTAACTCATCTCAATGCTTCATCTATCAAAACCTATAAGCTAATTCTTATAGTACTAGTTAATCCACAAAACTAACATTTAAATGCTACATTCCACCTACCTCACAACAAAATTTAAAAACATGACATCAAAGATGTCTGAAATTGAAAAATGGCAATTGTGATGTGAGGAAAAACTAGCATAAACTTCAACATAAGCTCGCAAATCTCAAAAGGGGGCAACAAACTACCAATAAGTAATTCAATGGATATTTACACTCAAGAATATCTCGTTAACACAAAATATTCTCCTAATTCCAAAGTCGATAACTAGTAAAATGGAACAAAGGACATTTAAAAAAATCAAGACTTTTGGGAAAGAATACCTTGTCCGACCAGCTGCTGAAAAACGCTCTTGATAATTTACAGAAAGAGGGAAAAAATCGGATGGCTCACTAGGATCATCATCGATACAAACAGATGTATAAACAATCTGCAAAAAGAAAGAGAATGCATGAATTTTTCAAACACACAAGATTTCAATTTATCATGAAAAATATACTGTTTTCCTCAAATAATCAAGTATCACGTCTAGACATCAAAGAAGCAGGAAGTGCACTTAAGACACATCATAGATCAATGTTGAATTTGGAGAAGTGTAACAAAGAAGATCATCGTAGAAATTCTTTTGCAAATCCCTATTTCATTATGAAGAAAAAGATAGCAATCCACCCAACCATCAATCATGGCCACAAACTAACATGCTAGCATTATATCTCTCAAAATCATCAATTAAGACTACAAAAGCCAATAGGTTCGCTATCCTCGGGAAATAGGGCCATAAAGACTGAAAACAAAAGATATAGCCCTGCGGAGACAATCCAATTTGGAAGCCATGCCCGTGCCTCAAATTTTAGAGTAAAGACCAGCCAATAGATAGGAAGTCTTCCCCGCCGTCGAAGTTTATAAAACTAGCAACTTTCAAAAACTATCCTACTTGCCCAAAAACAAAAAACAACACACCCACACACACACTCTAAATGATTATAGACAAATAAAAAATGGTAGTAAGTCACCATTCGTTTAAAACATCATGTCTGCCTCCACAAGAAGAGACTATGGGGAAAAAATGCATCAGCTTCCTAACAAGCAATTATCATTTATAAATTCTAAAACAACTCGCATTCGTAGAAAATAGGCGGAGGCAAAATCAACTCGATAGGAGTAACCATTTACAGGTAAGACAGGGCACAACCAACTCAGATTTAGAGAAAATAGGCAGAGTCAAAATCTAACTAACTAGATTGATGCGAGAGTGAAATATGTTCCCGGGAGTCAACGATGAAACAAGCTTCAGCGATAATCGACGGTCTTAAGAAGCAATAATCTTGGATGGCGAAATAGACTTCAGTGACAATCCAATTATCCAAGTATGTCCGTCGAAAATTATGTTGAACACGAGAGAGAAAATTATCATCAAAATCAGCTCAATCCTTTGCCGTTTTACGTCGATAGCTTCTAGATTCGAAAAAAAAAAAACAACAAGTCAATCTTCAATACCTGCCGCCTGCCGGAGAACAACCACTCCTCGCCGATCAAGTGTGGAGACGGAACGATTTGGGGTCTCGGCTGCTCGATTTCACGATGGATGCCGGATGTGAAGACGAAGCCCTAGGGTTCAAAGTTCGAACCTTCTTTAATACCCGCCCCGCTAGAAACAACCACTCCTCGCCGATCAAGTGTGGAGACAGAACGATTTGGGGTCTCGCCGTCTCATTTGCTCGATTTCACGATGGATGCCGGATGTGAGGAGTGAGGAATGCGAAGGGAGAATATGAAATTGGGGGAAAAAACAAGGAGAGGTGAGGCTATCAGTTCGAACCCGCGACGTGTGTATATGTTGGGATTGTAATTACCAACTACTCCAACCAACCAAATTGTAGTAGAAGTCCTTTACTATATATATATTTTAAAAAAAATTTATGTCTGCACTTGGCCCCATAGGCACCAGTGTGGGTCCGCGCCTGATCATGCGAGCCGGGTGTTGTTTGGGAGTGTAACAATAGTTACTAAGGGTCCTTTTAGTAATTTGTGTGTTGTAATTAGTTTACTAAAAACTATTCTTTTTATATATATATGTGTACGGTATAGTCATTAAATGTGTAATCAGATTATTTGTTCATTATAATAAAGATAGATTTTCTCTCAAGTCATCAATGTGCACAGGTCTCTATCCTATTTCTTAACATAGTATCAGAGTCAGGTTATCCTAGAAAAATCATCAACAATAATGATTAAAACGTAAGAATATCCTTGATGTGTTGGAGCCCTATATGGACCCCATACAGATTAAGCTCGGAAGTTATTGCCTAGTACATTAATTAGACTTCTCAGGTTTGCTCCTAAGGTTATGCAATTCTGATGAGTATAGATAAGATAATATTAATGTTATATGAAATCTCGATTGAATAGTATAATTTACACTACAAACATGATCTTATATAAATTAGACATGTCTATATTTAAGGAAAGTTATCCCCGATTTAAGGCTTCCGTAATAGATGTATTTAGTTCTCATATGTATAATTTATCAAGGGAAATGGTCATCTTTTTACTAAAATTTTTGGAATTGATTATAAAACATGTTTACATCTTTAATAAAATCACATCAACTTTATTTATCTTTAAATATTCATTTAAATAAAATTTTAAAACCTAGATAAACAAAAGGCAAATCTTCCTGTTATGGACCTATACAAGGCCCACTTAATATATGGCTCAATAAAGGGCAATCCGTATTAGAATCCGCTTATAATGAAGGGAGATCCTAATCAAGGCTATAATCAAGGAATATCCTAATCAGGGATGACAATCTGCAGGTGTGGTAGCATAATGCTTGGGCTATAAGGCGCATAGAGCCCATAAGTCTAAACCCGAAGGTAATCTCTATAAATAAGATGTAAACCTAAAAGGTATGTACATTCATTCTATCCTCATTTACTATTCAGCCGTCACTGTGCACACACACCATTCCCTTTTGGCTAACGCCTATACGTGCACAGTAATCTATTATTCTCTTTGGCATCTGCCTGATAGATATCTTGGAGAGTCACCTGATCCAATATCAAAACACTAGTCCTTTGGGCTAGACATATATTGTTCTTATATAGAACATTGGCGCCAACCATGGGGAATCAGTAAATTTCAATTCCTGTGACCAAAGATGGTTGCAACCAGAAGCAATAGTTAGATGCCACAACCTGAGGAACGAATGGTCCAGCATCAGCCGCAACTAGAGGATACGATCGTTCCAGAATATAACCAAGGGCAAGTTGATGATGCATCTGACACGGCGTCCTCCCCAGCATTCACATTAACCCCTTAGAATGCAATTGCCCAACAAGTCCATCAACAATGTAGGCCACCTTAAATGCTGTATTGGGTCGAATGGAGGAGATGGAGCAGCGTAACCGTCTTCAGAGGCAAGAGGATATCCAAGTAATGCAGGAGGACATGGATCGTCGTAATGCCATCTTACGGGGTTAAGAGATGCAGAGAATGCAGTTGTTGGAGGAGCGCCTCAGACGAATTGAGATACCGATTCCTTTCGGGAACCAGAATGAGAGTAACCCAAACCGAGCTACTGGTTCAGGCGTTGCCCAAGTTGATGTTGAGGGCCCTCGAGTCAATGATGCTGGAAATAGATTGTTGTTGGAGGAGCGCCTCACATGAATTGAGAACCCGATTCCTAACGAGAACCGAGATGAAAGTGGCCCTAGCCGGGTCAATGGCTCGGCCTTCGCTCAAGTTGACACTAAAGGTCCTCGAGTCAATAATGTTGAAAGAAACTTGGTCAATCAAGACCAAGTTTGGATTCCCGAAGTTCGAGGTGCAGATCAGATACTCACGAAGAACAAGCAGGCTGAGGCCAATCGGGATGTTGGAAATCAAAACCGAGATGCGGCATCTCGAACACAAAATGCTCCTGGAAAATATAGGAGGAAGTACAAAATAAAACTAATAATAATACTGAGATTCTTATCCAAAGAAATTCACATATATTGCCATGCCCAAGGATACTACAACGTCCAAATGAGAATTCTAATTAAAATGATCAATAATTAACTTCTATTATAGCTTTATTTCTTTCAAGCACTCTTATTCACAAAACAGGAACAAAATTTGAGCATAGAACATTAGGTCTAAAAATACTTTTGAAAACAATATATTTTATTTTGGTCAAATAAAATAGAATTCAGAATAAGGTAAGAAAAAATTTTCCGCAGTTAGAAGGGAGGTTACCGGACGGGGAGGATGGGGGTGGAGGCCGGATGGGATGCAGAGACCGAACGGGGGTGACGACGAACAAAGGTAGCGGAGACCAGACCAACAAGACGCAGAGATAACACGAATATATTTCACGAGGTCGGATCTGACCTAGTTATTTCCTGACTTGTGACAAAAAAATTTCTATTGTAAGTTCGTCGCAAATTGGCGGAAATTTTCTCACCCAACTAATTTGCGATGGTAAGGCTATATCCATTGCAATTTTTTTGAGACGGATCAAAATATTTGTCGCAACTTGCGACGCATAAGGCATATCTATCGCAAGTTGCGACATAAGCCCTAGCCGTCGCAAGTGTGCTTGGAATTTTCAACGGAATGTATTCCGTCGCCAATTCTACATTTTCTAGTAGTGTATCTTTGGCTATGTCCCGTTTGGGTGTGAAAGATAGGTCATTTGGAAGCCATGAGTGATTAAGAGGCATCTAGTTCTACTGGATAGGCGAGATGAGGCTGCTATATATATCTATCACTAAGGGAGTATTTCTAACTATCTTTGTTATTTGGTTAAGGTGCAACTTTGTCTCGGAACTTTTCGTTGAGTAACAATATTACCTATTTTTTTAGTTTCAATATTGCCTTGAAAGTGTTAAAATGAAGCACTATTGCCCCTTACCGTTAAAAAGGTAATGATCAATGTCAAGTTTTTAATAGTCAACATTTGCTTTGTAACAGTAATGGGCAACATTAAACATAAAAATGTTTTTGGTATAATATTGCTCTTCGGTGAAATTGGAAAATTTTTATGAGTTGGATTTTAAAAAATTGGAAAAGTGGAGTTACAAAATTTTAATAAAAATAAGATGTAAAGGAAAAGGGTGAGAAACATTAATGTAGAACTTTCAACTTGTCTAATTTTTTTTAAAATTGAATTCATGAAAATTTTCCCTCCTCTCACCTCTTCTCCAAATCCCTCATACCAAACACCCCCTTTTTTGACACATGAATGGGCATTGAGTTTGTTTAAAGCATCAAATGTTTGGATGGAAACATTTTTCCTATTTTTTCACAGCCATCCATGAATTCTGTGTGGTTTTGTGAGACAAGGATGGGTGATTGCTTGGAAAAGAAAATTTTGTTCGCTCAAAGGCTCAATATAAATGAAGAGTGTTTCCCAAGCTCATAGTATTTTGCGGGAAGATCTTCGTATCCTATCCAATTATTTTAAGAACTTGTTTGATTATATTAATCCTGTTTTATTTTCTCAGCTGAACAATCCTGTATCATCTGCTATAACTTATTGTTTCTAGTAATGATATTTGATCTTTTCATCAAAAAAGAAAGAAAACCCTACTCTGGTTAATTTTGTTGTTTAAAAAACTTCAAAATGATCACTAAAACTATTTTTGTCATTCCAAACACATATTGGGACAGATGGGTAGGGGGAAAAAAACTGGTCTGAAGTTAGCTTTGAACTTTGAAGATTATCCAACATAGTAAGAAAAAGCGAAAATTGGGACCCTAGATACTATTATTTTTCTTTTGCCAATGATTCTAAATAATATTACAAGTACTTTAGAAACTCAAAGTATATTTTGAAGTCTTTATGGTTAGAAGATATTATATTTTGGTCCTTTAACTTTAAAAGTATGTTTTTAAGCCTTTTAAATTAACATTGTTAATTTCACTGATGGAAAATTATAAGTCATCAAATTTAAAATGTTGACATGTCCACTTTTAATTCTTTAATATAATTACTTTTATATTTTAATTTTAACATTAATCTTTTGAAAAGACATGCCAGCATTTTAAATTAGCGAAGTTGGCATTTTAAATTTGCTGACTAAGCATTTTACGTTAGTAAAGTTAACAACTAGGGTTATCAAACCCGGTCCGGACGTGTTAGCTCGAAAACCAGCGACCAAACCATGAAACTGATCTGGTCAGGCCTCTAACCTATATTTTAGTGCAACTCGAGGTGACCTGACCCAACCCAGGTAACCTGAGTCAACCTAGGCAGGCTGCTAGGTTGACCTAGTGGCCTTTCAAAAAAGTAATCTTTTTTTATGGGGTAAATGTCACCATTCGTCGAAGTTATTGGTGATTTTTGTATTAATGACATTAGTTTAATGATTAAAGCATTGTAGTTAGGATGTTATCATCTATCTATTTTGATAATTTGCTCGGAAGAATATTCATGATTATAATGATATTGGATCGTTGATTAATACTAAATGTCAATATGTCAAAAAAATTGTAAAGAATATTGGATAAATATATGATTATTTTCTTAGAATTCAAAGTATTAAATTGATTTTGTATTGTCTGATACTATTTAAGTTAACTTTTAATTTTTTATTCCTCATTGGTCTTGCCCCGAGTTGACTCCGGACTGACCTACTGACTATTGATCCATTGCCTTGACAGGTGCAAAAGTCGGTCAAGGTTTGATAACCTTATTAACAACATTAATTTAAAATGACTAAAAACATACTTTTTTTAAGTTACAGGCTGAAATGAGACCTCATCTAATTTAAAGAACAAAAATATACTTTACGCTATTTAAATTAAAAAATATTGCTGTCTATATTATCAACTTCTTTAAAAGACAAGCGTTCACTTTAACACTTTTTAAAATAATGGTGTGATATTATTTGCACTACATTTTTATAAATCCATGTAAAATGTAATTACTTTGTAGAAAGGGAAAATGAACTATATTAACATGTAAAATAGTTTGACTCAATATAAATTTTTAATTAACATGAACATATTTGTTGATATTAATATTTGTAAACAAATTGAATATTTTGGGTTAATCAACCCAACAAATGATGATGAATGTAAGGAACCCTTTCAAAGGGAGGATGATATTCTTCCAGCAAGCATTTTCCCTGCGTCCTAACACCAGCTCAGTTTGAAGCAAATGAGGAGGATAGAGGCGCTGGTGGGGAGGATAGATAATTATGTTTTGTGAAAAATGAAAAACGAAAATAGAAAGATAGGTAAGAAGACCTTGAATATTGACAATTGAGTCCCTGGCTTTAAAGTTCTATCAAATAGATCCTTTTTTACCATTTTATATTAGTTGCTCGTGTGAACTAATTTGCTACTTTAGACTTTCTTGTTATTTACAAATTGGCATTGGAGACAAGTGAGAGCTTGCTACATCAATTATGGAAATGTCTGACTGTGAGGTGGAGCATGAGTGAAAATTGGTGGTACTGGAGTGTTTAAGGCCCTGTTTGGATCGAACAAAAGGTAGGAATGAAAATAAAAAGAATGGAATGAAACAAATTTTTTTTGCCTCCATGTGTTTGGTTCGTACTGGAAAAGAAAATGGGTTGATAGAAATTTTTTGTTTAGTTGGATGAAAATAAAGTAGGTGAAGGTGGAATATCACCTAGAGGGGGGTGAATAGGTGATCTCAAAAAAATTCTTTTGATGTATGATGGATAAACGATGAAAGCAGTAATAAGGAAAAGAGAAATGACACAGAGGAATTATACGGTTCGGTCGAACTCTTGACCTACGTCCGCACCCAGACACTGGGATTTTCACTATCTCAAAAATACAATTACACACTCTGCAACTTAGAATGATCCTTTCTCACTAGGACTCACTCCCCCTTACAAGTTGTAATCGTATACCCACACTCAAGATACCACTACCTTGAGATTTGAACAAATGTAAATACAAATGATGAACCTCTCTTATAGAGTAAAATAATGAATACCGAAGCTCGAGGTATTCGAAAATATGATCGACTAGAGATTGATCGCTTTGAGCACTTTTCTTTGTGTATGCTTATTCGATTCGTACCGATGAATTCAGTCCTTCGTGTATTTGTAGTAGTTGGAGAGAAAGAGCCGTTTGTAGGATCTGAATTTGTTTGTTTGAATATGACCGTTGTTTAGCAATTAACCATTCGCGCCAATCTCGCCTTAATTCAATCCGTTGTCTCGGTCGTCTCGTTTTACGGAACTCTTGCTTGCCGATCGTTGCTAAATCATCGAAAATCAATCAACATTATGATTAATGATATCACAATAAATGTTGAATGATGTTTAGAAGTAGTATAAGATCTTTTGGGATTCATTTGAATGTTGTTGATGAGAATTCAAGATCTCGCACACGGTGAAGAAAAACCACGAACCCAACTTGATCTTTGCTTGACTCGAGTTGAAGAACCAAATTTCGACTCGAGTTAATCGATTAATTGGATTCAAAGTAATGTTTTCGGATGCTTTTTAACTCGAGGCTCGAGATCTTTGACTCGAGGCCGAAGCAACTCGAGGCGGAGATGAGTGACTCGAGGTTTTCGGATGTTTGCAAAAGACTTCTTTTGAAACGAGAAACAATGACTTGAGTTACTCTTTGATACAACTCGAGGCAAGAGGACTTAAACTCAAGGTGAAAAAACTCGAGGTGACGGACAAGCGGACTCGAGGTGAAGTATGATGTAAGTGTGAGAGACTCGAGGTAATAGAATAGAGACTCGAGTTAGTGAATCATTAATATCCAAACTGAACAAACGAGAATGGTTTTTGACTCGAGGTGCGAGATCATGACTCGAGGTGAAGGAAAACTCGAGGTACATTATGGCCGACTTGAGGTAAAAACTCGCTCTACATTCTTCAAACTCTCGGGAAGGCCATTTGACTCGAGGTGGAGCTTCTGACTCGAGGTAAAAACCTCTCTCCATTGTTCAATCTTTCTGTCTGCTCTAAAAACTCGAGGTAGACTCTTTAACTCGAGGTAATAAGTACTCTCTAAAGTGAGATATAGAAGAAACCCGAGGCTATGCTTGAATTGACTCCGAAATTCGTGTGTCAACTGTCGAGGGCCATATCTCCTGGTCTGAACTCCTTTTTCGTTGATTCAACTCTTGATAGAAAGCTCTGTGTGTCAGCTTTCCAATGGCACCAATTTTAGCTCAATTGGATTTGTAGTTTGTGAGATACACTCAAAACATTGAAGCTTGGTTCTGACTGTGACGGTGATGTTTGTGTCAACTTGTAAAACTCATATCAATATTATCTTAGCTCATTTGGACTTATATTATATATCAAAATGACGTGTTGGATGTCTAGTTTCGGTTTCGTATCAAACCGATACCTGGTTTGAGAGATATTATCAAATTACCAAAGGTCGCCCGAGCCGAACGTGAACAGTGCAACCGAAGTCTTGGAAATGCACTTTGACTCGAGGCGAAGGAAATCTGACTCGAGTTGGCCCCGACTCGAGGCGAAGTTGGTTGCCTCGAGTTAAGGTGTTCCGTATGCCAAAAACGCTTAAAAATCACCCCGACTCGAGGTAGTGAAGCTTCTAACTCGAGGTTATGACCCCGACTCGAGGTAATGAGTTCCTTGGCTCGAGTTAATCATACCGCATGCCCAAACACACCGTAGAAATCATTCTAACTCAAATCTAAACATCCTGGCTTGATTTAGTTCATCCCAAAACTTGATTTTGCTTATTTTCACTCCGATTTGAGCCGTTCCAATTTCCATATCATCGTGGGGACTTCTAGAATTAATCTAGGAACTTGTATGATGATTTTCTCATTCTATAGAGCAAGTTCTTCTTTCTTCAATCTCTCATCTTGATTAATCTCCATAATTCATTTTGGACTAATCTACATCAAATATATTGTAGTTAGTCAATATACAAGATAAGTATGATATACAATCTTTTTGCTCTTAATGACATCTATATAAGACATCATCAAAACTAATCATAACCAACAAGAGGAAAATGAAGTAAAATACCATTTTACCCTTAAAAATAAAATATTATTTTAAATCGCGGGACACCGTATCGCACAAAGTTGAGCGAGCACGCCAGTGCACACTCAATTACTCAAATTGAGTGTGCCCACACTCAACTTCTCTTCCTCGATGTGCAACTTCGCCGTCAACACGATCATGGAAATCACCTCAAAGCCTAATATAAACACATCTTCTCCTTTCATTCTCTCAACTTGATCGAAAATATCTCATCCTCTTTGATTGAAAAATTTTTTGGCAGGTGTCTGCGTCTCCTCTCATCCCTACCAACAGATCTGTCTGCGTCTGTGTCCTTTTCTTTCTTCATCGTCATCTTATCTCTTCGCCATCATCACTGTCACCTTCTTCAAAACTTTCAATGGACAAGCGGGACACGTACATGGCCATGGCATTATCAACCTTGCTATCGTCGTCAACGCCGCACAAGGTTCTGCTCGTAGAGACGAACTCGACGTTGGAAAGGGTACATTGGTCTTCTCCATCCACCAGAAAATGGGTTCTCACCAAAATGGTGGGAACCGATTTTCCTATGTTTAAGGGAAAATGGTTGGAAAACATTTTCTAGTGAAAATGCATACCAAATAGCGGTGGCTGCCAAAAAATCGACATTTTCCTTTTCTTTCCCCGATTTTCCTCGAACCAAATGGGACTTAAGTTTCTAGATAAGTCATCATTCATATACGTTTAATTCTTCAAGAGATGTTTGTAAAATTGAACGTGACCCAAATCCAAGGGTATATTTGCAAGATCTTGTGTGAATTAGTAACTGGCTCTAGTGTATATTAGATGTTTTAATTCATAATATTACATTTGTTTCTTGTACAAGGATTAATTATTATTTTTAAGAGATTAAAGAAGCTAAATAGATTACTTTTAATATAGGCTAAGCTTATAGATAAATTAAAAAATTATATAAAATTTGTATATTATTAGATGCTATTAGTCATCATTTAAGTTCGCTGTGTCCAGGGGCGGAGCCAGGATTTGAAAATAGGGGGCGAAAATTATAGAATAGAACCCAAGGGAGTTAGCATTTGAAATTAGCGGGCGAAAATTACAGAATTTGACCCAAAATTTTAGGAAATTATGCTTCACCCCATAAATATTTCAATATGTTCAGTTTAGTTCCTCAATAAGACTTTTTAATAAGGACTAAATTGAAAATGTTAAAAATTTTATGAGGCTAAATCATAATTTCCAATACTTTTGGGTCACTTTTGTAATTTTAGGGGAGACCCCTAGCCCCCCGATTTCGCCCGGTCAGCTACGCCATCATTTTCCGTTAGCAACATTAACTGTTAGAATTTTAGGACCAAAAGTATACTTTATGAAGTTAAGGGACAAAAAATATATCGCTTATGTAAAACTTAAGGACTAAAAGTATACTTTAACCTTTAATATATTTATATTTATCTTTTTTATACCAAACTAATGTTTTAAACTTATAAAATAATATATAATCAAATAATACAAAACATATGTTATAATTAACTAACTTATTTAGCTTCTTTAACGTCTAAAAAAAAAGTCAATTGGGCCTTATATTAGTGTCCTGAGGGTATAAGCTAAGAGTGTGACGAAATCTTGTATGCTCATGGGGTTAGACTTCTCTTATTATCTCATTTTCTTCTCTTAATCTCACATCCACCGTCGATTAAAACAATATAAGGTTGAGATTCAATATTTTATAAAATTATTTTTATAAACATCACGGAGTAATAAGTAAATGTAAACTTTTAAAATGTAATTTATATTATTCATAATTACAATCCATACTAAATAAATAAATTTTAATTTGTAACATCTTATAATAATCATTTTTTAAAGGGAAAAGTAATTCTCCAGTCACCGGAAATAAGTTATCTCTAGTGACTCTAAAACTACGTCGTTTTGAATTAATGAAGGGTGTGTTTGTAATTTTAGGTGAATTAATGAAGGGTACAAAATTACGAAAACACCTTTCATTAATCCAAAATAGGTAAAAGTATACATTTGGTCCTTTATGTTTGCCTCCTGGTATGATTATAGTCCCTTAAGTTTGTAAAGTGCATGTTTGGTCCCTTTAATGTTAACACCGTTAGTCATTTAACTAAAAAATCTTTCACTAACATGTTTTAAGTGATGGTCATGCAATTAAATCTTGACCAAACACGCTTATATGTTAGTATTTTAATAAATTAATATTTTAAATCCTATTAATTGAAAAAAAAAATTAATTTTTACAAACTGTTTTGTGGTTTTTCACAATTTGTGAAGATTATATATATATTTTTTGTCGAAGAAAATTAAATATTTTTTAATTAATAGGATTTAAAATATTAATTTATTAAAATACTTAACATATAAGCGTCTTAGTTAGCATTTACTTGCACATTGTCGCTTAAAATTGTTGAGTCAGTATTAAATTGTTGAGTCAAGTTTTTCGTTAAGTCAATCTAATTGTTAGCGTTAAGGGAACGCACTTTTCAAAACTTAAAGGACTAAAATGATATCAAAAGAAAAACATAAAGAACCAAACGTATACTTTAGCGCCAAAATAACATAGTTTAGGGTTACTGGAGATAACTTATGTAATCTCCAATAACTAAAAAAATCCTTAATATTAAATCTAAATTCATCCCCCATATCCCACATATATCGTACGTATAAAATATTAAATCTAAATTCATCCCCCATATCCTACATATATCGTACGTATAAAATATTTAATCTAAATTCATCCCCCATATCCTACATATGTCGTACGTAGCTAGTTAGCTACCAAGAGCGCAAGAGTGTTTTTTGGTCTCTGGATTCTTTCACCGGTTCCTGACTTTCTGGTCCCGGCGTCTTGAGTGTAAGATCAATCTATCTCTTCACTGATTTTATTTTATTTTTTTTTTTTATTTTTTTTTTCTGGTTTGATTTCGCAAAACATAAGATGCAAATAGAGGTATGGGGGAACAACAGATGGGTATAATAATGTCTACTTTCTTGCGAATCGAAATTCTTTCATGGATTTTGGATCCTCGGTTTTTGGCTTCGTTGGAGGTCGATTCCACTTTTGTTCGACGTTCGATTCCTGTTTAGTTGCTTGTGAGGCGTTTTCTGAACATACTCGTTCTTGGATCAAATTATAGGGTTTCCTAATTGTTTCGCGCGTCAAATCGGATCGACTACCCTCTTCGTAGGACGTTTTGGTTTTCTGAAATTTGAGATAGCGATGGATTCCGGCGCCTGCTTTTCTTCTAATGATGATGGCAAGTTTGAGAACGATGATGCTAAGGTTGTGGAGACGGATCCTACCGCACGTTACATTCGGGTATGTACAATTTTCATTCCAAAGGCTTTTTTTTTTTTTGGTATGAATGATGTTTGGCCAAATCTTTATTTTGAGCTAGTTCCAGCTTCTCATTTAGTCGTCTAAAACCTAATACTAGTTAGTTTTGAGAATGTAGCCGTATAGAACACTCGTTAACCTTCCGGTTAGAGTTAGTTTTGAGAATGTAGCCGGGTAAAGCTTAGTTTTGAGAATGTAACCGTGTAAAGCTTAACTGCAGTTACTCAATCCCGAACACTAATGAACCTTGTTCTTATTCTTTTTGTTTTCTTCTCTCCCTTTCCCTTCCTCTTCTTTTTGTGTTTTTTTTTTTTCCCTTCATTGAGTCAGTTCAAACTAATCTAGTTAACTTAAATGACGGCCTCCGGTATATAGCTCCTCTAAATAGGTGGTATAATTAATCCTTTTTTCATCATTGGTTAAATATTTATTTTGAGCCCAGTGAGCTTCCTAGGAATTATTCTGTTTTTCAAACTAATCTAGTTTTGAGATTCAATTTACATTACAGCATCGACACTGCACTTTTTTTTTTCTTCATATGAATGATTTTTGGTATTAAATGATATTTGGCTAACTAGTCTAGCTTTGAAAACAAAGCATTGATCATATTTAGTCTGTCTTATTAATTTGGTATGAATGATGTTTGGCTAAATCTTTATTTTGAGCTAGTTCCTGCTTCTCATTTAGCCGTCTCAGCCCCACAAATAGAACACTCATTAACCTCCTTCTTACTGTTAGTTTCGAGAATGTAGTTTTGATTTATTGACCTTGGATTCAACTTTGGATTCAACTTAAAATAGTATGGCCTCCGATTTAGTCTCACCTTCATTCCCAGTCCTGAGGTAGCTGTCTAAAGTCTAACTGAAGTTACTCATTCCCACAAATTCAACACTCATGAACCTTCTTTTTCTTATTATTGTTTTCTTCTCTTCTTTTCCTTCCTCTTCTTTTTGTTTTCTTCTTCATTTTGAGTCAGCTGAAACTAATCTGGTTAACTTAAATCACGGCCTCCCTGAATTTGTGGTATATAGCTCCCTAGGAATCAATTTGTTTTTTCATATGAATGCTGTTTTGTTAAATCTTTATTTGCTTCTGGCTAATTAATCAGTTTTTTTTTCCCTTATGAATGATGATTGGTTTTGAGCCAGTTCAACCTAATCTGGTTTTGAGATTCAATTTAAATCACTGCATTGACACTGCACTATTTTTGTCGTATGAATAATTTTTGGTATTAAATGATAGTGGGTTAACTAGTCTAGTTTTGGAAACAAAGCCTTGATCATATTTAGTCTGCCTTAGTTATCAATTCTATGTTACCAACTTTTTTCTTGTTAACTTCTGAAGTGGTGTCATTGATACATTGTTATGCTTCTATCTTCAGTATGATAACATGTTGGGCAGAGGGGCATTCAAGACTGTGTATGGTTTTTAGACCTATCTTCATTTAGTTTTCACTATAGTTAGATATTTAAGTTAAATTTTTTTGGGAATGAATAAACTTTCTTAATTTAGATTACCTTTATTTATTGTTATTATAGATATAAGGCATTTGATGAAGTTGAGGGGATGGAAGTTGCCTGGAGCAAAGTGGATATTGTGCACGTTTTGCAGTCTCCAGTTAAATTGGAAATGTTATATTCTGAGGTCCATCTCCTAAAGTCACTGCAACATAAAAATATCCTCAAGTGCTTTGATTCTTGGGTGGACGATAAAACCAAGACTATCAACATGATAACTGAGTTATTTGTCTATGGGAGTTTGGGGCGGTAAGTTTATTGACCTTTAATTATTTTTGGGGGTAATGTTTTGCCCGTGTTTTGCTTGAACTATGCATTCATTGATTATGCTCTCTCTTATAATGGACTAGATATCGAAGAATGCATAAGAATGTTGAATTGAAGGCCATCAAGAACTGGGCAAGGCAAATTCTTCTGGGTTTATGCTATTTGCACAGCCACAATCCTCCTATCATCCATAGAGATTTGAAATGTGATAATATTTTCATTAATGGTAATACTGGAAAAGTTAAGATAGGAGATCTTGGATTGGCAACTGTTCTACAGCAACCTACTGCACACTCTGTCATTGGTAAATATGCTTCAGTTTTTCCTGACTTCTTAACCAGACTAAACCATATTGAGAGGAAGAATTTGGTCTTGATGCTTATTTAAAATTTACACTTTGCAGGGACACCAGAATTCATGGCTCCTGAGCTTTATGATGAAGAGTATAATGAACTTGTTGACATATATTCTTTTGGTATGTGCATGTTAGAAATGATAACCTGTGAGTACCCATACAGTGAATGCAAAAATCATGCACAGATATATAAGAAAGTTACCAAGGTAAGTCTGCTGTCAGTTCAGTTCTATGAATCTTTTCTTGATTTAATTTTCTGTCGGACTCATGTGTTTCTCTCTCTCGCTCTCTCTCACAGGGAATAAAGCCTGCTGCTCTTGGTAAAGTGAGTGATCCCCAAGTGAGGCAATTCATAGAGAAATGTTTGGTTCCTGCATCTATGAGATTGCCCGCATCTGAGCTATTGAAGGATCCATTTCTTGCTACTGATATATGAAGGAGGTCAACCATGAACAGCAGTTGCCCATTCACGTGGCACCGCCAACAACTGAGCCACATCCTTTGGAGATAGGCCAAACTGTCAAGGATGTTTTGCCTTTGAAAGTTACTGAAGAAACCCCTCAAATAGTAACTCTAGATCTCCCTAGGACGAACGAGGGTATTGAATTCAGGTTACGAGGGGAGAAAAATGCTTCAGACAGAACAATTTCACTAACTCTGCGCATTGCCAAAGCAAATGGTGAGTGGTTATATTTTCGTTGTTTGTTCCTGCCACAACAGCAAGCTAAATGTTTATGTATTTGTTTGGTCTTGAGTGTTTATATTTTAGTTGCTTTTCCTGCCATAACATCATGCTAAATGTTTGTGTTTGTTAGGTCCTGCGAAGAAAATCGAGTTTCCATTCCATCTTGATTCTGATACGGCAATTTCAATTGCTGAGGAGATGATGGAAAGTCTGAATCTCCCTGCTGAGGACAAGAGTGTTATTGCTGAACTGATACACACCATGATTGTGAGCCTTGTTCCTGACTGGAGATCATCTGGAGCAGATTGTCTGGATGGAAATTCTCATGTAGTTGTAAATGGGGGATCACCTGGTGATGAGGATCCTGTTAACTCACAGGTTCTTGAGGAAGATCGGGAGAAGCTTGAATCAATCACGGATGCTAAATCTAATAATACCCTATTTGATAGAGTCCCTGAGGGCACCATTGCCAAAAGTTCCAATTCAGACTTTTGGTTATCTGATCAAGATGAAGATAAAGTTCAATGTGACCAGCTGCCACCAGAGCTTGATGCAATAGAAAACACAAGAACTTCGAACAAAAAAATAGAAAACACAAGAACGAGATGTTTTCTGCCAAAATTCTCTTTGTCCCTTGCATTTCCCCCCATTAGTGGAGGTCAATTGATTTTGGTTCCTTCGAATCAGGCCTTGTATTATTTCATTTTGTCAATGTCAATACATTGGAATATAATTACAATTTATCATTTCTCAATAATATGTATATTTCATATAAAGTTTTGGGCAGGAGGGAACATAACATGTGCTCCCCGTGAAGGTGATGATGAATCTGTCTTTTACTTTAGGGTCAAGAAACATTTTTGTTTCAGAAGTTTTCCTGAAGGTACTTTTTTTGGGATGTACAAAAAATAGAGCCATTTTGTTCTAACTATTATCCTTATTAATTTTGACCGTTTGTTGACCAAATATGTAAAGCTGAAGGTTCACACATCATCCATATTATTTTTATTAAGGCCCAGATTTGCCCTGAAAATTTTAAATATGACATGTGGACCGCAAGTTTTGCATATTTGATTAACTAATAATTCAAATTAATTGGGCTAACGTGTAAGGCAAAATTGCTTCGCTTTTCACATTTCTAAGGTAAAATTACATCCAACCCCCAAAAAACTTCTAGGACAAAATTACTCTAGAGTGAAATCTTTTAGAGCAAAACTGCCCCTTAACCCTTTAGTATATAATCCCAACAATTAGTTCAAATAACAAATGTCAAATATCAGTAATTGAAGATTAAAAATAAAATATAATTATAACATACGTTAATAAATATACTAGATATTAGAGTGGGATGGTTTAATCGCATATGAAAACAATTTACAATCATTACTTCGATTCCTTTAACTTGTTTAATTCTTATACGTAGTTCATAGATTTCTGAATTATCACTATAAAGTATAAATTATAAGTGTATCATTTAATATAAAATTTATATAATATATACAACCTAATATTCATGTTATAACATTTATAAAATGTTATACTATTAAGATTCATTTTAGTTTAAAATTTATGTTCAGCATAGTTGTTATATTTTAAAAATTCAAATTACTACAAAAAAAAAATAATAATAATAATAATTAAAATTAAAATATTATTTTATAGATTTATCTGATGTGATTTTAAAAATATAATTTTGATCTTTATAGATTTATCTGATTTGATTTTAATTTTAATATAATTTTGATCTTTATAGATTTATCTAATTTGATTTTTATTTTTAATATAATTTTGATCTTTATAGATTTATCTGATTTTATTTTTAATTTTAATCTTAAATTTGAAAATTTGTATGGAATTAATCTAAAATTTGACCCTTTGATTGGTTATATATTATCCAAATGATAAACTTAAATTTATATGTTAATGAAAATTATATAAAAGTATATTTTATAACGCTTTAATAAAATAGTTTTAAAATAAAATAAATAAATAAATGCTTTACATGTAGTGATGTCATTAGATGGAGTAGTGGAATTTGAACATGAAATTGAATTTTAGGAATTGGAGCCCGATCCCCTAGATTTAGTAACTTCCTTCCCATAATTTATATTTATTTTTTTTGTATCCCCTAGATTTAGTATATAAATTTTTTTTTTTTTGTATTTTATATATAAAATATAAAACTACGGATATATATAATTTTATAAAATAAACCCTTATTTTTTATATAGTTAACTAATGTTGGCTGGAGAATGGAAGTGCTTAGGTGTTATAAGAAGTACGGATTGCACCAATTTAAAATAATCTAAATAAATAATCTCTATTTATTTTTAATATATTTATTCTCAAAATATTTTAATTTATATATATTTTTATTGTTCAAAAAATTCAAATACTAAAAGTTCTGATTATATATATATATATAAAATAAATTAATTAAATTGTTCGTTGAATAGTAGAAGTGTTTATGTGTCACAAAGAAGGCTGCTCGGCTGTATAGGGTTTTGACCAATTTGCCCCTAATTAAATAACTAATTACCAAAATGCTCCTGTCTGAAACATATTACCAATATGCCCCTATTTAGTCGATTACACACCGAGATGTAATCGACTAAACTGCGGGGCCTTTTTTTTTTTTTGAATTCCCCCGCGATGTAATCGACTAAGCTACAGTGCTTAGTCGATTACATCGCGACAGAGAGGTTTTTTAAAACCCTATTTGCGTCATAATAGAATCCTTATCAGAATGAACCCCCATACTCTCTCTTTTCTCAGTTTTAGTGCGGCCCATCAAAGTTTAATACCATCCCACCTTGTTGAAGGTATTTTTGTTGTGTAATCATTGTAGTTTCACTTTGTTAAGCTTTGTTTGTTTTTTGTTTTTGTTTTTGTTTTTTTTTTTTGTAATCTGAAACCCTCCCTTTTGCAGCCCCCAAATTTTGGTGTGAAGGATAAGTTCAAGTTCAAACACGCACATTACTATAATCTACCATAGTGGGAGGCATTTTGAAGGTCCTGATGGTGTTCAATTTGAAGGAAAAACGAAAATGATGAAAATCAAATAGGGCACTACGTACAACGAGCTCAAGAAAGAATTTACCAAAAATTGGGGCTACATGGAAGCCAATGCATTCATCGGTTAATTGCCAAAGTGGAGACTATAGTGGGTAAGGATAGTGTATACTACATTAGTAATGATGTATGTAATGATGAAGACGTAGAGTGTGTCATAGATGCATTTGCTAGTCGGAAATTACAAAATTTTATTGGGATATATGTTGAGTTTGAATCTGGTGAATCATCACCTGTTTTAGCTCTTTTTCTGTTTCAACTCCATCTTACCTATCTTCTTCAGGGTAGCATTGATACCTTTCATGACATCACGAAAGGAGAATCCACCCTCTGGCTCAACTATGTCCTCCATATCAACATCGTCATCATCATCATCGTCATGGACCTCAGGAGGAACAATGGGTGGAACTGGGCCAGTATCAGGTACATCCTCCTCGATAGTAGTGTATTGCCACACACCATTTGGCCCCTTGGAGATCTTGCACTGCTCCAATAGACGCTGTCCAAAGCTAGCATTCCACATTGTGAGGTTCTTCATTTGCTCAGTGTGCATAAGAACACCAAAATGCTTCAATATCCTCTGAACCAGATAAGTGTATGGGAGTGCAGCGTTATCGTTTTGTTTGGCCTTATACATCAACCAACAAATGTAGTGCCTCCAATTCACATGTATGCCATGACGAATAGCCCACATAATAGGCATGTCACCTTCCAACTCATTCGAACGGTTGTGAGGTCGAGGGAACAATATGTGGGTGATGACGTAGTAGAGGACACGAGCATCAACAATCAGCTGGCCCACAACAAATATAGCTCTATGACCTCCTGGCCTCATTCATAGCCTCAGCTTGATCAAATCCATCAATGGGGGCAGTGCTATCCCCATCATACTGAACTGTATCCACCGCATCAAAATCATATCCCAGTAACTCCGTCCATATAGGAGCCGTCATCAATATGTCAACATCGCAGATGCGAGACCTCAGATCACCATTTATGTAGCTGAGGTTATGGTAGAAAGCTCTCACCATAACCTTTAAGCAGGGACATGCCATCTCCGCCAACCCACTCAAATAGGAACCCTCTAACAACGGCACTATCTCAAATCCCTCATTCGCAAAGAAGGCCATATCTAATGATTTCGACTTGCTAATGGGTCTTCTAGCAAAAGAAGCCATGAATTGTGCATGTTGTTCTGCATCATTTTCAACCAGATAACCAAAAGGGAGGTCAACAACGGGCTCACGTTGCTGTGGCCTAGAGGAGGATGCCCCATGGTTCGCCTCTTGCTTCGTTCGCCTTGCATCCTCATTCCCGGTGTTAGTGGGGGGTTCTCTGTGACGCATGATAACAACAAAGACCTACAAAGGGACATTACAAACCATCAACAAGCAATAAACAATCATCATTTTTACTTTCCCATATACATTCATCATTTTCACAAACAAACACAATCAACATAAGCAACAAACTTTCAAGGAGATGAGTTATTTGAAAAGCTTAAAATCCAAGCAACATAAACAAATATTAATCAGTATAAACAACAAACATTTATCATTTTAACAAAAAAACACAATCAACAACAAAAAATATTGATGAAAACCGAAGTGAAATTCATCAAAAAGAAAAGAAAAAAATTCTCAACCAATGTAAATCTTTTCACTTTCACATGTACATTCATCATTTTCATCCATAAATAGGAATGAAATACTCAAATCAATCAAAGATACATAACAAAACCACCCAATGAAAGCACAAAACGCAAAAAGGCAAATGGGGGTTCGCATAAACGCAAAAATGACGACGAAAATTCGAAATGGAGATGAGAACATACCGAAATCGACGCAAATGACACTAGATTGAAGTTTCCTTTGCAACACACTAACAGATTCAGCAAGATTTTGACAAAAAAATAAGAGGGGGAGAGGTTTGGGGAGGTTTAATCGAGTATTAGGTTTGGTTGGGGCAAATCGGGTTTTATAAAAATCCATCGACGCGATGTAATTGACTAAACATTGTAGCTTAATCGATTACATCACGGGGAAATTAAAAAAATAAGGCCCATGAGTTTAGTCGATTATATCTCGGGGTGTAATTGACTAAACGGGGGCATATTGGTGATATGTTTCCAGGCAGGGGATATTTTGGTAATTAGTCATTTAATTAGGGAAAATTGGTCAAAAAGCCTGGCTGCATAAGGGAGAAGATATATAGGAAATAAATACTTAACTACAAAATAAACAATAAGCAAAGAAACAATAATACCTGTTATAGGTTATGCATCTTTTTTTTTTTTTTTTTGTTGCCCATCCGATATTCCAGAGCTTCATCCGAACTAATCCGGATCTGACCCGCATGGTGCACATGGTTGTGGTGGGAGAGTGTCATGATGGGGCTTTTCTGCATTCACAAGGCTCGAACTCGACAAGACTTGAACTTGAGACCTTCTTTAAGCGACATAAGCCGTTTACCACTTGTGCTAACCCCCGTTGGTAGGTTATGTATACAGAGCTTCGCCCAGACTAATCCGGACCCAACCGCGTCGTACATTGGCTGTGGTGGGAGAGTTTTCTAACGGGACTTTTCTGCATTCACAAGGCTCAAACTCGAGACCTTCCTTAAATGACATAAACCGTTTACCACTTGTGCCAACCCTTGTTGGTAGGTTATGTGTCTTTTATTTGAGACGACATTGTCAAGTGTGGGTCCTTTTTTTTTTTTTGGGCTAGCGTCAAGTGGCGGTATATGTGTTGTTATATTCAGTCTCTAGGGGCGATCTCGTTCTATGGAAGATTTGGCAAATGAGTAAGAAAGACGGGAAGTGTAGTTCCTATACACTCCAAGAGATGAGAACAAAGTGGCGCACAACCTTTCCAAGAGAGGGATTTCTTCTACTTTGTTTCTTGATAACTGTCCTGATCTTTTACAGCCTATGGTTACACACGAGTTGTTAGGATTAAATTCCCCACTGTAACCAACTACCATTTGGAGCAAATGGTAAGGGATTTGCTTTCTCGCCACCATGTTATCAGTTCGAGACGTGGAAATGGTGAAAATGGTGTTGGGAGCTTTTCCCCCACGATCGTGGGCTCGACATGGGGTGAAATCTAGATTAGTCGAACCCGAAGGTTCCGTGAACCGTGGGATACCAACAAAAAAAAATCCCCATTGTAATCTCCTTTTATTTATATTAATCTCAATGGTATAATATATATATATATTCTTTTTTTTAATGAAAGTTAAATGAATTAAAAACACTAAAAAACGGTTACATCGGAAAGAGGCTTTTGCACTATACATATATCATTGAACAGACCAAGCAGCCCCGATAACAACAAAGAAATAGAGTAACACATATATTATAAAAAAACTATTAATTTGTAGTGGTTGAACGAAACCGCTACAAATATTAGATTTTTAGTAGTTTATCCTAAATCTGCTACAAATTTACAACGGTATAGCTCGTGTCAAGTGGCGCGTTGGTTAGTGGATGATATTTGTAGCGTTTTTACAAAAAAAAAAAAAGAAGTAGAAAAAGAAAAAAAGACGGCTACAAAATGCGATGCTAGTTTGGCGGTTTGTAGCGGTTCATTTGTAGTGGTTTTATTACATGAACAACCACAAAGGTGGTCGTTGCTTTGCGGTGGTCTATATGACAAGAATTGCTTTCTGAGAATGGAAAGGGCCGCATATTTTTAGCGGTTTCAATGTATAACCATTGTAGAAAGTAGAGGGTCTGGATATTTGTAAGGTTTCGTAAAACCACTACGAATCTTCATGTTGCACGAGGTAGAGTTTCATGATTTGTAGCGGTTGAAAAACTGCTACAAATATCAACTCTATAAACGCACCATTACTCCTCATTTTACCATTTTTGGTAGATTCATATCTCATGCGCCTTTCCGAAAGGTTTTGCTTTAGATTTGAGGTTTTGCTCAAGCATTTACGAGTTAGGAACTTGAGGTTAGCAAAGTTAACTCTTTTATTTCATTTCCCCTATTATTATAATTTTGTTATAAATATTGATAATTTTTTAATTATTTAATAATAATTGTAGTTATTATGACTTCGGAAGAAATATTGGCAAGGGGAAAGAGGTTAAGCATCCCCAGGACCTATTATGTGGGGGAGGAGTAATAGAGGGGGCAATGGTAAGGGAAACAAGGAAGTAAACATGTCCCTGTGCCATCAAAGAGGCGACCCTGCCACAACAGCTTACCCCAGAGCAGCCATAACAGACGACCCCATAGGAGACGACCTCGCTAGAGCTTCTCGTTTAGCTAGAGGGGCCGACATCGATCTTAGCGATTACGATGAAAATGAAGAGTTTGACTTTAACATTCTTATTCTTAGTGACAAAGAGAGGTTCTTGGATGATGAGGAGGCCTGGGACCAGGATAACTCACGACGATTGCTTTACAGTCGATGGGGTTTGAGGTGCAAGTTTAAGGCAAATTTAATTATTATTTTAATAGATTTAATATTTAAACTCCATAGGTTTAAATGTAGATTTAAATTTAATTAAAGTATGTGGTAAATTGTGTAGATGAGAAGGGAAACATAACCATAAAGAGGCTGGATGTGGTCGATCTCAATAGCCTACACCGGGGACTACACATTATAGTTCTGTGGAATGAGGTCACAGAGTAGCCGATTGAGAATGGTGGTCACATATTCAACCATTATCTAAATGAGCTAAGCTCGAATTGGATGTGGTTCCCCATCCACTTCAAGACATGGAAGAATGTTTCCGGACGTTGAAGAATATAGCGTAGGGCGAGGCTGTAAAAGTAATTAATTGTACTTAATTTAGTTATAATTTATGTCATTTAATTAATTAATTTAATTATTATTTATTCATTGCGATACAGTATAAGTTTGTCGTCTTTGACAATTCGAAGAGGTACACGATTATAAAGATAGGGGATGGCTAGAAGAACAAGAGGAATCGTCTCTACCATATCATGAATAAGGATGAGACGATACCTCAGGATCAGCTGATCGAAAACGTTCCTGACGGTGTCTCACTTAATGAGTAGGCAAGTTTTGTCCAAGTATAGGATGAGCCCGGAGGGACGGGTAATTTTTTAATTATTATTATTTTTTAATAAGTTTTTTAATAATAACTATTATTATTATTAATTTAATGTTATGTTGTTTCTCTAGGCTCTTTCTTAGATAAACACAAGGAGCCAATGGCGCGAGAAATCCATCACACGGGATCAAAGACATTTGCTATCACTTACAAATGGGGTATTTTTTTACAATTAAATTAATTTTAGCTTAATATTATAGATTTACTTATTATTATAATAATAATAATGTATTGTTTTAATTCTTTTATGAGAGGAAGGCTCAGCAGGAGAACCGACAAACAGACTATGGTTAGTTATTCAATGTCACTTATAGATACCGGGATAGGATTGCAACCTCTCAGCAGGCAGAGGAGGCCATTGTAAGATATATAAATTGTTTTTTTAATATTTATTTATTTATTTTAATTAAATTGTTTAATAAATGTTTCATAAAATGCATGCAGCAAGAGTGGTTTCAGCAGACACTGGCTAATTTGCAAGAAACTGAGACCTAGGAGTCACAGGAATCTATGGATCCCATTGTGCCTTTGAAAGCTGCTCTAGGCCTAGTTCAGTAATCAGTACCATAGACATTGTAGGGGGTATGAGGTTGGGCGCCAAACCTAGCATGGTCTACGACAGGAGCGGCACCTTTAAGGCTGGCAACTCTCAATGATGGACCTTCAGCGTCGCAAGACTAAAGGAGGAGACTATTCAGGAGATTTGTGCAGAGGTTGTCATGCAACTTTAGGTATGATGCTTTAGAGGTCGTGGGGTCGATTGTTTCCTGATAAGGAGCATCCAGAGGTCCCTCCAATCCCTAGGTTCATCATCCAGTCATCTCCTCCTCTTACCAATGATGAAAGTACTGTTAACTTTGCTTAGCCCCATGATCCTGCCCCCTCTAAGAAAGGACTTGATGATCATCCTCCAAATAGTTTTTTGTCTTAGTTATCTTTATATCAAGGTTGTTGATAATATTTGAAATTATCTGTCTTGATCAAACTGTATCATATCAAGTATTTGTGTGAAATCATCTATAAGGAAATCTTGATGTTGCTAGAATTATTAAAAGATACATTCCCCGACGTGGAGATTCCCACAACGTTCTACGAGGCCAAGAAGATTATTAACATATTGAGCTTGAACTACCAAAAAATTGATGCATGCCCTAACGATTGTATGTTATATTAGGGAGATGATGCTAGCAAGGAGACTTATAAGAGATGTCATACATCGAGGTACAAGACAATTTGGAAGGGGAAAAAGCATAAGAAGAAACCTGCAAATATTCTCAAGTACTTTCCTTTGAAGTTGCGATAACAAAGATTGTTTATGTCATCTAAAACAGTTGAGCATATGAGGTGAAATTAAGTTGATAAGAATTAAGATGGTAAATTAAGAGAAGCTTGGAAAACAATCGACTCATGATATTTCAGCTTTTGGAGCTGACCCTAAAAATGTTCAGCTTGCTTTGACGTCTAACATTTTTAATCTATTTCGAAATCTTAACACAAGTTACAATATTTGACTAGTATTCTTAGTTCCTTACAACTTGGCCCTAGATGTATATGAAACAAAGCTCATTCATTTTGTCTATGGTCATTCTAGGTAAAAACACACCGAGTAATGACATTGATGTGTATCTCCAACCGCTTATTGCAAAATTACTAGACTTGTGGAATGTCAACATCGAGACATATGATGCGTACAAGAAGACACTATTCAATTTGCGTGTAGCCTTGATGTGGACAACAAGTGACTTTTTTGGCATGGGAACGTTATTGGGTGGAATGTGCATATTGGGACTACGTGTCCAACCTGTAATTTTGACTGTGACTTAGTACACATTCCCCACAGTCAAAAGTGGTGCTTTATGGGTCATCAGAGGTTTTTCGATGGTAAGCACAAATTTAGATTGCAGCGAATCATTTTAATGGGAAACCTAAGAAAAGAGCACCTATCTAGACTTTATCCGGTACAAATATCTTACAACAGTTTTTTGATGTTGAATTCAAGTTTGGAAGAAACGATGATACATCAAAAGCAAGGAGAACGACTAACGAACTTCGCGCACCACCTTAGCAATATTAGAAGATAATCATCTTCTTCGCTCTGCCATATTAAAAATATGATTTGCTTCGATACAATCTTCTTGTTATGAACATTAAAAAAAACTATATGCGACAATGTGCTATACACACTGCTTAACGAACCCAACAAGTCAAAATATCATCTTCAAGTAAGAAAATATTTATGGGCCATAGGAGTTTATGAAGACACGTGGCCAGATGAGCATGACAAATTTCAACCAATAAAATTCACCCTCACAAAACCGAACAATGAAATCTTCCTCGCGACGTTAAAGAATAAAAGTTCCTAATGGATATTCAAGCAACATTTCACAATGTATTGACATGCAGGCTCTAAAGGTTACTAGGATAAAGAGTCATGACTCATATGTTCTTATGCAACAGTTACTTCCGCTTGCAATAAAAAGTACACTGCCTCCTGATGTGTCCATCATTTTGGTACAGTTGTGTTCTTTCTTTTTGAAGCTATGTTCCAAGCTCTTGATCGTTAAGACACTCAATCAGTTGCAACACAAAATATTCCTATGCTTTGTCATTTAGAGGTGATCTTTCCTCCAACATTTTTCACTATGATGGTTCATCTGATAGTCCACCTTGTTCATAAAATAAAGCTTGCTGGCCCAGTTCATTATAGATGGATGTTTACTATTGAGAGATACTCATTTTACATATATGCATGAGCATCAATTTCTAAATTTGCTCGTCACACGTTTTATCATTTATTAACATTTTTCCTTCTTTACTTTACAGGTTTCTTGGGAAATTGAAATATTAAGTAAGGAATAAGGTGTAGCTAAAAGTGTTCTATAACAAAAGGTTATATAGGGGATGAGGTCCTGTATTTCTATTCAAGGTACTTTGATGACATTCAGACATCTTTCAACCGATCGCCTCGTGTATATGATTGTCTTGAACATAAGTCATCATCAAGAGAGTTGTTAATCCCTCGTGTTGGTAAACTAGTTGGAGGAAGTGAGAATTTCAAAATAACAACAACTGAGAAGTTGCAAACACATAGGCATGTCTTCATTAATTGGACCCAAGTTGAACATTTCCTTTAGTAAGAATTTGATGAGCACTAATTATGTCATGTTTTTCCTGTATTTTATGACTGAATTGTATGGTGAATATGAGCTTAATTGTAGTCAATCTAAGCAAAAATGCATTAATTCATGATATAGGGAACTGAAGGATAAAAACCACTTATATCCTAAACATGTGCTAAGAAAGAACAAGTTTTGAGGTTTTATGAGAAAGTCACATAACATAGCCGATGTCATGCTATAGCATCAGGATAGCTTTACCGAGGTGCAATACAATGCATTCCTGAAGCTCTAGCAGAGTAAATGACGTAGTGCTATGCGGCATATGTCCTAATTTTTTGTCAAGGTGGTTTCAGGAAATATATTGCAGGGCGAGAATAACGGTTAGATTGCTGACGTATTGAAATAGAATATGCGGAGGATCGAAACTAAAGATTTGAAGAATCCCGCAGTATCAGCAGAATCAATCTACCGAGATTGGAAAAGAAGATACGATTGGACCTCAACAGATTAGGAAAGGCCCAGATCATTGAACATACACTGCAAGTAAGACCAGACTATTTAAGGGAACAACAGCCAACCCTAAAGAGGGTCGAGTCATCGAGAGTCAAAGACCAATCATATACGGCCAGACTTGAAAGAAGAGTGAGAGAAGTTGCAAAGCACGAGGACTCCAACAGAACCCAACATCCGTCCTTGCAGTGAGACGGAGTGAAGAAGACGTGGAGTTGTGATGTGACAGGGCTTCTTCCACGCCGTAGGAACCTCCATCAAGCTTTCTGTTTCTTTATTTTAATATTTTATCATAGCCTATTCGTAGTACTCTATTTTGTCATTCCCTCGTCGGTCATGAACTAATTTCCTAAGGCTAAATGAGGATGATTTTCGAGTATAGAATGAACCCGGTTGCTAGTTCTTAATTTAATATATTTAGTTACCTATCAGTGATTTAATTTCTTGTTGATTAGCAAGAGCTAAGGGCTAGATCGGTGGCCTTGGCTTACCGAGAGAGAGTCGGGGTTAGACATCTGAGAAGCAGTAATTGCTAGGCGGGTTGGTGCAAGGCTTGACCTATTATTATAGACTTCAGGAATGGGTCTACCGCTCATGACTATACACATTGATTTGTATTGATAATCCAACTAGAAAAATTGCCATAGACATATAGGAGAAGTACATAATAGGATTGTATGTTTTGGACGTGAGAGCTTTGGTAGATTAGAGTGGTGTGGTTATCTGAATAACTTTGCTTAGGGTGTTCATGCTGTAGCATTTGTGAGAGCTATACAGTATGAATGTTATAGCATTGCGTATAGGCAGCTGGGGGAATGATATGCTTAGAAAGGATTCCAACTTCAGTCTATCTTCTTACTGATATCTTTTTACGACTACGATCATTCAGCTATTTTCCTGTTTATTAGTATAGCTAACAGAACTCCCAAACCAATCAAAGTTATTTTCCTTCTAACACAACTCATTTTGCAATTCAGTGTCATCATTTGATATCCAGTCTCTGTGGGACGATACTCTACTTACTTTTTATTACTTGTTCGACTGGTTCACTTGCTATCAATGAAATCGACCAACATAATTGTAAACTCAAAACTCGAGTGTTTGTGGTACCTTTAGGACAAGAAGTTATGCTAGCAGCAGTGACAACAACATGCAGTTTGGAGGTGTCCCTTATTTTTGATGTCATCGAATTAAATTACTAAGGCTATTTCACTGCGACGTTGTTCAAGTGTTTATGGACAAATATGACAACTTCTTGGGGGACTCACAACTGACGACTTAGGCATCACATCAGTAAATTTCTCCCAGCCAATTCACACTGGTCAATCTAAAGATGATGAGCCATATATTCTTGCTTCAGAGGAACAACATGTTTATTATGTCCAGGACAAGAGGCACATGGATTGGAATGTGTTGGTTCACTTAACGCCTCGAGACCTTTACGACATAGGTGATGGTGATAACATCGCCTATGAGAGTGAGTCATTCCAGCCTGTTAATTTTGAAAACTTCCCTAAAGGCAATGGCAATTTACCTATTGTTCTATGCGTTTTTATAAGTTACACTCACTAGTGGAAAAAAGGGCTTTAAGACCGCCTCATTTATACCGGAGTAATGATGCACCGGTCTTAATAGTATGACCGGTGGCAGTTTTGTAAATATAAAGAACTTCTTGGACCGCATCCTAATGAGCATCGGTCTTAATAGTATGACCTGGCGAGTTTTGTAAATATAAAGAACTACTTGGACCGCATCCTTTATCGGTGAATCTTAAATATATTATTTAGACCGCTTAACAAAACAAACGGTCTTTAAAATGTTATTGAAAAAAATTGAAAGTTCAAATTTCTTTATAGAGAAACCTCGAACAGGGGCTGACTTATATTTTCTGCGGTCCAAAATAATGAGGAAAAAATTAAATAAACGTTTAAGACCGGATATATATAACATGCGGTCTTAAATATTATACTTTTTAGACTGGACATAAATTGTGACCGGTACTAAATAGTTTATTACTTTTAAGTTTGGAGTTTAATAAACGACGGTCTTAAAACTTAACATTTAAGAACGTCTTTTTAATTCATCCGGTCTTAAAAATAAAGCGCCAAATATATTCTTCTTCACGCGAAACGTTCCTTACGACTTACATTGTCCCTCTGAACTCTGAAACCCCTCTTCGTGTTGTGAAACCACTCTTCCTTGTGTATTACCTCTCTTCCTCGCCCACGCGAAACGTTACCTTACGACTTACGTTGTCCCTCCGAACTCGAAACCACTCTTCTTGTTGTGATCAAAACACTCTTCCTATTGCATTACCTCTCTTCCTCGCCTACGTACCATTAGCCTCTGTTACGCTCTCATTTGCTCAGGCATTCCTCTCTTCCTGTCTCAAAAATGAGCGGTGAAAACGATTCCATTCGTGTTTCGGGAATGCCAGTTACTGGTGTGAGTCGGAACGAACCCTCTTCATCTGATAATGTGCCTTGTAACCGCCCAGCACGCCGTGGTAGAAGAGGCACAAGAATGATGGATGTAACCCTAAGTCGGACTTCGGGTCAAAGCTAGAGATTCAGTTTGATGAAAAGTTGCGACCTTTCGGTCCTAATAAAAGCAAATATACTAGTTTTGTCAAATTTGTCTTGCACGCAGACAAGGTTAGCATCTTGGCCGATGAGTGGAAAAATGTGGACTTCGGCAAAGTAAAGCAACCTATTTGGGACACTATCCGGCTTACATACAATGTCCCTAACTACGAGAAGTTGAAAGACAAGACATTGTCTTATTGTCTTGATCGGTGGAGGAAGTTTAAGACCTCTCTCGCTAACAAGTATACTTTTGCCGAGCTTCGACGACCAAAATCCTTGGGACAAGTACACATTTATTGATGAACAAACTTGGCAACAATTTGTTCAAACAAGCGAACCACTCTGAAGCTCGGTGAGTTTATATTTAGTTTTTTTCCCTTTTGTTTGCTTATTAACCCTTTGTCTTGATATGTGAATGTTATTGTGTTCATCTAATCCTGTTAGTTAAATTGTTTGGTGTGTGAATAGAAGTATACATTTCTGCCTTTGTCTATGCAAATCTGATATGTAAACCACGAAAAGGTAAAATACTAAGAAGGTAATTAGGGAAATAATAATGGCATAAGAGTCAAGCCATTATTATAGTCTTAGTTTTGTTATAGTAGGTAGTGGTTAGACATTGCTATTAGTTACTCATTTACTATCTAATGAGGACTGCTTGATCCCATTTGGATGCCTTAAAAAGGATCAAATTTGTATTATTTTGTAAGCATAATTCTCTTTTGTTTCTTAACCTATCTATCTAGCGATACAAGACATAGCTCCAATTTCTTCTACAATTCTACATCTTCCTTACATAAAATGTTGAAACTTGATGAAGTGAATTTGACTAGTGTTTGAGGTTCATATCAAGCAGAAGTTCTCTAATTTCTGTTAGTGAGATGGCTGAAATTCATAATTAATAGTTGTTTTCAATGCTGATTCATAGGAAAGAAGAGAACGAGCACAGGAGATAGGAAGAAAGAATGATTGCCCGCATAGGGCTTCTCACGGTGAATATGAAAAACCTGAAGAAGAATTGATGGCGGCCAAGTGGAAGAGATTGGATGATGAAGCAGAATCCAATCCTTCTGCAGTACATGATCCACCATCTCTAATACGTCGCGAGGAGTTGTGGTTGCACATTCGGAAGAAGCCAAGCGGCGCCTACACGAGTGAAAAACTCGTGTAGTTCTTTGAAAGAATTGTAAGTATCGTTATTGTTATTTTTTAGTTACTAAACATGTTTCATTACAAAGCTTCTCGTTATACGTATCTTACGGGAAGATCTTGAAAAGAAAGAAGCGAGAGGGATCTTTTGTGTCGGACGGGAGGAGTGATGTTCGACCGTTGCGGCCGGAAAACCAGATCATGGTGGGTGTGTAAGGGGATTGGAGGGACGGGTAGGCACGAAGGAATACTTTGGTAAATTCAAACGCCATAGATAAAGTATGGTTACTCGGGAGGAGATGGAAAGACGGTGGCCAAATTAAGTGAGGATGCGCGGCTAAAGAAGCAAGGTATCAATCCGAGATGAGCCGGATGATGGAGGAATTGAATCGGATGAAGCTGCTTTTGAGCAATCGTCCGAGAGACCGTGTTCCCTTCACACATTCACATTCACTGCTGTGCGGCATAGCACTAGAGGAGCTGCATTGTTAGACAGTCAGAGCAACCTTGTGACCTATATGTGGAGGATCGTGATTGTCCTGTACGATTAGTTGCAAAAGGGACTGTCCACGCTTATTGGGATCAACTGTACACCACCAACAAATGGATGATGATGAAGTCGAGTGTCGCTTGAAAAGGTGATCATTGATGCACCTCTCCCTCTCCCAACCGATCAGTGAAGCTTGTGAGTGATGTCAAGGGAACCTTCATCTCTTGGCCGGTGAAGCTTGTACATGTCTCTACTCCTACTGAAGCTTCATCCCCTCCTCCTCAAGTTCCACCCCCTCCTCCTCAAGTTCCACCCTCTCGTCAAGCTCCATCCCCTCCTCAAGCTCTATCCCTACTGCTAAGTTGACTGGCACAGAAAAAATATCCGATCTGGTGAAGAGTGGATATTTTAAAGATAAATCGTGGCCTGTCAATGAAGTATTAGGCGTCCCTCATCCTCTTCCCGTTCAAGTTGACACCGTTGATGTTGAGTCCCTGCTGCTTCCTCGACAGAGCTTACGATGCAATTGTTCAAATTTTTATGAAGTAAGTATCTTAAATACATGAGTACATAATTTAAATGCATCGTTTAGACACACATACATTTATACTAACTCCCTGATCGATGTCATTATTGTAGGTTATTGCATCAAGAATTGGTTAAAAAGGGCAGGAGCAATGATTTTAGATTGTTGTGCCCTGTCTATTCAAGTCAAACATCCATGCAGGAGAGATAGGTGTACATATCAAAGAGGTTGTGTGAAGTGAGAAGAAAGGTGTACTTGTTGCCATTCTTCCACAGTACATATCACAAATCTTGTCTCGCAATTCACTTAATTCTGCTACATATATCACCGAGTATACTTTACTTTTTGTGAATTTTCAGCCGCCATGCGATTGGTCCTCATGTGCATGGAGGAGCATAAAGTTATCTTCTTATGCTCCACACACGGAGTTCCATTGCCTTCGTTGACGCAGACCATCAACGAGTAAGCATGTCATTTTGATTCTCTTGTCGAAATCTCTGCTTTGTGAATTTTCGAGTGAACATTATTGATAAATTTGTGATTTTGATGATAGTGCCATGAAGACCTTCCAAACCAAGGTAAAGAAAAGGCGTCGGGCCAAAGACCCCATCTGGGACACACCAGAGGTTGGTACAATATTTCTACACTGGCACACTGCCTTGTGAAGTTGGTCATTAAGCTATATATGCTCTTATATATATTTCTTGTTCTTTTTAGACCCGTCGGCAACCACTGGGGTCCAAGTTATGTGGCCAGTACGCCATGAAACACATGTATGATATTATCACGGGAGGAAGGACTAATTTAACTGCAAAGGTAAATGTATTTGATGTTACATATTATGCATACAAGTTTATTCGATGTAATGACTTAATGTTACATATGAAATATGCACGCAAGTTAATTCGGTTTGTCTTTGATGTTACAGATGTTTGACTGCCCTGATCCCTTTTTTCATGATGAACTGGAGCACATACGCAATTTTTTTTGTGAATATCTGTATGACTGATAAAGTCGGGACAATAATTAATGTCCTAAATTCATTTGTAAATATATCCCGTACAACAATAATATTCTCAAATTTGTTTATTTTTCCGAACAATATTCATTTGTAAATATACATAGGCAATGTAAAATTCAATAAATAAATTTGTTTAATTTTTCAAACAATTTTCTTGTGTCCATTTTGGGTTTCTGAATGTATTGGATGGTGGATAAAGCTATTTAGTGCTTGAAATTTGAGAAAGATCTCGACTTTCGGACCGTATATTAATTAAAAGCCCGATCTTAAAAGTCCGCATAATAAACATCTGCTCCTAAAAGTGTTCGTTTTAAAAAATATGACATTTTTAGGACTGTATATTAATTAAAAGTGCGATCTTAAAAGTCCACATAATAAACATCCGGTCCTAAAAGTGTTCATTTTAAAAAATATGAGACTTTTAGGATCGTATATTGTGAACATTCGGTCCTAAAACTCTTATGAGACCGTATATTATTTTACTGTCCGCTCCTAAAAGTCCTCTTATTTTTATTTTAGAAGTTGGCCTAACCTTTAAGACCATGTAATTGTTAAATGTCTGGTCTTAATAGTCTTCCTTTAAATAGAAATGTTCACTCGCTTTTTAGACAAATCATTGTGGTTCGAGACAACCGATGTTACGGCGTTACGCTCAAGCTAGGTCCTTCATTGTAGTCGATGTTACTCTCCGATCTTGAGCGCATTATCGGTTTCCCTTTTCTTTGTCTCTTTTTTTTTTGTCGAAAAAAGAAGGAAGATATTGAAAAGATACTTTGTTTCAAATCGGGGAGGTAAAACCGACGACAACGACGGTCCAACCTTGAGAAGAATTGTCACTGTGTTTGTTTTTATTCAAATAAGGTAAAAGATGTTTTTTTTTGTATGTTCTTAACTGTATTCTGCAAATTTCTATTGTTGATTTACACGAGGACAATGTTTTGTTTGTTTCCTTTTGTCGAAAAAAAGAAAGACGATAATGAAAAGGACAAGGCGATCGAATATGGAAACCAAAGGCGACAAAAAAAGGCGGTGTTTTAGGACCTCGATTTACTAAGTGTGCGATTCTAAAAGTCTTCGTTCTTTCATCTTAGTTTTTTGAGTTTGCCATTATCCATCTTTCATAATTGCCTTGTTTATTGCTTTCCAGGTTCAGATAATGGATAAACTAATGAATTAAAGTACTAAACTCGCACGAGAACAAAAAGAGTGCATAATATTTTATATAATAATTTTTATCGCCCATGGGGCAACGATTACAAAAAAAAACAACAAAAAAAAAAAACAACTAATCCTCTTCGTAGACGGAGAGGGAGGGGAGCCGAGTCATCGGAGTCGGAGTCATCTTCGACGGGATCGTACTCCACGTCATTGGCGTGAAGTACCATGTTCACTTGTTGTTCACGGTATGAACAAGCTGAACCAATTGGCCCAAGCGTCGATCCATGTGATCGACGCGGGCCACCAACGACTGCACCAACTGATTCACATCCGGAATTGGAGAATTGGAGGAGGGAATGGCGGAGGGGGCTGAGGTTGAAGAGGAGGAGGAGGAAACGGAGGACCTGGGGGAGCAGCCATTACAGTAGAGGCTAGGCGGTGGAGGAGGCCGTGTAGAAGTGATGGTAAAGAATGTGAAGAAAGTATAGTAACAACGGGTTTAAATAGAGAACCCATCCTGAACAATGTGAAATGCCAGAAACTTTAATGAGGAGACGCATAGTTCATCAGAATACGAGGAGACGCCTAGTTGGGAAGTTTATCTGGAAGGCGAAGAGACTCTGAATCATTCATTTGAACATAGTGTAAGGATACGACTCTGCCATCTGAATTTGAAAAGAATGAATTTTAGTACTGGGTAAATGATGAAAGGTTGGTCTTAAAAGTAATAGAATTGAATATTTTAAAAATAAATAGACTTTTAGGACCGGACATATTATAAAAGGTCGGTCTTAAAAGTAATAGAATTGATTTTAAAAATAAATAGACTTTTAGGACCGGACATATTATAAAAGGTCGGTCTTAAAATAAAAATTAAATAATAGAATTTTATACCACGTACCTATAAATCCCGCTCTTAAAAGTTTCTCTGCCTTTATTAACTCCTCATACCTCTCTTTCCTTAACTCCTTATTAATTCCTCATCACTACCTCGTAACTCCAAACTACGTACGTGGCTATCTGAGAACAGCTCTCTGCCTTTATTAATTAACTCCTCATACCTCTCTCTTAACCGCTCAAACCATGGTTAGATACAAGAGAACCGTTTGTAGGGATGCTCTTACTCGTGATGCTCGTGCCTTAAATCGATCGTTATACGGTGCGCCTCCTCCATCGAGAGTCTCGTCTTATTGCTTGTAGAAGAGTCTCGGGTCGTTGGACCCATTGTTATTTCTTCGGATGATGAAGAGGTTCCCGCTCCCGCTCCCCCTCCCCCAACCTCTTGGCCCCAATGAAGCATTGTGTCGACTACTACTCCCGTGGAAATTAATGCCCCTCTCCTCTTTCCTCTAATGAAGCATTGTGTCGATGAGAGTAAGATAATCGGGGAGAAACTTGCTGATCTCCGTGGGAAATTAATGCTATGCGGGGCGCGTTCACGTCGAAATCACCAAGGCTTTGGAGGATAATAAGCTTTAGGATGTTTAGTCAGATTCTTGTTTTTGATAATTTTGTGCTTGTTTTTCTCTCTTAATTTTCTTGTGTATGTGCATATTCTCCAGTTATGTATGGAAGCGGTAAAACTAAGCTTGTGTCTTTCTAATATTCATATTCTCCGAGTTTTCCTTTAATTTATTTTATTAACTCGGTTTACTATTGCGCTCGCCAAATGCAAACCTCTTCTTTTTCTTTTGGGTTAAATTAATAAACGAAATACTTTTAGGACCGTAGTTCTTATAACCGTTTGGTCTTAAAATTAAATGAATACGAAAGTTAGGACCGGAGTATTCTTAACCGCTGGTCTTAAAAATTAGTTAATAAATGTTTGACTTTTAGGACCGGACGCTTTATAAATCTCCACCTTAAAATTAAATGAATACTAAAATTTAGGACCGCGGTATTGTTAAACTCGGTCTTAAAAATTTATTAATAGAATTATATCTTTAGGACCATATATTGTATAATTAACAGGTCTTATTAAAATCTAAAATATAAAGACATGCCTATGTCACGGGGAAAATTAAAATTCCCTCTCGAACTTCTCTTGTCGTGCCGAAAGTGATTACACAGGTTCTATCTCCAATGTGTGTTGCGTCGTCGGCTGATTCGCGTTCCTCTCTCGAGATTAACTCTCTTGTTCCTTAGCTAAACGTCTATAGACCAAGCTGTACGAGGTGTTTCAGTTATATAACTTTATGATTTTCCTTCTAATGGTTCTGGGGTTTTCATGGGTTGAACGAAATCGATGAAATGTTATTGTGGGTTTCTATGTTTTTAATGAATATTGTATTTTGAAGATTATATTTGCAATCTAGACCTACCCAACTGACCAAGAAATTTTTTTAGATTACTCTTGCTGTCTACAACATCAACGTTCGTGGTGGGAGAAGAAAGACTCAGCAAACGCATTTGAATTTATATGGTACAGGTGAGTCCACAAGACCTTCATGCGATGCATTTAATTTCCTCGTCATGTATTTATTTTGCTTCTTGTATTCACTGTGATACATTTAAGACCAAAAGTGATTCTTCGTTATGCATTTAATGGGCAAGTTTCTCTGTAAAAGAAAAAAGAAAAAAAAAAGACATGCATAACCGACATTGAGCATAAATATGCATTTGGAGTTGGCTTATTTTATATGCAAGTCTCGCCTTTTTTCGGATTATGTATATGTTAAATCTTTCCGTCTATAGGAATACTACTATGGACCACAGTTGGATAAATGCTTTACGGACGAGTGTTGAATATCAGAATGGGGTGAGGGACTTTATTGAATTTGCTAAACAAAATGCTCATGATGATAGTGGGAAGTTTTATTGCCCTTGTGTAAAATGTCTGAATGAGAGGCGATTAAGTGTTGAAGTTATACACACACATTTAATTTGAGAAGGATTTTGTAAGACTTATACAGTATGGGTATGGCATGGTGAAAAAATACCAAGTGGGTCTCAACATGGGGAAGTGGCCTTTGATGATAATGATACGGATATGGATGATCGCATAGAGGACATTATCCGTGATGTAGGAGAAGAGGCTTTTCATTAATCACATGCATATGGTAATATGTGCAGTAATGCAGAGACCCCCTTATACCGTGGGTGTAAAAAATACCAATTGTTGAACGATGTATTGAAATTGGTAAGCTTGAAGGCACGTCATGGATGGAGCGACAAGAGTTTTTCTGAAATGCTTGAGGCTTTTAAGGACATGCTTCCAAATAATAATGTGTTGCCGCATCGATACTATGATGCTAAGAAAATACTTTGTCCACTGGGGATGGAGTACAAAAAGATCCATGCATGCCCGAATGATTGCGTATTGTATAGAAAAGAGTTTGAAGAGCAGCAGAATTTTCCGAAATGTGAAACGCCAAGGTACAAGTCAAATAAGGGGCCTGCAAAAGTGTTGTGGTATCTTCCAATCATACCAAGGTTCAAGCGGTTGTTTACGAATGAAAATGATGCAAAAAATTTGAGGTGGCATGCAGATGAGAGGATTTCTGATGGAAAGCTTCGTCATCCAACTCATTCTTGTCAATGGAAGAAAATCGATCAATTATTTCTGAACTTCAGCGAAGAACCTAGGAACCTTAGGCTTGCCCTTAGCACGAATGGCGTGAATCCATATGGAAGCCTTAGCAGCATACATAGTTCATGGCCTGTACTACGATTATTTACAACTTATCTCCAATGTTATGCATGAAACGAAAGTACATCATGCTTGTCTATGTTGATTTCGGGACCGAAACAACCCGGAAATGACATTGATGTTTACCTTCAGACCCTTGATCGAAGACTTGAAGGAGTTGTGGGCGAAGGTGTTGATGTTTTTGACTCTTTCAAGAAGGAGGTGTTTAAAATGCGAGCCATGATATTTTGTACTATAAACGACTTCCCGACATATGGGAACTTGTCGGGTTATAGTGTAAAGGCCATAAAGCATGTCCGGTTTGTGAAGAAGGCACACGCTACCATCAACTTCAACATGGAAGAAAGACGGTTTATCTTGGACATAGGAGATTTCTTAGACGGGACCACCCATATCGTCGTTTAAAGAAAGCCTTTTTTGGTATCCAAGAGTATGAAGACGCTTCGGTGGCATTGACTAGGGAGCAAGTTTATGAAAAGGTGAAAAATATCAATGTCGTCTTCGGTAAGACTGCAAAGAGTAAAAAAGAAACAAATATATGGAAAAAGAGATCTGTATTCTTCGATCTTCCATATTGGCGCAATCTTGATGTGAGACACAGTATTGATGTCATGCATGTGGAGAAAAACGTATGTGATAGTATTGTCGGCACGCTTCTCAACATACAAGGTAGTTCCAAGGATAGTGTGAAGGTAAGATTGGATCTGATAGCAATGGGAATACACGAAGAGTTACATCCAAGGCTAGATGATAAGAGAACTTATTGTCCCCCGGCTTCTCATACTTTGTCTAAGGATGAGAAACGAAGTTTTTGTGAGTGCTTACATGGCACAAAAGTTTCCATGGGGTATTCTTCAAATTTGAAGAGGCTTGTATCGATGAAGGACTTGAAATTAGTAGGCCAAAAGTCTCAAGATTGTCATGTCTTGATGCAACAGCTACTCCCAATAGCTATTCGAGGCACCGCCGAATATGATCTTCGAGTCGTTTTGACTAGACTTTGTGTCTTCTTCAATGCGCTTTGTAGTAAAGTTTTCAAAATTGAAAAGTTGGATGAATTGGAGAATGAAGGATATCTTATCTTGTGCCACCTTGAGAAGCTTTTTGTTCCTACATTTTTTGACATCATGGTTCATCTAATTGTTCATCTAGTGAGGGAGATAAAGATGTGCGGCCCTATCCATTTACGGTGGATGTACCCAATTGAAAGATCTATGAAATTCCTAAAAGGGTACGTGAAGAACGCATACCGGCCAAAAGCATCGATTGTTCAGAAATATGTTTCTGAAGAAGACATGAAATTTTGTCAAAATTATTTGGCCAAAGTAAGACATATCGGGCTTCCAAAACGTCAGCATGCTGAAGGGGGTAGACGAGGGCTTCCAAAGAGTGTGGATCCTGATGAATTGTCACAAGTCCACTTATACATCTTGAATAATGTTGATGATGTTCAAGCCAGTATAGCTAAACATAAAGAAGCTGTAAGGAAAGAAAATCATCGAATGACTGAACAAAGGTTAATTAGGGAGCATAACATAACTTTTGCAAACTGGTTCAAACAAAAGGTCGAGGGAGAGGAATGTGTTTCTGACACAATCAAATGGTTAGCACGTGATCCTGAGGTCGATGTCATAAGTTGGAATTCGTATGTGATCAATGGTTATACATTTTACACGAAGTCCCTAGATGATAGGAGCACAAAGGAAAGGTGGTGTTATGTTAGAGGCTGAATCTATGCACTTCTCCAGTTCGAAAGACAAGAGCCCTTTATTGGCAGTTATGCCATATTATGGGGTTATTGAAGAGATTTGGGAGGCGGACTACGTGAAAATTAGATTTTCCCATTTTCAAATGCAAGTGGGTCAATGTCAATAATGGTGTTCGGATCGATCGGCTAGGATTTACATTAGTCGATGTCTATGGTATAAGTTTTGGAGATGAACCTTTTATTATGGCAGACCAGGCAAAACAAGTGTTCTATATCACCGATCAAGAAAATAAAATGTGGTCTGTAACTCTCCAAGGAAAGAGGATCATTGATATTGATGAGGAAATGAATTCGAATTATGGTATTCCTGAGAGTACTCCTTTTTCAAGGGGTCTACCAGACATAAACGAAGAAGATGAAGCGGATAATGAACCCGACATAAGAAATGATCATCAAGAAGGGATATGGGAAGATATCACTTTATAAAAGAGTCAATTCATAAGGTAATATTCATATGCAGATTTCTTTGAAAACTTTAAGGTTTTAACTATATTATATTCCTTCTATGTTCATAAACAATGTCACCGACTATGAAGTTTGTTCTTGTTTTATTTTTGTGGCGGGATCCGATCCAAAGGGGCATGTTATAAAATAGGATGTTACTTTGTTGGGTGGGAATCGAGATGAAGGCATGGTGAATATTATTTTGGGCATGTGTGTTGTATTTGTAACTTATTGTATTTGTAAGTAAGTTATCTTATTGTATGAATTAATTTGGGTGTTGTAGTCATAGTATAAACATTAATTAAGAAGCCAAATAACTCATGGTGAATAATATTTGTATTCTTTTTCCAATTCAATTTATTCAAATAATTGTTCATAGCTTACTGCTTAAAGTATCAACTTTTATGTCTTTGGATTGGGTGGTGGATTTGTGTGTAATACAATCGGGAAGAACGAACGAGGGGAAAAATTTAGGAAAATTTACACCGCAAATAAATGCACTTGGTCTTAAATGGTGAGTTTTTAAGACTGGATGTATTTATATGTCCGTCTTAAAGGTCGTGTAACACATTTCATTATAAGCGTCCCGGTCTTAAAAGTCGGTCTTTTTAAGACCGGTAAATTTATACATGCGGTCTAAAATAAAATTTTTAAGACCGCGTTTATTTATCATCCATCTTGAAAGTCAATCTTTTAAGACCGCGTATAATTAGTCAGGTCTTAGAAGCCGCTAAGTTTAAGACCGTATTTATTTTTGTCCGGTCTTAAAATTCTATCTTTTAAGAGTGGCCTAATTATTAGCCGGTCTTAAAAGTTGAGTTTTAGGACCGAACAAAAAGTATTTCAGGTTTATTTTAGTACGACTTTTAAGACCCAATGTTTTAAATGTCCGGTCTAAAATATTTTCTTTAAGACCGGTCGTAGTCCGGTCTTGAAAGTAGACTTTTAATACTGCATTTGGAACAAGACCGGTCGCGGGTCCGGTCCTACGATGTCTCTTTTGTCCGGTCTTAAAAGCCTTTTTTGCACTAGTGACTTTATTATTACTTACTCGAAATTTAATCTTGGTACAAAATATTAAACTCACTACTAACATTTACTCCACACATTTTTATAGGGATATCGACGAAGAATTATTAAACAAATTATACTTTTGTTCTTGTAACCTTAATACAAATATACTTAAAAAAAAAAAAACCAACCAATTTTTGTAGCGGTAAACCAAATTGCTACAAACACTGTCACCTAAACCGTTAAAAAATCCGTCACATTAACCGCTACAAGCGTTATACAAACTGCTATAAATATCCCCACCACACCTCATTTCAAACCCTCCTCTATTTCTTCCACTCTTCTTCTCTCTTGTTTTCTCTCATCTGTGAAGTTTTCCTGAAGAGTTGAGCAAGCTAATCAAATATGGTTATCTTTCTAAAAAAATATTAGATTTCAGCATTTTATTTTTTCCCTTCTTATAATACTTGTATTAATTATTTTTTCTTCTTCTTGAGAAATTTAAGGACTTTTCCTTAACATTTTCAATATTCCTTCCATAATCAAATAACATCTCGTGGACAACATAATAAGTCCTTATTACCTACACATTCTCAATATTAAACTTACATAATATTTATACTTATCTAACTTAATTTAATCATTCTTCTCAAATATCAAATTTTATAATTTAATTTGTTACTTAAATAATAAAATATTTAGCATAATATTGTACCAATTGACTCAAATTATTATTTTTTTGGCAATATTTTTTAGTGGTTTTAAAATTGGTACAAATTTAAATTTGAATTTGAATTAAACTTTTTGGCGCAACTTTTGAAATTCCATCCAATAGAAACCACTACAAATATTTTGGCTCCAATTTTTTAAATTCCTGAGTGTAATTAGTAGCAATTTCAAAACCGCTATAATGTTTGCGTCGAAGTTTTAGTTCTCATTTCTCACCACACCAAATTCTGCCAACATTTTTAGCATTTTTATAACTGCTACAAGATTCTAAAATAACGTGTCATCTACATAGACATCTTGTAGGGGTGACACAAAACCACTCCCAATACAGTAGCAATTCTAAAAAATTGGTACAAAACCCTTTACAACTGTGTATTTTGTAGCGGTTTGTGAAGCCACTACTAGTATTATTTATAGCAATTAAAACTGTTACAAATATAATATTTTAACCATTACTAAACCACAGTTTTTTTGGAGTGATACAACCAACAAAACAAAAACAACGCACACAACGACATACAAAGGAACACATAAACAACCAATAAACACTAGTGCAAAAAAGGGTTTTAAGACCGGACCAAAGAGGTATCGTAAGACCGGACCCTCGACCGGTCTTGTTCCAGCCGGTATTAAAAGTATAGCATTTAAGACCGAACTTGAACCGGTCTTAAAGAAAATCTTTTAGACCGGACATTTAAAACATTAGGTCTTAAAAGTCGTACTAAATATACCTGAAATATTTTTTGTGCGGTCCTAAAACTCAACTTTTAGACCGGACAAAAACTAGTCCGCTCTTAAAAAATAAACTTTTAACACCGGACAAAAATATATCCGGTCTAAAAATAGTGGCTTCTAAGACCAGACGACTAATTATATGCGGTCTTAAAAGACTGACTTTCAAGACTGGATTATAAATACATACTGGTCTTAAAAATTGAATATTTAGACCGGACATAAAAATACACCGGTCTTAAAAGACTAACTTTTAAGACCGGCTTAATATATCAAATACCTTTAAGACTGGACATATAAATACATCCGGTCTTAACAGTTGAACATTTAAGACCGGCGTATTTTTTTCCTGTCTAAATTTTTCCGAATTTGTTCCCTGTTCTGTTCTTCCTGATCAATATATATATATACACAAATCCACCACCCAAATCAGCACATAAAAGTCGAAACTTTAACCTACAAGCTATGAACAATTATGAATAAATTGAATTGGCAAAAAAGAATACAAATATTATTCACCATGAGTTATGTGGCCTCTTAATTAATGATTATACTATGACTACAACACCTAAATTAATTTATACAATAAGATAACTTACTTACAAGCTAGCAAATACAATTACAAATACAACATATATGCCCAATATAATATTCACCATGCCTTCATCTGATTCCTACCCAACAACGTAACATCCTCTTTTATAACATGCTCCTTTGGATCGGATCCTGCCACAAAAATAAAACAAGAACAAACTTCATAGTCAGTGACATTAAATTGTTTATGAACATAGAAGGAATATAATATAGTTAAAACCTAAAAGTTTTCAAAGAATTCTGCATATGAATATTACCTTTGAATTGACTCTTTTATGAAGTGATATCCTCCTATATCCCTTATTGATGATCATTTCTTATCTTAGCCGGTTCATTATCCGCTTCATCTTCTTCGTTCATGTCTGATACACCCCTTGAAAAAGGAGTACTCTCAGGAAGACCATAATTTGAATGACTTTCCCCATCAATATCAATGATCATTTTTCCTTGGAGAGCTAAAGACCACATTTTATTTTCTTAATCGGTGATATAGAACACTTGTTTTGCCTGGTCTGCCATAATAAAAGGTTCATCTCCAAAACTTCTACCATTGACATCGACTAATGTAAATCCTAGCTGATCGATCTGAACACCATTATTGAATAGCTATTGGGAGTAGCTATTGCATCAAAACATGACAATCATGAGACTTTTGGCCTACTAATTTCAAGTCCTTCATTGATACAAGCCTCTAAAAATTTGAAGAATACCCCGAGGGAACTTTTATGCCATATAAACACTCACAAAGCTTCTTTTCTCATCCTTAGACAAAGTATGAGAAGCCGGGGACAATAAGTTCTATTACCATGTGGCCTTGGATGTAACTCTTCGCGTATTCCCATTGTTATCAGGTTCAATCTTGCCTTCACACTATCCTTAGAACTACCTTGTATGTTGAGAAGCGTGCCAACAATACTATCACATACGTTTTTCTCCACATGCATGACATCAATACAGTGTCTCATATCAAGATTGCGCCAATAGGGAAGATCGAAGAATACAGATCTCTTTTTCCATATATTTGTTTCTTTTCTACTCTTTGTAGTCTTATTGAAGATGACATTGATGTTTTTCACCTTTTCATATACTTGCTCCCCAGTCAATGCCACCGGAGCATCTTCATACTCTTGGCCACCCAAAAAGGCTTTCTTTAATCGACGATATGGGTGGCCCTGTCTAAGAAATCTCTTATGTCCAAGATAAACCGTCTTTCTTCCATGTTGAAGTTGATGGTAGCCTATGCCTTCTTCACAAACCGGACATGCTTTATGGCCTTTTACACTATACCCTGACAAGTTCCCATATGCTGGGAAGTCGTTTATAGTACAAAATATCATGGCTCGCATTTTTCAAACACCTTCTTGAAAGAGTCATAAACGTCGACACCTTCTTCCCACAACTCCTTCAAGTCTTCGATCAAGGGCTCAAGGTAAACATCAATGTCATTTTCGGGTTGTTTTGGTCCAGAAATCAACATAGACGAAGATGATGTACTTTCGTTTCATGCATAACATAGGAGATAAGTTGTAAATAATCGGGAGTCCGAGACCATGAACTATGTATCTTTGCTAAGGCTTCCATATGGATTCATGCCATTCGTGCTAAGGGCAAGCCTAAGGTTCCTATGTTCTTCGCTGAAGTTCGGAAATAATTGATCGATTTTCTTCCATTGACAAGAATTAGCCAGATGACGAAGCTTTCCATCAGAAATCCTCTCATTTGCATGCCACCGCAAATTTTTTGCATCAATGTCATTGCAAACAACCGCTTGAACCTTGGAATGATTGGAAGATACCACAACACTTTTGCGGGCCCCTTATCCGGACGTCCCTTGGGGTTTCACATATCGAACAATTCTACTTCTCTTAAAACTCTTTTCTATACAACACGCAATCATTCGGGCATGCATGGATCTTTTTGTACTCCATCCCCAGTGAAGAAAGTATTTTCTTAGCATCATAGTATCGATGCGACAACACATTATCATCCGGAACCGTGTCCTTAAAAGCCTCAAGCATTTTAGAAAAACTATTGTCGCTCCATCCATGACGTGCCTTCAAGCTTACTAATTTCAATACAGCGTTCAACAATTGGTATTTTTTACACCCATGGTATAGTGGGGTCTCTACATCATTGCACATATTACCATATGCATGTGATTGATGCAAAGCCTCTTCTCGTACATCACGGATAATGTCCTCTATGCGATCATCCATATCCGTGTCATTATCATCAAAGACCACTTCCCCATGTTGAGACCCACTTGGTATTTTTTCACTATGCCATACCCATACTGTATAAGTCCTACAAAATCCTTCACAAATTAAATGTGTGTGTATAACTTCAAGACTTAGTCGCCTCTCTTTCACACATTCTACTCAAGGGCAATAAAACTTCCCACTATCATCATGGGTATTTTGTTTAGCAAATTCTATAAAGTCCCTTACCCCATTCTGATATTCAACACTCGTCCGTAAAGCATTTATCCAACTGTGGTCCATTGTAGAATTCCTATAGATGGAAAGATTTAACATATACATAATCCAGAAAAATTGACACTTGCATATAAAATAAGCTGGAGAAACTTGCCCATTAAATGCATAACGAAGACTCACTTTTGGGCATAAATGTATCACAGTGAATCCAAGAAGCAAAATAAATGCATGACGAGGAAATTAAATGCATCTCATGAAGGTGTTGTGGACTCACCTATAGCATATAAATTCAAATGCGTTTGCGGAGTCTTTCTTCTCCCGTCACGAACGTTGATGTTGCAGACAGGAAGAGTAACCTAAAAAACTTTATTGGTCACTTGGGTAGGTCTAAAGTGCAAATATAATCTTCAAAATACAATATTCATTAACAACGAGAGAAACCCACAAGAACATTTCATCGATTTCGTTCAACCCATGAAAAACCTAGAACGATATGCGAGAAAAATCATAAAGTTATATAACCGAAACACCTCTTACAGCTTGGTCTATAGACGTTTAGCTAAGGAACCAAAAAGTGATTGTCGAGAGAGCAACGTGAACCAGCGACGAAGCAACACACAAATAGTGGAGACAGAACCTGAGTAATCACTTTAGTCACGACAAGAGAAGAACAGAGAGGGAAATTTAGAATTCCGCGCGACAGATACATTTAGTATTTTGGATTTTATTAAGACCGGTTAATCATAAAGTAGCCGGTCCTAAATATATAATTAAATTTTTAAGACCGGAGTTTTAGAAGACTCCGGACCTAAATTATAAAGTAGACGAACTTTTTAAGACCGGAGTTTTATAAGACTCCGGTGCTGAAATTTTTATTATTCAATTAATTTTAAGACCATATTTTTAATAAACATTTGGTCCTAAAAGTCCTCGTTCTTTTTTTTTTTTTTTTTTTTTTAAAGGATTGGCTTTGGCGAGCGCAAAGAATCGAATGAATAAAAATTAAAGGAAAACTGGAGTTTCTTTTCTTTAATTACTTGGAGAATATGAACAAAAAAAAGACACAAGCTTAGTTCTTAATGCTACTTATATTACTTGAATATGCACGTACATAAGAAAAAATACAAAAGAAATACAAGCAGAAAATTATCAAAAAAAAAAGAATCTAACTAAACATCCTAAAGCTTATTATCATCCAAAGCCTTGGCGATATCGGCGTGAGCACATTAACTTCCCGGGAGATCGGCAAGTTCTGTCTTATTCGCATCGGTGCATCATGGTCGAAGGTCAGGGGGTGCGGCAATCTCTTCATCATCCGAAGAAATAACAATGGGTCCAACGATCCAAGACTCTTCTGTCACAATAGAACACACTCTCGCTAGAGGAGGCGCACCATATAACGATCTACGGAAGGCACGAGCATCACCAGTAAGTCTACCCCTACGAGCGGTTCTCTTGTATCTAACCATGATTTGAGCAGTTGGCGCATGCAGAGAGGTATGAGGAGTTAATAAAGGCAGAGAGCAGTTCCCAGATAGCCACGTACGTTGTTTGGAGTTACGAGGTAGTGATGAGTTAATAAGATATGAGGTACTTTAAGAGCGGATTTTATAAATATGCGGTCTAAAGTACATTAAATTTTTTTTCAATTTAATTACATTTAAGACCGACCTTTTATAATATATTCGGTCCTAAAAGTCTATTATTTATTTTTTTAATCAATTCAATTACTTTTAAGACCGACCTTTTATCGTTTATCTGGTCCTAAGATACATTAAATTTTTTCAATTCAATTTTTTTTAAAGTAAGATTTTTTTCTTAAAAAATATTAGTTTTAAGAACGGATCTTTTACAATATCTGGTATTAAATTAGATAGCAGAGACGTATCCCTACACTCTGTTCAAATGAATGAATCAAAGTCTCTTCAGCTTCCAGATAAGCTTCCCACCCAGGCGTCTCCTCGTATTCTGGTGAACTATACGTCTCCCATTAAAGTTTCCGGTGTTTCACATTGTTCAGGATGGGTTCTCTATTTAAACCCCTTGTTACTTTACTTTCTTTACATTCTTCTCTATCACTTCTACTTCTACAACCTCCACCGTAATGGCTGCTCCACCACCACGAGATCCTCCTTTTCCTCTTAATCCTCTTCCTCCTCCGTACTCTCCTCATCCGTTGCCTCCGGACCCGACCTTCAAACAGATGATGCACCACCTCCTGGCCCGCGTCGATCATATAGACCGACGATTGGGCCATCTTTTTCAGGTCTACAACGCCGTCAACAACAAGATCAACGCGATACCTGACACCCAGGAGGTTGAGTACAATCCTTTAGATGACGACGTCTCCGACGACTCCCTCCCCTCCGACAACGATGGGGAGGAGTAGATGTTTTTATGTTTTTTTTTTTTTTCTCTTGCTGCCCCGTGAGGCGCATTTAAAAAAATATAATTAATTTCTTTTGGTTTCCATATTCGATCGCCTTGTCCTTTTCATTATCATCTTTTTTCTCCGACAAAAAGGAAACGAACAAAACATTGTCCTTGTGTAAATCAACAATAAAAATTCGCAGAATACAATTAAGAACATACAAAAAACAAAAAAAGATCGTTTACCTTATTCGAATAAAAACAAAGTGACTATTCTTCTCAAGGTTGGACCGTCGTTGTCATCGGTTTTACCTCGCCCTGATTTGAATATTCTCGGCGTCCTTTTCATTATCTTCCTTCTTTTTCCGACAAAAAGAAAAAAAGATAAAGAAAAGGGAGACACATAATGCTTGCTCAAAATCGAAGAGGTAAAAACGACGACAAGGAAGGTCCTAGCTTGAGCATAACGCCAGAACCTCGGTTGTCTTGCCTAATGATTTGTCTGAAAAGCGAGTCATTTTCAATTTAAGGGAAGACTATTAAGACCGGACCTTTAAAAATTACACGTTCTAAAGGTTAAGCCATTTTTTTAAAATAAAAGAAGATAATTCAGGACATTTAGGAGCGGACAATAAAACAATATACGGTCCTAATAAAATAAACGAAGACTTTTAAGACTGGTCATTTATCAAACATAAAGTCCTAAAAGTCTAAGACTTTTAGGACCGGACGTCTAATAAATATGCGGTCCTAAAAGTCACGCCTTATTTTTAAAATAAAACGAACACTTTTAAGACCAGACTTTAAACAAATACACGGTCCTAAAAGTCTCATATTTTTTATATCGATGACTTTTAGGATTGGATGTTTATTGTGCAGAATTTTAAGACCGGACTTTTAACTAATATACGATCCTAAAAGTCCGGTTCTTTTAAAAATATGCGAACCTAAAAGTCGTGAATACATTTCATAGTCTCTTACTGCTCATTTCCAACATCCTAAACCTCAAATTTCAAGCACTAAATAGCCTTATCCACCATCCAATACATTCAGAAACCCAAAATGGACACAAGAAAATTTTTCAAAAAATTAAACAAATTTATATTGAATTTTACATTGCCTATGTATATTTACAAATGAATGAATTGATCGAAAAAATAAACAAATTTACTGAGAAGATTATTGTTGCTACGGGATATATTTACAAATGAATTTAGGACATTAATTATTGTCCCGACTTTAAGATCGAGGTCATACGAGATATTCACAAAATACATTGCGTATGTGCTCTACTTCATCATCAGAAAAAGGATCAGGGCATTCAAACATCTGTAACATCAAAGACAGAAACTGAATTAACTTGCGTGCATATTTCATATGTAATATTAAGCCAGAAACTGAATTAACTTGTATGCATAATATGTAACATCAAATACATTTACCTTTGTAGTTAATTTAGTCCTTCCTTGCGTGATAATATCATACATGTGTTTCATGACGTACGGGCCATATAAGTTGGAGTCCTATGGTTGCCGGCGTCTAAAAAGAACAAGAAATATATATAAGAGCATATATAGCTTACTGACCAAGTTCACAAGGCAGTATGCCAGTGTAAAAATATATTGTACCAACCTTTGGTGTGAACCATTTAGGATTAGTGGCCTGATACCCACGCTTTTTCTTTACCTTGATTTGGAAGATCCTCATGGCACTATCATCAAAATCACTAATTTATCAATAATGTTCACTGAAAATTCACAGCAGAGATTTCAGACAAGAGAATCAAAATGACATGCTTACTCGTTGATGGTCTGCATCAACGTAGATACTGGATCGCTGTGCGGCTGAAAATTCACAGCAGTAAAGTACTCAGTGATATATGTAACAGAATTAAGTGAATTGCATACAAGAATTGTGATATGTACCTGTGGAAGTATGGAAAAAAGTACACATTTCTTCTCACTTCACACAACCTCTTTGATATGTACTCCTGTCTCTCCTGCATGGATGTTGTACTTGCATAGACAGGGCACAAGAATCCAAAATCTTTGCTCCCGCCCTTTTGAACCAATTCTTGATGCATGAACCTACAATAATGACATCGATCAGGGAATTAGTATATATGTATGTGTGTCTAAACGATGCATTTAACTTATGTACTCATAGAAGAAGATACTTACTTCATAAAAATTTGTACAATTGCATCAGTAAGCTCACTTCCAGGAAGCAGCAGGGACTCAACATCAACGGTGTCAACTTGAACAGGTAGAGGATGAGGGACGCCTACTACTTCATTGACAGGCCACGATTTATCTTTAAAATATCCACTCTTCACCATATCGGATATTTTTTCCTTGGCAGTCAACTTAGCGGTAGGGGATAGAGCTTGAGGAGGGGGTGGAGCTTGATGAGGGGATGGAACTTGGGGAGGAGGGAGTGGAGCTTGATGAGGGGATGGAACTTGAGGAGGAGGGGATGAAGCTTCAGGAGGAGTAGAGACATGTACAAGCTTCACTGGCCAAGAGATGAAGGTTCCCTTGACATGACTCACAAGCTTCAAAGTACCGATCGGTTGGGAGAGGGAGAGGTGCATCAATGATCACCTTTTCAACGACACTCGACTTCATCATCGGCCATTTGTTGGTGGTGTACGGTTGATCCCATAAGTTGTGAACAGTCCCTTTTGCAACTAATCGTCTAGGACTATCACGATCCTCCACATACGGGTCACAAGGTTGCTCGATCGTCCAACAATGCAGCTCCCTCTAGTGCTCTGTACATGCAGTGCGAGTGAATGTGTGAGGGGAACACCGGTCTCTCGGACGAGTGCTTAAAAGCGACCTCATCTCGATTCACTTCCTCCCTCATCCGGCTCATCCGGGATTGCCACTTTGCTTCTTTAGCCTTGCTTCCTCATTTATTTTGGCCACCGTTTGGTCTATCTCCTCCCGGTAACCATACTTTGTCTATGGCGTTTGGATTTACCAAAGTATTCCTTCGAGCCTACCTGTCCTCCAATCCCCCTTACACACCCACCATGATCCGGTTTTCCTGGTCCGCAACGAGAACATTACTCCTCCCATCCGACACAAAAGATCCTTCTGCTTCTTTTTTTTTTAAGATCTTCCTATAAGATATAGATAACGAGAAGCTTAGTAATGAAACATTTTTAGTAACTAACAAATAACAATAACGATACTTACAATTCTTTCAGCAACTACATGAGTTTGTTCACTCATGTAGGCACCGCTTGGCTTTTGCCGAATGTGCAACCACAACTCCTCGTGATGTATTGGAGATGCTGCCTGATCAACAATGGCAGAAGGATTGGATTCAGCTTCATCTTCCAATCTCTTCCGCTTGGCCACCATCAATTCTTTTTCGGCCATTTCATATCCGCCACGAGAAGCCCTATGCGGGCAATCATTCTTTCTCCCTATCTCCTGTGCTTGTTCCCTTCTTTTCTGTGAATGAGAATTGAAAACAACTATTAATTATGAATTCCAACCATGTCACTAATATAACTTAGAAAACTTGCGCTTGATATGAACGTCAAACATTAGTCGATTCACTTCATCAAGTTTCAACATTTTATTTAACGAAGATGTAGAATTGTAGAAGAAATTGGGAGAAACGAGAGGAAAGGGAGTTGCGAATTGCTTTACGCAACTCGATCAATTCATTCATTCATCCTAATTGGTTCCTACACATATTAGACTAACCTCTTATATATAGTTAGAGGCTTGACTCTTAAGGCCCAATAACAACTTGCACGAAAACCATTCCACGCTAACATACTAACTAACTAACAAAGAATGTCTAACCACTACCTACTATAACAGAACTAAGACTATAATAATGGCTTGACTCTTATGCTATTATTATTTCCCTAATTTACCTTCTTAGTATTTTACCTTTTCAGGGTTTACATATCAGACTTGCAGAGACAAAGGCAGGAAATGTATACTTCTATTCACACACCAAACCATTTAACTAACAGGATTAGATGAACACAATAACATTCACATATCCGCACAGGTTAATAAGCAAACAAAAGGGCAAAAAAAAAAACTAAATATAAACTCACCAGAGCTTCAGGAGTGGTCCGCAGCTGAACAAATTGTTGCCAAGTTTGTTCATCAATAAATGTGTACTTGTCCCAAGGATTTTCGTCAGGCTGAACCTCGGCAAAAATATACTTGTTAGCGAGAAGGTCTTAAACTTCCTCCACCGATCAGCACAATAAGACAATGTATTGTCTTTCAACTTCTAAGAGTCAGGGACAGTGTATGTAAAGCCGGATAGTGTCCCAAATAGGTTGCTTTACATTGCCAAAGTCGACATTTTTCCACTCATCTCGTCAAGATGCTAACCTTCTTTGCGTGCAAGATAGCCGACAAAACTAGTATATTTGCTTTTATTAGGACCGAAAGGTTGCAAATTTTCATCAAACTGAATCTCGAGCCTTGACCCAGAAGTCTGACTTAAGGTTACATCCATCATTCGTGTGCCTCTTCTACCACGGCGTGTAGGGCGGTTACGAGGCTCATTGTGAGATGAAGAGGGTTCGTTCTTTACACTTGTAACTGGCGTTCCCGGAACACAATTAGAATCATGTTCACTGTTCATTTTCGAAACAGGAAGAGAGGAATGCCTGAGCAAATGAGAGACTAATAGAGGCTATCGTACGTAGGCGAGGAAGAGAGGTAATGCAACAGGAAGGGTTTCGCAATGGGAACAGAGGTTCCTCAGTGAGAGTAACAAAAGATTTCGCGGGAACAAATGTTATTTGGCGCTTCATTTTTAAGACTGGACAAACAATAACGTCTGTCTTAATATTAAAATCAAGACCTGGTCATATTGAAGTCCGGTCTTAAAGGTAATTAATTATTTGTTTAATTTTCGCCACAATTTTAAGACGGTCTTAAAAGTTAACCTTTAAGACTGTCCTTATAAAAGTCCTATTTTAAAATTAATTAATTTTTTGTGATCGGCCAAATTATATGTCCGATTTTAAAAGGATAACTAGTAAGATCGCCTATTACGTATCTGCGGTCTTAAAAATTTTTGACTTTTATATTTAAATTTTTCCTTAATATGTTGGACCACGAAAATATAAAATGTATTTACTGTATGAGATTTCTCTATAAAGTAATTAAAATTTGAATTTTTTTAATAACATTTTTAAGACCCAGGTTGTTTGTTTGTCCTCAAATTATATATTTAAGACCGATGAAAATATGATCCTATCGAAAAAGTTCTTTATATTTACTTTGAACTCGCTACCGTCATTCCTTTAAGACCGGACGCCGCATCTCTACTCTAAATGAGGCGGTCTTAAAGTCATTTTTTGCACTAGTGAAAAGATAACCCACAAAGCTTGCCAAACGCATCAATTTAAAGAGCCTGGAAGACACGTGCCGACGTAAACCAGCGGGTGTTGCGGCAAATCTACCGTAGGACATGGGCCACCTAGACGAACCAACGAGGTTCAGAGCTTGCCGTAGGAAGGAGCATGAGACAGTTAGGCAAGCCCGACTGCCGAGAACAGAGAAGTAAAAGCACTCCCAAGCTCCAAACAACGCAAGAGGAAGATTAAGAATCCAAGCATTAAACCTGCAAGACCACACAAACCAAAGAACAATCGAAGCCAGCAAGAGAACAAGAAGCTGCCTAACAAAAGAGATAACCATGACACTGCCCGTTCCATGATTAGACAGAATCACGAGGATCATGGAGTGATCAGACGGCTCTTTTTGGCATAAGAACAGTAAGAACCCAGCTTAGCAGCTGCCTTATGCGCACAGCAAAAGCCAACAAACACAGGGCCTGGCGAGCCTCGGCGGCGACGACCACCACCACGCCCTGCATGAGTATGACCTTCGAAAGAAGCATGAAGAGGACTCATCGGACTCGAAAGAGAGAAAGCAGAAATCTCATCAGCAAATTCAAGAGCTTCTTCTCCAGTGTATGCCTTGATTCTCATATAGCTAGAGTTCTCCCTCTTGTGAATAAGCAGCGATTGATCCAGTTCCCTCGAATAGCAAATACGAAGCTGAGGATAGAGAGCTCGGAGCTGAACAATGAGGAGCTGCTCGCATAAGGAGCTCCCAACGTGTTGTTATATTCATTTATGGTATTTTTTGGACCATATATTGATTTATGGTCTTTTTTAAAGAAAAATATCTCCCCAAAATAATATCTCTTTTCCGTCGTTCCCAACCTAAGGGATAGCGCCATCGCGCGGGACTTAACGGCAAGAACCAAGACGATTTGGTTTGAAGTGAGGATCTATCGATGGAAGCACTTCAGGTTTTCTTCCTCACTTCTCCTTCCCCTGTGACTGCCGAACCATTTTCTCCTTCAATACGTCTCCGTCGCCGTCGCCGTCGTCGAGATCTTCCTTTCTCCGTCGAAGCGGGGCAACAAGAAATTCGGGTATGCACGAATCGGACTTGCCGCAAACAGGGCTCTTTTCAAACCCTAGAAACCCTTTCTGGTCTTGCTCCTCCAAATGTCGCCGTCAAACCATGCGGGTGTTTGGGCAAGTGTGGTGCTGGTCCCAACCTGGCGGTCCTGCCGGACGGTCTAATTGTTGGTCATTGCGGAACGGCGGCTCGAGCAGCTGAGGTCATGATGGGTTTGGTTTCCGAGGGAGAAGGTTCGGGTTCATATGATGTGAAGAAGAGTTTAGATGCGCTTGCGCTGAGGAAGAGAGCTGAGGTTGAGTTTGAGAAGCAGAATTTCACCGAGGCTGAGCTTCTGCTCTCACAGGCACACTATCCTTTACGCGCCTGAGTGTAAAGTTTACTGTTTTAGTGACTTTCATTGAAGCGAAAAGTTATATTTCATCTTTTGGCTTTTAAGAAAATCTTGTTTTGTGATTAACAGCTCGATTTTTTATGTAATTAGATTGGAGTTCAGAAGCAATATTGAGACTGATATTGTCGATTTTTTTGTTGGTGCAGACTATCGAATTAAAACCATTTGGCGGCATACATGTAATATATAAATGTAGGTAAGTGATCACAACCTTAAAATTTGTTTTCTTCGAAGGTTTATCATGGCAGCCCTTTATAACGTCGTGAATTGGTGTTCTGCTCGATCTAATGGTTTTGTAATTTGATTTTCTATAAAAGCGTTAACAAAATCAGCATTCTTTGTTTCCTATTGCTTCATAAGAGATTGCTTGCCTGGTGCCAGGATTGTTTCAGAAGAGGTAGCTTGCCAAATGTGTTACCGTTTCTTTGCTCGCAATTTGTTGTAAATCATAAGAAAACATAGTTTTCACCCATTTCATTTCACACTGGACATAGTCATTTCTGTCCTGCAAGGGTTCCAACTTCCACTGTCTTTACTATGATAAGCATGTTTGAGACCTTGTCTCTTCTGACATTCAGGTCAGCTGTAAGGTTGGCATTGAGTAACTATTCCGGAGCTCTTGATGACGCAAGGGAGGCTTTGGCATTGGCACCTGACTATGCGGAGGTGAGCCGAATTGTTACAAAAGTTCATATCAAACAGAGAGGGTCATGACATTCCAAATCATGGGGGTTTAAGTATGATACTTAATTGTTTAAATGTCACAGGAAAAAATATATTCTTTGGGTTACATGATGGAACACTTCTCTAGAAATCAGTGATTCCCGGACACTTGATTGGTCAAGGATGCCTGTTAACCAAAGTTTTTATACCATTTTATTATCTTAGTTCAATGCAACAGTTTGAGTTGAATGGTGCATTCTTGAATAGTTGTGTTCATGAGTAAAGATTGGGCACCAATTTGTATTCCTTTTCGACCCTCGCTCAGTCATAACTTGTAATTATGTTGTAAGATACCATGAATGCTATATATTGAGTAGTGCAGTGTTGTTTTGAATTTGGAACATGTTCTTCTTGGCTATTAATGCATTTGAAATACTCATTCTAGTAAACAGCATGAGGGAATTAATTTTTGTAGACCCTCTGACATCATCTTCAATTGATCTGATCCTCTATTTAACGTATTCATGTAAAGATGCTGATGGTGAGCCAAGAGATTGGTTGTTTGAGTGACAGTGAGTATTTTTGTCTCGACTTCCACGAAAAGCTTGATAAATCTTTTCTTAAGGGCATTCTGTCCGTCATAAAGTTGAAAAGTGTAACAATATTCAGAAACTTATCTCAATAAACCAGCATATGATTTGCATGTTTCTTTAACAGTCCTGATATTATAACCATTAGTTTTACTTGCTTGCTTATCATCAGTTTGAATATTTATGTTTTAACTTCGGTGTTCTTTGCTGTTACCTGATAAATTTTTATATGGATTTAAATTTATTTATGATTTCATGGTTCCTGCTAGAATGAAATGTACTTCATTGGATTAGTAGCATGTCACTTAAATAGATTTTTTGAACTTGCAGGCTTATCTTTGCGAAGGTGATGCACTTTTGGAATTGAAACAATTTGATTCAGCAGAAAAGTCATATTTGGCATCTATAGATATAGACCCTTCAATCCGACGATCTAAGTCATTCAAGGTGGCATCAATCTCTGACGCCAACTATTTAGATATTTAAATCACTTGTATTTCATTTATCTCAACTATTTGCTTCCCTGTCTATTGAATTCTGCCAGAAGGTTGATGTGGCAAGACTTGTTGAGGGTTGACTTCTATCAATTAGTTTCCAATGTCAATATAATGATTAATCATCGATAGTTAAATATCATCTAAAGATAGTCCATCAAGAATAATCTTGTGAAAATTGAATCCATCACTTCGTGTTAATCGATAATGGATGAATTTTGCCATTTTAAAAAAATATCATCTAAACACATAAATTAATTTAAAAAGCTTTCTCATTTATGGATGAAGCCATCACTGCTTTCTCATTTATGCAATGTTTTTGCAGGCACGGATCGCAAAACTTCAGGATAAAGTTGCTGCTGCTAATAAGTTATGAGATGTACTTTCTGAACAAAGGTGCAATGTAATCACGCCGATTTCAGGGTGATTTGATTAATATTATCCAGTTATAATGGATCCCTAGCGCCAGCTTTAAGTTGGCTTTCTCAAGTCTACTCCATTTTCTCAAGCTTTGCAATTCATTCTGCAGTACGAGTACCTTCAAGAAAATCCCAGACATTTCCTCCTGATTTGTTCTTCCTAAGCAATATCTAGCTTTTCTAATACTTCAACGAAGGAAAAATCCAGATATGGGTAGACACATAAAATGATTTTCCCCCCAAAATTGAACCTTTCTTATTGGCATCCTTCAAGTTGCACAGACTTGTCAAATATGAAATGATTAGAAGTTACAATGACTTAGATACTTGCTTCTTTTAATCAACTATTAGATCTCACAAGACACATCCTTTTGGTAAGATTTCGGGGTTTAACCTGATGTTTGTGTGAATTGTCAATATTATTTCACATTACAGGGAAGAGACTTTGTTTCCCAAATTTGCTTATTTGTCTGTATTAACTGAAGCTTTTTCCCCCTGCAGAACTGATAAAGAAATTATGAATTTTATTCCAAACTCAACGTAACTTCATTTTCAATAAAATCACAACTGTGCTAGTTATAACTGATTACCGGTGACAGTAACTTTGTCGGCTGGACCAAATTGTGGATGGCATCCATGTTTTGCTTTATTATTTGTATATGAAGTCAACTCTGGTCAACTTTGATGAGTTTTTCCCCACAACCACCTTCCCTATTGTGCCACAAAATGACAAAAATGTCATGGAATACTTTCTCTGTAGTTAGTGTTTCCTTGCTACTTTTCTCTTCATACTTTGCAGCAATTAGAGTCAGACTCATCGATTTTGCCACTTGTGAGGATAAGCATGCTTGCTCTGTTCTGTTTGGTTATTAAAATAAAGTCTTCATTATAACTGAATATGGTTTGTGTCTTAACTGAACTTGTTCTTGGCAAAATGAATGCGAGTATGATGTATCCTGTAGTTACTGGCTTTTTTCCTTCCAGCAAGTATCTTCCCTGCGTCCTAACACTAGCTCAGTTTGAAGCAAAGGAGGAACATAGAGGCGCTGGTGGGGAGGATAGATAATTATGTTTTCTGAAAAATGAAAAACGAAAATAGAAAGATAGGTAAGTGGAGCCGAGACAGGCCCGGCCTGTTTAAGCCCCGGCCCTGTAGGGCTCAGGCTTAAAAAAAAATGTTTGAAATTTGAAATTGGCCCTGTAGGGTCGGACTTAATCGGATCGTTCCTGTAGGCCTCGGGTCGGCTCGTTAGGCCCATTATTCTTAGCATTTTCATTTAAAAAAAAAAAAAATTAGTCAAAGAGTAAAGTACAGCCTTCTACTCAAAGTGAAACACAATCAAATATCTATGAAATTGATGATAGTGATGAAGAATGTGACAATTGACAATGATAGTGGTATGCTTTCATATTTTATGCGAGTTATTTAATGTTGCTTAGTTTAATGTTTCTTACGTTTTATGTGAGGCAATTATAGACAATGGTTTGTTTTTTATTACGAATTAATGAATGTGTTTATTTGTTGGATGATTTGTATTATTTAAATATTAATGTTGATAATATTTATTTGATAGATTAAAACTTTAATGGTTGCAATTTACTAATTATATTTCTTTGAAAAAAATCCGGAAAAAAAATAGTTAAAATTTGAAATAGTAATTTTCATGCCTTGTAGGGCCGACCCTTGTACTATCGGATCGGGCTTTGAAAAATATATGTTTTCCTTATTTTAGGCCCTGATTCCCAGCTCTATAGGTAAGGGATCTGGCTTGTATCCTATGTGCCTTAACATCCGCTACTATCCTTTGCGGTATATGCGGCACCGTTTTGAAGCAAATACAAGTTGGTGCTATTTTTTTTTTTTTGAACAAATATTTCAGACTAATACAAATAGTAAAAAGATATTTTAGGATACTAAATAGTACTGAAAAAATATTTCATGATCTTGAAAAATTATTTTAACATCTTGAAAAAATATTTCAAGGTACTTAATGATACTAAAAAGATATTTTAGTATACAGACCAGTACTAAACAATACATCGTGATCTTGAAAAATTAATTTGAGGATCTTGAAAAAATATTTTAGGGCATTGACTGATACTAAAAGGATTCCTTAGGATATTCACTGGTATTGGAAAAAATAATTCATGATCTTTAAAAAAATATTTTAAGATCTTGAAAAAATATCCTGCAATATATTTTTAGTGCCAGTTAATACCTTAAATATTTTTTTAAGCACCTAAACTATTTTTTCCAAGTACCAGTGAATATCTTGAGGAATTCTTTTAGTACCAAATAAGATTCGAGATATTTTTTTTTTTTAGTACAATCAGTATACTAAAGTATCTTTTTAGTATCATTAACTACCCTAAAATACTTTTTCAAGATGTTAAAATAATTTTTTTAGATTATGAAGTATTTTTTCAATACTATTCAGTATCCTAAAGTATCTTTTAGTACCATTAGTAATATGAAACATTTGTTCAAAAAAGGATTTGCTTCAAAACGGCGCCACATACCGCAAAGGATAGCAGCAGAGGTTAAGACACATAGGGCCTGTTTGGTACAAAGATTCCATGGGAAAGGAAAGGAAAATTAGAATTTTCCCTCGTTTGGTATGCATTTTGGACCAATCTTCTCGGAAAATTATCTTCCCGGGCCCACCAATCTTCCCACATATATGGGAAGATCAAATCCCTCCAAATTTGGAAGGATTTGATCTTTCCCATGTCACTATTCACCCTTTTGACAAATTTGCCCCCGGGCCCACCTTCTTTTTTATTTTAAATTATTACTTTTGAGGGTAAAATAGATATTTCTTAATTCTTTACCAACTACCACCCCTTCATTTTCTTCCTACCAAACAACTCATCTTCCCTCAAACCATCTTCCCTCATTTTTCAAAATCTTCCATTCCCTTCCTTTCCTTCCTCTAAATTCTTTTCCCTCTTTAAATTTTCCACGTAGCAAACGGGACCATAGGATATAAGCCAGATGCCTAGGTAAGAAGACCTTGAGTGTTGACAATTGAGTCCCTAGCTTTAAAGTTCTATCAAATAGATCCTTTTTTACCATTTTATTAGTTGCTCGTGTTAACTAATTTGCTACTTTAAACTTTCTTGTTATTTACATATTGGCATTGGAGACAAGTGAGAGCTTGCTACATCAATTATGGAAATGTCTGACTCTGAGGTGAAACATGAGTGAATAATGGTGATAAGATAAAAATAGTGGCCCACAATATACTGGTGAAGAGGTTGGACTTTCTCACCTTCAGGGAGGGGGTTCGATTCTTGAGTTGGTCAAGGCGCTAGATGAGGCATCTTAAGGGTCTAGAAGCAATGGAAACGCTAGGTAGAGATGGAGGCATGTGTACTCTCTGACCCAGTATGTCCTTTGGATTGGATTCCAAGCGCCTTGTAATACCCTAAAATTCATATTTTGATAAATAATAACTATTAGGAATTTGTAACTTATTTATTTTAATTTAGGGAATTTTCTCTCGAGAATTAAGTTAACCAAAGACCTAATTTTCTAATTTTCATTTAGGGATCATAAAATACCATAAAATTATCATATTAAAGCATAGTCTATAATCAAAAAGAGTAAGAAAATAATAGAAAAACACTTAGGGAATTAATAAAAATTAATGGGTAAAATCTCATATAAAAACGATTAAAATAAAAAAATCTTATATAAGGTTAGTAAATTCAAAAAATTATAAATTGGGTCAATGACCTGATCTAGGATATTTAAATGTTGTTTATTTTTCAATAATACCCCCAACCCATTATCTTATATCTCTGATGAAGGCTGGGCAATGATTTTTCTTTTATAAAATGCCACGTCATGCTTAAGATTGCAGAGGAGGTGGTTGATGGTGGGTACTGTTCATTGTCTTCTCCCTGGTATCTCGTCGGCAGTCGCCACATCCTCCTTCGTAACCCAAAAAAAAAAAAAAAAATCAGAAACAAACAGAAACAAAAAATTGAATGTCTGAAACGTTGATAACAATGTTTAGTGCCGTTCATTGACTATGTTTATGCACCAAAGTGGAAACAAGCGCCAAAGTCGTGGGAAGCGACAAAGACGTGGTCTAATCCTTGAGTCTCCAGAATCTAAAGCCAAAAAAAAAAAAAAAAAAAAAAAAAAAAAAACTAACAATGCAGAACGGCGTTAGATCATGCCAACAGTGCAAGCCACCACTGCCGCCGTCTCTTTCGTCTTCCAGAGATGCGGTCCCTCTGGAGCATTTGACTTCCCGCGAACTCTGTGAAGCGATGGTAATGGAAGATAACAACATTGATCTTCCCTATGAGATCATCGTCAAATATTTTCAAGAGACTTCCCATAAAATCTCTAATCTGATTTCTATGTGTCTGCACAAATAGGAAACATCTTTTGAAGGATCCATTCTTAATTTCGGATCACCTCCACCACTCTAGTCACCGACCTTCTCTTCTCCTCCACCTACGCAATCTCATAAACAAACCGTTGCACTTATGTTCATTTGATTGTGAGCTTCAAACCCGTAAAGTATATGACGAACATCTGATGGATTACTTGTCGAGATTTAAGACGTCCTCTTATGTGAGGATTGTCCGTTCCATCAGATTTAATATCCAGGTATTTGGGATAATATTGGCGTTATTGGGAACCTGTAATTATAAATTGAATTATTGAAGATTTAACATTAGAATCAATAACCTTATTTACCAATTGCCTCCAATGGATTTTCGGTTAGGGTTCTCATGTAGTGCATAAATACTATTGTTTTGTTTCTATTTTTTTTTTTTAATAAGTAAGGGATATAAAAGTAATTTGGTCCAAATTCTAAATTCCTAATTGTGTCATATAACCTAATTAATAATTTGTTAAGTTTAGTAACCCAAATTAGAATTTAGATAATTCAACCGTCTTTATATGAGATTTTTCCTTAAGTTTTCACTAATTAAGATAATTGTGTAAATTTGTATAATTAATTTAATGACAATTAAAAAGCATCAATTAGGGAGTGTCTTAATTAAAAATCAAGGATCAATTAAAAGACAAGATTAGCATAAAATGAGTTTCTAATGATCATAATCAATTAAAGAACTAATCACACTTGGTCAATTATACCTAATGACATCTAAAAACTACACTTAGGGATGTTAATTGAGATTAGATATTCAGCCCCTAAAGTCAAGCATGAGGGACGAAAATCACATGGGAGGAGAGAGGGAAAGATTAAACAATTATATAGTTAAGAGCACATGTGTTTTAAAATAAAAATCTTCAATAGTAATAGGATATTTCTACATAAATGGAAGGCTAAGATTAGATTTAATAAAGTTAAATCCAAAGGTTCTAGATTAACTACATAATTAAGCTAAATCCATGTAATAAAAGGTGAACCAATAGGAGGCTTAGGTTGTGGATTATAAGCTACAAAAGAAACACAAGCCAAAGAGTCAAAATAAAGGGGGAGGGGACGGTTGGCTTGAGCAAGAAGGAGGAGAGGAATCGTTTATATTATAAATAACACACATGGATTAATAGGCACATGGGATCATTGATGAGGTTGAAGAGGATAATAGAGAGACGAATTGAAGGGAAAAAAATCAAGGGAAAATACTCTAAATCCTATGTAATTAAAATGGGCCAATAAGAAGCTTTGATCTACACATTAAGTCTTCAAAGAAAACCAAATAACATGGACCATTGATGGAGGAAAGAAATCCAAAGGATGAGGTTCATGGATTTCTACTATAAATAGGCACCTTAGGTTTCTTCATTCTTTACACCAAATTAACCCCAAGTGGTTATTTCTAAAGAGTAGAGAGTGAATGAGGAAAGCTTGAAGGAGTTGAAGCAAAAGCAAGTAAGTTGTTGAAGTTCTAGCTTTTAAATTCGTAGTTAATTTATGCTTTGATCTTAAATCTTCAAGAGCAATTTTGTTTTCATGGTTAAAAATTTTATTATTTCGAAAATTTGATGGAGCAAAATTTTTGGAATATAAAGATCAAAGTAGCAAAATTCTGGTGAAATTTACGGTTGGAAGTTTTTCGGGAGTCAGTTACATAGAGGCTATGATTTTATATAGAAGATGAAGTTATAAAATTCTGAAATGTTTTATGAATAAAGTAGACATCCAGACATTTCTAAATATGTATAATATGTGTCATTTTGAGTTTTGTGCAAGGAGATAAAAATTTTGGAAATAAGGATACGTTTTCTGGAATTTTTCTGGGCAGAGGTTGGAAACGTGAAAACTGGGAATGATTCAAAAATTCTAGGTGAAAACCATTATTTTTTTCTCAAAACTAGACATGCTAAGGTTTTCGGGAATTTTACGGAACCTCTTTTCGATTTTTGTGGAATTAGTTATGATTTTTCAAAGTTATCAAAAAATCTACCCAAAAATGCTGAAACAACGTTTTTTTATGAAAATTAAGGGATATAATTGGAATAATAAATCCACCAGGGGTAAAAAGGTCATTAGTGGTTAAGATATCTCGTAGGATATTATTTATAAGAGAATAATGCAGAAAATGCTATTATAGGCTATCCGAGAAAATGTACCAACAAACAGACGTACCGCTATCCGCACGGACTAAGGTACGGACGCGTACTGTAACATTAACTCTGATGCTTATTGTATGCTTATATGTGATAGATAATTTCATAGAGTCATGGACAAGACTTGGTCTTGGGTCATGCACTGTAACTAAGTTTATGGGGCTTAGATAACTGTTTATACATTCAGCTTTATACGGGTTATAGTCTTGATAATGCCGTTAAGTTTTCTTAACGCTGAGGACATGAGGGGCCGTTGTGGCACTGGTTAGTGCAAACGTGGATAACTTTACATGTGCTGTGTACTATGTACTGTTGATGTATTAATCTTATATCTGCTGTGTGCTTATGTATTGATTATTGTTGTAATGTCATGAATATCTGTCATACAGATACTGTATTATTTGAGCATGATGTTAACCGTTACCTAAGGTCCGATGGGCATTGAACCTCAGCTCTTACCATAGCTTCAGGGTCTGGAGGACCGAGAGCCGACGACAAGGGTAAGCAGCACGCTTGAAGACTCAACCGGAATTTTTGTTTTGAACTTTATTATTTTTAGGATCTATTATTAAAACTTGGATGAATGTACCGTTACTATAACCAACCAGATACACCATAGTTAACTTTTTAGTTATCAGTTACTCACTTATTTGCTCCGATGCTCTACTTTGATAAAAATACATTATTCGGCTTTTGAAAAATGGGGTGTTACAAGCCTGCCATTTGATTGTGGGTGAGCCCAACCCCTTTTCCTAAAATTTTAATATAAAAAAAAAAAAAAAATCTTCAAGAGACTCTTTACCAAAAGAAAATTCTTCAAGAGACGTTTGTAAAATTGCGTGTGACCCAAGTCCAAGGGGTGCTTTTGCAAGATCTTGTGTGAATTTGTCAGTGGCTCTTATGTATATTAAATGTCTTTATTTATAATATTACATCTTTAATAAAGAGCCTAATTGAATTTTTTTAAAGAAATTAAGGAAGCTAAATAAATTATTTTAAAATATTTATATTTATTATGCCAAACTAATTTTTTCAGACTTATAAAATAGGGTAAAGGATTTCTCCGATCCTTGAAATAAGTTATCTCCAAATGACTCTCACAACTACGTCGTTTTGGATTAATGAAGGGTGTTTTCGTAATTTTGCACCCTTCATTAATTCACCTAAAATTACAAACAGACCTTTCATTAATCCAAAACAACGTAGTTTTAAAGGTCACTGGAGATAACTTATCTCCAGTGACTGGAGAAATACTTTTTCCTATAAAATAATATATAATCAAATAATGTAAAAGATATGTTATAATTAACTAATTTATTTAGTTTCTTTAACCTCTCAAAAAAAAAAAAAAAGTAAATTGGGCCTTATATTAATATCTTGAAGGGTATAAGCTAAGAGTGTGATGGAATCTTGCATCATCACTGGGTTGAGTTTCTCTCATTGTCTCTTTTCTTATTTTCTTTTCTTAATCTCATATCCACAGTTAAATTAAAATAATAAATAGTTCAAATTAATATTTTATAAAATTATTTCTATAAACATTAATAAGTAAATTAAACTCTTAAAATCTAATCTATATCATTCATAATTGCAATCCATAAAAGATAAATAAATTCTAATTTATAAAATATTATAATAATAGTTTTAAAAAATATTAAATCTAAACCATTTATTTCACGATCTAAAGGTGAAGATGTGATGATGAGAAGAAAATGAGAAAGAAAACAATGAGAATATCTTCTTCCCTTTGAAAGGGTTCCTTGCATTCATCATCATTTGTTGGGTTGATAAATGCAAAATATTCAATTTGTTTACAAATATTAATGTTAACAAAAATGTCAATGTCAATGTCAATTTAAATTTTATAATGAGTTAAACTATTTTACATGTTAGTATAGTTCATTTTTTCCCTTTATATAAAGTAAATTACATTTTACATGGATTTATAAAAATGTAGCGTAAATAATATCACTCAATATTATGTTAAAAAGTGTGAAAGTGAACGCTTGTCTTTTAAAGAAGTTGATAATATAAATAGCGTGTTTTTAATTTACAGAGATTAAAGTATATTTTCAGTTCTTTAAATTTAGATAAGGTTGTATTTTGGCATGTAACTTTAAAAAGTGTGATTTTAGTCCCTTTAAATTAATGTTGTTAACAAATTTATCAAACCTGGATGGGCCTTTGAACTAGTCGAGGCAATAGGTCAATAGTTTGCGGGTCAACCCAGAGTCAACTCAAGTGCTAGATTGGTGGGGTATAAAAATTTTAAAAATAACTTAAGTAGTATCTTACCATACAAAATCAATTTAATACCTTTGAATCCCTAACAAAATAATCATATATTTATCCAACATTATTTACAATTTGTTTGACATATTGACATCTAGTATCAATTAACCATCCAATTACATTATAATCAATAATCATAAATATTTTTCTTAACAAATTATCAAAATAGATATATGATAACAAAATACTCCTAACTACAATGCTTTAACCATTAAACTAATAATCATTAGTACAAAAATTATCAATAACTTCGACAATATTGACATCTACTCCATAAAAAAAGATTAATTCTTTTAAAGGCAATTGGATCAACCCGAAAACTCACCCTGGTTGACTTGGTTGATCCTGGGTTACCTGGTTAGGATAGAGTCACCTCGAGGTTGCATTAAAATCTGCGTTAAAGGCCTAACTGCACCAGTTTCATGGCTTGGTCGTTGGTTTTCGAGTGACCCATCTGATCCAGGTTTGATTACCTAATTGTTAACTTTACTAACACAAAATGTTGAGTCAAAAATTTAAAATGCCAATTCTACTAATTTAAAATGCCGATATGTCCATTCAAAAGATTAATTTTAAAATTAAAATATAAAAATAATTATATTAAAGAATTAAAATTGGACATGTCAACATTTTAAATTTGATAACTTATAGTTTTTCGTTAGTAAAGTTAATTGTGTTAATTTAAAAAGCCTAAAAACACACTTTTAAAGTTAAAAGACCAAAATATAGAACTTCGTCTAAACATAAATTCCAAAAGTATACTTTTATTCTTTTTTAAAAAAAAAATTGTAATATTGTTTACAATCATTGGCAAAAGAAAAATAATATTGTTTAGGGTCCCAATTTTCGCTTTTTTTAAATATGTTGGATAATCTTCAAAGTTCAAAGCTAACTTCATACCAGCTTTTTTTCTACTCATGTGTCCCAATATGTGTTTGGAATGACAAAAAAGAGTTTTAGTTATCATTTTGAAGTTTTTTAACAACAAAATTAACCAGAGTAGGGTTTTCTTTCTTTTTTGATTAAAAGAACAAATATCATTACTAGAAACAATAAGCTATAGCAGATGATACAGGAAGTTCAGCTGATAAAATAAAACAGGATTAATATAAGCTAACAAGTTATTACAATAATTTGATAGGATACGAAGATGTTCCTGCAAAATACTATGAGCTTGGGAACATTCTTGAAACATTTATATTGAGCCTTCCAGCGAACAAAATTTTCTTTTCCAAGCAATCCCCCATGCTAGTCTCAAGTTAGTTGTTGCATCTTGATCCACCAAGGAAAACCACACAGAATTCATGGATATGGCTGTCAAAAATTCTGGCAAATGTTTCCATCCTAAACATTTGATGCTTTAAAGAACTCAATGCCCATTCATGTCTCATGAAACTTAAAAGGGGGTCTTTGATATGAGGGATTAGAAGGAGAAGAGAGGTGAAGGAAAATTTTTAGGGAAAATTAAAATAAAGGATCTAAAGAAAATAATATTTATTACAAAGGATCATAAAAATAGTAATTACTTAAAAGGACTAAAAATCACAATATAAATTTAAAATCACTAAATTGTCCCTAATCAAACTCTAATATTATCTCTTGTATTTATAATTTAAAAAATAATTAATATAAAACTAAAAATACACATTATGATATAATCGGTTCTTTTTTTTCAATATTTTATTTAATTAAAATAGTTAAACTCATTATTTTTTGAGTTTTTATTTTTAATCAATTTATATCATTAAGTTGCCCGATTTAAATTATCAACGTTGGAATCAATTAATCTCTTTTTATAAGAAAAATAAAAACTAAACTCATTTTATATTTTTTAGGATATTAGATTATTTAGATTATTTAATTTTATTAGCATTAAATGAATTTTTTAACCCACATAAATTTCTCCTAAAACAAAAATAAATGATATAAACTTTCTTTGGCATATATGACAAATTATAAAATACCTTGAGTTTTATTAAAGTTATATAATTCTATCTTTACTTAATTTAAAAAAATATAAATTTTATAAAATTGAAGAATGCATAATTTTTTTTCCATAGATATCTCATATCTATCCACGTTTTGAAAAATGAAAAAAAAAAAAAAAGAAGAAGAAAAACTCTTCTTTAATTTAGTGAAACTTAAAATTCTATACTAGTTTTAAAAATAGAATGTGGAAGAGAATTTAAGAGGGAATGTAGATAATTTATTAGGGTCATTTTAGTATTATTAATTTTATATTTTTATATTTGGTCCTTCTAAATAATTACAATTTTTATGGTCCTTCTCCATAAATATCTTTTCCTACATGTCCTTCATTCTAATTTTCCCAAATTTTTATGACTTGGATTTAAAAAATTAGAGAAGTGGAGTTGAAAGTTTTTCATTAATTTTTCTCACTTTTTTATTTTACATATTAATTTTATTAAAATTTTATAACCTCATTTCTCCAATTTTTTTAAATCAAACTCATAAAATCCCCCCCCCCCTCCTTGCCTACCATACCGCTCACCATTTCTTTTATCCCAAATAACATAGGGTTAATGTGTAAATTTGCTTTGAAAGTTTTCGTTGATAAACAATAATGTCCCAAAAGTATTTTTAAGTTTAATGTCACTTCGAAAGTTTTAAAATATAACAATGTTATTTTATACGGTAAAAAACTAATATTAACTATTAAAAACTTGATATTGATTGAATATTTAAAATAAAAAAACAAACAAACTTGATACTTGATTGTTAACTTTTTAATGGTTAGGGGTAAAGTGTTCCATTTTAACATTTTCAAGACAATATTAAACCTAAAAAAACTTTTAAAGTAACATTGCTCCTCAACAAAATTTATAGGACAAATTTACACATTAACCCAATAATAATAACAAAGATAATTAACATCCTCATCTTGCCTATATATACAGTTGCACTAGCCACCTCTTAATCACACATGGCTTCCAAATGATCCTATCTTTCACACCCAAATGGGACACAGCCAGAGATATAAAATCTCCTCATCACACACTGAAGGAGAATATAACTGGAGAATCAGCAGTTCACTCCATCCCTCATCGTTATGCTTAAGTAGATCTGACACCATGCATATTCAACATGGGGGAGAAGACAGGCACAGGCCACCACAAGTGCTGGTTGATTGGGATCAAATGTCCAAAACCAACTCTCCAACCAATATGAGGCTCCAACAAATATTTAATTTTAACACGTAAGAACCATCATCCAAATACAAAGGTCAATCCCGAAGCAAAGACACTTCCCTGTCTCTTTGAAAATATCTTCATTCCAATAACTGGCCTTAAAAAGTAGCATCATCCACCGACAACAATCTCCATAAATTACTAACAAGTTGTTGGTTCATATGGTAAGTAATTAATCTCACCTCACGTAAGAAGAAGAACACAAACCCAGGAAGCGCACTTGTTGGGAGGGCTTTAACATTAACACTCCCGACCTGACAGAGATCAGGCTTAAGGCCAAAGTAACTTGTGGATACTCCGGTTCATTAAAAAAAAAAAATCTCCATCAAATTTTTTTGCCAACAAGGCATCATTAATATACTCAAAAGAACGAACACGTAAATCCCCACGTTTTAAAGGTTGACAAATCTCATACCACTTCAAAAGATTAATACACTTACGCTCTCATTTGAAAAGCCCCAGAAAAAATCACTGCACATTTGCGAGCATTTTCTTTAGATAATTTGATACAGGACGACTGGTAATTCAGAACTGAGGCAGCCACTGATTTGATCAAAGTGAGACAACCTGCTTGAGAAAGAATTTGGTGATACCATTGAAATCTAGAAGATAACTTGGACAGTAACTCTTAACTCCCAAATACTTCCCTAACTTGTTAGAATATTTGAGACCGAACTTGAATGCCAAAACTCAAAAGATGCTTCTGTCCTAAACCCAAATTTTCTAGCCATCCATACAAGTGTTTGAGGGGAAAAAAATTCTTAGATTATAAAATTTAAAATGATTTAAAAGGTAATAAGAACTGTCAAACATGATTCATATTATTTAATAAGATTTAAAATGTTGATTAAATAAATTTGAAGTAATTCATATTCAGTTAGAAATAATATGTATCATAAATTTTAAGTCAATAAATTTTAAAATTAAAAATTGATTAAATAAACATAGAAAAATATATTTATCACGCCACTTGTTTGTAGCTTAAAATGTCACTTGTTATGATTTTAGGTTACTTGTTTGCAGCTTAAAATGTCACTTGTTACGATTTTAGGCTTGTTTGCAGCTTAAAATGTCACTTGTATTGATTTTAGGTCACATGTTTTGCTATTTAAATATGATAGAAAGATAGATTGAACATACAATTTATCATCACAATTGTAATAAGATTCTCAATTGTATATAACAAAAGATAATTTCTCTTTTTTGTCTAATTAATATTAGCCATGGATTCTTATTATTATTGTTATTATTTTTGCCTATGGTAATTTTAAATACATACCACTGCTAGAAGACATAGATAAGGGACCAAATAAATTATTACTCCACCATTGTAAGGGTTAGTTGTATGAGGATCAAGTTGTGATACCACTAGCTCGCTGATTGTTTAAACTGACTCAAAATGAAGAAGAAAACAAAAAGAAGAGGAAGGAAAAGAAGAGAATAAAACAATAATAAGAAGAAGGTTCATGAGAGTTCAATTTGTGGATTGAGTAACTTCAGTTGGGCTTTAGACGGCTACCTCAGGACCGGGAACATGCGGGTGAGACTAAGTCGGAAGCTATGCTATTTTAAGTTGAATCTAGGGTTAATAAATCAAAACTATATTCTCAAAACAAACTCTAAGAATATATGATGCACTTGTAGCAGAGGAGTGGGCTATATTTGAAGGTTTGTTGCTTGCTTGGGACCTTGGTTTCAGAAAAATAATTCTTGAATCAGATGCATTGGAGCTGATCACGTGGCTGTTGGATGAGAATTACGCTTGTCAAAGTCTACTGATGGTGCAAATTAGAGAGTTGCTGGTAAGAGATTGACAAGTAAGTGCATGTCATGTTTTGTGGCAGGCAAATAGTGTGGCTGATACTTTGGCTAAACAGGATATTAACCATTTTGATGTGCTGGAGGAATGCCCGGGAGTGCTAAGGTCATTGGTAGCCCAGGAGTGTATGGGAATTGTTTCCCCTATTTCTTAGTTTCTGCCTTTATTTGGTTGTAAACCATCTTCTTTTATCAAAAAAAAAAAAAAACAAACAAACAAACTCTAGGAAGAAGGTTCACGCTATTTGTAAGGAATAGCTCAAAATAAAGATTTAGCCAAACATCATTCATTAATAAGATAGACTAATTATGATTAAGGCTTTGTTTCCAAAACTAGACTAGTTAGCCAAATATCATTTAATACCAAAAATCACTCATTAAGAGAAAAAAAAAAAGGTGCAGTCAATGCTGGAGTTGAAATTGAATCCCAAAAAATAAAGATTTAACCTATCATCATTTATTAAAAAACAGATTAACTATCATCATTCATTAGAGGAAAACAGATTAATTCCTAGGAAGCTCACTGGCTCAAAATAAAGATTTAACCAATTATCATTAGTATAAAAAGATAGATTAATTCCTAGTGAGTTATACCGAAGAAAGTTTATGAGTGTTCTATTCGTGGGATTGAGTAACTTCTTTAGACGGCTACCTAAGAACCGAGAATGAGGATGAGAACCGGGAATGAGTATGAGACTAATTCAGGACTATACTATTTTAAGTTGAATCTAAGGTTAATAAATCAAAACGACATTCTTAAAACTAACTCTAAGAAAAAGGTTAATGAGATTAGCATCATCGTTCCGGAACTTTCCAGAAGAAAAACAGGTGTGAGAATCCATGCTATCACAGATTTTAAAAAATGAAAACGTCCGAGGAGAGTAGTCGATTCTATTTGACGCATGTAATTACCACGCGCTTGTCTCTTTGCTCTCTCTCGCGTCGTGCGATCTCGTCTCCAACATTAGGGTTCCTCTCTCGCAGGCGGCGTGCTTGCCGCCGGCAAGCCCCAACCTAAGCCACAGCCCGTTAGAGTTGTAGATCGGTGCTCGGAGAACGAGAAGAAGGTAGCACCGGAGTTTTTTGGATCTGCGTTTCTCAGATCAGTTGAGCCTCTATCTTCTTCGACGCTGGCCCTCCTATGTTCTCCGCTCGCTTTGCCACGGTGGCCCTCTCTCGCCTCTGGGGCGAGTTTTTCCTCTCCCTCTCCAGATCCTTCTTGAGGTGGTGGGAGTCTTTTTCCTCTCCTTGAGAGCTGAGGTAATTGCCTTTTCCTTTCCAATGGTTTCTAGTGGTCCCACATTTTCCGGTGGCAGAGAGGATGGTCCTTTACTAAGTTATTTGTGTTTTTGCTAGGGCTGAGCATGAAACCCAAAACCCATAAGCCCGTCCAAAACCCAATGTAATTGGGCCATATTGAGCCCGCCAAAAAAGATTTTATAATGGGTTAGGTTAGAACCCGTTCATTAAAATTTAAATGGGCGGGCTATGGGCACACCTATGGGTTGCCCATACTCGTCCATTTAGTGTAATTTTTTTATTAACTACTCATCTCATTCCGCATTCCACTTAAAGCATTCCCTGAATTCCTTCATATTCAAGTATTCACACACCTCTAATCCATAACCATAATGACCATCAACTCTCAAGATTATATAATGATGGTATTTGTCTGAATTTATATTGTTTTGTGTGAATTGTAATTATGGAACTTTGAATATTCATATTTCAGAAATTGGAATAATGAATTTGGATGGATGCTTAATGCTTATGTAGGATTTTTTTTAAGAAAAATAAACAATTCAAATGTAAATGGGTTACCCAAAACCCGGTTAGCCCACCCATTTATGTGCTAGCCAATTTACACGGGTTTAAATGGGTTGAGGTACGGGTATAGGCTAACCATACCCATTTAAAATTAAATGGGCGGGTTATGGGTTTGACCTCGGGTTGCCCAACCCGCCCATATCTCTGCTCTAGTTTTTGCTTTTTAGTGGTGGTGTGTTCTGTTGTGGTTTAGATTCGCTTTTTTTTGGGAAGGGTTGTGTTGATGGTCTTTATTGCAATATGTTTTACTTCTCAAAGGGCCATTGTTAGGATTGTTCAATGGTGGCGAATCCAAATCGCTAATGTTAGCCTTAGTTTGTTCAGTAGGTGTTTACCAGATTTGCTGGATTGGAGGAGAAGAAGTATTACTAAGGACTTCATTTGTTTTTTTTTTTTTTTTTTTTTCTCGAGGTTGGGTTTTTTTTCTTCTGATTCTTGCCCCAAATCGGGGTATTTATATAGCTGATCAATTTGCAGCTTATGCTTATAAGAAGGTGTGCCTGTTGGGTGGGTTTTGCAACCAACATCTTCTTTCTTGTCACTTCTAATCTTAGATGTCCGGGAAGTCGATGCAGTCTCCGCTATTTTTATTTCTACCTCTCCAGCGATTTTAGTTATTAGTTTCTCTTTCATTTGGTTTGTACTGCTTTATTTGTTTCTGTTCCTGTTGTACTTGTGCTGGTTTATTTATTTCAGTTGTAATTATTCCAGTTTATTTGATTTCAATTGTAATTGTTATGTTTTGATGTATCTTTAATTTAAATATTAATATATAAGTACCTATTGACCCAAAAAAAAAAAAATCGATTTGACGCGCCCAACAATTAGAAAACCCTATAATTTGATCCGAGTACGAGTATGTTCAAAAAAACCTCACAAGCGACTAAACAGGAATCGAACGTCGAAACAAAAGAGAAATCGACATCCAACAAAGCCCAAAATCGAGGATCCAAAATCCATGAAAGAATTTCGATTCCGCAAGAAAGTAGACATTATTAGACCCATCCGATGTTCACCCATACCTCTATTTTGCATCTTATGATTTGCAAAATCACAAAAAAAAAAAAAACAAAAAAAACAAAAAAAAAAAAAAAAAAAAAAAAAATCAATGAGGAGATTGATCTTACACTCAAGACGCCAGTACCAGAAAGTCAGGAACCGGTGAAAGAACCTAGAGATAAAAAAAACACTCCAGCTTTCTTGGTAGCTATATACTTTCTCCAGTCTTAATTATAAAATTAAGTTAATTTGTTTTTAAGAAATTAAGGAATTTAATTAAAGGGATAGGATATTGTCACTACCAATGTCACTACCATTTTTCACGATTAGATTAGAATCTCAATAGAAGAGAGAAATGATAAAGGTAGATGAGATTCTGATTTAACAATGAAAAAATAGTAGTGACATTGGTAGTGACAATATCCTATCCCTTAATTAAATTACTTTAGATTTTTTTTTTTTTCAAATTAATTAGTTTGTTTAATAAACTAATATATAATCTAAGGATACACAACATATGATATGATTAAGTAACTTATTTAGCTTCCTTAATCTCTCTAAAGTTAACTCAGTCTTATAATTAGGATCGAAGGTAGGATCGAAGGTAGTAGGATATATGTAAGATATGCATGATGAATTTAGATTTAATATTTTATAAAATTATCATTATTATATTTTATAAATTAAAATTTATTTATTTTTTATGGATTGCAATTATGAATGGTATATATTAGATTTTAAGAGTTTAAATTTACTTATTAATATTTATAAAAATACTTTTATAAAAGATTGAATCGGAACCATATATTGTTTTAATCTAACGTGAGATATGAGATTACGTGAATAAAATGATAAATGAGACCATGAGAGAAGCCCAACTAGGTGAGTAGTGGCGGAACTTAGCTTGGAATAAATATTTAGGGAGACCAAATGTATAATCATCAACTAATTAAAATTTTTATGATTATATAACATTTTTAAAATATTCAGATTTATAATAAAACTATTTTAAAAATTCTAATGGGTAAGATAACATACTTTTCTCTAGTATGGATGTCATATCAATTATAAAATGAGAGATATCATGAAATTTCAGAAAATTGCATGTTATATAATATATCAAAATATTAAAAGTTAACAATTTAATTTATAATACAAAATTAATAAAACTCTATACTAAATGAAACAATTAAAAATTACATTCGCTTACAGTAAGACTTTTCGCTCTTTTAATGACTTGAAATCATCAATAATTGAATCAATAGTGAAAGTGTCAACTATTTCTCTTTCAATATAAATTACCATATTATCTTCAATAAAATCATCTTCCATCTTGTTACGCAACTTTGTCTTAATTATTTTCATTGTTGAAAACAAGCGTTCTATGGTAGCTGTTGAAACTAGAAGAGTTAATAAGAGGCAAATTAATCAATCAATCAAGTAATACACCTTAGATTTCCCTGTTTTCATAAAAGCACAACATAATTCAGTTAGAGTTGATATATTCTTCAAATATGGAAGACTAGAAGCATTAATAACAAAATGTTAAAGTTGAGGGTTCAAAATTATCTTCTCTTACTAAGTAAAATTAGCAGGATAGTATTTTGCAACAAAAGTGCAAATATTATCAATATAACGTTGAAAGCTTTATGAGCATCCTTAGGAATCAAATGAGAGCTAAGTGTCAAAAGCTCCAAATTTTGTCCTTAAACCTCATTCAACTCTTGCAACTGTTTATCTATTGTAACTAAAAATATTTCCACTTTATAATGATGCTCCATTGTAATATGATCTTTTTGATGATGGAAGCATCCTTGTCGTGCTATATTTGGAGCAGTTAGGAACATCAATCTCATGTTGCTCACAGAATAATGTCACATTGTTCAATAAATCCGACCAACCATCTTCTATCAATTTTTGAATGAGAACTTTTGTAGTTCCAACTAAATCCACAGCATTAACTATATCTTGGGATTGTTCTTGCAAAGCTTGGCAAAGAACATTTGTTATTCTCATGATTCCTTTCATTATGTGTAGGATCAATATGAACTTAAATGAAGTCAAAATATTATAAGCAGCATCAGCATCCCCTCTTTGAGAATAAGTTGATCCATCAACAATAATCTTTTGAAGAACAGAACAAGTTGCTGCAAACATGTTTATCATACTACAAATTGAGTAAAAATGAGAAATCCAATGAGTATTTCTAGTCCGCTTCAAAGTACTAATTTGATTTGCCCCTTTACCAGTTTCAATTTCACCAATCTCAGCTTGTAACTCATCATGTCGTTTACTAGATGAACATATAATATTAACAATGAAAGTTAAATTTTAAAAAAATTGATGGATAGGAATAACTTCTATAGAAGTAGCAACCAATACAAGTTGTAATTGATAAGCATAACAATGCACATAGTATGCAGAAGGGCAATCATTGAGAAATAATGCTTGCAAACCATTCCATTCCCCTCTCATATTACTAGTCCCATCATAACTTTGAACACAAATGCAAGAGATATCAAGATTATGCTTAGAAAAGATAGCACACAATTCTTTTTTAAGAGTTAATGCCATAGTGTCTTTAACATGTATAAGATCAAAAAATCTTTCTTGTATGCAACCACTTTCATCAACAAACCTCAAAACAATTGTCGTTTGCTCCCTTTTTGATTCATCACGTGCTTTATCAACAATTATGCAAAACTTGGAATCTCCAATTCTTGATGAATGTAGTTACGAACTTTACTTGAGAGGATATGTAGGATTTCCTTTTGAATTCAAGGTGAAGTATACTTGGAATTTTATGGTGTATTTTCCAACACAACTTTTGCAACTTCATCATTGTATGATGCTGACACCTTTATTATCTCAAAAAAGTTACCCCTGTTTTTTTATTCCAAAGTTTCATCAAAACCTCTAAAAGTGCATGCTTGAAATGTTAACCAACGAACTGTATCAATAGACGCCTTAAGACGTAGTTGATTCTTTAAAATTTGATTTGAACTTTTTACATTAAAGACATTATGGATATGCCCATGTTGATTCAACAAGTCTTCATAAGCCTTCATTGCTTTGTTATGTGGTGAGCAAGGATTGTAACACCCCATTTTTCAAAAGCGGAATAAATTTTTTTTTTCCATCAGAGTAGAGCATCGGAGCAAGTAAAAGAGTGACTAACTGATATATCATTAACTGTGGCGTATCCGTCTATTTATAATGTATAGTACATTTAGCCGAGTAATGTCATATTGTTACAAGTCTAAAGATAGGAATCTTCGGTCGGGTCTCTACGCTTGTTGTTTACTCTGCTTACTCTTGTCTTCGGTCCTCGGTTCTCCAGACCCTGAAGCTATAGTAGAGCTGAGGTCCAATGCCCATCGGACCTCAAGTAACGATTAACCTCATGCTCAAGTAAAACAATATATATGACAGATATTCATGACATTACAGCAGTAATCAATACATAAGCACACAGCAGATGCAAGATTAACATATCAATAGTACATAGCACACAGCACATGCATAGTCACCCATGTTTGCACTAACCAGTGCCACAACGGCCCATCGTGTCCTCAGCGCTAGGAAAACTCAACAGCATTACCAAGACTGTAACCCGTATAAAGCTGAATGTATAAACACATGTGATCTAAGCTCCACAAACTTAGTCATGGTGCATGTCCAAGACAGTCCCGTCCATGTCTTTATGAAAGTATCTATCACATATGTAAGCATATAATGAGCATCGAGTTAGTGTTACGATGCGCGTCCGTACCTTAGTCCATTTGGATGGCGGTACACTTGCACTGGTCGGTCGTCTCCCGATTTTTCCCGGATATCCTATAATAGTATTATCGCATTATTACCTCATAAATAATATCTTAGGGAACATTTCAGCCACTACCGACCCTTTTTACCCCTGGTGGATTTGTTAATCCAATTATATCTCTTTATTTTCTCAAAAACGCTGCTATAATATTTTTGGGCAGAATTTTCTGTTTAAATTTGAAAAATCATAATTAATTCCAAAAAAATCGAAACGAGGTTCCGTAAAATTTCCCGGAAACCTTAGCATGTCTATTTTTGAGAAAAAATATTGGTTTTCACCCAGAATTCGTGAATCACTCACAGTTTAATGATCTTCAACCTCTGCCTAGAATTTTTCCAGAAAAACGTAGCCTTATTTCCAGAATTTTTATCTCCCTCTACAGACCTCTAATTGATGCATATTTTATATCAATGGAAAGCTATACATGTATAATATGACCATGAATTATTTCAGAATTTTTGCATATAAATTTACATATCAAACAGTGCCCTCTATCTGACTGATCCCAACAAGCCCAACAAAACCCCACAATTCCTATCTTACTCTAACTTGTTTTATTAATCCTAAAAGTTACTCCCCAATATGTTTCCACTTTGTCAGGCATCTTTTGATGCAATAAGGCTTGAAAACATTTATAGGAAATTAATTTACCTATTTCCTAGATTAAACTAACAATTATACTAATAACTACTAAGAACTATAGAACTAAAGAACTAAAGACTACAAACTAAAAACTAAAGACAAGCTTACCTCTTGAAGACTCTTGCTTCTCCTTCTTGATTCTTAGAAATCAACTCTTGGAGTTAGATTTGGTGTGAAGAATGAGGAGAGGCAAGGCCTCTATTTATAGGGAAAATCTCAAGGTTAGAATGGTAATCTCAAACCCAATGTGGGCCCCACCATTTGCCTCTTCCTTAATCTCAACCATTAGATCTAAACTTAATCAAGAAGTTTTAATCTAAACCCTTCACTAATAAGCATGTGCTCTTGTGATGTCATCCTTGTGATGTCATCTTGATGACATCATCAAAGCTTAAGTGTCATTAGCAAAGTTTAATTAACTCTTAATTGCATTTGCTAGCTAACCATGGAAACTAGTGCTTAATTAAATCAAGCTTTATGCACCTTAATCTTTACTTATTTCCATTTGTCTTTTAATTGATCCTTGATTTTTAATTAAGACACTCCCTAATTGTTGCTTCTTAATTTGCCCCTTGATTAATTATGAAGATTTACACAATCATTTAATTAGTGAAAACTTAATTGTTCATTTATCTTTATTAATTTCCCTTAATTCGTTTAAGCATTTTTATAACATTATCTTGCTTCTTTTAAGAACCATGGTTTAATATGATGATTATTGTGTATTTTATGATCCTTAAATGAAGATTATAAAATTTGGGTCTTTGGTTATTTAATTCTAAGAGAAAATTCCCTAAATTAAATTAAATAAGCTACTAAATTTTGAGACCACATATTCACCTTTTTCCAATAGGTATTTTTCACCAAAATATAATGTTTATAATGAACATGAATTTTAGGGTATTACAAGGATCTTCTCCTATATGATTGAGAAAAGCACAATTTTTTCCACTAAGAACTTTTTTCTACTTTTGAAATCCTTTAGGAGTAAAAATATCTACTCCAAAACGTCCACTTGGTTTAATAAATAAAAAAACATAGTAAGAAATAAGCAACATTTGTAGTAGGAGAATACTCTAACCAAAAAGGAAATATACCAAACCAAATATACTAAAATCTTCTCAAATGATTCTTTCCTATAAAAGGATAACATTGAAGTTTACACCGGTATGGACCCCATTTTAAATAAGCCCTTCAAACTTCATCTCTTTGATTCATATGATGTTGTCATATTTGAGGGCGTTTACCTGGATCATGTTCTAAAGAACTAACATCAAATTCAAGTCTTTTCAACCGGTGAAGATGTAGAAGTTATGTTACCTTCCTATATGTGATCACTAGCTTTCCTCTTGAAAAATGAATCAATTATTTTATTCTTCAACATTAAGCTATTCTTAGATTTTATCACTTTCTAAATAACCTATAAACAATATAATTAACTATTATCATACTAAATATAAATATAGAAAAAAAAAACTCATTTTTTAACCTCTTTCATATTAAAATGTTTTTTCACAAAATATCTTTTACTAATGAAATACTAGATTAGAAACTAATGTCTTTTACTAATGAAATGCTAGATCGAAACTAGACTTCGTAGTTTATTTAAGATTAGAAAAAAAGGCCTCAACATACAAAGGTGAACTTGACCAAAATTGTAAACATCGTAGATAACTAAGAAAGTAGAATATAGACAATTGAAAAGCAAAAAACTTAAAATTATGTTAATCGTCTGATATATAACAGCCAAGAGCAGATAACGAACTCAAGAATTATCTAGGAGATAATGGTCACTCTGCAAGTGAATAAAAAGCATCCTATATATATGTGTATATATATATATATATATATAAAAGAAGGACCAACAAATTCACTTTAATTCCCTGCATTTCCTGCACATACAGCAGTACATTGTTACTAATTGGGATTACTAATTATTATCTTTGGTTAAAAACCAATAGTTATTGAAAAGTTAAAAAGACCATGTTGGACCAGCAAAACTAACCCAATGAAAACAAAAGAAATCCCATTACAATGTTATTTCTTAAACCCACTCTTGCGTGTAAAAAAATAAGTTATTGAGACAAATGAAACTGAAAAGCAATGGGCCCATAACAGAAAAGGAGCGCTATTTTAGGTTTTGATTGTGAGAAGTTTGAACTGAAACATAAAATTACAATGTTACTGTTACGGATTCGTATATTGGGCCCTGATATGGGGCCGCCCAATACAAATACACCAGTGCGGAAGCCTGGCAAACACTAATCACCTTATAATCGAGGCACTAATTCCGGCAATACAGGTAGTGGAGCAGGGACGTGTCAGATAGTGGAGCAGGCATTTACAGGACGTGGAGGAGCATATTGCATGAGAAGCAGATACAAAGCCAAGCGGACGAAACCCTAGGTAATCTCTATAAATAGGAGATTACCTACAAGGTGCACATATTCGATTCATATCCTTTTACTATTCTGTCACACTGTGCACACACCTACTCCCTATGGCGAAACGCCATTCGCGTGTAGAACAGTGATCACTGGAAGTTCTTTCTTATCTTCCCCATAGACATCACTGAACCATCATCTCCGGGGTATTCCTCCCTTACATACCTCGGGGAGCTTACAGCCTACATTGATCGTTCACTAGCCTTCTGAGGTTAGAATTTGTGTTCTTCAGAACAGAATATTGGCGCCGACCGTTGGGACAGATAAACTTCGATTCCCATACGACTAGGAATGGCTAGAAACGAGTGCAATGTTATTAGCGGAGGATTCGGAGGAGGAGGAGACTCAGTGGGTCAGAGAAAGAGATACCTAAGGGAGGTTCTTTCCATCAGAGATCGTCCCAAATTCAAGAGAAGCTCGTCTCTTGGGAAGCCGGAACCTCCTGTACTCAGCTTCATTAAGGAGGAGTTGAAGAACGTAGCCCCTAGCTATCATGATGGTTTGGTGGTTACTAGAATGATAGTGAACTGCCGCATTAGGAAAATATTTATGGACAATGGATCGAAGCGGAACCGGTGGCTACGATCACTTCTACTCTAGTGAAAAAATTCCTTATTAGGAACATTATATCCCGGTTCGGAATCCCAGTTGAGATCATTACGGATAATGGAACCTAGTTTATCAACAAGGGTTTCAGAGAGATGGTCTTCAACTTCCAAATCAAGCAGCACTTTGCTTCTGTAGAACATCCCCAGTCAAACGGGCAAGCCAAGGCTACTAATAAGGTCATCGTGGATGGTTTAAGAAGGCGAATGGAGGAGGTGAACACTGATTGGGTGGAGCAATTACACTAAGTCTTGTGGGGGCACCGAACCATTGTTCAAGCCTCCACAGGCGAAACTCCTTTTAGGATGACATACGGATGTGAGTCCATGATCCCGGTGGAGATTGGTCAATCATCATGGAGGCAAATTAAAGCCCAGCATGAAGAGGAAGAAAATAGCGAGGCTTTGGCAATGGAATTGGATTTGATCGATGAGGTTAGAATTGCGGCATACTGCCGGGATATCGCTACTAAACAACTTATAGCCGCGAGATACAACAAAAAGGTGAGACCTCGCTCATTTGAAAAAGGTGATCTCGTTCTGCGAAGAGCCAATATAGGCAATAAGAATGCTAGAGAAGGGAAGCTTGCACCGAATGGGAGGGCCCATATCGGGTCAAAGAAAATTTAGGGATAGGAGTTTATACATTGGAAACCCTGAAGGCAAAGGCGGTGAAAAGAACATGGAATGTGGATAAGCTGAAGTTCTACTACAATTGAAGCCAGATTTCCAAAAAGGAGGCTCGAAGGCCGAACTATGTAAATTCCTTTTCATGAATCATGTCAAAATGATTATGTCTTTAATCCTATAAACAAAGAGTTCTTCGATTTACACCTACGAAATGCTTAGCTCAAGGAAGACTACTTACGAGTAAAGGTCAAAATGTGTTTCCGTGGGAACAGACGTGTTTCCTCGATGGCACGATAAGACAGGCATAATGGCTAAAATCGTACTCCTTCGAGATGCGGTAACACCAATGGGATGGTTAAATCGTATTCCTTCGGGACTCGAAAACACCAGCGTAAAGGTTAAGCTGGGATAAGGCGAAACCGAGATAATGGCCAAAACACACTCCACCAAGATGTGGTAGCGCCCATCTAAAGGTCAAAAGCGTATTCTTTCAGGATGCCGAATAGCCGAGCTAATGGCTAGAACGTACTCCCCGGGATGCGACAATGCCTAGAATAATGGTTAAAACATTATTTCATCAGAACGCGTTACAACCAAAGAAGCCCTTTGTGGCTAGGATGCATCTAAGCTTGGGGTAATGAAGCAAGCCGTCACAATGACCCTGATCAAGCCGAAATGTTTAGAGTTTGGTTGCGACACTGAACATAAGCATGTGACGGATGGCTCTTACTTCGTAATGATTTCTGGTTAACCACTCAGGCGGGTATAATGCTCATGGGTGGTCCCAGACACATATTCTACGCAGCACGTAAATGACTTTGGCTAAGTCGAATGAACGAACTTTCAATGTAAAATTAAGTTCGAACAAGTGTAATAATTAGGAAGAAGATGCAGGTGCAACAAGGCAAATAATGAACAATCAAAAACTCATGACAAAGTAAGCATTTCATTTTGTTGCAAGTGTCGTTGTATAATGTGTAGAAACGAAACCGGATATTAATCCAGCAGGAGATTACAAAAAGGGGGGGTTTCAGTACCCCAGGATTAAAAGTCTACAATGCCGGAATCTCGGCCTTTAAACAAAAGGAGTTCTAGTGTCGGTTTCAACCTCCTCTTCATTTTGAGCCGACTCTTGGTGACTTTCGGAGGCGTCGCCGGTTTGAGGAAAGAGCAGGATGATTTTACCATCCACTTCCCAAGACATGCAGTCCATCCCGGAGGTGTTGAAGGAAATACTTGGGTTCAAAACCCGAATCTGCCTTATTGCATTATCAAAAGATTCCACAATGGATTTCTCTATGGCGTCATCTTTTTCTTTTATAGCTTCTCGAGCAGATTCTATGGCGGCAAGATGAACATTCAGATCTGCGAGATATTCCTCCTTCTCTAGCCAGGATTGCTCCATAATTTTCTTATCCCAAGCACTTTCCTCCTTAAGCTGCTCCAATTGTGACTTGGGTTTCTTCAGGATTTCCCTCTCCTTGCCCAGTACCTCTATCGCTGCGTCCCTTGTTGCTTCGGCCTCTCACACTTTTGCTTCAGCATCTTCCATAATAGTCAACACTAGCTCATCAGATTTACGACCATTTTCCTTAGCTTCACGCTTCACCTCCTTTAGCTCACTATCCTGTCTAGCATATTTTTCATTCAGCGCACATAAAGCTCGAGCTAGCCCAACACCTTTGAAGATATAATGTTCTCTGTTGGACAGTTCTTGAACCTTGAGCGTATCGTATTTTTTTGGCTCAAAGAAGCATTTTGGGAACTTGACAGCATCACTAAGAGGGACAGGCACCCCTCCATCCCAGATGACTCCGTAAGGGAATTCTGGGGTTGAAGGCGGTGGAGAGAGATTTCTGGAAGGAGAGGTGACGGGTTTCTCGGTAAGAGGAGGGATGGTGGAAATCGGCTTCACAGCAGGGATGGGAATCCCTGTCTTAAATGAGAGGTTTTGCTTGGATTGCAAAGGTGGGGTGGTCTTGGTGGCTTTGGATGTTTTTGATGGATTGGCCCGCTTAGCTCTTTTGGCGGTAGTATTCTCGGATTCCAAAAGGATACGCTTTGACTTTTTCTTCGACTTATCAACCCCGGGATTGCTCAAAGTTGCAACAAACACCGGGATCTAGTCCATCTCCAAATCTGCGAGACATCAGCAAATTATTAATTGTCCGTTTAGCATAAATAAAGTGCAAAGTAGTAAATCATGCACATACTCGCCGAGGTTCGTTTCTCCAGCTCAGGGGATGGAATATAGTCTGATGACTTCAATGAGCCAACTTTGGCAATCTGATTTTTAAGAAGGGATACCATCTCCTTCTCGGCAATCGAAAGGGAACGGGCAGGGAAGTTTAGGTGGAAGAAGATTTTTTGTGGTGATCTAGAGTCCAATAAAGGGGAAATCGTTCCTCTATCTCGTCGGACTCGTAACGGTGAAGAAACCAGGGTAATTGTTGGGTCAAGGCGATCACTTTGAAAAAGGAAGCTTTAAAATTCTTCCATGATTCAGTGAAAGCGGTAAAGAGTTTGCGATTACAGACACTACGGAGTGAGGTCCAGCCTTTCTTGGTGGAAATTTCATCATTGGCCTTGGCCTCGTTGTTAGCATCTTTTTTGGCTTTTACACTTCCGACTTTGTGGACGGAGTAGAATTGGAAGAAAATAGGAAGGGTGCAAGTCAAGTCTTTTTGTTTGCAGTAGGTTTCGAATGCGATAGCAAAGGCCCAGCTGTTGGGATGAAGTTGGGATGGAGCAAGTTTCAAGTGATGAAGAAGGGATAGTTGAAACTCAATAAACGAAAAACGCATATTAAGCCGACATACGTAATCCTTATAGAAGTAAAAGAAATGAGGATCATCATCGTTATCTCGACAGCTGGAAATGGATTCAATAAGGCGGGGAGGCGAAACTCGTAATCTTTTGTATTACGAAGACCAATTGCCGAGATCTCTTCAGCGGTCATTATGCTCCTAGTGTTAAGTACTTCGGCAACCCATAGAGATGATGACTTGGAGGTATCAGAATTCTCGGTGAAACTCGATTCTCCGGTGGTGGATAGCTCGATGTGACGCGACGTTGAACCCATTATACCTATAATAAACAAAAGATAAGTTAGAGTTGGAAAGTATACCTCGAACAAAAGAACCACTTGGCAGAAAGCCTAAAGATCCCAAATCGGGATAATTCAAATTGCCCGACGCCAAGGTTACGGTCGAATCCAGCTTATAACGGCAAGAGGCTAACATTTGTTTGACTTCCGAATTACGACCGTCGTTGGCAAGTTCAATACTCAGGAAGAGACATTGTTCACAAGGATCGATGATTTTCTGAACACGGGACCCAAGTTTATCTAGGTGAGCATTTTCTAGTTGGAATGAGGAAGAATCCCACTTGGGTACGATCGGATCTTTGTTTAAAAAGTGGGAAGGATTAGGATGGAATCCCAAAAAAGGAACGCGGGTATCTTGGGCATTAGGCAACGACGTAGGGGGTGCCCTCTGGTTCCTACCCCCGCTAGATTTGCCCAGCAATATAGTTTGTTTTCCTCTTTAGTACGATCCACCACCCATAACCAATATTTAGCTCCGCTAGAGGCCTTTTTAAGTATTTCCCGATCTTCGGAAATGGGGTTACCATACATATCCACAAGTGGAGGACTGTCGGGATTCATGGTGGCTCTCGGAAAAAGGAACGAATAAAGTAGAAGTTTCTTGGGGATGGTTGGAGAATCAGTAAGTTTAAGGTTACCCAGAAACCCTAGGGATATGATCAAGAAATCAGGTGACAAGGTTTGGCGAAAATCTCCAAAGAAGGATAATGCACGCCAAGAGAAAGCGAAAGTAAAGTAAAAAGGAACAAAGAGGCAGAGGAAGTACCTGGTTATAATAAATATTGTCAAGATTTGAGAGTTGCAGGTAGAATAATGAAGGAATGAAAGTGATGGTAGGAGGAGATTTCTAGACAGGGCGAACGACTGGTGAAAAAAGTGTTGAAGAGAGGCAGAAAATGAAGATTTATAGGCGAAACGCCAAGGGTGACGTAGACAATTCATGGGGAGGATTTAAATTTGAAAACCTAAAAGGTATAATGATGGCGCTACAAATGACATGAGCGTTTTAATGTGCACAAATTTCAAAGGCGGTGAAAAGACGCCTAGGCATAGGAAAGGGCGGGCTTATGATCCCAGCAATAAAAACTAGAAAAGGCCGTTTCCTATTCTCACAATATCTCGGATTGGGGGCATTACATGTGGTGGGCATGCGTGGACTCAACACACTCGGCTTCAAGGTTGTGAATGAAATCCCGATATCATGAAAGTGACAGCTTTCTTTCAAAGCAAGATAACTCGGCATGCAAAGCCGGGGGCAAGCTGCGAAGAACGCAATTAATTTCAAAATAAAAGGAGAGATGGGGCGTCAAGGAATCTCGGCAGCTCAGAACCCCGAACTACCAAGCTTGGGGGCAATTGTTACGGATTCATATATTGGGCCCTGATATGGGCCGGCCCAATACAAATACACCAGTCCGAATGCCTAGCAAACGCTAATCACCCTATAATCGAGGCACTAATCCCAGCAATACAGGTAGTGGAGCAGGGACATGTCAGATAGTAGAGCAGGCATTTATAGGACGTGGAGGAGTCTATTGCATGAGAAGCAGATACAGACCCAAGCAGACGAAACCCAAATAGGAGATTACCTACAATGTGCACATATTCGATTCATATCCTTTTACTATTCTGTCACACTGTGCACACACCCACTCCCTATGGCGAAACGTCATTCGTGTGTAGCATAGTGATCACTGGAAGTTCTTTGGTGTCTTCCCCATAGACATCACTGAACCATCATCTCCGGTGTATTCCTCCCTTATATACCTCAGGGAGCTTACAGATCCTACATTGATCGCTTACTAGCCCTCTGAGGTTAGACATTTGTGTTCTTCAGAACAGAACAATTACAATCTCAATATCTTAACAAAATTAATTAGTCATTTCCTCAAAACTAAATTTAGGGAACAATGATGAAAATAAACATGATAAAATGAAACCTATACACCCCAAGTTCTGATGTAAAGATGATTGCTCACGCACAGAACATGTAATATGACACTTGAAAGGCATCCATGAAGGATTTCTCATGCGAAAGTAGTACTAGAGTTTTAAATTTTTTGTAGTTGTCTTGTTTTCTTTTGGGGCTTGATAGGCCCTCGTAACTACCAAAAAGAACAAAACACACAAAGATGAAAGTCTTAAAAGATACCTATTTTACTGTGTAGTCTGAAGAGTAGATGAAAGTCTTGAAAGATATGTTACTGTGTAGTCTAAAGAGTTTGATTGTTTCTCAAGTCCTAGGATAATAATAGATGAAAATGCCTCATCAATGGTGCTTGCAGCAACAATAAGAACTCATGGGAAATTATGGAGGCTCAATTTGTGCGCAGTCTGTGACTCTGTGAAGCCGTGAAGGGTTTTGGTCCGTGGAGGCTAAGGAGGGTAAAGATGGATAAAAGCAGCCCTGTGCCCAAAACACTTTGTTTATTGGGCTTATGTGCTGCGAAAAACTTACTTTACCAGAGAAAGTGAACTTTTGTTTCTTATGCTAGCCCATTTTGACTTTGTTCAATAATGTGGACCCGTGATCCATATTATTCTTTTGACTTTGTTCAATAATGTGGACCTTGATCCACTTATTCTTGCTTTTCAATGGATTTTGTTTCTATTTTTTTTTTTTGCAAATATTATGTGTAAGTTTCGAGATAAATATTTATTACAAATTGTATTATTGTGAGTTCAATATTTTAAAATATATATATATAATTTAAATTTAATAATTTTGTAAATTAGTTTAAAAATTTTTATATTAATTTTAGATCAGCAAAAAGATTGGGGGCCAAAATTAAAGTTTACATTATATTAAATTTTTTCAGAAGAGCCATGGCCTCCCCTTGTCTCTTCTAAGGTCCATCATTGTAGGAGAGGATACAAGATTTCATCACACTCTTAGCTTATATACCCTCTCAGGATATTAATATAAGGCCTAATGAACTTTTTTTTTTTTGAGATGTTAAGGAAAATAAATAAGTTACTTAATTATAACACATCTTTTGTATTATTTGATTATATATTATTTATAAGTCTGAAAAATTAGTTTGGTATAAAAAGATAAATATAAATACTTTAAAGTAATTTATTTTGCTTCATTAATTTTTTTTAAAAGTCAATTAGGCCTTATATTAAAATGCAAATGTAGTATTATGAATTAAGACATTTAGTATACATTAGATCCACTAACTAATTCACACAAGATCTTGCAAAGATACCCCTTGGACTAGGGTCATGAGCAATTTTACAAACGTCTCTTGAAGAATTAAACATACATGGATGATGACTTTTCTATAAACTTAAACATTCCATCCAGTATATTGTGGGTGACTATTTTTCTCTTACCACCAATATTATTCACTCATGTTCCACCTCAGAGTCACACATTTCCATAATTGATGTAGCAAGCTCTCACTTGTCTCCAATGCCAATTTGTAAATAATAAGAAAGCCTAAAGAAGCAAATTAGTTCACACGAGCAACTAATATAGAATGGTAAAAGAGGATCTATTTGATAAAACTTTAAAGCCAAGGGACTCAATTGTCAATATTCAAGGTCTTCTTACCTATCTTTCTATTTTCGTTTTTCATTTTTCACAAAAAATAATTATCTATCCTCCCCAGCTGCGCCTCTATCTTCCTCCTTTGCTTCAAACTGAGCTAGTGTTAGGACGCAGGGAAAATACTTGCTGGAAGACTATCATCCCCCCCATTCATCATCATTTGTTGGGTTGATTAATGCAAAATATTCATTTTGTTTAAAAATATTAATATCAACAAATATGTTCATGTTAATTAAAAATTTATAATGAGTTAAACTATTTTACATGTTAATATAGTTCATTTTTCCCTTTCTACAAAGTAATTACATTTTACATGGATTTATAAAAATGTTAGTGTAAATAATATCACACCATTATTTTAAAAAGTGTGAAAGTGAACGCTTGTCTTTTAAAGAAGTTGATAATATAGACAGCATGGTTTTTAATTTAAACAGAGTAAAGCATATTTTTAGTTTTTTAAATTTAGATGAGGTTTCATTTTGGCCTATAACTTAAAAAAGTGTGTTTTTAGTCATTTTAAATTAATGTTATTAACAATGTTATCAAACCCGACCAACCTCTCGCACCAATCAAGGCAATGGGTCAATAATGGGTCAACTTAGGGGTAAGACTAGTGAGGAATAAAAAATTTAAAAATAACTTAAATAGTATCAAAAAATACAAGATGAATTTAATACTTTGAATTCTAACAAAATAATCATATATTTATCCAAATTTTTTACAATTTCTTTGATATATTGACATCTAGTATCAATCGACAATTCAAATCATTATAATCAATAATCATAAATATTCTTCCTAGTAAATTATCAAAATAGATAGATGATAACAAAATATTCCTAACTACAATGCTTTAATCATTAAACTAATAGTCACTAATACAAAAATTATCAATAACTTCAACTAATAGTGACATTTACCCCATAAAAGAAAAGATTAATTTTTTTAAAGGAAACTAAGTCAACCTAGCAACCCATCCGGGTGACCCCGGTTACTTGGGTTGGGTTGGGTCACCTTGGGTTGCACTAAAATCCGGGTTACAAGCCTGACCAGATTAGTTTCATGGGCTAGTCGCTAGTTTCCGAGCTAACCCGTCCGGATCGGGTTTGATAACCCTAGTTGTTAACTTTACTAATGTATAATGCTAAATCAGCAAATTTAAAATGCTAAATTTTAATTTAGAATGTTGGCATGTCTTTTAAAAATATTAATGTTAAAATTAAAATATAAGAGTAATTATGTTAAAGAATTAAACTTGGACATGTGAACATTTTAAATTTGATGAGTTATAATTTTCCATTAGTGAAATTAATGGCATTAATTTAAAAGGCCTAAAAACATACTTTTAAAGTTAAAAGATTAAAATAGAATCTAGTCTAACCATAAAACTTAAAATATACTTTTAATCTTTCAAAAAAAAAAATAATATTGTTTAGAACCATTGGCAAAAGAAAAATAATATATTATTTGGGGTCTCAATTATTATCTGGGGTCCCAATTTTCGCTTTTTCTTAATATGTTTGATAATCTTCAAAGTTCAAAGCTAACTTCAGACCAGTTTTTTTTCTACCCATTTGTCCCAATATGTGTTTGGAATGACAAAAAGAGTCTTAATTAGTTATCATTTTGAAGTTTTTTAAACAACAAAATTAACCAGAGTAGAGTTTTTTGTTTTGTTTCTTTTTTCTTTTTGATGAAAAGATCAAATATCTTTACTTGAAACAATAAGTTGTAGCAGATGACTGTTCAGCTAGAAAATAAAACAAATATAAGCTAACAAGTTCTTAAAATAATTTGATAGGATACGAAGATCTTCCTGCAAATACTATGAGCTTGGGAACATTCTTGAAACATTCATGGATGACTGTGAAAAAATAGACAAATGTTTCCATCCAAAACATTTGATGCTTTAAAAAACTCAATGCCCATTCATGTGTCATGAAACAAAATGAGGGATTTTTTTTTTTTTTTTTTTTTTTTTTTTTTTTTTTTTTTTTTTTTTTTTGTTGGGGGGAGAGGGGATGTTTTATGACTTTTTAAAAAAATTAGATATGTTGAAAGTTTTACATTAATTTTTCTCACAATCTTATTTTTATTAAAATTTCTTAATCCCACTTTTTCAATTTTTTGAAATCCAACTCACAAAAACATTTTTTAGGTTCAATATTGCTTCCAAAAAACCAACATGATCCTATCTTTCAATGCAATCCCAAACATTGGACACAGCCAGAAATAACAAGATATAAAATCTCCTCAGATCAGTCAGAATCACTGGCTTCCAAATGATCCTATCTTTCACACCCAAACGGGACACAGAGAGATATAAAATTTCCTCGCACACTGAAGAGAATCAGCTGTTCATTCCATCCCTCATCATCGTTATGCTTGAGTAGATCTGATGCCATGCATATTCCACATGGTGGAGAAGACGGCACAGGCCACCACAAGTGGTGGTTGATTGGGATCAAATATCCAAAACCAACTCTCCAACCAATATCATACCACTTCAAAAGATTAATACACTTACGCCCTCATTGGAAAAGCCCCAGAAAAAATCACTGCACATTTTGCTAGCATTTTCTTTAGATAATTTGATACAGGACAACTGGTAATTCAGAACTGAGGCAGCCAATGGTTTGATCAAAGTGAGACGACCTGCTCGAGAAAGAATTTGGTTATACCATGATTGAAATCTAGAAGATAACTTGGATAGTAACTCTTGAAATATCTCTGACTTCCGAACTCCATATGGTCAATGTTATGTCCTAAATACTTCCCTAATTTGTTAGAATATTTGACACCGAACTTGGATGCCAAAAGACTCTTCTTTCCTTAACTCAAATTTTCAAGCCATCCATGTATAGTTTACAAGTGTTTGAGGGAAAAAAATTCTTAGATTTTTAACATTTAAAATGATTTAAAAGGTAATAAGAACTGTCAAATATGATTAATATTATTTAATAAGATTTAAAATTTTGATTAAATAAATTTTAAGTAATTCAAATTCAGTATAAATAATATATATCTATCATAAATTTTAAGTCAATAAATTTTAAATTAAAAACTGATTAAATAAACATAGAAAAATAGAAAAATATATTTATCATGCCACTTGTTTGTAGCTTAAAATGTCACTTGTATTGATTTTATGTCACATGTTTTGCTATTTATATATGATAGAAAGATAGATTGAACATTCAATGTATCATCACAATTGTAAAGTTCTCAATTGTATATAACAAAAGCAAATTTCTCTTTTTTGTCCAATTAATATCAGCCATGGATTAAAGATATTTGACTATGGGAATTTAAATGCAAACAACTTATAGAGGACATAAATAAGGGAACAAACCAAATATTACCCCATGGTAAGGGTTAGTTTTATGAAGGTCAAGTTGTGATTTTTATGTAGTAATTTTTTTTTTTTTTTTTTGGTTGTAGACTTGTAGCCATAGAAAGCACTCATCAGTATCATGTTTATTCTAATGTTTTAGTTTTGTTTTGTTGTTAATTTGACAAAGCCTGGCATGTTTATTATAGAACATGGGCATATTTCCACCTTTTAATTTGAAATAGTGACAAAAAAATAAATTGGGCTTATTATGTGATTAGTATATATTTAATAATTAAACCTGTGTATATTTTGGGATATATTTAGTTAGATTTATTAATATTTATACTTATTTAATTATCTTTCATATATATTTTTATTTTAACTAATGATAAAAATAAATTTTAATATAAAATCTAATCATATCCTACCTTATTTTGAAGGATTTATTATGTGAACTAGGAGAGAAGAAAATAAAAGAAAATATGGAAAAGGCAAGAAGTACAATCAATCAGCTTGTGTCGCCGATAAGCCACACCTGAAGATCTATCAACCATTAAACTAAAGAAGCTTGAATTGTGCGTTGGGATCTTAGGGGGAGAGATGAAACCAAATTTTCCTTAAGATTGCGTGTCCTGCGGAGTTTTTCGGATTTGAGTCTATTGAGTTGGTACTAGGATATGAGAGAAAGAGAAAGCTTGCACACACGATGGCCTAAGCAGTACTCAGAGAAGGAAGATTGATGTAACTTGAAGAATGGTGATGAGCTACTGATAGAGGGAATGGAAGGCAGTAAAGTAAATTAAAAAAGTTAGGCATTTTTTTTCTTTTAATAATGTGGGACCCACTGCAAAAGTAGCATCTTTTAAGCTAATTTCACGGTGATGGTATTTTTACCCTAATTTTGAAAGTTCATGTGTAGTTTTGCATCGAAAAAAAAGCATTTGGTGTTAGATGCTCCTTAGGATAAAACACATGTGTATTTTTGCACTTTCACCCTAATATATATTATACTCAATGCCGATGATATTATACATATCAATATTCTCCTATATTCTATAAATTGAATTAAAAAAACAGGAGGCTCTCCAATATACTCCTATATTCTATTTGTTGAATATATATATATATATATATTTAAAAAAAAAAAAAAAAACCTCAAGAAACCAAACACACCTCCAACACTACCCAGTGCTGGGATCAGGGGAGACGCATACAATTAATTAATCAAATTTAGATAGACACTCGTTGGTTGAGAACCAGGAAGTGTGCTATTTCTTTGCTCAGAATTTATGTAAGGGGAGATTAAAGTATATTATATACTTTTTTTTTTTTATATTTAAGTCTTGATGATGCTTTGAATACAATTATTTGGGATGACATATGGACTTACCACCAACCCGACATATTGGATTAACTAATTGTAAAACTTATTATAGATAATGGCAATGTCAAAATTGCTATAATTTGAAAACTTTTAAAATCACATTACTCTTCAATAAAAACTTTGGAGGCAACATTATAAGGTACAGTCCTTGACCCAAAGCTCCTCATGAAATGTCTAGTAAAACAAATCAATCTGAAGAAGCTCCAAGCCTCTCGAAGATAGGAAAGGTCATATCTTCTTGGATCCGTGAAGAGTGAAGACAGCAACAGACAAACTCGGGAGTGAATATAAAAGGGGAATGACGGTATCAAAAGGGGTTCGTTGAATGCACTCTAGCAATTGCACTTTGTACTCTGGCACTCATCAGATTCTTTTTCTATTTTTCTCTTATTGGCCCTTGCTTTGTAAATTGACTTGCACATTATTAATCATATCATCCTTTCTTATTTTTCATACTATCTATTATGAAATCATACATTGTTGGTGACCCAGTAAGTAAAACATTTCCCACCAGATTTTGGTTAAACAACTATTATGTGACAACTTTTGGGATCAAATACTAAAATTCAACCTTAACCCTAAATTAATACTGCCTCCACGGTAACTTTTAATAGAACCTTAACCCTAAATTAATACTGCCTCCACGGTAACTTTTAATAGAAAAATAGAAAGGGCCTAATTCCTTTTCACTTCATTTTTTTTTCAACAACATTAATGGGCCATGAGGATTTGAACTTGGGCCCTTTTTGTTTTTGAGGTTTTTTGTTCTTTTCATTTCTTTTTCTTCTTCCCTTTTTAACCTTAATAATAATAACAACAACAAATAATGATATTACTTAAATTCTCTTTTTAATTTCAATTTCTATGTTTTGATCTCTTTTACTTTCATAATTCATACTTTAAAAAAAAAATCTCTTTTTTTAAATTAATTACATGGTAAGATTCTATCCCCCATAATGTATTTTTTTTTTTTAGATTTTTTAAATTCTAAAAATAAAAATTAGGATACTATAATTTTCATTAAATTAATTTATAAATTAAATCTTATCACATTTGTTTCTTTTAATTATAAAATTTATATGGGTATAATGTCAAAATTATGTTTACCATTATACTAAAAATCATATATGAAAATATTTAATTGGATATATGTACTTAATGAATATAAACAAAGTGTTTTTCATTTTAAAAAAAAAAAAAAAAAGAAAAGTACGCATCAAGTTTCAAAAGCCAAAACTATGGGCTATACAGTAAAAATATGAGGAAAAAAAGGTTCTGCATGTTCTTCATCATAATCACTTCTCCAGTTATAAAATACATATACCGAATTAATTATGAGAACGAGAGGAAAGGGATTTTCAAACTAAATGAATGAAGTTCACCAAAAAAAAAAAAAAAATAAATGAATGAAGCTCCTTCTTCTAAATAAATTGGAATTTCCTTTTATTAAATTTGAATGTGCTGAATAAATTCGTAACGCTCAATGGAAATTTTTAGTTTTTTTTTTTTCTGAGTCTAATAACATCCATTAAAAAAATATTTGTATTCTCTAAAATGTATTTTTAAAATACCGAGAAAATGTTAGAAACGTTTTTCTCACAACACTACAACACCGGATTTTGAAAAGGGATAAAGGTAAAAATGTTTTAAAAGTTTTTGTTGATGATCATTAGATGTCTTGAAAGTTTTTGAGGGAGCAATTTCCTATGGAAGTTTAAAAAATTGAACAATTTGGACCTTGCCCTAAGAGACCCAAATGGTCAATTAACAATTGAACAAATCAACTGAGTTGTCTCTACCACATAGGATAGTATGCCACGTATTTTTGACACATCATCAAAAATATTTTAAAAACAATAGAGACGCCAAATATGCCCTTAACCTAAGAACCCCCCGGGGGAATCAATCATCTCCAACGACTATCTTCTTCACAGAGATCTTTGCGAGAGGTCTGACAATGGTGAAAAAATTAGGATGGTTCGAGCAAGGGAACTCAAACTAAAGCTCAAAATTTACCCCCAATTTGAACTCTCTCTCTCAAACTCACACTACCTGCAGTAAGCAATTCTGAAAAGCGAAAAAAACAATCTGAAAGAAAACATAAAGCTTCAGGAGCAAAACCTAAGAAAAATCAAAATCGAAATTTTGATTAAAGCCACAAAGAACCAATTGAAAAATAAAAAATCCAGATCCAAATCAAAGAGCCAGCCAAAATTGAAAAACCATAAAATATTGAACAATCAAGAATATATGTGAAGAATAATCACCGAAGAAGGAGAAACAATTAAAATCGAAAAGAATTAGCCCTGGATCAATGACTTCGGTGCATCACAAGTCAGTCGAATGGGTATTGTGACGATTACAAATCATCAGCCGACTCCCATCTCTTCGCTAACGAATACCTTTGAATCAAGGATTTATGTGAACCATTCACCGTCTCTGTCATGGACCTCGAGCTCGTCATGATATTAGGGGACTCTCATCCCCTATGTTTTCTTAGAGGAGCTTTGAAGAGGGAAGGAAGATTTGGGTCTTATGGTGTGATAATTCAAAAGGGAAGAGAGAGCTAGAAAGGGCAAATGAAGAGTTGAATCGATCATATCCAATGACCATCTTCTTCATGGAGATCTTTGCAAAGAGAGGTCTGACAATGGTGGAAAAATTAGGATGGTTCAGAGCAGGGGAACCCAAACTAAAGCTCAAAATTTACCCCCAATTTGAACCCTCTCTCTCTCTCTCTCTCTCAAACTCACACATACCTGCAGTAAGCAATTTTGGAAAAAAAAAAACAATATGAAAGAAAACAAAAGCTTCGAGCAAAACCAAAGAAAAATCAAAATTTTGATTAAAGCCACAAAGAACCAGCTGAAAAATAAAAAATCCAGATCCAAATCAAAGAGCCAGCCAAAATCGAAAAACCTGAATATTGAACAATCAAGAATATATGCAAAGAATAATCACCGAAGAAGGAGAAACAATTAAAATCGAAAAGAATTAGCCATGGATCAATGACTTTGGCACATTACAAGTCAACATCAAATGGGTATTGTGACGATTAAAAATCATCAGCCGACTCCCATCTCTTTGCTAACGAATACCTTTGAATCAAGGATTTATGTGAACCATTCACCATCTCTTTCATGGACCTCGAGCTCATCGACGATAGTAGGGGACTCCTATTGGTCGATTTCCTTATTGGCAAGTGAATCAGTCGAATAAGTAATAAAGAGTGAGTAGAGTATCATCCCATAAAGACTGAGATACTGATGATGACACAAATTCACGCGAACAGTTGTGTAAAGAAAGTAAAATAAATATGATTGAGTTGGGGTTTTGGTGATTATAACTAATAAGACAGAAAATAAAAAGGATCGTAGTTGTAAGAAGATATCAGTAAAAGATAGGTTGAGCATCAGATTTCATCCTAAGTGCATTAATCCCCCAGTTGCCTTAACGCATTGCTATAGCAATTATGCTACACAGTTTCTGTAATGCTACAACATAGCTGCCTTTCACAACGTTATCGAGTTAACCCACCACTACGTTATATAGAAGCTTCCGCGTCCTATACATACAACCTAAGCTATACTTCTCCCATATGCCTATGACGATTTTCTAGTTAAGGTTATCTTTTCAAATCAAGGTGTTTAAGGTTATGAGCGGTAGACCCATGCCTGAAGCCTAGAATGATAGGTCAAGCTTGCACCCGCTTGCCCAAAGAAACACTTGCTTATCATATATCTAACCTCGACTCCCTTCCAATAAGCCGAGACCACTGATCTAGCCCTTAGCTTCTGCCAACCGACAGAAATTAAGAATACTGATAAACAAACTGAATTTATAAAATTAAGTATTAGCAACTAGGTTCATTCTACACTCAAGAATTCATCCTCGCTTAGCCACATGAGGTTTAGTTCATGACTGATGAGGGAATTACTAAACAAATCACAATAGAATAGCCCATGACAAAAGATTAACTAAAATTAATAAAAGAAAAACAGAGAGCTTGGCTGAGGTTTCAATGGCGTAGGAGAGGCCTGTCACTTGACAACTCCAGTCTTCTTGTCTCTGTCTCACTGCAAGAAAGGAATTGGGTTCTCCTGGAGTTTTTGTGCTTAGTGGTTCTCTCCCTCTTCTTTTAAGCCTGGCCGAATAGGAATGTTCTTTGGCTCTCCACAACTCCACCACTTTTAGGGTTAGCTATCCTTTCCTTTTATAGTTAGGTTTACTTGTGATGTAAGTCCAGTGAGTTGGGCCTTTCCATATCTGGTAGGTCCAACTGATCTAACTTTCCAAGTCGGTAGATTGCTTCTGCTGATTCTGCGGGATTCTCCAAATCTAAATCTTCAATCCTCCGCATCTTCTATTCCAATCCGTTGACAATCTGGTCGTGAACTAACGTCCATCCATCAACCTGCACTTAATTCCTGAAAAAGCCCAGAGGAAAAGTTAGAACATATGGTGCACAACATTGCTTCCTTTACTCAGCTATAGCATACGAGTTGCATTGTATTGCAGCTTGATATGGTTGACCCGATCTATAGCATGGTATCGGCAGTGCTATGTGCGTTCATAATAAACCCTTAATCTTTCCATCTTCTTATGCACATGTACAGGATATTTATGCATTTGTCATAACTTATGAGATCTATCCTATATTTCCCTACATGTGTGAATTATGACATATTTGCTCAGATAACATTCGTTTAGGCTCATATTCCACTCACAAAAAAGTCACATAGTATAGGGAAAACATGACATAAATAGTACTCATCAACTCACATCCCCTATGTTTTCTTAGAGGAGCTTTGAAGAGAGAAGGAAGATTTGGGTCTTATGGTGTGATAATTCGAAAAGGGAAGAGAGAGCTAGAGAGGGAAAATGAAGAGTTACATGGGAGAAACCACAAGGAAAGAAGTACCACGGATGCTTTCTTAGAGGAGCTTTGAGGTGAGAAGGAATGATGTTGTTTTTCTTACTGACTTTAGATGACGAGTGGCTTGTTTTGGATGCCATGCGTGCATTTTAGCTATTCTTCCTTATCATAAAGCACTAACTAATAAGTATATTTGGTCCTTTTTATAAGGCACTTGCTTGTTTTCAAAGAGTATTAAGTATTTTTTCCTATGTATGCCCATCATTAATAAAGGTAGTGAGTGAGAATAATAACTAATATGATATTAGAGTTTAGTGCAATAAGTAAGGGTAATATTAGAAATTACTTAAAATTTATAATAAATTTAATAATTTTAACTATTTTTATTAGTTTGTGAGAATTGTTAGTTAATGCATTGTAATAAAGACAGAGAGTAAATTTAACGGTGAACATTAACAAAGGGCGGCATTACCCATTTTTTAAACTTTCAAGGTAATGTTTCAATGCTTACAAGGTAACTTTCAAGGGAGTCAGACAGTGTCGTCATTCACTATGCCAAAAGTGACAGGTCAATCACGTGATGCTGTGAGCCTGTCAGGTGAGAAAAAAAATATGCTCTTGGAGCTGTTGGATGTTCAAGGTATGAGCGGGCTTGAGGGCCCAGTTGCGGTCAACACTTCCCCTTATCTTGTAAAGGCCCTGTTTCAAACAGTCACAAAGGCCCATATGCCCCAATCAGCGTGCACTGAGGCTAGATGTGGATACGGTAAGCCCAAAATTTTTTCTTCCTTTATCGTCTCTTACAAAGGCCCATCACCAAGTTGATCTCCTAAGGTCTTAAACCATTACCCAAGTGCACCAAATGATAGCACTAATTGCACTAATAATGTATGATTGTATGCCCATAATTTCACAGCTCCTCTTAGTCATACAGCGATGAATTTCCAAGAGATGATGATGAGAATAAACAAATTATCATTGTTCCATTTAGTGGGTTGTCAACTATCTCTGCTATTTCTCTATTTTGAAAGGGATACATATCAAAAGACCTTATGAGGATGAACTTGGCCTTGTAGTGAGCAAAAAGTGTAGAAAGTTGAATTCCAAAAATGCTGAGGAATTATCATAGGGGAGGATTAAAGAGGGTCAAGTACAAAAAAATCGAAGAAGGAATTTTCGATCAGTCAAAAGTTATGTTAAACGGTCAAGTGCTGATATGAAACAAGGGTTGACGGGTGTTATGTCATCTTTGGCCACAACAGAAATTGACTTCCCTCTAAGCTGGGTGAGTGGGGACTCTAGTAAGTGTGACAATCAGGATTCTTCAAGCCCTCAAAACACTGGTGGCTGGATGGGACTAGCCACCAATTCACCATAAATCTATTTGCCTGGAATTGTCAAGGTCTTAGGGTTGCCTTAACAGCCAGAAGTCTGAAGGAAGAATGTTTCCAAAAAAAAAAAAAAAAACCAATTGGTCTTCTTAATGGAGACTAAACATAAAGCAAGAGTAGCAAGGAAGGTTCGGCGTAGATGTGGCTTTAGTGAAGAATGGTTGGTTGATCCAGTGGGCAGAGGTGAAGGTCTGGTTTTATTGTGGTCTTCTAAAATTATGATTAATATCCTCTTTTCATCTCCAAATATTATTCATAGCATTGTAGCATCAGATGTTTTTTCTACTCCCTATTATATTACTTTCATCTATTGTCCAACTAATGAAGAAGCAAGACTCCTGTGTTGGGAAGAAGTCCGTAAGATTAGTAAAAACATTAATGGCAAATTGTGGACTTAAGGATTTGGGTTTTAATGGGCATAGATTTACTTGGTGCAATAACATAGAGGTTCGGGTACTATTCATGAGCGGATTGACAAGATGCTAGGAAATATACAGATAAAGGAGCAATTCCCTAACCTTTAAGTTTTTAATATTGACCTGGTCGGATCTGATCATCACCTGCTTTTTATTCAAAGCCACTCTGAGGAGCAACGGAAGGGTCGGGTCTTTCGTTTTGAGACACCTCGGTGTCCTATGGGAGCTTCTTGCAAATTATCCAATATAGTTGGCAGACATTGTTAGATTGTGGTCACTTAGCAATTAAGGTTTTATTGATAAATTGTCTAAATGTCGGAATGATCTAATTAAATGGAGTAAGAAGGAGTTCTTAAATAATGCCGGTTATTGAACATCTCAGAGTTCAGCTGGCTAATCTTACTCAAGGTGATTTAAATCCAATGAATTCTCAAGCTATTTCAGATGTTAAAATGACTTTGACAAGATAAAAACTAGTTTTCATCTTACTACTATCAAGAGAAAAAGAAAGGGTATATCATGCATTAAAAATGACTCTGACAACTAGTTAGCGGGAAAAAAAAAATAAAGCCATTTCAAACAACATTGCTCACTTTTTTCAAAACCTCTTTGCCACCTCTGGAACTCAATCATTGAATGCAGTATTAGGTTTTGTTGATCACAAAATCTCAAAAGATATGAATCAATGCCTCCTGTTGCATGTTTCAAGAGAGGAAATTAAAAATGCAGATTTCAACCTCGGGAGTACCAAGGCGCTAGGTCCAGATGGTTTCTATGGTAAATTTTATCAATATGCATAGCCTGAAATTGAGGTTTTTGTCTGTAACATGGTCCAAGATTTTTTTTTTTTGTAGGGAACTCTATTTTGAATGGGATTAATGAAATTAATATTACCCTTATCCCTAAAGTACAAAAACTTGAACATGTATCTCAGTTCCATTTCATTGGGCTATTTAATTTCTCATATAAGATTATCTCCTAGATTATGGCCAACAAGATACGTCCTATGCTTGATGCTTGTATCTCCCAGAATCAAGGTGCTTTTGTAACTGGCTGTTGTATACAGACAACATAATAATTGCCTATGAATTTTATCATTATCTTCGTAGTAAGAAAAGTAGAGGTAAATATGATTTTTCTCTTAAAATGTATATGAGTAAGGCATATGATCGGGTTAAGTGAAATTTTCTAGAACAAGTTTTGTTAAGATTTGGATTTTGTAATATGTGGGTGTCATCTATTATGAAATGTGTCAGCTTTGTTAGCTTGAATATTTTCTTGTCTAGTAAGAATGTGAACTCCTTTACTCCTAGTAGAGGCATTCGATAGGGGGACCCCCTGTTGCCATACTTATTTATTTTAGTTGCAAAGGTACTTTCTCTTATGATTGGTAAGAGTTAGGAAGATAAACATATTAAGGGTGTTAAATTGAGTTATAAATATCCCAAACTTACTCATAGTTTCTTTACAGATGACCCTATTTTATACATGCATGCTAACCAGCGCAATTGTAATAACCTGGCAAATAATTTAAGCTTGTATTGTGTAGCATTTGGACAAGTCATTAACCTTGATAAATCCAACGTTTTCTTCTCCTCGGATCCGGGCAAATATCTTGGTATTCCTAGCATTTGGGGTAAGACTAAACACCAAGCTCTGGCATATATCAGGGAACGAGTAGCAAGCAAAATCCAAAGTTGGGCTAATTCTCACCTATCCTTTTCTAGACGAGAAGTTCTGATTAAAGTCGTCATCCAGGCAATCATAATCTACCCTATTAATTGTTTCTAGTTTCCATTGAAGACCTATAAGGAGTTAAATAGTCTTATTACCAACTTTTGGTGGGATGACAATGCTTTTGGAAGGAAAACTCATTGGAAAGCGTGGAAACTAGACTCCGAAGAAGAGTGTAGGGGATATGGGATTTCCCGAATTTACTATCATGAATGATGCACTTTTGGCTAAAATAGCGTGGAGGTTATTGGTGAGTCTGAATGATCTATGGGCTAAAGTGTTGAAGAGTGTGTATTTTCCTAGGGGTGATTTTATTGATGCAGAGAAAGATTACAAGGCATCATGGTGTTGGTCAAGCATTCTGGATGGAAGAAATTTTCTCAAAAAGGACCTACAATGATTCATTGGCAACGGTACTGCAATTAAGATTTGGGGTGACAAATGGGTGCCAAATGTTGAATTCCCAGAGAAACCAAGCAATAACAATGATCCTATTATGGTAAGGGGAAGAGTCTGCGACCTTATAGTTGATGGTAAATGGGATCTCACTCCTATCAGCCAATATCTACCGGATGAAATCAAGTGGGCTATCTATGAAATCCTTATTCCCATTAATGAGCTAGAAGATAAGTTGGTTTGGACTAGTGCCAACAATATAGAATATAAGGTGAAGGTGGGATACCATTGCGAAAGAGATGGGCATTTTGCTAATGTGAATAAAGCGGGATCCTCGACTGTTATAACCACTACATGTTGGAATTCGATCTGGAATATTAAGATTATCCAGCGCGTGCAACAATTTATTTGGCACATCTTGAGTAATGTCATTGCTACTAATTTAGCTTTGCTTCAGAGAAGAGGGTACCCCAACAGCCTGTGCCCAGTTTGTGCAGAAGAAAAGGAGACTACTGAGCTCTTATTTTTCTACTGGCCTTGGACTCGATGCATTTGGTTTGGTTGCTCATTGAGTGCTAGATTTGATGCCTCCAGAATCTTTAATTTTAATGCTTTGTGGATTTTGATGATAGGTACACCCTCTTTGAGTAAACAGGATATGTCCTTGATTTGTTGGATTCTGTGGTTTATATGTAAAAATAGAAATGAAATGGTCTTTGATCATAAACAACCAAACCCTACTGTTGTTATTGAATTGGCTAGGAAAAGTCACTTTGAATTTTGGGCTAATCATGACTTGGTGCACACGGGTTCTGTTGTGCCTAGGGGTTGTGATAGTTCTAGCATTAAATGGTTCCCTCCTGCATCAGGTAGCCTTAAAATTAATTGTGAGGAGGGACTTTTCATCTATTATGAATGATGCAACTAGTAGGATAATCTGTCGTGACCATCTTGATTCCTTAAAATGGGGCTATGTAGACAAAATTAAATCAATATTTGCTTTCATGACTGAAGCCTTGGCTTTGAAGAGGGCTTTGCTACTAACTTTGGATCTAGACATGATAAAGTGATTTTTGAAACTGACTGCCTCACTTTGTCTACTTGTATTGATGAAAAGTTATTGGACTTGTTTGATTGGAGGTGTAGAAGTATCGTCCAGGATATCATTTGTCTTCTGTCGTCTAAGGTTAAGTTCTCCATCTCCTTTACCTCTAGGCGGGGCAACTGTGCTACAGATCTTCTTGCAATTGATGCTTATAAAGGGTGTGTCATATTAGGTAGATTTTACAACCAATACCTGCTTTGTTGTCACTTCTAACTTTGGAAGCTCAGGAGACTACTGTTGATGTCAATGATTCTTCACCCACTAGGCCTTCAATGGGTGGTGGCTAGTTGTTTTCTTTCTTGATAATTCTTACTTATGAACTTGTTGCTTCTTTTTGTATTTGTTGCTTTTCGTCGTGGTTTTCTTTTGTGTTTGTTCTCCTCGTTATATTTGTTTTCATCTTTGTATTTGTTGGTGAGTTATTAATGGAAGTATCTTTTGACCCAAAAAAAGTAATGTTTCAATAACTTTTAAATACTCAATACTCTTTTACGAAAATTTTCAGAGCATTTTTACCTTTTAATCCTTTTAAAAATCATATTTATTACATATAAGAATATTCTTCATTGAGATAGTTGTCATTGAAAAAATTATTAAGTCTATTTTCATATAAAACAAGTTTCATCTAAATATTTATAGTTTGTGAGATATTATAAGAATATTGATCAAAGGTCAAAAGTCAAAACTACGGGTTGAAACAGAGATAGAAAGTTAGATGACACGAGTTAAAGGCATTGACTTAAATATAATCATAAGTAAATGAATTTATTATTATTTTAAATTAAAGATATTCAAGTCATTTATTCTTCACGTTTTCTTATTATATCATCATATGTTATCTTAACAAATATACATTTTTCTATAACAAGAGTAAGTAAATATATTAGTAGTTTCTGGGAAAAAATATTTATATATATTTCAGGAGTCAAACTTTGTCCTATTTTCCTCCTAGTATTTTCTTTTCTTTTTTTTTTTTTTGAGAAAATTTCAGAAAATATTTTCAAAGTTTGAAAAATTCAAATTAATAATTTCCTATTAAAATTGTAAAAATAAAGTTTATGTAGGATTTTGATATTTTAAGATTATTTTTCTGAAAATTTCCCCTTATTTTTATCATGGGATAGGGTCTTAAATGCCAAGGAAGTTTTCGCTCAGGAACACTAATAAGACGGAAGTTTTTTTTTTGGATCAAAAATGCCACGGAAGTTTACAAAACATAGCAATTTTGCCCCTCCTTAATTTTGACCGTTAAGTTTAACTGAGTGCACACATGGCATGTCACCTCATCACACGTGGCATGCCACCTCATCAATCAAATTAGTTAAGTATCATTTTTGCCCAGCGAGGAGCAATTTTGCCTCAAATTTTTCACTCAATTTAGCCCCAAAAGTTTACAAAACGTAGCAATTTTGCCCTTAAATCTCCCAATATTAAATTTTACTATTAAATCGAGTCAAAACCACACATGTCATGCCTTGAAAAGGTCGAACTTGGAGTCAGAGAAGGAGATCCTTGAGATGTTGAGCTCAAGCGGTTAGAATTTGTGAAGTCGAAATTGGTCAAAAGAACTGAAAGATGTCATTTGCAAAACCCGGAGAAAGCATCACTTATGATCTAAGCAAATGATCAATCTATACAAACGTAAATATTATCACTATTGATTTGTTTTACTAAACCAATTTTTGGAACAATTCATTTCTTGTTTTGCGTTTCATTTGTTTAGATCATAAATGATGCTTCCTCTGGGTTTTGCGACAGACTTTTCAGTCCCTTTGACCAGTTTGGCTTCACAAATTCTAGCCGCATTGAGCTCAACATCTCAAGGATATCCTTCTCTGACTCCAAGTTCGACCTTTTCAAGGCATGACATGTGTGGTCTTTGACTGATTTAATAGTCAAATTTAATCTTGGGGGACATAAGGGCAAAATTGCTACATTTTGTAAACTTCCGAGGCAAAATTGCTCTCCCCGAAAATTGCTCCTCGATGAAAACTTCCGGGCAAAAATGATACTATTGATTGATGAGGTGGCATGCCACGTGTGCACTCGCTTAAACTTAACGGTCAAAATTAACGGAGGGGCAAAATTGCTACGTTTTGTGAACTTCCGTGGCATTTTTGGTCCAAAAAAAAACTTCCTTCTTACCAGTGCTCCTGAGCGAAAACTTCCATGGCATTTAAGACCCTTATCCCTTTTTATCATCATTAATTTTTCCTATCTATCCATTTTATCTTCTCCCTTACTTTAGCTTTCCTTTTTTTTTCCCTTAATAGAAGCTGAAATCCATTCACTCAAAAACAATATTACATCAAAAGTTCTAAACATATTGTCCATCATCTACTACACATTGCCGGAAGGGAAAGGGGTGGGTGATCAAGAGAACAAAAGTTACTATAAGAGTATGAGCCATTTTCACTAAGTGGTCTACGAAGGTGTTGTTTTCTCTAGGAACATGAGAGAACAAAACCTACCAATTCCTTAATATCAATAGCTTAGCATCATCAATGACGCCTCTAAATGGGTGAGAAACAATGCAATCCCTAGTTAACAAATTAATTTCCTCAATACAATCATATAAAACTCTAATTTTTTTGTAGCCTTTGTTCCAATAAATTTGAAGGCCTTGAAAAATTGCAAAGAGTTCTGCAATAGTTGGTGAGACGGTCGTGAGCTTGGCAATGTATCCACATATCCATTGGTCTTCCTCGTCTGCCTCCACAACCACTGCTCCTCGACCTCAGTACCGAACCATCTACCTCAAGGGTGAAAAAGCTTGTTCTTCTATTATCTGCTTCTTGTTGTACTGCACTCTAGTGGGTGTAGAACTGACAATGTGATATCAAATCCTGATCCCAACGTGCTCGATACAGACTAGACTGGGCATCCATACAATCGATCTCATCTTCCTTTATGAATAGTTTCCTCCATCTATATACCCAAATATTCCAGCAAATATATCCAAATAAAGTAGACCATTGAACCATTTTAGTTAACCCACTTCCTACTTGAGATTCCAATGAACCCACTTTGCTCCCTGAAGGGAAGAAAATCTCCCCCATAGGGAAGGTCTGACTAATGAAATCCACCTTTCTTCGACATTGATACAATCCCGTAGCAGGTGCATTGATTCCTCATCCTAACCGCATCCAAATGGGCATCTAGAATCATCAGCAATTACTCTCTAAGCTCTGAGTTTCGTGTGTGTGCGCGCTTTATCGTTCACAAATATCCACTTAAAGGACTTGATCTTCTATGGCGCCAACCACTTCCATATTATATTGCCTTCCATATGGGATCTTCAGTATGGTTTATACCTGCAAACAAAAAGTGATAGGCAGAATTAATAGAAAAACAACCATGGGAGGATGACACCAATAGTATTTGTCCTCTCCTCTTTTCTCATGGGGTGCGTGAGCACACAAAATCCGATCAACAATGTGAGGGTGGAACCACTTCCCCAATTTGTGACAATCCCACCCATGGGGGTGACATAGTTTGCAACTTATCAAGTCCACGTTATATGCTTTTCGCTTATATGTTTGTTACTTGCTTCTCCATAAAAACACACCGTTTCACATAGCGGGTTAATGAGAAGTTGATGCGTGGTTCATTCACAGCTTCTTCCCTCCCTCTCTATTTCTCTCTCTAGGCAAATCTTTTCGGAACCGAGAACAACCCTCACCTCAAGGATTTTCTCCGGTAGACTTTGCCGGAAGTTCTGCAACGAGCACTACTACAAAAATTGGATATAACTACCCTAAAAGACTTCCAAATTAAGAAACAGGAAGTAAAAAATGAAGGTGGTGGCATTCTTGTAATTTTTTGCAAGGAAGGCGAGCCTTCAACTTCCGAATTAGAGATTAGGACTTCTTAAATTGATTTTTGGTGTCCTAATGTTTTTCCAGGACGCCTAATATGTGAGAATTATCATCTCGCGCCATAGCAAATATGAGAAGTTTTTGTTTGGCACCATGGGATTTAATTTTTTTGGAATATAATTAATTTTTGGCGTCCTATATTTGTTTTGAACGCCTAAAAATCATTCATAAAAACGCGGGAAAGATATGTGGGAATTTTTTATTTGGTTTTTGGGTAATATTGGCGTCCCGATTTTAAATCGGGACGCCTCAAAATCAACCCCAAAGAGCGGGAAAGGTATATGAGAAATTTTTGTTTGGCGCCGTGGTGTTATTATTGATTGGATTAAAATAACTTTTTAATATTGGCGTCGATTAGGAATCGGGACGCCAATTTTTAGTTTAGGCGCCCTAACCTTTAATCGGGACGCCAATGTTTTAATATTGGCGCCGAGATGTTAATCGGGACGCCAATATTTTAATGATCCAAATAAAGGCGTCCGATTACTAATCGGGCGTCAAAGATTCAAAATAGGCGCCCGAAAGGTAATTCGGGACGCCTTTATTTCCCAAAACACGACGTTTTTGACAGAAAGATAAAAAAACCCTATTCGATATCGTGCTTTGGCGCGGCTTCCACACAATCCGGCGGCCACATATTCAACCTTCATCATTTCCGGCGCCTTTCATCATCTCGGACCCTCGATCCTTTCTCCACCACCCTCACACCACCGTCTCCCACAAACCCAAGCCACCGTCACCTCCATCACTCTTCTCCACCACTCACCGTCTTCTCCATTCTCATCGGACCGAACGGAAATCAAAGCCCGGCGACTCTTCAATTCCTCTCTTGCGCTCACCCAAACCGCCGTCTACTACTCACATCCTTCAATTCCTCTCTTCAATTCCTTCAATCTTTCATGACCTAGCGAGAGTGCGAGATCCGGAAGGTCAAAAGTCCATCGCCACTCACCTCCGTGACTCCGTCGTCCATACTCCATCGGCGCCCGACCCACAAGCTCGGACCCAAAATTCCTATTCATGATTTGAAGACCGGGCGGGAGGACGAGGATTGAAGAAATGCATGTCTAAGTTTTTGACGAAGAGAAATCAAGCAGATTTACTACATCAACAAGTAAGACTAGTCTCGGTTTTTGATTTTATTAAATATACTTATAATTTGATTTTATTAAACCTGAATAATAATTTGCTGTTGAGAAACGTGTTCATTGAATTTTTTTTTAGTTGTGACTCTGTTCCTTATGTATGGTCCAGGTCTAGCATATGTATATGTATGGTTCATGATCCTGTGATCTTTGCATATTGTGTTATCTTCGAAAACAACAAAGACCCATGTGCTCTGAATCTTTCTGAATTTGTTTGTTGAGAAAATATCAAAGAAATGTTAAGAGAACAAAAGAGAAAAAAACATGGTAATAGTGGAAATGCGGGGAAAAGTTTTCTTATGGAACGAAAAGAGACAGGCAGAAAATAAAGGATGATTAGAGAAAAAATAGGAAAACCTTTTCGTCGTGTGTAATGTACAGTATAATGGGATTTGCATTTGTGCTCTCTTCAGTTCTTCTTCAAGCTGCTCGTTTTTTCTTGTAGGGTTCTTTTGTAATTAAAATTAATGGACTTGAAGCTCGTCATGGGATCCGAGAAAAGGTTAGTTTATAGTTATCATGCTTTGTTATTGATATTATTTATAGCTATTAAGTTGTTATGCCATGGTCATGATATGCTTATCTCGCTTATCGAAAAGGAATTCCTATAAAACCTTACATTTGAGTGCACTCTTCAGTTCTTCTTAATGAATATGGGATTGATTGGTATTGAGTCTGCTTACATTTGATCTCGCTTATCTCGCTTATATTTGATTGATTGGTATTGAGTCTGTGCTTTGCAAGATTGTTACTTGAACCAGTGGATATTGTTGAAATTAATAACTATGTTATATATTGAAGGCCTTGGAAGATACAAATAATTTGCAGACAGTTGGAAGAAAGGATTCAACAATATAAAATATGATATATTAGTTGTTTTGGAAAAGGGTTAATTGGTAACACTCTGTGAGAATAATTGATCATTTACTAAATTGACTCTCTTTTCAGGATTTATGTTTATAACCAAGAAAATGGAAAGTGTTAGTTTGAAATTTGCATCTAGGATATCCGACCAAGGAGTCCATGTTATGTCTTTGTTTTTTTTAATCTCAATTCTTAAGTAATGCTTTCTCATTGTGTGGTCCATCATTGAGATGAGAGTGGAACCTTAATCTAACCTATGTCTTTCTATTGAGAAAGTTGATATGTTTGGGGCATAATTACAAAAATGAATGAATGATGTTTTGGTTTCTTAAAGACCTGTATGATTTTTGCTAAGTGTGACAATTACATTTTCGGTGTGAAATATAGCATGCACTGTGTCCTGAAAAGATCGTCCTTGATTTTGCACGATTTGTAGCCTTTATCCTCCCTTTGATTATTCCCATTAATTCTTCCGGAAAGAAAGAAGATTTTGATTCTAACTAAAAATTGCAGAGTTTAATAAGTTTTTTTACATAACATATTGACCGTATGACTTTAAAAATCTCATTAATCATCAAAAAATTTCTCAAATCATCAAACTATTAGTTGACTAATTTAACCAAAACGCCATTTCTTTAACATTGGAATTACACACACACACACATAGTGGTTATCTTTAACATTGGAATTCATCCACTCAAGTGAATGTGAGTTTGTATGTACTTATTACACACACACACACACACACACACACACATTTCTTTAACATTGGAATTACACACACACACACGCACACACGCCATTTCTTTAACATTGGAATTACACACACACACACACACACGCCATTTCTTTAACGTTGGAATTACACGCGCGCGCGTACACACACATACACACACACACATTTCTTTAACATTGGAATTACACACACACACACACGCCATTTCTTTAACATTGGAATTACACACACACACACACGCCATTTCTTTAACATTGGAATTACACACACACACACGCGTCATTTCTTTAGCATTGGAATTACACACACACACACGCGTCATTTCTTTAACATTGGAATTACACACGCACACACACGTCATTTCTTTAACATTGGAATTACACACACACACACACACACATAGTTGACTAATTTAACCAAAACGCCATTTTTTGTTTATATGTTTAACTTTGGTTTCCTTTGTTCTTCGGAAGTGAATGTGAGTTTGTATGTACTTATTTTTTTACTAGAACCTTTCCTTCTACTCTTAATTCTTCAATTATTTTCTTTGATAGGTTAATACAATCAGTTTTTGCCCAAGATCCAGAATTTAAAGGTAGACAAGTAGTTACTTTCCACAACTAGAGAGACTTCATATTCTTCCGGCATCATCGGTATGTATCCATAAGACTTGAATCATTAATCCACATTTATATGTTTATGTTCTTTCTTTCAATATTGTTGTGCTCGGCTTTGCTTTCTTTATGTTTTGTTGGTTTCTGATCTGTACTCGTAATTTTAATTTTTACAATTTCCCATATTGGTAGGGTTCTTTGTATGTTATTTTGATTAGCATAATGCCAGAAGAGCATAGTCTATCAATATCAGCCCTTTTTTGCATTTTATAGTGTAGTTACTCAACCCTCTATCAATTTTATTTTGTAATGATGAAATTGATGCATTTAATGGATGATATTGTTCTCAATCACCTTGAATTAAGCTGAAATTGTTTGTTGTTGAAAATTTGGGATGCATTACTTTTAAGGGGAAATGCTGCCGAAATTTTTTTAAAAGATAGAGAAAAAAGCATGTCGTTGATGTTTTTCGTTATATAAACTTGAGTGTTGGTGGAAATATCGTAGGTGGTATTAAAATGGGGCATAGTTGGATGAATGCTTTGAGAACTAGTGAAGAATATGAGAATGGGGTGGAAGAGTTTATTGAATTTGCTAGAAGGCATGTGGCTACAAAAAAAGGGATGTATTATTGTCCATGTGTTAATTGCTTAAATGGGGTTCGACGGGATATTCCTACTATAAGGGATCACCTAATTTGTGATGGAATAAACCTTCGATACACAACGTGGATATGGCATGGTGAGGAGGTAATAAGTACCAGTGTGTCGGACGAAAATGAAATTGAGGAAGATGACGATGGAATGGAGAGAATGATTCATGATGTTGAGGTCGAATCTTTTGCACAACCGCATGAATATGATAGCGTGCGGAGTGATGCGGAGACACCGTTGTTCCCAGGGTGTACTAAGTATACACGGTTGACTGGGACCTTACATTTGATCAACTTAAAGGCAACTTGTGGGTGGACCGATAGTAGTTTCACGTCCCCGCTTCAATTGTTGTGTGATATGTTGCCAGGCGATAATGTACTTCCAAATCGTATGTATGAGGCCAAGAAAATCTTGTCTTCGATGGGTATGGAGTATAAAAAGATACACGGTTGCCCTAATGACTGCATATTGTACAGAAATGAGTATGAAGGCTTGAGTAATTGTCCGAAGTGTAAAACTTCACGATACAAAGTGAAGAAAGGTGGTGGTTATGGAGATGATGAGACAACAAAAAGGCAACCTGTGAAGGCATTGTGGTATCTTCCAATAATACCGCGGTTTAAGCGTCTCTTTACTAGTGAAGCCACGGCGAAGTAGTTGAGATGGCATTCTGATGAGAGAATATCCGATGGAAAATATCTCCGACACCGGTGACTCTCGCAATGGAAGAAAATAGATGAAATGTTCCCTCAATTTGGCAGGTGAGCCAAGAAATCTTCGTGCAGGGCTTTGTACGAGATGGCTTCAATCCGTATCGGACTCTTAGCAGCACCCATAGTGCATGGCCGGTTCTCCTTGTAATATACAACTTACCTCCCTGGCTATGTATGAAACGCAAGTATGTGATGCTCTCTATGATGATTTCTGGACCAAAAAAGCCTGGGAACAATATCGATGTGTACTTGGCGCCCTTGGTTGAGGATTTGAAGAAATTGTGGGAGGAAGGCGTAGATGTGTTTGATGCATATAAGAAGGAGTCCTTCAAGATGCGTGCAATGATTTTTACCACGATAAATGACTTTCCCGCATATGGAAATTTATCGAGTACGATGTCAAGGGTCATAAAGCATGTCCAATATGTGAAGCGACACAAACTTCCATCAACTAAAGCACGGAAAAAAACGGTCTATCTCGGTCACGGGAGGTTTCTTGATCGGTTCCACCCATATCGTAAGTTAAGAAAGCGTTTCAACGGCTTACCGGAGCATAGAACGGCTCCAAAGGCATTAACCGGAGAGGATGTTTATAGTCGGGTGAAACATATCAATGTCACATTGGGTAAGCGAAAGATTGTGGGTGAGAAGAATATATGGAAGAAGAGATCAATTTTCTTTGATCTTCCATATTGGCGTAGTCTTGATGTGAGACACGATCTTGATGTGATGCATGTGGAGAAAAACGTTTGTGATAGTCTTGTCGGTACTCTTTTGCACATACCGGAAAGACTAAGGATGGAATTAGTGCGAGACTAGACATGGTTGATATGGGAATAAGAGAACGGTTACATCCACAAGTAAAAGAAGATGGTAAGAAGGCATATATGGAGCCAGGCAGCCCATACACTATCAAAAGCCGAGAAAAAAGTTTGTGTGGATGTTTATATGACATTAAGGTTCCACAAGGATATTCTTCAAATTTGAGAAGGTGTGTTTCAATGGACGATCTGAAGTTAGTGGGGATGAAGTCCCATGATTATCATGTGCTGATGCAACAACTATTGCCCGTATCTATTAGGGGCATTATGAAAGATGAAGTGCGAAACACTATAACAAAATTGTGTATTTTCTTTAATGCTATCTGTAACAAAGTCATTGACATTGAAAAGTTGGATGAATTGGAAAATGAGGGTTATATTATTTTGTCTCAACTAGAGATGCATTTTCCTCCTGCATTTTTCGATATAATGGTGCACCTGATAGTGCACTTGGTAAGGGAGGTCGAGCTCATGGGTCCAGTTTACCTAAGGTGGATGTACCCTTTCGAGCGATACATGAAGATCTTAAAAGGGTATTCTAAAAATCCTTATCGCTGGAAGCCTCAATAGTTGAGAGATATGTAGTTGAAGAGGCTATGGACTTTTGTAAAGATTATCTATCGTGGACGATGATACGATCTCGATGACAAGGGGATAACCGAGGGAACTCAAGGAATCAAACGAAGAATAAGGGTCGTGAAGAGGTGTTGCAAGCACACCTGTACATCTTGAATAATATGGAAGAAGTTCAACCATACATTGATGATCATAGAAAGAGTTTGAAGAATAAGAATCCAAGGAAGAATGACATGTAAATAGCTCATGAGCAAAAGAGGACGTTCATAAAGTGGTTTGAGGAGAAGGTATCGCACGAGACCGGAGTGTCGGATACAATCGAGTGGTTGGCCTGGGGGCCTTCTTTTCAGGTCATCACTTGGCAAGGTTATGAAATAAACGGGTATACCTTCTACACAAAAGGCCAAGACGACAGAAGTTCTGTGCAAAATAGTGGGGTGATGGTTGAAGCTGAATCCATACACTTTGCGAGTACGAAAGACAAAAACCCGGTATTAGCATCAATGGCTTATTATGGAGTTATTGAAGAAATATGGGAGATGAGTTACAATAAGTTCAAAGTTGCTCTATTGAAATGTGAGTGGGTTAGCAATAATGTCTTTGTTGTAATAGATCCACAATTTGGAGTTGTCTCGGTTGATCTTCACGAGTTGGTCATAGAGATGAGCCATTCATTCTAGCAAGCCAGGCGAAACAAGTGTTTTATGTTACAGACCCTGCAAATAAAAAAATGTCCATTGTACTTCAAAGTAAAAAACAGAAGTATGGTGAAGAATCCTTCGACCTTGAAGATACACCCCCTTTCACAACAAATCCCCCTACAACGCGTGATGTGGAATTGGTAGATGATGAAGAAGATGCTGCAAGAAAAGATCATTGTGAAGGAATATGGAAAACCATATAAAGTAAGATCTTAAGTTATGAAATAGTAATATGTCATAACTTAAGATGGTTTAACATTTTAGTTTATTTTGTTAATCTGTTTACTATTTAATAACCTATCTAACATTGATTTGTCCTTGATGAACAGGAACATGTCTAGCTCTAGCTCTGATGAGTCAGGAGGTGAGAGAGGTGGCGAGCCCGTTGTGAGAAGGGGTAGAGGTTGCACACAGATGAGTGCGCTAGTGGCCCGTCGTGACAGTCAAAAAAGAGGCTGCATGTGGACTTTGATGACAAGTTGAATCCAATTGGCCCGGAGGAAGACAATTTCATTAGCTATGTAGGCTATTTGGCTCGAAGCAAAGTTCGCATTGTGATCTCTCGCTTGGAAGTTCATTCCGGAGAAAACGAAAGCGGTTGATTTGGGCACAACTTTTGGTTCGTCACTTTCAATATATTTGCATTTGTATCATTTGGCTTGTTACTTGAAATTTAATTATCTTTCCTTTTACCTTGCAAAGAAACGTACGACGTCCTAACACTAAGGAAATGGAAAAGCATTGGATGGGGAAGTCCGTATACGTTGGAAAGACTTCAAGAATAAGCTGACTAAAAAGTTTGTTCGAGGGCAAAGGAGGAACGAGGATCCATGTCGAAATATCCTTATATTTCTCCGGAGGACTGGAGGGAGTTTGTGGCGTCACGGCAAAATCCGAGTTTATTGTAAAATTAAAATTTCTTTCATTTCATATCATTTCTTTTATTTCACAACTTAGTTTTAATTGTTTTTGTGTCATAGGAAATGAGTCAAGCCAATAAAGAGAGACAAGCGGCAAATAAGTATCCGCATTGTATGTCTCGTGGTGGGTACAAAAAGCTGGAACGGAGAATGATGGAAGAGCAGTTAGAGAGAATGAAGGAAGCTTCTGAATCCGATCCTTCCACTGTTGTCCAGCCCCGAACCTCCTCCTCGTCACAAGAAATGGAAAGTCTGCGAGGATGAGGGCGACACATACATAAATGCGAGATGTTGCCGAGGTTGCCTCCAAGATTGTAAGTAGTTAAATTAGACGTTTTAAATAGCCTCGGTTTTTCATATTATAGGGTTTAGTTGTTATTTATGAAACATCTTATGATACGGATACACTTGAGGAGCAGAGTTCCGAAGGTTCATTTACGCCGGGTTCCGAAGGTTCATTTACGCCGGGTTCATGGATAGACATTTTGTCAACGGCGATTGGGAAGCCGGATTACCCTGACAACATTCGAGGGGAGCCTAGGGGAGTTACAGCCGCAAAATATTTTGGACGGCGTTCACGGTTCTATGACGATAACAACCCTAGTCCTCGCTTGTAGCCAAAATACGGGCGGGACTATTTGATGAAATCATGCAACAAGTACGATCCGAAGTGAAAACCATGATGGATTCGAGGACAATACGGAACATACAACTCGTGAATCCCCGGCCTTCCCCTGCCAGGTAAAGAGAGTTTTCACCCTCCGGATGTTGATCTCGGCGAACCTTCTCACACGCCACGAGAGGACAACCTTGCACTCTCTATTTGGATGTCCCACACGGGCGTATTGTTGCCGATGCTCTTATTTACACGGATCACACCATCCACCATAATATTGAAATTCCAAAAGACCTACGTAGGGTGACTGTGACATGTGTTCGAGAGGGGGAAGACAAAACAGACATCCCGATTCAAGATGACGAGGTTCCTGATTTAGGCCGGGCCATAGGATCGTTCATCCTTTGGCCGAATCATCTTATTCAGATGGCGGCGACGACACCTCCAATGGTAGGAAATACATTACTAGAACTTGCTTTTCATTGGTAACTCACTCATAATATGTTTGTTTATGTTTTCATAGAATGAAGTGGATGAGGGCAAATTTCCACACTTAGCACCGCTTCGATCCATGTACAAGGACATTAGCTATCTCTCCTTCAAGATGCAACCTGGCATTGTCGGCGTAGACAAGCCCTATGAGTTTACAGTTGACCAAAAAGATCTTGTCGAATTTTTGCATATGGAGGATTTAGATTTAGTCGTTCTTGAAGCTGCGATAATGTACGTTTTTCCCCCTTTGATTATTGCATTGATCTTTTTTGTTTGCTATACTTAACAACGTTTATCATTTTATTTCGATCATAGTGTCTGCTATGACATATGCGTCCAGAAAGGCCGAAAGGATTTGTATGGATTCTTAAGTCCAATAAACATGGCCGCGGCTCATAGTGTGTTAACCAAAAGGACCCTTTATGTTGGTGGTACAATTGTCCAAGCAAGATGATCGTTGTTATCTAGCCCCAATACTTGAAGGGTACGTAATTTAGTTGTCTATTTAAGATTTTTAAGAATAAATTCCTTTCTTATCTTAATTAATATTATAATGTGTTTGTTGTAGTGGTCATTGGACCCCGTGTGTTGTTTGTCCCTCCAAGAACGCATGTTATTGGTTTGATCCCTTAAGAGGTGGCAAGCGAACGATGAAATCAAATCTATGTTTGCCAAGTAAGTAAATTTTTGTCTAAATCATTGATTCTTCATTTATATGATCTGTTTTCATGTCTCGTTAATTTCCATTTTAATGTAGTGCATTCAGGGCGGCTAGATCGATTGCTGGAGCACCAGAGCAGGGTGGACCAAAGTGGTTTTATCCGAAAGTAAATAGTTTCAATTCAAGTTATTTCATTGACACAATGGTAGCTTTCGATATGCCTTTATCCGTTTTAACAATTTTCTTTTGATTTATAGTGCCCAAAACAACCGGGGAACTCGAGTGCGGATACTTCGTTATGTTTTATATGCATACCATCGTTACGGGCGGGCGTACTACGGGTTTTCAAAACGTACGTGATCGCTCTGTTTCTCAAATGATAATATTTTTTGTTCTACTTGAGTTAATTATTTTATTCGCTTCATTGGTTTAACTTATACGTTGTTTTCCAATTTATAGCTTTTTGATAGTCGGATCCGTGCTCGGAGGAAGAGATTGATACTGCTTCGAGACGCTTTGGCTGCAAATTTTCTTCAACGCATATAGATATGTACATCATGTGTTGCCTTGTTCGCCTTTAATAGTCTTGGTTTCTGTGGAATTGGTAACTCAGATTTGTAAATAGCCCTGAAAATTAAATCATATCAATCATTTAGAGTTTTGTTGTTCTGTGATCTTTGTTCTGTATTGGAATTGAAACTCGGAGCTGAAAGTTGAATTTTTGGTCGTTTAAGTAATAGTTTGTTGTTGTTGTTGTTGGTCACTTGCTATTGTTGCTTGTTGTTGGTCTTGCTGGTTGCCAAGTGCTTTTTGGTCTAAACTGATCTATCTTATTGAGTCTTAAAAGTTTTGGTCACTTAGCTTGCTGTTGTTTGTTTGTTACTGTTGTTGGTCTTGCTGGCTGCCAAGTGCCTTGTTGCTGTTGTTGGTCTTGCTAGTTGCCAAGTGCGTTTTGGTCTAAACTGATCTATCTTATTGGGTCTTAAAGGTTTTGGTCACTTAGCTTGCTTTGTTTGTTTGTTCTTGTTGTTGGTTTTTGCATCTCATATATATATGCATTTTTCTGGTTGCCAAGTGCCTTGTTCTTGTTGTTGGTCTTCTTGGTTGCCAAAGTGCCTTCTTTTGTTGTTGGTTTTTGATGTTGTTGCTGTTCTTTGTACGTTGTTGGTCTTATTTGCATTGTTCTATTGCACACAGGTTTCAGTTTTATATCAATGCAAAAGGGGGACATTTTTTAAAAAAAAATTATAATATAAGGCGTCCTGATTACAAATAAGGACGCCCAAAGTGCGCCTTTTTAACCAAAAAGGCGTCTTGTTTTGATTGTAGGACGCCCTAAAAAAGGCGTCCTATATCTATTGTAGGACGCCTAAAAAAGGCGTCCCGTTTTTAACATAGGACGCCCTAAAAAAGGCGTCCTATATCTATTGTAGGACGCCTCTAAAAAAGGCGTCCTATTTTTAACATAGGACGCCTTATAGACTATTTTTTCAACTACCCCTAGTCAGACGTCCTTCGCAAAAAGGACGTTAATTGCCTCTAATTCAGGACGTTTTTGACGTTTTTTGTAGTAGTGGAGTCAGCTACAATGTGGAGTTCACTCTCTCTCTTTCTCTCCTTTGCTCACTCTATTTCTTCTTCACTCAATCTTAGCTCTGGTCTATGCTCAGGGATCTAGCAGAGCCACATGGAAGATAGTAAGTGGTATGTGCCTTGTTTTACTTGGATTTTGGTTCTGTTTTCGTCCCGATTACGATGTTCGGGGTATTTTTTGTTTTTTCTTGACTTCTTGGGTCATGCATAAAGAGTAGGTGAGTGTTCATCTGATAAATTTATCAACAGAATATCCTTACTCAAAACTTAACAAACAATGTTATATGTACTTACATTGGACATTGTAAGAACTTGCACAGTTTAACATAGTATTTGTACATTGTTGTTGTAACTTGAAAAAACTTAAGATATATTGATAAGGATGGAAACTAATCTTCTTGACATTGATTTTAGGTGGAGATGGTTATTGTCCTGTGAAAAAGAGCAATTTCCATCCTTCCAAAAAAAATCTTCTATGCACTCCCAAGCTCCAAAAGAAATGTGTAACAAGTTGTGCAGAGTTGGTGCATCCAAAAAAATAGGCACCAAAAGAGTCTGATGTCCATTTTAGTCACACACACAAAAAGCCGCCAAAAGAGTCCATTGTATGTTTCAATTTCCTGTATGAATCAAAAGATGTAATATGTGAGGATTGTATGATTAATGTGTGAGAGTTGTATCATGTACATAGAACGCAATATTTGTAAATGACAATGTTGAAATGAATAAAATGTTAAAATTTTTCACAATGTCTCTTTTTATCTTTCTTTTCAATATCTTGAAAATTACTTGCGTTGAGATATATTGTTTCAAGTGATGAAAAGTCACTTTCTTCATTTGCCTACACTTATAAATATCAATAAATTTGCCTACACTTGTAAAAAAATTTAATTTTATTATTATCAAAATTGAATAAATATAAATATAATTATACTTATACTTATACTTATATTTATATAACCCAAATTATATTTTATCATTTTACTTTCAATATATATCATAATGATTATTAATATTACTCTTATAGAAATACTTATAAAAATCATAATAGACGGACTTGCTTGCAGGGATCCGAGATTGTAAAGGATGCTAACCTGAATACGTGCCTTCACCTCATCGAAGGTTTAGAAGCCTTGGGCATTAGCAGCACAATCCAATTGACATAGATGTGGTACTTCATGTCCTGCATTTCCGATGAAAGAGCTAGAAGTTCATCCTATCCCGATTTCCTAAGCTTACTTAGCTTTACATTGGAGAGAAAGCCAGCCTGCGAAACACCATTCCCTCACAGCGGATTCTCAGGCTGCTTATTCGAGAAGTGGGTGTGGGTGCCGGAAAGGTTCGAGCAACATTGATTTTGAATGACAGTGAATTCTGGTTCGTCTTCTATTTCCCGTGCTCTGGTTGCTCTTCTATTTCCCGCGGTCCGGTTCCTCTTCTATTTGCCCACAGAGAAAGAAATAGAGGGAGGGAAGAAGCTGTGAATGAACCACGCATCAACTTCTCATTAACCCAATATGTGAAACGATGCGTTTTTATGGAGAAGCAGGTAACAAGCATATAAGCGAAAAGCATATAATGTGGACTCCATCTTATCTCTATCGGCAAATTTAGGCTTCATAACTCGAGATAGGCTCAATAAGGGGCTTATTTATCCTAGACCAATTGTCAAACCACTGATCCATCACCAATTTTTGCTCCTAACCCTATATGAAACTTGTCCCAAACAGCACAAATACCACCCCAAGTAAGAGACGTGTTTTACTTATTTTGAACCTTGGGCATGGATTCATACCCACATCTATACTTAGCTCGAATAACATGAACCCAAAGTGCTTATGTATTAGTCAGAAGGTTCCAACATAACTTCATCAGAAACGCTTCATTCTATTTACCCAATTCTCTTATTCCTAAACCTCACTCAATTTTGTCCTTCTTAATCAAGTCCCATGAGAGCAAATGAACTTTATTTTCCTCTTCCTTACCTCCCCATAAGAAATTTCGACTTCTTTTTTCTAGCTCCTTTAGCAACCCGTTTAGAAGTAGCATTGTTTGCATGTGATAGGAAGGTAAATTAGATAGAACTGCTTTGATTAGTGTTGCTCGGCCTGCCATGTTAAGGCAACCTTGCTTCCATCCTGATAGCTTCTTTTGAGCTTTCTCCGAAATCAACGCAAAGGTGAAATTTGAAGTCCTCTTATGTATTAGAGGACTTCCCAAATATTTTCCTAAGTCTCTTGTTAAGCCATCTCCCATGCTTCTACTCAAACTATAAGCCTTGGAAAAATTAATGTTCCTTGAAAAACAAACTATAGTTTTATCCGTATTCATTTTTTGGCTAGAAGCGTCGCAAAACAACTTTAAACACTCCATCATCCCTTCAACTTGACTCTCTCAACCTTCTCTAACTAAACAATACAAGGTCATCTGCAAAGAAAAGATGGGATATCAAAGACCCCTCTTCAATAGCATCCTCAATAATGTGGCTCATTCTCTCTATACATAGTGTGAAGATGTACGAGGTCACCCTGTCGAATACCTCTAGGAGGGATAAAGGTATCTATTACTTCACCATTCCACAAAACCAAGAAAGAAGAGGTCGATACGCATGCCATAATTGCTCTACATAAAGGCTCTTCAATTCCAACCATTCTTAGTGTATCATGGATAAAAAATCATTCAAGGCTATCATAAGCTTTCTCAAGGTCCACCTTAATCACCATCCATCCTATATTGCCTGTTTTAGTCCTCATAGAATGGATCACCTCCTCCTCAGCAATAATAATGTTGACACTGCTCTGCCTACCTTCTATAAAACTGCACTGTTGCTTCCCTACAATTTTCCCCATGATATCTCGAAGACGTCTGCTTATGACCTTGGTTATAATCTTCTAGCTAACATTGCACAATGATATTGGCCTAAAATCCTTTATTGTCTCTGGCTTCTCCAACTTAAGAATAAGAACGATATTGGTGTTATACATGTCCCTAACTCGATTGGGAGATTGAAAGAAATTCTTTGCCAAGTTGCAAATGGAGTCCCCAATCAGGTTCCAATATTCATGATAGAGAACCATTTGTATCCCATCTGGCCTCAATGCTTTGAAAGCTCCTAGGTTAAAAGTAGCACTTCTTGTTTCTTCATTTGTGATTGATGCTTGAAGCCTACTCAACTCGCCCTCACTCAACCCAGGGAAATGAGAGTGTGTCGTGAGTTAGTTTGAAGAGACCCCATCACCTATTAACAAATCTTCATAATACTTTAGAGTTTGTTTTTTTTCCCCGTTTACCTTGGTCAAAAATCCAAATTCTTTAGAGTTTGTCACGCCATCTTAACCAATTACATCTAGATTTCTGGTACCAAAGTAACTATTCTTGAGCAAGAACTTTATTATGTTCATTCCATAGTTCTTGGCTAAAGTACCCATTTGGTCCTTTATGTTTGCTTCAAGTATCCATTTAATCCCTTAAGTTTGTAAAGTGCTCGTTTAGTCATTTAAAGTTAACACCGTTAAGCACACTTAATGGAAAATACTAACTCAGCAATTTTAAACGATGACTGTGCACTTAAATGCTGACATAGCAAGCTTACATGTTAATTTTTTAATAAATTAATATTTTAAATCCTATAAATTGAAATTTTAAACGATGATTAATGCACTTAAATGCCTCGACGAAGAACATATACCAAAATAGGATTTAAAATATTAATTTATTAAAAAAGTAACATGTAAGCTTGTTTTGTCGCATTTAAGCACAATCATCGTTTAAAATTGCTTGAGTTAGTATTTTCCGTTAAGTCCGCTAACTATGTTAACTTTAAAGGACCAAACGAGCATTTTATAAACTTAAGAGACTAAATGGATACTTGAAGCAAACATAAAGGACCAAATAGGTACTTTAGCCCATAGTTCTTTCTCTATTTGCACTAAGTACTAGCTATCAGTCAACTCCTTGTTCTCTTTACACCTCCGATTCTTTTTTTTTTTTTTTTTTTTGGTATTCATACGGGCAAAGCCCAATCAAAACATCATTACTTGAATCACTACATAACGTGGGTAGTATACTCCCACCCATCACGCGTACGGGTATTTTTGAATACCATCGGGAGGTTCGAAAAAACAACATATACAAGAACTTGACTAAAACTCAGATTAGCTAAGGCATCTGCGCACGAATTACCTTCCCTATAAACGTGACTTACCACCACCTTTGAGAATTTCATCAGTACTCGGAAAATATCAGACAGAATGCTAGATCCCTCAGGTTCCTCCTCCTGCAGCTTATGAATCAATGAGACCACCGTGGATGAATCACTCTCCACTTCCACACACTGAATCTGGAGTTCAGCCGCAAGTTCTAGTCCAGTGAGCACACCCCATAATTCAGATAGCACAGCAGAACACCTTCCTAATTTTCGAGCGAACCCAGTTACCCATTCACCACTGCAACCTCTAAGGAGTCCTCCACAACCAGCACTACCAGTAACCCCTTTTGCAGCCCCATCTATATTGAGTTTAGTCCATCCCAATTTAGGTGGGATCCACCTAATTAGCAGCTCCTCTTTAGACTTTATGACTTCCCCAAAGTCTATTCTTGCAGACCTTATTTCCTGCACATATCTATTTACCGTTGCTCCCAAATCACTCGGTAATTTAAATCCTTCCTCAAAAAGCTCCCTCGTTCCGCCATTGCCATAGGAGCCAAATGTGCCACCCCAAATGCCAATTCCCAATCCCTATCCTTTTGCATTAAGTTCCATAGCAGCCAGTCCTTTCCTTCTAGTTCTTGAAACTCATTACTAGTTCTGCCATGGTGTAATTCCTGCCACAGCTGCGATGCCACCCTACACTCTTTTAACACATGCATAAGAGTTTCCACTTGATCCTCACACCTGCAGCATTTCGGGTTTCCCCCCATCAGCCGATGTCTTCTGTCCCCTGTTAGGAGCTTCCCTTGCATCGCAATCCATAAGAATACCTGGATGCGCCTTGGGCCCTTCCACTTCCAAACCTTGTTCCACATCCCATCCTTTTCCCCCTGGACATTACTCAATAGGCAGTACATGTCCGCTGTTATATACTTGCTGTCAAGGCTAGTTCTCCATCTTATAAAGTCCTTCCCCCTAGTCATACTTGGAGGTGGTACCGCTAGAATAAATTCCTTTGCTGCTTCATTGATCGAGTCTATTAACACTTTCCATTCCAACATCCTTGCCCATCCACCACCCGCACACTCGCATGTTTTCATCCACTTCGACGGTATGCAGAACACACTTCCACCATCCTTTGCCCTTTATCAACCCATTTGTCGGTCCGTGAACATCTTCCCCATTGCCCACATTCCAACCCACATTTTCCAGCACTTTTGGCCATAACTTTACAAGGCTCTTCCACAAATCTGAGTCTGATTGTTTGCTACACGCTTTTGTCATTAAATTCTTATTTCTACTGTACTTTCCACTCAGCACCCTAGAGCACAAGGTGGTTGGCTTGGAGATAACATTCCAAGCAATTTTCCCTAAAAGTGCTTCATTCATAGTATTCAACCGCTTCAGCCCGTAGCCACCATATTGCTTCTCGGTGCACAAAACCTCCCAACTGACTGCATGCAGCTTTCTTACTCCATCTCCATCCCCCCACACAAAACTTCTCTGCATTTTTTCCATCTGGTTTCGAATACCAGCAGGCAGATAAGAGTGCTGCATGTGATAGATCGCCATTTGATTTGTTACTGACTGTACTAGAGTGAGCCGTCCAGCCAGCGAAAGCGTCTGTTTTTTCCAGCTGCTCAGTTTTGCTTGCATTTTATCTAGAATGTGCTGAAACCTCTTCTTGTGCTCACCACCTGAGAGCATGAATGCCCCTAGGTACCTCCCTAAGTCCTCCACACATTGTAAACCAGAGAATGTACATATCTCTTTTTGCAACCATTTACTAACGTTATTTGAAAAGTAGAGGCTAGATTTGTGGATGTTTACCTTCTGGCCTGATATCTCACCAAAGTCCTCTAAAACCTTCATAACAACATTAATCTGCTCCCGGACTTGCCTCGTACTAATAACAGGTCGTGCACGCAAACATGAGGTGTGATACCTCTGTTCCATTTCTTCCCACTTTCAGCGGTTTCCATCTCTTGCTGTTCACACAATCCATGATCATGTGAGTCAACTTTTCCATTCCTAGGACAAATAAGTAAGGAGATAGGGGATCTCCTTGCCTTAGTCCCCTTGTAGGTTTAAAGGTCCCACGCTTTCCACCATTCCAAAGCAAAGTCATAGAGGATGTATTTACACAGCTGTCAATAACCCTCCTCAGCTTCTCATCCATCCCAATCTCTTCCAAAACACGCCCAAGGAAGCTCCACTCCATCCTATCGTACGCCTTCTCAAGGTCTATTTTGAGGATCATATAGCCCTTTCTACCTTGCATCCTTTTCATTGAGTCCACCATCTCTCTTGCCACTATTATGTTGTCATGTATGCTACGCCTAGGTACAAAGCTTGTTTGGTATGGGGACACCAATTTATCCATAAGAGGCTTTAGCCGGTTAACTATCAACTTTGTTAGCCCTTTATACAAAACATTACATAAGGAAATGGGGCGAAACTGACTAACCAATTCAGGCTGTTCTACTTTCGGTATAAGAACCACAAGTGTGTCATTCACCTCCCTAATCCTTGTTGGATCCCTCCAAAAATCCTTAAGTAGCTGACACACCGAGGCCCAAACCACCTCCCAATTTTTCTGGTAGAAAACAGCTGGATACCCATCATTCCCCGGGGCCTTGAAACTGCCCATTTGAAAAAAAGCACGCCTCACTTCTCCACTATTCACGTCCCTCCCCAAAGATTCTTAGCTTATCCTTACCGACAAAGACACCCATTTACACGTCGTTTGGTGCCAACCCTCGCTACCAAAGAAGGCACTTTGGAACAAATTCTCATAGTAAACTGAAATAGTTGCCCAATGGCCACATCATCCTCCAACCATTGTCCAAGATCATTTTTAATCATCTTCACCTTATTCCTCCTTCTTCTTACTAAGGTTTTTGTGTGATAAAACCTAGTATTTCGATCCCCTTCTTCCAACCACCTTCCTCTTGATTTTTGGAACCATAATATTTCTTCTTGTCTCAAGGTTGTCATAAGCTCTTCCTCTAACTCTTTTTCCAGATTTACAAGAAAGGGATTGCTTCTCCTTTCCATGCTGATCTGGACACCATTAAGTCTGTTAAGGAGTCTCCTTTTTCGCCCCTCAATATTACCAAACACATCTTTATTCCATTTAATCAAAGCCCGCTGCAATACAGAAAGGTTACTATGAGCCTCCATGTATACAGGCCAATTATTCCTCATCAACTCAGCGAATTGCTCATGCATCAGCCATGCAGCTTGAAATCTGAATGGCCTCTCTACATACCCCTTATTTTCCTCTTCTAGCATCACCACAATTGGGTGATGGTCTGACCCAAAACGCGGTACCACTCTAACTTCAGCACCCACAAACGTTTCCTGCCAAATAGAGTTGCACAGACACCTATCCAGCCTCTTAAACACTCTCTCCAGACCTTCCCACTTAGGCCCTTTCCATGTAAAGAAAGGACCATTTGCCTCAATATCAAGAAGCTTACAATCCTGGATCCAAGCATTGAACCGCCTACACCTATTATCATTAATTCTTCCACATCCTTTTTGCTCCAAAGGAGATTTAATTTCATTAAAATCTCCACCAAGGAGCCACGGATCAGTGACTTCCCCTAAAATTCTTAGCAAGTCCTCCCACAAACCATGTCTTCTTTGCACATTCGGGTTAGCGTATACTGCAGTGAAGAGCAAACTAGTCCCTCCCAGCCGTACTTTACAATGAAGAAATTGGTCACTTGACTCAATAACATCCACACACAGATCCTCCCTTTCCCATAGAATCCAAATACCCCCTGAGAACCCCTCAGCTTCAACTTTCTTCGACTTTTTGAACCCCCAACCTTTGATGGTCTTATTTGCATTGGAGCCACTAATTCTTGGCTCAAGAATAACTACTATATCTAGTCTGTACCTTTTTCTCATATCCCTAATGACAGCAGCCACACCTTTACTGGCCGCTCCCCTACTATTCCATAGTAATATGTTCATCATAACTAACAATGTACAAAAAGACAGCAATGCCTTACCGATCATTAGCAAGCTCTAGCGTGGCATACTCCTTACCGTTTGCCATACCACTACAGTCGCTTATATCCTCAAGCTCTTCATCATTCTTTGATGTTTCCATTACCATGTCGATCACCCTTCACTCCTGGCATCAATTCCCCAAGGTGGAGATTTTCTTTCTCACACATGCCCACTTCTCTGCTGCGATATACTTCTAAGTTGTTCACAGGTGCACCTTCAGAACTCATCGGCACTTGTTGAACATCCTTTAGAGGCACACGCTCTTCTGCCAACTTGCCTTTTGGTGTCACTGCCTTAGTTTTCCCTTCCATCATCCTCATTCCCTTCGCTCTCCGCAGTTGTGCTCTTCGTCTTATTACTCCTAGAGCTCATTTTGCCATCACTCACGCGGACTTTTTCCCCTGTTTCTTTTGCTCTTTTGCTACGACCTCCTCCGGCTCATTCGCAAGGCTTTCATTCGCTATAGTATCCCCTTGCAGTTCTTCACCATTTGCTTCCTCCTCCAGCACAGCAAACCGTGAACCACTCTGGGCTGCCTTCGGTATGCTTACAAACTGCCTCGGTCTTCTCGTTCTTTGGACCGTCTGCCAACGATCTCTCTGCACCTCAGCTCCTTCTTCGCCTTTCTTTTTATCGCCCAGATTTTCTACACCCATCCGCGCCTCACACTTCTTCCGCTGAAAATCCTCACATCCATCTTTCACATGGCCAAACATACCACACTTTGTACATAACAATCCCAAGCTTTCAAACAATATCGAAAATCTGCCCTTCTACCTCAAACTCCGCATAAAGAGGCCTAGTCAAGTCTAACTCAATACACATTCGGCAAATTTACCTCTCGCCCTTTGAGCCGTGTGAACATCTAGTTTTATGGCCTTGCCAATGACATTACCGAGATTCGCGGAACTTTTATCGAACGCAGGAGCCGGCAAATTGGGAAGACGAACCCAAGCAACCACAGTCTCAATACGCTCCTTCTTCGGACTAAACTCTGGTTTCCACCTAGCAACATTCAAGTAGGCATCGTTAATCACCCACGGTCCTCCTGTAAGCGCCTCCATATAATCCTCTGCATGCTGAAAATTCACTAGGTAGAAGTCATTTTGAAGATCAAAAATGTCTATGCTCCCCTTTCGCTCCCACAGTTGCCGTAGCTTCTTAACCATAAAGCCATAAGAAGGCTGTCGACCTAACAGTTTAACGACTAGAGTTCTCCCAAAAGGCTTCCATAATCGTTCTTTCTCCTTCTCCTCAAAACAAAATTTCGGGCAGAGAGGATTTGTAGCATCAATAGCTATACCGTCAGCCGGATTTAGGACCTTCGCAAAGTCTGCTTCAACTCCATAATCTTCTGTCTGATCTTCTTCTTCACCTTTCGACCATTCCCACCAACTCACCCTTTGATTGACGTTCTGCAATAGCGATTCTCTATATGACTTTGGCGAAGCCACTTTTTCATCCGTTTGCATCCACGATTCTTCCCTCACAGGTCGCGAAGTTCCTGCTGAGAAATTGCTTGTATCAAATCGCACCTTCTTCTTCCTCCGAAGCCAATCCTCACGTTCGTCCTCCAGCTTTCCCTCACTTACCCCTCCCCGTAGCACACGGCCGGAGGGGCCACTCATATTCGCCGTCGCAGTGGGCAACGGCGCACTCAAAGCAGACGTATTAGAAAACCCTAGCAGAGCCTCTGTATGTTCTTTTTTTCACCTCCGATTCTTTTTAATATGCCTTTCTTTTTTTCATTGAGGTTGCCTACTTTTTCCTTATTAATTGGGTATGTAAAATACATTCTTGAAACCGCCTCGACGAGTAAAAACTGAAAAAGAAAACTGAGAAACCAGTAAAAACTGAATAATAATAATAATTTTGTCAAGGTTACCGTTATCAGTTCTTGTTTACTTCCCTCAATAAGCCAGCTTCGCGGCCGAAAAATAAGAAGCCTGTTTCCCTCCAAGTTCCAACCCCCAAAACGCAAAACTCCTAATCAGTAATCACATTCCTTTGCCTTCTTTTCAGGTTCGTTGGCGTGGTCTACAGGTATGCCCTTCGTCTTTCTCTTTCTCTCTAATAATCGTTCTTGGCTTTTAGCGCAAACGTGCTGGCACGGAGTATCTTGGTTGTAAGTTCTAGACTATTCCTCTGTTCCAGTGTTGGCAGCAATACTGCAAGAGGACTAAATTTGGCTGGTGCATAATTCTTGGATTACTTTTTTCATGTTCGGATTTATGTTACCAGTAGTTTGATCTCTGAAACGATTTTTTTCGATGTATAGGTTGTTTTGCGGACCTAATATTCACTAAAATATTTTCTTTCGTCCTCTGACTTTCGACACCGGCGGCTTCTGCATCTTCTTGCTGACGCTAACCCCTCATTCTTCCTGTATTGACAAAGTAACTACATGATGGAGGATTGGGGTAATGATTCTGCATTATGTTCTGTTAATTTGTTCTTTTATGCTTTTCAATTTTCTTTTCATTGTTAATCTTTTCTTGAAGTTCATTTGAGAATATCGAGGGATGTCCGTTTGTGTTGGTCTTTTTGTCTTTCTTTCTCCTGTTTTGTGTGCTCAACAACTATGTTCAATGTTTTACCCTCTCTTCTAGCGTATTAGCTTTGATTTTGACTCTTTGGCTCTTTGCTACATAAAAGAGTTAGGATATTGATTTCTGTTAACTTTCTTCTTGTCAAAGACCAATAGAGTATAAGTGGAGATGTTTACTCCTATATTATAAGTGTATCCTGTTGTTTTGGTTGGTTTTGCTTTGTTGCTAATTTGACGAAGGCATGCATATTTGTTAGAGGATCAGCATATTTCACCTCTTAATTTTAAAGAACGGCTTAAAAGTAAATGGGATGATGAAGACGTGGATGAAAATGACGTGAAGGAATCATGGGAGGATGAAGATGAACCTGCTCCGGTATGATCAATCACAAAATTAACTCGTATTTCTGGTCTGCCTTATTAGTTTGCTTGCTCAATTTCATGATGTCAGTGCTATAGTTATCGGTTAAGGGTTGAAATGACAATTTTCATGTGCCATTTTATACATTGTTGCTCTAGCTGTTAATAACTATGAGGCTAAAATGCAAATGTTTTCTTTGGGCAAGTAGTTCTTCCATCTGATTCCAATTGTTTCAACTGACCTACTTTTTTTTTTTTTTTTTTGTCCAAAAATTGATTTACTTGAACTTTGATAATATAACAAGATACCATCCTTTAATATGTAAAATAAAACAGAAGTGATTTGGTACGATTGATATAATAATGGTAAGTTTAGCTTGTTTATGTTTTCCTGATATTGTGGGGAAATAAAATTTGCAAACAGTATTCATAAGTTTATATTTTAGATGGAAAGGACTATTTGTACAAATGTTGATACTTCAAGTGGCTGAGTCAATTGCATTGACGTGTGGTCTCTTAATTGTTTACTTTGTATGTAATATTAGTGTCAGTTAAGTAAATCATATGCCTTTATTATATTTGTGTCTTGATGATTCTTAGCATACTGCTGTTTCTGATTATGATCTTCGGTTACTAGTCATAATTTGTTTGCTTAATTCGCTGAATCATGCCAGGCACCTGCACCACCTTCCACTAAACCAATTGAAAAGGCTCCTGACAATAAGGGGAAGAAAGTTATGATAGAGAAGGAAGAGCATGTGGATCATCTAGCTGAAAACCTTCGTCAACAAAGGTATTGTAGCTTTCTGGGAACAAATAACAGATCATTGTGTGTGTGTACATATTGGTGAGAGGCATTTATAGCAGCTCATATATATGATGAGCCCATAACTAATGGGCCAAGATGGCGACTAAATTGGGCAGCCGGGGGGGGGGGGGGGGGGTGTTTGAGAGAGAGAGAGAGGGGGTATCAAGGAATAAACATTTTATTGTTAGTGACAATGTGTTTTACTTATGGCTCAAAGTGGATGGCTAGGTTGAATGATATTACAGTGTTTTCCATTCATAGACGTTGGGCTGCTCTTGTGTAATATGCACAAAGTGGATTTCTTGCCTCGACTATCAGTTTCAGAAATCTGCTGCTGTGAGGGCATTTTTGGGGAGGGTAATCCTAGGTGGGGACACAGTTGGCAATGCTATGTACCCACTCATTTTCTAGCATTTCTCTTCTTGCTTCTGGTTCTGAAGGATTCTTATGCATTGACAAACAAATAAAGGTTACATGATGATTCACAATGCCCCAAAGCATTTTGAAGAAGCTGTTCTGCCTCTTCAAGCAGAGAGAGAGTGTTAGTTGGTCCTGGTAGTTAGGGATGGAATTAGCACTGCTGCAACTATAAGTCAAGCACAAGTTTTTGTTTTGAGCATTTTATTTTTTGAATGACATGATTTCTTAATACTTATTGTGTTAATTTGGTACAACTTCCTCTTCCTGAAAGCTTATATTTGATTTGGGATTGACAAATGAGCCCTTGACCTTTAGGATAATGTTTTGTTAGGCTTGCGTTTAACAGCTATGAGACAAAGACCTATAGTAATTCATGTCTATTTTCTTTTGTTTCATGCAAGTTTGTGTGTTATTGATCACAGATTGGCTGAAGAAGCAGATAAAAGTGATGAAAAGAACCTTGATAATTTTATTCCCAAATCTGAGAGTGGTTTCTTGGAATATGCTGAGCTTATCTCACATAAGCTTCGTCCTTTTGAGGTGAATGAAGATATTTCTTTCCTTATTTAATATTTTCTGAAAGGAATCCTAATTTTATTTATTGATTGATCACAGAAAAGCTATCACTACATGAATTTACTGAAGACAGTGATGAGATTGTCAATGACTTCTTTAGAAGGATCGGAAGCTAAAGAGATTGCCTCATCTATCACCTCCATTGCAAATGAGAAGATAAAAGCAGAAAAAGAGGCAAATACCGGTAAAAAGAAGACAGGTAAGGCACCCTGATTACTTATATACATTATATACAACTTCATATTTTATCTTCTCTCTCACTTTTCTTTAGAGGAGAAAAAACCACAGAAAAAAATCTCATGGCTAATGTCAAACTGTGTTGGCAGGTGCCAAAAAACAGCAGCTACATTTTGACAAGCCTGATGACGATTTGGCTTCTGATCCATATAGTGCTCTGGATGATTATGATTTCATGTGAAAAGTTTTGGTTCTCACCCATTCATATTCAGTTGTATAGGATCTTCACTGTTCAAACATTGCAAGACAAGTCTTTCGCTACTTAGATTAAAAAAAATGATGAGTAGCATAGCTGAATTATGATATCTTTTAGTTCAGGTCAATTTTGTCACCATTGGTAGCTTATTGGCTGTTATACTTAATGTTAAATACTCACTTTGATGATATGAACATAGAAATTGATAGAGTAAATATTTTTTCTAGTCCCTGATAAAAAAAACGGACCCATTTTGTCCTTAAAAAAAAAAAAATGACCCTTATTCATCTTTTTTATGAACTAAAAAGGACTTTTTTTTTAAAGAGACCAAAATGGGAATCGTGTTTTTTGTCAGGGACCAAAAAGGGTATTTACTCAAATTTATAAAACTCCATTTTGAGCACGTCCGTACTTCTTGGATTGTAGCGATGAAATTGTGGCTGGGATGAGAAAGTAAGGTGCCTTAATTATGAGAAAGTAAGGTGCCTTAATGATAGAAATAAATATTATCAACATTAATATTTAAACAACACAAATCATCCAACAAATAAACACATTCATTAATTCGCGTATTGCCTTAAATAACTCACATAAAATATAAAAGATTTAAGTTCTCCTAGAAGAAAGAATGGGTGAATTTTGTACTACAAACTATGTCATAAATTTAAAATTGAAGGTAGTGAAAAAATTAAGGTGCCTCGATTCGTACCTCTCAATTAAAGGAAAATTTATAGGTTTAGCTTCTATTCATTATGTCTTTGTATATATAAAGGAAAATTAGTGAATCATTGATTGATAATTTAAGTCACTTAAGAAATTATTAATAATCTTTTTTCAATGTTATTAGTGGTACACATTGGGTATAGAAAAAGAGAAAATTCTAGTTAAAAAAAACTTAAAAAATGTTAAAAGACAAAAATGTGTTTCAAATATACATAATATCAAAGAAGTGTTAGCACCAATTTGTCCTTTTTGAAATTAAAAGGAAATAACAAAAACACCCTTACACATATTTAAAAAAAAAAAAAAAAATCAAAAACCCTATACCACTGGTGGCCATCAACTGTCGACCGCTACTAGCCGATTGACAATGACCTACCGTTGGAGCGTCGATGGGAGAAAATATTCTCAAAGTGGTAGTAGTGCGATAATAGGATTTGAACCGCTACTATTTGGTTTGCCAAAAATATTGAAATGCTTTTCAATGTATCTTGTACAAACAAATGTATATAAGTTAACTCTTTTACTTTGACTCAAGCTCATTTCACGACTTTTGTTAAAGAATTTAGAAGATTTCATTATGTTTTGACAACTTCCGTCAACCCAATAAAATTTCACACAAAGAGGTCATTCACAAGTATTGTTAAGAAATTCACAAAATTTTATTAAGTTTTAACAACTTTTATTTACCAAGTAAAAAATTCATACTATTAAGTCATTCACAATTTTTGTTAAGGAACTCACGATATTTTATTAGGTTTTAACAAATAATGAATTTTTTATTGGAAAATAAAAATTGTTAAAACTTAATGAAATATGACGAATTTCTTAACAAAAATTGTGAATGACCTGATAGTAGAGATGGCAAAACGGGCCGGGCCCATCGGGCTGATCCGTTTAAGCTCTGACCCTTTAAGGGCCGGGTTTTGGAAATTTGAGGAGTGAGGTGATGTTTGGCCCTGGAGGGCCAAGGGCTTACAGGGGCCGGCCCTGGAGGGCTACGGGCCGGCCTATCAGACCCTTTAATTTTTTTATTCTTTATTTTTTAAAGTTGAACACTTGTTGAAGTTGGATCCTTCAATAATTTATATGTATTTTTTATTTGTTATAGAGTTATTTATCCATTTAAATACAAATACATAATAACTATACTCTAATTTTATGATTTGATTTATTATTTGTTGTAGATAAAGATTATAGATGTGTTCATGAAGTTTGGAGAAGAAATTCATGATATTCTTACTCATGAATCGAGCTTACTACTCAAAGTAAATAACAATCAAATGTCGTTGAAATTGATGATAATGGCGAAGATGACTACAATAATAGTCATTGTAGTAATGTCGCTTAATAGTTAGTAGTATGCTTCTTATGTTTTATATGAGTTATTTGTGAACATAGTTTGCTTTTTATTATGAATTAGTGAATGTTTTATTTGTTAGATGATTTATGTTGTAATTTACTAATTATATTTCTTTGGAAAAAAAAGGAGGAAAAATAATTAAAATTTGGAATAGTAATTTCGGGCCCCGCGAGCCGACCACAGCCCTGGTGCTCTCGGGGGCTTTGAAAAAAAGGTATTTTTCTTACTCCGGGCCTGGAGTTGGCCCTTTTAGGCCTAATAGTGTGTGTGAAATTTTTACTTGGTAAATGAAAGTTGTTAAAACTTAATCAAATGTTCGTGAATTCCTTAACAAAAATTGTGAATAACTTAAGTGTGTGAATTTTTTCTACGAAAACTTAAGTTCTTAAAACTTAATCAAATGTTGTGAAATTCTTAACAAAACTTGTGAATGATCCGATAGTGTAAAGTTTTTACTTAGTAAATAAAAGTTGTTAAAATCTAATAAAATATTGTGAATTCCTAAACAAAACTTGTATTAAAGAACAAAAGTTTTTTTTTTTTTATATAAAATTTTTAGGAAAGTGGTTGGTTCACCTACAATCCAAGGGCAAGGCGCTTGGAGCCCGTCCACAAGGTATACTAGGTTAGAGAGTACACATGTCTTCACCTCTTCCCAGCGTTTCCATTGCTTCGTAGACCCCTAGGATGCCTCCTCCAGCGCCTTGACCAACTCCAAGATCGAACCCCCTCTCTTTAGGTGAGAAAGTCCAATCTCTTCGCCAATTAAACCCAAAGACAAGGGGTTAAAGAACAAAAGTTATCATATATATTTATTTGCAAAATATGTCTTGAAAGCCATTGGTGGCCCATTAGCCTCCAATCTTTCTGAGCAAACCAAATGGCAGGGTTCAAATCCCACCCTAACCACTTTGAGAATATTTATTCCCAACAAAGTGGCAGCAGGGGGTAATAAATTTTTCAAAAATATATATAGATAGGGCATTTTTGTTATTTCTTTATGGTATTATGAATATTTGAAACACAATTTTGTTATTTCAGAAAGCACACTTATCCGGAGAGATGAAAATTTTGCGCTCTAAACTTTATAAGAGAAATCATTGAACAATTTTTTTTTTTTTTAAAAGACCAATTATAAACATTAGGCAACATGAAGCATAAGATGTATGAAATGAACATACACAATCATAAAAGATAAGACTATTATAAAAACACTAATGAAAGATAACAATAGTGGGAAGGTGGGATACATTTGAATATGTTAAAGTTGGATCCCCCCCCCCAAAAAACAAAAAAAATATAGACTGAGTTCACTACTCTTCCTTTCTCGGTTAGGTTAGGTGATTGAAAATGAATTATATTTTAAATTAGAAGGTGTATGCAATCAAGAGGAGAATTAGCCTACTAGCTGACTAGGATTATTATAATTATAAATATTAAAACCGGATCGGATGGTTTGAGTTGGAAACTGGTGAATCAATCAACTAACTTGTCCAAAAGGTTTGATATTTTTATTTAAAAATAATTTAATTTTATTTTAAAATTTTATATTAATAATCCTCAAAATATTCACTTTCTCATCGATCTAGTCTGGTTTAGCTCTGATTTGATCCACTAACTCTTGATCCACTACCCTAACGAGTTCAGTGGTTGGTTTGGGTTTAATAACCTTAATTACAATCATAAAAAGGTAAGGAAGTAAGATAGAGGGATAGGATTTGCATACTGTTGGCTACCCTCATCTCTTCTACTTCCTCCCCACCTCTCACCTCTTCAAATCTCAACAGTTAAATTAAGATTATTTTATTAATAAGATGTTTAATTAGTAAAAATAAAAATAAAAAATCAGAATTGCTAAATTTTATTAGGATATTTTTAAAGGGTTTAATGTTTCTACTTTTCTTTGTAAAAAAAAATTTTTTTCGCCACACTCACATAAAAGTGAGTGGGTTCTAAGAAATGAGAAAAAATATTAGTGGGACTCACTCACTTTTATATGAGTGTGGCAAAAAAAAAAAAAAAATTTACAGTGAAAATAGAAACATTAAAAATTATTTTTTAAAAAAATATTAAATTTAAATTTAGACCGCTTAAATTTCATTCTATCTATTGATACAGGAGATAAGGAGGAAGTAAAGAGAGAGATTAGTGAAAAGAATCTAAGTCCGCTACATCACATAAGTCCGGGGACTAAGGACCCGTTGGTACAAAAATTGGTGGGGAGGGAAAGGAACTTAGAGAAGGGGAAGGAAGGAAAAGAAAGATTTAAAAGATAAGGGAAGATGGCTTGAGTTGTTTGGTAGGAAAAAAATGAAAAGATGATAGTTGGTAAAGAATTAGGAAATGTATCTTTTACCTTCAAAAGAAATTAATTCAAAATACAAAAGAAAAATATTTTTTTGCTAAAATATATTTTTTTAAAAAAATATATTCTTGTTAAGTTCAAACTCTTAAAAAAAAAAATTCGCCAAATTAGAACTTTTTTTCGCCAAGTTGAACTTCCCGCCAAGTTTGAATTTCATGGATAAATCTGTCAAAAAAATACTTTCTTGAGAAAATTGCAGCTTTCCCTCTATTTACGGATGGAAAGCATCTTCCCTCAAATTAGAAAAGATGAGTACTCACCGAAAGATCTTGTTGAACTTTCTGTCTACCAAACACTCAAAATACATGAAAGATTGGGATCTTTCCTTTCCTTCTCTAATCTTCTTTCTACCAAACGGTTCCCTGATCTCACACATTCAAAACTTGGTATAATAATGATTAGATCACATCGTTGTTGGCACCTGCACTTTTGAGATATAATGAAGCCGTGCAGCTTTCTTCTGATTGAAAGTTCATGGAAATACTAAATTATAGTATATGATGTCCTTCATGTTTCAAAGTAAAATGAATCAAACTTATTCTCTACGAAATGACCTTTTTTTTTTAATATTATAAGATTAACGAACTTTACTTTTAGAGAGAAAATTCATTGTGTACAGAATTACTTTTAGAATGATAAAATGCTCAAATGAAAATTCTTGCAATACATATTACAACTTACAAGTACCATATGCAAATGCAATTACAGTTTTGATATAAATGCGGGCGCAGCAGACAAAATTAGGAAATCCAATGGATGTATGCAAAATCGTGGAAACCAGGTACTCTTCCCGTTTTTAATAGCACTAATCCTATTTATAAATCCAGTTTGATCTAAAAAAATTGGTCCTATTTATAAATCCAGTTTCATATAATAAATAAGATTGTAACAATTTTATCCATATTAATTATACTCATAAAGATCAAGAGAAAAGAAACAATTTAAAAACACTAAATCATAAATGTGGGTAAAGTTAAAATTTACTCCCATAATCATTGAATTAACTACATTTCATTGATACGTGAGATTTGATTAAAATATATTTATAAAGGGTTAAGGTGCAAATTTTCCCTTAAAGTATCTTGCGAGAGCAATTTTGCCCCTAAAGTTTTTAGTAGAAAATGTTGCATCGAAGTTTCAAAACGGAAAGCATATTGCCCCTTCATTAAAAACCCTAACGGTCAACTAACGTTGATCATTAGTTGGCCGTTAGGGTTTTTAACGAGAGGGCAACATTGCTCCATTTTGAAACTTTTGAAACTTCAAAAATTGCTACTTTTTTTTTGGAGCGATGTTGCCCCTAAAGTTTAAAAAGCGAGAATATTGCCCCTCCGTTAAAAACCCTAACGTTGATCATTAGTTGACCGTTAGGGTTTTTAACAGAGTGGCAACATTCTTCTGTTTTTGAAACTTTTAGGGGCAAAATTGCTCCTGGGCGCATACTTTAAGAGCAAAAATACACCTTAACCCATTTATAAATAGGACATAATATATTTAGAGAGTTGATCGTAATTATAAATATAAGATACAATTTTTTTTCATATTTATTGATATTTTTCTAATTTATTTATGATGATAAACCAGGGAATAAAGAAATTTTTTTAAAAAAAAAAAATGACTATGACGTTTGCTATAAATAAATAGAGCGGCAGGGAATGAGTGTAGTCCAGTCATGACTCATCTCAATGCCGGATTTTGCCTGCGGATGGGTATAAATATAATAATTGGAAATAGGGAGTATCAGATTTGTCGTTTCCTTTTGGATTGTAAAGCTGAAATTTGGAATACTTTTGACAACTACCACTTCTGGTCCCATTTTTATAAGTCAGTTTGTCAAATCTCACATACTGAAAAGTTAGTTGACACAACGATTATGAGGTAAATTTTCAATTTTGCCTTTCATTTATGATTGGTACTTTTTGACTGTTTCTTCTCTCTCTATCTTTATGAGGGCAATTAATATGGGTAAAATTGTCACAATCTCATTTATTTCCAAACCTGGATAAATGGGACCAAATTTTTTTTAAACCTTGACATAAATAAGTTGAAGAAGTGTAAACGTGAGGCGTTGAGGAAGGCATTATTTGTGCTTTTTTGGGAGATACCCTCAAATGTTTGTTGGAGGTCCCGCCAATGTGAATGCCAAGTTTCGCTAATTTAATCCCTTCTCTCTCGCCTTCATTCCCCCAACCGTTTTCTCTTCTCCTTTCCATTTCTTGTCTCTCTCACAGAGATAACCTTCTTCTTCCTTTTCATTCATATCCTTTTGCTTTTTTTCCTTCGCCGCGGCCTGTTCTGTGTTTCGCAGAAGCGGTGAAGGATTTGCCAAACATGAACCACAAAGCCTCCGTCTCTAAGGAGCTCAATGACAAGCTCTCCAAGGTTCCATTTTTTTCTCTCTTTCTCCTTCAATTTTTGAATTTTCCTTCCGGGGTTTTGATGTTGAAAGGTTTCGGTTTTGTTTTGAATCAAATCCATCACAGCATTCTGATGGGTTTTTTCCCCTTTAATCTATTTGTTTTTCTAAACATGGTGGAACAATGGAATCCTTTGGATTATGTGTGTTGTAAAGAAAGAGATATCCACCACCAAAGTATGACACCTATGGTAGATAAATAATGAAGCTAATGTCCTGTTAATCATTATTTAGTGCTTTCATGTTAAACTGTATTTAGTTTGGAGCTGTGGGAATTAAACTTGTTATGCACATTGCTCAGAGTATAGATATTATTAATCACTTGGCTATATCATCATTCTAGTAAGTTTAGTTTGGTGCTTGAATAGGTTGCTTCTATTTGTTTCGTAATATGCAATATGGTCTCTGATTTTATTTGCTGTCAAGGAGTTTTAATTATTGGTGTGGCCCTTATTATGTGAGATGGGAATATCAATTAAAAATGTGAACTTAAAACATAATTTAAGGAGAACTTTTGGTGATGTTGCTCTCTGTTGATTTTAAGGGTGTCAGGGCAGCCAATGAGGATTATATGGCATTAAGTATGAACCAATAGAAACTTGAAGCAAACTATAGGGACAAAATAGTAATTTTAACCTTTATTTTTGAAGTCAGGAGGGAATCAGTTGATAACATTAGAATATAGTCTTACTAAAACAGATTTTTTTTCTCTTTTAAGAAACATGATTATCTTTGCTTCTTTAAGCTAGAAATGTGTGGAGTTTTTTAATTATGTTGCTGGAAAATAGCATTTCAGACATTAGTTAGAAGTTAGAACTTTGAATTTTTTTTTGGTTAGGTTGGTATTTGTGATTGTTTAGGCATCAACATGACTAAAACTTCTGTAAGTTTGCTAACTTTCATTTTGAAATATCTTGTTCTCCTTGTTTCTTATCATATGCAGATCTTAGAGGGTCTTCTTAAGCTGCCTGAAAACAAGGAATGTGCTGACTGTAGAAACAAGTATGTACAGTCCCTAATTAGTTTTCTGTTAAGGAAATCAATTGTGTTTATATTCATAACACCTCAACTGCAATAGATTATTTACAGTTATTTTCCTTAATTCTTATGATTTAAACTCATTGACTTTTTCGCATCACCATGTAAGTACCTTTTGCTCTTTTTAGATTAGACCTTCTGGTTCCATTACTCGTATTCGAGTTTATTTAATAAACATGTGTTTATTGCAGATCTGACTACTTCATGGTTGTTTTAATCAAATTTTTAGCTCTACCACAGTTTATTCACTTTCAGTTGTTCCCATGTATTAGTACTGCTGTTTAAATATGGATGATTCACTTGACCCATTTTTTTGGGTGCATAATCACTGTTATTTTATCATTGAACCATACTAGTGGGCTTGTGAAGCTCAGCTTTAATTTTATATACAGGTGCATAGAACATAATGAAGTTTATTCATGGTCTATGGAACATATATTTTTATTTTCAGGGCACCACGATGGGCGAGTGTGAATCTAGGAATTTTCATATGCATGCAATGTTCGGGAATTCACCGAAGTCTTGGAGTGCATATATCAAAGGTTTTATCACTTGCCATTGTCTTCTTATGTTCTCTTCATTTATATTAATGCATGTTGCTGCCAGCACTTTAAAAGAACAAAAACTCTGTTTTATTTATTTATTTATTGACATTGCCAATGGCTCTTTTCATACATTTTGCTTTTTCTGTCTGCATACAATTTATGGCTGAGCCTTCTGATTTTGCAACTAGGTGCGGTCTACAACTTTGGATACATGGTTGCCAGAACAAGTCTCTTTCATGCAATGTAAGGAACTATACACACTGCTTCTTGCTTTCTTTTAAGTGGAATTTATGATTTAAAAATATGTACACTGCTTCTGATTATGTTAATTGATTGTTCTCCTACTAGTTAGCCACTAGATTTACATGGCCCCTTGACTATTCTCACACAGCAGTGACTGAGCATGTTTCATAATTTGCATGTTTAACAGTCATGGGTAATGAGAAGTCAAATGAGTATTGGGAGGCAGAACTGCTGCAGAATTTTGATAGAATTGGATTCGGACTCGAGAAGTTTATTCATTCCAAGTAAGATTTTAATATATTTGTTTCACAAAGATGTTACTTAAAACTAGAAGATGAAATTTTCATCTGCCTTTTGATTTTTCTTCTGTTTCTCAAATTGGTTAGGATCTTTTAGGTATGTGGATAAAAGGTGGGCTAAAATTGGTGGAGTAAATCCAGCTTCAAAAGCAGGTGAAATAATCTGTGATCTGAATCTGAATGTGCCACCACCTGGTCCCAAAGGTGGCTTTTCAAGGGCCAATAGGAGACATTCCCTTGAGGAAAGCATTCTTCGCAGCCACATGGAACACATTGTGCCTCCGGTGACAAGACATCGTGGGGTAACTATGTTTCCATAAAGTCTTGCTCAATCCATGATATAAAGAATGACCTCTTTGGTTTTTAACTACACAAGTACATGTTCAAAGTGATGTGCTATTTATATAAATGAGCCTTTTTGTTGCATGATGTCCATGGGAAGCCTATGGACTATTTTGTTATTTCTTGGAAGCTTTCTGTACTTCAGTATTTCTTTTCCTTTTTTTATTCCGCTTTGGAAGGATTTGGTTTTGGATCTATTGGCTTTATTTTGAAGTGCCACCTAATGAACAGTTTATGACCATTTTAGCTATATGTTAGTACAACCTATTAAAATTTCTCTACTCAGAAATGTGTAGTTTGTGATTTGACATATTTTCGAGTATCTGGTGAAAGCTTCATTGGTATGATTTCTTTCTATCATGCTTTACCAAGATAACTTCTGCTTGTCTTCCACTATTTACTACACTTGGTGAAAAACCAGGATAGATTATTAAAGCTTCAGTTTTAAAATTCAGGCTTCTCTTGACATTCCAAAAAGTATCACTACTACTCCGGGAAGGAGACAGAGTCCATCAGTTGATTTTGACAAGTCCCCAATCAACAATATGAATGCTGACTTTTTCAGCATGTTTGGCGTCCATGGTGATAAGGACTCTGTAACTGTACCTCCTACTAGCTGGACGACTTTTGACTGTAAGACAGTGATACTTACATCATACTTCATCTTCTATCGTCTCCCCTTTTTCTTTCTTCTTTGCCCATTTAAAAGAGTTCTCAGAATGCACTTAATGCATTGACGTAGTGGCAAAGTAGTCCCCTTGCAAAGGGGAGACTGGGGGGTTCTATCCCCACAGGGCCGGTTTGGCCTCCTTTTCAATTTTTTTGTTTTTTTAAAAAGGAGCTCTCATAAGCTTTTTAGATTTCGAAATACCCTATAGTCCTATAGTAGTATTGAGTATTGAGGCTGTTTGTTACTTCAGCAGGTTCTTTCTTATTTTCACCATTACTTATCCTTGTTTTATGCATAACGAAGAACACAATATAATTGCTCACATGTCATTCAATTCTATTTGATGGGTCTCAAGACTATAATTCTGGCCCCAGTTTTTTTGGTTTTCTGAAATACTGAGTCAGATATCTATGGTTGCAGGATTGTGTCAATATTGCAGATTTACAGACTGTTCGGCTAGCCCTTGGTGTAGATGTCGCAATATTATAGTTGCAGAGGCATTGGTGAATAAACAGTGTATGTTCGGACAGTGCTTGCTTCTCTTCCCTCTTGAATCTTTCACAGCACTTAAAAACTGATTGTTATTGAGGTCCTTTGGCTTTAGAAGAGAAGGCCTAAGAAACCTCTCAGTTTGAGCAAATTCTAATCTGGATATAGTCTAAATGCAGCCCAAATGTACTGATATATATTTGTTCTTTGGGAATTTTAGTCCTTCAACTTTTAACTTACTTAGAACTCAGTCTCTCAACTATGGCTTGATGCGGCTCAGTTCTTAAACTTTTGACTCGCCTCTGACTTGGTTCCTTATCCTCTCAACTTTTATACTATTATCCTTATCATTTATAACTCAGTTCTGAATCATCATGTGGCAAAAATATTAATAACACCCTTCTGACTCATCTCCATATAGGTTTTTTTTTAAATAAAATAAAATAAAATAAAAAAAATAAACAAAAGAAGGAAAGACAAGAGTGGACAGACAAAGAGAGATTAAGTTTAAGTGAGTTAAAAGTTAAAAAATTAAATTTTCCTTTTTATTTTTTTAGTCTTGTATGAAAGATAAACTTTACACTGTTGAAATGACCTGACTAGTTTGGATTAACTTTTAATTCATTAGATTACTTACAGCTTATTTTCATTCCTTACACTGTTGACAAGATTCGGTGTTCTTTTACAGGTTTGATGACTGGACTTGGATCAGCATGCCCAAGACATCAGAATATAAATGGGAAACATCAAATATATGTAATAGTATTTTGGGGCTTATTTATGACAGATACCGTGATAGTGCATGAAGTGGTTTGATTTGCGTTGTAGCTCCAAGTGTTGTATTGTTTTGCTAGAAAATTAAGAATAGTACTTTATATAATACCTTGATGTCACCTTGCAATATTTCAAGAATTTCAAGCACAACCAATTTTTGACAATTTTTTTAATTTATTGAATGAAAGGCGATGAGCACAAATCACAAAAAGGAATTTGGAAACATAAGGACAGAGAAACTGAAAGGTGATCTATTATCAAGATTATGGGTAAACTAAATCTTACAAGTTAATTCACACATTCGTTACTTTTGCAGTAGCCATAGTTCAGAATGACATTTTTTTGTGAAGCAATCCTTGTTATTGTCTGTCACGGCGTTACAAGACCCATATCAGAATGCATCAAAATTGAAGTGTGATTTTTAAGTTAAAATGATTCTCCCACTCAATAGGCTAATCTTTTAAGACATGTTTTTTCTTTGAACTTGTTTTCATAATATTGGTTCTTTTAAATAAGTGTATCGGTCCCATATTGAAAAGTCTCACAAGTGCTCAACTACATTTCAAGAATGGCTCAACTAGATTATAAGATGAAGTAAACACAACAAAATTAGACAATAAAATAATGAGTTAAGTAGAAATTTTATCCTGGAAGTACACACCCACAAGCAGTGTTGCTCTAGAAGTTTCCCCTCCGTTAACAGTCCTAAGGTCAAATGTTAGTTGACTACATTATGCTAACGTGGATTATCTACGTGGCATCTTAGTCACTTTTTTAAATAGCAATTTTACTCCGGAAGTATATGGTCAGGAGCAATTTTTCCCTAAAAGTTTTTTTATGAGCAATTTTGCCCTGGAAGTATACGCATAATGGGGTCAACTAACATTTGACCATTAAGGCGGTTAACAGAGGGGCAACATTGCTACGTTTTTAGACTTTCGGGGCAATATTGCTCCAAAAAAAACTTCAAAGACAAAATTGCTCATGGGTGTGTACTTCCACGGTAAAATTGTTATTTAACCCTTAAATAATTAAACTAACACTGGAAAGAAAGCTGGAATAGTAAGATTGTACAACTAAAAATTTTAGTTACTTATGCTTTTTGAAGCAATGATTAGTATTGTTAGCTCAAATTGACCATTGGACCATTGATTGTATTCTTTATAAAACTAGTTGTAGTGCCATTAATGAACTAATCAAGTTCAAGACTGTAGGATCACAGTTAAAATGAAAATTGCACTTATTGAATGTGTTTGATTTTGATGTGCTAGCTACTCTCTCTCTCTGAATTCCTAGTCAAACTAATGTATAACAACATTCAATTATGAACCACTTCCTTGCCAACAGTCCTCATTATGGGGCATCCAATTTATATGTCTGTGGTTATACAAGCCTTGTCTACTAGAATACAAGAAAGAGTTTGTCCTAATACACTTCACGCATTTTTACATAGATCAAAAAAATCCATCTGGGTTTCCCTCCAAAAATCTCTCAATCCAATTGAACTTTCTATTCACTTAAATATGAATTACAGATTTGGACTGCTAGAGTTATACTGAAGGGCTGAAGGCTTTAAACTTGAAACTCACAATCAAACACACCCAAATTAGGGTTCAGGAAAAGGACCATTCTCCATAATTGCTGACTTCTTCACGTCTTAATCTTTGGTCCTTCTCCTTTAGCTACCTGATTCATTGATTCTTCTCTTTCAATTCTTTTTTACACATCATAATTATTATGACGCCGATATCTGTTGTTGAAGGACCACTCCGTTTGATGATGACTGCTCCAATTTTCTCATTCTCTTTGCATTCAAATTTAAATTTCTATCCGAGACTTCAAAAGGAAAACAGGAGAAAAAACTAAAGGGAAAGTACATTGCCCAAAGCTAAGTAAGGACCTGAGTTCTTGAATGAGTGCAACTATTCTTTATATGTGTATAACATATCTTTAGCTATATGTACATGTCTTCCGTATCACACATAATTAAAGATAGGTTGTACACAACTGAAGAACGGTTCAGTTTGCTGAACATATGCTATATCTAAATCCTTAAATAAACTTCAGCTAACTTTGGACAGTAAATTTAGCAATGAGATAACAATTTTTCCGAAACTAAGACTACCTTAGGTATACTAGGGAGAAGATACATGTTCATGTCTTAAATGATTGAAGATTCACATCTATGATTAAAAAGGCATTTTGAAATACCCTATAGTCCTATACAGCTAGCTATACTTATGAAGCAAGCCAAAACTCATTAAAAATCGCTCCCCTGTTGTGTTTATTTGGATCAGCGGTAGGAGTTTTCTAACATGATTTATAGTATACAAGGTAAGTTTGTGAGAGAATTTTGCCTCAAATTACGTGAACATGCTTCTTGAACATCAATTCAAACAGACTCTAAACCACTGAACTAAACAAGACTTAAAGATAAAATAAATAAATAAAAGTGCACGTATTTAAATATCACTAATATCAAGACATACACTTTAGTTTAGATGATATATTTCAATCAGATTTAGAGAGTTAGAGAGAGTGTGTGTGTGTGTTAAATTCTCTTATAATATTAATATTTTTAAGTCTAAAATGAATGAACATAAAATTAAAATATTTTAAAAATTAAACAACTTTTTAAATTAACTTTCAACGGTTTAAACGGCACGTTCATTGTTAAGAAGATCCATGAATGTGGTTTGTTCTGGGTCAACAATTAAAAAGGTCAGGTTTGCTGGTTTCATGAAGAGGAGAAGAGGTCCCACTTCTTTTTGCAACAGTTCTGTTGTCTTATCCCAAGTCATTCGAAGTGCCATCTCAAAAAGCAAGGATGATAATGATAAAGATGACAAGCTACTTGATTACTATTTGGTCGGGAACACCTTTAAGCATTTAAACATGTAATTAACTAATTCAAAAATAGTACTTGGGTTCATTGAGAAAGGGGTTGAACACCTTCATCAAAAAGAAGAGGTTCGATTCTAGAGTTAGTTAAAGTGTTGGGGGAGGCATCCTAACTTCGGGTGCCAGGTAACGTCTGAGGTAATAGACAAATTACTACCTGCGCAACATTGATATCACTGAGGAAGGGGAAACTTCACCTACCTTGAATGGGTGAGCCCAACCCCTTTCCTAAAATTTTTATAACAAAAAAAAACTAATTCAAAAATACAAATAAAAACCTCAAATTATTTAATTTATTTTTAATATTATTCTTATTAATTAACGAGTACATTAAATTGTACTATTACGTTAATTTTTAACTATGAGAATATATAGAAAAAAATATTAAATGTTTCTTAAAACTATCAAATACCTTTTTATAAGGATAAAAAAAAAAACACTTCTATAATAGGGACTAGAGTATTAAGCCCTTCTTGACATGAAAGTCATGTTTCCCTCCCCAATTATATAGTATAAGTTATATTTAATCTTAAATATTAATGAAAATAATTAAATTTCATTATGATTAAAAATGTGTTTCTATGTTTTTCTTAATGCTATCCCAATTAAATCCTATCATTTTTTTTTTTTTCAAACTTAAATTAAACGCACCTTGTTAAGCTTGTGTGGGGCATATATTTTAGATTATTTAGTATATAAATTTTATAAATACATTTTAATTACTCTTAACACTATATAATGTGAATTATAGTTAGAATTGAAACACTGTATTCCCAACAATCGAGCCTTATTATCGAAACTGGGGCAATAACATTAGTGATTTTTTTTTTTTTTTTTTTTTTTTGGAAGAGATAACAAATGCTCCCTCTTATCGTTAATATATATATTTATCTAATTTAATTAAATTAAGGAAGTTAGTGAATATAATTAATATAATTTTTTTTTCTAAAACATCATAACCATCTTCCTTAACTCCCTTCATCTATCTTCTATTTGATTAAGGTTGAGGGAGAGTTTCAGTAGAATTAAATTAGAAAAAGATTAAAAAATAAGAGAAATATGTCTCATATTTAAAATCAAGATCAACTTCGTAATTATATGATATATTAAAGGTCTGAGGGAGTATTACATGGTGAATTTAAGTTTTATGAATTTATATACACAAACATTTTACCATTAAAAAAATATATTTAAGAAATTACATAATTAAATATAATGGCATGAAAGTGGAAACTTGCTTTCCGACCACTAGGGGGTGATAATTGATATCTATGCTTGAAGAAACGGCAAAACCTATACATCTATAAACAATGATCTACACAAAAAAAGCATTATGAGAGAGATGAGTGCTCATTCAGTGTAGCTTTTGGCTTTTTATGTAAAAATGATAAAACCTATGGTGATGGTTGATTGGAGGAGGAAGATGGTGAAGCCAAGAAGCAGATATGTGTTAGATAGACTGAACTTTCAATATAAACCAGCCATAGAGAGAGAGAAGGAGCATTAAAGGGATAATTCAGTGGAGAGGTTACTTTCAAGCAATAGGTGGAGTAGAGCCGTCAAAAACGGGCCCGTCAAAGCCAAGTCATTTAGCCCCTGGCCCATTACGGTAGAGGCCTCAAAAATAGAAGAAAGAGATGAAGTCACCACGGGCTTTTACGGGCCGGCCCGTTTAGCCCATCATATTTTTTTTCTTCTTTTTTTTATTTAATGTTGAGTCTTAAAAAAATTTCTTTGATATATTTTCCTAATAAAATCCTGAACTGAGTTGGAATATAATGTTTATGTCTTATAACAATGTAGAGTATTAAAAATTTTAAACTAATATATTAATATTGTTATTGACTACTCCTATGATCCTTACACTATAAACTATATTCATGTCCCTTCCACTCCTCGTCTCCTCCTCAATCGCAACTCTTCTCGCTCTCGCATCTCACCGACCATAATTTATGTATATTAGTGGTATGCTTTTTATATTTTATGTAAGTTATTTTAGAACATAATTTGTTTTTGATTATGAATTAGTGAATCTTTATTTGTTAGATGATTGTATTTTTTGGATATAAATGTTGACAACATTTATTTGATAAATTAGATGATTTATGTTGTAATTTACTAATTATATTTGTGTGAAAACACGAGAGAAAAAATAATTAAAATTTGGAATAATAATTTCCAAGCCCTTGGGTACGCGCACCCAATGCTCTCTGTAGCTTTAAAAAGCAGTGTTTTTCTTACTCGGACCGGAGGGCCGGCCCTAATTGACGGCTTATGGACCTTTCACTCCAACCTATTTGGGCTCCTTCCTCTACTTCTCGTCTTCTCCTTATATTCTCCGAAAAAAACACAAGCCTTCTTCCTTCCTCACACCATTACTTCACCCGATAGAAATGATAATTAATTTATATTGATTAAAAAATTAGTTAAATTAATTATTTGTCAAAAAATGTGTGGAGGTTTTCTAGAATATCTCTTTAATACTTTGTATTGGAAAATATCTCATTCATAAAAAAAAAAAAAAAATATATCTCTTTAATATGTATAATAATAGGGATAGTTTAGAAAGAAAATTACACATTTAATTTGAATGACAAACTAAATTTACGTATTTACTCAAAGACGAAATGCAACATTTTCAACTAACTCTTATATTTAAAACAGGAGAAAATGATTTAATATTAAAAATAAAACAAAGAGAGTCTTGCGCACAACATGGAGCATCCCATATGTTTAGGGGTAATATAAAACATGTTTTCTATATTTTTAAAATATTCTTAATTTAAAAATAAATAAAGAGAAATTTATACAAAATTTTATATTTATATGCATCATTTTTGTGGTTAATTTTAAGAATGTTTTAATATTTTTAAAATTTGAAATAATACTAATTTTAATAAAATTTAAAAATAAATATGTATTTATAAAATTGAAAAAAAAAAATCCCATATAATTTTAATAAAAATAAAGTAAAGTTTAAAAACAGAAGAATTTAATTTATTCTCCACACACATTGTAGAAATCAAAAGAAACAATTTTTTGTTTTTGGTAAAAGATACATATAAATTTAAAATATCAATAAGATGTGTAAGTTACTTTATATTATTGTTATCGAACTTGCATGAGTTGACTCTCCTAGTTTACCATTTTTATGTTTCTAGTTTACCAAATCGAAATCGAAGATTGAAGTTCTTGGTAAAACTCGGTTAAATTTATGTATTTATACACCAAGTTTACCGTTTTTACGTTTCAAACTTACAAAACCGTGTTAATTCACCCTTAAACTCGTGTTAACTTTTTTTATTTGATCATACTCAACACTTTATATGTGAGTTCTATAGAAATTTCTTTGTTAAATATGGTAAATTTTGAATATTGATAGATTTAATTTCAATTATTTGAATTTAAAATATATTTAAATCAAATTATTGTCATTTTTTATATTTTAATTATTTATTATATACTACTAATATCTATTTAACAAGTAAAAGTAAACTCTTACGAGTTTGCAATTCAAATTCAAGATATGAGTTTACGTCGTTGTCACGGGTTTACTTAAACTCGCGAGTTTGACAACATTGCTTTAGATTCACTTAATAGAAATTATATTATGCAAATTACTATCTCGATCTTAAATCTATGACAAATTCTACAGTGTAATTTGCATTATAAACTATGCCTTATATTTAGAATTAGAGGAATATTAAAAAAGAAATTATTTAATGCATGTGAATGTTACATGTATTTAAGAATTTATTATTGTCCTAGTCCCTTAAACTACCTAGTGAATCTAAAAACTCAAACCAGTAGATTGAATACCCTCCTCTCTCTCTCTCTCTCTCTCTATATATATATATATATATATATTAATAAGGACACTATTAAAAAAAGCTTTTTAGACCGGATTTAGATCTAGTCTTGTATCAACTGGTTTAAAAGGCATTTCATTATTAAGACCAGATCTACGATCGGACTTAAAAGTTACCCTTTTCATACCAGTTGGTTAGATGAATAATGTTACAAAGTTTCAATTATTAATTAAAAAATTGCCCACTTTTTTTACAAGGTAATTTCATATCCAGTCTAAAAGTGGGCTCTTTTAATTTAAAAAATATACGATTTATTTTGTTTCACAAAAGGCCTATTAGATATTATTATTATTATATCTAAAAGGTATATTATGCAATATAAATTCTACCGACAGAGACAGCCCTAAAACAAAAATACGGTCGACATAAAAATTAAATATAACTAATAACCATGAATCTAAAGCCCTATATTATAGATAATTAGTAAATCTTAATTCCAGCATTTTTTTCCAAGGTTTACTTTTTTCACTTGCATTTTTCCACTTTCACAAGAGTTGGATGATTTTTTGAGTGACGGATTTAGTGGATGCAATTTTAGGCTTGACATCTGCATGTTATTGATGCATGATTTATATTGTAATCATACCTACAGTTGAAGGCAGCTAGCCAGCTACCCATGGATAGGGGTAAGCAAATTAGAACTGAAACCAAACACCGAACCGAACCAAATTCAATTCAGTTTTTTCGGTTCAGTTAATTCGGTTTTCGGTTAAGATTCAATTTTTATTTTTTAGAGTTTCGGTTATTCAAAAAATAATTCGATAAAACCAAAATAAATATAGTATATTTATATTTAATAGATACCATTTGATAAGTGTATTTGTTATAATTAAATAGGTATAGGTTTTGAATTTTATAAGTTAAAATCTGTAGATATTTTAAATCTATTTGATTTTTTTTTATATTTACCCCCTAAACCTAATCTTGAGGGGGAAAAATAATCTTTCTACAAAATTTATTCATATATTTTTTATTTTGTAAATAATAAATTAAAAATTCGGTTAATTCAGTTACTGACCGAACCGACCCAAAATATTTTGGTTAGTATGGTTAATTGGTTTTGATTCGGTGTTCAATATTAGCTCTATTCATTTTTTTTTTTTTTTTTTGTTTATTTCAGTTTAACTGAAAACCGAATCAAATGCTTACCCCAAACCATGGACTTACGGCTAGATTGCCATACTTACGCATTTTGATCATTTTGAACCTCAAATATGAAATAGCTTTGTCCTACCCTAGTCTATAGTGATAAAGGAGAATTTTATTTAATAAACTTGAGTACAACATAATTAATATACAAGTATGAGAATTGGATTTTATATATGGGAATATGATCTCGTGGGAGGTGTTGGTTGAAAAGGAAACCAAACTGAAGGCCAATAACAAGGAAGTAATAACCGACAAGGTGGAAATACTTATGACTGGATGAGGATTAGTAACTCTAAATTAGATGATGAAAAACATAGGATGGTATCTAAAAGAATATTTACATAGGATGTATAAGTGTTCGGAGTAAAAAGAATTTAAATTTTTTAATTTTCTTAATATTTAATACTAGTCTAGAAAAATTATTCAGGCCGCTCGAAAGGACAATCAATGTTAAGTTATATCAATATTTACAAAATCATTATCAATCATATTTTTTAAATCGTTTTTGCCTATAGAGGTCAAAATATCACGATCTTATGAGGTTTTTTTTTTTTTTTTTTTTTTCCTAGTAGTGGCAGTAGCAACTGTCAATTTTTAATTACAACCTCAAATCACATGGCAACCTTGATCATTGCTTAACTAAATTGCACATTACAAGTAATCAATCTTCTCCCATTGCTATGCTTATTCAAACCACAACATCCATACATACAATATCAAACACAACCAGACAAGAGAGAGACTGAATAGCTAATAGTGAAACATCTAGAATAATCATATCCACAAAAACACTAATGAGAGGCCACCTTATTCCTCACTATATGTTACAACAAAAAGCTTGACAAACAAGAAGAGGCTGCACTATTTCTGATATCTCCATCGTATATTTTACATGCCAATCTGCCAAGGGTAAGAAACAAAGGGGTCAACAAGAGATAGATTATCTACATGTATTCTAATTACAAATTATTCTCTGCACTTCATTTATAGGGTTGATGTTGAACTACTGCATAATTGAAGTTAGGTGCATCGAATGTAGGAACAAACTAATTTATAATTCTCCAGGTGTTGGTAGCTCAATGCTTCAACAATAGAAAATGTCATAAACCATATACGGTTACTTTTAGACTTAAGTAAGTGCATATTAAATGAGCAAGTACAGCATCATTTCTGAGGTCATATACTCGAAAAAGTGGAAAAAAGTCAACAGAAATCATAAACAATGTTTAATTTTACACACAGAAAGATTCCACAAGTTAGTGATTCAATTTTTTATTCTCCCTGCCAATTTAACTCCAGTTCTAAACTAGTCTCCACAATAATACACATTCAGGGCTGGTTGCAGTTAAACAATAACTGATTGAATTCTGAGAAATTTCCACAAGTTATAAAGTAGATAGGCTTAAATTTATACCTTAACGTGCTTATTAAGAGTGAAGATTATCATTTTGCTGAAGCATTTGAGGGTTTTTGCGAAAGTGAGATTAAGCACTGCGATTGACCATTTCCATGAAACGCTGATCAGATTCCAGCCTCTGTAATCTCATTTGATTGATGAAGTTTTGAATAAAAGTTTCGGCTCGCAGATTAAGCTCTTCGGGAGTCATGGATTTGTCCCTCCGAAGCGACGCCGTAACGTTGAAAGTCTCAGACTTTTTCAGTTCCTTGCGAGCCCAAGCCACTGGGTCGTCTTCTTCATCTTCATCGTCCCGAAATGGCTCTGCTTTCTCAATCCTCGCTCCACACGTGTCACTCTTCTTCAGCTGCGGCTTCTCCGTCTTCCCCTGCCCCTCCATAATAGCCCTCCACGTGGCATCCAGCGTGTCATCGGCGTCCGGCGATACATAGTCGTTGGCAAATTTTTCCGGTGGTCGGTCGTCGCAGGGCAAAGCAGAGTCTTCAAGTTCTGGTTTTTCTTCTTCCTCTGGATTATTTCTCTGTCTTTCAGGCTCCGATGGGTGGACTTCTGACAAGTCTGGGACGGCATAATCAGATTCAGTGATGAAATCGTAGGCGGCGGAGAAGATGGTGGTTGTGTGCTTGGGTTCGGAAAAAGAGACAGTTTTGGGGTGAAAGGTGGAGGAAGCTGCAATGGTGATGATGATGACGATGACGATGATGCAGATGAAAGAATGGGAAAGCGAGGTTCTTGCAGAAACCAAAAGATGAGGAAAAGTGAAGAGAACAAAATCAGAAGCACAAGGGATTATAACCTCTTTCAACAAAACCAGAGTGGATGTGATCCCCATGGACATAAAAAAGATCCTAGCAGCTTTTGATTTCAACGATGATGGGTTTGGAAAAAGATCCATCTTTGGAGAACAAGACAAGTAAACCAGAAGTGAAAAACAAAGAAGGAAGAGTTTTCCGGGGAAAAAACAGGGAAGGAAACAGAGGAATGTGTGTATGAAAACTGAAAAGAGACAAGAGAAGAGTGAGAGTGAGAAGTGAGAGAGGGGTGGGTTAGGGTGTGAGGAAAAAGGGAATGAAGAAGGGACAGAGAAAGCGGCCGAGGCTAAGAGCAGAGAGGACCACGCCCGGGGAAGAGGATTTTATAAGCAACCAGACTGCACAAACACTGGAATTTATTACGGAAATCTCACGCCCATTCTAAAGACTAAGGCCCCGTTTGGTTCAAAGAATTTGGGGGGAGGGAAAGGAACTTTGAGGAGGAGGGAAGGGAACTTAAAGGAGGGAAAGGATTTAAAAGATGAGGGAAGATGGCTTGAGTTGTTTGGTTGGAAGAAAATAAATGGGTGGTAGTTGGTAAAGAATTAAGAAATGTCTATTTTACCCTTAAAAGAAATTAATTCAAAATAAAAAAGAAAAATATTTTTTTTGCCAAAATATAATTTTAAAAAAAATGTCCTTGTTAAGTTCGAACTTCCGACCCAAAATTTTTTCGCAAAGTTTGAACTTTCCCGCCAAGTTTGAACTTCCCGCCAAATTTGAATTTCGAGGTAAATCTATCCAAAAATGTGAATAGTAACCAGAAGAACTTGAAAACCCACCAATTTTGGTGGGATCTCAAGTTCCCACATATGAGGGAAGAGTGGTGGGCCCGGTGTAGGCCTGGGAAGTCAGGTTCCAGGAACTTGGCGAACCAAACGATCATTTTGCATGAGAACTTAATTAAGTTCCCTTCCCTCCCTCCAAGTTCTTTAAAACCAAACGGGGCCTAAAAGAATATCAAAAGAATATCAAAAAAGAAATTTCTCTATCAAAAAAATTTCAATATATAATCCCCCATCAAAAAGGTTCATGGAGATGAGTTTGTCTATAACTACTTTATAATTTGTCAATATAACTTAATACACTTGTCAATAGAAGCTGTAAATAGATGAACTTGAAAATAATCACCCTATGAATTATCAATGAGAGTTGATTTAGTTAATATAGATGTGCTTATCAATATACATACACTTGTCAACGAGAGCTATTTTAGTTAACCTTGTTAATAGTTACTCTATAACTTATCAATATAGTCATATGCACTTGCTAATAAGGTAAGTTCATATTTAGAACATATCTTATTGAGGTCCTTAAGGACGTTTTAATAGAGGTTTCTACATTGAAATTTTTTTATAGAGAAATCTATACTGGAACTTTTTTTTTTTTTTCTGTTCCTTATGACCTCAGTGAGATTTTCCTGATTTATTATTCCTCTGCCATATAATGAATTGAATTTTTATTTGCAAACCATCTTCGCAAGGATATGTATTTTTGGTCCAATTTTTAATTTGATACTGGTTTTTTTCAGTCAATTAAATCATTTTTAAAGCCAAAAAAATCATTTAACTTTTTTATATTAACTTGTGCAATAATACACTTGGTGGTTTTAAATGAGGTTCCTGAAAAACATGATGATTGGACAGTACTTTAAGAGATTAATGACATAATTCAGTGGAATTGGCAAGTTGAGATCGGCAAAATAATCTTATGGCAGATTCTTTTGTGAAAAAAGCACTAACCCTATATTTGGATTTGAAGAAAACGAAGAGAGGAAAACTTCTAAATATAACAAATTTTTTTACTAGTTTTCAAAGTTTTCCTTCCTATTATTATTTTCCCCTCATTTTCTATCCATTTTTTATTCCATCCAAACTTAAGATAAATGAAGACTTCAACTTACAAATCTTTGAACCAAAGTCGATGATGGAATATTTAGTTGCGGCTTCTTACTTTCCTGTTTGTATTACTTTTTATTTTCGGTGTATTAAAAAAAAAAAAAAAACATTTTGAGGCGTTAGCTCTTACAGATTTAATCAATGAGGCTAATAGTCTATTAATTGATTTAATTAAGGGAAAAACACTTCCAGAAGAAGTGTTTTCTCATGTCACACACATATAAAATAGTGGGACCTACATATATATATAATTCTAAAGAAAAAATATTTCTCATATTGTAGGAGAAGTGTATTACCGTACACACACATGAAATGGTAGGATCCACATATATATATATAATTAGTTATACATATATGTGAGTCCCACCATTTCGGTATGTGTAGAAATTTTCTTCTTCTCATGTAACATGAGAAGTTTAAACCCCTAATTCTAATTATATATATGTGGGCCCCACTATTTCATGTGTGTAGGAATCTTCTTCTTCTCATGCAACATGAGAAATTTAAACCTCATTAATTAAAAGAGAAAGATATATAGTTACCAAGTTAAAAAGGGGGAGAAAGTAACTGCAATATGGTTTATTTATTTTTATTTTTTAATTCTTGATCAAAATCGATGATTAAATCTTCTTCATAAATTATTTAGCATTGATGTAACCAATAATATTTGGATCTTGATGCTGGAAACGGGAAAGATCTCGGTTATATCGTATTATATTTTTTTATATTTTTAAAACACAAAAAATGTTATATTTTTCTATTAAAATACGTAGAAATAAAACATTAAAAATTACAAATAAATTTTCCATGACACATTAAAAAATGGAGATAAATTTGAAAACAATAGTCTGGAGGTAGAAGCCTAAGTTTTGGATGATGCTCTTATTTTCAATCAAAAAGAAAAAAAATGAAAAGTATGGCACAAAAAATTTTAAGAATTCGTTTATGTACGTACACTCTACTATAAATAGTATGTATTTTTATAAATTTATATTGTTAGGGTAAATGATTTTTCCAGTTACTGAAGATAAGTTATCTCCGGTGACCTCCAAAACTATGTCGTTTTGGATTAGTGAAGGGTGTTTCCGTAATTTTGCACCATTTATTAATTCACCTAAAATTACAAACACACCCTTCATTAATCCAAAACGACGTAGTTTTTAGGAGTCACCGGAGATAACTTATCTCCAATGACTTTGGAGAAATATTTTTCCCATTTATATTTTATGGATATTAAGAAAATTTCACACCAACACATTATTACCAAAAAAACTATAAAATTCTAAAATAAAAATAATTAATGAATAGCTAATTTTTTGTGGCATTTCATTTAAAGATTTATTTAAAAACCACATAATTTGGAAATTTAAAATAAGGATCACCAACAAGCTGTTGATTTTGATGGTTAGTGGTTTTACCCTATAAAGAGGAGAATATAAGTTCAAATCATGAACTTCTTGAAAAAGACAAAAACTCTTTGCACTCTAAGTTTTAAACTTACCCAAATAAAATTTAAGAAAAAAAAAAAAGATCAAAATATTGAACTTTGGTTACCAAGTTGCAAATTTTTTTAAAACAAAATTAAGAAATAAGATCATCAAACCACTAGAAGTTATAAACTCATACTACCTCTGATCCTAATTATAAGACATACTTAACTGATTTTGGAGGGATTAAGAATACGAGTTAAATAAGTTAATTTTACTCATTTTCTTAAAATGCCTCTATATAAATTTTGCATTACAATTACCTTATTGATTTCACATTGTCCCTCATTCATATCTAAACTGTGCTATATTATAAATATGGGTTAAGGTGCATTTTTACCAACAAACTATTACAAGAAGAGCATTTGGCACAAATATTTATTATAGGTATCTTAAATGCCAAAAAACAATTAAAAAGAGTGAAAAAACACAATGGCCGTTTCACGGACGTTTAAGTTATGGGATATGATGATGTGGCAAGATTTGTGTGTCGAAAAAAGTTGAGAAAAAGTTGATCGGCTTATTTTTGCAAAGCAAGTTGAGAAAAATTTGGCCAAAAAAAAAAAGCTCGAGAAAAAGAAAGAGAATCATGAAGGTAACGTGCTCGAGAGATTCCAACTTCTCGAAGTCCGCATGCGTCGGACCAAGCACTATCTCGGGCGGAACAAGCCTCACCTCCACGAGTGAGACGAAACGAGTGTGGATCGTTTTGGCGGCCTCGTTAGAAAGTTGCCGGCAAACAATGCTTTTTGTGAGAGATAGAAACGCTCGGGCGATGAGTAGGGAACTCGGTGGGCGAAAAGAGTCAATACAAGGCGCTAAGAGGGAATCAGACAAGCGCAAATGCTGAAGGGCTATATCGATTTCACCTTTCAACGTCACGGTTTCATTTCCAGTCTCCACTTGCCTGGTGTGGTGTCCCTGCTTCTTATTCGTAACCCTAGAATTCAGGGAACTGGAACTTCTTCAGCCCCCGTTGTCAAAATGGTGAGAACTCGATCCCATATTAAAGATATTTCTAATTCGGACCTTCAATCTCAGGATTCTCAGTATCAAACCACGACTGCTATGTCATTAAATCCTCCTCCCCTGACTTCTTCCAAAATCTCATTTCGAGCTCGAAAATTCAAGAGTCACATCCGATGCAAACGATAACAAACGCCCCCAAATTCCCGACGCGAAGCATCCAAGACTTCACTCTTAGAGGCCAATACTATCATTCCGAGAAGGAAACCCCATCCTCATCGCCCTCCGTTTTGCCCATGAGAGTCGTCTCTCTCGATGGCTCTGAACACCGATAAGGCAAATTGAAATTTTTTCTGACACAGTTTTTCCACATCCTCACCACATCATCAAATAAACCACCGTTAAATAAAAACTAAACGGCTGTTGTGTGTTTTGACCCTTTTTAATTGTTTTTTGGTATTTAAGATACCCATAATAAATATTTGTGCCAGATGCTCTTCTTGTAATAGTTTGTTGGCAAAAATGCACCTTAACCCTATAAATAAACGACTTATGTTTCGATTTAAGCTTCATAATTTCATATATCACCATCATAGAACCCAATAATTCATAATTCATGTATCAATTCAGAAGTACCACTACCAAAATTGTATGGGAAAATATGACAAAAATTGCTCAAAATCATTTTATTAAAAAAAAAAGTAGAATTAAGGTGTATGTGGCATTAATGAGTTGTAATCATTACTTACTTTATAGAATATATATAAATGCAATATTAAATTATTATTCCGAAAGTATCAATAAGGTATTTTAGGAAGAAATTAACAAAATTTATGATATTGTCATATAATTATTATCAAAACTAACTCCTAAATGTTGTCATATAATTAGAACTGGAGGAAGTAATATATTTTGGTGGGTCAAATTGTCCATTTACTTTTATAAATTGATGAATCATGAATCTCACTTACAAATCGATGGTTATGAAGTTACGATTTTGTTTTTTTTTTTTTTTTTGGGACTGAAAAGTTGCAAATTAAAGAATATGACAACACTATGACTATCAATCTGGTAAAAACCATAAATCTATTTCTCTTCATGCACTATCGAGGAAATATGAATCCAACCATGATGAGTCATAAAATATTTAACAAGGTGACAAACTATGATCCACAAATGCCTATGGGACATGGGCAGAATTAGAGAGGAGCTAGGGGTGGCTCCTACCCCTCTAAAATTACAAAATAGAATTGAGATGTTTAAAAAATTACATTGCAACCTTATAAAAATTTTAACATTTTCACTTTAGTCTCTACTAATACTTTTGTTAATATGAAGGGATTAAAATGAAAATATTAAAATTTTATAGGGTTTCATGACACCTAAATTCATTTCTATAATTTTAACCTCCAAATTACAATTCCCGATTCCGCCTGTAGTGTGGGGCTATATGTATGTTTGATAAAACTATATAAGGAACCAATAAAAATGAAATACACTACAAGGACCTAATTATATAAGAAGTGAAATTACAGGGGCTTGTATATTATTATTATTATTTGTATCATTATCTGGTACAAATAAAATCATAAAATAAATAACTCAAATAATAATAATAAATTATGTAAAAATAGGTAATGGAAGCCGCTAAGGCGCCAAGTCCCGCGGCGCTGATCGCAAGAATTGCGGAGATGAAAAGAACCACTTTTTGGCATCACCCTCCAAAACTTGTGGCTACGTCCCACGCACCATATGAAGATTTATTTAATTATTTCTATTACATTAACCCATTCAAACGGGATTCTTTTACTAAACGAAAATTCTCAAAAAATAATAAATGTGTACTTTTTCGGACAGAATAATATAAGTGGCTTATCATTTGTTAAATAATTATAAATTTTAGATCAGTGGATATTAAAAGTATTTATACAGAGTAATCTAGTATCCAAAATGCAAGCATGTCTATTATAAGTATCCAAAATGCAAATATTTAATATGAATTATTATTGTATGTATAATGTGAAATAAAGATTATTTCTTTATTTTACGATTCATCTGAGCCTTAACACATTTAAGTATTAACGCTAGTAGTCAACCTTGAACCAGTCTTTTGAAACAAAAATGGACAAGATCAAAGTTTTGAAAAAAAGAAATGAAGATATCGTTATCCTACCAACAAAAAAGTGAGGTTATTTTGGATTTTTTAGAACAATTTCAAAGTTTTAGATATTTTACGTTGAAAGTAATATTAATCCAAGTCTTTCAAAAAAGGTTTAAATAAGGAAAAGCAAATGTTTTAATCAAGGTAATTAAAGCATACCTTTCATTATCGTCACGTATATGATGTATGCATTAGAATTTTCATACGCACGCGTAATATAAGATCCAGTTGATTTTTTTTTTTTAAAGATAGTAGTACTACCTCCGGTCTTAATTATAAGACATAGTTGAATTTGTTTGGAGAGACTAAGGAAGCTAAATAAGTTACTTAACTATTTTATTTGTTGTGTATTCTTAGATTATATATTAGTTTATTATTTAAACTAATTAGTTTGAAGAAAAAAATAAAAATAAAAAAATCTAAAGTAATTTAATTAGATTCATTAATCTCTCCAAAAAAAATCAATTATGTCTTATAATTAAGACTGGAGGGAGTATTAAAGAAACTAACTAAATTATTTGATCATAATATAAGTTGTGTATCATTAGATTATAATATCAGTTTGTAAGTTAGACATATCATATATGAGTTTGAAGAAAAACGATAAATATAAATACATAAAGTCTTCACAAAAGTCAGTTGGATCATATATTAAAAGACTCAGATGATGTATATATTTCTTAATTATATAATGTTGACGGTAATTTATGTAGGTATCTCTTTATGCATGTTCAATCTTATCTTCACGAAATTTCAATGCAACGCAAAAACAAGTAATATTTATCATTGTCATAAAAATAGTATTCATCAAGCAATTACGCAGCTATGCACATAGATATTTCTGAGTTGTTTTTTTAATTCTTTGTATTACTTTCATGAAATAAATTAATTAACTTGTTATATCGACATCATCAAACGAGGATAATTCAATTTTGATACGGAAAAAAAAAAAAACACAGAGACTTTATGACACCCCGGACTTTCGTGGAAATTTTCGTGGAAAGTTAAACTTTAAAGGATAAGGAAAAAAGTGTGAAAAATATTTTTAAAAAATACATATAGATATATAACAATATTATCCGAATGTTTATTTAATTCAGATTTGTCAATTATAGCAAACTCATTGAGGTAACATTTTCGGGAGAGGATAACAATTGACTCGGTCGCTTCATCTAAGTCAAGTCAGAGCACCTTATCTTATAAGATCAAAATTTTATTATATGTAATATATAATGATATTTAATTTCTAAAGGTTATTATATTGGCTCACTACCTTTCCCTGTATGTCTGTATTGCTGCGCAGATCTTTAAAGCTAGATATTTCAAACATGGACCATTATATTTTACAGAATTTTAGTCTCCTCATATATATGGATAATAAAATTAAATTTGTGTGGAACTTTTACTTACATTAATTATATATATATGTATATATATTGTATTAGATTAATTTTTCTTAAAAGACGAGTGATTATAAAATCTTAATTTTTAAAATTAATATAATTTTAATAATTAACTAAATAAATTTTATCATGAGTTTAATAATTTTAGTAAGTGAATGTTGATACACACATTAAATTTATCCTTTGCATTTATAAAATAGCCTATTATTTGTACGATGGATAAAATTTAAATGTGAATATACAATACAAGATATCTTGAAAGAGGGAAAAAAATAGAGGCCTATGAAGCCCATAGTAAATCTATTCTCTAAGGTAATTTATTAGATAGTTCTGGGGAAATCTCAGAAAAAGAATTTTTAAAATATTAAAGAATAAAAAGCTATCCTAAATATTTATAATGTCGAGAGAGTGTGAGGTCTAATTTGTCTTTTCAAAATTAAATTGAAATGACAAAAATGTCCCCTTGAGTTTAAAGAACATGCTCATTTTTTATAAGGGTTTAACAAGTTTATATTAGGTTTTAACAAATTATAATAAGATTTTCACAAATTTTAATTCAAAATTCACCACTTGCTACAATGACATGATATTAATTCTCACTCTGATAAGGGTTTCACAAATTTAGATAAGTTTTTAATAAATTCTAATAAGATTTTCACAAATTTAAATTAAAAAATCACCAGTTATTACTATAATAGCAAGGTACTAATTCTCACTTCTAATAAGGATTTCACAAATTTGGATAACGTTTTAACAATTTCTTATAAGATTTTCACATATTCCAATTCAAAAATCATTACTTGCTATAATGGTAAGGGATTGATTTTTGCTTCTAATAAAGGTTTCACAAGTTCATATTAGGTTTGAACAAGTTCAATTCTGATAAGATTTTATTAGAAGCGAGAATCAATACCTTATCATAGTTACAAGTGGTGATTTTTTAATTGGAATTTGTGAAAAATTTATCAGAATTTATTAAAACCTTATAAAAAGTGGGAGCATATTTTTTAAACTCAAAGAATCATTTCTGTCATTTTCATTTAATTTTGAAAATGACAAATCAGACCATCACATCTGTCTGGCATTATGAATATTTGGAATACCTTTTTACCTTTAACATTTTTAAAGTTCGTTTTTAGGGTGTTTCCTACATTCTATGTTAAATATATGGATCGGTGTAGACAGTAACCAATTCAAACAATGAGGGTAAAAAAGATATACTCCCTCTGCTCCTTTATGTTTATCTAATTTAATTAGATTAAAAAGGTTAGTTAAGTTAATTAATATGGCATGTATTTTTTAAAATACGCTAATCATACCTTCCTTTTCTCCTTTCTTTGATTATTGTTGAAAGAACATCAATACGGTAAATTAGAAAAAGATTGACAAATATAAAAAATATTCTTATATTTAGAACTCTGATAAACTCTCTTTTCCTATATTAGAGATCGAAGGGAGTAGTTATATATATATATAGTTACTAGTTCATTATATTTGTTTAAAGTTGGTTAAAAAAATAAAATAAAAAGCGTTTTAGTCAACTTAAATTTAAACTAATGTCTAATAACATCTTATGTTCCTTTTTTAATTATATTCCCTTTTAATTTAATAATTTAATAGTTAATACCATAACAGGAAATTGTAAGATCAAGTCATCAAGAGATGACATAAAATTTACATTCATAATCAACTTCTTTTGAGTGATATATGATAAGTGCATATTTTATAATTAAATAGATGTAGATTTTGAATTATATTAGATCAAATATATAAATATTTAATTTTTTAAAGGAGTTTAAACTTCTCATGTTGCATAAGAAGAAGAAAATTCCTCACACATAAAATGGTGGGACCTACATATATATATATATGTATATAATGCTAATTATATATATATATATATATATATATGTGTGTGGCTCACACTATTTCATGTATGTGTTATATGATAATACACTTCTCCTACAACATGAGAAGTGTTTTTCACTTTCTTTAATATATATTTTCCCTCAAATCTAATTTTAAGGATAAAAAATAATATTTCTGCAAAATCTACTGGTATATCTTTTATTTTATAGATAATATAATATCTTGAAGGGGTGGGGTGATATTTGAATTAGTAAATTATAACATCCCTCTGGGTACGGCCCCAAAATACTCTGGGATTATTACTAGATCGATCGATATGGACACTTGTGGTGGCAATCAATATAGAAATAAACAACATTTTTATTATTATGTAATTACTTATATATTAAAGCAAATTTATCCTTTCGGGGTGATGACCAATGTCATCATCAAAATCAAATTGAAACTCAATAAGATTAAGCTGATTTTTTTAAAAAATTAATTATAGTGACATGAATATGACAAAAATATTATTACATATTTAAAATTCTTATATCAGTTTGAAAAACCTAAATCTCATAATCGAAAAACATATATACACTTGTAAGATTACCAGAATTGGATTTGACATCCTCCAATAACTCACTAATAATTAAGAGGCTTTTATTATTAAAAAAAAAAAAAAAAAAATAAAGAAAAGAAAGAAAGAAAAAAACTTACAGTTAAATATAGGGTATATCCAACGTTTCCTATACGTTCACTTTGCCTTCTCCACCACGGTTATTCTGTCTTCCAATTGTCAACACCTAACCCTAGAATTTTAGTAGCAACCATGCATGTCTATTTCCGATATCTTTTGTTTTTTACAAGAAAAATATGACATTTTTTATCATCAGTTGATATTAAGTCAAAACACGCATGCATGTAGACCTTCAATAAAAGATAGAGAGCGAGTTCAAGTACCAAAAAAGAAAATATATTTAACACAATTCTTCTTCACAAAATTTACATTTTTCGAATATTCCAAACTTCAGATTAGAGAGCTCTACCATAAGCCTCCAATCTTCTTGCATGCATGGGTGGACCCACTCATATAAGAAGGGGACAAGTGCCCCCTCCCCTGAATTTTGATGTAAGATTTTTTTTTTTTTTTTTTTGATACAAAAGAAATTAATATAAAGAACAGAAAATTATAGAGGGAAAACTAATCCTAGTAATTAGTACCCGCCTTTGATAATAAGTGCCTAGTCTTTGATGTGAGTAATTAATTAGTGTCCACCCTTGATAATAAGGCAATTAAAATACATATATACTTGAACTTATTGAGTGTCTAGTCCTTAATAATAAGGCAATTATGATGGAATTCCAAAAAATAAGGCTTAGAGGATGATATTGTAATTATTTTTATTGTAATATACTTTTGTTATTAAAATATATGTCTTGAACTTATTGAGTGCCCACCCTTCAATGTAATTTATGTAGTCGCATTTCTAACCGTCTTTCCTTCTTTTCTAAATAACATTTATAAAATAATTGCATCTCTTATTACATCATTAGTATTCACTTGATTTCATGAAAAAAAAAATTGATATTATTTTCTTTTCTTGTTTATATTCTTTTGTTTTTCAATACATTTAAAACTTTTCTTCAAAAAAAAAAAAAAAAAAAAAAAATTTCTGGGGCGCTCCCCCAACCCCAAATCAAACCCTTCCACCATTGGTGCCCACCCTTAACTATTTTTCTGGGCCTACCCCTGCTTGCATGCATGTGTGGCAAATCAAGAGTGTGCGTTCACTGGCTATCCTCTTTTTATAATTAATGTTATCCACCTGGGGGAGATTCTGGCCTTCTTAATTAAACCCAATTAGGATTGTTCTTCGAAAAAAAAAAACATTTTTTGTATTTACAATTTTACACAAATGAGTCAAACGCAATACCTGGTATGTTTAAGCAAATAGAGCGACTTCTATTAAAATTAATGTATATTGATTCACAATTTATCCTTTTACATCACAATAATTGCGTCTCAATAGAGAAACTCAGCAGTCCCTGATATTATATGGATACTTTTCCTTGTTCTTGTATGAGCTAATTGATAAATTGATATTAGTTTTAAATAGGGTTTAATGTTTCTACTTTTGCTGCAGAAACATTTTTTCTCCACACTCACATAAAAGTAGAGCTTTAATCGTGGCCGACCCTACAGGGGCTTAGGGTAAGAAAAACATCTGTTTTTCAAAGCCTGGCCCGATAGTACCAAGGCGAGCCGACCCTACAAGTACCAAAATTACTTGTTCGAATTTTAACTATTTTTCCTTTGATTTTTTTTTCAAAGAAATATAATTAGTAAATTGCAACAATTAAAGTTCTAATCTATCAAATAAATGTTATCAACATTAATATCTAAACAATATAAATCATTCAACAAATAAAAACATTCATTAATTCGTAATAAAAAATAAATAAACACAAAGAATATGTTTTTTCCTTTTTTTCCAAAAAATATTAAACAAAGGAATTGCTTTATGTATACCCACGACAAAATGTCTTTCCCTCTCGTAATTTTGTATGTGTCTCAGTAGATTCCATCGTTCATGCATAATTTTACTTGACAGGTAAAAATAATTATACTTATTTTACAAAAAATATATTTATAATTTATTATTTATATAATATTGTAATACCAAAGTATATGTTTATTTAATATGAAAACATCCCTTCTTTAAAATTTATAATAACTAATTATGTGTTTTAATATAGAATAATAATAAACATAAAAAAGGGTTATAGTTTAAACTAAAAAAAATAATCTAAGTAATTATAAATAAACACATTCATTAAGTGGAAGTCTAAGTAATTAATTTTTTTTCAAAAAAAAGCTATAGTTAAACGGGCCGCTCGAGGCCCCGCAAGGCCAACCCGATTAAGCTAAGCACGAGGCCCCGCAAGGCTAATTTCAAATTTATAGCCTATTTTTCAAGCTCGGACCCAATAGGGCCAGGGCTTAAACGTCGGCCACGATTTCCCGACTCTACATACAAATGAGTGGGTTCCACTAATATTTTCTCTCTCTTCTCTTTATAATTGGATCCACTCATTTTATGTGAGTGTAACAAAAAAAAATGTTTCTACAAAGAAAAAAAACATTAAACCCTTTTAAATATACGACTTATTTATTATATTTATCAATATTATTTTTTTTAATTTTTTCAATTAATGCTCCATCAACAATAATGAAGTAATATAATTAAGAAAAATGATTAAGGTATTTCAAAAAATAATTAACTTTCTTAATCTAATTAAATTAGATAAATATATTTTATATCGAGAACAAGAGGAAGTAGAAAATTTTGCCTTTAAAGATTTGAAATGAATATTACTATTTTCAATCATTGGAGTAATTAAAGGAAGATAATCTCGAGACTCCAATCGATGATTGTACGTACAAATTGAACATAAACATTTCAAATTAAAAGGTAGGTAATAGTTAAAATATTCATTAGAAGGTTCTATCCGAACCTAGGGTTGCTAAAATAGCTAGTAATATATATATATTGACTAAAAAAGAGTGCCGGTGGAAAAGGAGGATTAGTTAGGATTGATTAATTAATTATATGTATATTTATGAAAACATGAACAGCTTTGTGAGATTTGTAATCCAAGAACAGTAGAGTAATACTTTGAAAAAAGCGATGAGTAAGTAAAGATATAGTAAAAAAATAAGTATTATTAAGGGCTTTAGGCGGCAGACTTTTATGAGCTTTTTTATATATGCCTAACATATAAAATAAAATTTTACTGTAGTTCACAGAAATTACAAACACTACAAATATTTAAAAGGTATTAAATTTCTAGGATTTGATATTCATCTTACAAGATATAAATTTGTGTGTGTGTATATATATATTTGATAATCAACTATCCACGACAGACACGATATGCATAATACTTAATTAATTGTAAGACACACACACATATGTATAATTTTTTAAAACATACAAGTACTCTTGTTTTTTTTTTTTTTTTTTTTTTTTTAAAAACCAACTAAGAGTTATTTTGTATTTCATTTGTTACAAACCTTATGATCATGGTGTATTATAAATCGTTACTAACTTTAAGAAGAAAATCTTGACCAAAAAAAAAAACTTAAGAAGAAAATGAAGAGATTAGTGGAGGAGAAAGTGGGAACAAAGCGTGTGCCGACCAACTAATGGGTGGAAACATCTTGCGCCCAAAGCAAAATACTACCTTTGTCTTAAATATGAGACACAATTAGTTTTTTTTAGGAGATTAATGAAAACAATTAAATTACTTTAAAGTATTTATATTTATTAATTTTTCTTCAAACTTAATTTGTCTGATTTATAAATTATATAATTTAATCATACACAATAAAATATGCATTAGGTAACTTAATTCAGCTTCTTTAATATCTCTAAAAAAAGTCAGTTAAGTCTTATATTTATGATCAAATGTTTTACTAATTATAAGTTTATAATAAATTAAGTGTAGAAAAATGTTCTTATAAGTAAATCTAGGTAGTATCATTTATATAAAAGCTAGTTGACTAATTTAGATATATTAATAAAATTAGTTATTTATAATAAATATAAGTTAATTTTTCTAAAATACGGTCATTCATCTTAACTACCCTTGTATAAAAACTCCTTAATTGTAATCAATAGGGATACTTTGAGAAAATTATAAATTTAGAAGATCAAGTAGGTTGAGATATTATATTTAGAAATTAAACCAAATCGAACCTCCAACTAGTTCTTAGACTAAGTAGATTAAAAAATAGTACCCCCAAAATATACAAATTTCAACTCAAAATCTCGAAATTGCCTAGGTCCCAGAAGATTAAATTATGAAGACAAGCATGCCCTTTATTTGAAATGAGAAAAATGAACAAAAGTCCAACAAGTGAAAATTTGAAGTTATCAAATGATAAAAACACCTATAAGACTAAAAGCAACTACTTTAATTATATTAGAGCAATTAGGTCATCTGACCAGAAAAATTAATTTCAAAATAGTATCCAAGGACATGATATAAATAGGAGTTAAGTCATTTTGGTATTTCTATATTTTAGTGGTCCATATATATTTTTTCCTTTTAAAAATTTATACATGAACTTATTATTGTTTTTACATTTTTATCATGAAAATGATAATAAATCAACAATAATAATTGAATCGATCGTGTGTGGATGAGATGTAACACTTCTTAAGGAAAGTTGTAAGTTCAAACAAATGTAAATATAAGAAAATAAAGCTAACAAGAAGTACTCATATTTGAACCTAACAATAATTGAATTTGAATGGGTAATACTAGACAATAAATAGTTATATATATTAAAAAAATAAGATAAGATAATAAAAACAAAGGAAGGGTAAGGTAGGAGGCATGTGAGTGGGACCCAAGCATGCATATATGTCCTAATATATGTATTATATAAAAGTCTGATTTAATTTGATTGTCTTTATACTGATCATAGTGCTATTTGTTATCTTTCCAAATCAAAATAAACTCATCATTTTCCTTCTTCACTTGCTATAGTAAGTACACAATCATCAACAATAAGTGGAAGTGGAGCAGCAAAACGCCGCCTTGTGGACGCCCACCACTATATATATGCATCCAAGAATGAGCTTCCACCATGAAGACTACCTATAATCAAAGCTAGGCTATAAATTAAAGTCCTCCTTCTTTATATAATCCTATACATAAGAGAAAGTTTTTGGATTTTCTGGTGCTATTTATTTTCTTTATAATCTTTGATCACCTGCAAGTATTTTTTCTGAATCTTAATTAATATATATTGACACTTTATGATCAGGATGTCTCTCCCTAAAAGTCTTTTTGAATAAGGTGAGATTTGAACTCAATTCACCTACTTTATAGTTCAACTAGTTCACCACTAGACCAAATACTCTTACCTAATCTGGTCTTATTTATAACATAGGCATAAAAATTTCTAGGATTATAATTAACTTGTTTTTTTATTGGTTAATGGTTTCCCCCTCAAAGCATAAGAACAAAGGGCTTTTACCTTTCTCAACAAGTGCGCTTCTCGGATTTGAACTAATGTTCTCCTCCTTACGGGATTGTTGGTTAATTAACTTTTTTAATATCCCATTAACGATGTATTATATCATTGCATTGATTATATCACTCATTCATACCCTCTCTATAAATAAGGAGATTTTTAAAAACAAAATAAATCTTTTATTTTTTGCACATTTATCGCATTTGACCAATTTTAATAAATTTTTTGATATATTCGTAATCGATTATTCGCATCTTATAGTATATAGGATATATAGTATATAGGATTGGAGGAGTAATAACATGAATCTCTCAATTTCATGTCCCAATCCTTATAGGGTTAAAGCCTACTCTTGTTCATCTACTCATGTATGAAATAGACTCCCATTTTCGTTTCTCACTTCCACCTATTTGCTTTACAACGTGCTCCTATATCCTATTCTATATGTTATCATTATTGCTCAAACTCATTGCAAGTTATACAGCAGATTATGTGTGTACCGGTTAGTGCCACGCGTATAAGTTATATATCTCGAATGATCACCGTTAATGTGATATCGATTTATCTAATTTAAAAAATTAAGAAAGCTAAATAAATTATTAAATTATAATATATGTGACATATGCTAGATAATATTTTAGTTTATAAGAAAGACAAATTAATTTGAAGAAAAGTGGTATATATATATATATAAAACAAATAAATTGAGAAAATGTCTTTCATTTAGGACCAAAATTCACCCCAAACTAAATCTTACATTTAGTACAAGAAAAGTAACTTTTATGACTGTTTCACCATATCATATATATCCAGATGTGTTATTATTATTATTTTTTTTTTATGTAAAATCAATTTCTAGCTATTAAATCAATATCTACATGTGTGTGTACTCTGCCTCATCAAGCAGCCTGTAAACCTCAATTAATCGTCGGTGTGCATATTAAGAATTGCGTCTGTGTGTCTCCCAAAAAAACATTTAAGCCGGATACATAAAGGGCAAAAGACAACGAAAAATACCATTAAAATTGGTAAAACACAAATAAATATATTGAATTTTAATAATTCTAAAGAAACTTGTCTGGAATTTTGATTGTTGCAAAATTTGAGAAATTATCTAACTACCCTTTGTTTATTCTTAAATATAAAATTCTCAGCCCCTTGTCGGGCCACTAGAGCTCCAACAAGCGCCCGCCACCGAGCTTCGATGGACTAGCCAAACCTAAGTGACTGAACTTTAACGCTTAATATATATATTTTTTAGAATTTCTCAAGTAAAAGTTGTCACTGTAGATACATAAGTTGTTAATAACGATACTAAAATTGTAAATAGAAACCTAATATTATTTTTTTGAATTTCTCCGACAAAAGTTGCCAATATAGATATTTAAGTTGTTAATATCGATACTTAAATTGTAAATAGGGTATTTGTTGTTAATAGCGATACTAAGGTTATAAACGGGTATTTGTTGAATTCAACTCATGAAACCTTAGTATCATATTAACAACTCAAATATCTATATTGACAACTTTTGTCTCGAAAATTAAAAAATAAAATAATATATTAGACTGCTGGAGCTATGGTGAAAGTTATTAAGAAATATTTAACAAATACTCCATTTGCAGCTTTAATACCATTGTAAAGTAACTAAAACTTTTGCAATGATAAATTTAAATAAATAAATAAATAAATGTATATATATATATATATATATATATTTTGACCGTTAATTACAACTTTAATATCGCTATTAATAATTTAAATATCTATATTGAAAACTTTTATTTAAGAAATTAAAAAAAAAATATTAGGTGGCCATTTACAATTTTAATGTCGCGACTAACAATTAAGTATCTAATTGTCAACTTTTTGTTTAAAAATTCAAAATATATATATATATATAAGACCACCGAAGCTCTAGCGATGGCCACTAGAGTCCGATGGCCAATATATAGGGGGTTGAGGAACTTTTGTTTAAAAACAATCTAAGAATAGTTAGGTAATTTATCAAATTATGAAATAATTCAAAATCTTAAATCAATCTCTTTGTAATTATTGAAATTCAACATATATTTGTCTTTTACTAATTTTAATGATATTTTTTTTTTTGCCTTTTTCCCTACTTTGTATTATATATATTCAAAAAAAGAATGACATGATAAATCGATAGAATGTGAATTCAATTCTCTTATTTATAATAATTTTTTATTTCTTTGTAAGTGCATTAATATGCTTTCATTTTCATGAGTATTAGGAATGTGAATAATGTAGAGAATATATGATGATCTTAAGATATAGAACTCAAGAGAAACTGTAAAACAATGTAAATCCCTGACAAGAACTAGATAAATGGAGAATGGAAGTGTGACTGAGAACAAGTGTAAAAAATAAAAATATGATATAGTAATTGTCATTGAAATTACAAATATACCTTCAATAAAAAAAAATACAAATATAAGTGTAAAATGCGTCTCTTCAACCTCTTGAAATAGTAATGGTAGAAGAGTTATGGAATTTTTTTTTGCAATAATTTAGCTAGATTTAATTAAAGTAAAATAAGTGAAATTCTAATACACCCGAGTGGGCCAAAGATAATAACTCGGTTCATGCATTAATAATTGGGTTGAACGGTGAAGAATCAAAAGGAATGTATATTAATTATCGACCAAAAAGCATGCATGCAGATAAGCTTTTATAGATTTAATAATTGCTAAGCCATTACATATTTATATTGAATACTTGAAACATCAATGCTCGACAATTCTAATATAGCTTTTATTAAAAGTTTTGCCACCTAATGTGCCATTATTCACCTTCAATTGTTGGGATTAGAATTGTCATTTTCCTTTGCCCCTTCACTCCTCCTTCACTCTTTCTCCTTCACATGTTTCTTTACTTTTTTTGCTATACTTTTTCCATAATTGTTACGGAAAGCTACTCCTTTATCTGTTTTGAAATCCAAATTTATGTACACTTTAGTCCTTTAACATAAGGTTTAGTATAGTGGTGTATTTTAGTTGTAAATGTAAGACCTTAATATGCTTTTTCATAGATTTATAATTTTTTTCTAATTAAACTCCCTTTATTGATTGTAAATATTCCCTCCAATCTTTTTCATAAAAACTCAAAATTTGAATTTTCTTAACCATTTTTAGAAGAGCTTGATAATAATTGTCTTAATGAGTTTTTTTTTCCCATTTTCACTCTTCATTTAATATATATATTGCATTAATTAAAATGTTAGAGATACTTATATTTATTCTATTTCTCTCTCTTACCTAATTCCTTATAAATTAGGGTATATTTGAAAGGGAAAAAAAATCATTAAATAGAAATGGAGGGGCAAGAGGTACATGGACTTACATCGAAAAAACAGTCTCACATTTTAACCACTTTCTTAAATCACATATTTTGATCATCGAACTCTTATAATTAGAAATGGAAGAAGTTTATATTAACTGGATTGTTTATTGACAGAGTAATTTCCAATACAAATGATTAAAAAAGTATTTTAGGAAAATCAATACATATTTTTTTATAAATAACTAATTTAATTAATTTCTTGATATTTATAAATTAGTTATCTAATTTTTGCATGTAGGGTTTGAGAAAGTAGTTTCTTTAAAACGATACGACTCGGTTTGGTTCTCAAATCTAGAAAGATTTTTGCACTTTGTCTCAACGTGAAAAATAATTCAGAGAGGAAGGAAAATTAAGGAGACATGCATAATATATAAAAAGGGAAAAAGTTATATAAAGTGTATTATCTTCTTATTGGGGCTGAATTATTATTTACAATATGCAGATAAGCTAAAACTTCACCATCAGGAATTCACAATAATATATATAACGTGAGAAAGATAGACGAGTGTGGTGGATATGCATTTGAGTATTCGAAGTGATCGTTCCATCCAACGAATCAAATTCTGAGCACATGACATTGTCGCTTTTGATGTCACTGCTTTGATATTTTATGTTCCACCAATTAATTATACTTTCACTGTTAACCTACATCTGGCCCTTCCTCCTTCCTTCGTATAAATAAAATTACAAAAACAAAACATTATAATATTATGAGCATTAATGAGACAGAATATTACAAATGGAAGCAAACACAACCTCTTACTTCACTGTTTAAAAAAAAAAAAAAAAAAAAAAGTTGACTAGAGCCTGAATTTAACGACAAAAATTGATGATTGATCTGTTGTAAAATAGAATTATCATTACTTAATTAACAATGGAATTCCATTACTAAATTAGTTTAGAGACAGAATTCTATTACTAAATTTCGTCATTAATTTACTATTTTTTGTATTGCTTACAAGGAAAGTTTTCACACCATCAGATCATAAAGTAATTGATATTAATTCTACGTCTGGTGAATCTAATAAGAAGGTTGGTGTTATCTTTAATTAATATTTACTATTTTTTCTTAAACTAATTTATCTAACCAATAAACTACTTCTATATAATCTACTGTTATACCAGGGTATTTAATAGATAGATCATGTCATATTTATTATAATTAATTAAATAATTTATCTAACTTTAATCTATATAAAAAAAGTTGAGGACATGATTACGATGGTAGTTTATAGATATATCCAGATGAAGGAAGCCCTTGCAGTCGTCTCTAGTGACTTGAATGTGATCATAAAATCGGCTTCCATACCATGCATAGCATATGATCAAGTCAATCGTCAGATCAAATGTTAGCTTCTCTAAAAATATGTTTATATATGTGTGTGTGTAACATTTTAATTGTGCTTAAATAGATAATTAACGTACATCCTCAGTTAAATTATTATTTGATGTGGGTATGTTGGCTATGACCTCTAGGGCCTCGAAAGAATCTGATGAGTACTACTTTATTCTCCTGTAACCCTAATCCCGGCACAATTTTAAAGCTATGGTTGGAAGCTCCCTTAATTCTTCACAGACCCATATTTTAAATCACCATCTTAATCTCTTCATACAGACCCATTTTTTAAAACAAGTTGCGTCCTCTTATACATTTTAATGTCATTGCAGAAGATCTGATTGCGTTGACTAATTTTTCTCTCTGGTTTTATTGTATGTATCTTATATGAAATTTCTTTCTTTTAGAACTATATATAATATCCCCTATTTTATAAAATGAGGTTCATGTTGTATATTTTTATTTTAATTTATGCATTGTTCTTATTCCAAAAAATTCCCACAAACGGCATAAAAGATATATATTCCTATGGTCTTATATATAAAGTAGAGTGAGAAACGTTTCATATGAATGTATAATTTTACGCTCCATTTATTATTGTGTTAACTTTTTTTATGGGGTATTGAATAAGGGTAAATTTAAAAAGTTGTTGAAGTTTATATAGTAGAGTACGTTAATGAAGTGTCAAATTTTTCTCGGTATGTGTAAAATATATTGGAAGTGTTTTATAAATAAGACTAAAGATGTACTACAATACAAAATTTACAGAAATTGTATGGGAGCTGAAAACACATAATAACTAAGCATATAATATCAAGAAAAAAATTACAATCTTTAGGGGGATTTGAGACAGCTGCACTCCCCTCTCTGCATCACTGAACTTCTGGAATTTGAGACAGCTGCAGCAAATGGTTGATTATGTTCTTTAATATTAGAAATCCCCTCTCACTTGTAAAAACATTCAAGTTCAGAATGGATGTAGCGAGATAAAGTGAAGCTCAATTATATTTAATTTGTTGCTTCCTCCATTATCAAATCAAGAATCTCTAAGAATGAATTTAATCTCTTTTTCTTTATTTTTTTTGTATTTTAAAATTGCATTTAATTACATTATGTGTTTATCCCAACTAACATAATAAAATCATGTTAATATATTTAGGTTGCTTCAAATGGCAGGTAACAAAGTGTTTGTACGTTATTCACTTATTTGTACATGGGGGAACGTGGACGATATCATCATTAGAAGAAAATATTAATTAGGGTTCTTCCAAATTATCTGTACGTAACAATTTCAACCACAAAAACTTGGTGTATCTCTAGTAATTACACAATACCAAAAATTCATTATCAACGTAATTTCTTTTTGTACAAGTTAATTCCTTCTGTTCCACTCAACCGAACAAATGTTAATTGATTTTTTATGTGAATGAAAGCTGAAATATCCTTTAACTTATTCTAACGTAGGACGACGTTATGAATTTTTAAGTGGCATTATGGTCTACGAATTCAATATTTTGATGTACAAAGTACGTAAAATTAAATATATTTTATATAATACTACCATTATTATTTAGCATTTGATTCGGTTCTCACCTGAAGCGGAGTTTTGTGAAGCGGACAAAATTTGACCATTCGACAAAATAGGATCAAACCAAGTTATGTGAGACCATTTGGAAGATTCAAGAATATTGCATCACAACAAAAAGACAAGGACAAACTAGCCCTTTAGTTTCTATAATCTACCTAAAGCTGATAATCAATCCATAATACTATCGCGAATATTCCTTTTGTATGTTTTGGAAATTGGATATTGTGTAGGGTAGACAAATTTTTTGTGAGGGTATTTTGGTTATTTCAGAATCATTTCTACGTCGTCAGTTGTAAAAAAAAAAAAAAAAATCTTTGCTAAATACAAGACTTAGTTAACTTTTTTTGGAGAGATTAAGCAAACTAATTAAATTACTTTAAAATAATTTTATTTTTATGTTTTTTCTCTAAACTAATTAGTTTGACTAATAAACAGATATATAATCTAAAGATACACAACATATAATATGATTAAGTAATTTATTTAGCTTTCTTAATCTCTCCAAAAAAAAGTCAACTCTTTCTTATGTTCATATTATTAAGCAATTTATTTAGATTCTTTAATCTCTAAAAAAAAAAAAAAAAAAAAGAGTCAACTCTATCTTATATTTAAGAACCGGAGGAATAAGATCTTTTTTTCAATGATTAAACCAAATAGATCCATAGTGATTTGCCTTTCATTGTTTTTTTTTTTTTTTTTTTCTCTCTCATTCTATTCCCAAGTCCCAACAGCTGTGCAATGAGATTGCTTATCAAATTTAACTTAGTCACTTAATTGTAAGGCAGTTCTTTTTTTTTTTTTTATTTATATATATAAACTTTTAGGAAAGGGTTGGCTCACCCATACGATCAAGCGCGGGCGCTTGGAATCCAATTTATAGGATATACTTGAGTTAGAGAATAAACATGCCTCCACATTTTCCCAAAGATTTCCACCACTTCGTAAACCTCTAGAATGCTCTCCTCCAACGCCTTGACCAATTCCGGATCAAACCCTCTCCCTTTTGGTTAGAGAGTCCTATCCCTTCACAAGTTGAACCCAATTAAGTCTATATTTGCAAACAATTTATATGGGAACAGTATTAAATGGGCTTCGTAAAAGTATGGAGTTGGACTATGAGGGAGAAACTTATGGGCCAATTGTTTGTGTAAATGGGCAAGTCAAAGTTGGGTAGATTACAGAGGAAACGAGTAAACGGTAGGGATTTTTTTTTTTTTTTTTTTTTAATTCTACAAAGTAGGGATAAAAAAAAAAATAATAATAATAATAACTAAAAAAAGTAAGGTCGTCTCGTAACTGTGTCGGACTCGGACATGGATCAGGTAAGGAAGAAATTGATAAACTTTTGCTCTCGTGATCAGTGGTGGATCTTAGGATAATTATTTGGAGGGTCAAATGTATACTCATTAACTAATTAAATTTTTTATGATTTTATAACGGGGATAGGATATTGTTACTACCATTTTTTTGTTACTACCAATGTTACTACCACTTTTCCACCGTTAGATCAATCTCATTTACCTTTATAATTTCTCTCTCCTATTAAGATTATAATCTAACGGTCGAAAAATGGTAGTAACATCGGTAGTAACAAAAAATGGTAGTAACAATATCCTATCCCTTTTATAACATGTTTAAAATATTCAGAGTTATAATAAAAGTATTTTTAACAATTCTAATGTATAAGATAAAACACTATACTAAATGAAACAAAGTAAATATGGAGTTGAATCAGAGCAAAGAAATAAGATGGGAGAATTTACCTGTAGCAAGCAAGAGCCGAAAAATCATAAATGAGTTGTCAAGGGAAGGGAGAATAATAGGCATGAGTTATCTTTGACATAATTGAAATAATTAATCAATCACATTTAATTTCTTATCGTCCATTAAATTTAATTAATTAGTTGAACAATTTCCATATTTTGTTGCTTAAATTAAAAGATCTCACATTTCCACATTTAATTTGCATAATTAATTTTTTTGAACAAATTTTTTTTTCTTGGGGGCCGTGGCCCCCTGGCCCCTTCAAAGATCCCCCACTCGTGATATTATGTTTTAATATCCTGTGAATGCCTCATCGAATTTATACTAAAAATTTGTAATACTAATACCTGTTAAATAACTCGATTAGCTCAAAAACGAATCAGATAAACACATCTTAAAAAATGACAATATGTGATTAATAGTGTTTGAATATAAGGAAGGAAGCATGTAGAATTTGAAATTAGACATTAAATAAAGAATCATAATTAATAATTATGTGTTGTTGCATGCATAAACAAGAAATTCCCCTTCCTTGACTGTAAATATCTCCTTAACTAATTTGGGTTTAACGAGATCAATTGAATTTAAATTTAGACATTAAATTATGGCATGGAATACAAGGGATGAGGGTGGTGCCTCATTTCGTCATTTACTTGGTGATCTCATTGTCAGGAATAGTGTTAATTTTTGTACACTTTTAGAACCAAGACAGGCTGGGAATAAAGCAAGTTTAATTGCTAGAAAGCTTGGATGGCCTAACCTGTATGTGGTTGAAGCACCTGGGTTTGGTAGAGGCATTCGTTTATTCTGGGACTCGAATTTTCAGTTCTCAGTTTTATCGTGGGGGGATCAATATATTCATGGCGTGGTGAATTAAGCTACAGGTGATGAATGGTTTCTTACCCTGGTGTATGGACATCCACATTTAATATCTCGCCGACACCTTTGATCTTCTCTTTCTGATATACGTCAGTCTATGGGGGTGGTTGGGTTGTAGTTGGTGATTTTAATGCAGTACCTTGTCCTGAGGATCATTGGAGTCGTAATCCATGGGATTCTGCTGAGGTGGACAGGTCTTTCAGGGATTGGATTTTGGAGAATGACATGATTGATATTGGATTTGGTGGTCCGCGATTTACATGGGGGAGAGGAGCAAGTCAAAGCAGGATTGACAAAGCTCTAGTAGTAAATAATCGCTAGCACATTGACTTTTCTCATGCTTTACTGGTTCACTAGCGCCCAAATATAAGTCCGATCATTGCCCGATACTACTGAATACTGAGAGTTTAGGTCATTCAGAGAAAAGAAAGCATCCTTTTCGATTTTTTGCACCTTGGGTCATGCATGAGGATTTTCCGGAATCTGTTAAATCCAATTGGGAGGTGGCGAAATGGTGTGATTCCGTTAATAACTTCACTGAAAATTTGAAAAGCTGGAATAAGGAGATTTTTGGTAATATTTCCTGCATGAAGGAAAAGTTATATCGCAGATTAGATGGTGTTACAGCAAAGATTGCCGCTGTGGGACCATCGAAGCGTTTGGAAAAAATAAGAAGTGATTTATGGTGTGAATTGGAGAAAGTTTTGGCTCGGGAGGAGGTTATGTGAGTGCAATATTCACGTACAACGTGGTATGTGCAGGGCGACCGTAATAGGCGATTTGTTCATGCTATGGCCAACGGACGGAGGCGTCGAAACAGAATTGAGGCACTAAGACTTGAATCTGGTGATTGGTCCTATGATGCGACTGAAATCATGAGGATGGGGAGTAAGTTCATTGAAGATCTTTATACTTAGACCGATTCATTATCAGGTTCACTTGTTTCTGGGTGTTCATACCCAGATATTGATATATAGTGTCCATTCGCAGATGCTGGGACGGCAGGTTGATAATTGTGAAATAAAGCGTGCCTTGTTTGATATGGGGCCATTGAAAGCGCCTGATCCAGATGGTCTTAATCCTCTTTTGTACCAGAGTCGGTGGGAAACGCTGGGAGCATCTGTGACTGCTTTGGTTAATTAAAAGAGTGTTTAATGATCCACAATGGGTGAGTAATATTAATGGCACTCAAATTGTTCTCATACCAAAAATTTATGACCCCCAAACAATTCGTGATTTTCTACCCATTAGCTTATACATGTGATCTATGAAGTGGTTACGAAGGTCATCTCAAATCGCCTTAAACTAATTATGGATTTATGCCTATGGTCGTTGCACCAAATCAGTGTAGTTTTGTGAAAATGCGTCAGAGTACGGACAATATTATCTTGGTTCAGGAGATCGTTCATTCAATGAAGAATCTTAAGAAGAGAGAAGGTTATATGGCTATTAAAATTGATTTAGAAAAGGCTGTGTTCGTTGGAGTTTTATGTATGAGTGTTTGAAGGAACTTAATATTCCAGATTATCTTCTTCAAGTGATCCGTTATTGTGTTTCTACCCCTCGATGCAATTGCTTTGAAATGGTTCTGCAGCTAAATTTATTGTGAAAAAGATGAATGTCCGCTTGGCCGGCTGGAAGTCGAATAAGCTCTATTTGGCTGCTAGACATACGCTGGTGTCTTCAGTGGCCTCTTCTATGCCCTCTTACGCAATGCAGACAGTGACATTACCGATGGAAACCTGTAACGAAATTGATAAGCATTGTCAGAGTTTTCTCTGGGGGAGTACATGTTCTTCCCGTAAGCCACATTTAGTATCTTGGGATACAGTAAGTAATCGAAAGGAGGATCGCGGTTTAGGTCTACAGCAAGCTCGATATCAAAACCGGGCTTTCATGACTAAGCTAGGTTAATAAATGAGATTTTCTTTGAGTTAAGTTCCTCTGTGAGAAATATAAAGCACGTAATGATCTTCTGCCAAAGGTTGATAAACGACAGTCAGAGTCGTCTACATGGTGAGGAATATTAAAAAAAAAAAAAAAAAAAAAATCCCAAGCACATGTGGGGCTCTAAATTGCCTACTCCTCTGTTTCAAGCCCTACAATAACCAAGAAAATATCAAAACCCGGCTTTCATGACTAAGCTAGGTTAATAAATGAGATTTTCTTTGAGTTAAGTTCCTCTGTGAGAAATATAAAGCACGTAATGATCTTTTGCCAAAGGTTGATAAACGACAGTCAGAGTCGTCTACATGGTGAGGAATATCAACAAAAAAAAATCCCAAGCACATGTGGGGCTCTTGTAAATTGCCTACTCCTCTGTTTCAACTTTCAAGAGCCCTACAATAACCAAGAAAATGTGAAAAACCAGCAATCCAATTCCTAGCATGGCCACGAATTACTCCACCACAACTGACTCTATTTTGTTTTGAAGACATGGCCCCATTCAATTTGATCCACTCCAGGGTAAACAATATGTATTAAAAAGAGGACAAGCAACAAAAAATGCAAACCCAGCAGATACAAGAACTTGGCCCAAAACAAAAAAGAGATCATACAAAAACCACCACTAAACAACACAAAAGGGGGAAAAAGGAAGAAAAAAATATGTCAATAATGAGTATCAAAAATTTAAAAAATGTCAACAATGTGGACCACATCAACATACCTACCCATTAAACCCATCCCATATTTTATTGTTTTCTTTAATTATAGAGACAAACCACCATATTCCCAAAAAAATTTGAACCAAGCTCAGCAGGCCCACAACCTCCTCAGCTAACCATGAGATCAATTCAACCTTCATTCACCTCTACTTCCGTTTAACTAACAAAGAGTTGGACACTCTCACCAAAGGGGACTCAAGGAAGTTGGTCAATCCGGTTTATGGGAGGCGTCACAAGACTAGGTTTATGAAGCGGTAAAGAAATTTAAGATGGCTAAGATGGAGACATGTATACTTTTAGTCATGAATTCCTTGCGGAGTGGACTCTAAGCGCCCTATCCTTAGATTGTGGATAAGTCCAACCCCTCTCCTAAAAATTTCTTATAAAAAAAAAAAATTAACCTTCATTCAAACATTTATGGGAGATGTGCTCACATTTAATATTCGATAATAATGTCTCAAATAAAATTGCCTCCAATTAAAAAATACATTTAGCTAACAAAAATTTAATCCCGCACATAATGTGGGCAAATTAGGGTTCAGTTCTTGACTAAAACAAATGTTCATATTTAATACTTGACAGAATAAGAGAATACCCTTGTAAAAAAAAAAAGGTATGATTTCATTTGGTTTAATCACGTTACACACCACTCCTTCAACCCATTTCAATTTTTTCCCTGCATTCTTTTCTTTGTTTTTTATTCCCTTTTTGTTGTGTACTACAACTACAAGCAAGCATTGCCTCCTTTAAATGCAGAGGACCACAATCCGAAAGAGCATTAGGTGTAGCTATTTATTACTAGTATATAATCAATTATCAAATTTCACACAGACTCATCATTATTTATATTTGTCTTAATGCAGGGTCATGGGTCATTAATGGAGGGGACCTCAAATTCAAACATGGCTGATTTGAGAAAGGAAGAAGACAAAATGATTTCAAATTTCTCAAATTCTCCCATCGTCATCATCTACAAAAGTGTTCAAAGACTGGACCATCAACATGCCCTCTTGCCTGCCTAACCCACCTTATATGGATCTTGTTACGTTTTTTTTTTTAAGATTTTTCTTTTTCTTTTTTGTTTTGATTTCGTTTTTCCTTCTTGCTCTCACTTCAACTCTTTAATGTATTAAATCATGCTGCCATATTTTGAACTTAATCAGAAAAGGAACTCAATTATTGTGTTTGTTTGTTATTTTCTTTAAGCAAAATGCAAGTAAATGCCAATAAATTAGGAGAAATAAGTGTCATATAGGTAAATGTAGGGTCATTATTCCATAGGCCCCTAACCCGCACCTGTACATGGAGTAAAAATGATACTTTCGGGTTAAATTAATATTCATTCGCTCCACGGACATTTCACTTATATTATAAAAAAGAAGAAATTAATATGTCATAAATTTTTTTTTTTCATTTTTACTATTCTTAGGAAATGTATTTAATTACATTGAAAAGATTATTTTAGAGAGATACTCCCTCTTATTTTTATTATAAGACACTAATTAGTAAATATATTGGTTCTTTTTATAAAGTATTTATTTATTTTTAAAAAGCGTTAAATATTTTTTTCTATGTATACTTATAATTAATAAGGGTCGTGGGTGAATAATTAATATGATATTAGAGTTTTGTGTAATTTGTAGTCATAATATTGAAAATTATTTAAATTTTAGTACAAATTTAATTAATTTAACTTTTTTATTAATTTACGAAAAATTATTAGTTAATATCTTATAATAAAAATCAGAGGGATACAATAAATGATAAAATTAGAAAGTGAGTATTAATCACAAGGACATAAAAAAAAAAAACAATTAATTAACAGGAGATGACTTATATATTGTGTCATGCATTCTTTCTAGGTGGAGTAAATTATACATAATCTCCAAGTAGCCTCTGCAGCTCTATATTAAATGTCTCTGAATTATTATGATTTTTTTTTTTTTTTTGGCCAGCAGAGTTTTTTTTTCAATCTAGCTCTGTATTAAATGAAATTTTATGTTTATGCATATAATTTCAATAATATTAATTTTATTTATTATTCATATGTAAATGAATTAAATCTTAAAAAGTTCATTTGCATATAACTCAGGTTGAAGCGTTGTTCAGGTCAGTTCAAACAAAGGTTGAGGAGTTCAGATACATACAAAATAAAGTTTAAATAGTTATTCTTACTTTTTTTTTAATATATAAAAAGGACATAAGTTGAAATTTTCATTTAGATTGAAAATTGAAATCAAAGTTCAAAATTGAAAATATGTATCATTACGTTTTTATATTGAAAATTAGATATTGATGCACATGATAATGTTTATTGTCTATGTCATATTCAAAAGATTACTTTGTTAATTAGAGGTAAATAAAATAATCTTAATGCAAGGGGTTTACCAACCATGCTTCATATTTGTTTATAAATACTATGTTCATGTATTGAACACATTAAAAACAAGTCATGAACATGGTATATGAAATTGAAAAGTTGTTTTTGAAGGAAAATAACAAAAAGAGCATGCTAGCAAGTCTAGCCCGGATCCAGGAACAACCTTTTTTCATTCTCTGCTAGCGAGTTTCATGTCAACATGTCAGTGATCAGTATGGAGCCGAAGGCAAAGGTTTCCAGCTGCTGTTAATTTAGTAGCAATCTCCTTCTCATATAGAACATTATGTATAACTAAATCAGCATGATATCAACTAGTTGTTTCTATTTGATGTCTTTCTTATATATACATGGCATGCGATCTACTACTTCATCTCAAAGAACGAAGATGATAGCATGAGCCCCTATACATGAAAGTGAAATTATATGAAAATGACTTTTTTTTTAGAGAACCGTAGGTGAGTACAAGTAAACTATATGGCATAGAACAGACTCACCTAAAATTTGACAATTGAAACCAAGGTCATTAAAAATAAAAGTTTTGAATGTTTCTATCCAATTAGTCTTCACTGTTTGTTGTGTAATCTATAATGTGTTTTATAGGAATTGGGGAATCAAATTATGTTACTTTATATTCGTCAATGTTGTCAAGCATACTTTAAAATTTTTAAAATGGTAGAATTATATTCACCCTCCTTGATCTCTTGGATGAAACATTCTCACACTCTCATTTACGTAACAAAACCATTAATCTTAGTTCCATGTGTAAATTTCACAAGTCGTCATAAGTAAGTCTGTAAGGATGGATAAATGCTTGCCAATCCTTCAAGGAAAATTCATGCTTGACATATATGCTCATCCCCTATAACCATGTCAACTTTTCAAGGAACATATAATGGGGTCATTTTGATCGTTGATGTTGCCGAAAAGATCACGGAGAATGTTTTTCATATTGTATTGTAATATTTTTAAGAGTTTAAGTAAAATGATTGGAAATATGGTTTGTGTGTGAACCCAAACATAACTCAGCACTGATTAAACAAAAAATTTTCTACTACAATATTATTTAAACTAATTATTAATAAGTCTTCTTGATTCTCACTGATTTCATTATATTAAATATGCATAAAGTTTAAAAGTTACTCATCTATTTCAATTTTTTTGGTAGATTGGCAGAAAGAATATTTTTAATCCTATTTGTAAGTCACGTCATTAATTTTTAAATGTATATGTACAATTTTACTCTTCATTAGTTTTTGTGTGAAATTTGTTCTTATGTTTTTAGTTCAATTTATATATAAGTCACATCATTAACTTTTTTATATAAATATACAATTTTGCTCTTCATTAATTATTATGTAAAATTTGTTCTCATGTTTTTAATAATATTTGTAAGTCACATCATTAATTTTTTCATATAAATATACAATTTTATCTATCATTAATTATTGTGTAAACTTTGTTATCATAAAGTATAACAAATATTTAATAGGGTCAAAGTTGAAAAATTGTTAAATTTTAAGGAAGAGTTAATGAGTTTAAGGGTTTTTTTTTAACTGCTATAGAACATGTTGATAAGCATGCCACAATATATAATTAATTGTTCACGAAAATATGAAATCAAACAAAACCTCGCATTAAATCCTGCAATGCACGAAAACCATTTGCTACAGTGTTAATTAACCACAAACAGTGTTATCCCGGTTCAGTCTAAAGACTCATAACGAAATCAATTAGTTAACCCCGTTTAGGTATTTATATTAATATTGCAAAGCTATGACTGATACATCACATAAAAACAGACCGAATATAGAACACTAGTGAAGCTAAAGCAAATACAACAAAACAAGCTAAATACAAGGAAAATTTACCACCACTCATTGAAGAGTTGGGAATAGAAGTAACATCGTGATTCCACTGGCCTCCTAAACATTGGAAGTTAGAAGTAATATAAAAGAAGATGTTAGTTAAAATCCACCCTATAAGGTACACCTCTTTATAAGCATCAGCTGCAGTTAGAGTAGCTATACAGTTGCCCAGTCTTAGGGTAAACATCATAGAAAATCTAACCTTAGAAAAAAAAATAACTAATGATTTCCCGAAGAATACTTCGCTCCTCCATTCAAACAAATCGTGACGCCGATCACACACCGAACAACATCTCTTGATGTTGCTCATGTCTAACAATGGTTATCTGATAGGTAAAGCACATAGCAGCAACGACCATCGACAAAACCCTTCTCGCAAGAACGTGAATCTGAGCCACCAGGTAAGGATTGAATTTATTAATGTTCAAACAACCATCCAATCAGGAGGAGTCATAATCAGATCTCATAGATTTGTTTATTACCTAAGAAAGAGAGAACAACAGCTCACACAAATATGAGAAAAAGAGCTCTCATAGCCTCGAGAAAGATCTGGAGAGGGAGAGGAAAAGCTCGTCCCAGAGGCAAGAAAAGACCCCAACTAAAATAACTTAGAGGGAGGCCACATCTAGGAGATCCGAACTTCGATCTACCTCTCCGACACGATTGTGGTTGAGGATGATGCTCGTCGGCATGTGATGGTGAAACATGCTGCCAACAAGAGAGAGTCGAAGGGATGGGTTCGCAAGGCAAAGAACTTTGAGAGAGAAGATGCCGATAGAGAGAGAACTCGTTGTATTATACTAATTTTATTATTTCCTTATTATTTTTACGCCTTTTCTAATAATATAGTAATACATAGTGGCAGCATGAATTTATGCAACATGAAACTTACACTAATTATGATTACTATCGTGAATTAAAATGGTAAATCGTGAATATTTAAATTTAAATTTTAGGGCATACTTGCAAAAAAATTTGCTTTTAAAGTTTTTGTTGGTTCAATGTCTGGGAAATTTTAAAATATAACAATGTTAACAATGACATACCCAATTAAAAAAATAATGTTGGCCGTTAATATTTTTAATGATGATGTCTCATTACTCTATTTTAATATTTTTGGATAATCATAAAAAAAAAAAAAAAAAAAAAAAAACTTCATAACAACGTTATTTCTGTGCGAAAACTTCTCATCTAAAGTTATACCTTAACCCCAAATTTTGTGTCAGAAAATGTATTAGAAACCACTAATGAAGATGTGGAAGTTAAGAAAAAGGTTGAAATGTGAATTAATGGGGATCACACGCAACTCGCGGGGTGAGAAAGAGGTTGGAGTAACCTTTTATGAGCAATCAATCCTTCAATTATAATATCAACACACCACAATCGACGAGGAATCCTCCATTCTCATCTGTCCCTCTCTTGGAAAATACCATCTTCCGTACGCCATTTCTCCCTCTCCCTTCCTCACGCGCTCTCCCCACTTCGATTTTTTAAACATATTTAACTCCAACCCCCACAAGGCCACAACGGCACAGGAATCACTATATCACTGCGGTACTAGTTAGTACTCATTAGGCTAAGTACCATTCCTTTTCTTCGGCCAATGCGTTACTTTGGACCTTGTGAAGAATTAACAGTAAGCGTTGAGAAAAGTACCTGCTATGTGAAGTAAAACTCTCTTGGGGTCTTTGTGTATTTCAAATTCCCACTTTGGCTTCTGATCTTTTTGAAATACCCCTTTTTCCCCTTTTGCTCCTTTGCGTGGATCTTTCACACCCTATCATCTAGTTTAAATTTTGAAACTGGGGTTAAGAGTTGTGACGCAAGAATATAAATTTAGTGGTCCCAATCTAAGTTTTCTTGCTGCAGTACACAATAGATATATTGTTGGCTTCTGTTACGCCGACCTTTCTACTTTATATCCTCGCTTCTTGTGCTTGTGTTCTTCACTTCAGAATCAGAACCCCTTTTTGTTTTTGTTCAAAAGGAAGAAGTTGGGCACGATGATAAGACCTTTTCTCCATACTCAGTAAATGCTCCGTTCTGGTACATGATAGTGACTTGAGCTTTAATTTGTTGCCGCAGAGACCTATGAGCCATCCCTAGTAGCCTAGCCTATATCAGCAAGCAAGCTCAAATTCAAATTCTCCATTTTGAAAAAATAGGGGTCTTCTTGGAAAGTTTTTAACTTTTTCCTGTAACGTTCCTCTTGAGTTAATTTAATTGGGGGTTGTGTCAGTGTTCCCTTCTCTTGTGTCATTGTTGGGTGGCCTGTCTTTATCTTTCACCCCCAAAATTATACATTGTCCCTTTTAGGTTCTGGTCTATTTATTAACCCTACTTTTTGGTTCATTGACGGTGAAGTCCTTCCAGCACCACAACAATGGAACTGAGTATATCAGGTTAGCTACACTGCTCTGCTTTGCTCCTTCAAAAGATCAAAACTTTTCTCTATTCTTCTTCTTCTTAACATATTCTATTTCCACTTGCTTTCTGATTTTAAGTGATAATTTGGTGTTCAATGTCAGATCTGGAGGAGAGGATGAAGGTTTTGACAATGGGGATAGAAGATGAAGAAGTGGGAGACACTTTTGCAGAAAGAGCAGAGTCATATTATCAGAAGAGACCACAGTTGCTGACACTGTTGCAGGACCTGTACAATGGCTATATCACCTTGTCTGATCGTTATATCCAGACATTGGCCAAACACAAGCACCACCACCATAGCAGACCCTCTTCTCAAGTTTCAACCATTGAAGATGGCTATTCAGACCTAGAAGAAGCCAGTGGGACTAGTGGAATAAGCCAGGTTGATTCTGACATGGAAAGCTCACTTTCTTACCAGCAGCAACCTCCTCTTCCTTCTCTTCAATCCATGTTGTTCTCCAACAACATTCCCATGATTGACTTAGAATCCATTGTTGCTGAGCTTGTAATGAAGAATGTGGCTTATGAGATTATGATGCATGAGTTTTGTGTGATGGAGAAGAAGTACTGTGAGTCTTCAAGGAAAATAGATCTTCAGAAGAGCCTGCTTGAGGTGCTGGAGTCAGAGAGGCTTGTATTGTTAAATGAAAACGCTAACCTGGGATTCAGAGTGAAGGCTTTAGTTGAAGAGAACAAAGGATTGGCCTCAGAGTCTATGTTTGTGAAGAGGAAGGCAGGGGAATTAGCCAAGTGTGTGGTGAAGATGAGGGAGGATCATAGAGTCTTCATGCTTCACAGAAAGATTGAAGATCTTCAGGCTCAGATCAATGGGTTGGAGAAGAGGAACAAGGAATACTATGAGCAGCTTCTGGTTAGAGATAATAAAGGACAAGTTAATGATGATAATAGTGGCAGCCTTGAGAAGGGGAAGAACATTGATGGGATTGCTTTGGAGATTCGTCTTCATATGCAGAGGCTGAGTAGAAGGTTCAAGTGGAAGGAAGATATTGCAGCAGGGAAGGATTGTGAGGTGAAGCAAGGTCCTAGTTTGTGGAAGAAAGTTAAGAACATGGACTTTTTACTCTGTGGAATGAACCCAACTTGTGCTTGATTAGGCCATGTTTATCTTAAGATTAGTAGCTATATAAACACATTTTGGCTCAAGACTATTAGATATATATGTGCAATGAATCACTGTGAGATCTTAACTGAGAAGAAGCTGTGCTCCTTTGTTTAGGTGTTAATTTTAGAAAGCTAATTGCAGATGAGTTTTCTAGTTTTCATGTTGTAACTTGTAAAGCCAAAGACTATCTCTTCTTGTCTCACTTTCTGCATATATCGTCCTGTATTGTTTAACGCCTATTCTGTATTCTGCTAATCATGGCCAACAAGTGGTAGTTATACAAATTTAAGAGCATGTCAAGTTTTATGACTTTTATCACTTAGCTTATCCTGCACACTCCTGTTTCCTTGCATTGCTATGTTATTTGTAACTTGTAAGTATATCTAGAAAGGCAATCCAAACCAAATGCCAGCCAATGATTCTTGACCTGTTTTGCTTCAGATTTACTTTTTGTAACCAGGTTTCAATATTTGCCATTTGTTTAAAGAGGGGTCGACTGAATGATGATTAGGTTATTATTGTGAGATCCAATGAGTTGCAAAGGAGCAATTAAACAAAGATTCCATTGTTAATTAACCATTGAGCATGTGTCAGAATCTCTGTAATGAAAAGGAATAAAAAAACATGGAACGAGGATGTCGGTTTGGTATTATGCTCTTAATACTGTAATTATTATTACTCAGTGTTTGTTATCCTCTGAACCGGTTTGAGCTAATGCAATAATCCTTTTATTGAAAATAAACGGTATAATTAGGGATCTTTTATTCTTGTGGACATGAATTTTCTTCTAGTTCATTTTGCATGGTGTTTCGTAGCTCTTGTTAAAGGGAAAATACAACAGTCCCTCATTTTTTTAAGATGTCGAAGAGAAGACATGAATGAACATTAGGGATGTACTAGTAAATTCCACTCTCATCCTTGTTATGCTATAAACCTCTTGAAGAATTTTTTTTTTCATTCCAAGTGTCACCATTGTTTAATTTTACTCTTATTTAATTACTCTTTGAAAGGGAGAAAGGGAGGAGAGAAATGAGAATAATTTGTAAAGTTAGAGTAAGAAAATTTTGACAAGAGCAAGAGAGACTTATCAATTATTTCCTTTGATCCTATTTATAAGAGTTCAATAATCGAATTACACGGTTTTTAAAAGTGATTAAAATTAATTAAAAATAATAAATATTTCTTGAAATATATATTTTTTAAGTTTGCCCTTATTTATAAGAAGTAAGTAAGAGATAGAAATAAAGTAAATATAATTATCGCTTATCTTTTAATTAATCCAATATATATAATTAATGGGGGCACAAATGAAAAAAAAAAATTAATTAAATATTGAGACAACTTTTATTAGGCTTTTATAAAAAGAACAAGATAATTCAAATTTAAGGCTCTTATAAAAAGGATTGGAGGGAGTAATATATACTCCCTCTAATCCCCAATATAAGGCACTTCTATTGTCCAGAATATAAGTCATTTCAAGTTTAATTAATGCTCTTTTTCCAATTTTGCCCCTATGATAAATACTCACTTTCCAACTTTGTCTACTCATTATATCTATCTCCTTTCTCTAAAATAATATTTCCAATGCAATTAAACACATTTCTTAATAAGGGTAAAAGTGAAAAAAAAATATTTAAGGACATATTAAATGACTTAACTGTCATTTCTTATTTCCCATGTTATAGTTGAAGCGCCTATACTATGATCCAGATGAAGTATTTTGTCAGTTGAAGTGAGAAATTTCTCTAATCTTATTTATAAGTCACTTCAACATGTTTCACACAGACCAAGAAAAATTTTAAACTCCATTAACTCTTCCATAAGAAATAACAAATTTTTCAATTTTACACATATTTAATATACATCATACTCTATTACTCTGATCCTATTTATAAGTCTCTTTTAAGTTTTAACCAAATCACATATACTAAGGATAGGTAGGTAGCTCAATGATTATGGGGTAAATTTTTAACTTTACTCTCATTTATGAATGGATACCTTTCAACTTTTCATTCTCTCTTTATTTTTATTGGTACAATAATATGGGTAAAATTGTCACAATCTCATTTATTTGGTCAAAAGACACTTATAAATAGGACCAAATTTTTTAGTCAAACTAGACTTATAAATAGAATCAGAGTGATATAAGAATAAAGTCAACACAATAATAAATAAATAAATTGTAAAATTGTACACTCAAATAAAAAATTTACTCATAGGATGACAGATGGATTTAATAAATAGTAAAATTGTACACTCATAGAGAAACATAGAAAAGGAAGATGAGCAAAAGCATGTGAAGAATTGCAGAGACTCTAACAAAGTAGTCAACAGTTGGTGTTTATGAGGCAGATCCATATGGGAAGGGACAGGCGTAGGGTTTGGACACCAGGAGCATCACGTGACCACAAGGACACAATAATGTTGAAAACTTGGTCGCTACAGAGCTCTACTAATAGCCTCACATGGGCTCCCTCCGCATTCATTATCTTAACCTACGCCTACTTCCACTGCTATTGGGCCTCACCCATCTTACTAAAAAAACTAATTTCAATTTTAAATTATGGGCTAAATATTTTTATAAATGCATCGAATGTATAAAATTATTTTATGGTGCATCAAAAATTATTCTTTTCAGATATGCCCAAGAGCCAAAAATATTATTTATGTGCATTTTTTTATTTAAGGTGATGCACACATTTAAAAAAAATATTGTAGGGCGTTAGATAGATTATAAAATATTTTACGGCGCTGGAAAATACACATTAACCATTTACATTATTACTATTTCATGAGCCCAAGAAACAAAATGGTTCAAACTATTAGTACTAATATTGATCATTCATGGTACATTTTTGCCAAGTGCATATCGTATTTTTAATTTAATTTTTTTTATTGGTGCAATGTTTTCCTCAAAATTTCTAAAATGTTGTAACATCCCTCCATAAAGACATTTAACCAATATTGATCATTAGTTGACATTAAAAATACCAAACTTTTGATTAACACATCATCTTTAGGTTATCAAAGTTCAAATCAGATGGATTTAAAAACTAACTATCAACAATAATTAAAAGTGAAAAAAATTATATTCCTAAATTTTGACTCCTAACATTACCGTATATTGCCCAAATGCAAAACTAACTCTATTCAAACGTTCGAAGAAGTTTCCCTTAAGCTAAGTCCGGACTTGCCTTTTGTTTGTTTGGGCATATACAGGTTTAATCAAGAGTAAGTACAAACTATCTAAGATTTGCTAGTGAGCCACATCGATAGGCCCATATATCAAAAAAAAAAAAAAAAGGAATAGGCCCAAACTACGAAGTATGAATTGAAGACTTAAGGCTTATTTGGGATGAGACCTTTGAAAATACTTATTCACGTAAATCGATACAAAACTACTTTTACACACTTACCTCATATATCAAATTATGATTGAAAAGCTATCTTTTAAGGTTCTAATCGTTGGCCAAACAAACACCAGGGCTGAATTTCTTTTAAGACTGGCGGAGTTCAAGGCCCCTAACAAGTTAGATCTTTCTTCTGATTTAAATGTTGGTTGCCCAAAAGAATTGGGTAAAAATTTAGGGTTCTAATTGCTTCTTCATACAAACTTCCGGTGGAATATCATTCAACCATTTAGAATTGTTCAACTAACAATCAACTTTGGCTAGATGTTTCTATAAGGCAACATTGCATCATTTTTGAAACTCCTAGGGGAAAATTACGCCAATCTGAAGTTAAATATACTGGGTGCACCATGCAAAAAATTTCCTCAGCAAATTTTCCATTTAACCCTAAATAATGTTAGGATGACAAGAAGCTACTAAATTGCCTAGAGCTACACATCTAATTCTAATATTCAAAGTCCAGTCCCAGCTGAAACTGAAAATCACATATAACCTTGCCTACACAAACTTGGATCACTCTGAGTAAGTAAATATAGAAGAAAACGATATACTCAGACAGAAGAATAATAAATAGAATCCTAGGAATAGAAAGAGAGCAACCCTTGGCAATGTGGACCAATGCACCAAACAAGTCAAAAGCCTTATTTCTGTTTCCATTTGCACTTCTTTAGTTTTGATTCACATATTCCAAAAGGGGGCATCAAATGAATTTTTTTTTTTGAAAGAAAAACCTTCACACTTGTTGAAACGTAGGTCATATAAATGAATAGTCTGAGATATATTTATGGATATAGCAGATGTTAATATGCAGCAAAATTGAAAATGATCAGAATCATGCAATTGCACAGGCGTAGTCAGTTGAAAATGTTTTTATTGGTAAGTCTATGCATATCCATATGTGACTTACCAACAATCAATCAAAGCGAACTAACAAAACTCATCTCACATGGCATCACTAAATTCTTTCTTCACCATGTAATAATAATTTTTTTTTTTTTGGGGGGGGGGGACCGCACAACGTCGGAAGCTACACAATACCATGCAAAGTCAAGTGACTCTACTAAAACAACCAAAGCCATCCCACTCCCCAGGACGGCATAAGAAACAAGGCTGAACTATGTTACAACTTACATGTAGGAAACACCTGTCAAAGTTAACAACCTAAGGATCCTCCAGATAATGTTTCAGCAACAAAAAAAATCATGGTGGTCATGTAGAAACACTTGCTAGATTAGTAGGAAAGATCATGATGAGTAGAAGCAGCACTAGATTGCAAGGAAAGATACATCAACAGAGAAGGCGCTGCTCATACCACAAAGGTATGTGAGCCAAGTCCATAATAGCAGAAGAAAAGGAAAAACACACTAAGACTCCCTCATCAAGAATTACATGCCTTATAAAAAAGATGACTCTGGCGTCAAACTCTACAAGATAGTCTATATATTTTTTAGGTCAAACAATTAAGAAAATCTAGGCTGTACAAAATAAAAGGCAGAATAAGATTCATGCAACGTAAAGTTGAAGGAAGAACAAAGTAATCTTAGTCTACAAAAAAGTTATTTGTTCCAGACGAAGTGCTGGAAAAAGAAGAGTTTCCACTCCAAGGGCTGCATCAAAAGAGAAGATAAAAGTTAGGATAGTTACATAAAACATTTCAATAAAAGATTGTACATAGTTAGAAACCTGGATATGGGAACAATCATCATCACTAACTTACTTTAGCATTAAAGCCAAAAAATCAATACTAAACTTTTAAAAATAGTATTGCAACCCAATTATAAGCAAACCATTGCATCAAGGAAGAAGAAAAAAGGAAGCCTATTGACCATAAGAGGAATAGCAAATGACTTTGGCTGTCAGTTCAACACAGGCTAGAAGGAAAAATCAACTTAAGAAATTAGGAGTCCTGTAATCCCCAGTTCTACTACTAAACTTATTTAACAGTCACCCTTGTCAAGGCATTGGTGAATGTAGTAGGAAAACAAAGATTTTGGAAGAAATCAACCAATTAGCGCATCAAGAGAAAATCATGTTGCAGATAATAAAATTGTGGTGTATTGGAGTCAACCAAAACAGAGAATATTGCAGAGGCCTCAAAGATGAGATAGAAGACTTAGTGCCTGTGGCATTTTCTCATTCAAAATGACACCAGAAGAGAAACAGAGGAGGAACCCAAAATCCAGTAAAGCACAAAATTTGACCACACTAGTTGAATTAGTTAATGGTATATCAGCTCAACATCACAACATACCAATGGATTAAATTCTCAAGCGTGGACATGACTATTGATGGTAGCACTTAAGCCCCTCCTCCCTAGCATCAATCAGAAGTGACCCTCTTCTAAAAGAACAATAATTCTTCTAAAGTACAGGAGTTGTGGTAAGTGGTAACAAATACACACCCAATCTTAGAAACTATATGATGTACAGAAAAAACAGTATACTACGAATTAAACATATCCCCTTCATCTATATGTTTCTTTTCAGCCCGAGCAGGGAAAAAGTGAAAAAGAGATTCTTAAACATATGCAGATGAATAAATAAAGAATAAGAATTCTGGCAAAAGCTCCTCAGTTGTCCCTTCAGCTCCACACAACGTAAGAAGTTTCAGAAATTGGAACGATATCATTGGAAGTTTCAGAACAGATCATCATTGGAGCATTAGTCCAGGCTCATGCATATCACTGAAAATCCACATATGCTGTTGCATCTGACATTTTAGCTTAGCCGCAGAAATGATATAAACTACCAAGCTATGAAGATTGTTTATGAAAACAACAGTCCTACTTATATTGATGCGTGCACAATCAATTTGAGAACCGTAAGCGGCCGGTCAAAATAATTTCTGGAATTTCAAAAAAAGAAGAAATTAACTTTTCAATAAGCAAACTGAAATTTTAACATGCGCGCATCGACATAGAGGAAGGCAGATTCACTATACAGACACTTGTATCCAGCATTATTGAAGTTTCATGCTTTTATAGTCGTAAATATCCCAACAACAAACAAAAGGAAAGAGAAACAGTTGTTGAGTCATGAGATGAGCGCATCTGAGCAAGCAAATGGGATAAAACAGACTCAAAGATATAAGGGTTAGGGTTACGGCAAAGGGAGAGGAAGCGGAGGGAGATAAAAATGGATAAAAATAAATTGCGGTGAGCATGTGTCGAACACGTGACCTCTAGATCGTCAGTCGAACGCTCTCCCCACTGACTATCCCTGCGATGGAATCGAAATCTCATAATTTTACTTTATATAACTGAAATAAAGGTCCCCTTTAACCACTTATTTTACTTCACTTTTTCCTTTTTATTAGAGATAAAAGGATTAAATGAAGAAAAGTATCCAGATTATATTGAAAAAAATTATTACAAAACCATATAGCTGTTGCATGATTTTTTTTTTTTGCTCGGAAATATAGCTGTTACATGATAAACAAACTATTTTTGAAACTAAATACTACTACCTCCTGGCCTTAATTATAAGAATAGTTGACTTGCTTTGGAGAGATTAAGGAAGTTAAATAAGTTATTTAATCATTTCATATGTTGTTTATCCTTAAATTATATGTTAGTTTATTAGTTAGACTAATTAGTTTGAAGAAAAAATAAAAATAAAAATATTCTAAAGTAATTTAAAAAGCTTCATTAATCTCTCCAAAAAAGTCAACTATTTCTTATAATTAGGGCCGGGAGGGAGTATATCATATAACTAATATTAAAAAGATTAAGCGTCACTTTCGTCCGAAAAGTTTTTGTATCGGAAATGGGGTACTCAAAGATTCTTTTGCTCCATATTGTTTGCATGGGTGTTAAAAAAACACAATGGCACCATATATATATATATATATATATATATATATAAGAAAAACCACTTAAATCTTTGTAGGAGAAGTGTTTTTTGTCACGTATCATCGTAAAATGGTGGGGCCTACGTATATATAGCGTTATATATATATATGTGGGTCCCATTTTTGTGTGTAGGAATCTTCTTCTTCTCATCTAACATGAGAAGTTTAAAGTATATATATATATATAGTTTAAACTATATATATATTTGCTCAAAGAATGTCACCGTATTCTAATGGGAGGCAAACGGAAATATGTCACGTCAGTTCTTATGCCACATATGATTCTATATGGCCAAGACCACGTTGGCAATGGCGATCTTTGATTATTTTTGTGGAAGTTTTCATGAAAGAGTAATGTTATCTAAAAGGAAGCATAAAAAGACCGATAAAGATGCAGAACAAAGTAAACATAAGAAGCTATGAAGCATATGATAAATAAGCATCAAATAAAATAGGGAAAATGATAGTCAGGTCCTAAGGACTATAAAAAATTATAAAAAAAGTTTCAATAGAAATTCTCATATCAAAAAAGTGTTGGAATATTTAATTTAGTAATCAATATTCCGTTATTTCTATTTATGGCCCACATTATTGCTGGTTTTGTAACCGTCCATTAATACTTGTAAAGGCCCATTAATACGCAATAAGTGCGTATTGAATGCGCCATTAATCTTTATGCTGACCCAATTAATACGCACTTATTGCGTATTGAATGTGTTTCCTTTTTTAAGCTCGTGATGGCGGAGGGGAAACACACGGTGTAATTACATGCAGTCCCCCCAAACTGCTCGACCTTGAGGAAAGCACACCATCTGCGGAGATTCGAGAGAGAAGGATCGGAAGGACGGACTCGGAGTTCGTCCTTTCATACGGAGACAAATCAATGGCGGGAGGTATTTGTGATCTCTACTTCATTTTTCCGCATTGATCTTATGCTATTTAGTTGTTCAGCATGATAAGATCGCCTATATATCTAACATTTGGTATCAGAGCTGATGTTCCTCTGCCTTGATTTTTGATCGACGAAATTTTATTTTCTTCAACTTGTTGGAGAGATTTGATGTATATATTTGATCTGGGGTTTTTTTTTCTTTCCTGGATTTCTTTTGAATATATGCATGCTTTTTCATTAAGAGAGAGGCGATCAATTTTGTTTTTCAATGATTGCCGACACTTTTCATTGTCTCTTTCTTACTTCTTGAAGCTTTGAAATCCTTGTTTCGATCTTGATACATATTTTCAATCAGGATTTTCTGGAAATATTTTCTAGTATTTGTTCTCTGGAATCAATATACATGTTAATTGATTCTTTGATCTTAGATTTTTCCATTTGAAACTAATTGACAGTATGGGTTTTTTGGATTCTTTTGAGTTTCTAAACGTCTCTTTTATGGGAAGAATCTGCAAAACTTTTTGGTTCAGATCTGTGATTTTTCCTTTTGATCTGGATCTAAGCTCCTTTTTGCGTATATGCTTTTGATCTGGATTTTGCTTGATTATCCATGAATACGGTCATTAGAATCTGGATTTTTCAATTTGATCTTTGATTTCGATTGTGTGATTATATTGAGCATATTGTTCGGATCATTATTAATTTTTGGTGATTATTTTCGGTCATTATTGCATGAAAATCACCATCCTTGAGCTTCCCAATCGCTGAGACGCCGTGAAATATGGACGACATCGGCATCAGGATCACCGGAAACTGGATCTGGAGCTCGTTTCGTGGGCATTTCAAATCACGGTGGCATCTCAAATCATGGTAGCGGCATATGCTCCCCGATCGCATTTGGTTTTTCTTGATTGGAGTTCTTAGGAAAAAGCGATCTGCATCTGCGGATCGGGCGAATGGAACAGGACGTGCGGCCCAAACCGGGTCAAAAATCGGGTCATAGGGATCCGGTTTGTGGGGAAGATGACAAAAAAAAAAAAAAAAAAAAAAAGGTCTAGCGGGCTTCGAACATAGGACCCATGCGTCTTTGAGTACTTGATGGTAGCGCTGCCAGTGTGCCATGCACTCATATTTGGTTGAATGAGAACAGTTAATAAATATATATAATTTGTTATTCGGTTTGGAAATTTTACAAAATGGTCTCGGGAAGATTCGAAGCCCATTCCGTGATCGAATGGACGCCTAAAGGCTAGCGTCTTGCCATCCCGAGCCACGCCTACAATTGTGGTAGAGGATGAATCATTATTGAATTTAAATAAATTATTGGTTTTCGGTGTCAAATGGAATTTGAATTATTTTTGAGTGGGTCGACGCTTTGGATTCCATTGTGTATGGTTTTATGGCTAATATTGAGTATATATGGCCAAGTCAAAATGAACATTTGTGTTGTGGGCCGAAGGGGTTGGAAAATCATTATTTTTATCACTCATTGCATCTTGTTTGAGCGTGATGAGCAATTATTTTGAGCCTTTTAATATTTAATTTTCTTCTGGAAAATTCTTTTTTAATTACCTGGGCCATGCTAGTTCATTTTCTTGGCAACTTTGTTTTATGTATAATTTTGATTACATCATATTTAATTACGAAAAGGATTGATTTTGGCATTTTTGATTTTCTTTCATTTTTGAAAGGTTTGCAAAATTAATTTATAAGTTATTGAATTGTCTAAATATTTGGAAAATTAACTTTAGACAATTATTTAATTGTTCAAAATTTTGTAACACTTAATTTAAGATGAAAAAGTGCCAAAATTAATTATTATTTAAACGATTTTTGGGTACATAAAACGTGGAAGGATTTTTCCTTTTAAGTTGATTATTTAGTTAATCAATTAATCCCTCCATTAAGATGTGCATAAATTAGATTCATTTTTTGAATGCACATAATAGTGGGAGGATTTTGTCTAAGATGATTATTTAATCACATTTGTTGATTAAATTGATCAATTAAATTCTCATTAAATATTTGTGCATATTTGGAATCTAACTTCACGAGTTAATTTTGGTGATTGATTTTGGTAACATTAATTTTATCAAAGTGGGAGGGTTTTATTTAGTCACTTATGTTGATTAAATTAATTGGTTAAATCCTCTATAAAGTTGTGCATATACAGAATTTAAGTATAAAGTTTTCTTATGGCATGCATAACTAATCACATGTGGATTTTAGAATATCAATTTTTGAAGGTGAGTAAATATTTTTATTCACATTAATGATTTAGTTGATTAAATTAATTAATTAAGATTCCTGTAGACATTGTGTATGTGTATGGTATTTACATTATATTGTGCATATTTGATATTAGTGATTAGCATACATATTTGTTTAAGGAGTAGCTACAACATCTTTATGCACATACTGTATGCGTGGTTAATCACGTAAGGTCATACTATATCAAAATTATGATCATATGTACATTAGTATACACAATGGTTGATGTCTTTGTGATGAACACGTAGAATTGAGAAGCAAACCTCTCTAGGTACATACACTCTATTTTGTTCGATGCAACAAAATACATCACATAAAGGTTTAAAGACATCAATTGTAATTAAATGTGCGGTTGTAATTAATCTTTGCCCACAAAACGAGATAATTATAATCATAGTTTTAATTAGGGTGGAATGGAATGACATTATATTTTCTAAGTAGCCCACAGGTATTAGGGGATATAATTGCATTCTAGTTTCATCAATTCAAGATAAATTCATGCTATGCTAATGTCTTTGCCCACAGGTAGACTTTAGTGATACGAATTTATAATGTATGATTAATTGGAATAGAACATCAAATTATATTCTTAATTTACCCACAAGAATTAAGAATAAGGAAATAATTTGATAGTTTTATGATAAAGGTATATATGGATCTAATTGAATTATAACTTTAGCCCACAGGCAAGTTATATGTCGATAGATTCATGTTTTTTAAGCATGATTTACATTGGTAAATCATGATATGATTTATTAGTCTTAAATTTTAGTTATAAGCATGTATGTTCAATACTATGTAGTCATACAACCTGCGAATTTCTCGATATGAAATGTAACATTCCCGATTTGAGGGGTGATAACTATAAAGTATCATACATTTGGGGTGGATAGACATTAGTTATGCTATTAGGAAAGACGAACCACCTTCTATCGAGACCCGGCTCCGGATGAGATTGATCTGTATGCAAATGGGAGCGATCTAATCGCCTCTCAATTATGTTCATAAAGACCTCAATCTCTGCTGGCATTCGTGGTCTGTCGAACAAAGATAACAAGATTAGGCCACTTCTCAAGGCAATTGATGAACAATTTGTTACTTCGATAAAGCATTTGCCGGCACCCTAATTATGAAGTTTTCATCCCCAAGACTCATTATAGTAAAAGATGTGTGTAAGCACATCATATAGATAAGGGACATTGCGGCTCAACCGAAGTCACTTGAGGTTGACATGTCGATTCTTTCCTTGTACACTATATTCTGAATACTCTCCCATGACCATATAGACCCTTTAGGATATCCCGCAACACACATGAGGAGAAATGGTCAATCAATAAACTTTTGACCATGTGTGTTCAAGAGGAGGAAGGCTGAAAATGCAAATGGGAGAATTTCTTGAATATGACTTGATTAGTGGGAGCGATCAATTCAGAAACTTGTTTCGAAAATGATCATTTAGATAGTCAACTTTCCACTTCGAGTTTAAGGATTGGCCGTTAACAATATTCCTTCGGTTCAACCGAATATTGTACAATCAATCATTCAAGATTTACAACCTGGCGATATTGATCCAAAAGTAGATCAAGTTGTTGATGAGGAATAATAAGAAATTGTTGAATAACGGTTGAACAACAAGTTCCTCAAGAAGATAATGAAACAACATTAAGTAGATCTACTAGAGCAATAAGATCAACGATACCTAGTGAATATATTGTGTATCTACAGGAATCTGACTATAATGTACGGCTGAAAATGATCCTGGAACATTTTTACAAGCCATGAACTGTAGAGAATCAAACTCATGGTGTGATGCTATGAAGGAGAGATGAATATTGAGGCATCTAACAGTAGTCAGGATCTTGTTAAGTTGCCTAATGGTGTAAAAGCCATTGAATTTAAAATGGGTCTTTAAAACAAAGATAGACTCATTGGGCAACATTAAGAGACATAAAGCGGACTCATTGCTAAAGGGTTCACTTAAAAGGAAGGAATCGAATACAAGGAGACCTTTGCTCCCGTATCTAAGAAAGATTCTCTTCGTATCATTCTAGCATTGATTGCACATTTTGAATTAAAGTTGCAACAAATGGATGTGAAAATGGCCTTTCTCAATGGAGATCTAGAGGAAGAGTTTTACATGAAACAAACCATCGGGATTTTCCTCTAATAATGGTGATCATTTGGTGTGTAAACTCAAGAAATCTGTATATGGATTGAAACAAGCTTCCCATCAATGGTATTTAAATTTTCATGATGTTATCTCTTCATTTGGTTATGTAGAGAACATTGTGGATGAATGTATATACCCGGAAGGTTAGTGGGAGCAAGACTTGTTTCCTTATTCTATATGTGGATGATATTCAATTGCAACCAATGGTAATGGTTTACTATATGAGGTGAAACGATTTCTTTTTGAAAAACTTTGACTTGAGGGCTATAGGAGATGCATCTTATGCCACTAGCATCAAGATACATAGAGACAAACGTCAAGTATTCTAAGTTTGTCTCAAGAGACCTATAGCAACAAAGCTTTGGAAAGATTTTGCATGAGGAATTGTTCACCAAGTATAGCTCCTATTGTGAAAGGTGATAGGTTCAATTTGAACCAATGCCCAAAGAATGACTTTGAGTAGGAACAAATGAAAAACATTCCTTTGCTTTAAAAGTAAGAAGCCTTATGTATACTTGGGTCTGCACAAGACCTGACATTGCATTTGCTATTGGAATGCTAAGGAAATATCGAGTAATCCGGTATAAACCACGGAGAGCTATAAAGAAAGTATTGAGATACCTTTAAAGGAACTAAAGAGTACATGCTTAAGTACAAATGAATCGACAATTTGGAAGTGATTGGTTACTATGATTCGATTATCTTTGTTGCATGGACTTAAGGAAATCCACTTCGGGATATATATTCATGCTAGCCGATAAAGTCTGTATCATGGAGTAGTAAAAAGCAATCTTTAATTGCAACTTCCACTATGTAAGTTGAGTTTGTATCTTGTTTTGAGGCTACCTCACATGGTGTACAAATGAATAGTTTCATTTCTTGGCTTAGAATTATGGATCCAATTTCTAGGCTATTAAGATTATATTGTGACAATTCATTGTGGTTTTTATGGCTAAGAACAATAAAGGTGGTAGTCGAATTAAGTATATCGACATTGAGTGTTAGCCATAAAAATGCGTGTTAAAAATTAAACAATGGTTGTTGAACACATGAGCACCTAATTGATCATTGCTGATCTTTTAACTAAAGGCATGCCTACATTGAAATTTCAGGATCATGCGAAAGAATGGGACTTGGTTCCCTTATGTGATTTTCGTTGTAAGAACGATGTTATTTATGAAACTCTATTTGTGATATTTCTCATTTCGGTTTGTGTACACATTCAATTGTTTGTTTAATTTGAGAAATATCATTAAGTTTGGACCAAGAATAAACGTAGGGTTTATTCATTAAGTTACTTGGGCTTGGGAAACACGATGCACTGTGATACATGGAAGATATTACTCACTTTAAGAGGACCTATTGCTATGATCCTTGCATTTTGTTTTTCAAAGGTATATACGAAGTATGTGGGCCAAGTGGGAGAATGTTGGAATATTTAATTTAGTAATCAATATTCCGTTATTTCTATTTATGGCCCACATTATTCTTTGGTTTTGTAACCGTCCATTAATACTGTAACGGCCCAATTAATACGCAATAAGTGCGTATTGAATGCGCCATTAATACTGTAACGGCCCAATTAATACGCACTTATTGCGTATTGAATGTGTTTCCTTTTTTAAGCTCTGTGATGGCCAGAGGGGAAACACACGGTGTAATTCTGTCTGTCCCCGAACTGCTTCGACCTTGAGGAAAGCACACCATCTGCGCAGATTCGGAGAGAAGGATCGGAAGGACAGACTCGGAGTTCGTCCTACTTGCTTTCGGAGACAAATCAATGGCGGAGGTATTTGTGATCTCTACTTCATTTTTCCGCATTGATCTTATGCTATTTAGTTGTTTAGCATGATAAGATCGCCTATATATCTAACAAAAAGTTCTTAGGGACTTTTTTAATATTATTTGTAATGAAACATAATTCAGATTTTTAAATTTGTTGTAAATATAGCACTTCTTATTATGAATATAGCTTAATTTGTTGTAAATGACTAGATTTAAAATTTTGTTGTGAATGTAGTACTTCTGTTGTGAATCTAGTATTTTTACATTTGCAAATGACCTCTGCGTGTAGGGACTTGAGTTTAAAACAAAATCCAGGTGTTTAAATTTTGTTGTGAATATGACACTTCCTATTATGAATATAATTTTTTTTTTCCTATTGCGAATGACTAGGTTTTTAAATTTTATTGTAAATATAACACTTTCTATTGTAAATATAGTACTTCCTGTTATCAATACAAATAATATCAAAAAGATCCATAGGGACTTTTTTAATATGTGAATTTTTGTTGGAATTTTTTAATAATTTTTTATGATCTTTAGAATTTGACTGTCATTTTTCCAATAAAATAAGGTAGAAGGTGGTAAACAACTCTCGTTGTTCCTCTCGCACACATCATATTCCATGGCACAAAGCACGCAAAATTTAGAAATAATAAATGAGAAAAGTGAAGGTCAAATCCAAAAAGGAAAAAAATCAAAATAAAAAATTAGAAAGCATGATGTGGTGCTCCCTTTCATTTCTTACAATCAACATTTTGGATTGTCTTGGGTTTACCCATGTGATTTCTACTTAGGTAGCTTCTCATGGTACTGCACTTTGTAATACCCCACTATAATATCAAAAAATAATTAAATTAGAACCGCATGTGAAATTTTATTAAATATATTAAAATGCAAGAGTTAGAGATTCATGTTTAACTTTTAGAATTAAACTTGTTAGTTATGATGCTTAACAAAAAAAATGGAATTGATTAATGTGAATGTTAGGGTGAGCCCTTGATCCTTTCTGTCATATATATACTTCATTTTGCGTCTTCATCGGTCTTTCATATGCTTATTTTTTGTTTTGTTGTTAAATTTAGGTAACATTGCTTCTTTTTAACATGCACGGTGAGCAAAAATAAACTATAAACTTTCAAGATAAAAAAGACTATAAAAGAAAGCATAGTTATACACTTATACCCATAGTCATACGTGGCATAAGGTATGACAACGTGGCAAATGTTTGTTTTGGCTGTCGTTGGAATATGTGACATTGTTTCTCTTGATCACTTCCGAAGAAATATTAAACTAACAAAAACTTTTAAAAACTCAAAGCTTGTTGGTGAAAACTTTTGGGTAGGGTTGGAAATATGTAGATCAGGTTTTGGTCAAATAGGCTTTAGCCTATAATGGGGGTATAAAACCTGAACCTAAACCTATATTATAATGCATGGTTTTGTTAGGTTTAGGCGTAAAGCATTTTTAAAAATCTATTTGCAATGAAACATTTAAAAAAACCTCACATTTTATGCATTAAAGTCGTAAGTAAGCTCTAAGCCTCCTTAAGCCTACATTTATGAGGCTTTTGTAGGCTTCAAAGCCTACATGTATATATTACATTATTTTCTTGATCTACAATTGATCTCACTCTAATTAAGTTGTTCCTTATTTCAATAATGCTAAGTTTCTGGTTTGCATTATATTGTTTACCATTTCATATGTATCAAAAACCATTTTATATATGCTTCATCTAATCTTCATTGCCTCTGTTATTATATATACTTTTTAAGATCGTCCATATTTTTATGTATTTTGATACTTTAGAATGTTTTGCTTTTTCTTTCACATATTGTCAACCAAGTAATCAAATATAAAAATGACATATGTAACAAAAAAGATGAAATAAAAATGATAGATAATTTTGTCTGGGTATAATCAAAGAAGAAGGAAAATACACTAGTAAGAAGAAATAACCAGCAAGTGCATCAAAAAAATAAAATAAATAATTAACCAGAAAATGTGCTCACAAAGACAAGCTTTCTTTAATTTGGTTTTTAAAACCACAGACTCTCCCAATTGAGATAGTTACCATCTTGGCTCATGCTATCAAAAAAAAAAAAAAAAAAAAAAAAAAAAAAAAAAAAGTATCCCAAATAAGGAAAACGGAAATTGCGGTGAGGGTGGATCGAACACGCGACCTTCAGATCTTCAGTCTGACGCTCTCCCAACTGAGCTATCCCCGCAGGTTGATTTTTATAAGATGATGTTGACTTAGAAATAATATATGACATTTCGAGGCTACAACTGCCATGTTCTCCATTTTTTTTTTCACTCCAATATTTCATAATTTTTTCAGATAAAAATATACAAATTACAATTCAAAACCTTATTACAAAACCATATATCTACTACATTGTTGAAACTAAATACTATATCATATAACTAGTATTAAAAAGTTTAAGGATATTTTCCTTTTAAAATTTTTCGTCAAGGTATGAGTACCAAGAGTTTTTTTTGTTCTGTGTCACTCAAAAAAGTATTAAAAAAAGGAGTAATGTGTCTTAGTCTAATGGAAGGCAAAGGGATGTATGTCATATCGTACCTTATCCCACGTACAATTTCATATGGGTATGACTATGCTTTCTTCTTTAGTTATATTTGCTTTGAAAGTTTTTGTACAGAACAATGTGGCTCTAGAAGTATTAAAAAAGAAGCATTGTCGTATTAATTTGCTAGTGAAACAAAAAAGGAGCATATGAAAGACCAATAAGGATGCATAATGAAATAAATAATAGAAATAACGAAGAATATGGTAAGGGATAATGGTTCTCCATTGAATGAGGAGAATCAAAGATCTTTCCTCAAGCAAAAGTTGAGAAACAAAAAGAGAAATGCCAATTTCCATTCCAGAGGCTCGAACTTAATATTAAAAGAAGGCCGCATATTATTTTATTTGCGGGCTGGAATGTGCAATCTCTTTAGTAGATTGGAGTGAGATGAAGGGAGAAAGGAGGAGTTTGACACACACAGAGAACAGGGGAGGGGCAGTAATGGAAATTACAAAATCATGATATTTTTAATTTCTTAAAATAGTAAATTAACGAAAATGAGTTGCTGACATGTAGATTGAGATTACTTGACGTGGAGTATTCTTATTGGGTAGAGTTTGAATGAGTTGGTATATATATATATATGCATGTAAAATTTTTATTCATTATTTTTTTTTTCCAAATCTATACGTAGATACAGTTAATTTAATTATCATGTTAATTTGATTAATTTATTTGTATGCCTTGTGAGGCATGCATTACACACGTGTGGTACCTAAACAATTGAACATCACAACAATCTGAATAAGCAACAAAGTGAGGACAAGGACTCGATAAGCCGAAATCCCATGTGCTTTCAACATGGAATTCGATTCCTTCTTCAGGGTGGAAATGCGATTCTTCATCTCAGACCAAACAGCTCCTTTTGTAGGCTTCTTTATTGTGATGATAAGCTTGGCACAAGCTTCATTACCAAACAGGAAAGGGTGAATTTCTTTTTTCTTCCAATGCCTTTCAAGTCTAATAATTTTGCGAAGGCTAGTTTCCCCCACGCGTTTTTCTCCCCATATTATCAATCTTCCTGGCCATTCGGTTTTCATGTGTAGCTGTGACTTTCTGTAACCTTTAATAACATGCACACTGAAATGTTAGTGATCCACACACAATAAAAAACTCTTAAATACTTCCTCGTATCCTGAATATAAAGAATAATTTTTTTAGATAAGACCAAACGTTAGTTATACTCCATAGATCTATAATATAAGAGTTATTTAACTAATAAGGAAGCCGAATAAATCAATAACTACAATAGATATGGCATGCATAACCATAAAATACGCATGTATGACTTTAAAATACCCAAACGTTAATTAAGGATTGTAGGAGTGTGTGTGTCTATATATATTATAGATACACATATATATATGTACACGTATATACACATAGGGAGAAGAATAAATTAGTAATCCGGATAATGATATAATGCAAAGTCCATTCACACACAGCAAATATCGAGTTATTTTCCAACTTTCAGCTCGATTGCTAACTTTATCCATGGATAAAAATAATTTGTAATTTATGAGACACCCATAATTTTTTTGGTTCATAATAGATATTTGCATTTATAGATCCTTGGATATTTTCAAAAAAAAAAAAAAAAAAAAAAAAACCTAGGGTTTTGGCTCTCAAATAAGTCATAATTCACTATTATAAGAATCCAAACAGGCAAACTTTGATGCCCTATTGCACTCACATAGCACTATGTTATAAGGAAAGAAATAGATACTAATTTTTTTGTCTAAAATATAAGATATTATTAACTAATTCACATGAACCAATCAATATTATTTAAGTCATTTAATGTATCTTAAATTAATAAAATTTAGTTATTTTACCCTCAATAAAGAATGTAATTTTCAAATATGCATTTATTATCTGTCAACTTTATGTTTCCCTTATAAGGGGTAAAAGTTAACAATCAGTAATTATCTTGTCAATCTCTTATATTTTGGATCAAAATTTCTTTCTAGAAGACTGTTTATATTTTAGACTGGAGGGAATACATAGGATGAATGGGCTGCGCATATCTCATTTGCCCGAGAGCAAAACCAAAATTTTCTTATAATTTGAGGAGAAATTAAAAAGTAATAAAAATAGCATAAATTTTGGGGCTAAGAAATATCTAACACCTGCATATATGATACTACAAAGAAAAATTGAACACTTGGGGCTTGGGGATGATCTTTGGTGTATCATACGGCGATGATAATGGTTTCCAAAAGAATTGGAATTGTGTTTACTAGAAAAACATTTTTCATATAAAAAATGCATTGGTGTACTTTAATTTGATAAACAAATGAAAAGACCATAGTAATTAATAGCAAGAAAATTAAAATACTTGATATTTGCAATAAGAGAGAATCCAAATCGATAGAGGGGGATTACAAACCTTTAACATCAATTTCAAAAACAACTTCGTCTTGCCCTTCGGTCCTCTTGCAAGAAGGTTCATAAATCTCACATGAGCAATTTGCAAATATTTCTAGGAACTTTCCCATTATATTCTCTCGGATTTGGAATTTTGATCTGAGTACTATGTAATTATCAAAATGGATTGTAAAGTTTGACAACATTGATCAAATAATCTTTTCACTTATATAGAGTTATGTATAAGAGGAATATATTCTTCCTCTCGATGAATGTAACAATCTATTACTTACTTTCTAAGGATGATTGCTTTATTCATGGGTTTAAGGATGATTGCTTTATTCATGGGTTTGCCTTAATACCATTATTTTCAGCCAAGTTTACCATATTCCGACGGTGATTGCCTCATTAGTGGGTTTAAAAGTAATCTAACTTTTTTGGCATTTTTATTTTTCAAAATTAAACTAGATTTTATCGTTCAACTTCATCACTTGTTTATCCTGCAGCATGTATATTTATATTTCAATCAAAATTTCCGACCTCCATTTCGAATTTTGAATGATATATATGACTTTGTCAGGGTATATAATCTAAGCAAAAGAAGAATATAAAAGAAATAACAAATTAAAAAAATAAGAAAAAGGGTATGTGCTCACAGAGAACTCCTAACTGGTTGTTGAGCTCTCTCTCACATAAATAAACACCCCTCTCGCTGCTCATGAGTTTGTTACCATCTTGACTCAGATCAATAGTTGAGGGCAAGGTTAAACTCGTGATAATGACGTAAATTACGTCGAATCGTAAACTCATAAGAGTTTACTTTCATTATTAAACATGTATTACTAGTGTATAATTAAATAGTTAAAATATAAAAATGACAATAATTTGATTTAAATATATTTTAAATCCAAATAATTGAAATTAAATCCATCAACATTCATCATTCATCATATTTAATAAAAAAATTCTATAAAATTTCAATATAAAGCCGCGAACATGATCAAATCAAAAAAGTTAACATGAGTTTAAGAGTAAGTTAACATGGTTTTATAAGCCGAAATGTAAAAACGGTAAATCCGTGTATAAACTCGTGAGTTTAACCGAGTTTATAATTAAGACGAGTTTACCACCGACTCGACTTGTTTTTGTAAGCTAGAAGCGTAAAAATGGTAAACTCGGGAGAGTCAACTCGCGAGTTTGACAACAATGGTTGAGGGTATATCATATGCATGAGACTACTATATATATATATATACTCATATATATATACATGTGTATATATATCAGTTATACTATATATGGATTTTTTCCCCAAAATAGAAGATTCACAAGAGAAATAAAAACAGTATCACCAACAACACAAATATATGCATGTATTATAAGATAAAACGAGCTGATGCTCGCTCTCCCACACATTAAGCGGGGAGCTACAAAATTTCAGAAAGTAATATTGACAAATAGACAGCAAAGTTAATTATATTACTACTAAAACATACCATGCTGTGGTTTGTACTACATCACAAAGCTATCAATGTATCCCATATATGACAAACCTATTCACTATAGGATTGAGTTAAAAAAATCCAGGCCGAAAAGTAAAAAACAAATTTGAGAAAAAGGGTAACTTCTTTGCACATATGCCTAAATCCAGCCTCCAAAGAAGCTGCCCTACCTTGCTAACCTTTTCCAGTATATTTCCTTTCCCTATCGTCCTCCACCGCATACAATGGTGCAAAGAGCAGTGAAACAAGAAAACTAAGTTAAATTGAACGTGATCAACCGTAAACTATTTTGGGCTTAATTCACAAAATGTCTAACCCCTATATCTTTCAATATCGTACCTAATAGAACATCTTCCAAAACCTCCTTAGCTGTTGTCATCAAAGTCCTCCTCCAAGTCCATAATGATACTGAATCTGTTATGTAGCTTAGCTATATATAAACAAATAACAAAAACAAATAAAATGATAATAAGCTAGTTGATTATGAATTTTGTTTGAATCAGACAAGATACATGACATACAATATCAAATCACTGATTCATATGAGCTTATTTCTTGAGCCTTACTTTTATTTTTGTTCCTCTTTTATATAACATCTCTTATTAGGATTCGTCTTCTGCTAATATAATATAAGGGAATGAGAAGATTAGGGGTTAATACATCTCTTATTTTGCAAAAATGAAAAATAATAAATGTATTATATCAGGTTCATTCCGTTTGGGTTAACCTATCAAAATTAAGCCAATGTTACTTTTTTCATTTTCTTCCAAATTAAAATTAATTTCATTTTAGGTTTAAAATCTCACTATATAAAGTTCCTTCACAAAAAAAAGAAATGAACAATGAACCTCAGCAGAAGATTTCCAAAGATAATAAAAGGTTCCCATGAATACAGAGCTTTTTAGAGCTCGGTCCTTTTAAAGACAACTTAGTAAGAAATGAACAAGGAACTGCAGGAGAAGATTTCCAATAATGAACTTAGTAATAAAAGGTTCCCATAAATATAGGTTGACTAGCAGACACATCTATATGTACTTCACAACTTTGAAGAGATTTACGAGTATGTAGGTATTCATATGGATGAGTTTAGAAGCGAAAACGTCAATAGAGTATAGAGTTGGTATGCCAAAGAGCATAATAAACAATTCACAGCATGGTTGAAGCAGCACGTGAATGACAAGTACAATATTGATTATAATTTAGTTCTGGAGAAAGCAATGAATGTTCTTGGCACTGGTCCGAACAGACCTGTACTTTTTTTGTCAAGCTATGTCATCAATAAATACACCTTCTACACTAAAGAGTAGGATGCCAAAGCAAATGCAAAATAGTGGGGTAGTTGTAATTGCCAACACCATGCATGTATCAAGTGCAAAAGTTAAGAATCTTATATATACCAATATATCATACTTTAGCGTGGTTGAACACATTTGGGAATTGAATTACGTAGGATTTCATGTTCCGATTTTCGGGTGCAAGTGGATTGGCAATAGTACTTTGAAAGTGGATGATTTAGGGTTGATGCAATTGAATTTGAACAAGAAGCAAGGGTATATAAAGAAGAGCTTTTCATTTTAGCTTCTCAAGCTAAACACGTGTTTTATGTTCCTGATTTTTGTTACACACCTACTAGCCTCGCCCTTTCGGGTGGCGGGTAGTGTGATCATTTACTTTTATTTAATTTAAAATTATTTTCCATGTTAATTTAAGTCATTCCTTAGAATATTAGCAGCAGAGCATACACTGGTTTGGACATCAATATACTGGTAAGATATAATACATAAAGGTAAATTTCCCCGGAGGGATCAAATATACAGTTATCCCGAATAATGATACCCAAAATAATTATAATACAGTCATCCAGGACACCAAAATATCCAAAATAAGTCTCCGACAACCACCATCGTGAAACACTAACCCTGCTCCGCCGTCTTACCTCGGTCTCCCGGCTCAGACCTAGATGTAATGCGTGAGGGCTTAAATGGGGCTGGGATTCAAAATTGAATCCTAGAGTAACCGTTAATCTCATATAAAATGTAAATCCAATGCATGCAGGGGCGGAGCTTTTAAGATACAAGGGGGCCAAAAAAAAAATTTCCTAAAAGTTGAATGAAAGTTAATTTTTTTTAAATACATTTACCCCAAAAAATTATACATTTGCCCCCCAAATATTTTTTTTCTTTTTAATTAGTTAATGAGTATACATTTGGCCCCCTAAATATTTTTCTCAAGCTCCGTCTCTGAATGCATGTAAGAAAACCACGAATAAGAACACAAACCATATAGCATTCAGTATCAAGGCACACAGCCAAATCCGGAACTAGCAATCCTAATAGCACACAGCACAGATTGCGGCGGTCCTAATAGCACACATCACAGACCACCGGGCACAGCACACAACAAGGCTCTTATTGCACACAGCATGTTCCGGTTCCAGAGCGCTTGGAAATAAATGATAACCAAATGTATGCAATATACATGGTAAAACATACATACACAAGTCACACAAAGTATATAAGGATTACGGTTACTACCTGATTGCTTCAAAATCTTCAACTGATTTTATGTCTGTTTAATTGTCTCGGCAACTATCGCGTCCTATAAATATACATTTATAGACGGCGGGTTATTATTTGCCCAAACTCTTCACAATCTACAACGTCATGGCTAGGAGAGGAAATCGGTCGAGCACATCGGCCGACCGTTTAAGCCCCGACCGTAGGGCTTGGGCTTAAAAAATCGATCGAGAATTTTGAATTTGGCCTCAGTAGGGCCAGCCCTACGAGGGCTTGGTACCCGTTAGGCCCATTTTACTGTAGCATTGTTTTAAAAAAAAAAAAAAATTAATTACTTGACCTTTATCTATGTATTTTATATGTTATAGAGTTATTTATTCATTTAAGCACAACTACATAAATACATAATAACTATACTCGAAAGGTGACAATTGACAATGATAGTTGTATGCTTCTTATATTTTATGTGAGTCATCTAATCTTGTTCAGTTTAATGCTTCTTATGTTTTATGTAAGTCAATTGTAGACAATGATTTGTTTTTTGTTATGAATTAATGAATGTGTTTATTTGTTGGATGATTTGTATTGTTTAGATATTAATGTTGATAATATTTATTTGATATATTAAAACTTTAATGGTTGCAATTTACTAATTATATTTCTGGAAAAACCGGAAGAAAAATAGTTAAAATTTGGAATATTAATTTTCAGGCCCTGTAGGGCCGGCCCTGGCCCTGGTACTATCGGGCCGGGCTTTGAAAAATAGACATTTTCGTTCTCCCAGGCTCTGCAGGGCCGACCCTGATTCCCAGCTCTAGTCATGGCACTAGGCTTACTATAAGGCTTTGGGCCTGCCTTAACTCTCCAAGGTTCATTTTAATTTTTGAGGGCCAATATATATATATATATATATATATATATATATTGGGCCTTACTTTTCATTTACACTCTTAGGCCCAATTTTGCCAATTTATTGTGAAATCTTTGGAAAAATCATAATTAATTCCGTATACTTAGCTGATTGGGATGAAACGAATCTATGTTCGAAGCTATATAAATCTATCTTAAGAAAAATAATCACAAGATTTATTGATCATCGAATCATTCTCAAGATTTAAAAATTGTAGATATAACTGGACTCTTTATATAGGATTTTCCAGAATTTTTCTGATTAAACTTTGAAAATTCATAATTAATTCTATAAAAATCCAAATGAGGTGTTTTCAAAAGCTACGTGTTCCTTAGCATGTCTACTTTCACAAAAAAATAATTCCAATAGCTAAAACGCATTATATCATCCCCAGATTTCAAAAACGTGAGCGTTGTCCAGATAACTTTTCAAAATCATGACTCAACTTCCAAAAATTATACCTCAAACTATAGACCTCCGTTTAAGGTGATCCAAAGATGTTTTTTAAAGGTTATTATATGTACTATTAACACACAAAATTTCATGAAAAAACTCAAAGGTTTCCCATTCCAAACCCATGCTAGAAAATGATCACTGTTCTTGGAACACAAAATTCGTCCAGATTTTTGGTTAAAATTCGGAAAATCATATCTCCCTTTCTACACGTCCGATTTAGGTATAATATTTACTATAAAAATTTCAAGGAAAAAAGAAAACGTTTTCCATTTCAAAACTGAGCTTGAAAATTACTGTTCACTTCTGAAACTGACATTTTCCAGTTTTTAGTGTCTAACTTTGAAAAATCATAACTCTCAATCTACATGTCCGTTTTGTCTAGCGTTTTTCTCGTTTTGAACCCTAGTGAGTCTATTATTTACCGTAAAAATTTCAAGCTCAAAGGTTTACCATTTAAAAATTAAATCCAAAACTGATCTACTCTCTGGAAGTGCAAAAATGTTCCAGGTTTTTCGGCTAAACTTTGAAAAATCATATCTCTCAATCTACATGTCCGTTTTGGCTGGGTTTGGACTTGTTTTAAAGGTTAAGATGTCTACTATCTTCCATAAAAATTTCGTGCAAAAAATCAAAATTTTTCTATAAAAACAGAAGCTCACAAGACCACTCTGTTTTCAGTCCGAAAAACAGAGGTGTTTCGGTTTTCCAGTGTTTTCTTCCCTTAACCAACAAACCCATTGTGCATAAAACCATGGAAACAAGAAGGGAAAGGCTTAAGGAACTCACCTTGGTCGTTCCTCAAGCTTGCATGCAACGTGAGCATTGATTCCCTCAACTTCCTTACTCCCACGTTCTTAGATTTTTGCCTCTGTTCCTGCGTTTCTGTCTTCTCTTTTGGTGCTGTCTCTTAGTCTCTCTCTCACGTTTTGTCTTTCTACTCGTGAATGAAGAAGGAAAGGGTGAGAATTAAGAACTCACACTCTCTCCGTCTCTTGCTCCCTAATTTTCCATCTCACATTCGGTCTCCTCACTGCCTCTCGCTTTCGTTTTGGCTAAATGGTTATAATGAGAGGAAGTATGGTGTAGCTGGGTTGTGGGACTCGAAAAGGATGGAGGAGTATGGCACTGTGCGCTGTCTTTCTTTGTGTTTCCGTGAAAGTCGCGAGAAGGTTAACGTGTTCGGCGGATATTGTTTCCTCGCGATCACCGTTGCGTTTTGACGAGGAAGACGGGAAATATGGGCTGAAGTGGATTTGTTTCTCTGCTATTCATTTTCTTTGTATGTTACGTCTTGGGTGGGGCTGAGGTTAATAAGTTGGGCTGATCTCTTACTAGAATCTGCTGGGCTAAAAGTGACGATGAATAAAGCATGAAGTTTGGGTTTGGGACAGATAAATATATGAGTTGTTGTATATGGTTAAATGAAATAATGGGTTGGGTGTAATTGGATTTAATTAATCTCTCTCTTGGCCATAAAATATAATTTCTAACATTATTAGGCCTAAATTATTCCTTATTTATTTGTCCTTAATAAATGGAAAATGTGTCTTAAATCCTAAATAAATTAAGGAAAATAAATCTAAATTTCCAATAATTATTCCCATAATTATTTTAAGCCAAATTCCATAATTTAATTTCTATAAAATATTCCAATTTTCAAATCCCAAAATTTGGGATGTTACAATCATGCTAATAAAAGAATGGTCTATTGTTTTATTGTAAAACAAAATAAATGAGGATGCATGAGGTGAATTTAGGGAGGATGATCATTTCCAAGGGTCGATCATCACTTGAAACACAATTCAATGAGAATGATGCTTTGTACGTTAGGCATGACCATGATGAAGGAATTTGGATATCAAAGAGGGGAAAGTTGCTTCACAAATTAAAGAAAACAATTGTTAGTAAAAAGAGTATTAAAATTACTAAGACTAGTAAAACAAAAAAGGGACACTTGATCATATATATATTTTCTTAACTTTGATGTATTCATGATTATATAGATAGAATGACCATGATTTGTTTTAATCTGTTGGCACTTGTTTGGGTGTGTCTGTGTGTGTGTGCGCGTGCGTTCATGCGTGGGGGCGTGCGTGCATGTGTGTGTTATTTCTGTAGGTTATTTTGCAGGGGGCTGATAGAAAGTGAGCCCCTAATTTTTTAAAAAGTTTTATTACACATACTTAACAGTTATTCTCCGATAACCATAAAGTATTATACATATATAATGATTTTTCCATATAACTATCAAATAAACCCCTTCCTTTGGTGACAAATACTTTACCATTCATCATTCAACTGTTAAGTATTGTACAAAATATCTTATGATTATTATTAAGAAACCGTTATATATTTAACAGTCATTGTCTTACAACCATTAAATATAATACCCTATACATAATGGTTTTATTTAAAAAAATGCAAAATATAGTGCCCAATATTTAACCGCAAAAAACCGTTGTATATAAATATTTAGCATTGGATAGTTAATGGTTGAAAACTATTAAATATGGGTAAAAAAAACTACTAAATATAGAAAAATCTATAGTAGTGCTATTACCTACATAATTTCAATATACCGATGGAATTACTTATGGATTAGCATTTTGTCGCTACATTTGATGTGGCAAATTTGTTTACCGATGAAATTAACAAAGGAAAATTTTGTCAATAAATTCCATTGGAAAATACAATTCTAGATGGAATTAGTGACGAAATTGTTCTATTGGTGAATTTGGTCGGTATTCTGTTCATAATTTTCGTGACAAATTACTCACACAAAAAACTCCGTTACTAATTTCTTTGGAAATTATATTTTCTGATAGAATTCTTTCATCGGTAAATTTACCGACGGATTTTCTCTAAGTAAGTATTGATGGAGAAAATTTCGTCAGTAATTTTATTTTTGTTGATAATTTCATGTTTTTTTGTTGTTGTAGTGGTTCATGATGTGGAATATGAGCAAGTGGGTTCAATGGATCCCAGGTTTTTAATGTGCCTCTCTCTAATACCCTTTATAATGCCTCAACCTCCCAAATGTTTTATTTTTGTTTCTTGTGATCCCTAGAAATTAAATAAAATGAGTGACATTTTGATAAATTATAGGCTTAAAATAGTGCAGTTTTGAATTTTTTTAATGTAATTTTTCAAAACATTCGGGAAATTAAAAAATTTCAAAGAAAGCATTAGAAATCATATTAGATGAGACACATTAGAAGGCCATTGCCCGGGTTCAGCGTGAATCAAAGTATACGGTACCTTTTATTGATAAGCCATTACCCATTACTCTGTTACTGTTAAGCATTGAAACCTGATCCGATCCCTAAGCCTTGGTGGTTTCAATTCTTAGTCCCAATTTATCAGATAATCAACAATATGTAAGCTGTGATGCATGTTTTATTCCAGTAATATTTTTTAATTCATAATGAAATATTATAAACGTACAAAAAAAACTCAACATACTATGCAGTATATAATTTTATGATCGAATGCTCATATAAACTTTTTTGCCAACTTTGCTCATATACACGATCAACAACGTGAAAGTTTGGGAAAAGAGTCCTCCGTTAATAGTTAGTGGAGATGCTCCTCTCTTGTCCAGTGAAAGTTCACCATTTACGCAGATAAAAGCACGAATTCTATTTACAGTTTTGATTAACAGCCTACTGGAACCGAAAATTAAAGCTGGGTTTGGGTGGATTATAGGGTCCCTTTACAGCTCGATCCACAATAACATCTTCCTTATTCGGAAGCACCGGTGGTGGTGCTGCAGATTTAGCTCCGATTATAACCCCCAATGTAACCACCGTCATAGCCAGCACTACCGCAGCTTTCATGGCTCCCCAATTATTCATCTTCACTATTCCCCAACCAACCGATGAATCCCTCGGATGATGGTTACCTTCTTCTCCGACGGCAAGGTCACCTACCAGTTCTTTCACCTGCTTCGGCACTTGAATGGAAAGAACACCATCGGAAAATTTGGCTCGGATCTCACTCGGGTTTGAATCTTCGAAAGTTTGATGGTTTTGTGAAAACGGATCCATTTATGATTATTAGCCGTGCCACCTAAGGGTCGTTCTCCATGTATCACCAGCATCCCTTTGTTGTGGTTGATTTGAACCTTTATGTGTTCCATTTTGAAACCTGCAACAAAAAAAACTTAATTTTAATTACCAGACCGAATTTCTGCTGATAATATGTGTGTGTGTGTGGAGGATAAAAATCCAAATCAGTTATATATAAATCAATACCCACATGAGACATATTTATCTGACATTAAAATGAGAATATAAATTTTTTTTTTTTTTGGGGAGGGGGGGGGGGGGGGGGGATGAAGATCGGATGAGAAAGAATACCTTTTACATCGATATCAAGGGTCTCGAAAGTGTTCCATTTGCAGTGAGGTTCAAAAACCTCATAGAAGCGATTGCGAGGTTCAAGAGCCATGATGGTTTCCATTACATATATAATAAATAGTATTACATGAAGGTATCTTGTGTGTTCTAATTTTATTTGATGGAGTTAAAGAAAGGGCTATATCTGTTGTGGATATCTTTTTTATGAAAATACAGTGATGTGAATAAATTCATAACGAAGTTTCCTCTCTCACAGGTTGCTTCCAAATTTGGTAGAGAATATAATTCCCTTTGGGTTTGTGGACAAGTTAAAGGAAATAATAAGGAACTACCTCTGCTCAAGTTATTCCCCCGCGTGTTTTCACACATGTGGTTCCATTTTGTGTCACGAATTATTTAAATCTTCTTTTCTTTTCCACATTTATTAATCACACTAGACTAGATGGTAGTACTACTAATAGAAGTTGACCCAAATGGATGGGGTTTTGCTACTAGTTTAGAGTACATGTGCATGCCATTTCCCCAGTTAATTATAACCATGATTGTAATCGATCGAAATAAAAAAGTTTTAAGGGTGAAATTGAAAAAAAATGATTAAGATATTGGATGCAACTTCAAAATAAGATGAGGATGATATGGGCGCTACTTCACCATTTTCTTTAACTTAAAATGATCTTGTTTCATGCTCAGTAATAGGAGAACAAAATATAAAATCTAACATGATCGTCCTGTTTAAAACTATTGATCGCTCTACAAAAATATATACTAATAATTTGTAATGGTGATTCTTGTACAAACTGCCACAAGTTTGCAGTGAGTTGGGAGGCATGAGGAGGGGACACTAGCAGCAGTTGTGGGAGGACAACTACGACAAAGGTAGAGTCAAGTTGGAGCCAAATTAGTAACGATAGCTTTGTGGCGGTTAGTCTGAGAAAACTGCAACTAAATACAAAAAATCGCGATCTATAGCATATTTTGTAGCGTTATATTGATAAATAACCGCAACAAAGTTTCAAAGCTAATGAGGACAAGGTGCAATATTCAGTAGCGGTTGGTTATATAATCACTACAAAATGGGCAGCTTGTTGGTGACATGTAGCAGTTTATGTTCCACAGTAACGGCCTCGGTATACAACATTATTTTTTAATTTATTTTTGTTTAATATGTGTTTTGATTTTTTTTATTTATGTTTATTAATTTTTAATGTGGTTTTACTTTTTTTCTATTTACTTTTCTATTTTTTTTTTGTCGTAACTTTGGTTTACTGTTTAAAAATTTTAGGTCAACTCGTGAGAAAAGAAATATATATACCCAGAACTTCAGATTTTACATGATTATTATTGTAATGAATTACTTGAAATGAGACGTTCAAATCTATACATGGACATGATGCTCCTTGGCAGCATGATGAGGGTGTCTATAAACCTCAGCCAATCGTGCTACGGCGACAACCAAAACTACCGCCGTAACAACCACCGCGACCTTTAAAAACCTTCCTTTATCAATCTTCACTCCCCAAATAGTACCCTTCTTTTATTATTCTTCTGTGCTTCCGGAGATGGAAGAGGCTGCTGAGGAAGCTTTCTGGGCATTATAATGGAAAGATAGCCTTTGGATAACTTGGCTCGTACGTCTCTGAAGTTGCAGTCTTTGGGAAGTGTCGTTTCTTTGCGGAAACGAATCCACTTTTTTGCATCTAAAGGCCTTTCTCCTGATACTATTAACACCCCCTTTTCGTTGGCTTGAACCTTGAGCTGCTCCTTCTTGAATCCTATTAGAAAGAGTCACACATTAACTAATTAGAGAAATAATTGAAATTATATAATATTAAGGGAAGTCCTATCAAATAAGCTAAAACTATTTTGATAGAAAGATAAGACTAACATATACTTCATTCACTTTGAGTCTCCAAAAAAAAAAAAAAAAAAAAAAAGAAGTAAACTTTAAGAGAAGTCCTATCGAATTGCCTTAAGTTATTTTTTTATATAACTATATAATTGGGTCTGGTTCGATCATTGTTAAACCCATTTGAGAGTATATAGTTCTCTCAAAGATGATTTTTGTATTTACTGGAGATTGAACTCAAAGCCCTTTGCTTAGATAGCTAGAGCCCCTTCCACCAACAGAAAAAACAAACCAAATATATAATCCATTCACTAAAATCTAATAAATCCTGCAAATGTTTTCATAAGTCCCACCAGATTTGTAACTAGATAGAATTTTGAGGGAGAAAAAGGATATATATGTGTGTGTGTAATACCTTTAAGATCAATCTTAAGAATCTCAGATCCTCCGTCTTCTGTTGTCCATTTGCAGTAAGGCTCAAAAACATCATAGACTCGCTTTCTTTGAGCTTCTGAAGCCTTATTAGTTTCCATGTTCATAACCAGTGATGGTTTCTCTGTTATATACGATCAAATGAAGAAGAATATAGAAACGGTTTATGTGAATCTGTCCTTATATAGAAATAATAATATACTGTCATGTGAATTTGTGAAGAGGGAATGAGGGCTCCTTTGCTTTGCCTCTTAATTGGTGCAGAATAATTTGTATGATAAGTTAACTAAAGCCCAACTTCATAAGTTATCCCTTTTTTATTGCTTTCCTCTGTCACTTCAATTTCTCAAACCAGACCTTGCTTTTTTGGGGCGAAAAATCACTTTTAAACTATTTTGGTATATTTGTTTAAACTTTTTAATATAATTTGAAAATATGGCAATTTTACCCCTGTAGTAGAGTTCAATGTGTTTCAAGCCATTTTGCTGACTATAATATTTGATTTCCTCTAGCTTCATTAAAATATTTGAGAGTGATGCAGCTTCAAGCTCTGCCTCATATATACAATGCCAGGCACAGTTCCGTAATCGCCTAAAGCTCGTATTCTTTTATTAATTAATTAGAAACAATAGGAAAACTAATTAAATCATTTTTCAGCTGCAACAATGAATGTTCTTTAATTTGTTCTTAATTTGCATTAAGAAAATGTAATGAAATTTTGTCTGTTTGCTTTAGATGTCATGTTCTAGAACATGTGTTTATATAATATGCAAGTCTCTTATATTTAACTTGTATGGCCGTTGTTAGTAAGGTGATTAGTTAATTATGAGTGTTAATCACCTTGGTATTTAACTCATATATATTGGAATCTTACAATATGACTTAAGTGTTGTGTGGAGGTTATTGTAAAATGTTATTTAAGGAGTACGTTCTTGGGGTTTGATTATTGATGTTATCTTTCAAGATGAAGGTGCTAATTATTTTTTTATTGAATGTTTCTTCATTTTTATTGGCCTGGTTTATTGTCATTGCTGTTTACCCAGTTAATTGGTTATACAATATTTTATTTTTCTTCTTCATAACATAATTAATCAAGCGTTAAGATGCATCTAACATTCTTAAGTATTTTTTAAATAACACTCAATATCTTAAACTAATTTACGTTTATCCAGTCCCATAAAATATTTTCTCAATATAGTACCAAGTATCATAAATTTATTTTGTGAAATTTTTCCCTTAAAATATTTTTGTCCACAACAATAAACACTCTAAAATTAGAATGATGAGTAAAAAATAATTTAGGGTTCTAAATAGATAAAAAAAATTAAAAAATTTTTTAGGATACCAAATACTACTAAAAAAATATTTTAATTTATTCAATGAACAACAAATTAATTTAGGATAGTGTTATTAAAAAATTATTTCAAGGCGCGTTTGATATATCTTAACTCTATATAGTCAATGAACGTGGGATGACCATTGATTGGCATCACTTGTTGATTGGACCTGTTTAGACTTTTAACATGTTAGATTATGGCTGAGTATTTATTAATGAAGATATTATTTGAATTAAATATAATATAAATTAAATAAGATACTTAATTCATTCAAATTAAATCATATTTATATTAATTTGATTTAACATGTTTAAATTTAAATAATATAGTATCTATTGAGATATTGATCGAGAGAAATTGTGATAAATCAATCCCAGTCAACCTGATATATATTTTGGAATATCTTAGTTTTTTTGTATATTGATATTATATCTTTTAAAGTATCTTTGCCCCATCTACTTATTTTATACGTGGCCCTATCCTTCTTTGTCTTCTTATTCTTCTCAAAATATTTTCTTGCTTAATCCCCATAGTTTGGCTTCTTTCGCTTTCTACTTCTGACGCAACACCCGAAATAGTTCTGTAGAATCGGTACTGCTCTTGCTGAAGCCATGATATGCATATCGCTGTGATAATAATTAAAGGAAACTTGTAAACAACCTGCTGTCACGTCCTGAAAACCGGTGGAGTGACGGCATGGAATGTGAGGAAAACTCACATTCCTTAAGCCTTAAGACTTAAACAAACTATCATACCTCTAATTTATATCTACATATTCTACAATGATTGAACTGTCAAAATGACATTTGGTGCTCTGCTCGACCATTATATATGCATATACATATATTCTGAACAAAACAAAGACAAAGATCCTGCCTATACACTACGAGGAGCATCTAGCTATAGTAATAATACAAAAGTCTAAATTTATGACTACATCAAATAGCAGCACACACAACGGGGGTTGGCTCAAGCGGTAGCGGCTTGTGTCGCTTAAGCAAGGTCTCGAGTTCGAGCCTTGTGAATGCGAAAAAGTCCCGTTTGGGAGACTCACCCACCATAGCTAGGTGCGCGACTCGGGTCGGATTCGGATTAGTCAGGGCGAAGCTCTGGATACCAGATGGGCAACCGAAAAAAAAAAAGCAGCACACACAAAAAAGGAGCCAGCGAACTTTAAATTATTGAGAAGGCTCTTCACTGCTCATTGAGAAGGCTCTTCACTGCTCAGCAGAAGGTACAGGGTTAGCAATGCTCTCAGAATCAAAACAAAATTTTCTGGTGAATAACGTCCCATTATAGAATTTGATAAAATATAGAAGAAAATAATTTAAACATTTTTATCTTCCGATTTACAAAAAAAATGACAATAAATCACAATTTCTCTATTACTTAATCACGAATAAAAATAGAACTCTATATATGATCACCAATTAAATAACTCAAGATACATAATAAATCACTTTGTTTGACAAAATCAAATTAAAACAGTAAATCTTAACTCTCGTCTAATCTTAGGACTTCTAGAGAAAGGATGACAAGCATGGACACACAGTCCACGAGGGTAAATAACCAAGCATAGCCCAAGGCTATGAAAACAAGCGTGGACACACAGTTCATGAGGGTAAGTAACCAATCAAGCGCAGCTTGTGGTCACGAAACAAGCTCAAGTACTAGACCTACGAATAACAAGTGTGAGAACGGATCCCACGAATATCAAGCGAGCTCGATTGTAATACCCGGCTAATTATCTATCTGGAATATTATATTTTAGCAAATAATATCTATTCGGAAATAGGTGAATATGTGGTTTTAAAACCTTGTAGGATACTTATTCTATTGTCTAGGGAAATTTCTAATGAAATTAGAGAGATTTAAGTGTCAAAATCCCTAAATGCAATTATGGGCCATGAAATGCCCGAAAATATTATGATAAATCCCAAGAGGCAATAAAATATTTATTGAAAATTAGAAAGTATGTTGTCTCTAATTTTAGGAATTTTTGGGATTATTTCCCTTGAAAAATAATGAGGCAAAATTAAATATAACTTTGGGGAGCATAAGTTGCCCCATGATTTTTAATATGATATGTGGGACATAAAATACCAATATCAATAAAATAGTTGTGAGAAAATGATTAATCCTAATTAAGAAAATTATCAACAATTAGAAAGTGATTAGTAAAGTAATTAATGACTAATTGTTTAAGCCTGAACAAGAGAATATTTAAGGTAGATTATGGAAAATCCTTTAATTAAGTGTTTATGGCTAATATTAGCATAAAGTGTGCTTGCTAATCAATTAGAAAAGATTAAGAAAAATTGGTGAGATTAAGAACAATGAAAACCCTAAATCCTAAAAGATTGCTAATCATGGGATTAAGGCTCTAATTAAGCTTCTAGCTAATTTAGATAAATTAAAAAATAATAAAAAAAATAATAAAAAAGGGAAGAGAAAACCAAAATTTGAGTGTGAAAAGGGTTGTGGGTTTTTCAAAAATAATATCATGATATTTTGTTAATTAAATAATAATATAATTAAGATATTTGTGGAAGAACCAGGTTGGATAAAGGAACCGATAGAAATTAAATCCTACCTAGAAAACCGTGAACTAAGTTTCTTAGGTCAGGACATATTACAAACAAGTGAATTTTTGTCGGAAGTTGGTGTTAGCGGAAGTCATTTACTCAGAATGGCAGGGCGAAATAAGGGATCAGATAAAAAGACATTTTGTAAACAAAGGGCGAGATAAGAAAAGTGAGAACCAATGGAAAATAAATCATAACTTGAAATCCTTGAACTAAGTAGAAAACAACTGGACATATTATGAATCAGTGAATTTTGTCCCGAAGTTGATGTTACCCGTAATTTCCGTGGCAAGCGGTTATCCGAAAATGTTCAACATGTTACGAAATACCGAATGGGATCAAAAATTTAGTTAATGCAAATATTCTTAAAGAGGAAGATTAGATCTTCATGTGAGTTGCTAAGGACTTTTTGAGATTTTCTAAGATTACGCGATTAGAACACCGAACGGGAAGACTTATGAGAAGAAACTCATAAAGTGAATAGATGACATCATGTTGATGACATAAGGGGACATTTTTGTGGTGGAGAGAAGAGGAAAATGAGTGATGTTCATAAGGCCACATCTTCATCATCCTAGCCCTTGATGCAAAGGTTGATCCAAGGAATGAGATCCTTTGGCTTTTGCTATAAATAGCCTTTCACATTTCTCTTCAAACTCACCAATTCACAAAGGAATCCTAGAGAGGTTAGAGAGAAGTGAGAGCAAGGACGATCTCTGAAAAAGAGTAGCGAAGTCTTAGGGTAAGTTCTTCGGTCCCTAGTCTTAAGCTTTGGTAGTTCCTTCGGTAGTTATAGTAGAAATCTTTAGATTAATCTTTAATCTTCCAAGTTAGTTTAGATATCATGTTTTAGCGATAAATATGATATTTATTTCAAAAATATATTGGAGATGGAGATATGTCAAAATTTTGGAAGATTAGAGTTAAAGTAACGAAGTTACCTGAAAATTCCGCCAATTAGGAGAGTTAGGGGCAAAATGGTAATTTGTACCTAAAATGCCTATTATGATGTTGGGCCTTGATAATATGATATTATCCTTATAGGATATCTGTAATCACGTACCGCTGTTGTACCAGCACGTCGTAAATGCGTTGTCAAAAAGTATCGTTTTAGTCAACGAAGGTACGTTCGCGTCTTTGTAACACTAACTCGATGTTTATTGTATGCGTACATGTGCTATGTGTATGGTATGTTTATGTGAGGTAGTTGATGACTCTGTGGTATGTACAATGTACTGTTATTATGCTTTCTGGGTTTTGGGATACGTTTGTTAGGTACGAAATGCTTGGTGCGAAACGATTGCTAGGTACGAAACGTATGCTAAGTGCGACATATATATCTGCCCGGGCGTGTGTCTTTGTTGGGATAAGCTTGTTTGTATGCTCATATCTTGTCTATGTTGTATATATAAACATGAGGTTAACCGTTACATAAGGTTCAATGGGCATTGAACCTCGGCTCTTAACATAGCGTCGGTGTCGGGAGGACCAGGGATCGAGGAGAAAGGCAAGCGGCACGCATAGGGACTCAGTTTGAAGACTTTTTTCTTTTGTTATTTACTTTTGAAAACACTCGGTATAACGTACCACTACCGTAATCAGACGGACTTACGGCATTTTGAATATAAATATCGAGTTACTCAATCGCTCCGTGCTTTACTCGATGAAAAAAAAAATTATATACTGCTTTTGAAAATGAGATGTTACATCGATGTTAACCATGGTGCACCAAGGACTAACAGTACTGCTGTTAGTAACTAGCGTTCTGTATTCATTCTTTATTCATAATCTGTCATATCTTCCATTTGGAAAATCCTTTCACCGTATCCATGCTTAAAATCAAGGTTATTAAACCCGGGACGAGTCGATGAACCGTCGGGGTCTTGGGTTAAGGGTCACTGGGTCAGACCGGAGTCAAACCGGAACCAAACCGGGACCAAACCAGTAAAAGAAATAAAGATTTGATATTATTAATATATTAATATAAAGTTCGATAAAAATGATAAAGTAAATAAATATTTTAATTGAGAAAATAGCAAAGTCCAATGAGCTTTATCTCGCAAACGACAAGTTGTGGCGTGCAAGTAATGAATACATGACCAACTTTTGTCCTTACTTCTGCAACACTCTCTCATCTTATTTTCTTTCTTCTTTCATTTTATCTTATGCTCGCACTTGAGTTTCCGACTTTCATCTCTCTCCCTCTCTCTCACTCGCATTTTCTTCTTGGTTCTTTCTCAAAGCCATGTTTGTCCGCTTAAAGAAAAATCAACTCGGACCTTCCACCTAACCAACACAAGGCCCTCATTTGCTCGGGGTTTTCTGGTCCGTGCTCGGCATTTTCAGTTCCATGCTCGGCATTTTTCTGTCTCAGGCTCGGCGTCTCTCTTCTCGGTTCTCCGGATCTGTTCACATTGGCTCTGTTTTCACTGGATCTGTTGTTATCATTGGCTTTGTTTCTCTCCATCTCCCTCTTTCCCTGGAAACATCTTCAATCGACGTTTTTTGGAAGGAGAAAAAAAAAACTCTCTGACCCTGGTTTCTATGCCTGACCGGATCGGTTTCACGGCCGGTTCGCCGGTTTCCGGTCTGAACCGGCCGGTCCGGTCCGGGTTTAATAACCCCGCTTAAAACACATTTATCAAATATTTCACTAAGTTAAAGATTTAAATATTATAATTAAGATACAAGGAATTTTAATAAATACATTTTTTTTCAAAAATGAACTAGAATAACTAAAATACTTCAAATGACACAATAATTAAGATTAAGAGAAGAATTATATTAAAATACATGTGAATCTATTAAAAATCCTATATTGAGATCAAGGAAAAAACTTTTTCATAAATTAATTGGGACGTTATTCACTCACCTGTAAGGTTTATGCCAAGCCTCTTTCTCCAACTAGTCGATTTCCAAATTATTCACTCCTCCTCCTAACACCCAAATAAATCCATCAATTATAGCTTTGCATAAAATTTTCTATTTCCACATTCAATTCAAATTCTTCATATCCACCCCATCATAGCTTATACAACAATTAACATACTTTCCAATTTACAATAGATAACAAAGTTCCCTAAATTACATTCCCTAACATTTAACTTGTGACTACCAAACATTATAATCTTCCTTATCTCATTCTGGAGTTTCAGTTTTTAAAACAATGCTTAAACCTTCACTTTCATTCAATAACTTGGGAACAATATTCTGCTTAATACACATAAGAATAGCACATGAGCCCCTACCTAATGAGCTTATAAACATTTACATAGTTTTTCCCATTTAAATATCTGGGCATTTCTCTCTAAATAATCTATATTTCATAGCTAAGAATAATCAAATTTAAGCTTTAAAGTGTTGCTCAAATCCACATAACTCTTCACGCATACAACCATTCCAAATACATTCAGCAATTCAGTCCCTTCCCACTGCGCATGACATTCAGCCCCAATTCTCTTACATTATAGCAATATTTCCAAATTAGTCGATTTATGCCAAGCCTAAATAAACCTCACTCACCTGTAAGGTTTATGCCAAGCCTCTTTCTCCAACTAGTCGATTTCCAAATTATTCACTCCACCTCCTAACACCCAAATAAATCCATCAATTATAGCTTTGCATAAAATTTTCTATTTCCACATTCAATTCAAATTCTTCATATCCACCCCATCATAGCTTATACAACAATTAACATACTTTCCAATTTACAATAGATAACAAAGTTCCCTAAATTACATTCCCTAACATTTAACTTGTGACTACCAAACATTATAATCTTCCTTATCTCATTCTGGAGTTTCAGTTTTTAAAACAATGCTTAAACCTTCACTTTCATTCAATAACTTGGGAACAATATTCTGCTTAATACACATAAGAATAGCACATGAGCCCCTACCTAATGAGCTTATAAACATTTACATAGTTTTTCCCATTTAAATATCTGGGCATTTCTCTCTAAATAATCTATATTTCATAGCTAAGAATAATCAAATTTAAGCTTTAAAGTGTTGCTCAAATCCACATAACTCTTCACGCATACAACCATTCCAAATACATTCAGCAATTCAGTCCCTTCCCAATGCGCATGACATTCAGCCCCAATTCTCTTACATTATAGCAATATTTCCACTTTATTTAAACACCAAAACTCGATAGAGCCCAAATCTAACACCAGTTAGAATTTCCAATCTGTCCACATGACCAAACAAAGAGGAAAAAGGCAGTACTCTGCCACAAAGAAAAAAACGCAGCATTCTAAGATTAGAAGAAAAAGGAGTCACTTTGAATATACCTCAAAAGCACATATCAGACAAAGATTTTGAAGGTTTCCACACATCCAGTCACGACAACACATTACCAAACAAAAGAAGGAGAAGGCGTTGCAGAATTTTCGACACACAGTCAGCAAGGAGGAAGAACAACGTCTGCGATTTGGTGCACAGAACGGAGATGCCGATGGTCGAACTGACGGACGGCTGCGAACAGACTTTGATGTTCTATTGTTTTTATATATATATATATATACACACACACACATATAAGGGTATCTTGGTAATTTTCGCTGAGGCTAACCCGAAAATAAAAATCACACCTTGTCTAAATGAGGATTTGAACCCAGAATCAAAGGGGCCCTTGACAATCCTCAATACCACTAATCTACATGTTTCCCTTGACACCTAGCTACACCAAATAGTAAATAAATAATTAGCTTATAATAATATAATAAAATATAATTTTTTTTATTAATTAATTTTTTTTCCGGGCCATTACACAACCCTTATAAAATATGGTAATGTTTATATAATACATAACAGTTCGATGTTAACAACCGTTATATATGTAACATTTATAACGATTCTTTTAAAACAACTGATATAAATTGATAGTAATGCTAGTGAATTTAATTAAATAGCTCTTATTTATAGTTGACATAAATAAAGATTGTAAACTATTTTTAAAAAAATAATTAAGGGGGTTTTGCTTTCGATGTTCCTTGCATATACATTTGTACAGAAAGCTTTGATTATAACAAAGCTTAGAAATATTTTACAAAGGATTCAAAAGATGAATAAAGTATTTTGAACAAGAAAAGATCAATGTTTTGCACCAAAAAAAAAAAAAAAACTATTAGATCACTTGAGTAATATGAATTCATCATTGCAAGTGATCATTGGAAGTAGAAAAATAGACCACCTGAGTGATGTGATAAATCCTAACCAAACCATCATGGTGATCTTTCTAGTGAAATAGTTTTACAAAAAAAGATCACTCGAGTAGCCATTCGAGTGATATGTTTAAAAATTCATCACTACTTAATCACCATAATGATTCATCCAATGATCAATGCTGCAAAATTTTCAAAGGGAAAATCACTTGAGTCACTCTACTCGAGTGATGTTATATGTTACCACTCAAGTGATGTGTTAAATCTCATCATTAGCACACCATTCAAGTAATTTGTTTTAGTGATGCTACTCTAAAGTATTTTGAAGAAAATGCCACTCGATAATGACTTGAGATCACTCAAGTGATGAGACAGAGCATCACTAGCACAACAATGCAGTGATCTTGAAAGTGTTTTGAAATTTGAAATAATTTTCTAAGTATAAGATCACTCAAGTGACCATTCGAGTGATGTGTTAAAACAACATAACTAACAGAACACTCTAGTGATGTGATCGAGTGATATGATTTTATGAAAAAAAGAAAGGAAACAAAATCACTCGAGTGACGTTATAATTCTTCATCACTAGCTGATCACTTAAGTTATGCATCAAGTGACCATAAAAGGATCACCCGAATGACCACTCAAGTGATCCTATTTTGTGCATCACTAGTACATGACTCCAGTGACCTATCCAGATTTTCAAATTGCCAAGAGAAGATGACTCGAGTAATACTTTCCTAGAAAACAAAGCATCGCTTCGAAACAATTTAAATAATTGGAATGATTGTGTATTTTGTTCTTCTTACTTCTAATTACTCTAATTCTTCATTGTACTAGTACTTAAGTGTTTTCCAGGTGATCAAACAAGGATTAACACACAAGTTGAAAAATCACTTTTGTGTTAGAAGCATTAAATGCAAAGGACATTCAAATAACAAACATTCTCTCTGCTCCAACGACTAATTCCTTAGACAAAAAGAATGTTTAGAGACTTCAACAACTATATAAGAATAACCAAGGACATTCCAAAGGATACATTCAACAAGGCAATGGTCATTACTTCACTCTACCTATAAATACCCAGAGCGTTGAAAATGAAGCAAGGAACTTTTGGGAAAAACTGCTCTTACATTCATTGTAAAGTCTTAAAGCTCTTAAATTTGAGTCTGTTTTTCAATGATCATATATCTACTCTTGTGAGAAACATTTATTGATTCATTTATTATCTCGAGAGACTCAAGATGTAGCATCTTAAGTGGGCATTAAATTGTAAAGTGTAAGGGGGCACAACTGTTCTTTAAAAAGAACTAGCTTGTAATAAGGCACCAAGAGCTTGATGAATCTTGAAGAATAGTGAAAATCTCATAAGGCTTCTAAGGATTGGACGTAGGTCAAGTGATTTGGACCAAACCAGTATAATTCTCTTGTGTTTATCTTTGGTGACATTTCTTCAACTTTATTTTAGTTATCTAAAGTTTGGATTAAATCTAGTTTAATTATCACCCAATTCATCATATTCTTAGGTGAAAGTCTTTTTCTAAGTACTTGCTCACGATTATAAGCTTAGAACCATTATGAAATGTGGCTTTTTCGTACGGTTCTTAATTTACAACCATAATGAATATGTGAACGAAAGTTCATGGTTTTACATCAAAATCATTAGTAAACGGTGACGATTTTTTCTTAATAATTGTTAAGTATTAGGCATAGTATTGTAAAAAGGGGTTAAGATGCAGATTGGCTAACAAAGTGTTACATTAGGAGCACCAGGCACAAAATGTTTTGAAGGGAGCAAAAATACCAATAAAAAATTAATTTTGGTGAAAGTAGCACAATCCCCATTTTGGTCTATTCGCAGAAGTTTTAAATTGCAATATGTGGTCTAACTGTATATCCGAACTAAAATCAGCTACAAAGTTTGCTAGAACTTGGGATTTTATTGTAGTGTGTGGTAAGTAGGTTATATCAAATTCATTCAGTTCTAAGACCCACTTAATTAACCTACTTGATAGGTCTAGTTCATACAACACATTCTTTAAAGGGTGAGTAGTTAATATACCATAATGTGATGGCATTGAAAGTGAGGTCAAAGCTTTTTTGATGTGGAAACAAGTGATAAATCTAGTTTTTCAAGTAAAGAGTACCTAGTCTTGGTGTTTAGGTGGGCTTTACTTGTATAATAGACAAGGTGCTACTTACCTTCCTTGTCTAACAACAGTAACAGTTCTGAGCGACAAGGCTAAGTACATGTATAGCATCTCACCTTCCTTTGGGTTTGACAGCAATATTGTGTTTAGTGAGATACTATTTCAACTTTTAAAGAGAATTTCCACATTCATCTATCCATTTGAAACTCTTGTTCTTTCTTAAGGCGTTAAAGAACAAATGGCACTTCTCGAGTGATCTAGAGATGAATCTACTCAGGGCTGCTACCTGATCTGTCAACTTCTAGACATCTTTAACACACCTTAGGGATAGTATGTGAATACGGCTAGCTTGGGTTTTCCCCGATCCCCTTGTGCAATACTATATATCCTAGGAACATGCTAGAGGTAACACCAAATGAACATTTCTCTAGGCTTAGCTTCATGTTGTACTTATGGAGTAAATTGAAGGTTTGTTCAAGATGTGCCATATGTTGTTCTACATGAAGGGACTTCACGAGCATGTAGTCAATGTACACTTCCATGGTTTTACCTATCTGTCTTGCAAACATCTTATTGACCAAGCTTTGGTTGGTTTCTTCTGCATTCTTTAGTATGAAAGGAATAACTTTATATTAATATATACCTCATTCCATTATAAAAACTGTTTTATCTTGATCAATAGGGTGCATTAGGATTTAGTTATAACCAGAAAAGGCATCCATAAAACTTAATAATTCATGCATGGATGTAGCATCAACTAAGGAATCAAGTTGCAATAATGGAAAGGAATATTTTGGGCTTGTTTTATTCAAATCAGTAAAGTCTATACATACCCGATGCTTACCATTCTTCTTTGGTACGACCACTACTATGATAACCCAAGAAAAATGAAATAAAATAGAATAAAACAATATTAATAAAATAGGTTTCTTGCTTTCCAAGTTTCAGGACTTGCTCTCCAAGTTTCCTTTGCTTGCCCTCCAGGTTATCGAGGCCTATAAATAGAGGTCTTATGCAAGCCTTGTAGACACACAGATCACTTCCTATCCTCAACATTTCTCTATTTATCTTTTCCTCTTCTTCTTTTTATTTTTCTGGCTACCAACTCGTGCTTCTCTTCTCTACTCAATTTTCCTCCTAGAAGTCATCAAACACGAAGACCAGGTAATCCTAATCCCTAGAAGTTTTAGGTTAATTTTATATGGATTTTGATAGGATAATTATGATCCTAAATATATCATAGGGTTGTTTTATATGAAATATATTATATGTAATCCTAATCCCTAGAGAGTCAAGGGTTGGCTTAATATGAAATTTTGTTTGATGTAATATATGTGTGCGATATGAGTCTTACTGAATAATTGTGGAAATTATGATCTTGATACCCTGTAACTTATGATGATTGGAATGATAGTTGGATTTAAACTTTACTTAGACAGATATTTGAATTATAATAATGAAACTGAGTTGGATTTGATATCGAATATTTGAATTATTATATTCTTGAAGAGTTTGGAAAGTTATAAAGCCCTAACCAATTGATATATTCAAAGAAGATATTTTTAAGTAAGATAATGGTGACAAGATTGAATTTTCTTGATTGTGTGTGATTGTAATGAAATAATGGTGGGAAGATAGCTTTGGGATGGTACATCCTAAAGTGTTAAACACAACCTTTGGGCTTTATGCCTTTGATATTTACATGATGTGAAAATATATTATCTGTTCTTCTCAAAGTGGTGTTTGACAGGATTTCTCAGATACTAGTAGCAACTTTGAGAAGAGGTGTGCACATTAGGAAGAGATGTTTTGATAATGGCCAATTTGATGATTTGTGACTAGCAGGTTTCCGGGTCACAGGGTAAACTGACAGGATTTCCGAGTCTACCACGGTTCTCTTCCCACTAAACATACTAAATGAATTCAATAAAGATAATGAGTAATATTTGATTTGATGTGAATGTATATACGATGATTATTGAAATTGATATTTGATTCAATTGCTATGTGAATATATATTTGATTTGGTTGTTATATTTGAGCTATATAAATTGTGTTTTGATTACGATTACCAACTTTGCTGACTTTGTGTTTGCGTGACTGGGATGATCCTTCGGGGGAGCAGAATTTCAGTGAAACAGATTTCAAAGGACGGTTAGCAGCTGGTCAGAGGATAACTACTCGAGAGATTTCTAGCTAGCTCTAGAGTTTATAGAATTTTTATAAAATGCCTAAGATATTTTTCCTTTAGTTGAACTTTAGCTTTTGGTTTGGTTTTTTTTTTTTTTTTTTTTTTTTTTTTTTTTTTTTTTTTTTAATGTAATGAATTCAGCATTGCGCTTGTCTTTAGTACAAGTGCGCGCGAACATTTCCCCAAATTTAGTTAATTTAAAATTTCACATTACATATGATTTTAGAAATTTTATGCTATTATAAATTGTTAGAAATTTGGGGGTTTTACAACTACATTAACAAGCCAATCAGGGTATTGAACCTCCCTTAGCGATCCAATGTATAAGAGCTTCTGTACTTCCTTGTTTATGATTCGATTCCTTTCTAGCGTGGACTTAGAACGAGTCTGCTTGACTAGTTGTATGATGGGTCAACATTTAGCTGATATGTTATCACATCAAGGTCTATACATATCATGTTTGCTTCAATACGGTTAGTTGAAAAAGTGATTAACGCACCTCATATATAGGGTGACAGGTTTACCCTAACATAAATCTTCCTTTTTGGATGGTCAATATCAATGTTCACTCTATCGAGTTCCTCTATCTTGAGTTAGTTCTGCACTATTGCTGGGGATAGGTTATGTAATTTCTATATCAGTTTCTTATCTGAAGGTTTCAAGGTTGCCTTGTAGCATTCTCTAGCTATCTTTGATCTCCTTTAATATGTCGTATGCCCTAAGGGGTCTCGGAACTTCATTAGCTAGTAGATGATGGATGGTACGGCCTTCATCTTGTGGATCCATGGTCTCCCCATGGATGTGTTGTATGCTGATTGACAATCTATTACTTGGTATTTGAATGGTAGGTTTAGTCCCACTGCATAGGTTAGGAAGGTAATTCCCTTTATGGTCTTATCTGGTGCTCCATTCTTAAAGATTAGCACGAATGGTGCACTAATGATTTGGGATTCAAACCCCATTTCTTTGACCGTCTCAAGATATATTATATTAACTGGATTACCTAGATTGACCAAAACACGTTCAATGTCAAAATTAGCCAAGAACATAGAGATTACCAACGCATCGTCATGTGATTAGTCGAGATCATATATTTCTTCGTCAAAAACTGCAATTTGACAACCTCCCTAGCTGGTTGGTACATCTTTTGCTTGTTTCGTTTTAGGTCCCTTGGACAAGAGTTTGGCATGGCGTTTTGCTGTTGATTATGTGATACTACTGATCACTAAACCCCCTGTCATACAACTAATGGTTTGTGGATTCTTATGTGGTTCCTCTGGCATTAGACTTTGATGATTAGTTATGTTATTTGACAAAGTAGCTTTACCTTTATTTATTGGTTAGAAAATGAGTTAGGTGCCCGTGCTTAAGGAGTTCTGCCACTTCTAGCCTAAGGGTGATTCACTTTGATGTCTGGTGGCCATGGTCAGAATAGAACTCGCACCATTTGGATCTATCTCACTGGTATACTAGTTTCTTGGTCTTGGAGGGCTATTTCACAATATTGCCCATTTTGTTTACCAGGGTTGACTGAGAAGTTGTACCTCTATCCTTGGTAGAAGTGTTTGGTTGGGTGGAAACATCACATTTTTTGCTTTTTGTTTTATCTCTTGGTACGTCATAGGGTATGGCTCTGCCTTCCAATTACGGTTACTACATCTTGGATTCTTGCTCTGCCTATCCATAGACTAGTCATCTTGGTGGCGGGTTTGGCTAGCATTCACTTCGTCTTCCTGCTAATTTATTTGAGATCAAGCTCATGCGAACACGTCATCCATGGTATGGCATATATACTTGGTCATTTCCTTGTACAAATCGAAATTGGGGAGCAGACCTTTCCTAAATGACGCAATAGCTATTAGTGTGGGATATTTATCTTCTCCTTGTTGAGCTTGCTTACGAAATCACGTAGTGATCGACGTTTCCTCCCTTGGATGACTTTGTAGAGGTCATTAAGCTCTTTCTCCAGTTTTTAGCTATTGGAAGCTGAAAACTTGCTGGACAAACAAATCATTCAAGTCTGCGAAGTAACCTACCGAGTTAGTTGGTAGGTTGGTAAACCATCTCAAGGCTAGTATGACCAAGCTCAACCCAAAGCCTTTCATATACAGGCCTCGCATAGTTCCCTTAGATTCCTTACAATGTGCATCCTTTGACAGTATTGTGCCATGTGCTCATCTGGATACGTCGAGCCATCATAGAGTCTTATATGAGAGAAAGTGAATTTCTTCAACATCTCAATTAATGCTATGTTGTTAGTGAATGTGGAGTTTGCAAAGCTATTAGGGGTGATTTTCTTTATTGGTGATGGTACGCCTGGGAATCACAGTGTTGTGGCTTCCAACTCTTGGCATTTCCTCTTCCATCTTCTATCGTCCGATGATTTAGAGGTTGGCGCATTCGCTACTGGTGGATTGGTGATCGCCTTTTAGGTTTCAGTTTAGGCATGCTATAGGCACCTTTGCATTACTCGGTGGCACCTTTGCATTACTAGAGCATTCCTGACTAATCTGGAGGTCTCCTTGATCGATCTAAGGGCCTTCTTGAGCAGTGGGAGAGGCTTCTTGGCAAGCTCATGAATTTGCTTGACAAATTTTGTGACTTGCAACAAGAGTTTCGTTAGTAGGAATCATATTTACTATATCTTACTTTCTAACTTTGGTTGATCGTCTGTCAAGGGCATCCCCTATGGTGGAACGGGGAGAATGTGCGTGGTAGAAAACTAATTAGAAGAACTTGAACTAGGAGTGGCTTGTATGGTGAGTAGTACGACTTGCTCCTGTAGGCTTGAATTGTCTTCCTCCAAATGCTAGAGATGTTCTTGCTGTTGCGTAAATCGTTCCTCTTGCTGTGAAACCAACTTGGACTGTATAGCAAGTTGTGTGATTTGGTTTCTTACCAACTCGGCTAGTTTGGCAATGCTTACTTCACGGCTAGCAATTGCCTTTGTCATGTTTAGTAGCATTGGAGGAAAAGAAAAGGACATGGGGTTCTTTGAAAAATTTATTGCTCAGTCCCTATAAATGGTGCTAAATTGCTTAACCAAATTTTGGTCAGGAGAGATTTTAATTATTTTAGTGGCATGAATCACATATTATTTTGTTGTTCTACCTTCCACGCCGAGGAGGCGTTGTTCTGGAATCTTAATTAGGTTTATAATAAATATAGGGAAAATCCCCTCAAGCCCAAGTAACCAAAAAAAAAAAAAAAAAAAAAAGTCACATGTTTTTTGGTATTATTTTATAAACATTAACAACTAAATCAAGATATAATGTAACAATAATATCCTAACAACTAAATCAATACATGTTAACAACTATATCAGTACATGTTAACTGTAGAACAAATTATTACCAAGAGAGGGGTGAATTGGGGATTTAAAAATCTTTTCGAGAACCTCTAAGACAACACACTATAACAGAGTATAACAAAGAGAGGGAGAAAGATGAACACAAGAGATTTATACTGGTTCAGTCTTAACTCTTGACCTACGTCCAGTTTCCAGACTCTCTGGGATCCTTACTATCACTTTAACATATTACACACTTTGTACTCGAAAGTAATCCTCTCACTAAGATTCACTCCCCCTTACAAGTTGTAATAAAATAACCCAATCTCAAAGTCCCAACACTTTGAGATTCTTACAATGATTTATAATCAGGAATGAACTCTCCAAAAGAGCAGATAGATAAACAATGAAGATTATAAATATCTAAAGATATTACACAAGTGTATGAAACAGCAAATGTGTTTTGATCGTTTGAGTGTTTTTGTTTCTGGTAGTTAGAACGAATTGAATGCTTCAACTTATATATGGTGAAGGCAATTAATAACTGTTAGAAGCCTTCAATGCACCGTTGAGAGTAATGAATATAGTCGTTGGACTTGAGTCTCATTCGTTGCTCGATGCTTGATTTGTTCACAAACATTCTTTGTTGACATTCCTTATATTCGTCCTGTTGGATGATCTGGTGTTCAAATGAGGAAAGAAACCATTAATGCCTTTGAAATGTGTAGAGAATGATCGATCAAATTCGTGCTTCGTTTTCTAAACAAGCATTTAATGCATCTGACGTAATCACTTGCTTTTTGATTAATCTTTAGCTAATCCATTATCTAATCATCTGAAACTCACTAACAAACTAATTAAACATAATTGGGAACAATAATGAGTGATGATATGAAGTATACAGATCATACTTGAAGATTTAAAATTTACGAACTTGGTGATTGTAAAACAGAGATATATCATGCTCGAGTTCATTTCAACCAAACTGGAGCAGATGACTCGAGTTAAGTATTATAAGCTCGAGTCATTAGTTCATCTTCTTTGAAAATAAGTTTGAAGTTTAAATGAAGATGTCTTTGTATGACTTAGGCTTGAGGTTAAAACGTTTAGCTCAAGTTCATGACTCGTGTCAATTAAGGTTAGCTCGAGTCAAGTTCTTCTTTCACAAATGAACTTTGAAATAGCATTCTTAGAATGGCTTGAAATCGCACCAGCTCGAGTCATTTAGTGATGACTCGAGTCAACTCAATTCATTTGAAAAATTGATTTCAAAAAGCATACTCGAGTCAAAAGACATAGGCTCAAGTTAGGGACTTCTGAATTTAAAAATAAGTTAAAATCCTCAAAATATGACTTGAGTCAATTCTCACATGCTCAAGGCAACAACATATTTGAAATATTTTACAAGAGCTTATGACTCGAGTTGAGCGTGACTAGCTCGAGTCACTTGAAGTTCAAATATTTTTGGAAGCTCTCTGTTTATGTTGACTCGAGTTTTACAACCTAAAACTCGAGTCAATTTGACAGAGAAGTTACCGGTTTAAGTTTGATCAAGTTAAAAACATTTTTTGACTTAAACCAGTAACTTCATTTTATTTACAATTGTCAGTTATCATTAAAATACATAGAGACTAACATTAACAACTATATCGCACAACGTTTTTCGAATAATACTAGAAAATGCCTTGGAGCCTTTTCTCGACATCCGACTTTTCTTTGGACATTTTTTGACAATATTTTAGTAACTTGAGCCCCAAGGGGTATTTTTCCCATAAATATATGTTTTTATATGGTCACCCGTTTGCTTTTTATAATTGTGTTATTGTTGTGACAAAAAAGTGTTAATATGTCTGTTGTTATTGTTACCATGTGTCTTTATGATGGGTGAACACATGTGAGAAAAGAAAGAGATTGACATATATCATCAATAGGTTGGGCCTAATAAAAGGATAAGCTTATTTATGAATCAAAATTTGAATATCTCCTGGAACATGTGTCTATATGCATTACTCAATCATGTCTTTAATAAAATTAATTAGTTCCAATATAATTTCCCTTTAGGAAAAAAATCTTCTTCTACTTACTGCATGTTTGAAATCACGGTTTAAAAATAGTTTTCAAATTAAATATGGTTTACAGTGTATGTGAGAGACTTTTGTCTCGGCTTACATAAACGGAACGAGCATATCAATTGTGATTCAAAAGCACACTAAATGTAGGAGTTAGTCAAGAGATTTGTTTCATATTATAAATATAAGACTTCAATCCATTTGGCTTTCTAAATTTTCCTTAAGCTATCATTGTTGGTTTTATATATATATATATATATATATATATATATATATATATATTAAACGGGCTTTCTATCAATGAAGATAATGATTAAAGAAGGTATTTTAGAGTTAGCAGAAAAAAGAAGGTATTTTAGAAAATATTAACACATATTTGTTATAAATAACTTATATAATTTTTGTGATATTTATAATTTAATTATCCTGCTTCTACATTTAGGTATCTAGCTTCTACATTTAGGATAAAATAAGAGCCCATTTGGTTCGTTGAAAATGGAAGGTGGGGAAAGGAAAATGAGATTTTCCTACCAGCTGCGGCTGTTTAGTTCACCATTTTCTTAGGAAAATAATTTCCAACAGTGGGCAATTTTCCATAATCCATGGGAAGATTATTTCCTCCCATTATTGGTAGGAACCAATTTTCAAGATGGTAAACTCCCAAATAACCTATCTTTTTCTTCTTTAATGGTTTTCCAATCTTCATCTTCTTCCATGTTACACAATCTACTTGTTGTCATTGTCGTTATCGTTGCTGTTGACTAGCCTTGTCGCCACCTCCTCCTACTTTTATTGCTACAGATCCATCGGTGATGGAGGAGGAAGAAGTCAACAATGACCCCTTTGCCGCCATCACGTCCTCCTACTTTTGTTGTTGCAAATTTGTCGAAGGAGGAAGAAGAATTCAACAATGACCCTTTGTCGCCATCCCTGCCTTCTCCTATTTTCGTTGTTGCAAATCTGTCAATGCTGAAGGAGGAAGAAGTTGATAGTGGCCCTTTTGCCGCAGTCGCCACCTCTCCTACTTTCGTTGTTGTAGATCTGTTAGTGATAGAGGAGGAGGAAGTTGACGATGGTGGTGATGGTGAAGAGAGAAGATGAAAGTGGTGATGATGCCAAAAAATGATGGAGTAGGAAAAGAGAGAAGAAGATGAGAGTGTGTGTGAATGAGGACAATTTGAAGATTTCTACTTTTTAATTTCATTTATCTTTATTTTTAATTTATGATTTTCCTTTTTCTTTCTTTGCATATCAAACACCTACATACGTGTCAAAATACTTTTCCTTCTTTACCATCCCATTATTTTCTAACCATCTTTTTAAACCAAAAGGTCTCTAAGAGAGGGTGACATGTGAAATAACGGACCCTTATTTGTTAGCAGGGACCCACCTACCTCATGGAGCAAGCGGTGTGCACACCTCAGTTAGTACAGATGGAGGATCCATTACTTGTAAAGCTGCATAGCATTGAAACATGGCGGAAAAGATGGAAATCTTGCTTGCCAACATGCTTTCTTGTATAATACAACCTTTGATATCTTTTCCTAAATGCAAGTAGAAAATCATATTAAGCTTTAAAATAGTCCAAACTTCCCGTCATGTCTGTTTATTTAGTTGTACAACAGATACAGTCTAAAGTTGTTAGGTAATTGAAACTAGGTATAAAATGCTACATTTGGTTAGTGCCTATTGGCCTAATGACATTCTTTTCAAATAGTTGGTTAACTTTTACTTATATTTGAGTGGAAGGTCAACTTACTTTCCTAACATTGTGCCGCTAATCAGATTCTATCCCTATCCGATTTTTAGGTTATAGCTTAATTTTAAAATTTTACATTAATATGAGTTTTTTATCAGCTACTTTTTGTTGGAAACAATCTCATCTAAGAAGTAGATCCTCTCCTTATCTTTTTTCTTCTCTTTATCTCTTATTAGCCCATCTGGATCATTGATTGGAAAGAGCGAGAAAAAATCAATATAGTATTGTGACATTTTAAATTAATTAGACGAACATAATTTAAAGATTATCAGGGATGAGAAAATGATGATGAGAGAAATCAAATCGAAGTCGGGTTCAAACCTCTATTCCTTACCCATCCTCTTTCTTTTTTCTTTTCCTAACCACAATATCAACTAGTTTTATACAAAATATTTTTATTTTTTTTATTGTAGTATTGAATTATTCATATCAAAATTTAGTAAATTATTTTTAATTAATTATTTTTATTTTTATAATTTAACATTTTAATATTAATTTTATAAAATATTAAACAAGAACTATTTAAATATGGATTTAATGTTTAAAAAAAGAAAAAGAGGGAAAATGATGGGAAAAGCAGAAGAGGGGTCCAAACTTGTTTGAAGCACCTCATACCACTAATATTTTAGGGGAGACCCGAAAGATAATCATATTAGATATTATATCCTATTCTAAATATAAGATAAAATTTATAATTTATAATATAATTTATACTATAAAATTTATCGTATGTTTAGGACTGAAAGGAGTATTATTAATGATAAATGGGAGTAACAAACAAAGAAACGTAAAAGTAAAGTAAGATTTTTTTAATAATAAATTAACTTGAGGATAATGAGAGGCTCAGGAATTATTAGGCTTATTTTATTCCTGAAACAGTTAGGCTTATTTTATTCCTGAAACAGTCAATGTAATATACCTTTTTATTGGCCATATATGCAGCATGTTCAGAAATGTAAATTATTCAAATGTCATTTAAGAAATAAAAAAAAAAAATATATATATATATATATATATCTGTGTGTGTGTATTGGTGGATCCGGTTTCCTTACCGTCCGGACGAGCCCCTTCCCTGGCCGTCATTCCCGTTAAATCTTATTATTTTTTATTTTTTTATTTTCAATAAAAAATTTTTTAATGGGTAGAGAACCTAAAATAAAGCTAATCTCTGAACTAACATTTTTGTAAAAAATAATTTTTTCATCTAAAAAAAATTAAAAACGAAAAAAAATAAAATAAAATCTGGACCGTCCAGATCTAGATTTGGACAACCAGAAACTCGTCCGTACAGACGAGCGCCCCAGCTGAATCCAGTTCCGTGTGTTGGCGATGCCGAATACAACGGAAAGGAACTGTCACAATCAAAGTGGCCCCTAAGCTTTCCGCAACTTAAGGCTGCGTTTGGCAATGTTGTTTGTGTCGGTGCCCTCTTCCATATTCCTTTTATTTCATGTGACCCAAAAAAATGACATTAATGAGGTTTAATTTTTATCGTTTATAATTGTACTTCGAGTATGTTATTATAATCAATTCATCACACCTTATATTTAAAATTTATTGTAAACATAAGCTCTACAAAATCCTCTAAACTTGAGTTAACTACATATAACTTTAGGTAAATGATTTTTTCAGTCAACGGAGATAAGTTATCTTATTGACCCTTAAAATCATGTCGTTTTTGGATTAATGAAGATGTTTCTGTAATTTTGTACCCTTCATTGATTCACAAAAAATTACAAACACACCATTCATTAATGCAAAACGATATAGTTTTAGGGGTCATTGGAGATAAGTTATCTCCAATGACCGGAGAAATACTTCTCCGATGTATGTAAGGACTCGTGGGTCACTCTTAGTATTGACTGTCTCAAGGGCTGGTCTTCTCTTCTTCCTTTTGCGATTCCAACCTGCGTCTCTGTGTGCCTTGAGTGGTGGTGGTACGAGCTCATGATAATGTTGTGTGGCCTTCTCTCGGGTAATCCCAAAGCCACCATTGCATCAATGGGGATTCTGATTCAAACAACCTCACTAGTCTATGTCTTCCCATCTTCCTTAAGTCTTGGTGTTTCCACAAGAGTGGGAACGACCTAGCGCGAACCGACCCAAAAAAAGCTCCCCTTTCCATGATCATCTCGCTCTTCTCGTGCCGTCGGCTTGGGCCTGGGGGCTATGAGCTTCACCACCGTAATGAGGCACCAATGGGAAAAATTAACAAAACGGCATCATTTCTGTTTACTGTAGAAAAGTTTTTCTGCAGTTGAAGCGAAAATGATTTCCCCATATATATATATATATATATATATATTAAACGGGTTTTCTATCAATGAAGATAATGATTAAAGAAGGTATTTTAGAGTTAGCAAAAAAAAGAAGGTATTTTAGAAAATATTAACACATATTTTTTATAAATATCTTGTATAATTTTTTGATATTTATAAATTAATTATTCAGCTTCTACATTTAGGATCAAATGAGTAAGAGCCCATTTAGTTAGATGAAAATGGAAGGTGGGGAAAGGAAAATTAATGAGATTTTCCTACCAGCGGCGGCTGTTTAGTTCACCATTTTCTTAGAAAAATAATTTCCAATAGCGGGCTATTTTCCATAATCTATGGGAAGATTATTTCCTCCCATTATTGGTAGGAACCAATTTTCAAGGGGGTAAACTCCCAAATAACCCATCTTTTTCTTCTTTAATGTTTTTCCAATCTTCATCTTCTTCCATGTTACATGATCTACTTGGTGTCATTGTCATTGCCGTTGACTAGCCCCTTCGCTATGTTGCCGACCTCCTCCTACTTTCATTGCTGCAGATCCATCGGTGACGGAGGAGGAAGAAGTCAACGATGACCCCTTTGCTGCCATCATCACCTCCTCCTACTTTCGTTGCTGCAAATTCATTGGAGGAGGAAGAAGAATTCAACAATGACCCTTTGTCACCATCCCCGCCTTCTCCTATTTTCCATTGTTGCAAATCTGTCAATGACAAAGGAGGAAGAATAAGCCGATAGTGGCCTTTTTGCCGCAGTTGCCACGTCTTCCTACTTTCATTGTTGTAGATCCATTAGTGATAGAGGAGGAGGAAGTTGACAATGGTGGCGATGGTGAAGAGAGAAAATGAAAGTGGTGATGATGCCAAAAAATGATGGAGTAGGAAAAGAGAGAAGAAGATGAGAGTGTGTGTGAATGAGGACAATTTGAACATTTCTACTTTTTAATTTCATTTATCTTTATTTTTAATTTATCATTTTCCTTTTTCTTTCTTTGCATATCAAACACCTACATACGTGTCAAAATACTTTTCCTTCTTTTTGCCATCCCATTATTTTCTAACCATCTTTTCAAACCAAAAGGTCTCTAAGAGAGGGTGACATGTGAAATAACGGACCCATAGTTGTTAGCAGGGACCCACGTACCTCATGGAGCAAGCGGTGTGCACACCTCAGTTAGTAAAGATGGAGGATCCATTACTTGTAAAGCTGCATAGCATTGAAACATGGCGGAAAAGATGGAAATCTTGCTTGCCAACATGGTTTCTTGTATAATACAACCTTTGATATCAAATGCAAGTGAAAATCATATTCCTTTAAGATAAAAATTAGGAAGAAGATGGTTTTGAGTTGTTTGGTAGGAAGAAAATGAAGGGGTGGTAGTTGGTAAAGAATTAAGAAATGTCCCCTCAAAAGTAATAATTTAAAATAAAAAAGAAGGTGGGCCCGGGGCAAATTTGTCAAAAGGGTGAATAGTGACAAAAGATGAAATCCTTCCAAATTTGGAGGGATTTGATTTTTCCAGAAAATCATATCCATTAGCTTTAAAATAGTCCAAACTTCCCGTCAAGTCTGTTTATTTAGTTGTACAACAGATATAGTCTAAAGTTGTTAGGTAATTGAAACTAGGTATAAAATCCTACATTTGGTTAGTGCCTATTGGCCTAATGACATTCTTTTCAAATAGTTGGTTAACTTTTACTTATATTTGAGTGGAAGGTCAACTTACTTTCCTAACATTGTGCCGTTAATCAGATTCTATCCCTATCGGATTTTTATGTTATACCTTAATTTTAAAACTTTACATTAATATGAGTTTTCTTATGAGCTTCTTTTTGTTGGAAACAATCTCATCCGGGAAAGCGGATTCTCATCTTATCTTTTTTTTTTCCTCCTTCTTATTATCTCTTATCAGCCTATCTGGACCGTTGATTGAAAAGATAAGAAAAAATCAAAATAATATTATAACGTTTTAGATTAATTAAACGGATATGAATTAGAGATTATGAGGGATGATAAAAAATGATGATGAGAGAAACTCAACCCTCTCATCCGAAGTCGGGTTCAAACCCCTCTTCCTTACTCATCCTCTTTATTTTTTTTTTTTTCTTTTTTTTTTTTCATTTTCTAACCATAATATCAACTAGTTTTATACAAAATATTTTTTTATTGTAGCATTGAATTATTCATATTAAAATTTCGTAAATTTTATTTATTTAATTATTTTTATTTTTATAATTTAACATTTTAATATTAATTTTAGAAAAGATTAAACAAGAACTATTCAAATATGGATTTAATGGTTACAAAAAGAAAAAGAGGGATAATTATAGGAAAAGCAGAAGAGGGGTCCAATATTTGAAGCACCCTCATACCGCTAATATTTTAGCGGAGCCCGAAGGATAACCATATTACATATTATCTCAAGTTCTAAATATAAATAAAATTTATAGTGTAATTTACACTTAAACTTTATTCTATATTTAAAACTAGAAAGAATATTATTAATGATAAATGAGGGTAACAAACAAAGGAAAGGAAAAGTAAAGTAAGATTTTTTTTTATGATAAATTAAATTGAGGATAATGAGAGGCTCAGGAATTGTTAGGCTTATTTTATTACTGAAACAGTCAATGTAATATTCCTTTTTATTGGCCATATATGCAGCATGTTCAGAAATGTAAATTATTAAAATGTCATTAAAAAATAAAAAATATTGGGGATGCCAAATACAACGGAAAGGAACTGTCACAATCAAAAGTGGTCCCTAAGCTTTCCGCAACTTAAGGCTGCGTTTGGCAATGTTGTTTGTGTTGGTGCCCTCTTCCATATTCCTTTTATTTTATCTTGCGTGACCCAAAAATATGACATTAATAGAATTATGAGGTATATTTTTTTATCGTTTATAATTGTACTTCGAGTATGTTATTATAATCAATTGATCACAACTTATATTTAAAATTTCTTGTAAAAATAAGGTCTACAAAATCCTCTAAACTTGAGTTGACTACATATAACTCTTTGATGTTTTAATTTCACCCAAAAAATCTGATATTTTCAAATTTAAATTTAACCTCCTTAACAATTTAATTTTTAATCCAAAAAACCTTTTTTCAGTAAGCTATTGATGAAAAATGCCATGTCAAAATGAGGATGACATAGCATTTTTTTAAATTTTCATTAAAAAGAACATAAATTTTGAATTATTGAAGGTTATATGCAATTATTATAAAGTTGGTGGGGTTTTATAAATGCGAAAATTATAATGAAGGACCTAAGAAAAATAATATTTATTAAGAAGGACCATAAAAGTGGTAATTATTTTGAAGGACCAGAAATTAAAACATTAAAATAAAAACACTAAATTGCCCTTAATCAGATTTCATATCTTCTCATTAACTAAATCTGGAATGATTTTTTCTTACATGAGAATCTAAAATAATTGGTGGATAATAATAAATAGATATCAATTCAAATAATTCTCTTCCCATTGCAGAATCACTCCAGATTGTTATGCTCGAGAAAAGATGGAGCTTTTTATGGTTGTGGCAGAAGAAGTCTCATGCGCTGTGCAATCGTCAATAGTGTGAGACCTGAGATTGTTTGTGTTGAGGCAACTAAAAGTACCTGATATTCATTCAATATTGCCTGTTGTTCCATTCCCAGAGAAACAGAAAATAAAGCAAAAGGCTCTTAACTCAGAAAAATCTCATCAAGAGAGAAGAACGTGGTTATAGAAACCAAACCCTCCTTTTGCTACAACCATAAAAAACTCCATCTTTCCTACCTTTTCTCTAACATAATAATCTGGAATGATTCTGCAATGGAAAAAGAATTATTTGAATTGATATCTATTTATTATTATCCATCAATTACTCTAGATTCTCATGTAAGAAAAAATCATTCCAAATTCAGTTAACGAGAAGATAGGAAATCTAATTAAGGGTAATTTAGTCTTTTTTATTTTAATGTTTTAATTCTGGTCCTTTAAAATAATTACTTCTTTTATGATCCTTCTTAATAAATATCATTTTTCTTAGGTCCTTCATTATAATTTTCCCTTTATAAATTATAACCAAATTTTTTTAGTCCATGTGAGATGTCACGTTATCCTCGTTAAGCTGCAATGGTAGTATTCTAGTATCTCTCGGTAAATTAACCCTAAAATTAACAGTAAAGGATTTAATGTTAAGAATTAAATATGAAAGAGATTGAATTTAAATTTTGAAATTTTATGGAGTTATATACCGCTAATATAAAATTTAATGGATTTTTTGTGATCATGCATTTCAATAGTTGTTGGATTTTATATTATAAGGATTTTTTTATTTATTTTATTTTTAAAGATGTATTTGTTTATATTCCTTATAAATAAAGAGTCTAGTTTGCAATAGATTTTACATTTGATATCGAGACATAAGTACATTGATGGATGATGGAATTAAGCATAATGTTTTGGTTTTTAAAATAATTTTAAGAACAAAGAATAAATTATAGTATTCTTTCTTAAAATTTAATTAGAATTATATAAACATTTTGATTTCCCAAAAATATATCTTATTGAAATTTATAATACTTGTGTAATTAATAAGATGAAAGTTCTTTAAGATCAAGCAAATTCTAAAAACAGAGAAATTTTAAATTTTATTTAAATAATCAATTAACTTATAATTTTTATTAATATTCAAACTATAAATTATTGCATGAAGTGGAGTTTTAATTATTTTTATTATTTATTGATGTGATCATTAATTTAATTTTAAATTTTATGCGATCTAAAAAGATCAAAAATTTCTTTACGTTTTCTGGACAAAAAAAAAAAAAAAATATATATATATTTTGTTCAAAAAAAAGGACACTGCGTCTGTTGTTATTATTGTCAGAGTAATAAACTAATACTAATATTTTTTTTAAAAAAAGTTTGACTAATGATTTTGATTCCTAAAGTAGCGGAATCGTCTGACCAAATACCATGAATCTGTCTTCTTGCGACTATATGAATCTAATACAATCATCCAATTTATTATCATATAATAAGTTATAAATTGCTTATCAAATCTTGTAATTTTATTATCAATTTTTAGTGACAAATTTAATTGACGATTTTACAATTATTTTCCTTTTATTCTATTCTATGTCATCAATATTAGTCCTCATTGTCCCGGATCGTAGGAAACGCAAGATATTTTATGCACAAGACACTCCAAAGGAGGTTTCTAGAGAACTCCAGATTATTACTTGTATATAGATGTAGAATTTAATTGACGATTTTACAATTATTTTCCTTTTATTCTATTCTATGTCATCAATATTAGTCCTCATTGTCCCGGATCGCAGGAAACGCAAGATATTTTATGCACAAGACACTCCAAAGGAGGTTTCTAGAGAACTCCAGATTATTATAGATACTTGTACATAGATGTAGAATTGTATAGAAATCTCTAGAACCCTCATGAAAGATGTAAATATCTATATACAAGTATCTATAATAAACTGAAGGACCAATGTCCATTATCGAGATGTATTGAAGGTTCTCAAGGCCCGTATAAGATTGTGGGGAAAGTAGGAAAGGTTTCCTACAAGCTAGATCTACCCCCAAACTTAAAGATTCATCCCGTTTTCCAAGTTAGTATGTTCAAGCCATTCCACGAAGACGTGGATGATCCTGATCGAGCCATCTCGATAAGAGCGCATTCGACCATGACCAAGTCATTCAATCGAGAGGTAGAAGAGGTGCTAGCTGATCGAGTGGTGCGGCGACGAGGGGTACCACCAAGTACCCAATACTTAATCAAAAGGAAAGGGTTGCCAAAGAGCGAAGCCACATGGGAACCTTAGGAGGATCTTTGGCAATTCGAAGACCACCTACACTTGTACAAAGACAAGTCAATGAAGAGGACGTCACCGGATTAGGTGGGGGAGAGTGTCACGGATCGCAGGAAACGCAAGATATTTTGTGCACAAGACACTCCAAAAGAGGTTTTTAGAGAACTCCAGATTATTATAGATACTTGTACATAGATGTAGAATTGTATAGAAATCTCTAGAACCCTCATGAAAGATGTAAATATCTATGTACAAGTATCTATAATAATTTGGAGGACCAATCTCCACCGTCAGATATATTGAATCATGACCGTTCATTGAGGAGATATTAGGCTATAAATAGGAGGTGCCTCCCTCATTTGTAATCCATCCAAGAGCAATACAAGTTCTTTGCATTTCAGAGCTTCTTTCTCTAAGTTTGCTTCTCTCTCTAAAAGTTCTCTTGTTCTTTGCCTACTTGTGAGGTTCGCCTGACTTAACCAAGATCAAGAGAGTGATCAAGCTAAGGTCGGCACGATTTTGGGTGGAGTTTGTCTAAGACCGTGACATCATGTTCTAAAGAAAAAAATTTAAAATAATTGGAATTGAACTGGGTAGATTTACAACAAAGCTTATTCTAACTGACATAAAAAAGATTTCATCCGGAAAAAGGAAAATTCACATCAACAAGTGACCAAACGCATTAATTTAAAATAAATCACTTTGACGAGTTACAATGCCATCAATGATAAGTTGGATATCTCAATTGATAAGTCAATGTGTCACTAATAACAAGTTAATGTACCACAATTAACAAGTGGGGGCTTAATAAGTCACAATACTACTAGTGAAAACTATAGCATCATAATTAACAAGTCAATATGTCATTAACGACAAGTTATGGTAAATTTATATATTCACAATTCTAATAAAACTATCATTGGTCCCTCATGACTTTATAGTAATTTGATAATTTTACCAGAGTTGGTTGTGATAATTTGTCTTCCTTAGCACTTCAATCCTCTTATGCAATCCCCTTTATTATTAAAGGAAAATATTGAAGTCAAGCTTCTTACATTCATTTTATCAAGTTCTTCAATCACATGTAACCATGTCTCCTATTTTTGGATTATTATCATTTAACTATAAGCTCAAATGGAAAAAAATGGAAAAAAAATACATGGTCATATGATGTGAGAACTTAATGTAATAGATATAAGAAACTGGATATAAAAGTATGATCCATTTTTTTAATACTATCTTAATAGAGGGATATACTTTTTTGGGAAAACCATTTTTGTGGTATCAAATTTTTTCTTCAATTAATTTGGCGATTATGTGTTATTCTCTTATTAAATATTTTAATTTTACTCTCTTAACACAATTAGCTTCTTTTGGTAGAATTCAGACACGACTGATAGCTAACGACGCTAATCTAACAACTAACTTATGTATGTGAGCTAACAACACTAATCTAACAAAGTTTTAGAGGCTAACATGTTAAAAGAGTAAATTAAAATATTTAAATAAGGAAAAAATAAGCCATATTTTGTAATTATAATATTTTTTGGGGTTAAGGTGTAGATTGGCCAACAACAAAGTATTATGTTAGGAAAGATCGACACAAAAATGTATTGAAAGTATCAAAACTACCAATGGATAATTGAAAATGCACAAAATATCTAGTGAATAATTTAAAACTTCAAGAAATAGACCAAAATGGTGATTGTACTACTTTCACCAAAATAAGTATCTTCATTAATATTTTGGCACATTTTCGATTGTTCATTGGTATTTTTGGTACCTTTAAAACGTTTTTGTTCCTTAGCCAATTTACACCTTAACCTTATTATTATTATTTTTTTTATAAAGTAATTGTATTACTATATTAAAGAAGTATAAAAAAAAAAAATTAAAATGTATAAAAAGGTAGGCATGCGCAATGGAATATAGATTCAGTGTGGCGCAAATGGGTCAAAATCCATGAGAAGAGACACCCATGGGAGGTAATTCTTTTTACCAAACCACCGCCATCACCAACAGTTTCATCTCTATATTCTCTTCTCCAATTTCTCCGATTTTCTTTACTTTTCCTTCTCTCAAGTCAAAATTTTCTCTGCTTAATTCCACTACTGCGAAAAGTTCATCCTCCAGCTTTTTTGCCGTTTCATTTACCTTGTCTGTCACCATTTATATGTGTGTATGTTTGTATCTCCTGAACTCTCCTGTCTGAGATCGTAGATCTTGGTGTCGGTGGTGGTCGATCGGAGTTCATGTCTCCGTCGAATGGTTTTCAGAACGGAGGGGCGGTAGGTGGTGGACTCAATTATATAGAGCACCGAGTTTCCAAATTGGATACTCTTGCCGGTGTGGCCATCAAGTATGGTGTTGAGGTACTCTTATTCGTCTCCAAATTTATTGGGCATTTTCCTTATGATTTCGAAAAGTCCTGTAAATTTTCGGGGTTTTTATTGGCATTTGTGTTGGTAATTGCTTTTCCAAAGTATGCAATTAGTTAAATGCTGGGTTATCATCACTCGTTGACGACGAAGATAAAGACGTTATGCGAAGTTTGCTAAACTTTTAAAGTTGATCTGGTTTTTTAATGGGAAGATGATGATTCATTGGTATTTTCATTACTAAGCTGATACAATGAAAACTTGGATTTTTGTCCAAAAAGTGAAAAGAATAATCTGAAACGATTCAATTGGCAATTTCTCATTAATTATGCAGTTGGTGAGTGCAAGGTTTTTTAACAAGGTGAAGACGAAGATGAAATATTATGCGCATTTTGTAGAATTTCTAAAAGTGGTCTAATATTTTCATTTTTCTGAAAGGATGATGGTTAGTTGATATTTTCATGACTAAGCTGCAGTGAAAGAGTCACCCGAGACAATTAATTAACCATTTGCCTTTATTCTTCGTTTTACACTTCCCGATATGTTGGGTAATAAGTGGAATTAAAACGTTTGGAGTACTGGATACTAAGAAATGGAACAAAAGAAGAGTTAATGTGAAAAGGTGAGGAAAAGAATCTATTCTGTTAAATTCACTCTTGTCATGGTTTAATTTTCAGCTTTGCACTGGATGAATGAATTATTGATTGCTAAATTACTAATTTTTTATAGTTGATGAAAATTTCTTGAAATGGTTTAGGTAGCTGACATTAAAAAGATGAATGGGTTAGCTACAGATCTTCAAATGTTTGCCATGAAGACATTGCGTATCCCATTACCTGGGAGACATCCGCCATCATCCAGTCAGCCTAACGGATCTGCCAAATCGAGGTACAGATATGCTTTCATTTCTTCGTTCTTGCAATAATTAAAATCCTCATGCCTTGAAAGCTTTTGCATTGCCTACTTCCCACTTTATGGTAAACATGGAATTTATTTATTCCTAATTCATTAACATGGTAAGTAGTCAAACAATCTTCTTCTTTTAGAGTTTGAAGGCATATTATGTCCCTTTTTCATTCGATTTTTTTAATAATTTGATCCACATGAGTTTCAAAGAGAAATTAGAAAGATAAAATTCAGTTCTACAGCTAATTTATCATATGATTCACCATTCGCTTCACTGCAAGGCAAAGATTTCCCTTTGATGGACCATACAAGTGCTTAAACTACTTCATAGCAGGCAAAATTTGATAGTGTTGGAGCTCTAGTCATTGTTTCCTGATCTTTTTTTGTCTTCTCCTCAAGGGTACTGTTGTTATAACTGCATCATTCTGTCTGCATGTTTGTGCATTTTCTTTTCGCGGAAAAGATTGTCACTCTTATACCTTCTGATAATCCTGACTTTGTTTATACTTCCCTTTTTAAAATTTGTAATGTCACCATTTGGGAACTTCTTAGCCTCTCTGTCAGTTTGCATCCTTTTTTGGATTGCATTTAGTTATTGCCCATTGGTTTTTCTTCAGGAGTCTATTGGATGCCCTATTGCTTTAATATGTTGTCACTTGGTCATTTGATTGAATACTGCTATTCTTCATTTTTGTTGACTTGTTTGAATTTAATATGCTTGTTCGGAAATTTTCTTCCCTTCTTTTTGAATAAATAAATTCAATTAACTTGACGTGGAAGTACATTACTTAAAGTTTAATTTGTTTCTGTATCACATAACTTCATTGGCCAGTTGATTGAATTGGAAAACTTTAAGAAATTTAAAAACTCTTTTGTACTAATTTTGCAGGGATAATAGCCCAGACCGACCTACTCGTATGGGTCAATCTGGTTTGCAGGAACCTTTCCAATCTTTAAGACTGAAGACTCCCCGGCAGAGCAAGTCACCAGCAATAACCAGCTTACAGGAATATTATGGTCTCAAATCCTTAAATCCCAGGGGTAAATCTGAAGAAACAGAAATGGCAGTATATTCATCTGCTGGTCCAAATTATTTCAGCAGGGAGGAATGGCTTCCCAAAGCCTCCCCAATGTCAGATTTGCCACCTGATTTACTCACTGGGGACAGTGTAATGCCTGAGTATGTGCCTCTTGCAGAAATTGGGGATGGAGGATGTGATAAGTCAGACGAGAAATCTGTCCGCAGACGACAGAAACCTGAAGTTGATAGTGGAGCTGGTATCCTAGAAAAGCTATTGAAAGAAGAAAACAATGGTGGGGCCAGTGGTTTCTCTTCTTCAACTGGGAAAGGTTTAGCCTTGAGGCCAAAATCAGCTAGCAGAACTCAGCTACTTTCTGAGTCTGAGTCAGGACCCTTAGATTCAATTCCAATAGGTCTTGGAGAATCTATAATGTTTGATGGACTTTCCACTGTGCATAAATCTTCAAGTACATCAAGCCTCAAAGAGCAGGAAAGAAATAACTCGGTAACAGTATGGCCAACTGGATGGAGTTTGAAACCAGACTTTCAAGCTCTTTCAACTGCTGCTATGGCCAAACCTATCTTTGATGGCTTACCTATCCCGATAACCGGCCGCAGGAGCAAAGCTGCCCTTGATTAGGGTAATTCATTCGAATTCTTTGAGCCAATTTATTTTTTCATACTATATAATGGGAAAAAAAACTACAAGATGTGCATCTCTTTTGGTTGACCAAACTTGTGGGAAAACAAGGAAATCAAAATACTTGGATAGGATATTTATTTCAGGCATAGTTTAATAAGGGGTGGATGGTGTCCCCAAAAAGGAAAAGAATGGAGCAGGAGATGCAGCTGAGAAAATACTTCCATGACAAAGGGCTGCAACCAATTACTGGCAAATGTACCAATAATATGACTAGTCCATCCTTTATTAGTAGTTCAGTTACATATGAAAGTCCGAAATGAATTTTTAAATAGATGGAATCGAGTTAGAGGTCATTTTGTCCAGCTGATCATTCTTATTGGAAATGTGTATCTATTATGATTTATTGTTGAGACCCGTTTAATATTGTGAACCATGGGGCCTCGGTTTCCATTTTTGTTATATGATTGCTACTGCCTACTAGGGAATCTGGTCTCTATTTTTTTCTGTTCACATTGCAATCTTTTTAAAGCGTGGGAGGTGATCATCATCTACCTTCTAAGGCTGTGCCGTATATGGGTGTTCATTTTGGTAATTTCACTGGGATTTGTGCTGTTGATTGAAGTTAAAGGCATTGATTCGATTTTTTCTTTATTGTATTCTTATGCACTTCTATTTTTCTCCATAAAACCTAGGGTAGGCAAATGGAGAATGATCAAGTTTGAGTTTGATAATTATAGCAAATTTGATTTTTCATATTTATGAAAATGAATGTATATAATGTATTCATAGAGAGAGAAAAGGATTACCCTGTTGCAATTTATTATCTTTTGTTATTTATATGATTGTTTCTCTCTCTAAATATATGAATATAAAAGAATTCCATATTTCTAACTCAATCTCTAATCAGTTCAAATGGTAGATTAGAAGTTTCCATGTGTTTGGCATATTTCAGTAACATTGGATTTGATTTGTCACCTAACAGATTATTGAGAGAAAGTTAAGATTTCTATTGACTTGATTTTGGGTGTTTGATTGAAAGAATTTAGTGGTCAGTTGATCTTTATTTGAAGCTATTTTCTTCCTTATTTGACAGACATTTACACATCCGAAAATGGATGGAATTTACATTTAATTATCAAATCTTTTTTTGACATGTCCCAAACATTGAATTTCATTGAAAGTTTGAACTGGGAAAGTTTGAACTTGGCTTTTTTTCCACATTAAGTCAATTATATTTTTAAAAATATATTTTAAAAAAAACTATTTTTAACTTTTTTATTTTGAATTAATTTCTTTTAAGTGACATTTTTCATAATTTACCATCAATATACCACCTCTTCATTTTCTTTCTACCAAACAACTCAGACTCCCTCATCTTTCCAATCTTCCTTTCCTTTCCTTTCCATTCCATTCCTTTCCTACCCCCAACATTCAGCGAACCAAACGGGTCTTAAGAGATTATGGCATCTTCATTTCTATTGACTTGTCTTACCTACCACTGATACTGCCAAAGGATTATTTAGTGGTCAGTTGATCTTTATTTGAAGCTATTTATCTTCCATTAATGTACAGACATTTACACAAGAGCATGTAATTTACATTTAATTATCAAATGGTCCCAAACATTAATTTCATTTAGACTTTTGAAATTACTCTTTTCTATCCACAATATAAGTCAATTCAACTACTAATTCATTAAAACCAACTATAATTAACTCATTAAGTAGGCCTTACAAATTTTCCCCCCGCATCAATATCTATATATAATTAGGTTTTGAATGAGAGCGAGAAATACTAACAGTCACATTTAAACATTAATTACATAAAATAAATTAACAAAAAATTATTAATTATTCTTAAGGTGACTTGTATAAATCAAAACATTCTTCTAAAAGTAAGTCACGTGGCTTATATTGTAGGTTAAAAGGATGAAGCATATGGAATCACCTAGAAGAAAGCAACAAAGAAAGCATATTTTAGTTTATTACATCATTTACATGTGAAAAATTAACCAAATTTTAATATTTTTTCTTCGATTTTTTTTTTTCAAAGAAATATAATTAGTAAATTGCAACCATTAAAGTTCTAATCTATCAAATAAATGTTATCAACATTAATATCTAAATAATATAAATCATTCAACAAATAAAGACATTCATTAATTTGTAATAAAAAACAAATAAACACAAAGAATATGTTTTTGTTTTCCTTTTTTTTTTCAAGAAATATTAAACAAAGGAATTGTTTTATGTATCCCCCGATAAAATGTCTTTCCCTCATAATTTTTTGTGTAGCAAATTCCTTCGGTTTATGCATGATTTTATTGAAACTAAAAATAATTATACTTATTTTACACAAAATATATTTATAATTTATTACTTATATAATATAATATTGTAATATCAAAGTATGTGTTTATTTAATATGAAAACATCCATTCTATAAAATTTATAATAACTAATTATGTGTTTTAATACGTAATAATAATAAACATTAAAAAAAGGTTATAGTTTAAATAAACAAAACTAAGTAATTACAAATTGAAGGTGGAATATCACCTAGAGGGGGTGAATAGGTGATCGTAAAAAAAAATAAGTTCTTCCGCGGTATGGATAAACGATGAAAGCAAGAAGTAAAGAGAAATGATTTATACTGTTCCTTGACCTAGTCCGAATTTTTTTCCATAAAATCACAATTACACACTCGTTATGATCCTTTCTCCCTAGACTCACTCCCCTTATTAAATACAATCGCTTACCCTTGCTCCCCCTTACAAGTTGTAATTACCCAATCTCCAAGTCCTACGATTTTGAATGATTCCGTGAACTCTCAAGTAGATAAAAAATAAACACTCAAGCTCAAACTATATACACGAACTCTATGTATGCTTTGTTAACAAGAATTCAAACCTTTGAGTATTTATAGTTTGAAGATTGAAGACCGTTGAAGGATTTGAATCGTGTTTGAATATTTGAATATGTCCGTTGTGAGTCTTCAAACGTCGCGCCCTCTGCGAGTGTCCGCTTAGTTGAGTAGTTGCGGAATTAAATGTGGTGAGCATTTTCTATCGTTAATGTTGTTGAGATTTCAAAATAGCCGTTGAGAGTCTTCCTATAATGATCAATTCTTGTAAATAATTCAACGTTGCTTCATTAAATGCTTTCGCCTACTTGTGCGAGAAGATGAGTTAGAAAGTCTTCACGCTTTAATGTGTTCTGCTTTTTTCAGTGCATATAGCGACTTTCGACACAAATTGCTTTATTGCAATTTGTAGTTAATCCATGATATAACTATCTCGAAACTCATTAGCAAATAGATTAAAAGCATTTGTGAATGTTAATGAGTGCAGTTATGGAGTAATGAAATCACAAGCTTAGTTTATGCAGACGGTGGTTTCGAAAGTGAACTTGATATCCGAGAAGAAAAAGTTAACTTCTTATAAAGAGTTAACTTCTTTTCAAGAAAAGTTAAAACTTTCCAACTTCCGAAGATATCTCCCTGGTCTGAACTCCGTTTTGGCTGGTTCAAATCTTGATGGAAAGAATTTTGAGTCTACTTTCAAATGCCACTGGTTTCAGCTCAATTGGATATGTATTTTTAGATACACCCAAAATACCGTTATGAAATGTGACGGTGATTCCCGTAAAAACTTGCAAAACTTATATCACTAGCAAAACTTTCTCATCTAGACTTTTGGACTTGAAATTTTGCCAAATTGGATGTCTAGTTTCATATGCCGCTAAAAATTCGTGTCAATATTCATGGTTTGTGAGATATAAGCAAAATACCAGAGGTCACTAGAAACGAGTTGAGCGAGCAAATTGAATGGCATTTTGTTTGAAGAAAAAGCTTACTCGAGTAATTTCGAAAGTAATTTTAATCCAAAGCTATATTACTTGCAAAACTGAAAACCTTACTCAAGTAATGTTAGAAAGTAATGTTAAATACTATGGAGAGCAACTTCATTACTCGAGTAATTTTGAAAGTAATTTTGAGTAAAACATGATCGGTCCATATTACTTTCAAATCAAAAGATATTACTATATATAATGTTGAAGGAAGCAAATTAGGTTTTAAAGAATATTACGAGTAACGAGAAAGAAATAGTAAAAGATTTTCGAAAGGTGTCAATTAATTCAACCAAGAACACCTTTAACATTTACCATTCAAAAACACAAATTCTTTTCAACAAAAGCTTTAATTAATTAAATTAAAACAAAAAAAATAAACGCATTATTAATTATTCTTAAGGTGACTTGTATAAATCAAAACATTCTTCTAAAATTAAGTCACTACTTCTAACTTTGGAGGTCTAGGAGGCCGATGGAGTCACTAATGTTACTTCTTTCTCATCTTAATGAGTGGTGATAAATTTTCTTTGTATTTAGTTTATTCTGTTGTATTTACTTTGGCTTTATTAGTGTTCTATATTCAGTCTGTTTTACTATAAAATAAAACAATTCTTAAAAGGGAATGAAATCCCGTGGGTGCTGCTGTTTCATATATTTCAGGTGAATTAATGAAGAGTGTTTTGGCCTTCATTAATTCATCTAAAATTACAAACATACCCTTCATTAATTCAAAACGACGTGCTTTTTTTCAGATTTCAATGCAACATTCGGAGGACGGTTCGGCCTTTTTTTTTTTTTTTTTTTTTTTTTTTTTTTTTTTTTTTTTTTTTTTTTTTTTTTTTTTTTTTTTTTTTTAAAATTTTATTTTAATATATATATATATATGTATGTATTTTTTGAAAATAAAATAAAACTCAGTTTGTACGCGTGTTGCTCGATAAATTCGTGGGCGCCTTAAAGAAATGTATTGATAAAAGGAGAAGGATTGATTGAAGGAATCATAGGTGGCGAAATAAATCCTTGTCACTAATAATCAATGGTTGCATTTGGCCAAAAAAAAAAAATAAAAAAAAATTACAGGTGGCGAATCTCTTTTCTAAGAATATTAAGCATTTAATGAAGGGCTACCACCTGACCTCCGAAAAAATTATCTTTTTTGATTTCTCTCACAATTTCTTTTCTATTCAATGTCTTTACCATTCAATCAAGTTTTAATGGTTTATATTTAATGTTATATCAATATTTTTATATAGTATTTAATCCCAACCACTAAAATTTAATTTAATGGTGGAAATGCTCAATAGAGAGAAAATAGTTAGTATGATCAATTGAGACATTCTTCTCCAACCCACCCCTTAGCCCTTGTAGTTGGAGATATGATTATATGAAAATGTCGCATCCTATTTTATTTATTGGGATATTTATTCTGCAGGTCCTTATAGTTTTAGCTAATTTTAAATCAAGTCCCTATTGTTTCTCTTATCAAGTCCCTATACGGTCATCTATTTTCAATTAGGCTCTTATAGTTATTTTCCTTTTTATCAGGTCCTTATTGTTTCACTGGATTTTTAATTAGGTCCTTGTGTGTTTTTTCTATTTTAATTGAAAAATAAATAAATGAATAATATTTAAAATATAATTTACATATAATAAATTTAAATTAATAATTATATAATTTAAAAAATATTAAAATATTTAATTAGTATTAATTAATTAATAATATAATTATTTCCTTTTTTATAAAAAAATATTATTATAAATCATAATTATAATATTTAATTTAAAAAAATTATAATTAAGAATACATAATAAAAATATATGTTTCATTAAAAGATATAAAAAATATTAAAATAATTTGTAAAAAAAGAATGTTAAAAATAAAAGTATCATTCTGATTTATTATTTATAGAACATTAGTATTTATAGAATAATATTAATGATATTATACATAATAGTATTTTATTTGAGAAAATCTACGGTTAATACCCAAATTTTAGTTTGAGTCACGGAACGTTATAATTACTGGTTTAAAAATAGAGTCAAATTACCTCTATATTCTTTTCTTATTAAAACAGAAAAATTTAAAACAAAACACTATTATTTGTTCTGTTAATTAACTTTTTAGAAAGTACTGTAGGACATAGAACACTGACTTTTTTTCAAACATGGATGACATGCGAAACTGAGGTTTTCCTTTTCGATCAGACTACTACTGCCTTGGGACATTGATCAAGCATAGTGGGGTGGACTCAGGATTTTAAATTTGTGGGTGCATAATTAGTGATGAGATTCTGATTACACCGAAATTTTTTTTGAGGAAAGTTTTAAACGCATTAAAAAACAAAAGAATATAAACAATAAAAGAAAAGAAAACTTCAACTTAACATAGAAAAATAAGAATGGAAGATGGAAAGAACAACTCCCAAAAATAGATTTCAAAACAGGACATAGTATATGCAAAATGAACAAGTCAACTAATAACAGGATAATAGTGAGGCGGCATGACACTAAAAATTCTGAAATGATGGTCCATTAATTTACTAATCTAAATACTCAACAGAAGGAATATCCATTTACTAAATAGTAAAAATGAAAAAGGCAATGCTATATGGTATCACATCAGACCACCCTTACTTTTTAACTTCTATTTGAAAGTTTGACAGCTTGATCCCTTACCTGATACACTGGGTCTTAGACGACAACCAGGAAGTTTAGTGGAAATCCCAAGGTGTGCTTGGGGACTGGATGTAGGTTGAAGTGTTAGACCGAACTAGTATAAATTACCTTGTGTTTATTTCCTTTCTCTATCTTTGTTTTACTTGCGTTTCGTGTGTAACTCGCGAAAAGTTTTTGAGATCACCTATTTACCCCCCTCTAGGTGATATTCTATCTTCACAAGTTGCTTGTCAGGCAGAGCCCTGGTCACAATCTAGAGAAGTGGGTCTTGCTTCAAATATTTAGTACTCGGTTGACTCCTGAATCTAAATCAGAATTAAATGCTGTCACTAATGGGGGGGTTACAAAACAACCAGTGAATCATGTCTGGAAATGCCTAGATGACTTATTCGCTGACTTTCTATAGAACAACAATGATGGAAGGCCAGTAAAATCAGTTGATAAAGTTATTGAAGACCCTTCTTTATAGCTGATGGCAAATACAATCAACAAGAGGTTTGATCACTTAGAAGCTCAACTAAACCGATCTAATGGTGGACACATGAGAGTAAATGCTATTCATGCTCCGTGCGATTACTGTGGAAATGACCATGATAATGGAGAATGCCTCATAACTCAACAGATGGAGCCGTCGAACTATGTTGGAAACTACCGTGGCAACAACCAAAACAATCCTTACTCGAACACCTACAATTTTGGGTAGTGAAAAAATCCCAACGTCTCTTGGAAATATGGTGCAACTCTTAATGAAGCATCAACCTCTAATACAAAGCAAGTGGCACTTTCTGGGTTCTATCAATTGGAAAAGGAAGTCATTCCCATCCAAGAGCCTAAACCTGATCTAAAGGCAATGATAACGCAGCTCGTGAATTTTCTAGTAAAGAGTACTCAGGATCAAGCTGCTACTAATGCAAGGTTCGACTCATCTATCAAGAATCTTGCAGTACAAATGAGACAAATTGTAAATGCTGTGAATATTTTACAACAAAGAGAATTTCCAAGTAATATTGTGCCTAATCCTCGTAGAGATGAGAGAGCAGATTGTAAAGTCATTACCCTTAGAAGTGGTGAAGAATTACCTGAGGTACAACAACCAACAATGAAGCCTTCAAGTTCTAATAGTGAAGAAACTCCTGAGAGCCTTGGAGGAATTGATAAAGAATCTATACAAAATTTTAAGGGAGTAAAAGAGGATAGTGAATCCCAAAAGAAGGGGGTAAAGAAAAGGGAAGCAAGTACTGAGATTCCTAAATGGAGACCGCCTCTACCATTTCCTCAAAGATTCCAAAAGAAGACATTTGATGAACAATACGAGAAATTCTTGGATATTTTCAAGCAATTACACATTAACATCCCATTGATAGAAGCTTTGGAGTAAATGCCTAAGTATGCTAATTACTTGAAAGAGATGTTGAGTAAGAAGAACATTTTACTGAGTTTGCGACTATTCATTGACCAAGGAGATCACTAGTGTCATTAAACCTAATGTTCCTTTAAAGTGTAAAGATCATGGTTCCTTCACTATTCCATGTGTGATTGGTGACCAATTTGAAGGTGGTGCATTGTGTGACTTGGGGTTAGCTATAAATCTTATGCCTCTGATTTTAAGAAGCTTCAACTAGGAGAGGCTAGTCATACAACTGTTACACTCAAGCTAGTTGATTAAAGTCTCTTTTATCCATATGGTATCATTAAGGATGTACTAGTGAAAGTTGGCTCTTTTATCTATCCTGCTGACTTCATTGTTCTTGACATAGATGAAGATCAAGAGATTCCGCTAATTGTTGGGCGACCATTCCTAGCTACTGCGAGAGCATTGGTAGATGTCGAACAAGGAGAGATAATTCTACGACTTGGTGATGAGTAAGTCAAATTTAAGAGGGACAAAGCAATGGAGTCTCAAAATGAATTCAAACAATGTGCAAGGGTTGTTGTGATAAATGACCTCAATCAAGCTAAATTGGATTCATTTACCAATCAAGAGCCCCTTAAAACGATCTTCATTGAGCAAAAGAGTGTGGAGAATACTTACTGGAACAGCGAACAAATTGCGAAGACCCCTACATCCTCTTCTGGGAAACATTGGCACTATTTGTCTCAACCTCCTTGACATTCTGACATAGTCGGGCTGAAGACTATAAACCAAGCGCTTCTTGGGAGGCAACCCAAGGGTTTTGCTTGCATTATTTATTATTATTATTTTTTTATTCTTTTTCTTTCAGTTTTATTCAGGTTTGAAGATGATCACTCCTCTTATAGTTGCAAAGTCTTGCTTGTGCACTCTTTCCTCCCTCAAAATTGGAAATATCATGGATGGTACTACGTAAAGAACTCCACATTAGAGTTAGAGACCTAAACCAGGGGAGTACTAGTTCCTTTCCCTCTTAATTGATTTTTGCAACATTGAAGACAATGTTTGATTTAAGTGTGGGGGAGGGATATAATTTCTTTGGTGATGCGTGTCCTTATTCAATTGAAAAGAATTTTTGAAAAGAATTTTTAATTTGAAATTTTGGATTGTTTAAGATTGAACTTAACTTTGAGCGTTCCCCCATCTGAGAAAATATTATCAAGTCAAAAATTAAAATACAAAAGAATGTTTCAATTAAGCCTCTAAGCCTTGAATTTTTGTATCAATCTTGAGATTGACTATAGGAATAGGGATTAGTTTGTAATGTGATCAACATATTATTAGTTTATAAATATTTTACTATATGATTTCTTTAGAAAATTAAATGATGACCTTTGCTAGCTAAGTAAAACTTTTATTTAGGGAAATGACTTAGGTGGTTTTTTTTTTTTTTTTTTTTTTTTTTTTTTTTTTTTTTTTTTAAAAACACACACACAAAAACACAACTCCAATGACTTCTCTAGACCTTACTTAGTATCACCAATGTTAGCACTCGCATCAAATGGTAAAGTCAAAGAGGGTTATGAGTTAGGCGAAAAGCCTCTTGAGGTGCCTGTTGGAGTAACTAAGTAACCGGTGTTGCATTGCCCATGCGCAGGTCGCTTCAAAAGGGGACCTACAACGGCTTAAGACAAAAAAAAAAAACAAAAAAAAAGAAGGAAAAAAAATTCCTACATGGGGATCCTTATTAAATTAAATGAAAAGGTTGGTTTAGTGGGGACATTTGAATTTTTCTAGAGAAATTGAGTAGCGTAGTATTCTTTGACTAATATTATGGTTGAACTTATTGCTTGCCGATCTTTTGATCATGGGATGTTAAAAGATTGTTACAATTGTTTAAGACTATTGGCTTAGTGACCCATTCTTATGAGACATTAACTTGAATAAGACTTGATAATATGATCTAAGTGTGGTGGTAAACTGCTTTCTGTTTAGGAATTTCATGAGCAATGTGCTTTTCAGATAATGAATTCTCTTTCTTTTACTTGAGGACAAGCAATATGACAAAAATTAAATGGCAAAAGAGACACTAGATTTATTAATATAGAAAACCCCTCAATTCAAGGAAAAAACCACGGGTCATCCATACCAATAAAAATATCTTCCACTCTGATCAAATAGGTAATAATAGAGTCTCAACCAAATGTACAAATACGTGCTACCACCCAGCCAAACAAAAAAAGCTACAGGTTTATAATAGAAAACAAAGCAACCGAAAAATACCAAAAAAAGTCCCTGACCACGAGCACATTTTCTCCCACACCAAACCTTCAAACTAGGGTGGAGCAAAGACCATACTAGACCGGGTTCAACCTCAACTCGAGGCCTGGTCTGAAATCAGATCGGACTAGACTTTGTGGTATGAGGTTTGGTCCATTTTGGGACAAACCCAATGGTATACTAGATCGGGTTTGGTCGGGTTTGTCTAGGAATGGACCAAGGTTGTATTTTAAAAATAAATAAATAAATAAATGAAATGAGAGAGAGAGAGAGAGAGAAATCTAATGCCTAGATTGCAGTAGTGACTTGACACTATTGAGAATGTGGGAGAGTGATGGGAGGAGAGAAGGAGATGACGAAGTTGTGATACAGAGAGAGAGGGAGAGAATTGATGTCACCTTTTTGGATGGTGACAGAATGAATGATGCGTGAGGGTTGATGGCGTAAGGATTGGTGAGGAAGAGGGCCTAGGGCATCATGAAAAAGATGACTAATGAGAGACCACTTGGTTTGATACAAGAACATCATTATGATTAAGGGTGAGCAACAGGTGGGCAAGGCTACTCCAGGGGGTAACCAGTGACTCGCCCATGTAAAATAAACCGGTACGGGGTGCCCCGTACCTGTGGTCAAACTCGTCTAACCCAAAAACGGGTACACCTAAACAGGTCTAGGGAACCCGTTTAAGTGTATTGGCCTTTTAACAAAAAGGTTTTTTTGGGCCAGAACAGTCTTTTGTGCCTAGAATAGATTCTTTTTGTTGCTTTTTTTGTCCCAGAATAAAATTTTTTTTCTTTTTTTGGTTGTGTTTTTTACTTGCTCAATAATCATAAGTTTAATATGAAAAAAAGAATATTTAACATCTTTTTTTAGCGTAAGTTCTCCATCCGACATGCAATAATCACAATTCTATCTTCTCCATGAACCAATAAGTTATTCACAACTTCACAATTGAAACACACACAAAAAATTTCATCAATTCATTGCTCACATTCATCAATTCAAACTTCAATCATCACAACTTCACAATACAAACATAAAAAAAGAACAATATTAATAATTGAAGTTCAAACTCGATGACCTCAAACATATAAAATTCATCATCTAAGTACAATACTAATATTCACTACTTAGATTCACCTCCCGCTATTGCATCTTCCTCTACAAAATGAAATGAGATAAATCCTAATTAATATGTATTAACTAATATGAAAATGAAATAAATATTAATAACTGAAAATAGAAAAGATATCAATAACAATAGCTGCACTCTCATCAAAATTATCATAATCAAATTCATTGAAGTTGGGTGGTTTCACTAATAGCCAATTTTGTGCATATATGAGTTCGCAGCCATCTTTGAGGATAAAGAGCTTTTGAATGCATCTAATACTTGACCCCCGGTGTTAAAAGCTACTTCTGAAGATACAATAGAGATTGGAATTGCCAACAAATCACGTGCGATCAAGATTAACACTTTATACTTACAAGCATTGCCTTTCCACCATGTCAAGAGGTCAAACTTTGAATCACAATAACCAACCAATTCAACTCAAAGGTATTCATCCACTTCTGAAATTTTCTCAACATTACTCTCTGCATCTGCTTGGGCTAAAAACTTTTGGTATGTAGCATCACCAGATGCCAAGGGCACTTCAAGTTCTAACTCAACATTATCCCCTTGCTCTGATGTTGATTGAGAAGAAGTTTCATTAACATGAACAATAGCTAAATAGTAGTCATATAAACGATATAATACACTTGTAATCTTCCTTAATATAGCTTCATACTTTGTTGGTTCATGAAAAAGGTCAATGAATGCAACCTTGACATATGTCAATTTATATTTGGGGTTTAGTATCACGGACACAACCAATAAATGATTCATTTTCTTAACTACTCCTCAGTATTTGTTGAACTTTGATAGCATTCTTCTTAACATGTCATTCAATGGAGAGTAGGAGCTACCTGCATTTGATTCAAGGCTTGTCTGAATTGAAACTATGCTGGAAACAAGTGTTATTTGTAACATAGTTTGATCCAAAAAACTTTAATGTCATGTTGCAAAACAACTTTAAAAAGTCAAGAAACTCATTTGCAGTGCTCCAATCATAGGCACTAGGAGGCAAAATTGTAGGTTCAACAATCCTTCTTGTAGTTGTTTCATTGAATTCATCATCAACACCTTCACAAACATCAATCAAGATAAAAGTGTCTCGACTAGAATCTATGTTCACTTTCTTCTTGAAGTATTGTTTGTATTCTTCACTTTCCTCCTCCATCCGAGTAAAGACTTTGACAAACTTAACATCGCCCTCAAGCATAAGGTATGTCAAGTTCCACCTAATGACATGATAGAAATGAAAAACAATTACACATCAATACATTATCGTATCAAAGCTCATTCAAACAAATTATTAAAAAAAAATTACCGCGTGGGACATTCCAAGGTAAAAAGGCTTTTTGATTCGACTCGTTCTCTTTCAGCCAACATTATGAACTTATGCTTCCTTGATGGAGAAGATTTAACATATTTTACTACATGTCGGATGAGCTCAATAGACTTGTTCATTTATTTTAGACCTTTAGAAACAACTAAGTTCAGTGTGTGAGTAGCACACTGCATTTTACAAAAATTCTCCATCACATACCAATCCATCCCAACTCTTGAAACACTTTTTTAGGATTGCAATTGCAGAATCATTGGCAGAAGCATTGTCAACTGTGATCATAAACACTTTGTCAATGCCCCATTGAAATAAGCAATCCTTAATTTGTTTGGCAATTGACTCACCTCTACGATCTTTAATCTCACAAAAATTTAGAATGTATTTTTGCAAAGTCCAATCCTCATCAATCCAATTACAATCAAACACATGTAGTTGTTATTTTTCATAGATGTCCAACAATCGGTTGTGAAGGACACACGGGCTTTAGAAGTCTTGAAATATATTGTCAAGATATTTGCTTGTTCTTTATACATGCCATAGCACTCTCTAGCAGTTGTCCATCTTGATGGCATTTGAAATTTAGTTTGAAGCTCTTGCAAAATTTCTATCAACCCCTCCTTTTCCACAGCTCGGAAAGGCACCTCATCCTTTATGATGTACTCGGCAATAGCCTTTCTACCTCGCCCTTGACTGAATAAGTGATGAGTCATTGTTTGATTTGTAGTAGTCACAAATAAACTTTGACCCTTGCTTGCTTTGTTAGGATTATTTGGACACTTGTCAAAATGTCTCCATAATTGTTTATTGAGAATGGGAACTGCTACTGCCTCTTGATTCAATGCAAGTATGGCTGCCACCCCTAGATTGATGATCAGGAGGAGTGCCTTCCCTAATCGGTACCTGCTCCTTTCTTTGATTACTACCTTGACCTCTTTTCTCTGATAATTCATCCAGTGCCTATTCACTTTCTCTCTTACCTCTAGGATTGCATCTCGTAACTCTGCCAAAAGGGCATTGTTATCTTGAGGAGGAGGACCATTTGGTAGAGTAGCAGGGGTTGAATTAGTCATTCGAGTTCTCGGCATCCTCCCCTCCTATGATTTTCACCATAAGGGTACTAGGTAAGAAACTAACCCAAAAAAATTCTAAATTTAAATAAAGGGAAGTGCACATGTTATGATATTTATTTTGCCATGACCTCTAAAATATTTTAAGAAAACAACTTCAACAAAAGAGTCATAGAACGTTTAGCTCTAATACCAAAAAATGTAACGCCTTAAATTCAACACTCGAAAACTTGACCAAAATATTTGGAATACCTCAAGTGGGTATTCTTAATATCCAAATCATTAAATTACATAACTATTTCAAATAAGATTCATAACACAAAGTCATAATAAATTCCCAAAATATTTCAGAGTTAAATACAATGTGGAAGTCCTTGGGTCGTGGTAAATAAAAATAACATAAGCTACATGAGTAAAAAAGAGCCTTCAAAGCTCACTCCATAGGTGCCTTCCCTTTCTCTCTACTAGAATATTCACCTCGAAAAATGTTAATATAGGATGAGATTTCACGTCTCGAACCACGAACGTTTCTACCGTACACAAATAAATTACATATGACAAAAAAGCGTGGACTGTTTTCAAATATATCTCGTATATACTATATTTTCTCATACAAAATTATTTTGCAAAAGCAATCATCATTATATTGAATTATGAATTATATAATTATGCAATATGCAGCCTCCTTATATCACCGTCCACCCTTGTATCGATTTGGATCCATAGGCTAACACATAGTCCAATAGAAACTCATTTATTTGACTAGATGGTTCCAAGCTCACCAAAACTTAAGATACACCCGACCAAAGGTATATAGTTTAAGTCTGGACTATGGCTCCCCTCCTTAAAAATAACAACTAAGGAGGTGTCACATGTCCCACAACTCCAATGCAATTCCGCCAGAGGAAAACATTGAAGATGGGGCCCTGACAAGTACCATCCACTGTACACCGAGTGATGATATAAAAAAAATCTTATCATTCAAATTCCTCCTTACTCCAGCCCATCACATATACCGCCATCGTGATAATTATATCAATAAAATAAAGTATATTAAAATATGCTTCCATTTATATCCAATATCATCACAAGGTAAACCAAACATCTCATAAAACCTCATCAGACCAATCTGTCATACTTGAAATTCGAAGGACTAAATTGTTATTTCTGAAATTCGGGGGCAAAACTGTAATTTTCATGGGCACAAAACTGTAATTTTCATGGGCACAAAAATGTAATTTTCGTGGGTGCAAAACTGTAATATTCATCTTTTATTATAATAATATTATAATACATATACACATAATTTAGTCTATAAAAATAATATAATTTACAATCATACACAATTCACAAATATATGGAAGAATATTCAGAGTTACCTGTTACCCGCTAATACCCAAATAATCATCAAAAAGCTACTACAAGGCTCCCAAATAATTACCACCTTACTCTCCTTTCCTCTCTTTTCTCTCTCACGCTCTCCTCTGCAAACGATGAAAGTGTGTGTGTTTGTGTATTGGGGTGGGGTGGGGGTATTTATAGAACCCCCCGCAATTTGTGGCATCGCTTCCCGATGTTAAATGTTAGGCACCCCCCCCTTAATTTTCAAAAGCGTAGGTGCCCCCATCCCTTTTTTTTCAAATGTGGGCCCCGCTCACTTTTCCTTTTTCTTTCTTTCTTTCTTTCTTTCTTTTCCTTTGACTTCCTTCCTTCTGTTCTGCACCGCCTACTCATATATATATGTGTGTGTGTGTGTGTAAACATTTAAATTCTAACTTTAAAAAATTTACTCATACTGAATACCTGATAAATCAATTATCATATATTAATCTATCCTATAATATTATAGTTTCAAATAAAAATTCAGGATGCTACATTTTCTCTCGTGTGTTTTGATTGTTTTGAACACTAAATCGAGCTTTAATATGTGCTATCTAATAGAATGTATGGAAATTCATGCACATAGGGGAATAGAGGACAGGACTTACAAACTGTTGCATTCACACCATTATCCTGCTTATGCGCATAAGAAAAGGACCACATTTTGGTTTACCGCGAGAGTGCATAAGGAAGCGGATACAATTCTATAGCATATAGTATGCTTACCCTTGCGCCAGCAATACAATGCGATCGTTATGCTATAATAGAGTAAATGATGCAGAATTATGCACTAAGTTATTCTAACTTTTTCTTGCGAGTTTTAAAGAAAGTAAGACAGGTCACCAAACACACGTGAAGACGGTGATTGACTAAATCAAAATCTAGAAGATGCGGAGAATCGAGAGAAATATTTAGAGAATCCCTCAATATTAAAAGAGGATCAATCAACCGGATCTGAGATCTTGGACCCGACAGATTTGGAAGGCCCAACTAACTTGACGTATGACCGAGGAGACCTAACTATAAGAGGAAAGCGCAACAGAACCAAAAAAGAGAGTCGGAAGCCACGAGAGAAAGCAGTCAACCAATTTCCTATCAGACTGAAACTCACGCCGAAGGAGTAAGAGAGACGGCAAATTGAGAGGACAGTAGATCAAAATCGAGTTCTTCCTTGGAGCAAGGCAAATTGTAAAAGACGTAGAGACGTCACGTGACAGGACACTTCTTACGCCGTCAACCTTTTAATGAGCTTCTTGTTTTCTTTTTCTCGTTTTATTTATCGTAATTCTGTTATGGGCTTGTCACGCTTTGAAAACTAAGGGGTAACTGGCACGAAATGTGCACATTCCTTAAGCATTAAACATTTATACGGATATTAAATAATACTCATAACAACATTTGGAGCTATGCTCCACTATAGCATAAGCATGTACATATATTCCAACTTACAAGAGAAGACAGGAATCCTACCTATAGTTTACGTGGAGCATCTATGCTACATATGATAATATATAAATGAAAATTTAGCTTTACACCCATTAGCAGTTGTTCCAAAATATATCTACAAGCTGCGATCAGCAATGAGAGTCTTTACTGTCCAACTAAAGATCTAGGTCACCAAGCTCTCTGATGTCAAAAATAATTTTCTCGGTGAATAACGCCCCATTTATGACATTTAATGAAATATTAATGAAAATAATTCAAACAAATTTAAATTTGAATCACAACGATATGTCAATTGACTTCAATTTCAATAGTATAAAATCATAAACATTGGTTAAACTATATAAAATATCGTCAATCAAATAAATCCAAGTACATAGTAAAAAATTTGATTTGACATAACCAATTTAAACCATAATTCTCAAACCTCATGTTTCTGTAGGACCTCAAGAGAACAAAATAACAAGCGTAGACATACAGTCCAAGAGGGAGAAAATAACCAAGCATGGCTCGAAGCCACGAAAACAAGCGTGGACACACAAATTCACGAGGGTAAGCAGCCAAGTGCGGCTTGAAGCCACGAAAACAAGCGCAGCCCAAGGCTACAAAACAAGCGTAGGTTTAAGACCCACGAATAACAAGCGTGAGGATGAATCCCACGAATATCAAGTGAGCTCGAGGTTAACCATGGTGCACCAAGGGCTAACGGAACTGCCGTTAGCAACCAGTGTTTTGTAGTAGTCCTCTCAAAAATATTTCCAAGCATGTGTGGGGCCAATTTTCCATCATATACAATCTATATAAAAGAATTCTTCAATACCAAAATGTAATGAAAGTTCCATAACCAAGGACCCTAGCATGAGGTTCACAAAAATAATTCCTTTGATATAAATGTGCATAAAGATTAGTAAAGAACAAAATGATTTGAAACAATTCAGTAACTATAATAAAATGGTCATTTCATTTAATCATTCAAATATAAATAAGTAATAACATAGTTCCAGTAAACTTGGTTTTAGAAGATGGTACTTAAAAATTGATAACTTAATGAAAATGCAACAAGTAATAGAATATCAATGGGACGCTATTCACTCACCTGCTATGCTACCAAAAATATATACCTTCATCCATTCCTCCAATTTTGTAACAACTCTTATTCCATGATTCCTAAACAACAACCATCACATAACTATCACTTTTAATATTTAAACCTTTATCAATCCTTTTGAATTAACAACAGACCAAAATAATCTTATGAACGATTGTAATTTAAGAAGAGAGGAGAAAAGACCATATCTTCAACCTCTACGAATTTATTCAAGACGACTTCAATCTTAAAAAGGAAATCCAACATATGATTACAAATTCAGGTTCATAATATAAGGGGGAAACGAAATACGGTAACAGGCTTTGTTTTCTCATTTAGCCACTATAATTGCTTCAATTATTTTGTCAAACACATGTCAAGCAAATAAAGAAATCAAGTTCTAATCCATAGAACAAGCTTTATAAAACTATTATCGTCCATTTAATAAAGTTTAATTTCACCACATATTAATTATTTCGTCATTCCCATTCCATTCCAACATAAAATAATTATAAAACAAATTTTGATTTCAATCTCCCATATGAGATATAACATTGAATTTAATCAATAACATAAGTCTAAACTAACAATCCCAATGAGATTCCAAAGAAGCCCCAAAAAATATCACATTATTACTTTTATACATGCTTCAAGAATCCATTTTATGATCTCAAACTTAACCACTTGTGATATATGTATACGTGTTGAAAATATCCTTAGCTTCCTAAATTAAACTGAGATCCAACACCTTATTCTTAAATTTCATCCCTTAATACATAGATAATATATACTTAATTATCTTATTCCAATCAAATTCCTTTCCTACACATTTTCACAAACACCTTGTGTGCATTAACATTCAAACAAGTTTATCAAGCTCCTTAATCTTAAAATCCATTGCTCAACAATTTTCTTATCATTAGTGAGTAAAAGTACTATTCTTCCAAAATATAATTTTTTATCAATAATCATTTAAACACAAGAGCAAAACCTTATTCATATCTTGCAACCAAGACAATTAATTAGAGTGAAATATCCTAGATAAATAAGCTTCTCAAAAATAAGTTTCAGCATACATAAACTTCAATCTTCCCTTCTAGCACACGCATAGCTCACAAAAACATAACAGAAACATGATTCGAAGCTTAATACAACCACATACACGACAGCTACTCATAATCAAGGAAAAAGAGGAATTTTCGAACTTACCCTCCACATACATGTGATTTGCAACGCATAAGGAAAAGAAAAAGGTGAAGAACACAATTGGAATGAAATATTTTCAGTCCCTTGCTCCTAATCCACGCCGCACATATTGTAATACCCGGATAATTATCCATCTCGGAATATTATATTTTAGCAAATAATACCTATTTGGAAATAGGTGAATATGTGGTTTTAAAACCTTGTAGGATACTTATTCTATTGTCTAGAGAAATTTCTAATGAAATTAGAGGGATTAAAGTGTCAAAATCCCTAAATACAATTATAGGCCATGAAATGCCCTGAAAATATTATGATAAATCCCAAGTTATTGGAAATTAGAAAGTATGTTGTCTCTAATTTTAGGAATTTTTGGGATTATTTCCCTTGAAAAATAATGAGGCAAAATTAAATATAATTTTGGGGAGCATAAGTTGCCCCATGATTTTTAATATGATATGTGGGGCATAAAATACCAATGTCAATGAAATAGTTGTGAGAAAATGATTAATCCTAATTAAGAAAATTATCAACAATTAGAAAGTGATTAGTTAAGTAATTAATGGCTAATTGTTTAAGCCTCGAACAAGAGAATATTTAAGGTAGATTATGGAAAATCCTTTAATTAAGTGTTTATGACTAATATTAGCATAAAGTGTGCTTGCTAATCAATTAGAAAAGATTAAGAAAAATCGGTGAGATTAAGAACATGAAAACCCTAAATCCTAAAAGATTGCTAATCATGGGATTAAGGCTCTAATTAAGCTTCTAGCTAATTTAGATAAGTTAAAAAAATAAGAATAATAAAGGGAAGAGAAAACCGAAATTTGAGTGTGAAAAGGGTTGTGGGTTTTTCAAAAAAAATATCATGATATTTTGTTAATTAAATAATAATATAATTAAGATATTTGTGGAAGAACCAATTGGATAAATGAGAACCGATAGAAATTAAATCCTACCTAGAAAACCGTGAACTAGGTTTCTTAGGTCGACATATTACAAACAAGTGAATTTTTGTCCGAGAAGTTGGTGTTAGCGGAAGTCATTTCCGTGAACCGGCGGGCGAATAAGGGATCGATGAAAATATATTTTGTAAACAAAGGGCATATAAGAAAAGTGAGAACCAATGGAAAATAAATCATAACTTGAAATCCTTGAACTAAGTAGAAAACAACTGGACATATTATGAATCGCTGAATTTTTGTCCCGACGTTGATGTTACCCGAAGTAATTTTAAGTAACAGACGGTTATCCGAAAATGTTCAACGTTACTTAAATACCCTGAATGGGATCAAAAATTTAGTTAATCCAAATATTCTTAAAGAGGAAGATTAGATCTTCAGTGAGTTGCTAAGGACTTTTTGAGATTTTCTAAGATTACGCGATTAGAACACCGAACAGGAAGACTTATGAGAAGAAACTCATAAAGTCAATAGATGACATCATGTTGATGACATAAGGGGACATTTTTGTGGTGGAGAGAAGAGGAAAATGAGTGATGTTTATAAGGCCACATCTTCATCATCCTAGCCCTTGATGCAAAGGTTGATCCAAGGATGAGATCCTTTGGCTTTTGCTATAAATAGCCTTTCACATTTCTCTTCAAACTCACCAATCCACAAAGGAATCATAGAGAGAGGTTAGAGAGAAGTGAGAGCAAGGAGGAGCTCTGGAAAAGAAGTAGCGAAGTGCTGGGTAATTTCTTCGGTCTTTAGTCTTAAGCTTTCGTAGTTTTTCGATAGTTATAGTAAAAATGTTAGTTTGATCTTTAATCTTCCAAGTATTATTTTAATATCATGTTTTAGGGTTAAATATGATATATATTTCAAAAATTATGTTGGAGAAAGAGATATGGCGAAATTTTGGAAGATTAGAGTCAAAGTAACAAAGCTCAGGCAAAACTCCGTCGATTAAGGGAATCAGGGTAAAATGGTAATTTGGTACTAGAATGTCTGGTATGATGTTGACCATTGATTAGAAACGTTATTATCCTTATAGGGTATCTGTGATTACGCTCTGATCAACAGTCGTACTAAAGTTCTGTCAACGAAGGTACGTTCGCGTATTGTAACACTAACTCTAATGTTTATTGTATGCGTACATGTGCTATGTGTATGGTATGTTTATGTGAGGTAGTTGATAGCTCTGTGGTATGTTCAATGTACTGTTACTATGCTTGCTGGGTGTTGGGATACGTTTGCTAGGTACGAAATGCTTGGTGCGAAACTATTGCTAGGTGCGAAACGTATGCTAAGTGCGACATATCTGCCAGGGGGCGGGTGTGCTGTTGGGATAAGCTTGTTTGTATGCTCATATACTGTCTATGTTGTATATATAAACATGAGGTTAGCCGTTACCTGAGGTTCAATGGGCATTGAACCTCGCCTCTTAACATAGCGTCGGGGGTCGAGGACCGAGGATCGAGGAGAAAGGCAAGCGACGCATAGGGACTCACCAAAGACTTTCTTCTTTTGTTATTTACTTTTGAAAACACTCGGTGTAACGTACCGCTACGTAATCGACTTACGGCATTTTGAATATAAATATCAGTTACTCAATCGCTCCGATGCTCTACTCTGATGAAAAAAAATATATATACTGCTTTTGAAAATGAGATGTTACACATATCAGACACGCGTGAGAAGGAGAAGAAAAATGACGCTTTGTACGTACACCCACGAGTAGAGACAACTCACGGAATAGATAAAGAGGAAAGAAAATGCTGATCTGAACTTTGCACACCCTAGGGACAAACAAGGAGAACGGAAGTGACGGATTGGAGGCACAAGGAAGAGTAATGGAGGCTAGGGATTTGAGACCTCAAAGGCGCATGAAATCTCTTTCCCATTTGTCTACTGAAGTCGACAGAATAAAAGGGGAAAGATATATGATGCTTTCTTTCTTTTTAAGGTCATTTTAGTAATTTCATGACGTTTGAGTTAAAAGGGGGAGAAAAAAAAACAATTAAATTTCAGTTGCCTAGAGAATGTTTGAACCCCACACTTAAGGATAAACAACAAGCACCAACTCTACTATGCTATTGCTTCACTTGATACAAATTACAATAAATTTATTAGTGTTATTAATTATAAAAGATAACTATTCTATAATAATTGAAGTTTTTTTTCCCCACTTACTTGATCAATGTATTAATTGTTGTTAAATTTAAGAATTATCAAATTCTTGGGTGATTACTAATACCACTAGACCATAAAGTTTTACTTGTTGCCACACTACAACAAATATTAATTTAATTTTGCTACTATCTAAATTTACTCATCCTCAACTTAAAAAACACTCAACAAATCACAAAACTTTTCTTAATTAATAGAAAAAATCTAAAATAATATAAACAAATATTTTTTCTAATACTCTATTATCTCAATAATCTATAAATGTTTTTAGGGCTATTACAGGGCTGTTCTAAGTATTCTGTGTTATGTGTCCCTCATCAGTCATGAACTAAATTCCCTATGGCTAAGCGAGGATGAATTCTAAGTTGTAGATGAACCCAGTTTGCTTATTCTTCATTTGATAAATCCAGTTTGTTTTAACAATGCTTTAATTCATAACCAGTTAGCGGATACTAAGGGTTATCCCAGTGGTCCTTGACAGCCCGGAAGGGAGTTAGGATTAGACCTTTGTTAGAAAGTGCTTGCTGGGCGAGCTCGTGTGTCACATCCCAATTTCGGAAGCGATTTTTTTTTTTTTAAAACGGTATCATGATCGAGTAGAGCACCTAAGTGAAAATAGTATTTCAAAAAGATATGTATCGATAACATCAACTCGTATGTTTTGCTACTAACAGCGGTACAATAGTTCAAATGGTTCTAAATTCAAAATACATTTCAAAAGGGAGCCCGACCAAATTGTCCTAAGCCTCGCCGCTTACCCTTGTCTCTCGCTCCTCATTCACTCCGGAACCCGAAGCTATGGTAAGAGCTGAGGTTCAAAGTACATTGAACCTCGGAGTAACGGTTAACCTCATGTTCAAGTACAATTATGTATGACAGATATTCATAATACCACAGTAAAATTCACATATACCAAGTAATAACACACCATATACACCTGCATATGAATGTTATTACATCCGCACTATTCACCGGTGCCACGACGGCCCATCGTGTCCTCAGCGCTAGGAAAACTTAACGGCGTTATCATGACTATAACCCGTATAAAGCTGTATGTGCACAGTCAATAACTCTTGAAAACAGAATCTCAGTTCAAAAACACATCTCATCACATATAGGTATACAATGAACATCGAGTTAGTGTTACATAAAGACGCGTCCGTACCTTCGTCGGCGTTTGTCGGTACGTTTGACGTCCGAACTGTGATCGCGTTGATCCTATAATGGTAATACCGTATTTATTAATTTGTAAGTAATATCCTAAGAGATATTTTGGCCCCTAATGACCACTTTGCCCTTACAACTTTTATTTTTCACTTCATTCCCTCAAAATTCGTACAACAACGCTGGTATAAATCTGGGCAGCATTTTATCTAACTTTGAAAAATCATAATTAATTCTACAAAAATCGAAACGAGGATCCGTAAAATTCCTTGAAATCCTTAGGATGTATATTTTCAAGTAAAAATAGTCACCTTTGCCCAGATTTTACGAATCACTCCCAGGTTTTAAGTTTTGAACCTCTGCCCAGAATTTTTCCAGAATTTCGTAGTCTAACTTTGAGGAATTTTAACTCTCTGTACAAAAATAATTTTGACATGTTCTTGACATATTTAAAAAGCCCTATATATCTATTTTAACCATGAATTTTCTCAGAATTTTTTGATCATGATTTCAATATGAAATCCTGGCGTTTTCATGGCTGACTTCAGAATTTCCGAAACCGATGAAATTTCGCCAGAACTTCGTTACTTTGATGAATTTCTTCCGGAAATTTTGCCATAACCTCTACTTCATCAATTTTTCGAGATAAAGGCAATTTTAACTATGAAAACACCTGAATAAAATTATCCTACCATATTTAGGATCTAAGCTACCTCTAACTAAGAATTTAAAAGCTAAAACTTAAAGAACTTAAAGCTAGAACTAGAAAACTTACCAAGAACTTTGCTCCTTCTTTCTTCAAGGCTCTCACTCACTCTTTCTCTCTTAGAATCAGATTGCCTTGCTCTGATTTTGGTGTGAAGAATATGAGGGCCAAGGGCCCCTATTTATAGGAAAACTCTATGGCATTTGTGTAATTGTCTAGCTAGCTTTCATTGGTGGATTCCAAATGAAGTTTAAATTGTGACAACTTCTTGACTTCCTTGTTAAGTTAGAATTTCCTACCTCTTCCATTCCACTAGATAAAATATCTAGATAAAAATTCATTTGAGTGTCTTAATGAAGTTGGATTCAAATTTTCTTTTTGGTTTTGGACTCTTGGGATTTTTAGCTTTAATTAGAAACCATTCTCACTATTTTTCTCAATTGGCAAATTCTTAAAAGTTGAGAAAATAGCTTTGGTTACCATCATCTTGAAGCTTGAATTTTGCTTGTTCATAATCACTTTGTATCTTTGATTTATGATTAGTAGATTTCAAGATACAATTTATTTTGTATAGATTTCCCTTTGATTAACTCTTGAATTAATCCTCTTGATTATCCTAATTATCCTATGTGTAAACACCTCATTGGCTAATGGTTGGATATTTCCCTTGATTTTTCCTCTCACCACCTTTTCCTCTATATGCAAGTGGACAACTTGCTTTTTCACAACACTCTTCCTCTCTCCAAAAGCCACAACCGTGCCCCCCCCCTTTTGCTCCATCTTTTGAGTTTTCTTGCATTTAATTAGATGCATGTGGGGGCTTTTCCATTGGTTGATTGCTTGGTCACATGGATTAGCTTTGCAAGAATTAATTAGGACCCTTAGATAAGCTTTATGGAATTAATTCTTGACCTTTTAGATCATTGTTGAAATTGTTGACTTTTCAACTCTTGATTAATATTTTGATTAACAACTTAATTACATGTTTAATAATCTCTTGTTGTTGTATGATTGGTCCATGAAGTGGTTTATGATTGTTAACAATCCATTTAGTGCTAATCTTAATCCCTTATTAGCTCTTGACATTTAATTAGGCTAATACACCTTTAATCAATGGCTATTTTAATATAAATAGCTGAATAATTATCTAAATATTTCATTAGGGTAGTTTTAATTGCTCATTAATTATTAAAAATTGCCCTTAATTATTTCAAGTGTTTTGGTAATTTTTTTTATGGTCTTTTATAAATTTGACATGAGCTATTTATTAATTATAAGGTGTTAGAAAATTTAATCTCTTAATAAATTATGAGAATAGGTATTTAAGGCTCTTTAATCAATTATGAAACCAAGGACAATTTACTTAATTTAGTGAAGGTTTAGTTGTTAATTTAATGGACATTGTCTTCTCTAAATTTGTCTAAGTATTTTCATTTCCATATGAATCATAGTTTTAATATGGTATTTGTGGTATTTTATGGTATTTTATGATGACTAATATAATTTCTTACTTATTGGCTATTCTAATTCTAGGGAAAAATTGCCTAGAAAATAAAATAAACATGTCTCAAAATTTGAGACCACATATTCACCTATTAAATAGACTCTTTTTATCAAAATATTGTTTTTAAGACCAACAAGAAATTTTGGGTATTACATCGTGCATAGCTTGATTCAAAACTCTAGATGCCAGGAATAGATTTACTACTCATAACCAAAACACCTAGAGCTAATCAAATGACTAGACTTGAAATCACCATAGGAATATGAGAGAGTAGAGCGAGGGCTATACTTACGGGATTACGGAAGCTTTTGTATAGGATAGTGGTGGGTTAACCGGGTAATGTTGTAAAAGGTGGTTATGTTGTTGCATTGCGGAAGCCGTGCAGCACAATTGCTATAGCAATGCGTTGTACACAAACCGGGGAATGATACGACTAAGGATTAAATCCAAGCTCACTCATTGCTAAATTAATACCTTCCTTCGACTCCCGATGACTTACTTCAATTCTCATTATTAGTAACAACAAAAACAACTCAATCAATATTACTTTTGCACAACTTGCGTTAGGAACTGAAATCATTTGTGGAATTACAGTCTCTGTGGAACAATACTCTACTAACTCTTTATTATTTGTTCGATTGTTTCACTTGCCATAAGGAAATTCGACCAACAAGATACCCTTTGTTATTATTTTATAATGTTTTAAGGTGATACCGTTAAAAATGTAGTCACTTGTTATGGTGGGGCTTGGGATGTAACAAAATATGAATTCGAGAGCAAGGTAGTCGATTGAGGCCTGAGAATTTGTTGCATGACAAATTATATATCATAAAGCTCATAAATGATCTTATAAAATGAGCAAAATATTTTAGTAAAGAATCAAATTCTTTACATATATATCATCTAAATAAAGAACTCAACATATTTAACGGTAAAAAACTACCTCTTAGTTTATTACAAATATTAATTAATACTCCCTCTTAGTTTATTACAAATATTAATTAATACTCCATATGTATACGTAAAAACAAAAAATAACCCTATAGAGATGGATGACAATAATGAAAAATTAATTGACCTGCTATTGAAAATAAATTCTCTAAACTGTTAATATAAGTTTATACACTTTTTTTTTTGGTCAAGAATATAAGTTTATACACTCTACCGATAGGGTTTTGTTTTTTAAAATTCTCTAAACTCTTAAATACAGTTTATCCTTGTAAACTGTTTTACCAAGAATTTTTTTTTTTCTTTTTCGAAGGAGTTGACAACCAATTTGCTTATAATCTATCGTGCAGTAATGTTCTTCTAGGTATCTTCTAGGTATCTGTGTTTCCCATAAAACAAGTCTTCACATTTGCACTTGAATCTTGCTACTCCCACCTTTTTGTTGCAGCTCTTGCACCTCTTTTTGTCTTTCTAGATTCATCAAGTTTAGAAGCAGAGAACAAAAAATTCAAGTCCTTGTGGCTTGTGCTCATAAGCTCTATGCAAATGTTGATCACAAAATGAAGAAGACGATTCACATACTTGTGACTGAGCTTAATAATATGATCCTTATGCATATGTTGATCCTTAGATGTTGATTCACATATCTCTAGACTGAATTTGAGAATATGATCCTTCTAACACTTGGAGCACATGTTTTGGCTCTCATAAGAAACGAAGAAGCCAGAACCGTTAGCGCAGAGTGGTGGATCCTGATTAAGTTTTGAGAAATTGTTTTCTTTAGATTAGGGAGCGTTGAAGAAGTAGCGAGGTAGGGTGAGATTTTGAAAGGAGTGGGTTTTATTTGTATGGCTAATCGGTTAGATATTTATATCATTGTATAATATATTTTAAATTGAATCTTTAAAATCATAATCTAAATTTAAATTGAAGTTTAACTGAATTTCTGTTCCCAACGAACATTGTAAGTTCATTGAACTCCTTTTTTCTCATATTTTTTCGCTGCTTTTTATTTGTTAGATTATTGATTTGAAATAATTTCGCAAAAAATACTACAAAATCGTTTGATGAATCAATAAAAATATATATTGAAGTTTTAATATGAATTTTAAAGATTCAATTTAAAATGTTGTCCTATAATTAGGACCAAAACCAACTTTCAAAAATTGTCTTATAATTAAGACCGGAGGGAGTATATTTTAAATTGAATCTTTAAAATTCATAATTTAAATCTAAATTGAAGTTTAACTGAATTTCTTTTCCCACCGAACTTTGTAAATTTATTGAACTCCTTTTTTCTCATATTTTTCGCTGCTTTTATTTGTTTGATTATTGATTTGAAATAATTTCTCAAAGAAAAAAAAAACTACAAAATCGTTTGATGAATCAATAAACAAAATATGTGTCTAAAACCTTTTTCCATTTTCTCTTTCATATTTATCATTTCCCTCCAAATTAATTTACCTTACTTATAAACTAATATATAATTTAATGTTACCCAATCAATTAATAACTTCCTTGAAATATATTTTAGAGAGTTCTTGACATGCTGTCACATATATTACAATTAAGTAATTTATTTAAATTTCTTGATCTTGTCACATTAGATAAATACGCTTTATATTAGATAATATCATATTTCTTATAAACTGACATTAATAAATTTTATATTTTAAACGGATGGTAATGCCTGTTTCAAAATATTTTAACTATTTTTAATGAATTATCCCGACAAATTTATCGCCAATAAGTGAGAGATTAATATAAGTTCAACTCGCTCATGATAAATAGATATGAATTTAAGATGGTGCTTGAGGCCCCTTAAGACTAGTTGCGTGCCATCTATCTTGAGCTTTTGCTCATTTCATACTAATTCAATTAAAGCAATTTTTTTATTAAAAAATTACTTCATGAAGCATATAAGATGGCATAATTTAATATTACGGGTCCTAATTATAGGAACACTTTTGTAGTGTAATTTACATTACAAAAGTGTTCCTATAATTAGGATTGGAGGGAGTAACTAATAAGCAAGTTTTCCATTCAAGTAAGTTGTGTTTCAAAATTACCAAAATATTTATTTAAATGGGCGTAATGCTGGCTTATAACTCAAGCATTTTCTTAAAAAAAGTAATAGTTAGGTTTCATACCATTATTAGTGTTTATAGTTTACATTCGTTTTGGTTTTGGTCCTAAAATTTGAAATTATGGGTTTTAGTCTCTCAAATATACTACGTCTGAAACAATTAGTCCTTATAGTTTGAAAAGAACTTGGAGCTACAATTGACAGAGTTAATTATGCTTATGTGGCATGCTGACTAGGTAAAAATATTAGAAAATATAAACAAAGATATTTGAAAATTGGGTTACACCTACTTTTGGTCCTTATAATTTAAGTAATTTTAGTTTGAATCCCTAAAGTTTTAAATATATAGTTTTAGTCCCTCAAGTTTGCTCCCTTAAAAACCGTAGGCCCTGTAATTTGAAAAGGTACTAGAACTCACTAACAATGTTGACTATGAAAACGTGTCATTAACTTTGTTGAAGTTGCTTATGTGGCAAGCTAACTGGGCTAGCTGACTTGGCAGTGTGTTATGACGTGGAAATTGTATTTTTTTTAAACAACCAATAAAGTCTTCAATTTAGAAAGCATTATCGTCACCTTTCTTTCCATTCGAAGAAGGATGTTTGAACGGGAGGGGGAAAAAAAAAATCCAAGTGCCATTTAGGAGAGAAATTTGGATGCATGAAGTAGTGTTGTTGTTTTTGTTTTGTTTTGTTTTTTTTTTTTTTTTGATGTGGTATATATTACGTTTTGTTCATCCTTTTGTACGTTCATTCTAGATTCTTCTGAAGCTTGTAATTAATTCTAAATTTTGGTGCCCGTTTGCTCTACACTTTCCAGGGGATCGAATAACATTTGCTGAGCATTGTTACAAATGTCCCTAAAAGTTATAGGAACTCTTTATTTGAAAACCTTGATGTCAGTTTGCATTTAGTGATGCAGCATGTTGCATGAGATAGCATTTACTTCCTAGAGATCCCATAATGGTAGCTATGTTTAAGTTTTGCATTTCAGGCTATCAAATGACCGTAACTTTAAATGTGTTCTAATTGTTCAGATAAGAAAGTATGCTTTTTTTTTTCCTCTTCTTTTTCTTTTGTTTTTTGAGTCGTAAAATTTGTAATCTCTAATATACGTTTGATTATGATTCCGTGTATCAATCAAGAATTTTTTCATATTTATTGCCTGCCACTCAAAAGAAGTTATCAAAGCCCTAATAGTTTATCAGCTTTAAAAATAAGGTTTTGTTTTTGAAATTCTGTATACTCTTAATAACAGTTTATCTGCTTTACAAAGAGGGTTCTGTTTTTCAATAAGTTGACGGCCGATCTGCTTATAATCTACCATGCATGAATGTTGTTCTGGGTATCTGTGTTTCCTACAAAACAAGTGTCTGCATCGTCACTTGAATCCTGTTATTCCCACCTTTTTGTTGCAGCTCTCACACCTCTTTTTCTTGTTAGATTCATCAAGTTTAGAAGTTGAGAACAAAAAAATTTGCGCCTTTATGCTCATAAGCTGTATGCAAATGTTGATCATAAAATGAAGAAGAAGACGATTCACATATTTGTAGACTGAGCTTAATAATATGATCCTTGTAAGACTCATCGTTCTTGTGCGCATCAACTGTATACTTATCTTGATCATAAGATGTTGATTCACATATCTGTAGACTGAGCTTGAGAATATGATCCTCGTAACAATTGGAGCACATGTTTTGGTTTTCGTGAGAGTCAAAGAAGCCACAACGATTAGCGCTGGGTGGTGGATCCATTGATGATCAAGTTCTCACGGGATCGGCTTTTAATACCTATTTTAACTAAACAATGTAGGTAGAAAATGATAGGAAAAAACACCTATTACTATTATAACCCAACGATTTACAAGGAGAACTAAATGGGCTTCCTAACGATGAAAGAGGAAACCCTCGTAGAGATGCAGAATTGTATTATATGAATTAAACAATGCCTCAAACACTACTTGAGTCTAATTAATTAATTATCAATAATCATAAGAAGAACTCTTATTCAATAATCAAGAACATCCCATGCGCCACTTTCAAGACTATAAGCATGAACAAAAATTGATCAATAAAACAGTAAAGATTTGAATGAAAAACTTGCAATGCAAAATTTATAATTCAAGATGTTCAAATAGAAATTGAGAATACATATAATTATGTGTTTCAATCCTAACTAGCCTAGGAAATTATAAAAACATAATCAAGAAAACTAACCATCCAACTCTCTCTTTGAGAATTAACCACTCATGTGGCTAGAAGGCAAAGCATCTATCATGTAAACTACCAAAATAATCCTTGCAAGTAATTCGAGAAGTATTAATTGCGTGTTCAAGCGTTTAATTGATAGGAACAGTGACGTACCTTTGCGATCGAATCTACCTCTTCGTGTTTCCCTAAACTTTGCCCTCTCTTTCTCACAATCACTTTCCCACACTCACTCCACAGTTCACACATACTCACTCTCTCCCTGTATCTCGTTCTCTCAATTTGATTATTTATTTATTTATTTATTATTTTTCTTCATCCCTCCCTCGGTCTCTTTTTATAGGCCATATGCGTATTTTTTAGGCGATTTGCAAAATTGCGTCTTAACAAGTGGTTTAAAAACATGGTTTAAAAAAAAAGAGATTTAAAAAATCCAAATATCCTAAATCTTCAGTTTTATTTCATTATTCAATACTTATAAACATTTTGAAGATTACTTCCACCAAAATAAATTTTATATATAATGGTTGTGAAAACATATTTGATAAAATTTCTACAACTTTATTCAGATGTGTTAAGTTAAATCGTGTATTTATATATTTTCAACTTTATATATTTTTTATTATAATTTTCAACAAAAAAATCTATCTTTATTTCTTATTTGTTTTAAATTGAAATACTATTTTTTTTTTTTTTGCCAAAAGAAATATATTTTAATTAATAGAAACCAAACATCAATAAAAAGTTCCCAAAAAAAAAAAAAAAAACATGAGGTATAAAAACACCAAAGTCCAAACAACAAAACCCCAAGCCAAAATAACACCACAGCTACAAACTCTAAGCCGTTAGAGTCAAAGATAGAGACCACTTGTATTGTCGTTGCCTCCTCCTGGAGCTTAAAGAACCACGGTAACTATGCCAGAAATAAGGGATGGGTTCAAACTTCAAAGAACCATCTCGTAGGTGGGAAATGAGTATCTCCATTAATTTCTCTCTCCCTTTCCTTCACCAAAACCACCCTCCACAGCTCCATCCTCCATCATATCCCGCCGGTTTTCACTTCCCGATCACCTCTTAATTTTACTTGTGCCTTTCATTGCACAAGTAACCTGTTTTGGGCATTAAATATATGGTGGGTGAGCAACAGTGCTATCATGTGTGGTTTTCGTGGGGGGTTTAAAATAATATTTTCTACTTAGGGACAAAATAGTCTTTCGCCGCATTTTACTATCTCATTTTCTTCAAACTAAACAACAATTTTCCTATCAACTTATTTAATTTTCCAGTGTGAACCAAGCACGTCATTGGCAAAATATTTTTCATTCCTTTCCATTCTCACCTCTTCTTTGATCCAAACAGGCATAGTATGGTCCCAAAACGTAAAGCAAACCAAAACTGAAAAACACATAGGGGAGTTATGGCCTGTCTAAAGAAGAGAAAAAAAAAAAAAATCAAAAGTAGGTCTATTGTTCGAATATATGATAATCTGAAGATTTTTTATGTGACAACAAATTCCATTCTGATAAAGCGTGAGCAAACATATTGGCTCCAAAAAATTTCTGTGCATTTTTTGTGTTAAAACCGTTTTGTATTTGGAAAGCTTTTTTATCCCATCTTTATAGTCATGGAAATCATCAGTAGACCAACCTAGTGAACTTCAAATATTTTTCAAAACTAAATGTACAACTTTTGGAGTTAAATTTCTTATGTAAGAGACTTGATGAGTCAACGAGGGAAAAACTATTACTCCCTTTACTTACAAAATTATAAGAAGAAATTTTGTGAGGGAGTATGATTTTTAATATAATCTACATTAAAGGTTTTGTTCTCTCATTTAGTAGATCACCACTAATTAATTATATGTATCTAACATCTCTACTTCAATACTCATTCGTTCTTATCTCTATCTTATTTTGAACTGCGTAATTTAGCTTTTTAATCTTGTATTTTGAAATGGGGGAGTAAAGAAAAAAGAGACGAGTACATAAAACAGAGAATTTATATATGGAAAGGATTCACAAAAATGAATTGAGATACATCTATACAACGTTTACAATGATAGAATACAAATAGAAGTGAATCTATAAAATTTTAAAAGCTAGAAATTGGAATTGAATGTGTATATAAATATAATTCTGTACAAACACAAATTTGAAATACAAATATCTTGCGAACTTCTCAAAGACGAGGAAGATGCAAACTATATGATTAAAAAAAAGAATTGGAAATCATGAAGATGTGGTTTTGGGCTCCGTCTCTCCTAGCCACTTCCAGACAGTTAGCAAACCAGTGTCGTCTCCGGTGAAAAAGAGACCATTGGGGCCTTCTTCTATTACTCTAATCTCTTGTTTTGAGAATAATCTTGCTCTAGCAGCAAACCTGACACACACAAAAAAGTGACACAAGATCGGTACCTGATAACACCATATTTACCAAAATAAAAAATGGAAACATAGAAGTCTTCTCACGTTGGCATTTCATAGAGCCCAACTGAATGGTTCTTGCATGAACAAAACAATATGGATTTTCCTTTTGCGTCAATCATCCCATTGATTTTAACCACACCCTGTAAAATCACTAACATTAAGCTTCACACAACCAAGATACTAGTATATTATATAACTTTTCAATTCAACATGAATTACAAAACAGAACATGCAGACCCACAATAGTCCAGCCAGGATGGACAACAAAGTTGGCATAATTAGCACCCTTCAATACCAATTGTAATTTAAGATATAACTAAAACCTAAAACGCAAGTCTAGATTGGCAATATGCACTACTGATCTAAATAAACTCACACTTTCTTCATGGTGCGTGTATAATACTTCCAAAGTTTCGTTTTCAGTGGCAGTCCAAATCTTTACTGTGCCGTCCAATGAACTTGAGAATAAGTACTTGTCACAGAAAATAAGGGATGTCACCACGTCACTGTGCCCTTTCAACGTTGTGCATTGTAATGTGTTCAGGTCCCAAACCTGAGGAAAAATATCAATAAATCCTCTCAAACAAATTGAACAACATATAGAAAGCAGAAAATCAAATCATGCGTGCATAACAAATGCAGGTGATTTTCTTACTAAACATATAATAAAGAAAATAAAAGCAAGATCTGTTCTAACATACTATATGTAATCTCCAAAAACACCGTATTCTCAATTTTATTTCAAATGACAACTCATGCTGTGACATTGAACTATTATACAACTGAACTTAAAAAATTGATGGCACTAAAGATGCAAACGTCTACATGGAGTTAGCAATCACTAGCTTATAAATTGGAACTTGTCAGTTGTCATTAATTTGTAGGCATACCTTAATGCTATGATCCACGGAACCTGAGTACAGCTTATCCCCAGGTCCACCAGTTAAGCAAACAACAGCTTTAGTGTGGCCAGTCAATGTTCCCAATGGTTTAAATGGGAAATTTCCTTCAGAACCGAGTCTCCATACATAAATAACACCATCCTATAATATAAAGACAAAGTGAGATCATAATTAGACAAAATGCATAACATAAATACGAACATAATATTAATCTAGCTAACGAACTTAGTCAAGCATTTAACAAACAATTACCATTGCTCCCGCGAAAAGTGTATCGTTGCAAACAGACATCGAAAGTACATGACCCTTAGGTCCATCAAGAGTGATCTCATCACCCGTCTGAATGTTCCATGCCTTCATAATAACCACAACCACAATCAATTTCTAGTTAATTAACTTAAGTCACATGAAAGATGAAAGACACAACAAAAAGTAGTCACATGAATAGATACTTTAAGAGCTTACCTTAATAGCACTCCGCATACCAGCAAAAACCCATGAACCCATACTGGTCAAACACCTTGCTTCATCACCCAAATTTATTAAATTAACACATTGACCCGTATGACAGTCCCACATTCGAAGTGTCCCATCAGTGCTAGAGGAAAAAAGTTTGTCGGATCCAATTGGAAGTGTGATCCCAGTGACAATCTGTAGTAATGATTTAAACTTTATTACTCAAGAAAAAAGCTAGTATATAAAACCATAGTGTGACGAAGATACCCAGCACATATAGGGAACAAATAAAACAAATTAATCAAGATCACATGTAACGCACTTGGCAAATGGAAGACAAGCAGGTACCTTCTTATGTTGATGGAGCTTTGTGACTACGGAAAGACCATCGCCGTGAAACCAGGAATGTAAGTTCCAACAGCGATCACCATGTGCACAATTTCCTTTGATCCAGTATTTGCAAATTTGAGATGAATTGCTTTTGGCATTAGAGGATATTATGCCATCTACTTCACGCTGGTTCGGTTTCATATATGCACTATTACGTGGAGTGGACTGCAGTGAAGTTTCATTGCGCACAAACCTGCAGGGCTTATTGGTGTGTTGCCCTGCAGCCCAATAGTTGTGAGTGTTCCTATAAGAAGGAACCTCACTTCTCCTTGAAACCCTTGTAGTCATTCTCTAATAAGAAATTGGGATCATAACATTTCAATTAATCTGGCCATTAACAAGGTCTCAACCACATAATCTTCATACAATCATATCATTATCTATCAATTTAAATGATGCAGGTAGAAAAGGATTGGAAAAACACGTATTTTAACCGAACTATATGTAGGTAGACCTAAATGGGCTTCCTAATGATGAATGAGGAAACCCTCATAGAGATGTAGAATTATATCATATGAATTACACAATGTCTCAAACACTACAATTAATCAATTATCAATAATTATAACAAGAACTCTTATTCGATCATCAAGAACAACCCATGCGCTACTTTCAAGACTATGAGCAAGGACAAGAATTAATCAATAAAAGATATCAAGATTTGAATGAAAAACTTGCAATACAAAATTTACAGTTCAAGATTCTCAAATAGAAATTAATAATACATAATTATACTAACCTAGGAAATTATAAAAACATAATCAAGAAGACTAACCATCCAACCTCTCTTTGAGAATAAAGAACTCAAATTCTTTTTACATCCATCCTCAAGAAATAGGGAAACTAACCACTCATGTGGTTAGACGGCAAAGCATCTATCATGCAAACTACCAAAATAGTCCTAATAAACTAATCTAAACACAAACTAACCTTGCAAGTAATTCAAGCGTTTAATTGATAGGAACAACGACGACGTACCTTTGCGATCGAATCTACCTCTTACGTATTTCCCTAAACTTTGCCCTCTCTTTCCCACAATCACTCTTCACAGTTCACACAAACTCTCACTCTCTCTGTCTCTCTCGTTCTCACAATCAGAATTTTTATTTTTCTTCGCGCCTCGCTCGGTCTCTTTTTATAGGCCGTATCTGTATGGCCATGTGCGTCTTTTTTTTAAGCGATTTAGATAATTAAATCTTAACACGATAACTTCAATTTTCAAAATCTTCTTAGTATTTTCTTCTTGATCAATCTCCATATTCCTTGAGCAAAAAAAAAATCTCCATATTCCAATTTAATATCTTCTTTCTTTGCTTGACTAATCTACAAGATATTTTATATTAAATAAAGTAGTTAGTCAATGTTGAAGATAAATACATTATACAAACTTTTTGTTCTTAATATTTAACATCATTCAAACTAATCATATAAAACACCAAGACCTCTACGAACTCTGCCTCTTCGACATGTAATACCCGGATAATTATCTATCTGGAATACTATATTTTAGCAAATAATACCTATTTGGAAATAGGAGAATATGTGGTTTTAAAACCTTGTAGGATACTTATTCTATTGTCTAGGGAAATTTCTAATGAAACTAGAGGGATTAAAGTGTCAAAATCCCTAAATGCAATTATGGGCCATGAAATGCCCTGAAAATATTATGATAAATCCCAAGAGGCAATAAAATATTTATTGAAAATTAGAAAGTATGTTGTCTCTAATTTTAGGAATTTTTGGGATTATTTCCCTTGAAAAATAATGAGGCAAAATTAAATATAATTTTGGGGAGCATAAGTTGCCCCATGATTTTTAATATTTTACATGGAGCATAAAATACCAATGTAAGTAAAATAGTTGTGAGATAATGATTAATCTTAATTAAGAAAATTATCAACAATTAGAAAGTGATTAGTTAGGTAATTAATGGCTAATTATCTAAGCTTGGACAAAAGAACCAATAGGGAGAATTTTTAAAGATAATTAAAGTAAAAAAAAAAAAGGGAGGAATGATATTTTCAAGAAAAAAGAAAGGGAAAAAAAAAGAGGAAAAAGGAAAAAAAAAAAAAAAAAAAAACGAAATAAAAAAAAAAAAAAAAAAGAGGAAGGAAAAAAAAAATAATAATAATAATAAAATAAATAATAAATATCATGATATTTGTATTATTATAATAATATAAAAGAGATATTTGTGGAAGAACTAGTTGGATAAATGAGAACCGATAAATTAAATCCTATCTAAAAACCATGAACTAAGTTTTTAGGTCGACAAATTACAAACAAGTGAATTTTTGTCCGTGCCGGTGTTAGCGGAAGTCATTTCCGTAAGGCGGGGCGAATAAGGGATCGATGAGAAGATATTTTTGTAAATAAAGGGCAGATAAGAAAAGTGAGAACCGATGGAAAATAAATCATAACTCAAAATCCTTGAACTAAGTAGAAAACAACTGGACATATTATGAATCAGTTGAATTTTTGTCTCGAAGTTAGTGTCACCCGAAGTAATTTCTCAGACCGACGTCGTCTGGGCTCCGAAAATGTTCAATGACAACGGAATACCCTTAATGGGATCAAAAATTTAGTTAACTCAAATATTTCCGAAGAGGAAGAATAGAGCTTGTGGCCGTGTTCCGATTTTTGAGATTTTGCTTAATTACACCGAACAGGAACTTTATCGGTAGAAGTTCATAAAGCACATGGGTGACATCACCTTGACATCATGATGAGGTAAGGAGGTGTGTTGTATGGTGGAGATGATGCCTTGTGTCCAAGCTAGATCCAACGGTTGAGATTCGGTATGATAAAGCATGAATAGTGCACCAAAATCTTCTATAAATAGGTCTTCCCATTTCACTTCATTCCTCACCAATTCACAATTCCTAGAGAGAGGTTAGAGAGAAGTGAGAGCAAGGAGGAGCTCCGGAAAAGGAGTAGCGAAGTCTTTGGGTAAGTTCTTCGGTCCCCGGTCTTAAGCTTTGGTAGTTCCTTCGGTAGTTATAATAGAAATGCTAGATTAATCTTTAATCTTCCAAGTTAGTTTAGATATCATGTTTTAGGGATAAATATGATATTTATTATTGGAGATAGAGATATGTCAAAGTTTTGGAAGATTAGAGTTAAAGTAACGAAGTTCGCGAAATTCCGCCGATTAGGGAGTCAGGGGTAAAATGGTAATTTGGGACTAGAATGTCTGGTATAATGTTGACCATTGATTAGAAACGTTATCATCCTTATAGGATATCTCGTAATCACTTACCGCGTTGTACCGCCATACCGTCAACACTTGTACCGAAGTTCCGTCAACGAAAGTACGTTCGCGTACTGTAACACTAACTCTGATGCTCATTGTATGCTTATATGTGATAGACTATTTCATAGAGTCATGAACAGGACTTTGTCTTGGGTCATGCACCGTGTCTAAGACTCTCCCGTCTTAGTTCACTGTTTATACATTCAAATTTGTTTATACGGGTTACGCCTTGGTAATGCCGTTGAGTTTTCCTAGCGAGGACACGGATGTACACCGTGGCACCGTGAATAGTGCGACCATAATAACATTCATATGCGGTGGCGTGTTGTTATTACTTTTACATGTGCCGTGTGCTATGTACCGTTGATATGTTAATCTTGCATCTCGTGTGTGCTTATGTATTGATTATCGCGTAATGTCATGAATATCTATCATCCATATACCGTATTACTTGAGCATGAGGTTAAGCCGTTACCCGAGGTTCAATGGGCATTGAACCTCGCCTCTTAACATAGCGTTAAGGTCAAGAGGACCGAGGATCGAGGAGAAAGGCAAGCGGCACGCATAGGGACTCAACTGAAGACTTTCTTCTTTTGTTATTTACCTTTGAAAACACTCGGTACAACGTACCGCTACCGTAATCGCCCGGACTTACGGCATTTTGAATATAAATATCGCTTACTCAATCGCTCCGATGCTCTACTCTGATGAAAAAAAAAAATTATACTGCTTTTGAAAATGGGATGTTACACGACATGCAACGGTGATGCCATACATGGTGAGCAAATTTTGAGGATTACCCTTGCAATTCTTCACCGTAGTTTTGATGTAAATGTATAATTTCCGATCGGGATATTGAGTAAGCTTTCTCGTCAGCTTTGGTGGGGGAAAATGTGTAAAGTCACATAGTAGTTTTGATGTAAAAGTATAGATTCCTGGGATAGTGATTTTTTTTTTCCTACCTACATATTCAATTCTTTCTAGCATAAAAACAAAGTTTAAACCCATTTGATTTATTGTACTATTATATTCATATATCCAAAATGATAGGTTGTTATTAACCAAAGTGTTTGGTTTTATAATTGCTTCTCCAATACTGTTCATGTTTTCTTTCAATATGATTAATTAGTAGAGATTGGTATAACAAAGAGATGGAAACCAACTACAATGGCAAACACAATACATTAGTTGAACCTTCGACCCTGGTAGAGCTGGAAAATCGGGCTGAGCTCGTCGGGCCGGCCCGTTTAAGCCCTGGTCCTGTAGGGCTCGGGCTTGAAAAATATGCCAAAAATTTGAAATTGGCCCTGCAGGGCCTCGAGCTTAATCGGGTCAGCCCGTTAGGCCCGTTTAACTGTAGTTTTTTTTTTTATAAAAAAAATTACTTAGATTTCCACTTAATGAATGTGTTTATTTGTAATTACTTAGATTTTTTTAGTTTAAACTATAACCCTTTCTTATGTTTATTAGTATTTTGTATTAAAACACATAATTAGTTATTATAATTATAAATTTTAAAGAATGGATGTTTTCGTATTAAATAAACACATACTTGGGTATTACAATATTATATAAGTAATAAATTATAAATATATTTTTTGTAAAATAAGTATAATTATTTTTACCTGTCAGTAAAATCATGCATGAATCGAAGGAATCTGCAGACACACACAAAATTACGAGAGGGAAAGGCATTTTGTCGTGGGCATACATAAAGAAATTCCTTTTTTAATATTGTTTTGAAAAAAAAGGAAAAAACATATTTTTTGTGTTTATTTGTTTTTTATTACGAATTAATGAATGTGTTTATTTGTTGAATGATTTATATTGTTTACATATTAATGTTGATAACATTTATTTGATAGATTAGAACTTTAATGGTTGCAATTTACTAATTATATTTCTTTGAAAAAAATTGAAGGAAAAATAATTAAAATTTGAAATAGTAATTTTCAAGACCTGTAAGGTCGGCCTTGGCCCTGGTACTATTGGGTCGGGCTTTGAAAAATAGATGTTTTCCTTACTCCAGCCCCGTAGGGCCGGCCCTATTAGGCCTCGCCCTTGTCGGGCCGGCCAACCCCGATTTCCGACTCTAGACCCTAGTCCGGTTTCCTTCTTTGTTGGCATCTCAAATCAAGGTTGGGAAGGAGATATCTCAAATCGAGCTTGGAAGGGGGAGGGGTGTTTGCCCCCCCCCCCCCCTTTTTCTTTTGATTGAGGGGAATTTTGGTATTTCCATGAAAATAGTGTGGGACCTACTACAAAAAATAACAGTGTTATGTTAGATTTAACGGTTATGTTATTTTTGCACCCATTTTAAGAGTTTGTGAGTACTTTTGAACATTCAAAAAATATTTGGTGCTGGATTCCTGCACTTTGCGTAAAAATTCATGGGTATTTTTACAGTTTAACCATAATTAATTGAATGCACATGGGATTGGATTCACTTTGATCTTTTTTATTTATTGATGTTGCTTTGAAAGTTTGCGGGATTTCATCAAGAGAAAGATAATAGGCTAAAGTATACTTTTAGTCCCTTAAGTTTTACATAAGGTATACTTTTGGTCCCTTAACTTTATTTGGTCCTAAAATTCTAACACCGTTAAAGTTACTAACTTTACCCTCTCTTTCCCACAATCACTTTCCCACCCTCACTCTTCACAGTTCACACAAACTCTCACTCTCCCTGTCTGTCTCTTTCTCACAATCAAAATTTTTATTTTTCTTCGCGCTCGCTCGGTCTCTTTTTATAGGCCGTATCTGTATGGCCATGTGCGTATTTTTTAAGCGATTTATATAAATACCAGATTTAGAAGATAAAATTGATTAAATTAGTGCCGTTAAGCGGTGGTAAGTCTAATAACAATAATATACATACATAGACAACCGCCCTAGGTCTCAATTAATTAATTATAATACCTAAAAACCCCGTTTAAGGGTCAGTTAGCATGTGAAAATCAATTTCAATTATGATTTGTTCATTCAAACATCAAACCTTTAGAATAGACTACTTTCATATTCAAAATATATGTTTATAATATATATATATATATATATATATATATATATATATATATATTCAAGAAGCAGGACTAATTAATCACATATGGTGATAGAAGAAGATAAAATTGATATTGTTTTAATTGCAAATAAACTGCTTTAATCTTTTAACAGTAAACATGCTTGAGTTTCTTTGTGAAGATATTTAAAATATATTTTTCATTATTATTATTATTTTTGGCAGAATTCCTCCATTACTTAATTAGACAATCTTTTTAAACTATTGAAGGAATAATATTAATAACTTCAGTACTACGTTACATTTATTTGGGTCTTGAGTTCGAGTCTCAAGCAAGAGATACTTGTATTGGAAAGAACAATCACAAACTCTGAACCAGATACCGAATAATAATATTTTTTTAAAAAACTTATTTTATCTTGGCGAGACACCAAGTAAAAAGAGCATACCTAAATTCCAATCAAATCATGGTTACGAAAGGCGTTCCTATGCAAAAATCTATCTTTTACAATGCATGCCTCACCAACTCTTGTACTACCAAGTTAATGCTTCTTCCCTTCTTTTTTTTTTTTTTTTGGTGGCTAAGCCATAGGTTGCCTCCTATTGGAGGCAATCATATTTAAGGCATTGTCACACACTAAATGTGGACACCTCTTCTTAAAAAATTCTTGAACCAGTTTCACATTCTTCCCCATGCCAATACCCACCTTCAAGTTCCCTGCTTTATAAGGGCTATCACTATTGGTTTTGACAGCTCTGCTCCCCGAATTCTCCCATCTGACGTTCATGCAAACTGGTGCCACTTCACTCCCAGCCTTTCTCCTTCAAGTCCCAAGGATTCACCAACAATTGCCAATGCTTTCTCAATTACCCGCCTTAGCTTCAGTTTTTACACTCTTCTGTTGTGGCCGGAAACAGTTGAGCGTTTGCTTTCCAGGTGAGCCATGCCAATTAATGTAACTGATGTCATTCTACTAGAGCACGCTTCAAGAGCATTTATTGCAGATGAGGTAAGTAAATAATATGAATTTTGTCTTAGTTTACATGAATGTGCTTATAATAAGCAGCTCTAAACAAGCACATGGTTCATGGCATTGAGAGAAAAACATGCCTATGCAAAATACATGCACCTTTTAAACATTAAAAACAAAAAAAACAAAATTGCCTTAATAACAGCAATGCTATGACAGATTGCCATAACTTACCCACAAGCACGGAATTACAAAGCAAACAACCTTGCAGAAACAGCAAGTTCAAGTCACTTAAAATGCATGCTAAGGGTATCTAGAGTAAAGGGTGTACAATCTAGCACCAGGGATGTTACACCCCTACCGGCCTCGCCCTTTTGGGTGGCGGGTAGTGTGATACCTCTTAATTCTTATATATATTTACTCACATTCTTCATGTTATTTGTATTTTCCCCTCACTTTATTCTCCTTGAGTCTTTTTTTAACTAAAAAAATATATGGTTAAAATTTTTAGGGGGCAATTCGATTTATTGTGACTTCATTTAATTTTATATGTTTGTGATGCAACACCGAAAATCATTAAAATTTGTTTATATTGTGAACGGATGCCTAGGGATGCTACTTCTCACAACTCAAAAGATTAAAATGACACTTGTATTAAGGTAAGAAAAATTACACTTGTATCATTTAAATAACATTAGTTTCTCTTATAAATACTCAAAAACTCTTTACAGGAAGGTACCCAAATCACCACGTTTTGTTATAGAGCAAATAATAATATTCTTTTTGTGGTATTTAGTATATTTTATAGATAAAATGAAAAACATGATTACACCCTCTGTAATTATTTTATAGTGTTAGTATTATGGTTAATAAGAGGTTTAAAAATCATGGTAAAAAAATAAGAGATTTATAAAATCCAAATATCTTAAATGTTCAGTTTTTTTTCATTATTCAATATTTATAAACATTTTGAAGATTACTCCCACCCAAATAAATTTTATATATAATGGTTCTGAAAACATATTTGATAAAATTTCTCCAACTTTAAATCTGTTGAGTTAAATACCTTATTTATATATTTTCAAATTTATTTATTATATTTTTATTTATTATATGTTTTAACTTGAAATATTTTTTCCTCCAAAAGAAATATATTTTAATTAGTATAAAACCAAACTTCAATAAATAGGTCTAAAATAAAAAACAGGAGGCATAAAACACAAAAGGCTAAACAACAAAACTTTAAGCCTAAATAACACCACAGCTACAAACTCTAACCAAAATCAAAGCTAGAGACCACTTGTATTGTCCGCCTCTTGAAGCTCAAAGAACAACGGTAGAAATAAGGAATGGGGTTCAAACTTCAAAGAACCATCCCGTAGGTGGAAAATGAGTATCTCCATTAATTTATCTCCCCATTTCCTTCATCAAAACCAGCGTCCACAGCTCTATCCCGTCATATCCCCACATGTTTTCACTTTCCGATCACCCTCAGTTGCCTTTCATCCACAAGGGCAACTGTTTCAGGCATTAAATATATAATGGGTGAGCAATAGTATGCTGTGGTACGTGACTTTTGTGGGGAATAGTGCTGTGGTGCATGGCTTTTGTGGGTGGTTTAAAATAATATTTTATACTTGGGGTATAATGATCTTTTGCCTCATTTTACTATCTCATTTTCTTCAAACCAATTAACAATTTTCTTATCAACCCATTTGCTTTTACAATATGAATCAAACATGTCGACAAAATATTTTTCATTCTTTTCAATCACCACCTCTTCTTTGATCCAAATGGGCTCTAATAGTATGGTGTTCTAGTATTTTTGGTTTTGTATTTATTACCCTTCATTAATTCCCCTAACCCCAAAACTGCGTCGTTTTAAGAGTTCATTAATTCCTCTAACTCCAAAACGACGTAGTTTTGGGGTGACTTGACATAACCTTATGTCAAATGACATGACAAACGATAAACCCATATATATAATGTTGTACAAACAAAATTTGAAATACAAATATCTTTTGAACTTCTCAAAGACGAGGAAGATGCAAACTATATGATTAAAAACAAGAATTGGAAATCATGAAGATGTGGTTTTGGGCTCCATCTTTGCTAGCCATTTCTAGACAGTTAGCAAACCAGTGCCTCATTTAGAGTTAGCAAATTGGAACAATGGTGAAAGAAATGAAAAAAGGGAATGATCTGGGTATTTTGAGTTTGAGGCATTATTTTTCCAAGAAAATAGACATGTCAAGGGTCATTTTGGCTTTGTAAGCACCTCATTTAGAGGTTTTTTGGAATTAATTATGATTTTTCAAATTTATCGAAAAATCTTGCGTAAATGTTGAAATTCTGTTTTTAAGGAAATGTGAGGGTATAGTTGGAATAACAAATCCATGAAGGGTAAAAAGGTCACTAGTGGCTAAGATATCTCTTAGGATATTATTTATAAATGAAATCATACGGTGATAACATTATAGGATATCCGAGGAATTAGGGATCGGGAAAGGAGAATGTACCGCCAGCTACACAGATCAAGGTACGGACGCGTACTGTAACTCTAAATCTTGTGTGTCTTGTATGCACATATGTGATTGTATGATTTAGAGTCATGGACAAGACTAGGTCTTAGGTCATGCACCGTGGCTAAGACTCGGTCTTACGTCACCTGTTTATATATATATTCAGCTTTATGCGGATTATAGTTATGATAATACCGTAGGATTGTTTTCATAGCGCTGAGGACACGTGGAGGCGTGACACTAGTGAGTGGGAACGTACGTGGAGGCGTGACACTAGTGAGTGGGAACGTTGTTAACATTACATGTGTTGTGTGCTATGTATTGTTGTGTTGTTAACATTACATTTGTGTGTGCTATGTACTTGTAAACTTTACATCTCGTTGTGTGCTATGGATGGGTTTTTTTTTTTTAAAAAAAAAAATCATTTTTTAAAAAATTAAGTGCTTTTTTGTTGTTGTTAATTTAAGTCCATTTAGCTAAAACATTTTGCGATTGCCCATGGATTTAAGTCACGCAAACTAACATAATAAATCTCCCTCTCTTAACCAGATCAGCCAATCGATATCCGCTTTGAATTCACAAATGAATTAAAAACAATATGGAGAAGATTCCTCCCTTATCTTATTCTTTCCCAGTTGTTCAATTTGTTATCAATATTATATGAATATTTTACTTTTGCATCCATCTGCCAGAATTTATGCAAGCTTTATATTTCAATATGCTTTTGAACCTCAACCTCTCTCATGACTAAATGGTTTGGAAATTGTTTGCTGAAAATTGAACTTTGATGTGAAGGAAAGTTTGATAATTTGTGGGTGTTTTGAACTAGTCATTTATTATTGGAAATTGAAATCAGATTGTATTTTGCTTGTCATTGAATTTTCTGAATTTGAAACTTTGTTGTTGCACTGTATCACCTCGTACAGGGATGCCAATTACCAAAAAGGAATTTAGGCACTAGTTCTTGCCTATTGAGAATAATTGTAGCCTGTAGGAATTAGATGCTTTTCTCTTGAGCAACATCAGACCCTAAAAGTTACCATAGTTATTTTCTAAACATCCCAGTGTTGTTTTAGCACTTAAACTGTCATGATATTGGTCTTAGGATTGATTTTCTGTTCTAGTATTTCACTGGATTGAATTTGACTCGGTTTAGATTACATTTAACTGCTATTATAGAAACGTTGAAGAGAGATTTCAACATTTTGGAGAGACAGTGTGGAGGCAATTTCATCGTGTATTAAGCTCTGTTGAGAGCTTAGGAATTCAAATTATTAAGCCTTCTGATAACATGTTTAGAGATGCTCCAGAATTTATTGAGGAAGATGAACGATATTGGCCATATTTTAAGGATTGTATAGGAGCTATAGATGGCACTCACATTGCTATTCATGTTCCTGCTCATAAAAAGATTCCTTTTATTAGTAGAAAGGGAATAACTACCACAAATGTTCTTGCTGTTTGTGATTTTAATATGTGCTTTACATTTGCATTGGTGGGTTGGGAAAGCTCTGCACATGGTACAAAGATTTTCATGGATACTCTCAAAAAGCTGCAATTACATTTTCCTCAACCTCCTGAAGGTAATTATGTGATACATTTAATTAATTAATTTTATTGTGAATGATGGCAATGATTATTATACAGTTGTTCCAAATATAACGACATTTTCTTACAAGCAAATACTACCTTGTTGATTATGGATATCCTAATTTCAAAGGGTTTTTAGGACCATATAGAAATACAACATTTAGATCACAAAATGAGCTCCTTAATTATCATCATTCAAGTTTAAGGAGTGTCATTGAAAGAGCCTTTGGAGTTTGCAAAGCAAGGTGGGGAATATTGCAAAATTTGACCAACTTTGAGCTTGAAACTCAATTTGCTATCATATAGGCAACCTTTGCTCTTCATAATTATATAAGGAGAATGGATTCTTGTGATATAGATATGCTTAGAAGATTTGAGAACATTGATGGGTTTGAAGATAATAATGATGATCATAGAGAATATGAATGGGAAGGGCCAACTCCAGACTCTACTAGATTGATGGAAGAAACAAGGAATGCTATTAGAGATCAATTGTTAGATAGAGGTGGGGTGCGTCGTTAGCTTTTACTAACTTGTAGTATAATGAATATTATTTCTATTTTTGGAATATGGTACAATATGACTCTTTTTTTTATTTTTTTTATTTAATGCATTGGTTATAATATAGTAGTTGACCATGTTGAGTGGAAATTACTCTTCATCAGTGATAATGAAGTTTTAAGTTATCTTATGTTGTTGTATATTATTTAATTTTTGTAGGATGAAATTATGATAATTACTTATCTCCCATTAATAAATTTTTTAAAAATGCTAAAAAAAATTCAAATTAAACTTTCTTTTCGTCTATGTACTCAAGGTTGAACTCAAATTCGCTCTTAAGAATATAAATAAAGAAAACCACCAATAGATAAGCATGGTAAGTAGAAAATAATGGTGGATGTAATAGTGTGACCTCCATATCATAAGTGGAGCGACTAACTTTTCACCAAGTGAAGAATTAATATTGTTACAAGCATTCCCTAAATGATCTATTATGTAAACAAAGTTACAATAAGTCGAAATGGATTTATTTAGTTCGGTTGTCTTTTATTCTTTTCATTGCACCTTGCTATTTTATTTATTTAATTAAGGGTTTATTTTTAATTAATGCAATGGTTATAATATAGTAGTTGAAAGAAGTTTTAAGTATTACTATTCATTAGTGATAAAGAAGTTTTATTCATTCCCTAAACAAAATTACTATTGATTAGTGATAAAGAAGTTTTAAGTTATCTTACGTTTAAAAAGCCTATTTAAGTAATTTTACTAATAAAAAAGTGCTTTTCTATTTTAACATCCAAACAACATTTTTATTTAGAAGTGTTTTTTAAATTGTGCATCCAAACGTAAAATAACTTAACTTCTAATCAAAGCACTTTTTTTAAAAGCACTTGTAAGAATATTCTGTTTTTTAAAAGCCTATCCAAACGGGCTCTTATTTTCCCATTCGATGCTAGTTGTTCTGTAAGTGTTTTTTAAATTGATAGTTATTATATATTATATTACTTTTTTTGGGATGGAAACAAAAATATTATTTTATTATGAGGAACCAATATAATGCTTCAAAAGTTGAACCAAACATTATATTAATTTAGAGTTGATAGGCATGATAATTATAAAAATTATATTATATGCTTAAATATTAATACTTGTAAAAAAATAAAATATAAAATTCCCAAGTGTTGAGAGTGAAAACCACTGAGTTTATGACAAAGTTAGATTGATAAAATTGAAGAGTGGATTCACTAAGAATTTTATACAACAATTTTAGAAACAAGTCGGATAAACAAAATTTCTGGGCACACAAGGTCTTTTGACTAAGGAAAGAGCCACTAAATTAACAAGTTATTCATAGCTCTCCAACTTAGGCAAAACTACTGTAGCTCCTCTGGTTGCATATGAAAATCTCTATCTTCTTTGTCCCAAAACCTTCCAAAGCTTCGAGTGTGGATCTCGGAGACCAATATTCCCTTGCTTTGACTTTGGAAGATCATGCAACTCAATAACTTGTATTGTTCGTTGCTTCTTGGCTGCAAATAAATCAAACAAGTTTCAACCATTAATAATATCGTAATTGTATAAGCACATAAAAAAACAAACGTTGATATCAGAGAAGAAGCTATGCACCCTTTGCAGCTTGTTGATAAGAGTCGTGAAGTTTTCTTTTAGTGGCTTCTAGTTTTTCTTGGATTGAAACATCATCTGTATGCTTGGATTTCTGACAATCTTGCTGAGAAACAAGAGGCCTCTTTGGGAAAGCACTCGTCTGTTGTTTCTGCTGCATCTTTGGTCTTGTGTTGCTTTTTTGTGGAAGGCTCGAATTTGTTTGCCCGCTAGGACCGTAATCAATGCGACCTGGTTCTATGGACTTAATCCATTCATCTACCATTGCTTTCCAAACCACCGCAATCCAAAACTATGCTTAGAACAATTTCAAAAATAGATTGTAAATAAACCGTATATGCTTATCTTTTTCATACTCGACAAGAGTTCCCGCAAGTTGACGGATCTCCTTTGAGCCATGCTTCTTGAGAGTATTGACAGCCTTTCCTATCTCAGTTTCCTAGAAAAAGTTCAATGATGATACCATTAAACAACATAGTAAAGGGCTGAAGGGAAACAAAAGCGTGAAGCCAAAAAGCATGAGACACATGGCAGGCTCATTGAAAGACTAATAGAAGATTCAATATAATCCAAACCTTAAGAAGATCCACAGTCAGTGTCAGTGGCTGCAGCCTCCTCATTGACTCAAATAACACTGAATCAGTCTGTTGTAAAGTGAAAGAAAGCACCATGAATAATATTAACATCAAATAAATTGTAACACAAAATTGGTTTTTGGGAAAGAGATGAACGGTTGAACAATAAAAGAGAAGAGAATTTCACGAAAAGAGGACACACCTCTTCCTTGTCACATGGAGAATCTCTTTGATCTTCAAAATCTCATCAACTTGTCCAACTAAAATTACTAACTTGATTCTTGTTCATCCCTCCATGATCATCTCTCGTCACTATTGACCTTGCTCTCTTTACTAGATCCTGCTTCTAATTTTGTAGCTTCTCCTTCAAAACCACCCTCACAACCTCCATCTTTTTTAGAAAACAAAAGTTCCGCAATCTTGTCTCTTCGTAATCTAAGTTCGTTAGGATAATCGGAAACTGCTACCATGATTGTGTGGTCAATTATATCAAATATATCAGAATTTGCAGTTCGAAAGTAATTCCTCCGGTATTCGAGTGAGCCGGACTTCATGGTTATCCCACAAAACTCTCGAGGTCGATCAATACGCATGAGGCTAGATAAAAAACTGAAAATCCAGCAACTACAAGAAATTCAATTTCACGGGCTACATATAACTATCAGTTCTCAAACGTAAAATGGTGCACCCAAACGTAAAATAGCTTAACTTCTAATTAAAGCACTTTTTTAAAAAGCAATAGGAAAAAAAGTCCTTTTTTTTAAAGCCTATCCAAACGGGCTCTTATTATTTGAACATGAGGTTAATTATTACCTAAGATTCAATAGGTATTGAATCTCGAATTAACCCTAGCTTCATGATCCAAGGATCGGGAGAGGGTGAAAAGGGTAAAAAGCATGCTTAAGGACTTAGCCGAGTTTTGATATTTTGGGCTATATTTATACTTGTTAGATATTTTGTGTCTATATATTTGGATAACTATATTGATAATTCCCTCGACCGGATACACCACAAATGGTTTAAGTTATAGCCACGTATCAGTTACTCATCCGTTCAACCCAACTATTACGCTCAATCACCCCACTCTGATGATATTCATATATACTGCTTATTAATATACATAATAGGTACTATTGAATTAGAGGTGTTAATTAAAATGACACTTGTATCATTTGAATAGCATTAGTTTCTTTTATAAATACTCAAAAACTCTGCACGGAAAGGTATCCAAATCACCCAGTTTTGTTATAGAGCAAATAATATATAGTATTCTTTTTGTGATATTTAGTACTCTCTCCGGTCCTAATTATAAGACAACATTTGAGAGTTGGTTTTGGTCCTAATTATAGACATACTTTGTGTGTGTGTTTATACATATATGTATATCTGTGTATATATGTGTTTGTACATATATGTATATCTTTGTGTGTGTGTACATATATATATAAATCTGTGTGAGTGTGTTTATATGTATGTGTTTATATATGTGTGTGTGTGTAGATATATATGTACGAGCGCGCACACGTGTGTGTGTCTACACACAAATACATATATGTATATCTTTGTGTGTGTTTGTCAATATATGTGTGCGTATATATATATATATATATATATATATATAAACTTGTGTGTATGTGTTTATATGTGTGTGTGTAGATATATGTGTACACACATGTGTGTGTATATATACATATATGTATATATATAGAAAGAACATCATTTCAATTAGAAAGTGTGTAGAAAAAAAAAAAATTAGGTCGGAGAGTTATGTGGTAGGGGTTGTTGATTTACTTTTACTTATGTCATTTTAAATTTATATAAGGACATTTTAGGAAAATGAGTAAAATTAACTAATTTAACTTCTTTCATTAATCTCCCCAAAATTGGTTAAATATGTCTTATAATTAGTACTGGAGGGAGTATATTTTATAGATGATGAAACGAAAAACATCATTACACACCCTGTAATTATTTTATAGGGTTAGTATTATGGTTAACCAGAGAGGTTTAAAAATCATGGTAAAAATAATAATAAGAGATTTATAAAATCCAAATGTCCTAAATCTTCAGTTTTATTTCATTATTCAATATTTATAAACATTTTGAAGATCCTACCCAAATAAATTATATATATAATGGTTCTCAAAACATATTTGATAAAATTTCTCAAACTTTAGATCTGTTAAATTAAATATCGTATTTATATATTTTCAAATTCATTTATTTTAATTATAATTTTCAACAAACAAATGTATTTTTATTTCTTATTTGTTTTAAATTAAAAAACAGGAAGCATAAAACACAAAAATCCAAAGAACAAAAATTTAAGCCTAAATAACACCACAGCCACAAACTCTAACCAAAATCAAAGATAGAGACCACTTGTATTGTCCGCCTCCCGAAGCTCAAAGAACAACAAGAACTCTACCAAAAATAAGAAATAAGGAATGAGGGTTCAAACTTCAAAGAACCATCCCGTAGGTGGAAAATGACTATCTCTATTAATTTATCTCTCCATTTTCTTCCCCAAAACCACCATCCATAGCTGCATCCTCCGTCATATCCCCGCATGTTTTCACTTTCCGATCACCCTCCATTACCTTTCATCCACAAGGGCAACCTGTTTCAGACATTAAATATATGGTGGGTGAACAATAGTGCTACGGTGCATGGCTTTTGTGGGGTTTAAAATAATATTATATACTTAGGGGCAAAATGATCTTTTGCCGCATTTTACTATCTCATTTTCTTCAAGCCAAACAACATCCTATATCAACCTATTTGCTTTTACACTACAAACCAAACATGTCGACAAAATATTTTTCATTCCTTTCCACTACCACCTCTTCTATGATCCAAATGGACTCTAATATATGGTCCCAAAACATAAAACAAAGCTAAACCAAAAAAAAAAACATAGGGGAGTTATCGCCTGTCTATAAAGAAGAGGGAAAAAAAAATCAAAAGTAGTCTTGTTCAAATATATGATAATCTGAATATAGATATTTTTTTTTGTAACAACAAATTCTATTCGATAGAGCGTGAGCAAATATATTCGCCACAAAAAAGTTCTGTACATATGTTGTTTTAAAATGTTTTGTATTTGGAAAGCTTTTTTATCCAATCTATATAGTCATGGAAATCATAGGAGACCAACCTAGTGAACTTCAAATATTTTAAAAAACTAAATGTACAACTCTTGGGGTTAAATTTCTCGTAAGAGACTTGATAAGACAACGAAGGAAAAACTATTGCTCCCTTTACTTACAAAATTATAAGAAGAAATTTTGTGAGGGGTATGGTTTTTAATATAATCTACACTTTGTTCTCTCATTACGTTTTCTAATGTCACCACTAATTAATTATATGTATCTAACATCTCTACTTCAATACTCATTCTTTCTTATCTCTATCATATTTTGAACTGCGTAATTTAAAGAAAACCAATTTAAGCATACTCATCTGCTTTCATTATCTATTATTAGTTTTGATGATGAGTTAATATCATATTTTCCTTTCATTAACTTAATTTGAAAATATCTCATAGAAAGGAATATTTTGATTGCACTGATAATTATCTCTTGCAAGAAAGTCTTACAATTGTGACAGGAGAATTCGGTCCGTGCAAGAACTTTCCTTAAGGTGCTACAAGGAAAAACCATCAAATTGAGGAATAGTGCTTTCACGTTCCATCATTCAGCTGAGATATGCTCTATGAAGAGATCTATGAAGAAAAGGCTGGAAGCTAAGTACTGTTATATTCATTCAGATGAGATGAATGAGATAATACTCAAGAAGCCAATACTTTAGTCTCATTTCACATCTCAAAGGCTATTCAGAGCACATAACAGATCTCAAAGCTAGCAAATGCACTTCATCAATCATTCATCAATTTGCAGAACCTACATGAGCATTTCTAAACTCTACCTTTTTATATTCAAGTAGAAACTTTGCACATGTTTGGTGTCTATATGTTTTGATTGTGAAAGATGGCTTGAAACCTCTCCAAATTCTTTCAAATATGTTTTCATAAAAACATTTCAAATTGCATCATATTTAGAATGAAAACAATTTCAAATCGGGGAGGGAAAACACTTTCAAGTTTGCTTCTTGATTCTTTCTAATCTGGTTTAATGTTTGTCTCTCTAAGCATTTCTTCTTTACTTCAACTTTTTGTTAATGACAAATAAGGGGGAGAGAATGACAAGAAAAATATGTTGCATTTAATATATCTTCATATTCATACATATTTTTCTTAAGGTATTTGCCATCATCAAAAAGGGGGAGAATGTTAGTTATGATTAGTTTTGATGATGTCTTATATAGAGATCCCATTATTAAAAGAAAAAATATTGAGTAATATAGTTATCTCCTACATTGGCTAACTACAATATTTAATGTAGATTAGTCCAAGTTGAATTATAGATTAAGGAGATAAGAGATTACGTAAAGAAGAAATTGGAGAAAATGTCAAGTTCAAGAAGAAGAGAGATTGAAGAACTTGCTAAATGAAATGAAGATATCATTATTCAAGTTCTAAAATTGATCCTAGAAGTCTCCATGATCAAATGGAAGTTGGAATGACTCAAATCGAGTTAAAAACAAGCAAATACAAGGTTCGTAATGATCCAACTCGAGTCATGAGGTTCAACTCGAGTTAGAGTGCTTTGCTACAGCGTCTCTGGGCTTCTGGACTGATATAACTCGAGTTGTCACTTAGTAACTTGAGTTACAAAGCATTGACAATGTTTCTGGACAGATGTAACTCAAGTTACCACTGATAACTCGAGTTATAGGCGTTTTCTCAGCACCTCTGGTATTTTGATGATATCTCTCAAACTAGAGATCGTATTGAGGTGAAAACAGTGGCATATGAAACTAGACTCCAAATGCGTCATTTTGATATAAAATTCAAAGCCCAAAGGAGTTCAGATCAAGGAGATATGAATTGTAGAAGATGGGACTGAAATTCACGCCACACTGCTGACCAAGATTTAATGTTTTGGGTGTATCTCACAAAATACAAATCCAATTGAGCAAAAATCGGTGGCATATGAAAGAAGACTCAAAATTCGTTCCATCAAGATTTGAACCAGCCAAAACGGAGTTCAGACCAAGGAGATATGGCCTCCGAAAGGTGACACTCGAAATTCTGGATTCAGTTCAGAATAGGTTCGATTCTCTAGATATAGCTCACACTATGCACAACCAAATGGAATGAAACCAATTTCATATGAATCTAGACCCAACAAGTGTTTCATTGAATTTGGAAGAAACCATGAGCTTTTAACTTGAGTCATACTTGGCTACTCGAGTCATAACTCAGAAAGAAAGCAACCAGAATTTTGGAATTCAGTAGCAACTCGAGTCATGACCACCAACTCGAGTTATTCAAGAAGATAGAGAGCAATTGGAGCACCCGACAACTCGAGTCACGAAGAATAACTCGAGTTACTCGTAGACAGAAGAGAATTGACACTTTGGCAACTTGAGTTACAGACGACAACTTGAGTTAGAATTCAATCAGAAAGCTTCTGGCATTTAAAACAACTCGAGTTACATGCGATAACTCGAGTTACCATCTCTGCATCAGAAAATCACGCGTCCGAGATTCTGGATTTTCTTCAAGAAAATTCAGATGGATTCCAAAAGAACTTATACTACTTCTCAACATCATTTATATCATTTGTGTGTAAGTTTCAGGTGATTAAAGTTTGAGATTACATCAAACTTGGTAGAAATCAAAATCTGTCATGAAGAAGGAGTTTCTGCAGATTTTCAGAAATGAGAAAGAAGATTGAATTAACCAAGGAACTTGAAGAAACGAAGTTGAATGCTCAAATGCAATGTTCTTCAATGAACTAAAATGCTCAATTTGTTCATCTGCTTCAAATGCTATGACTTGAATATCCCAACGGTCATATACGCTCCAACGAACATATTCAAATTTGGAAGAATTACTCAATGTTCTTCATTAGCTATAAAAGAAGAAGCATTCAAACAACAAAGTAGAGACAACAGCTTACACTGTCAAAATGCCAACATCCTAAATCCAACGCTTAGTTCATATACTCTCTGTTTCACAATGTTTATATAGTTTACACTAGAGAGTGAAACGATTTGATTGTACTTCGGTGTTTATTCATCTTCTCTTCTGGAGAGAACATTTCTGATTATTAAATCATTGTAAGAATCTCAAGTCGTGGGACTTGAAGATTGGGTTATCGGTTTGCAACTTGTAAGGGGGAGTGTATCCTAGTGAGAGGATAACTTCGAGTATAAAGTGTGTAACGATTGAAACGCGTATTTCAGTAAGAGATTGTAAAGGCTACACAAGTGCCTGGCTAAACTTGTGAGGTTGTAAAGGCTTTTCTCTCGTGCCCGGTTAAACAAGGAGATAGTGGATTGAAAATCTCAAGTGGAGCTTGGGGACTGGACGTAGGTCAAGGATTGGGCCGAACTAGTATAAATCTCGATTTTCATATTCTCTTCCCTAAACTCTTACATTTCCAAAGATATATGTTTGAATAACTCGACTATTGCTTTGTAAACTATTTCTGTCATTCGAACTACCTTCAGTAAGTTTCGAAAGGATTTTCAAAGTTCCTAAAGTTTTTATCATACACCCAATTCACCCCCTCTTGGGTGATAGCCAAGTCTTTCAATTTGTTCATAATGGATTGTTCATAGCTTGTGTAATACCCAAAATTTTTGTTTGTCTTAAATATAACATTTTGACGCTTAAAGCCTATTTAAAATAGGTGAATATGTGATCTCAAATTTTGAGATATGTTTATTCTATTTTCTAGGGAAATTTTTCCTTAGGATTAGAATGACCAATGATTTATTAAGAGACTAAATTTACTAATACCCTATAATTAATATTTAGTTCATATTTAAATTCATAAAAGGCCATAAAGAATTATCAAAACACTTGGTACAAATTAAGGGGCAATTACTAATAATTAATGAGCAATTAAAATTACACTAATAGAATATTTATGTAATTCTTTAATAATTAATATTAGTAGCCATTAATTAGAGGTGTATTAGGCTAATCAAAAGTCAAGAACCAATAAGGGATTATGATTGACACTAATGAATTGTTAACAATCATAAATCACTCCATGAACCACTAAAGCAACAATCAAGAGATAATTAAGCTTATGATTAAGATATTAATCAAGAGTTGAAAAGTTAACAAATTCAACTATGATCTAAAGGCCAAGAATTTATCTCATAAAGCTTATCCAAAGGCCCTAATTAATTCTAATAAAGCCTAATCCATGTGCATAAGTGAACAACCAATGGCATGGCTCCCACATGGGGAGTTTAAAAGCAACAAAACTCAAAAGATGAGGCGGGGGGGGCACGGTTATGAGAAGGGAAAAAGGAAGAGGGAAGTGGTCCCATAAATCAAAACACTTGGGGAAAATTAGTCAACAAAGGATAAAGTGGTGGAAGAGGATAGTGTACCTATGGAAGAGGATATAAAGTGAAATGGAAGAGGATAAATTGGTGGGAGAAAAATCAAGAGGAAAGTCAAGTTGTCATCCAATGAGAAGATTACACATGAATTAATTAGATTAATCAATAGGATTAATTCAAGACTTAATCAAAGGAAACCTATACAAAATAAATTGTATCTTGAGATCCACTAATCATAAATCAAATATAAGAAGAGATTATTAACAAGCATAATTCAAGCTTGAGATTGACTATAATCAAAGTCATCTCCTCAACTTTTGAGGATTGTGTCCAATTGAGAAAATGAGAGATTATGGTCTCTAATTAAAGCTAAAAATCTCAAGAGTTCAAAAGCAATGAGAGAATTTTAATAAAAATTCATCAAGATCCTCAAATGAATTTTGTCTAGTGAAAAACAAAGAAAATAGTTGGCTTGGGAAAAAGCTAGAACACATGGGATATTTTGCAAAAAGTTTTTGGAAGAGGATATGGTACTTTAGGATAGAAAATGGAAGAGGATAAAGGAGAGAGAGAGGGGGTCAGATTTGAGGGTTCTAAGGGCTAGGATTTGTGCTTTTAATTTACCTAGATCCAATGGCCATAATCCAAGATGAAAAGGTGTGAATAGTGTCATGGGATTTTACTATAAATAGGGGGTTGGGGTCTTCATTATTCCTCACCAATTCACAAAGCAACAACATCTGAAATATAGATAGAAAGTGAGAGTGAGAGTCTTGGAGAAGAAGGAGCAAAGTTCTTGGTAAGTTCTCTAGCTCTAGCTTTAAGTTTTTTGAGTTTTAGTTCTTAAATTCTTAGATAGAAGTAGCTTAGATCCTAAATATGCTAGGATAATTTTATTTACATGTTTTTATAGTCAAAATTGTCTTTATTTCGAAAAATTGATGGAGAAGAAGTTATGACAAAATTTCTGGAAGAAAATAATCAAAGTAACAAAGTTCTAGCGAAATTTCATCGGTTTCGGAATTTCAGGAGTCAGTGATGAAAACGCCAGAATTTCATATTGCAAATATGGTCACAAAATTCTGAGAAAATTAAAGGTTATAATAGACATATATGGATTTTTAAATATGTCAATAACATGTAAAAATGATTTTTTTACAGGGAGATAAAAATCCTTAAAGTTAGGCTACGAATTTCTGGAAAAATTCTGGGCAGAGGCTCAAAACTTTAAACCTGGGAGTGATTCGTGTAATTTGGGAAATATTGATTATTTTTAATTGAAAATAGACATCCTAAAGATTCCAAGAAATTTTACGGATGCTTGTTTTGATTTTTCTAGAATTAATTATGATTTTTCAAAGTTAGATGAAATCCTGCCCAAATTGGTACCAGCGTTGTTCTACGAATTTTGAGGAAACAAAGTGGAAAATAAATGTTGCAAGGGTAAAATAGTCATTAGTGGCCAGGATGTCCCTTAGGATATTATTTTTAAATTAATAAATACGATATTACCATTATAGGATACGCGTGATCACCGCCCGACCGTCAACCTACCGACAACACCGACGAAGGTACGGACGCGTCTTTAACACTAACTCGATGTTTATTGTATACCTATATGTGATAGTTGTATCCCTAGACTGAAACTCTGTTTTTAAAAGTATTGATCATACATATACAGCTGTACACGGGTTATGGTATTGATAACGCCGTTGAGTTTTCCTAGCACTGAGGACACGATAGGCCATCGTGGCACTGGTGAATAGTGCAGACTATAATAACGTTTATATGCAGTGGCTGTGTTCGGTTATTATCTTTCATATGTGAATATTGCTGTGATATCATGAATAAACTGTCATACATACTTGTTACATGAACATGAGGTTAACCGTTACCTGAGGTTCAATGGGTATTGAACCTCAGCTCTTACCATAGCTTTAGGATCCAGAGTAAACAGGATCGAAGATAAGGGTAAGCAGCAGATGTAGGAATTGGCTGGAGAAAGTCCTATTGACATGTACTTTACGATATCAACATTTGAAAAAAATTGTAACGTTGTTAAAAGCACATACATTACAGTGGATATTTATCAGTTACTTTTCAATACTATTTACTTCCGATGCTCAACTCTGATCAAGATACCGTGAAAACGCTTTCGAAAATTGAGATGTGACATTTTGGTATCAGAGCAGACATCCTGGCACGAATTTAACTATGCTACTCCAAACAGTCCGGTGTCTAGAAAGGGTTTTGTGGTTGTGAATCGTCGTTGTTAACCTCGGCGAGGCTTCCACAAATACACCGGCCCGCCGATTGTTTGAGTAACGGAGTTAGGTTCGGACTTTTTTCAACTAAAGAGCATTTTACCTGGCAAGAACCTGGCTCAGTTATAGTAAACCATTGGTGCCGAAGGCAGGGCTAGTCTATGTGGATCAGTCATTCAATCGCCGTAAAGTCTCGGTGAGACTCCCATGATAGACACCTACCTGGCCAATCGGTTGATTAACTAAGTTGGGCTCTAAGCCATTATCTTAGAGCATCTTTTGAAAACAAGTACTGATAAAACCCTGATGTTGTTGTAGTGATAAACAGACGAGTTTCCCTACGTAGATTATTATGGGAGGAGGAGACGTGTAGCACGTCGCCGCAGTCCCCGGAAACGTAAGAGTCGACTAAACTCAGAACCAAGAAATCCACCCCTAATGTTTATGCTTGAACCAGAACCATATTTCCCCGCCCCAAAGTACCATTTAGACCACGAGTATATGCCAACTACCCCGATGACAAACCATAGTATTTTTGACGAATCCCACAACCCTAGACCAGTGTATCATTTCGAACTAGTATATTAATCTAAACTAGTGTACCACCTTGAGCCGGTAGATCACCCAAGCCCTGAAAAACCCCTTGTACCCATTCATAACCATAAACCCTCAGAAATATACCATCCTAAGCTAGTATACAATCTTGAACCTGTACTTCAACCTGATCAGCTATACCCCACTCTAGAACTTAACCTTGAGCTAATACATCTTTCTACTCCTGAATATGATATTGCTCCGATAATTGATCCCGAACCTGAATGCCCCGATCCGGAATATCCTTACAAAACCATATATGACCAAGGACCTTTTCATTCAGTATCCCTGAACGTAATGTACCCAGAACCAATGGCTAGTATACCCACCGAATAGACCCTCGAGCGGAAAAGACAAATGAACTCCTAGACGGAAGCGTATAGTGGATTTTTGTTCCTTTTTAAATTATCCTCAAAGACGAGTACCTATTAGTACGACAGAACGGAGACAATAGAAATAACTGCTAGCGGTAAAAGCCGATTAGCTGATATGACATATCTTGCCATGAATATTTTATTTTGTGTGGAATATCTGTTTGAAAGATTAAAATTTCCCTTAATACTTGTCATTCTTAATAGCAAGATAGGATGACAAATTTGCGAGGAACTGGAATCCCCGTAAGCCGCAAAGAGTGGTAGTAATAGAGTTAGACAACTACGAACGATACCAAAGACACAAACAACGAAAACCACAAACAAAGCAGGGTGAGTTGCAGACAATGTAGAGAAGGCTGCAGGAACAAGAGACTTTTATCAACAAACTCCTGACCGAAAGACAGGAGAGACAAATTGAAAGACAAGAAGAATCTTGTCGGTTGATCAATCGTAACTTAAGGGAGATGCGTAGAGACAAAAACTACCATAACTGTTGAGCAAGTCATGGCGGGTTTAGCCGTAAAAACTCCTCACAGAAGAGGAAGGCTCTTTGGATCGAGTACCAAGAAAAAGGCAAAGAATCATTCCAGTCGGGTACCATAACTATCCAGGATACCGGAACCCCGACCAGTTCCAAATGCAAGAAATACCCTCCGAGAGATTAGTGGTGGGAAGCGAATCTGCTACAATTGTCGGAAGCCGGGACACATTAGCAAGAACTGCCCCCAAAAAGCTGCGAGAGATGGAACCACAGAATTTGGGCCAGGTGTTAGCGCTACTCAATGTAGAGGCTGGGAAATCTCCAAAGGAAGTCCAAGGGACTATCTCTCAATAGGAATCTACGCTAGGCAATATATGATTCGAGTGCTAATCACTCGTTTATTTCATATTTATGTATAATACATTTAGGGGCATATACCTATAGATTATCTCAAAGTAGTTACACCACTAGGTGTGAAATCTTTGCTTTTAAAACATGTCTCGAATCGAATTACGTATATGAACGGACGTGAATTATTATAGACCTTATTTGACTATCCTTTCATGACATTGACGTCATTCTTGATTTTAATTAACTAACGGCAAGCCATGGTCAATGGTAGTAATGAGAAAATACCGTACTCACATTTACAAAACAGAGATAGAAATAGGTGTAGCAGTAGAAATAGACAACCACCAATTCTAGTACCCGAGCAATACTTTTTCATTGGGGTCCTGATTATCGTTATGAACCCGGCATAATCATAATCAAGGCATCATTGAGGGCCGTATAGGTGGTCCATCTTGCTCTACCCCTCTAGGCCGGTTTGACTCCGTAGACGATTTTAAATATCTTAAACGAAGGAATAAGTTAGTCGGGTATTGAAAGACTCTTTATGGAGTATGTACTAAAGGAAGAAAAAGTATTAGTGGACTAATGCCTAAGAGACAAGTCTAGAAAACAGTTAGTTCTGTTAACCTGTTGGCATCCATACTGGTGTTTGAATAAAAACTTGAAAGTACATAAGAAGGGGAGTAAGGTTTATGTGGTATATGATATTGATTTTGGTTTTCCTTATATGCATGATTAATTTTGTTTTTGTTTTACATATATCTTGCCAAAACTCAAAAATCCCTTTCTTTATGTTGTTGTGAAGAAATATGTCTTATTGAATAGAATTTAAGCATCATCATGAAGTTTATGATAAACCAAGCAATGTCTTGTAAGAACTCTCTCCTATCATTTAGACCATTTACATGATTAGAATATGGTGTTCTCAAGTTTGACATTGAAAACCTTTTATGATCATATGCTTACTGCTACACCTGTTTTGTACGATATGAGATTGCATTGGATATTTGCGCTTTAAGGTTGTTGTTAAGACTTGAAACTAGTAGGAGTTAATACATTAAGTATGTTACACATATGTTTAAACGCTTACTTTATTTCTAAAAATTTTCAACCAAATATAACTCATAGACAGCATGTTGACCAATTGTTTATTCACTTAGAAATCTAACTTGAGCATTTCACTTAAATTTTCCAAATTAAGCATTTCACTTAAATTTTCCAAATTAAGCCAGTTTGAAACTATGTTTTTGAGAGTGATTCTTCTTTAAATTTGTTAAATCTTGTTAAGTGCACATTGTTACGGTATTTCATTAAAGTTTATGCATGTAATTATTATAGTCCAACCAAACTAGGGCCGTAAGAACTTTAAATGGTAATGCTTGCATAGTCATATGTTGAAAGTAACACTTAAAGTAGTTAGTTGAAAATCTAAGTGTTTCATGTTAATCTATTCTAAAAAGAGTTTACGTGTCTAAAGATGCTATGACTTGTACATCCTTGTAATATTACTTGTCTAATTTAATTGGAAAATCTGAGTTCGGAAATTTTATTTCATTATACAAGAAAATCATTAACGAATTAAATTTATGTAAGTGGCTTGAAGTATACTATATTAAGTTCCATTTTGTATGTGCATTACTATTTGAATTTATGCTATCACATTGTATGAAATCTAGACAAATAGATGTGGTTGATATCATTTTTCTCAAAACACTTGATCAACTATTGTTTTTGGTAATCTCTGTTGTCGTAAACTTGATTGTTAGTCGTTGGTATATTAAACAAGATAAGCTTCAAATGGTGTATGTTGGAATTAGATGAAACCTGATGGATAAACTAGTCTTAACTATAAAAAGGGCACTGAATGTGATTTTGTGGCATACATTATATAGGAACCCTGTTTTGAAATACATTGTACTTTTGATTCATTGAAATTAAGATTTCTTATCACTATATCATAATGAGATAACCATGCATTATATATCCTTGTTTCATTTTGAAATTTTGATGAACGTCTTCAAGTTAACATACATGAACTATTTGACTCGGCAAATTTGAATTTATCTTTGGTGCTTGGTAAGAACAAACCATAAGGATTAGATTCCCTGGATTTTAAAGACATGAAGCTCTAAATATGAAATTTGGAGTGTACACTCTAGTAAATCTGGATTAATTAAGAGTTAGTATTGTTGTTGTTGATACTCCCGAAATCCTACTTTAGTACACCACCGTACTAATATATTGTGTTGAACTCCCGTCCAAACCATTAGATTTCGATATATAAAACATAAATTAGAATGTGTAGGTTACCGTAGTAACCGAAGTTGAATTTTTGCCTTCTTATTATTTGCATCTCGTTGATAAGTATTAAACATGAAATTTGTAGCAGCATGTGAATTTCATAGAAACTAAATAGTACTTACAAGTTGTTTTGGGTTTCGTTGAAACTATTTTCCGATTACTTCGTATGTTGACTTCTCCTCACTCTTGATAAAAATATTGAGAATGTAAAATCCTCATCTTATGTTAGAAGTTTGGCGTAGTAATTACCTTAGCAAAGAAAAGATTTGCCGTTGTAATCAATAATTCTTGTATAGAAATTAGTATCAAGCTTCTAATATAGTCTAAGAGTTAGACCTGGGAGAGGTTCAGATAAAATAGACGAGTAGATGCTCAAAATCTAGGTGTACGAATGTACACATGGCAGTGTCCCTAGGCCTTAAGACAGTAGTACTTATCACTGTGTGAAATACGAATTGTTATAATGACCTTAAACTAGTATGTCTACGAGTGCGTCTTGAGTCTGGCAAAACATTTACTGTACCAGGTAGTAGTTGAAATACCTAAAGCCTGAGAATAATCTCCTAGGTACTAAGGCCGAGATCCCTAGTCTTTGTGGTAATGGATTGAGCCGGAAGGCCAATGTGTGTTAAGCCGAGGGGCTGAATGGGTCAGGCGGTAAGGCCTGCGTAACCAAGCACGATGAGGATGGACGAGAAGGTCCTATGTCTGAATACTATATCTGGGTACAAAAATGAGTAAAATTATTATTCGAATATTAGAGTACGTGCTAAGTTAGCATACATAGTAAGGAAATAGACTAGATGTCTAGAGTTTTCTGAGTCTATACGATCAAACGTCAAGGGCGAATGTATCAGTCACCGTTATCTGAGCAGAAATTGCTTGGACCGGATCTGATTGACCAGACCTCCAAACAAAACACGGTGAGCACGAGACAACCCCTAGCAACACAAAGCAGACAGAGGAGCTACGTTGACAAGAGAGGAAGACCTCTAAAGCTTGAAGTCGACGATCATATATTATCCCCAGTAACTGGTGTCGGTAGAACGCTAGAGAGACAAAATTAGGACCGCAATACGTAGGGCCATTCGGAGTTTTAACTAAACATGAATCAGTCAGATATGTCGTACCCCCGAACTTGATTCACCTCTATAACATATTTCGTATCCCTCAATACTCCAACCAGACCATGATCGTGTCATCGAAATAAGAGGTATCTTTTGTTGCCACTGTAAGTAGACCCCACGGTGACATTTGTGTAGCGGGATGTCAAAGTACGACGTGGCAATACCTTCGTAGTCGAGCCGGAGTGAATTCTCGATCACCGAGAGAAACGGCTTAAACAAAAAAGTGATCCGATAGAGTAAGTCCCCGAAATTTATGGTTCAAAGTCTAGTTAGTATAGAGCAAATTTCGAGGACGAAATTTTATTTAACGGGGAGAAATGTAATACCCAAAATTTTTGTTTGTCTTAAATATAACATTTTGATGCTTAAAGCCTATTTAAAATAGGTGAATATGTGATCTCAAATTTTGAGATATGTTTATTCTATTTTCTAGGGAAATTTTTCCTTAGGATTAGAATGACCAATGATTTATTAAGAGACTAAATTTACTAATACCCTATAATTAATATTTAGTTCATATTTAAATTCATAAAAGGCCATAAAGAATTATCAAAACAACTTGGTACAAATTAAGGGGCAATTACTAATAATTAATGAGCAATTAAAATTACACTAATAGAATATTTATGTAATTCTTTAATAATTAATATTAGTAGCCATTAATTAGAGGTGTATTAGGCTAATCAAAAGTCAAGAACCAATAAGGGATTATGATTGACACTAATGAATTGTTAACAATCATAAATCACTCCATGAACCACTAAAGCAACAATCAAGAGATAATTAAGCTTATGATTAAGATATTAATCAAGAGTTGAAAAGTTAACAAATTCAACTATGATCTAAAGGCCAAGAATTTATCTCATAAAGCTTATCCAAAGGCCCTAATTAATTCTAATAAAGCCTAATCCATGTGCATAAGTGAACAACCAATGGCATGGCTCCCACATGGGGAGTTTAAAAGCAACAAAACTCAAAAGATGAAGCAGGGGGCACGGTTATGAGAAGGGAAAAAGGAAGAGGGAAGTGGTCCCATAAATCAAAACACTTGGGGAAAATTAGTCAACAAAGGATAAAGTGGTGGAAGAGGATAGTGTACCTATGGAAGAGGATATAAAGTGAAATGGAAGAGGATAAATTGGTGGGAGAAAAATCAAGAGGAAAGTCAAGTTGTCATCCAATGAGAAGATTACACATGAATTAATTAGATTAATCAATAGGATTAATTCAAGACTTAATCAAAGGAAACCTATACAAAATAAATTGTATCTTGAGATCCACTAATCATAAATCAAATATAAGAAGAGATTATTAACAAGCATAATTCAAGCTTGAGATTGACTATAATCAAAGTCATCTCCTCAACTTTTGAGGATTATGTCCAATTGAGAAAATGAGAGATTATGGTCTCTAATTAAAGCTAAAAATCTCAAGAGTTCAAAAGCAATGAGAGAATTTTAATAAAAATTCATCAAGATCCTCAAATGAATTTTGTCTAGTGAAAAACAAAGAAAATAGTTGGCTTGGGAAAAAGCTAGAACACATGAGATATTTTGCAAAAAGTTTTTGGAAGAGGATATGGTACTTTAGGATAGAAAATGGAAGAGGATAAAGGAGAGAGAGAGGGGGGGTCAGATTTGAGGGTTCTAAGGGCTAGGATTTGTGCTTTTAATTTACCTAGATCCAATGGCCATAATCCAAGATGAAAAGGTGTGAATAGTGTCATGGGATTTTACTATAAATAGGGGGTTGGGGTCTTCATTATTCCTCACCAATTCACAAAGCAACAACATCTGAAATATAGATAGAAAGTGAGAGTGAGAGTCTTGGAGAAGAAGGAGCAAAGTTCTTGGTAAGTTCTCTAGCTCTAGCTTTAAGTTCTTTTTTAGTTCTTAAATTCTTAGATAGAAGTAGCTTAGATCCTAAATATGCTAGGATAATTTTATTTACATGTTTTTATAGTCAAAATTGTCTTTATTTCAAAAAATTGATGGAGAAGAAGTTATGGCAAAATTTCTGGAAGAAAATCATCAAAGTAACAAAGTTCGCGAAATTTCATCGGTTTCGCAATTTCGGAGTCGTGATGAAAACGCCAGAATTTCATATTGAAAATATGGTCACAAAATTCTGAGAAACGTTATGGTTAAAATAGACATATAGGTATTTTTAAATATGTCAATAACATGTAAAAATGATTTTTTTTTACGGGAGATAAAAATCCTTAAAGTTAGGCTACGAATTTCTGGAAAAATTCTGAGCAGAGGCTCAAAACTTTAAACCTGGGAGTGATTCATGTAATCTGGGAAAGATTGATTATTTGTACTTGAAAATAGGCATCCTAATGATTCCAAATAATTTTGCGGATCCTCGTTTCGATTTTTCTAGAATTAATTATGATTTTTCAAAGTTAGACGAAATCCTGTCCAAATTGGTACCAGGCGTTGTTCTACGAATTTTGAGGAAACAAAGTGGAAAATAAATGTTGCAAGGGTAAAATAGTCATTAGTGGCCAGGATATCCCTTAGGATATTATTTGTAAATTAATAAATACGATATTACCATTATAGGATACGCGTGATCACCGCCCGACCGTCAACGTACTGACAACAACGACGAAGGTACGGACGCGTACTGTAACACTAACTCTGATGTTTATTGTATACCTATATGTGATAGTTGTATCCCTAGACTGAAACTCTGTTTTTAAAAGTATTGATCATACATATACAGCTGTACACGGGTTATGGTATTGATAACGCCGTTGAGTTTTCCTAGCGAGGACACGATAGGCCATCGTGGCACTGGTGAATAGTGCAGACTATAATAACGTTCATATGCAAGTGGGTGTTTCGGTTATTATCTTTCATATGTGAATATTGCTGTGATATCATGAATAAACTGTCATACATACTTGTTACATGAACATGAGGTTAACCATTACCGAGGTTCAATGGGTATTGAACCTCGGCTCTTACCATAGCTTTAGGATCCGAGTAAACGGGATCGAAGATAAGGGTAAGCGCAGATGTAGGAATTGGTCGGAGAAAGTCCTATTGACATGTACTTTACGATATCAACATTTGAAAAAAATTGTAACGCTTATTTGTTAAAAGCACATACATTACAAAGGATATTTATCGATTACTTTTCAATACTATTTACTTCTGATGCTCAACTCTGATCAAGATACCGTGAAAACGCTTTTGAAAATTGGGATGTGACAGCTTGTAGCTTAAAGTATCGACTTTTTTGCGCTGGATTGGGTGGTGGATGTGTGTATATATATATGATCAGGAAGAATAGAACAGAGAAAAATTCTGGAAAATTTAGACCGAGAAATAGTAGCGCCGGTCTTAAAAGTTCTAATGTTAAGACCGGATGAATTTATATGTTCGATCTTAAAAGTCTATGCCGATCTTATAACAGTTGGTCTTTTAAGACCTCTGTTTATTAAGACCGATCTAAAAAGTTGAATTTTTAAGACCGGATGTATTAAGTACCCGGTCGTCTTAAATTTAATTAATTTTAGAACCGGATTAGTTAGTCGTCTAGTCTTAGAAGTCGGTATTTTTTAGACCGGAGTTTCTTTATCCGATCTGAAAAATGTCGATATTTTTAGACCGGTCTATGGTTTGGTTCGGTCTTAAAAGTTGAGTTTTAGGACCGAACAAAATACATATCAGGTCTATATAGTATGACTTTTAAGACCTAACTTTTTAAATATCCAGTCTGAAAAAGTTTCTTTTAGACCGGTTCGAATCCGGTCTTAAAACTTTCCACCCGTGATGGGACGCTATTCACTCACCTGCTATGCTACCAAAAATATATACCTTCATCCATTCCTCCAATTTTGAAACAACTCTTATTCCATGATTCCTAAACAACAAACATCACATAACTATCACTCTTAATATTTAAACCTTATCAATCCTTTTGAATTAACAACAAACCAAAATAATCTAATGAACGATTGTAATTTAAGAAGAGAGGAGAAAAGACCATATCTTCAACCTCTACACTCTAATATGAAACCAAATTGAATTTATTCAAGACGACTTCAATCTCAAAAAGGAAATCCAACATATGATTACAAATTCAGGTTCATAATATAAGGGGGAAACGAAATACGGTAACAGGCTTTGTTTACTCATTTGGGCTTTGGCCACCATAATTGCTTCAATTATTTTGTCAAACACATGTCAAGCAAATAAAGAAATCAAGTTCTAATCCATAGAACAAGCTTTATAAAACTATTATTGTCCATTTAATAAAGTTTAATTTCACCACATATTAATTATTTCGTCATTCCGATTCCATTCCAACATAAAATAATTATAAAACAAATTTTGATTTCAATCTCCCATATGAGATATAACATTGAATTTAATCAATAACATAAGTCTTAACTAACAATCCCAATGAGATTCCAAAGAAGCCCAAAAACAAATATCACATTATTACTTTTATACATGCTTCAAGAATCCATTTTATGAGCTCAAACTTAACCACTTGTGATATATATGTATAAGTGTTGAAAATATCTTTAGCTTCCTAAATTAAACTGAGATCTAACACCTTATTCTTTAATTTCATCCCTTAATACATAGATAATATATACTTCATTATCTTATTCCAATCAAATTCCTTTCCTACACATTTTCACAAACACCTTGTGTGCATTAACAGTCAAACAAGTTTATCAAGCTCCTTAATCTTAAAATCCATTGCTCAACGATTTTCTTAACATCAGTGAGTAAAAGTACTCTTCTTCCAAAATATAATTTTTATCAATAATCATTTAAACACAAGAGCACAAAAATTATTCATATCCTGCAACCAAAACAATTAATTAGAGTGAAATATCCTAGATAAATAAGCTTCTCAAAAATAAGTTTCAGCATACATAAACTTCAATCTTCTTTCTAGCACACGCATAGCTCACAAAAACATAACAGAAACATGATTCAAAGCTTAATACACCCACATACACGACACCTACTCATAATCAAGGAGAAAGAGGAATTTTCGAACTTACCCTCCACATACATGTGATTTGCAACGCATAAGGAAAAGCAAAAGGTGAAGAACGCAATTGGAATGAAATATTTTCAGTCCCTTGCTCCTAATCCACGCCGCACATATCAGACGCGCATGAGAAGGAGAAGAAAAATGACGCTCTGTACGTACACCCACGAGTAGAGACAACTCACGGAATAGATAAAGAGGAAAGAAAATGCTGATCTGAACTATGCACACCCTAGGGACAGACAAGGAGAACGGAAGTGACGGAGTGGAGGCACAAGGAAGAGCAATGGAGGCTAGGGATTTGAGACCTCAAAGGCGCATGAAATCTCTTTCCCATTTGTCTACTGAAGTCGACAAAATAAAAGGGGAAAGATATATGATGTTTTCTTTCTTTTTAAGGCCATTTTAGTAATTTCATGATGTTTGAGTTAAAAGGGGGAGAAAAAAAAAACAATTAAATCTTAGTTGCCTTAGAGAATATTTGAACCCCACACTTAAGGATAAACAACAAGCACCAACTCCACTATGCTATTGCTTCACTTGATACAAATTACAATAAATTTATTAGTGTTATTAATTATAAAAGATAACTATTCTATAATAATTGAATGTTTTTTTTCCCACTTACTTGATCAATGCATTAATTGTTGTTAAATTTAAGAATTATCTAATTCTTGGGTCATAACTAATACCACTAGACCATAAAGTTTTACTTGTTGCCACACTACAACAAATATTAATTTAATTTTGCTACTATCTAAATTTACTCATCCTCAACTTAAAGAACACTCAACAAATCACAAAAAATTTCTAAATTAATAGAAAAAATCTAAAATAACTTAAACAAATATTTTCTCTAATACTCTATTATCTCAATAATCTATAAATGTTTTTAGGGCTATTACAGGGTTGTTCTAAGTATTCTATGTTATGTGTCCTTCATCAGTCATGAACTAAATTCCTTATGGCTAAGCGAGGATGAATTCTAAGTTGTAGATGAACCCAGTGTGCTTATTCTTCATTTGATAAATCTAGTTTGTTTTAACAGTGCTTTAATTCATAACCAGTTAGCGGATACTAAGGGTTATCCCAGTGGTCCTTGACAGCCCGGAAGGGAGTTAGGATTAGACCTTTGTTATAAAGTGCTTGCTGGGCGAGCCCGTGCACAGCTTGACTCAAAACTATAGATGCCAGGAATAGATTTACTGCTCATAACCAAAACACCTAGAGCTAATCAAATGACTAGACTTGAAATCACCATAGGAATATGAGAGAGTAGAGCAAGGGCCATATTTACAGGATTGTTGAAGCTTTTGTATAGGATAGTGGTGGGTTAACTGGATAATATTGTAAAAGGTGGTTATGTTGTTGCATTGTGGAAGTTGTGCAGCATAATTGCTATAGCAATGCGTTGTACAGAAACTGGGGGAATAATACGACTTAGGATTAAATCCGAGCTCAGCCTGTTGCTAAATTAATACCTTCCTTCGACTCCCGATCACTTACTTCAATTCTCATTATTAGTAACAACAAAAACAACCAAAAATCAATATTACTTTTGCACAACTTGCGTTAGGAACTGAAATCATTTGCGGAATTACTACGTGGAACGATACTCTACTCACTCTTTATTATTTGTTCGATTGTTTAACTTGCCATAAGGAAATTCGACCAACAGTATACCCTTTGTTATTATTTTATAATTTTTAAGGTGATACTGTTAAAAATGTAGTCACTTGTTATGGTGGGGCTTGGGATGTAACAAAATATGAATTCGAGAGCAAGGTACTCAGGATTGAGGCCTAGAGAATTTGTTGCGTGATAGCTATATATCATAAAGCTCATAAATGATCTTATAAAATGAGCAAAATATTTTAGTAAAGAAACAAATTCTTTACATATATATCATCTAAATAAAGAACTCAACATATTTAACGGTAAAAAACTACCTCTTAGTTTATTACAAATATTAATTAATACTCCCTCTTAGTTTATTACAAATATTAATTAATACTCCATATGTATACAGAAAAACAAAAAATAGCCCTATAGAGATGGATTACAATAATGGAAAATTAATTGACCGCTATTGAAAATAAATTCTCGAACTGTTAATATAAGTTTATACACTTTTTTGTGGTCAAGAATATAAGTTTATACACTTTATCGATAGGGTTTTGTTTTTTAAAATTCTCTAAACTCTTAATAACAGTTTATCCTTGTAAACTGTTTTACCAGGAAGGTTTTTTTTTTTTGAATGATTTGACAACCAATTTGCTTATAATCCATCGTGCAGTAATGTTCTTCTAGGTATCTGTGTTTCCCATAAAACAAGTCTTCACATTTGCACTTGAATCTTGCTACTCCCACCTTTTTGTTGCAGCTCTTGCACCTCTTTTCGTCCTTTTTGTTGCAGCTCTTGCACCTCTTTTTGTCTTTTTAGATTCATCAAGTTTAGAAGCAGAGAACAAAAAATTCAAGTCCTTGTGGCTTGTGCTCATAAGCTCTATGCAAATGTTGATCACAAATGAAGAAGACGATTCACATATTTGTAACTGAGTTTAATATATGCATATGTTGATCCTAAGATGTTGATTCACATATCTCTAGACTGAATTTGAGAATATGATCCTTCTAACACTTGGAGCACATGTTTTGGCGCAGAGTGGTGGATCCATTGATGATTAAGTTTTGAGAAATTGTTTTCTTTAGATTAGGGAGCGTTGAAGAAGTAGCGAGGTAGGGTGAGATTTTGAAAGGAGTGGGGTTTATTTGTATGGCTAATAAGGCTTGTAGTTTAATTCTCGGTTAGATCTTATATCATTGTATAATACTCCCTCCGGTCCTAATTATAGGACATATTTAACCGATTTTGGGGAGATTAAGGATAGGAGTTAAATTAGTTAATTTTACCTATTTTCTTAAAATGCCCTTATATTAATTTAAAATGACATAAGTAAAAGTGAATTACCATATACCTCTCCGACCTAGAATTTTCTTTTCTACACACTTTCTAATTGAAATAGTGGTCTTACTATATATATGTGTGTGTACATATATATATATGTGTGTGTACATATATATATATATATGTGTGTGTACATATATCCACACACACAAATATATAGACACATACATATAAACACACACAGATTTATATATATATATATATATATATATATACGCGTAAACACACACATATTGACAAACACACACAAAGATATACATATATGTATAAACACACACACACACATGTGTGTGTGTGTGTTTATATATATATATATATTTGTGTGTAGACACACACATAGATTTATATATATATGTGTGTGTGTGTACACACATATATATATTGACGAACCCACACAAAGATATACATATATATATAAACACACACACACACATCTCTCTGTGTGTGTGTCTATATATATATTGACAAATTAATATTAGTTGATACATAAATAAATTAGAATCAACAACTTAAAAGTTTTACTGAGTAGAAGAGTCTACACATTTACATACATATATTCACCAAAAACCAAATATACTTGAGAGAATAAAATAGGGGTATTTTAGGAAGAAATTGATAAAAATTAAAATGTTGTCCTATAATTAGGACCAAAACCAAATTTCAAATATTGTCTTATAATTAGGACCGGAGGGAGTATATTTTAAATTGAATCTTTAAAATTCATAATTTAAATTTAAATTGAGGTTTAACTGAATTTCTGTTCCCACCGAACTTTGTAAATTTATTGAACTCCTTTTTTCTCATATTTTTTCGCTGCTTTTATTTGTTTGATTATTGATTTGAAATAATGTCGCGAAAAAAAAAACTACAAAATCGTTTGATGAATCAATAAACACAATATGTGTCTAAAACATTTTTCCATTTTCTCTTTCATATTTATCATTTCTCTCCAAATTAATTTACCTTACTTATAAACTAATATATAATTTGATGTTACCCAATCAATTAATAACTTCCTTGAAATATATTTTAGAGAGTTCTTGACATGCTGTCACATATATTACAATTAAGTAATTTATTTAAATTTTTTGATCTTGTCACATTAGATAAATACGCTTTATATTAGATAATATCATATTTCTTATAAACTGACATTAATAAATTTTATATTTTAAACGGATGGTAATGCCTGTTTCAAAATATTTTAACTATTTTTAATGAATTATCCCGACAAATTTATCGCCAATAAGTGAGAGATTAATATAAGTTCAACTCGCTCATGATAAATAGATATGAATTTAAGATGGTGCTTGAGGCCCCTTAAGACTAGTTGCGTGCCATCTATCTTGAGCTTATGCTCATTTCATACTAATTCAATTAAAGCAATTTTTTATTAAAAAATTATTTCATGAAGCATATAAGATGGCATAATTTAATATTACCTTTCAGTCCTAATTATAGGAACACTTTTGTAGTGTAATTTGCAGTACAAAAGTGTTCCTATAATTAGGACTAGAGGGAGTAACTAATAAGCAAGTTTTCCATTCAAGTAAGTTGTGTTTCAAAATTACCAAAATATTTATTTAAATGGGCGTAATGCTGGCTTATAACTCAAGCATTTTCTTAAAAAAAATTATTAGCATGCACATACGTTGCAAATGCAAAAGTCCCTTGGTTACCCTTTATTCACTGCTACGTACTATCTAACATTGTAAATAATAAGCTTAACTTTTTTTTAATAAAAAAATACTTATAAAAAGGATTAATATAATAGTCTATAAAGTTTATATATAATAAAACGACATTCACGATTAGCCAGTTAACTGTGGACGACAATAGTATAATAGTTAGGTTTCATACCATTATTAGTGTTTGTAGTTTACATTCGTTTTGGTTTTGGTCCTAAAGTTTGAAATTATGGGTTTTAGTCTCTCAAATATACTACATCTGAAACAGTTAGTCCTTATAGTTTGAAAAGAACTTGGAGCTACAATTGACAGAGTTAATTATGCTTATGTGGCATGCTGACTAGGTAAAAATATTAGAAAATATAAACAAGATATTTGAAAATTGGGTTACACCTACTTTTGGTCCTTATAATTTTTGTAATTTTAGTTTGAATCCCTAAAGTTTTAAATATGTAGTTTTAGTCCCTCAAGTTTGCTCCCTAAAAAACCGTAGGCCCTGTAATTTGAAAAGGTACTAGAACTCACTAACAATGTTGACTATGCAAACGTGTCATTAACTTTGTTGAAGTTGCTTATGTGGCAAGCTAACTGGGCTAGCTGACTTGGCAGTGTGTTATGACGTGGAAAGTGTATTTTTTTTAACAACCAATAAAGTCTTCAATTTAGAAAGCATTATCGTCACCTTTCTTTCCATTCGAAGAAGGATGTTTGAACGGGAGGGGAAAAAATCCAAGTGCCATTTAGGAGAGAAATTTGGATGCATGAAGTGTTGTTGTTGTTTTTTGTTCTGTTTTTTTTTTTTTTTTTTTGATGTGGTATATATTACGTTTTTGTTCATCCTTTTGTATGTTCATTCTAGATTCTTCTGAAGCTTGTAATTAATTCTAAATTTTGGTGCCCGTTTGCTCTACACTTCCAGGGGAATAACATTTGCTGAGCATTGTTACAAATGTCCCTAAAAGTTATAGGAACTCTTGATTTGAAAACCTTGATGTTAGTTTGCATTTAGTGATGCAGCATGTTGCATGCGATGGCATTTACTTCCTGGAGATCCCTTAATGGTAGCTATGTTTAAGTTTTGTAGTTCAAGCTATCAAATGACCGTAACTTTAAATGTGTTTTAATTGTTCAGATAAGAAAGTATGCTCTTTTTTTTTCCTTCTTTTTCTTTTGTTTTTTGACTCGTAAAATTTGTAATCTCTAATATATATATATGTTTGATTATGATTCCGTGTATCAATCAAGAATTTTTTTATATTTATTGCCTGCCACTCAAAAGAAGTTACCAAACCTGCCACTCAAAAGAAGTTATCAAAGCCTTAATAATAGTTTATCAGCTTTACAAATAAGGTTTTGTTTTTGAAATTCTGTATACTCTTAATAACAGTTTATCTGCTTTACAAAGAGGTTCTGTTTTTCAATAAGTTGACGGCCAATCTGCTTATAATCTACCATGCATGAATGTTGTTCTGGGTATCTGTGTTTCCTACAAAACAAGTGTCTGCATCGTCACTTGAATCCTGTTACTCCCACCTTTTTGTTGCAGCTCTCTCACACCTCTTTTTCTTTTTAGATTCATCAAGTTTAGAAGCTGAGAACAAAAAGATTTGCGCCTTTATGCTCACAATCACTTTCCCACGCTCACTCCACAGTTCACACATACTCACCCTCTCCCTCTGTCTCGTTCTCTCAATTTGATTATTTATTTATTTATTTATTATATTTCTTCGTCCCTCCCTCGGTCTCTTTTTATAGGCCATATGCGTATTTTTTAGGCGATTTGCAAAATTGCGCCTTAACAATAGGTTTAAAAAACATGGTTTAAACAAAAAAAAGAGATTTAAAAAATCCAAATATCCTAAATCTTCAGTTTTATTTCATTATTCAATACTTATAAACATTTTGAAGATTACTTCCACCAAAATAAATTTTATATATAATGGTTGTGAAAACATATTTGATAAAAATTTCTACAACTTTGTCCACATCTATTAAGTTAAATCGTGTATTTATATATTTTCAACTTTATATATTTTTTATTATAATTTTCAACAAAAAAATCTATCTTTATTTCTTATTTGTTTTAAATTGAAATACTATTTTTTTTTTTTTTTTTGCCAAAAGAAATATATTTTAATTAATAGAAACCAAACATCAATAAAAAGTTCCCAAAAAAAAAAAAAAAAAAAAAAAAAAAAAACATGAGGTATAAAAACACCAAAGTCCAAACAACAAAACCCCAAGCCAAAATAACACCACAGCTACAAACTCTAAGCCGTTAGAGTCAAAGATAGAGACCACTTGTATTGTCATTGCCTCCTCCTGGAGCTTAAAGAACCACGGTAACTATGCCGAAATAAGGGATGGGTTCAAACTTCAAAGAACCATCTCGTAGGTGGGAAATGAGTATCTCCATTAATTTCTCTCTCCCTTTCCTTTACCAAAACCACCATCCACAGCTCCATCCTCCATCATATCCCGCCGGTTTTCACTTCCTGATCACCCTAGGCTGCCTTTCATTGCACAAGTAACCTGTTTTGGGCATTAAATATATGGTGGGTGAGCAACAGTGCTGTCATGCGTGGTTTTCGTGGGGGGTTTTAAATAATATTTTCTACTTAGGGACAAAATAGTCTTTCGCCGCATTTTACTATCTCATTTTCTTCAAACTAAACAACAATTTTCTTATCAACTTATTTAATTTTCCAGTGTGAACCAAGCACGTCATTGGCAAAATATTTTTCATTCCTTTCCATTCTCACCTCTTCTTTGATCCAAACAGGCATAGAATGGTCCCAAAACGTAAAGCAAACCAAAACTGAAAAACACATAGGGGAGATATGGCCTGTCTAAAGAAGAGAAAAAAAAAAAAAAAAAAAATCAAAAGTAGGTCTATTGTTCGAATATATGATAATCTGAAGATTTTTTATGTGCAACAAATTCCATTCTGATAAAGCGTGAGCAAACATATTGGCTCCAAAAAATTTCTGTGCATTTTTTGTTTTAAAACCGTTTTGTATTTGGAAAGCTTTTTTATCCCATCTTTATAGTCATGGAAATCATCAGTAGACCAACCTAGTGAACTTCAAATATTTTTCAAAACTAAATGTACAACTTTTGGAGTTAAATTTCTTATGTAAGAGACTTGATGAGTCAACGAGGGAAAAACTATTACTCCTTTACTTACAAAATTATAAGAAGAAATTTTGTGAGGGAGTATGATTTTTAATATAATCTACATTAAAGGTTTTGTTCTCTCATTTAGTAGATCACCACTAATTAATTATATGTATCTAACATCTCTACTTCAATACTCATTCGTTCTTATCTCTATCTTATTTTCAACTGCGTAATTTAGCTTTTTAATCTTGTATTTTGAAATGGGGGAGTAAAGAAAAAAGAGACGAGTACATAAAACAGAGAATTTATATATGGAAAGGATTCACAAAAATGAATTGAGATACATCTATACAACGTTTACAATGATAGAATACAAATAGAAGTGAATCTATAAAATTTTAAAAGCTAGAAATTGGAATTGAATGTGTATATAAATATAATTCTGTACAAACACAAATTTGAAATACAAATATCTTGCGAACTTCTCAAAGACGAGGAAGATGCAAACTATATGATTAAAAAAAGAATTGGAAATCATGAAGATGTGGTTTTGGGCTCCGCCTCTCCTAGCCACTTCCGGTTAGCAAACCAGTGTCGTCTCCAAAAAAAGAGACCATTGGGGCCTTCTTCTATTACTCTAATCTCTTGTTTTGAGAATAATCTTGCTCTAGCAGCAAACCTGACACACACAAAAAAGTGACACAAGATCGGTACCTGATAACACCATATTTACCAAAATAAAAAATGGAAACATAGAAGTCTTCTCACGTTGGCATTTCATAGAGCCCAACTGAATGGTTCTTGCATGAACAAAACAATATGGATTTTCCTTTTGCGTCAATCATCCCATTGATTTTAACCACACCCTGTAAAATCACTAACATTAAGCTTCACACAACCAAGATACTAGTATATTATATAACTTTTCAATTCAACATGAATTACAAAACAGAACATGCAGACCCACAATAGTCCAGCCAGGATGGACAACAAAGTTGGCATAATTAGCACCCTTCAATACCAATTGTAATTTAAGATATAACTAAAACCTAAAACGCAAGTCTAGATTGGCAATATGCACTACTGATCTAAATAAACTCACACTTTCTTCATGGTGCGTGTATAATACTTCCAAAGTTTCGTTTTCAGTGGCAGTCCAAATCTTTACTGTGCCGTCCAATGAACTTGAGAATAAGTACTTGTCACAGAAAATAAGGGATGTCACCACGTCACTGTGCCCTTTCAACGTTGTGCATTGTAATGTGTTCAGGTCCCAAACCTGAGGAAAAATATCAATAAATCCTCTCAAACAAATTGAACAACATATAGAAAGCAGAAAATCAAATCATGCGTGCATAACAAATGCAGGTGATTTTCTTACTAAACATATAATAAAGAAAATAAAAGCAAGATCTGTTCTAACATACTATATGTAATCTCCAAAAACACCGTATTCTCAATTTTATTTCAAATGACAACTCATGCTGTGACATTGAACTATTATACAACTGAACTTAAAAAATTGATGGCACTAAAGATGCAAACGTCTACATGGAGTTAGCAATCACTAGCTTATAAATTGGAACTTGTCAGTTGTCATTAATTTGTAGGCATACCTTAATGCTATGATCCACGGAACCTGAGTACAGCTTATCCCCAGGTCCACCAGTTAAGCAAACAACAGCTTTAGTGTGGCCAGTCAATGTTCCCAATGGTTTAAATGGGAAATTTCCTTCAGAACCGAGTCTCCATACATAAATAACACCATCCTATAATATAAAGACAAAGTGAGATCATAATTAGACAAAATGCATAACATAAATACGAACATAATATTAATCTAGCTAACGAACTTAGTCAAGCATTTAACAAACAATTACCATTGCTCCCGCGAAAAGTGTATCGTTGCAAACAGACATCGAAAGTACATGACCCTTAGGTCCATCAAGAGTGATCTCATCACCCGTCTGAATGTTCCATGCCTTCATAATAACCACAACCACAATCAATTTCTAGTTAGCTTAAGTCACATGAAAGATGAAAGACACAACAAAAAGTAATCACATGAATAGATACTTTAAGAGCTTACCTTAATAGCACTCCGCATACCAGCAAAAACCCATGAACCCATACTGGTCAAACACCTTGCTTCATCACCCAAATTTATTAAATTAACACATTGACCCGTATGACAGTCCCACATTCGAAGTGTCCCATCAGTGCTAGAGGAAAAAAGTTTGTCGGATCCAATTGGAAGTGTGATCCCAGTGACATTCTGTAGTAATGATTTAAAGTCAATTACTCAAGAAAAAAGCTAGTATATAAAACCAAAGTGTGACGAAGATACCCAGCACATATAGGGAAAAAATAAAACAAAATAATCAAGATCACATGTAAACGCTATTGGCAAATGGAAGTCAAGCAGGTACCTTCTTATGTTGATGGAGCTTTGTGACTACGGAAAGACCATCGCCGTGAAACCAGGAATGTAAGTTCCAACAGCGATCACCATGTGCACAATTTCCTTTGATCCAGTATTTGCAAATTTGAGATGAATTGCTTTTGGCATTAGAGGATATTATGTCATCTACTTCACGCTTGTTCGGTTTCATATATGCACTATTACGTGGAGTGGACTGCAGTGAAGTTTCATTGCCCACAAACCTGCAGGGCTTATTGGTGTGTTGCCCTGCAGCCCAATAGTTGTGAGTGTTCCTATAAGAAGGAACCTCACCTCTCCTTGAAACGCTTGTAGTCATTCTCTAATAAGAAATTGGGATCATAACATTTCAATTAATCTGGCCATTCACAAGGTCTCGTCCACATAATCTTCATACAATCATCATTATCTATCATTTTAAATGATGCAGGTAGAAAAGGATTGGAAAAACACCTATTTTAACCGAACTATATGTAGGTAGACCTAAATGGGCTTCCTAATGATGAATGAGGAAACTCTCATAAAGATGTAGAATTATATCATCTGAATTACACAATGTCTCAAACACTACAATTAATCAATTATCAATAATTATAACAAGAACTCTTATTCGATCATCAAGAACAACCCATGCGCTACTTTCAAGACTATGAGCAAGGACAAGAATTAATCAATAAAAGATATCAAGATTTGAATGAAAAACTTGCAATACAAAATTTACAATTCAAGATTTTCAAATAGAAATTAATAATACATAATTATACTAACCTTGGAAATTATAAAAACATAATCAAGAAGACTAACCATCCAACCTCTCTTTGAGAATTAAGAACTCTAACGACGTAATTATAAAAACGTAATTCAAGCGTTTAATTGATAGGAACAACGACGACGTACCTTTGCGATCGAATCTACCTCTTACGTATTTCCCTAAACTTTGCCCTCTCTTTCGCACAATCACTCTTCACAGTTCACACAAACTCTCACTCTCTCTGTCTCTCTCGTTCTCACAATCAGAATTTTTATTTTTCTTCGCGCCTCCCTCGGTCTCTTTTTATAGGCCGTATCTGTATGGCCATGTGCGTATTTTTTAAGCGATTTAGATAATTAAATCTTAACAAGATAACTTCAATTTTCAAAATCTTCTTAGTATTTTCTTCTTGATCAATCTCCATATTCCAATTTAATATCTTCTTTCTTTGCTTGACTAATCTACAAGATATTTTATATTAAATAAAGTAGTTAGTCAATGTTGAAGATAAATACATTATACAAACTTTTTGTTCTTAATATTTAACATCATTCAAACTAATCATATAAAACACCAAGACCTCTACGAACTCTGCCTCTTCGACATGCAACGGTATGCCATACATGGTGAGCAAATTTTGAGGATTACCCTTGCAATTCTTCACCGTAGTTTTGATGTAAATGTATAATTTCCGATCAGGGATATTGAGTAAGCTTTCTCGTCAGCTTTGGTGGGGGAAAATGTGTAAAGTCACATAGTAGTTTTGATGTAAAAGTATAGATTCCTGGGATAGTGATTTTTTTTCCTACCTACATATTCAATTCTTTGTAGCATAAAAACAAAGTTTAAACCCATTTGATTTATTGTACTATTATATTCATATATCCAAAATGATAGGTTGTTATTAACCAAAGTGTTTGGTTTTATAATTGCTTCTCCAATACTGTTCATGTTTTCTTTCAATATGATTAATTAGTAGAGACTGGTATAACAAAGAGATGGAAACCAACAACAATGGCAAACACAATACATTAGCTGAACCTTCGACCCTAGTAGAGCTGGAAAATCGGGCTGAGCTCGTCGAGCCGACCGTTTAAGCCCTGGCCCTATAGGGCTCGGGCTTGAAAAATAGGAAAAAAATTTGAAATTGGCCTCAGTGGCCTCGAGCTTAATCGGGTCAGCCCGTTAGCCCGTTTAACTGTAGTTTTTTTTTTAAAAAAAAATAATAATTACTTAGATTTCCACTTAATGAATGTGTTTATTTGTAATTACTTAGATTTTTTTAGTTTAAACTATAACCCTTTTTTATGTTTATTATTATTCTGTATTAAAACACATAATTAGTTATTATAATTATAAATTTTAAAGAAGGGATGTTTTCGTATTAAATAAACATATACTTTGGTATTACAATATTATATAAGTAATAAATTATAAATATATTTTTTGTAAAATAAGTATAATTATTTTTACCCGTCAAGAAAATCATGCATGAATTGAAGGAATCTACAGACACAAACAAAATTACGAGAGGGAAAGACATTTTGTCGTGGGGCATACATAAAGCAATTCCTTTTTAAATATTTTTTTGAAAAAAAAGGAAAAAAACATATTCTTTGTGTTTATTTGTTTTTTATTACGAATTAATGAATGTGTTTATTTGTTGAATGATTTATATTGTTTATATATTAATGTTGATAACATTTATTTGATAGATTAGAACTTTAATGGTTGTAATTTACTAATTATATTTCTTTGAAAAAAAGTCGAAGGAAAAATAGTTAAAATTTGGAATAGTAATTTTCAAGCCCTGTAGGGCCGGCCCTAGCCCTGGTACTATCGGCTCGGGCTTTGAAAAATAGATGTTTTCCTTACTCCAGGCCCTGTAGGGCTGGCCCTATTAGGCCTGCCCTTGTCGAGCCTGGCCGACCCTGATTCCCAGCTCTAGACCCTAGTCTGGTTTCCTTCTTTGTTGGCATCTCAAATCAAGGTTGGGAAGGAGATATCTCAAATCGAGCTTGGAAGGGGAGGGGTGTTTGCCCCCCCCCCCCCCCCTCTTTCTTTTGATTGAGGGGAATTTTGGTATTTCCACAAAATAGTGTGGGACCTACTACAAAAAATAACAGTGTTGTGTTAGTTTTAACGGTTATGTTTATTTTGCACCCATTTTAAGAGTTTATGAGTACTTTCGAACATTCAAAAAATATTTGGTGCTGGATTCCGCATTTTGCGTAAAAATTCATGGGTATTTTTACAGTTTAACCATAATTAATTGAATGCACATGGGATTGGATTCACTTTGATCTTTTTTATTTATTGATGTTACTTTGAAAGTTTGCAAGATTTCATCAAGAGAAAGATAATAGGCTAAAGTATACTTTTAGTCCCTTAAGTTTTACATAAGGTATACTTTTGGTCCCTTAACTTTATTTGGTCCTAAAATTCTAACACCGTTAAAGTTACTAACTTTGCCCTCTCTTTCCCACAATCACTTTCCCACCCTCACTCTTCACAGTTCACACAAACTCTCACTCTCCCTGTCTGTCTCTTTCTCACAGTCAGAATTTTTATTTTTCTTCGCGCTCGCTCGGTCTCTTTTTATAGGCCGTATCTGTATGGCCATGTGCGTATTTTTTAAGCGATTTATATAAATACCAGATTTAGAAGTAAAATTGATTAAATTAGTGCCGTTAAGCGGTGGTAAGTCTAATAAGAATAATATACATACATAGACAACCGCCCTAGGTCTCAATTAATTAATTATTATACCTAAAAACCCTGTTTAAGGGTCAGTTAGCATGTGAAAATCAATTTCAATTATAATTTGTTCATTCAAACATCAAACCTTTAGAATAGACTACTTTCATATTCAAAATATATGTTTATATATATATATATATATATATATATATATTCAAGAAGCAGGACTAATTAATCACATATGGTGATAGAAGAAGATAAAATTGATATTGTTTTAATTGCAAATAAACTGCTTTAATCTTTTAACAGTAAACATGCTTGAGTTTCTTTGTGAAGATATTTAAAATATATTTTTCATTTTTTTTATTATTTTTGGCAGAATTCCTCCATTACTTAATTAGACAATCTTTTTAAACTATTGAAGGAATAATATTAATAACTTCAGTACTACTTTACATTTATTTGGCTCTTGAGTTCGAGTCTCAGGCAAGAGATACTTGTATTGGAAAGAACAATCACAAACTCTGAACCAAATAATAAAGTTGAGCGTTTGCTTTCCAGGTGAGCCATGCCAATTAATGTAACTGATATCATTCTACTAGAGCACGCTTCAAGAGCATTTATTGCAGATGATCGAGGTAAGTAAATGATATGAATTTTGTCTCACTTTACATGATTGCACTTATAATAAGCAGCTCTAAACAAGCACATAGTTCATGGCATTGAGAGAAAAACATGCCTATGCAAAATACATGCACCTTTTAAACATTTTTTTTTTAAAAAAAGAATTGCCTTAATAAGAGTAATGCTATGACAGATTGCCATAACTTACCCATAAGCACAGAATTACAAAGGAAACAACCTTGCAGAAACAGCAAGTTGAAGTAAATTAAAATGTATGCTAAGGGTATCTAGAGTAAAGGGTGTACAATCTAGCACCAGGGATGTTACACCCCTACCGGCCTCGCCCTTTTAGGTGGCGGGTAGTGTGATACCTCTTAATTCTTATATATATTTACTCACATTCTTCATGTTATTTGTATTTTCCCCTCACTTTATTCTCCTTGAGTCTTTTTTTAACTAAAAAAATATATGGTTAAAATTTTTAGGGGGCAATTCGATTTACTGTGACTTCATTTAATTTTATATGTTTGTGATGCAACACCCAAAATCATTAAAATTTGTTTATATTGTGAACGGATGCCTAGGGATGCTACTTCTCACAACTCAAAAGATTAAAATGACACTTGTATTGAGGTAAGAAAAATTACACTTGTATCATTTAAATAACATTAGTTTCTTTTATAAATACTCAAAAACTCTTTACAGAAAGGTACCCAAATCACCACGTTTTGTTATAGAGCAAATAATAATATTCTTTTTTGTGGTATTTAGTATATTTTATAGATAAAATGAAAAACATGATTACACCCTCTGTAATTATTTTAAAGTGTTAGTATTATGGTTAATAAGAGGTTTAAAAATCATGGTAAAAAAAAGAGATTTATAAAATCCAAATATCCTAAATGTTCAGTTTTATTTCATTATTCAATATTTATAAACATTTTGAAGATTACTCCCACCCAAATAAATTTTATATATAATGGTTCGGAAAACATATTTGATAAAATTTCTCCAACTTTAGATCTGTTGAGTTAAATACCTTATTTATATATTTTCAAATTTATTTATTATATTTTTATTTCTTATTTGTTTTAAATTGAAATATTTTTTCCTCCAAAAGAAATATATTTTAATTAGTATAAAACCAAATTTCAATAAATAGGTCTAAAATAAAAAAACAGGAGGCATAAAACACAAAAGGCTAAACAAACAAAACTTTAAGCCTAAATAACACCACAGCTACAAACTCTAACCAAAATCAAAGCTAGAGAACACTTGTATTGTCCGCCTCCTGAAGCTCAAAGAACAACGGTAGAAATAAGGAATGGGTTCAAACAACATTTTTATTTTTAAGTTATCTTTGAGTGGAAATTACTATTCATTAGTGATAATGAATTTTTAAGTTATCTTACGTTTTATATGTCAATTTAAGTAATTTTACTAATAAAAAAGTGCTTTCCTATTTTAACATCGAAACAACATTTTTATTTAAAAGTGTTTTTTAAATGGTGCAACCAAACGTAAAATAACTTAACTTCTAATCAAAGCACTTTTTTTCAAAAAGCAATAGAAAAAAAGTCCTTTTTTTTAAAAAAGCCTATCCAAACGGGCTCTTATTATACGAGATGAACCAACAAGCGGTTGATTGAGGTGATAAGGGGCGTTCAAATATGAAGAAGCGCATTTGTTCGGAGTGCCCGAGAGGTGAGAACCTTTTGCCCTCTAAGAGCCCGTTTGGATGGGCTTTTTTCTTTTAAAAAAAAAAATCATGTTTTTCAAAAACTAAGTACTATTTTTTTTTTTTTTTTTACTTTAAGTGTTTGGATGAAAGCTTTAAAAAAAGTAAAAGTAGCCACACAAAAAAAACCCCAAAATTCCCTATCTTTTTTTTTTTTTTTTTTTTTTTTAAAGCTGCAATTTGGAATCTTAAAAAAAAAAAAAAAAAAAAAGATGCGATAGAAGTGAGAGAATAAGAAATCACTTGACCGGTCTTTACTTTTGACGCCAAAACCCTTCAATTCGCTAGCTTAATAAATGTCACCCGCCTCCCTATTACTCGTAGCTTCAATTTGTCGGCGTCGCAAGGCAGTCGTCTCTGCTCTCTAACCTCTTCTTGCAGCCGGATTGAACCAGTCTCATCTCTGTCTCTGTCTACTTGCTTGCGACACATTACCCACCCTTTCTCTGAAAGTAAGTTCAGTCTAATTGAGATGGTTTGGGATTGATAAACAAGTGCCGTTTGTTTATTCTGATTAGACAGCTTCACGATCACAGTACAAGTGTAGAACCTGAAAACTCTCAACAATAATTAAATGCATTCAATTATTGTGTAGGGAAACAGTCCATTTAGCTAAAACTTTTGCGATTGCCCATGGATTTATGTCACACAAACTAACATAATCAATCTCCCTCTCTTAACTAGATCAGCCAATAGATATCCGATTTGAATTCACAAATGATTTAAAAACAATATGGAGGAGATTTCTATCTTTGCCCTAATCTTATTCTTCCCCATTTGTTCCATTTGGTATCGATATTATATGAATATTTTACTTTTGCGTCCATCTTCCAGAATTTATGCAAACTTTATATTTCAATATTCTTTTGAACCTCAACCTCTCTCATGACTAAATGGTATGGAAATTGTTTGCTGAAAATTGAACTTTGCTGTTAAGGAAAGTTTGATAATTTGTAGGTGTTTTGAACTAGTCATTTATTATTGGAAATTGAAATCAGATTGTATTTTGCTTGTCATTAAATTTTTTGAATTTGAAACTTTGTTGCTGCACTGTATCACCTCGAACAGGGATGCCAATTACCAAACAGGAATTTAGGCACTAGTTCTCGCCTATTGAGAATAATTGTAGCCTGTAGCCATTAGATGCTTTCTCTTGGGCAACATCAAACCCTAAAAGTTACCATAGTTATTTTCTAAACATCTCAGAGTGTTGTTTTAGCACTTAAGCTGTCATGATATTGGTCTTAGGATTGATTTTCTGTTCTAGTATATACCTAGATTGAATTCGACTAAGTTTAGATTACATTTAACTGCTATTATTTGCCACATTCCTGCTCGTACTAGACTGATGGAAGAAACAAAGAATGCTATTAGAGATCAATTGTTAGATAGAGATCGGGTGCGTTGTTAGCTTTTAGTAACTTGTAGTGTAATGAATATTATTTCTATTTTTGGAATATGGTACAATATGACCCTTGTTTTATTTAATGCATTGGTTATGATATAGTAGTTGAACATTTTGAGTGGAAATTAGTATTCATCAGAGATGATGAAGTTTTAAGTTATCTTACATTGTTGTATATTATTTAATTTTTGTAGGATGAAATTATGATAATTACTTATCTCCCATTAATAGATTTTTTTAAAATGCTAAAAATTATTTCAAATTAAACTTTCTTTTCGTCTATGTACTCAAGGTTGAACTCAAATTCACTTCTAAGAATATAAATAAAGAGAACCACCAATAGATAAGCATGGTAAGTAGAAAATAATGGTGGATATAATAGTGTGACCTCCATATCATAAGTGGAGCGACTAACTTTTCACCAAGTGAAAAATTAATATTGTTACAAGCATTCCCTAAATGATCTATTATGTAAACAAAGTTACAATAAGTCGAGCTGGATTTATTTGGTTCGGTTGTCTTTTATTCTTTTCATTGCACCTTGCTATTTTTTTTATTTAAGGGTTTATTTTTAATTAATGCATTGGTTATAAATAGTAGTTGACCTTTTTGAGTGGAAATTATTATTCATTAGTGATAATGATGTTTTAGATCATCTTACGTTTTATATGCCCATTTTAGTAATTTTACTAACAAAAAAGTGCTTCTCTATTTTAACTTCCAAAGAACAACAAGATTTTTATCTAAAAGTGCTTTTTTAAAATGGTGCACCCAAATGTAAAATAGCTTAACTTCTAATTAAAGCACTTTTTTAAAAAAGCAATAGAAAAAAAAAGTCCTTTTTTTAAAGCCTATCCAAATGGGCTCTTATTATTATTTGAAAATGAGGTTAATTGTTACCTAAGATTCAATAGGTATTGAATCTCGAATTAACCCTAGCTTCATGATCTCGAGGATCGGGGAGAGGATGAAAAGGGTAAAAAGCACGCTTAAGGACTTAGCCGAGTTTTGATATTTTGGGCTATATTTATACTTGTTAGATATTTTGTGTCTATATATTTGGATAACTGTATTGATAATTCCCTCGACCGGATACACCGCAAATGGTTTAGGTTATAGCCACGTATCAGTTACTCATCCGTTCAACCCAACTATTACGCTTAATCACCCCACTCTGATGATATTCATATATACTGCTTATTAATATACATAATAGGTACTATTGAATTAGAGGTGTTAATTAAAATGACACTTGTATTAAGGTAAGAAAAATGACACTTGTATCATTTGAATAGCATTAGTTTCTTTTATAAATACTCAAAAACTCTGCACGGAAAGGTATCCAAATCACCCAGTTTTGTTATAGAGCAAATAATGTATAGTATTCTTTTTGTGGTATTTAGTACTCCCTTCGGTCCTAATTATAAAACAACATTTGAGAGTTGGTTTGGTCCTAATTATAGACATACTTTGTGTGTGTGTTTATACATATATGTATATCTGTGTATATATGTGTTTGTACATATATGTATATCTTTGTGTGTGTGTCAATATGTGTGTGTACATATATATATAAATCTGTGTGACTGTGTTTATATATGTGTGTATGTAGATATATATGTACGAGCGCGCGCACGTGTGTGTGTCTACACACAAATACATATATGTATATCTTTGTGTGTGTTTGTCAATATATGTGTATGTATACATATACATATATATATATATATATATATATAAACCTGTGTGTGTGTTTATATGTGTGTGTAGATATATGTGTACACATGTGTGTGTATACATACATATATACATATATGTATATATATAGAAAGAACATTATTTCAATTAGAAAGTGTGTAGAAAAAAAAAATTAGGTCGGAGAGTTATGTGGTAGGGGTTGTTGATTTACTTTTACTTATGTCATTTTAAATTTCTATAAGGACATTTTAGGAAAATAAGTAAAATTAACTAATTTAACTTCTTTTCTTAATCTCCCCAAAATTGGTTAAATATGTCTTATAATTAGTACCGGAGGGAGTATATTTTATAGATGAAACAAAAAACATCATTACACACCTTGTAATTATTTTATAGTGTTAGTATTATGGTTAACCGAGGTTTAAAAATCATGGTAAAAAAAAAAAAAAAAAAAGAGATTTATAAAATCCAAATGTCCTAAATCTTCAGTTTTATATCATTATTCAATATTTATAAACATTTTGAAGATTACTCCTACCCAAATAAATTATATATATAATGGTTCGAAAACATATTTGATAAAATTTCTCAAACTTTAGATCTGTTAAGTTAAATATCGTATTTATATATTTTCAAATTCATTTATTTTAATTATAATTTTCAACAAACAAATGTATTTTTATTTCTTATTTGTTTTAAATTAAAAAACAGGAAGCATAAAACACAAAAATCCAAAGAACAAAACTTTAAGCCTAAATAACACCACAACCCAAAAACTCTAACCAAATTCAAAGATAGAGACCACTTGTATTGTCCGCCTCCCGAAGCTCAAAGAACAACAAGAATAACTCTACCAAAAATAAGAAATAAGGAATGGGGGTTCAAACTTCAAAGAACCATCCCGTAGGTGGAAAATGACTATCTCTATTAATTTATCTCTCCATTTTCTTCCCCAAAACCACCATCCATAGCTGCATCCTCCGTCATATCCCCACATGTTTTCACTTTCCGATCACCCTCCATTACCTTTCATCCACAAGGGCAACCTGTTTTGTGCATTAAATATATGGTGGGTGAACAATAGTGCTACGGTCCATGGCTTTTGTGGGGTTTAAAATAATATTTTATACTTAGGGGCAAAATGATCTTTTGCCGCATTTTACTATCTCATTTTCTTCAAGCCAAACAACATCCTATATCAACCTATTTGCTTTTACACTACGAACCAAACACGTCGACAAAATATTTTTCATTCCTTTCCACTACCACCTCTTCTATGATCCAAATGGACTCTAATATATGGTCCCAAAACATAAAACAAAGCTAAACCAAAAAAAAAAAACATAGGGGAGTTATCGCCCGTCTATAAAGAAGAGGGAAAAAAATCAAAAGTAGTCTTGTTCAAATATATGATAATCTGAATATATATATATTTGTGACAACAAATTCTATTCTGATAGAGTTGAGAAAATATATTCGCCACAAAATTTTTTTGTACATATGTTGTTTTAAAACGTTTTGTATTTGGAAAGCTTTTTTATCCAATCTATATAGTCATGGAAATCATAGGAGACCAACCTAGTGAACTTCAAATATTTTAAAAAACTAAATGTACAACTCTTGGGGTTAAATTTCTTAGGTAAGAGACTTGATAAGACAACGAAGGAAAAACTATTGCTCCTTTACTTACAAAATTATAAGAAGAAATTTTGTGAGGGGTATGGTTTTTAATATAATCTACACTTTGTTCTCTCATTACGTTTTCTAATGTCACCATTAATTAATTATATGTATCTAAGATCTCTACTTCAATACTCATTCTTTCTTATCTCTATCATATTTTGAACTGCGTAATTTAAAGAAAACCAATTTAAGCATACTCATCTGCTTTCATTATCTCGTTATTAGTTTTGATGATGAGTTAATATCATATTTTCCTTTCATTAACTTAATTTGAAAATATCTTATAGAAAGGAATATTTTGATTGCACTGATAATTATCTCTTGCAAGAAAGTCTTACAATTGTGACAGAAGAATTCGGTCTGTGCAAGAACTTTCCTTAAGGTGCTACAAGGAAAAACCATCAAATTGAGGAATAGTGCTTTCACGTTCCATCATTCAGCTGAGATGTGCTCTATGAAGAGATCTATGAAGAAAAGGCTGGAAGCTAAGTACTGTTATATTCATTTAGATGAGATGAATGAGATAATACTCAAGAAGCCAATACTTTAGTCTCATTTCACATCTCAAAGACTATTCAGAGCACACCACAGATCTCAAAGCTAGCAAATGCACTTCATCGAGTCATTCATCAATTTGCGTAGAACCTACATGAGCATTTCTAAACTCTACCTTTTTATATTCAAGTAGAAACTTTGCACATGTTTGGTGTCTATATGTTTTGATTGTGAAAGATGGCTTGAAAACCTCTCCAAATTCATAAAAACATTCCAAATTGCATCATATTTCGAATGAAAACAATTTCAAATCGGGAGAGAAAACACTTTCAAGTTTGCTTCTTGACTCTTTTTAATCTGGTTTAATATTTGTCTCTCTAAGCATTTCTTCTTTACTTCAACTTTTTGTTAATGACAAATAAGGGGGGGGGAGAATGGCAAGAAAAATATGTTGCATTTAATATATCTTCATATTCATACATAATTTTCTTAAGGTATTTGTCATCATCAAAAAGGGGAGAATGTTAGTTACGATTAGTTTTGATGATGTCTTATATAGAGATGTCATTATTAAAAGCAAAAAGATTGAGTAATATAGTTATCTCCTACATTGACTAACTACTATATTTAATGTAGATTAGTCCAAGTTGAATTATAGATCAAGGAGATAAGAGATTTCGAAAGAAGAAATTGGAGAAAATGTCAAGTTCAAGAAGAAGAAGAGAGATCGAAGAACTTGCTGAATGAAATGAAGATATCATTATTCAAGTTCTAAAATTGATCCTAGAAGTCTCCATGATCAAATGGAAGTTGGAATGACTCAAATCAGAGTTAAAAACAAGCAAATACAAGGTTCAGAATGATCCAACTCGAGTCATGAGGTTCAACTCGAGTTAGAGTGCTTTGCTACATCGTTTCGGGCTTCGGACTGATATAACTCGAGTTGTCACTTAGTAACTCGAGTTACAAAGCATTCACAATGTTTACGGACGGTGTAACTCGAGTTACCACGATAACTCGAGTTATAGGTGTTTTCTCAGGACCTGTGTTATATTCTATTTCGCGTTTCAGCTGGCGACCTCTGGTATTTTGATGATATCTCTCAAAATAGAGATCGGATTGAGGTGAAACCAGTGGCATATGAAACTAGACTCCCAATGCGTCATTTTGATATAAAATTCAGAACCCAAAGGAGTTCAGATCAGGGAGATATGAATTGTAGAAGATGGGACTGAAATTAACGCAACACCGCTAACCAAGCTTTAATGTTTTGGGCGTATCTCACAAAATACAAATCCAATTGAGCGGAAATTGGTGGCATATGAAAGAAGACTCAAAATTTGTTCCATCAAGATTTGAACAAGCCAAAATGGAGTTCAGACCAAGGATATATTGCATTTGAAAGTTGACACTCGAAATTCTGGATTCAGTTCAGAATAGGTTCGATTCTCTGGATATAGCTCACACTATGCACAACCAAATGGAATGAAACCAATTTCATATGAATCTAGACCCAACAAGTGTTTCATTGAATTTGGAAGAAACCATGAGCTTTTAACTTGAGTCATACTTGGCAACTTGAGTCATAAATCAGACAGAAAGCAACCAGAATTTTGGAATTCAGTAGCAACTCGAGTCATGACCACCAACTCGAGTTATTCAAGAAGATAGAGAGCAATTGGAGCACCTGACAACTCAAGTCACGAAGAATAACTCAAGTTACTCGTAGACAGAAGAGAATTGACACTTTGGCAACTTGAGTTACAAAAGACAACTCGAGTTAGAATTCAATCAGAAAGCTTCTAGCATTTAAAACAACTCGAGTTACATGCGATAACTCGAGTTACCATCTCTGCATCAGAAAATCATGCGTCCGAGATTCTGGATTTTCTTCAAGAACATTCAGATGGATTCCAAAAGAACTTATACTACTTCTTAACATCATTTATATCATTTGTGTATAAGTTTTAGGTGATTAAAGTTTGAGATTACATCAAGCTTGATAGAAATCAAAATCTGTCATGAAGAATGAGTTTCTGCAGATTTTCAGAAATGGTAAAGAAGATTGAATTAACCAAGGAACTTGAAGAAACGAAGTTGAATGCTCAAATGCAATGTTCTTCAATGAACTAAAATGCTCAATTTGTTCATCTCGCTTCAAATGCTATGACTTGAATATCCCAACGGTCATATTCCAACAATAATATTTTCCAACGGTCATATACGCTCCAACGAACATATTCAAATTTGGAAGAATTACTCAATGTTCTCCATTAGCTATAAAAGAAGAAGCATTCAAACAACAAAGTAGAGAGAACAGCTTACACTGTCAAAATTCCAACATCCTAAATCCAACGCTTAGTTCATATACTCTCTGTTTCACAATGTTTATATAGTTTACACTAGAGAGTGAAACGATTTGATTGTACTTCAGTGTTTATTCATCTTCTCTTCTGGAGAGAACATTTCTGATTATTAAATCATTGTAAGAATTTCAAGTCGTGAGACTTGGATATTGGGTTATCGGTTTGCAACTTGTAAGGGGGAGTGTATCCTAGTGAGAGGATAACTTCGAGTACAAAGTGTGTAACTGATTGAAACGAGTATTTCAGTAAGAGATTGTAAAGGCTACACAAGTGCCCGGCTAAACTTGTGAGGTTGTATAGGCTTTTCTCTTGTGCCCGGTTAAACAAGGAGATAGTTGATTGAAAATATCAAGTGGAGTTTGGGGATTGGACGTAGGTCAAGAATTGGGCCGAACCAGTATAAATCTCGGTTTTTATATTCTCTTCCCTAAACTCTGACATTTTACAGCATATATGTTTGAATAACTGACTATTGCTTTGTAGACTATTTCTGTTATTCGAACTACCTTCAGTAAGTTTCGAAAGGATTTTCAAAGTTCCTAAAGTTTTTATCATACACCCAATTCACCCCCCTCTTGGGTGATAGCCAGGTCTTCCAATTTATTCATAATGGATTGTTCATAGCTTGTAGCTTAAAGTGTCGAATTTTTTGTGCTGGATTGGGTGGTGGATGTGTGTGTATATATATATGATCGGGAAGAACGAGCAGGGAAAAATTCTGAAAAATTTAGACCGGAAATAATAGCGTCGATTAAAAATTCTAATGTTAAGACCGGATGAATTTATATGTTCGGTCTTAAAAGTCTATGCCGATCTTATAACAGTTGGTCTTTTAAGACCTCTGTTTATTAGTACAGAAACTGGGGGAATGATACGACTTAGGATTAAATCCGAGCTCATCCTGTTGCTAAATTAATACCTTCCTTCGACTCCCAATCACTTAGTTCAATTCTCATTATTAGTAACAACAAAAACAACCAAAAATCAATATTACTTTTGCACAACTTGCGTTAGGAATTGAAATCATTTGCGGAATTACAGTCTCTGTGAAACGATACTCTACTCACTCTTTATTATTTGTTCGATTGTTTAACTTGTCATAAGGAAATTCGACCAACAAGTATACCCTTTTTTATTATTTTATAATGTTTTAAGGTGATCTTGTTAAAAATGTAGTCACTTGTTATGGTGGGGCTTGGGATGTAACAAAATATGAATTCGAGAGCAAGGTAGTCGGGATTGAGGCCCGGAGAATTTGTTGCGTGACAGCTTTATATATCATAAAGCTCATAAATGATCTTATAAAATGAGCAAAATATTTTAGTAAAGAAACAAATTCTTTACATATATATCATCTAAATAAAGAACTCAACATATTTAACGGTAAAAAAACTCCCTCTTAGTTTATTACAAATATTAATTAATACTCCATATGTATACGAAAAAACAAAAAATAACCCTATAGAGATGGATTACAATAATGGAAAATTAATTGACCGCTATTGAAAATAAATTCTACTGAACTGTTAATATAAGTTTATACACTTTTTTGTGGTCAAGAATATAAGTTTATACACTTTACCGATAGGGTTTTGTTTTTTAAAATTCTCTAAACTCTTAATAACGCTTTATCCTTGTAAACCGTTTTACCAGAAGGTTTTTTTTTTTTTTTTGAATGAGTTGACAACCAATTTGCTTATAATCTATCGTGCAGTAATGTTCTTCTAGGTATCTGTGTTTCCCATAAAACAAGTCTTCACATTTGCACTTGAATCTTGCTACTCCCACCTTTTTGTTGCGCTCTTGCACCTCTTTTCGTCCTTTTTGTTGCAGCTCTTGCACCTCTTTTTGTCTTTTTAGATTCATCAAGTTTAGAACCATAGAACAAAAAATTCAAGTCCTTGTGGCTTGTGCTCATAAGCTCTATGCAAATGTTGATCACAAAATGAAGAAGACGATTCACATATTTGTAATTGAGTTTAATAATATAATCCTTATGCATATGTTGATCCTAAGATGTTGATTCACATATCTCTAGACTGAATTTGAGAATATGATCCTTCTAACACTTGGAGCATATGTTTTGTGTAATACCTAAAATTCATATTTATCATAAATATTATATTTTGATAAATAGTGCCTATTAGAAATAGGTGAATATGTGGTCTCAAAATTGAGAAACATATTTATGTTAATTTAGGGAATTTTCTCTAAGAATTAAGGCAATCAAAATAATCAAGGAAGTGTTATGAAACCACTTGAATTAATTAAAGGGAATTAACCACAATTAGGAGACAATTAAATTTGCACTAATTAAAATAATGGTATAATACCCCAAAATTCATATTTCTCTTGAATATTATAGTTTGGCAAAATAATACCTATTTAAAATAGGAAAGTATGTTGTCTCTAATTTTAGTAATTTTTCCTTGGAATTTAAAGAGGCAAAAATCCAATTTTATTTTAGGGACCATAAGTTGCCCTATGATTATTAAATTAATGCATGGAGCTTATTTGACCATAGAAAATCAAAAAGTTGTGAGAAAATAATTAATCCAATTAAAGAAAATTGCCAAAAATTAGTAGATAATTAAATCTACATTAATTATATTAATTTCATAAACTTCCATAATTAATTTAATAAAATGTTTTAAAGTCATAAATTGGGATGTGTGACCCTAATTAAAGACCAATGGCTAATGAAGGGCCAAGATTAGCATAAAGATGATTACTAATGATCATGATTAATATAGTAGCCAATCAAATAAATTCAATAACACCTAAAACACCATTTTTAGGATGAATTATCATCTTAATGGTTACCTAACAAATACAATAAATTCTAAAATGATGAAGGGGTAATTAAATACTTCTAATTAAGCCATAATGTTCAAGAATCACAAAACTAATTAGGGAATTGGATTAGACTCCAAACTAAACCCTAAGAGCATTTTGCTTAATTGCTAACCAATCACCAAAGTCATCTAGTTACAAACATGCATAGAGTAACTAGGAAATTAAAGTACCAAGTTGGGAAATGCATGAAGGTGGAGAGGCCACCAATGCATTCTTAGAGAATGCATGAAGGTGGAGAGGCCACCAATGCACTCTTGGGCCAAGAGTGCCATGACCTTTTAGTATAAATAGGAGGGCTTAGGATTCATTATTCCTCACACCTTCACAAGCAAGAGCAAGCAATAGCAATCTGAATATAGAGGGAAGAGAGCAAGAGTGAGGAGCTTCATGAAGGAGTCTAGCATTTGCAAGTAAGTTCTTTAAGTTGTAGTTCTTAATTTCTTAGATAGAAGTAGCTTTGATCTTAGATATGTTAGAATAATGTTAGTATCATGTTTTTATAGTTAGAAATGTTAATATTTTGAAAATAAAATGAGCCATGTGATATAGAAAAAATTTTGGGAGTTGAAAAGCAAAGTAGCGAAGCTCTGGTGAAAATTCATTGATTAGGCGTTTCTGAAATCAGTGGCAGAAACGCCATAATTTTAAGTTGAAGATGAAGTTAATTAATTCTGAAATTTTTCATGGTTAAAGTAGACATATAGGGCTTTTCAAATATTCCAAGAACATACTAAAATAAACTTTTTGCAGAGAGATACAAATTCCCAAAGTTTGGCTACGTTTTTCTGGAAAATTCTGGGCAACATTTTGAAAGATGAAAACTGGGAATTTTTCATGAATTCTAGGTATATGAAAGTATCTTTCCTTGAAAATAGACATCCTAAGGATTCCGGATAATTTTACGGATCCTCGTTTTGATTTTTTTGGATTTAATTATGATTTTGTGAAGTTAACTGAAAAATCTGCCCAGCAACTCAGTACTGCGTTTTTAAGAAAATGTAAGGGCAAAATTGTAAATAACAAATCCACCAAGGGTAGAGAGGTAAATAGAGGTGGAAATATCTCTTAGGATATTATTCTAAGTAATATGGTGATATGTTAGGATATCCGGAAGTCCAAGTAGGGGGCGGATCCAAAGGCCGGCAAGTTGGCCACTACACGAGAAAGATACGTTCGCGTACGAAACTTTAACTCTCATATGTCTTGTATGGCTTTGATATGATTGGTTAATTTATGATTGATTGTTTTCCAAATTGTGAATATTTGTCAAACATATATTGTTTATACTTTTCATATGAGGTTAACTGTTACCTGAGATTCAATCCGATTGAATCTCAGCCTTGACTAAAGGTTCAGGGAAGGAACCAGGATCTAAGAAGATGATGTAGACGGAGCCATGAAAAGGCACCGGTAGATAGAGCCGTGAAGAGGCACTGATGGACGGAGCCGTGAAGAGGCACCAGTCAAAGCAAATGCCAGAAAAAGTTTGACAGAGCATACCTTCTGGCATGAATCTAATAAGGTTACTTCAAACCATTTGGTGTCTAGAAAGGGTTCGTCTATGTGGTTCAGTCAGTGAGTCGCCGTGAATTCGGGGAGACTTCCACTAGACACCGGCCTGGCCAAATTGTTTGATTAACTGAGTTAGGTTCATTGCCCCAAGTCTAGCTACGGCTTGGTTGAAGATTGTATAAAGATTTGTAATTATACAAAGCTCTGTATTGTTGTATCACATGAATATTCCTTCGGAAATTTTTAATATATCAGCTTATGTCGGGACATCGCATATGTCCGGCATTTTATATCGGTTACTCATCGTCCAAACGTTAGCGCATGCTCTCCGTTTCCGCATTACTCGAGTGGTAGCACCTCAAACTCGTTAAGTTTTCTAAAACTAAGTGTCAACCGACACATTTTGAAGTATGAAATTTGGGGTGTTACGTTTTGGCTCTCATGAGAAACGAAGAATCCAGAACCGTTAGCGCAGAGTGGTGGATCCATTGATGATTAAGTTTTGAGAAATTGTTTTCTTTAGATTAGGGAGCGTTGAAGAAGTAGCGAGGTAGGGTGAGATTTTGAAAGGAGTGGGGTTTATTTGTATGGCTAATAAGGCTTGTAGTTTAATTCTCGGTTAGATCTTATATCATTGTATAATACTCCCTCCGGTCCTAATTATAGGACATATTTAACCGATTTTGGAGAGATTAAGGATAGGAGTTAAATTAGTTAATTTTACCCATTTTCCTAAAAAGCCCTTATATAGATTTAAAATGACATAAGTAAAAATGAATCAGCAACCCTTACCATATACCTCTCCGACCTAGAATTTTCCTTTCTATACACTTTCTAATTGAAATAGTGGTCTTACTATATATATGTGTGTGTACATACATACATACATACATACATATACATATATGTGTGTGTACATATATCCACACACACAAATATATAGACACATACATATAAACACACACACGTATATATATATATATATATATATATATACGCGTAAACACACACATATTGACAAACACACAAAAAGATATACATATATGTATAAACACACACACACACATATATGTGTGTGTTTATATATATATATATATTTTTTGTGTATAGACACACACATAGATTTATATATATGTGTGTGTGTACACACATATATATATTGACGAACACACACAAAGATATACATATATATATATATATATATATATAAAAACACACACACACACATCTCTGTTTGTGTGTGTCTATATATATATATATATATTGACAAATTAATATTAGTTGATAGATAAATAAATTAGAATTCAACAACTTAAAAGTTTTACTTGAGTAGAAGAGTCTACACATTTACATACATATATTCACCAAAAACCAAATATACTTGAGAGAATAAAATAGGGGTATTTTAGGAAGAAATTGACAAAAATTAAAATGTTGTCCTATAATTAGGACCAAAAGCAACTTTCAAATATTATCTTATAATTAGGACCGGAGGGAGTATATTTTAAATTGAATCTTTAAAATTCATAATTTAAATTTAAATTGAAGTTTAACTGAATTTCTGTTCCCACCGAACTTTGTAAATTTATTGAACTCCTTTTTTCTCATATTTTTTCGCTGCTTTTATTTGTTTGATTATTGATTTGAAATAATGTCGCAAAAAAAAAAAAAAACTACAAAATCGTTTGATGAATCAATAAACAAAATATGTGTCTAAAACCTTTTTCCATTTTCTCTTTCATATTTATCATTTCTCTCCAAATTAATTTACCTTACTTATAAACTAATATATAATTTGATGTTACCCAATCAGTTAATAACTTTCTTGAAATATATTTTAGAGAGTTCTTGACATGCTGTCACTTATATTACAATTAAGTAATTTATTTAAATTTCTTGATCTTGTCACATTAGATAAATACGCTTTATATTAGATAATATCGTATTTCTTATAAACTAACATTAATAAATTTTATATTTTAAACGGATGGTAATGCCTGTTTCAAAATATTTTAACTATTTTTAATGAATTATCCCGACAAATTTATCGCCAATAAGTGAGAGATTAATATAAGTTCAACTCGCTCATGATAAATAGATATGAATTTAAGATGGTGCTTGAGGCCCCTTAAGACTAGTTGTGTGCCATCTATCTTGAGCTTATGCTCATTTCATACTAATTCAATTAAAGCAATTTTTTATTAAAAAATTACTTCATGAAGCATATAAGATGGCATAATTTAATATTACCTTTGGTCCTAATTATAGGAACACTTTTGTAGTGTAATTTGCATTACAAAAGTGTTCCTATAATTAGGACTGGAGGGAGTAACTAATAAGCAAGTTTTCCATTCAAGTAAGTTGTGTTTCAAAATTACCAAAATATTTATTTAAATGGGCGTAATGCTGGCTTATAACTCAAGCATTTTCTTAAAAAAATTATTAGCATGCACATACGTTGCAAATGCAAAAGTCCCTTGGTAACCCTTTATTCACTGCTACGTACTATCTAACATTGTAAATAATAATCTTAACTTTTTTTTTTTAATAAAAAAATTACTTATAAAAAGGATTAATATAATAGTCTATAAAGTTTATATATAATAAAACGACATTCACGATTAGCCAGTTAACTGTGGACGACAATAGTATAATAATTAGGTTTCATACCATTATTAGTGTTTTTAGTTTACATTCGTTTTGGTTTTGGTCCTAAAGTTTGAAATTATGGGTTTTAGTTCTCAAATATACTACATCTGAAACACTGAAACAGTTAGTCCTTATAGTTTGAAAAGAACTTGGAGCTACAATTGACAGAGTTAATTATGCTTATGTATGCTGACTAGGTAGAAATATTAGAAAATATAAACAAAGATATTTGAAAATTGGGTTACACCTACTTTTGGTCCTTATAATTTGAGAAATTTTAGTTTGAATCCCTAAAGTTTTAAATATGTAGTTTTAGTCCGTCAAGTTTGCTCCCTAAAAAACCGTAGGCCCTGTAATTTGAAAAGGTACTAGAACTCACTAACAATGTTGACTATGCAAACGTGTCATTAACTTTGTTGAAGTTGCTTATGTGGCAAACTAACTGGGCTAGCTGACTTGGCAGTGTGTTATGACGTGGAAAGTGTATTTTTTTTTTAACAACCAATAAAGTCTTCAATTTAGAAAGCATTATCGTCACCTTTCTTTCCATTCGAAGAGGGATGTTTGAACGGGAGGGGAGAAAAAAAAGCCAAGTGCCATTTAGGAGAGAAATTTGGATGCATGAAGTGTTGTTGTTGTTGTTTTTTTTTTTTTTTTTTTTTTTTTGATGTGGTATATATTACGGTTTTGTTCATCCTTTTGTATGTTCATTCTAGATTCTTCTGAAGCTTGTAATTAATTCTAAATTTTGGTGCCCGTTTGCTCTACACTTCCAGGGGAATAACATTTGCTGAGCATTGTTACAAATGTCCCTAAAAGTTATAGGAACTCTTGATTTGAAAACCTTGATGTTAGTTTGCATTTAGTGATGCAGCATGTTGCATGAGATGGCATTTACTTCCTGGAGATCCCTTAATGGTAGCTATGTTTAAGTTTTATAGTTCAAGCTATCAAATGACCGTAACTTTAAATGTGTTCTAATTGTTCAGATAAGAAAGTATGCTCTCTTTTTTCCCCTTCTTTTTCTTTTGTTTTTGACTCGTAAAATTTGTAATCTCTAATATGTATATGTTTGATTATGATTCCGTGTATCAATCAAGAATTTTTTTCATATTTATTACCTGCCACTCAAAAGAAGTTATCAAATCCTAATAATAGTTTATCAGCTTTACAAATAAGGTTTTGTTTTTGAAATTCTGTATACTCTTAATAACAGTTTATCTGCTTTACAAAGAGGTTCTGTTTTTCAATAAGTTGATGGCCAATCTGCTTATAATCTACCATGCATGAATGTTGTTCTGGGTATCTGTGTTTCCTACAAAACAAGTGTCATCGTCACTTGAATCCTGTTACTCCCACCTTTTTGTTGCAGCTCTCTCACACAACTCTTTTTCTTTTTAGATTCATCAAGTTTAGAAGCTGAGAACAAAACAATTTGCGCCTTTATGCTCACAATCACTTTCCCACGCTCACTCCACAGTTCACACATACTCTCTCTCTCCCTCTGTCTCGTTCTCTCAATTTGATTATTTATTTATTATTTTTCTTCGTCCCTCCCTCGGTCTCTTTTTATAGGCCATATGCGTATTTTTTAGGCAATTTGCAAATTTGCGTCTTAACAAGAGGTTTAAAAAACATGGTTTTTTTTTTTTTTTTTTTTAAAAAAAGAGATTTAAAAATCCAAATATCCTAAATTAATCTTCAGTTTTATTTCATTATTCAATACTTATAAACATTTTGAAGATTACTTCCACCAAAATAAATTTTATATATAATGGTTGTGAAAACATATCTGATAAAATTTCTACAACTTTATTCACATCTGTTAAGTTAAATCGTGTATCTATATATTTTCAACTTTATTTATTTTTTATTATAATTTTCAACAACAAAAATCTATCTTTATTTCTTATTTGTTTTAAATTGAAATACTTTTTTTTTTTTTTTGCCAAAAGAAATATATTTTAATTAATAGAAACCAAACATCAATAAAAAGGTCCCAAAAAAAACACGAGGTATAAAAACACCAAAATCCAAACAACAAAACCCCAAGCCAAAATAACACCACAGCTACAAACTTAGAGTCAAAGATAGAGACCACTTGTATTCTCGTTGCCGCTCCTGGAGCTTAAAGAACCACGGTAACTATGCCGAAATAAGGGATGGGGTTCAAACTTCAAAGAACCATCTCGTAGGTGGGAAATGAGTATCTCCATTAATTTCTCTCTCCCTTTCCTTCACCAAAACCACCATCCACAGCTCCATCCTCCATCATATCCCGCCGGTTTTCACTTCACGGTTTTCACTTCCCGATCACCCTCGGCTGCCTTTCGTTGCACAAGTAACCTGTTTTGGGCATTAAATATATGGTGGGTGAGCAACAGTGCTGTCATGCGTGGTTTTCGTGGGGGTTTTAAATAATATTTTCTACTTAGGGACAAAATAGTCTTTGGGCATTTACTATCTTATTTTCTTCAAACTAAACAACAATTTTCCTATCAACTTATTTAATTTTCCAGTGGGGTCGTTAACAATTTTCCTATCAACTTCTTTAATTTTCCAGTAACCAAGGGACAAAATATTTTTCATTCATTTCCATTCTCACCTCTTCTTTGATCCAAATTAAACAACATAGTATTCCCATCAAAACTTAAAAACATTTATGGCCTGTCTAAAGAAGAGAACCAAAAATCAAAAGTAGGTCTATTGTTCAATATATGATAATTTTCCAAGATTTTTTATGTGACAACAAATTCCATTCTGATAAAGCGTGAGCAAATATATTGGCTCCAAAAATTTCTGTGCATTTTTTGTTTTAAAACCGTTTTGTATTTGGAAAGCTTTTTTATCCAATCTTTATAGTCATAGAAATCATCAGTAGACCAACCTAGTAAACTTCAAATATTTTTCAAAACTAAATGTACAACTTTTGGAGTTAAATTTCTTATGTAAGAGACTTGATGAGTCAACGAGGGAAAAACTATTACTCCCTTTACTTACAAAATTATAAGAAGAAATTTTGTGAGGGAGTATGATTTTTAATATAATCTACATTAAAGGTTTTGTTCTCTCATTTAGTAGATCACCACTAATTAATTATATGTATCTAACATCTCTACTTCAATACTCATTCGTTCTTATCTCTATCTTATTTTCAACTGCGTAATTTAGCTTTTTTAATCTTGTATTTTGAAATGGGGGAGTAAAGAAAAAAGAGACGAGTACATAAAACAGAGAATTTATATATGGAAAGGATTCACAAAAATGAATTGAGATACATCTATACAACGTTTACAATGATAGAATACAAATAGAAGTGAATCTATAAAATTTTAAAAGCTAGAAATTGGAATTGAATGTGTATATAAATATAATTCTGTACAAACACAAATTTGAAATACAAATATCTTGCGAACTTCTCAAAGACGAGGAAGATGCAAACTATATGATTAAAAAAAGAATTGGAAATCATGAAGATGTGGTTTTGGGCTCCGCTCTCCTAGCCACTTCCGCATACGCTTAGCAAACCAGTTGTCGCTCCAGTGAAAAAGAGACCATTGGGGCCTTCTTCTATTACTCTAATCTCTTGTTTTGAGAATAATCTTGCTCTAGCAGCAAACCTGACACACACAAAAAAGTGACACAAGATCGGTACCTGATAACACCATATTTACCAAAATAAAAAATGGAAACATAAAAGTCTTCTCACGTTGGCATTTCATAGAGCCCAACTGAATGGTTCTTGCATGAACAAAACAATATGGATTTTCCTTTTGCGTCAATCATCCCATTGATTTTAACCACACCCTGTAAAATCACTAACATTAAGCTTCACACAACCAAGATACTAGTATATTATATAACTTTTCTATTCAACATGAATTACAAAACAGGACATGCAGACCCACAATAGTCCAGCCCGGATGGACAACAAAGTTGGCATAATTAGCACCCTTCAATACCAATTGTAATTTAAGATATAACTAAAACCTAAAACGCAAGTCTAGATTGGCAATATGCACTACTGATCTAAATAAACTCACTTTCTTCATGGTGCGTGTATAATACTTCCAAAGTTTCGTTTTCAGTGGCAATCCAAATCTTTACTGTGCCGTCCAATGAACTTGAGAATAAGTACTTGTCACAGAAAATAAGGGATGTCACCACGTCACTGTGCCCTTTCAACGTTGTGCATTGTAATGTGTTCAGGTCCCAAACCTGAGGAAAAATATCAATAAATCCTCTCAAACAAATTCAACAACATATAGAAAGCAGAAAATCAAATCATGCGTGCATAACAAATGCAGGTGATTTTCTTACTAAACATATAATAAAGAAAATAAAAGCAAGATCTGTTCTAACATACTATATGTAATCTCCAAAAACACCGTATTCTCAATTTTATTTCAAATGACAACTCATGCTGTGACATTGAACTATTATACAACTGACCTTAAAAAATTGATGACACTAAAGATGCAAACGTCTACATGGAGTTAACAATCACTAGCTTATAAAATGGAACTTGTCAGTTGTCATTAATTTGTAGGCATACCTTAATGCTATGATCCACGGAACCTGAGTACAGCTTATCCCCAGGTCCACCAGTTAAGCAAACAACAGCTTTAGTGTGGCCAGTCAATGCTCCCAATGGTTTAAATGGGAAATTTCCTTCAGAACTGAGTCTCCATACATTAATAACACCATCCTATAATATAAAGACAAAGTGAGATCATAATAAGTAGACAAAATGTATAACATAAATACGAACATAATATTAATCTAGCTAACGAACTTAGTCAAGCATTTAACAAACAATTACCATTGCTCCCGCGAAAAGTGTATCGTTGCAACAGACATCGAAAGTACATGACCCTTAGGTCCATCAAGAGTGATCTCATCACCCGTCTGAATGTTCCATGCCTTCATAATAACCACAACCACAATCAATTTCTAGTTAATTAAGTCACATGAAAGATGAAAGACACAACAAAAGTAATCAGAAGAATAGATACTTTAAGAGCTTACCTTAATAGCACTCCGCATACCAGCAAAAACCCATGAACCCATACTGGTCAAACACCTTGCTTCATCACCCAAATTTATTAAATTAACACATTGACCCGTATGACAGTCCCACATTCGAAGTGTCCCATCAGTGCTAGAGGAAAAAAGTTTGTCGGATCCAATTGGAATTGTGATCCCAGTGACAATCTGTAGTAATGATTTAAAGTCAATTACTCAAGAAAAAAGCTAGTTATAAAACCAAAGTGTGACGAAGATACCCAGCACATATAGGGAACAAATTAAACAAAATAATCAAGATCACATGTAACGCTATTGGCAAATGGAAGTCAAGCACGTACCTTCTTATGTTGATGGAGCTTTGTGACTACGGAAAGACCATCGCCGTGAAACCAGGAATGTAAGTTCCAACAGCGATCACCATGTGCACAATTTCCTTTGATCCAGTATTTGCAAATTTGAGATGAATTGCTTTTGGCATTAGAGGATATTATGCCATCTACTTCACGCTTGTTCGGTTTCATATATGCACTATTACGTGGAGTGGACTGCAGTGAAGTTTCATTGCGCACAAACCTGCAGGGCTTATCGGTGTGTTGCCCTGCAGCCCAATAGTTGTGAGTGCTCCTATAAAAAGGAACCTCACTTCTCCTTGAAACTCTTGTACTCATTCTCTAATAAGAAATTGGGATCATAACATTTCAATTAATCTGGCCATTCATAAGGTCTCATCCACATAATCTTCATACAATCATATCATTATCTATCAATTTAAATGATGCAGGTAGAAAAGGATTGGAAAAACACCTATTTTAACCAAACTATATGTAGGTATACCTAAATGGGCTTCCTAATGATTCCTAGTGATGAATGAGGAAACTCTCATAGAGATGTAGAATTATATCATATGAATTACACAATGTCTCAAACACTACAATTAATCAATTATCAATAATTATAACCAGAACTCTTATTCGACATCAAGAACAACCCATGCGCTACTTTCAAGACTATGAGCAAGGACAAGAATTTATCAATAAAAGCAAGGACAAGAATTAATCAATAAAAGAATATCAAATTATTTGAAATTATAAAAACATAATCAAGAAGACTAACCATCCAAACTCAAGAAATAGGAAACTAACCACTCATGTGGTTAGAAGGCAAAGCATCTATCATGCAAACTACCAAAATAGTCCTAATAAACTAATCTAAACACAAACTAACCTTGCAAGTAATTCAAGCGTTTAATTGATAGGAACAACGACGACGTACCTTCGCGATCGAATCTACCTCTTACGTATTTCCCTAAACTTTGCCCTCTCTTTTCCACAATCACTTTCCCACCCTCACTCTTCACAGTTCACACAAATTCTCACTCTCCCTGTCTCTCTCGTTCTCACAATCAGAATTTTTATTTTTCTTCGCGCCTCGCTCGGTCTCTTTTTATAGGCCGTATCTGTATGGCCATGTGCGTATTTTTTAAGCGATTTATATAAATAAATTTAACAAGATAACTTCAATTTTCAAAATCTTCTTATTGATCAATCTCCATATTCCAATTTAATATCTTCTTTCTTTGCTTGACTAATCTACAAGATATTTTATATTAAATAAAGTAGTTAGTCAATGTTGAAGATAAATACATTATACAAATTTTTTGTTCTTAATATTTGACATCTATATTTAACATCATCAAAACTAATCATATATAACACCAAGACCTCTACGAACTCTACCTCTTCGACATGCAACGGTGATGCCATACATGGTGAGCAAATTTTGAGGATTACCCTTGCAATTCTTCACCGTAGTTTTGATGTAAATGTATAATTTCCGATCAGGGATATTGAGTAAGCTTTTTCGTCAGCTTTGGTGGGGGAAAATGTGTAAAGTCACATAGTTTTGATGTAAAAGTATAGATTCCTGGGATAGTGACTTTTTTCCTACCTACATATTCAATTCTTTCTAGCATAAAAACAAAGTTTAAACCCATTTGATTTATTGTACTATCATATTCATATATCCAAAATGATAGGTTGTTATTAACCAAAGTGTTTGGTTTTATAATTGCTTCTCCAATACTGTTCATGTTTTTCTTTCAATATGATTAATTAGTAGAGAATGGTATAACAAAGAGATGGAAACCAACTACAATGGCAAACACAATACATTAGTTGAACCTTCGACCGGTAGAGCTGGAAAATTTGGTGAGCTCATCGGGCCGGCCGTTTAAGCCTTGGCCTTGTAGGGCTCGGGCTTGAAAAAGAGGCCAAAAATTTGAAATTGGCCCTATAGGGCCGGCCCTACAAGCCCTCGAGCTTAATCGGGCCAGCCCGTTAGACCCGTTTAACTGTAGTTTTTTTTTTAAAAAAAAATAATAATTACTTAAACTTCCACTTTAGTGAATATATTTATTTGTAATTACTTAGATTTTTTTAGTTTAAACTATAACCCTTTTTTTTATGTTTATTATTATTATGTATTAAAACACATAATTAGTTATTATAATTATAAATTTTAAAGATGGGATGTTTTCCATATTAAATAAACACATACTTTGATATTACAATATTATATAAGTAATAAATTATAAATATATTTTTTTGTAAAATAAGTATAATTATTTTTACCTGCATTAAAATCATGCATAAATCGAAGAATCTACGTAGTGCACACACAAAATTACGAGAGGGAAAGGCATTTTGTCGTGGGCATACATAAAGCAATTCCGTTTTTAATATTTTTTTGAAAAAAAGGAAAAAACATATTCTTTGTGTTTATTTGTTTTTTTATTACGAATTAATAAATGTGTTTATTTGTTGAATGATTTATATTATTTATATATTAATGTTGATAACATTTATTTGATAGATTAGAACTTTAATGGTTGCAATTTACTAATTATATTTCTTTGAAAAAAATCGAAGAAAAAATAGTTAAAATTTGGAATAGTAATTTTCAAGCCTTGTAGGCCGGGCCTTGGCCCCGGTACTATCTTATCGCCAGCTTTGAAAAATAGATGTTTTCCTTACTTTAGGCCTTGTAGGGCTGGCCCTATTAGGCCTTCCCCTGTCGGGCCTGGCGGGCCCTGATTCCCAGCTCTAGACCCTAGTCTGGTTTCCTTCTTTGTTGGCATCTCAAATCAAGGTTGGTAAGGAGATATCTCAAATCGAGCTTGGAAGGGGAGGGGTGTCCCCCCCCCCCTTTTTGATTGAGGAGAATTTTGGTATTTCCATTAAAATAGTGTGGGACCTACTACAAAAAATAACGTATTATGTTAGATTTAACGGTTATGTTGTTTTTGCACCCATTTTAAGAGTTTATGAGTACTTTTTAACATTCAAAAAATATTTGGTGCTGGATTCCTGCACTTTGCATAAAAATTCATGGGTATTTTTATAGTTTAACCATAATTAATTGAATGCACATGGGATTGGATTCACTTTGATATTTTTTATTTATTGATGTTGATTTGAAAGTTTGCGGGATTTCATCAAGAGAAAGATAATACGCTAAAATATACTTTTAGTTTTTACATAAATTTTATATAACTTTATAAAGTATATTTTTGGTCCTAAAATTCTAACACCGTTAAAGTTACTAACGGAAAACGCTGACGCAACGAACTCAATTAATGACTAATAACATTTAATTACACAAAATTTATATATTTTTCAATTTACCCATATTTTAAATTTAATTAATAGCATTTAATTACACAGTCATCACTTAAGTTTACACTGTTATCACTTGAGTTTGCATTTTCCATTAGTAAAATTAACGGTGTTAGAATTATAGGACTAAAAGTATACTTTACAAAGTTAATGGACCAAAAGTGTACCTTATGTAAACTTAAAGGACTAAAAGTATACTTTTGCCAAGATAATATTTTTAGCGGCATCTAGTAAATTTTTTAGATAAAAGATAAACATATGACTACACACCATTTGTTATTATTTTGCGTGCTATTTGTCACAGCTCAAAAGGTTAAAATGACACTTGTATCATTTGAATAACATTAGTTTTTCTTATAAATACTCCCTTTCAAATCCTAAATATAAGACATAATTAACTTTTTTTTTTTTTGAGATATTAAGAAATCTAACTAAATTACTTTAAAATATTTATATTTGTCATTTTCCTTAACTAATATATAATTTAAGGATACACAACATACTACAAAAAAAGCACGGATTATCCACGAAATTACCGACGGAAAAAATTCTCGGAAATTACCCACGGAATTCGTCGAATCGAAATTACCGACATAATTCCGTTGGTAATTAAAAATTTCCGTCACAAAAAGTCGTAGGAAAAATCAATTTTATTCTCGCCACGATTTTTTTTTTTTGTGACGAAAAATTACCGATGAATTCGTGAGTAACTCCATCGGTAATTTTTACCCATGGAAATTGCCCATGTAATTCCGTGGGTAATTTCCGATAGAATTTTTTCCATCGGTAATTCCGTGGGTAATCCGCGTTTTTTTTTTTTTTGTAGTGACATATGATATGATTAAATAATTTATTTGGATTCCTTAATCTCTCCCGAAAAAGTCATTTATGTCTTATATTTAAGACCGGAGGGAATATTAATTTAGGGATATACAACATATGATATGATTAAGTAACTTAGATTTCTTATGTGTTCTATAAAAAACTCTTCACTCTAATACTAAGATGGAAAGGTCTCCAAATTACCATGTTTTGTTTTAAAGCGAATAATAATATTCAATTTATGATGTTTAGTATATTTAATAGATGAAATGAATAACATGGCTACATCCTCTGTTGTTATTTTATAATGTTATAAGGTGATATTATTAAAAATGTAGTCACATGGTGGGGCTTGGGATGTAACAAAATATGAATTCGAGAGCAATGTAACCTAAAGGATTGAGGCCGAGAGAATTTATTGCGTACTACCTATATATCATAAGTTCATAAATGATTTCATAAAATGAGCAAAATATTTTAGTAAAGAATTGAATTCTTTACATATATATCATCTAAATAAAGAAGTCAACATATTTAACGGTAAAAACTACCTCTTTGTTTATTACAAATATTAATTAATACTCCATATGTATAAAACAAAAAACAAAAAATAACCTTATAGGGATGGATTACAATAATGGAAAATTAATTGACCGCTATTGAAAAGAAATTCTCTAAAAATTTATTTATACACTTTACCAATAGGGTTTTATTTTTTAAAATTGTCTAAACTCTTAACAGTTTATCCTTGTAAAATGTTTTGCTTATAATCTAACGTAATGTTCTTCTAGGTATCTGTGTACCTGTGTTTCCTATAAAACAAATCTCCGCATCTGCACTAGAATTCTGCTACTCCCACCTTTTTGTTGCAGCTCTTGCACCTCTTATTGGTGTGTTGCCCTGCGGTCCATCAAGAGTGATCTCATCACCCGTCTGAATGTTCCATGCCTTCATAATAACCACAACCACAATCAATTTCTAGTTAATTAACTTAAGTCACATGAAAGATGAAAGACACAACAAAAAGTAATCAGATGAATAGATACTTTAAGAGCTTACCTTAATAGCACTCCGCATACCAGCAAAAACCCATGAACCCATACTGGTCAAACACCTTGCTTCATCACCCAAATTTATTACATTAACACATTGACCCGTATGACAGTCCCACATTCGAAGTGTCCCATCAGTGCTACAGGAAAAGTTTGTCGGATCCAATTGGAAGTGTGATCCCAGTGACAATCTGTAGTAATGATTTAAACTTTATTACTCAAGAAAAAAGCTAGTTTATAAAACCAAAGTGTGACGAAGATACCCAGCACATATAGGGAACAAATGAAACAAAATAATCAAGATCACATGTAAACGCTATTGGCAAATGGAAGTCAAGCAGGTACCTTCTTATGTTGATGGAGCTTTGTGACTACGGAAAGACCATCGCCGTGAAACCAGGAATGTAAGTTCCAACAGCGATCACCATGTGCACAATTTCCTTTGATCCAGTATTTGCAAATTTGAGATGAATTGCTTTTGGCATTAGAGGATATTATGCCATCTACTTCACGCTTGTTCGGTTTCATATATGCACTATTACGTGGAGTGGACTGCAGTGAAGTTTCATTGCGCACAAACCTGCAGGGCTTATTGGTGTGTTGCCCTGCAGCCCAATAGTTGTGAGTGTTCCTATAAGAAGGAACCTCACTTCTCCTTGAAACTCTTGTACTCATTCTCTAATAAAAAATTGGGATCATAACATTTCAATTAATCTGGCCATTCACAAGGTCTCATCCACATAATCTTCATACAATCATATCATTATCTATCTATATGTAGGTATACCTAAATGGGCTTCCTAATCCTAATGATGAATGAGGAAACTCTCACAGAGATGTAGAATTGTATCATATATGAATTACACAATGTCTCAAACACTACAATTAATCAATTATCAATAATTATAACCAGAACTCTTATTCGACATCAAGAACAACCCATGCGCTACTTTCAAGACTATGAGCAAGGACAAGAATTTATCAATAAAAGATATCAAGATTTGCATGAAAAACTTGCATTACAAAATTTACAATCCAAGATTTTCAAATAGAAATTAATAATACATAATTATACTAACCTAGGAAATTATAAAAACATAATCAAGAAGACTAACCATCCAAACTCAAGAAATAGGGAAACTAACCACTCATGTGGTTAGAAGGCAAAGCATCTATCATGCAAACTACCAAAATAGTCCTAATAAACTAATCTAAACACAAACTAACCTTGCAAGTAATTCAAGCGTTTAATTGATAGGAACAACGACGACGTACCTTCGCGATCGAATCTACCTCTTCGTATTTCCCTAAACTTTGCCCTCTCTTTCCCACAATCACTTTCCCACCCTCACTCTTCACAGTTCTCACAAACTCTCACTCTCCCTGTCTCTCTCTTTCTCACAATCAGAATTTTTATTTTTCTTCGCGCCTCCCTCGGTCTCTTTTTATAGGCCGTATCTGTATGGCCATGTGCGTATTTTTTAAGCGATTTATATAAATATCAGATTTAGAAGATAAAATTGATTAAATTAGTGCCGCTAAGCGGTGGTAAGTATAATATAATCATCCATGTAATTTAATTAGCAAAATCAAACTGTAATTGCTCATGAAATTCATATAAAAATCACAACTAATGTTCAACCGAAAATTATGTCTATAAAAACAACTCTCAAAACCTAAAACAAGGAAATCATTAAATTGCTTAAATAAAAAAAGTAACAAAAATAAAAACCTAATAAAAACTCTCTAATTAAAATAGGAACTCAAGCCATATAATATATCCTCAAGAAGCAGGACTAATTAATCACATATGGTGATAGAAGAAGATAAAATTGATATTGTTTTAATTGCAAATAAACTGCTTTAATCTTTTAACAGTAAACAAGCTCGAGTTTCTTTGTGAAGATATTTAAAATATATTTTTCATTTTTTTATTATTTGTGGCAGAATTCCTCCATTACTTGATTAGACAATCTTTTTAAACTATTGAAGAAATAATATTAATAACTTCAGCACTACGTTAAATTTATTCGGGTCTTGAGTTTGAGTCTCAGGCAAGAGATACTTGTATTGGAAAGAACAATCACAAACTCTGAACCAGATACCGAATAATAATATTTTTGTAAAAAAAAAAAAAAACTTATTTTATCTTGGCAAGACACCAAGTAAAAAGAGCATACCTAAATACCAATCAAATCATGGTTACGAACGGCGTTCCTATGCAAAAATCTATCTTTTACAATGCATGCCTCACCAACTCTTGTACTACCAAGTTAATGCTTCTTCCCTCCTTCTTTTTTTTTTTTTTTTTTTTTTTTTTTGTGTGGCTAAGCCATAGGTATTGGAGGCAATCATATTTAAGGGATTGTCAGACCCTAAATATGGACACCTCTTCTTAAAAAATTCTTGAACCAGTTTCACGTTCTTCCCCATGCCAATACCCACCTTCAAGTTCCCTGCTATATAAGGGCTATCACTATTTGTTTTGACAGCTCTATTCCCCGAATTCTCCCATCTGACGTTAATGCAAACTGGTGCCACTCCAATCCCAGCCTTTCTCCTTCAAGTCCCAAGGATTCACCAACAATTGCCAATGCTTTCTCAATTACCCGCCTTAGCTTCAGTTTTTACACTCTTCTGTTGTGGCCGAAAACAATTGAGCGTTTGCTTTCCAGGTGAGCCATGCCAATTAATGTAACTGATGTCATTCTACTAGAGCACGCTTCAAGAGCATTTATTGCAGATGAGGTAAGTAAATGATATGAATTTTGTCTCAATTTACATTAATGCGCTTATAATAAGCAGCTCTAAACAAGCACATGATTCATGGCATTGAGAGAAAAACATGCCTATGTAAAATACATGCACCTTTTAAACATTTTTTTTTTTTAAGAAAAAGAATTGCCTTAATAACAGTAATGCTATGACAGATTGCCATAACTTACCCACACAGAATTACAAAGGAAACAACCTTGCAGAAACAGCAAGTTGAAGTCACTTAAAATGCATGCTAAGGGTATCTAGAGTAAAGGGTGTACATTCTAGCACCAGGGATGTTTCACCCCTACCGGCCTCGCCCTTCCGGGTGGCGGTAGTGTGATACCTCTTTATTCTTATATTATATTACTTAACAACATGTATCAGAGTAAATTACGCAGTAGAACTTACATTCGGTTTGGGTGTAGTGTACTGGTAAGATATTACAAATCTTAGTTACAAATTTAAAACATAAATACATAAAGTATCTATAAATCTTTCTCGAATGATTTGAAACCAGTCCGGCACCTTCATGTGCTAGCATCCACCACTTTATCCTTACTTCCAACAAACTGTAAATACGCAGATAGCAACACAGACTGGAATCCCGAAGGATCCTAGAGTAACCATTAATCTCATACACAAAGTATATTCAAAGCATGTAAGAAAACCATAAATACAAACTGTAAAGCATTCGGTAGGTCGAACACAGCGAGGCATGAAGCCTAATCCGGAACAAGCAGTCTCTATAGCACATAGCACAGACTGCCGAGGGCACAACAAGGCCCCGTCGAACACAGCGGTTCCGTACCAAAGCGCTTGGCAAATAACAACATTGAATGCATACACAATCATGGTAAAGCATACACACAGAGATATACAAAGCATATGAGGATTAAGATCACTACCTGGTAAATTCTTAGACTGATAATCAACTCCAGAATTCCTTAAAGCTTCAAATAACGATACTTCTTGTCCTTGATCTTATTTTTTCCTTGAAATCTTTCCTCCTTGAACTCCCTTGGATTTTCAGTCAAGACTTCAAAGCACCACACAAGAATCATTCATCAAGGTCTTATGAATGTCTATGAAGATTGAAGGAGTAGAGTAAGAATCCAAGTCCTATTTACCTTGATTCTGGATCAATTTGAGATCCACAAAGACCTCCACTATGTAGACGGCACCAAACACCTCATATCAAGAATCCAAAACCATAGAAACATTGATTTTGCCAAGAGGAACAACATTGGAGAAGGCCCCGAGCTAAAAACACCAAATCTCTCTCTCTATTTCGTTTTTCACTCATTCTTTCCTCTTTTTCCATGTTTTGGCCAAGAATGGTCTAAAGACAAATGATTAGCAAAATACAAAGATGAATGTGTCTCAAAGAATTATAATCTATTGATTATATTTTTGTGCAAATTTCACTTTGGAATTAATTAACCAATGGTTAATTATGAGACTACATATTAAGGGCTATTTAATGTGATAAAAATAACACATAAAATAATGGCTATTTTGAGTTCAAATTAGCCCGGAAAGATTATAAAAACACTTAATTAAATTAAGTGCCAATTAGCAAATAATAGGCAAATAAACCTTGCACTAATTGAGATTAGTAGCATAGTTCTTCAATTTAATTATAAGAAAATTAAAGTCATCATTTTTGAAACAAAGGGGGCTGATTATTGGAGAAAAATTAAAGGCCAAAGAAGATGAAATAATACTCTATTAATAAATGTATAAATATACTTGATTAAATAAGCAACCATTTGACATTGGCATTTGGCATTAAGTGATACTTAAGCCCTTAATTATGTGATTAAATGACATCACTAATTAACCCATAAAGGTCACGTTTTCAGCTGCACATGTGGGAGTTATGAATCAAGCATGTAAGATGATAATTTTAAGTTGAAAAGTCAAATATTGCAACTCACCAATTAGATAATTGAACTATTGAAGTAATTAGTTAATTAAAAAGCACAATGAAATAGCTGATTGTGAAGGGCATGTCGGCAAGCACAATGAATGGGAGAGATCAATTGTCAAAAAGTGATAATTGATCCAAGGGTTAAGGTGAGCTTTAGTCAAGCCCTTGTTGTCACTTGGCTTCACTTCCCTCTCTCTACCACCCAACTCATCGACTGTAACCTCTCCTCCTACTGCTGCTCCGACTCATTTCTTCCGCCCCAACTTCCTATAAAAACTCCTTCCCCCACCACACGCCGCGACCACCACAACGACACTCCCGGCACCCTCTCGATCCCTTAACCATCCATGAATTCAACCAAGGCCGATCTCTCCTCTCGCACTACCCTCTCTTCTACTATATTTTTTTCATTTAAATTTTAGGACTCGAGCATTTTTTTTTAACATACGTTGCAAATGCAAAAGTCCCTTGATAACCCATTATTCACTGCTACTATCTAACACTGTAAATAATAATTTTAACTCTATTTATATAAAAAATACTTATAAAAAGGATTAAAATAATAGTCTATAAAGTCTATATATAATCAAACGAGATTCACGATTAGCCACTTAATTGTCAAACTTGGGATGAAGAATGAGCATGGAAACCATTGACGATAATAGTATAATACTCCCTCCGGTCCTAATTATAAGACCTAGTTAATTTTTTTGTGAGAGATTAAGGAAGCTAATTAAATTACTTTAGAGTATTTTTATTTTTATATTTTTTTTTTCTCAAAACCAATTAGTTTGACTAATAAACTAATATATAATCTAATGATACACAACATATGAAATGATTAATTAAGTAACTTATTTAGCTTCCTTAATCTCTCCAAAAAAGTCAACTAAATCTTATAATTAGGACCGGAGGTAGTATATATTTAGGTTTCATACCATTATAGTCTTTGCATTTTTTTTTTTTTTTTTAGTTTTGGTTCCTAAAATATGACATCATGGGTTTTGGTCCATCAATATACTGTCTGAAACAGTTAGTCCTTGTAGTTTGAAAACGACTTGGAACTGCAATTGACAATGTTATTTACGCTTATGTGACACTAACACCATTAACTATGCTCATATGGCATGATAACTGGGCAAGTTGACTTGGTAAAAATATTATAAAATATAACTCATTTGTAGTTTGAGAAGGACCAAGAACTTAGACTAACAGTGTTGAATTTGCAAAGGTATCATTAGCTCCAAAGTTGCTTATGTGGCACGCTGATGAGGCTAGATGACTTGGTAGTGTGTTATGACGTGGTCATTTTTTTTTTTTTTTTTTTTTTTTAACAACCAATAAGTCTTTAATGTGGAAAGCATTATCGTCACCTTTCTCTCCATTCGAAGAAGGAGGTTGGATCGGGGAAAAAAAATCCAAGTGCCATCTAGGAGAGAAATTTGGATGCATGAAGTGTTGTTGTTTTATTTTTACTTTTTTATGAGCGATGATTTTTGATGTGGTATATATTACGTTCTTGTTCATCCTTCTGTACGTTCATTCTAGATTCTTCTGAAGCTTGTAATTAATTCTAAACTTTTGTGTCCATTTGCTCTACACTTCCAGGAGAATAACATTTGCTGAGCATTGTTATAAAAGTCCCTAAAACTTATAGGAACTCTTTATTTGAAAACCTTGATGTCAGTTTGCATTTACTAATGCAGCATATTGCATGAGATGGCATTTACTTCCTGGAGATCCCTTAATGGTAGCTATGTTTGAGTTTTGTAGTTCAAGCTGTCAAATGATCGTAACTTTAAACGTGTTCTAATTGTTCAGATAAGAAAGTATGTTTTTTTGTCCTTTTGTTTTTTGGCTCGTAAAATTTCTAAATTCTAATATATGTTTGATTATGATTCCGTGTATCAATCAAGAATTTTTTCATATTTATTTAAATTTAGGTTTCTCATATATTAATTTATGGCTTGCAGTTTAAATTATTCGCACAAACGTACAAAACACATATTTTCACCAATATATATATATATATATACACACACTCACATTCTTCATGTTATTTTTATTTTTCCCTCACTTCAATCTCCTTGAATCTTTTTTAACTAAAAAATATGGTTAAAATTTTTAGGGGGCAATTCGATTTATTGTGACTTTATTTAATTTTAAGCAAAATCCCACATAAAGCTACTTAAAATAGAAAAATGCTAAATCAGGTTGGTAAATTCAATAAATCTTTAATTGAGTCATTAACCAATTTAGGATTTTAAAATATGGATAAAATAACTTTACTACCCTCTCCTCTCTCCTCATTAAAGAGTTTTATTACTCCCTAACTTATGTTTCCATATATCAAAATTAATTTTAATACAACAAAATATGATTCATATATAGTTCAAATATATTAAGTATTATCATAAGAATACAAGCCCACAATATTTTGAGCAAAGAGTTCATTTTATTAACATGAACAATTGTTTTTAAAAAAAATCTTATAATATATGTCACTATAAAAAGGATGTATTTTGGTAAATATATTAATTAAGTATGAAATTTACTATATTTTTCACACACATATATAAGTTTTTTTTTGGAAATTTTAATATTGATGTAAACCGGTTCATGAAATTTTAAGTACATTTTACATCTTTTTCTGAAATATCCATAGAAGTATTTGAAATTTACAAGCCGCTTGTTAAAAAGAGATAATTAATATTACTAATTTATATTAAAGAATTAAAAAAATTAAAAACTGAAATAGTAACCAAATTATCTTTTAAAAAACTCACATTTATGTGCTAGGAAAAATTATTCTGGTTTAGGTTAATATTGGTAAAAAGGACTTTTATGTCAATTTATTTTTGCAAAGGGTAAAGTTGGTATGGGTGATTCTTTCTTTTTTCTTTCTTTTTTTCTTTTTTTTTGGTTTTTTGTCACCTCATAAAAATAACAACTTTATTTTTTTAAAAAAAAAAAACTCACATTTATTTTTTTATTATTAATATCAATTAATTGATATCAATGATACTATTATGGCATGACATACTTGAATTATTCTTGATTGGGGAAAAAATAGAAGAGGGGCACCAAAGTCATTTTATACAGATTTTGAAATCCTAAAGTGGATTAATGACTCAATTAATGATTTGATCAATTTATCAACCTAATTTAGAATTTCTATATTTTAGAAAGTTTTACATGAGATTTTTCCTTGATTTTATATATGTGTTTAAGTTTATATATGTGTGTGTGATTCAACATCCAAAATCATTAAAATTTGTTTATATTGTGAACGGATGCCCAAGCATATTGGTTCTACTTGTCACAACTCAAAAGATTAAAATGACACTTGTATTCAAGTGAGAAAAATGATACTTGTATCCTTTGAATAACATTAGTTTCTTTTATAAATACTCAAAAACTCTTTACGGAAAGGTATCTAAATCACCATGTTTTGCTATAGAGCAAATAATAATATTCTTTTTTGTAGCATTTAGTATGTTTTATAGATGAAATGAAAAACATGACTACACCCTCTGTTATTATTTTTTAAGCGTTAGTATTATGGTTAAAATGTTACTTCTTATGGCGGGAGATTGGGCTGGCTTATAATGACTAGATAGAATATAAATTGGAGAGATGGCTGAGTCCCAAAAGGTTGAAGCAACAAAATATAAATTTGAGAATTCAGAGGATTGAGTCCCAAAGACTTTGTTGCGTGACACCTATATATCGGGAGCGGATAAATGATTTCATAAAATGGGCAAAATATCGTAAAAAGAGTTAAATTCTTTAAATATTTAATGGCAAAAAAACTGGCTTTGAGATTCTAAATATTACTAATACTCCATACATACACAAAAAAAAAAAAACAAAAATAACTTCCTAGAGCAGGAATCAACAACTTCAAAGATGGATTAAAAAATGGAAATTAATTTCCTGCTATTCAAAAGAAGTTATCTCTTGATAATAGTTTATCAGCTTTATAAATAGGGTTCCGTTTTTGAAATTCTCTAAACTCGTAATAATAGTTTATCTGCTTTACATAGGGGTTCTGCTTTTTAATAAGTTGACGATCGATGTGCTTATAATCTATCATGCATGAATGTTCTTCTGGGTATGTGTTTCCCACAAAATAAGTCTCCGCATCGGCACTTGAATCCTGTTACTCCCACCTTTTTGTTGCAGCTCTTGCACTACTTTTTCTTTTTTGATTCATCAAGTTTAGAAGCAGAGAACAAAAAATTCGCACCTTTATGCTTATAAGCTGTATGTAAATGTTGATCATAAAATAAAGGAGACCACGATTCACATATTTGTAGACTGAGTTTAATAATATGATCCTTGTAAGACTCATCATTCTTGTGCGCATCAACTGTATGCTTATCTTGATCCTAAGATGTTGATTCACATATCTGTAGACTGAGCTTGAGAATATAATCCTCGTAACACTTGGAGCACATGTTTTGGTTTTCTTGAGAACCAAAGAAGCCACAGCCGTTAGCACAAAGTGGTTGATCCATTGATGATTACGTTCTCACAGGATCGGCTTTTAAAACGATTTGCAAGTAGACCTAAATGGGATTCCTAATGATGAATGAGGATGTAACACCCCAATTTTCAAAAGCGGAATAAAATTTTTTCATCAAAGTAGAGTATCGGAGTAAGAGAGTAACTGATAACCACTAACTGTGGCGTATCTATTTGTTCACGAAGAACAGTACATTTATCCAAGTGTTGTCATTATAATGGTACATATCCCAAAATAAAAATCGCCAGCCGAGTCTCACGCGTGCTGCTTACTCTTGCCTTCAGTCCTCGGTTCTCCGGATCCACGAAGCTATGGTAAGAAACTGAGGTCCAATACCCATTGGACCCCCGGAGTATGGTTAGAAAAACTTGAAGAAGAAGAGTTAGAAAAATATCTAGATTTTTCAAACTCTTCTTTTTCAAAGTTTTCTTTCCTCTTTCTCTTTCTAATGTGCAAGAAGACTTTTGGGGTTGATTTTTATGATTCAATTGATGACATTAGTTACTCTAAGTATCCTTTGTAACTAGATGCAAAGTGATAGTTGGTTACCAACTAAGCAAGAGTACATTTAGGTGTTAATTATAGGGTTTATCTAAGTCTCTTCATTAGCCCCTTAATTTCGAAAATCATGGCCTCTTTAGAAGTCTCTAATTGCCCTTGATCATCTTAAGATTAAATGTATAAGTTGGGTAAAAAATCATGATGATATTTATCCCAAGCTCATTATGTATGTTTGTTCAAGATTAATCCTTATCATAAATCCATGATTTGAATCCCTCATTGAACCAATTAATTAATCAAGGATTTAGATTACTTGTGTCTACAATTTTCCCATTGGTTTAGTTTAACAATAATTGAATTAAATCAATTAATCCTCCTCTTACACACACACACACACACAACACTCAAAAACGTGGCCTCACCTCCTCCCCTCTCTTCTCATCTTATCTCTTCCACCACCTTATCTTCTTCCACAAATATCTTGGAGATATATATATATATATATATTACAAAACCTATCATCTTATCTTAAACATTATCTTACAACATTAATCTTATATTATCCTCTTCCACTTTTCTTTAAATGCCTTATCCCCAAGTACATCATCCTCTTCCATCTTGTCCCCTTATCCTCTTCCATGAAATTAATTCAATTATCCCATGTGCAAGTTTAGATAATATCTTGATTTTAAAATACAATCATTCTTCTTCTTTCTCAACAAGCAAAACCGTGGCCTCCTTATGAGTTTTGACTCTTGTGTTGTGTTGTGTGTGTGTGTGTGTGTATGTGTGTGTGTGTGTGTTTTTTTTTTTTTATGCCTAGTAGATAAAGTATAAAGAATTCCTATTGGCTCAATTTAATTCACATGGATTGGGATTTAATTAGGTAATAAATTGTAGCCATTAGATTCCTCTTTATTAAATCTTGGCCCTTTGTTTATGTAGAAAAATCTACTTACTATTGAAGATTTTTACCTTGTATCACATGTGCCTTTATCTTATATTATTTGTCTAATCTTTCCTTTTATTTATATGAAATTCCCCCCCCCCCAAATAATTGTCTCTATGGGATTATAGTTTAATCCTAATTAAACTCCTTAGTGTAGTGTTTTAGGTGCAATTGTCAAAATATGATAAGTTCTTAAATTAATTATGATCATTAATAATTTACTTAATGCAAATATTGAACCCTTATTGGTTCTTGATTTTTAGTTAAGTCAAAATATCCCTAATTGGTGGCTTTTAATGTGTCTTATGAAAATTAATATATTTAAATTAATCATTGTAAATTTAATTGTCCTTTAATTGCTTTAGGTATTTTTATAACATTTTATGGTCCTTTATAATCAAATAAGAATTATGTAGTAATATGATGATTTTAGGATATTTTATGATCCCTAAATGAACTTAGAAAATTTGGGTCTTTGGTTTATTTAATTTTAGGAGAAAATTCCTAAATTAAATCAAATAAGCTACTAAATTTTGAGACCACATATTCACCTATTTTTAATAGACATTTCCTATCAAAGTATAATGGTTAAGCTAAATAGGAATTTTAGGGTATTACGAGAGGAAACTCTCGGAGATGCAGAATTGTATCATATGAATCAAACAAATTAGTGCCGTTAAGTGGTGGTAATTCTAATAATATACATACATAGACAACCGCCCTAGGTCTCAATTAATTAATTAATTAATAAAAACTCTCTAATTAAATTAGGAACTCAAGCCATATAATATATCCTCAAGAAGCAGGACTAATTAACCACATATGGTGGTATAAGAAGATAAAATTGATATTGTTTTAATTGCAAATAAACTGCTTTAATATTTTAACAATAAACATGCTCAAATTTCTTTGTGAAGATATTTAAAATATATTTTTCATCATTATTTTTGGCAGAATTCCATCATCAGTTAATTAGACGATCTTTTTAGACTCTTGAGAGAATAATATTAATAACTCTAGTACTACGTTAAATCCATTTAGCTCTTGAGTTTGACTCTCGGGTAAGAAATACTTGTATTGGAAGGGCGTTCACAAACTACGAACCGGATCCAAATAATAATATATTTTTAAAAAAACTTATTTTATCTTGGCAAGAGACCAAGTAAAAAGAGCATACCTGAATTCCAATAAAATCATGGTTACAAAAGGCGTTCTTATGTAAAAATCAATCATATTTAAGGCATTGTCAGATACTAAATATGGGCACCTCTCCCTACAGGATTCCCGAACCAGTTTCACGTTCTTCCCCATGCCAATACCCACCTTCAAGTTCCCTAATATATAAGGGCTATCACTATTGGTTTTGACTGCTCTAGTCCCAAGGATTCACCAACAATTGCCAATGCTTTCTCAATTACCCGCCTTAGCTTCAGTGTTTACACTCTTCTGTTGTGGCCGGAAACAGTTGAGCGTTTGCTTACCAGTTAGGCCATGCCAATTAATGTAACTGATGTCATTCTACTAGAGCATGCTTCAAAAGCATTTATTGCAGATGAGGTAAGTATATGATATGAATTTTGTCTCAGTTTACATGAATGTGCTTATAATAAGCAGCTCTAAACAAGCACATGGTTCATGGCACTGAGAGAAAATCATGCCTATGCAAAATACATGCACCTTTTAAACATTTAAAAAAAAAAAAAAATTAAAGGAATTGCCTTGATAGCAGTAATGCTATGACAGATTGCCATAACTTACCCATAAGCACAGAATTACAAAGGAAACAACCTTGCAGAAACAACAAGTTGAAGTCACTTAAAATGCACCGCTAAGGGTATCTAGAGTAAAGGAGTACAATCCAGCACAAGGGAAACTGGAGCTGACTGGGTCTGGGAAAAAAAATCAGTAGCCTTGAGTAGTGGCAGAACCATAAATTTGTTTTAGCGTGAGCCAAAAATAAACATATTGAACTTACGTAATACCAGGATAATTATCTATCTCACGGAATATTATATTTTTAGCAAATAATACCTATTTGGAAATAGGTGAATATGTGGTTTTAAAACCTTGTAGGATACTTATTCTATTGTCTAGGGAAATTTCTAATAAAATTAGAGGGATTAAAGTGTCAAAATCTCTAAATGCAATTATGGACCATGAAATGCCCTGAAAATATTATGATAAATCCCAAGAGGCAATAAAATATTTATTGAAAATTAGAAAGTATGTTGTCTCTAATTTTAGGAATTTTTGGGATTATTTCCCTTGAAAAATAATGAGGCAAAATTAAATATAATTTTGAAGAGCATAAGTTGCCCCATGATTTTTAATATGATATGTGGGACATAAAATACCAATGTCAATGAAATAGTTGTGAGAAAATGATTAATCCTAATTAAGAAAATTATCAACAATTAGAAAGTGATTAGTTAAGTAATTAATGGCTAATTGTTTAAGCTTGAACAAGAGAATATTTAAGGTAGATTATGGAAAATCCTTTAATTAAGTGTTTATGGCTAATATTAGCATATAGTGTGCTTACTAATCAATTAGAAAAGATTAAGAAAAATTGGTGAGATTAAGAACAATGAAAACCCTAAATTCCAAAAGATTGCTAATCATGGGATTAAGGCTCTAATTAAGCTTCTAACTAATTTAGATAAATTAAAAAAAATCATAATAATAAAGGGAAGAGAAAACCGAAATTTGAGTGTGAAAAGGGTTGTGGGTTTTTCAAAAATAATATCATGATATTTTGTTAATTAAATAATAATATAATTAAGATATTTGTGGAAGAACCAATTAGATAAATGAGAACCGATAGAAATTAAATCCTATCTAGAAAACCATGAACGGAGTTTCTTAGGTCGGGACATATTACAAACAAGTGAATTTTTGTCCAGAAGTTGGTGTTAGCGGAGGTCATTTCTGTAACCGGCGGGGTGAATAAGGGATGATGAAAAGATATTTTGTAAACAAAAGGCAGATAAGAAAAGTGAGAACCAATGGAAAATAAATCATAACTTGAAATCCTTAAACTAAGTAAAAAACAAGCGGACATATTATGAATCGGTGGATTTTTGTCCCAAAATTAGCATTACCCGAAGTAATTTACTCAACCAACGGCGTACTGTAAAAATGTTCAACAGATTAACGGAATACCCTTAATGGGATCAAAAATTTCGTTAACTCGATATTTCCAAAGAGGAAGAATAGAACTTTAAAAGAACATGTTTCCGGATTTTTGAGATTTTCTAAGATTACGCGATTAGAACCGATCGGGGATTTTATCGGGTAAATGCATAAAGTAAGGGAGTGACATCATCTTGATGACATCATGGTCTTGAAGAATGAGGTAAGGAGGTGGATTGGATGGTGGAGATGAAGCCATGTGTAAAGTCAAGATCCGACGGTAGAAATCCGATCCGAAAATGTATGAATAGTGTCATACTTTTTGCCTATAAATAGGCCTTCCCTTTCACTTCATCCTTCATAATTCCTAGAGCCACTTAGAGGAGGTTTTAGAGAGAAGAAGGAGTGGAGAAAATAGCAAGTTAGAGTAAGTTCTTCGGTCCTAAATCTTAAGCTTTGGTAGTTCCTTCGGTAGTTATAGTAGAAATGCTAGATTAATCTTTAATCTTCCAAGTTAGTTTAGATATCATGTTTTAGGGATAAATATGATATTGATTTCAAAAATATATTGGAGATGGAGATATGTCAAAATTTTGGAAGATTAGAGTTAAAGTAACGAAGTTACGACGAAATTCCGCCATTAGGAGAGTTAGGGGCAAAATGGTAATTTGTACCTAAAATGCCTATTATGATGTTGGGCCTTGATAATATGATATTATCCTTATAGGATATCTTTAATCACGTACCGTTTTTGTACATTTGTCACAAAAGTACCGTTTTCCGTCAACGAAGGTACGTTCGCGTACTGTAACATTAACTATGATGTTTATTGTATGCGTACATGTGCTATGTGTATGGCATGTTTATGTGAGGTAGTTGATAGCTCTGTGGTATGTTCAATGTACTGTTATTATATATGCTTGCTGGGTGTTGGGATACGTTTGCTAGGTACGAAATGCTTGGTGCGAAATGCTAGGTGTGAAATGATTGCTAGGTGCAAAACGTATGCTAAGTGTGACATATCTGCCAGGGGGCGTGTGTGCTGTTGGGATAAGCTTGTTTGTATGCTCATATACTGTCTATGTTGTATATATAAACATGAGATTAACCGTTACACGAGGTTCAATGGGCATTGAACCTCAGCTCTTAACATAGCGTCAGGGTGAGGAGGACCGAGGATCGAGGAGAAAGGCAAGCGGACGCATAGGGACTCAGTGAAGACTTTCTTCTTTTGTTATTTATTTTTGAAAACACTCGGTATAACGTCACCGCTACATGTCAGCCCGACTTACGGCATTTTGAATATAAATATCGATTACTCAATCGCTCCGATGCTCTACTGCGATGAAAAATATATATATATATATTTGCTTTTGAAAATGGGATGTTACAACTTTTCTCTTTAATTCTTATTATAAGGTACCAACTAATAAGTATATTTGGTTCTTTTTATGAAACACTTGCTTATTTCCAAATAGCATTAAATATTTTTTTTCATGTATATCCATAATTAAAAAGGTAGTGAGTGAGAGTAATAATTAATAAAAATTAATTACTACTCTTTTTTTGAGGAAAACGAAAGGAGTAATAATTAATATGATATTAGAGTTTAGTGTAATTAATAGGGATAATATTGAAAATTACTTAAATTTTAGGACATATTTAATTCTTAACTTTGTTTTTATTTACTTGTGAGAATTGTTAGTTGGTTCCTTAAATAAAGACCCGGAGGAATATTTACTAAGTAGTATCAAATAACCTGGAAAGTACAAATAAATAATAACATATAATTATAAAATAAAACAATATATAAGATGATACTAATCTTTTCGGTATCTCAAACAAGAATTTTACTTTCCTCTCACGCCTAATGAGTAATGAAACAAACATTATCCTTACGAGAGAAGATAAAAAATTAGTTTGGGGCCAAATTTGTGGCCAAATAAAATATCATATGATAAATACATATATATTTTAACAAATTTTATAAGATCGATCGGGACCACCGGGGCCAAGGCATGGCGCCATAAAAGCGTTCCGCCACCGCCTTGAGATCCTAAAATATCTTTTTATTTTAACTTATCTTTCCTCTCTCAAAAGAGACAATGTAAAGATCTAGTATAATCCACAAGAATCAAGTGTTTGCAGCTTGTAGAAAACCCAAAAGGTTTTGATGAAATCTAGTATATACTTAAATATTAATACTTGTATAAAAAAATATATAAAATTCCCAACTGTTGAGAGTGAAAACCACTGAGTTTATGACAAAGTTAGATTGATAAAATTGAAGAGTGGATTCACTAAGAATTTTATACAACAATTTTAGAAACAAGTCGATAAACAAAATTTCTGGGTACACAAGGTCTTTTGACTAAGGAAAGAGCCACTAAATTAACAAGTTATTCATAGCTCTCCAACTTATGCAAAACTACTGTAGCTCCTCTGGTTGCATATGAAAATCTCTATCTTCTTGGTCCCAAAACCTTCCAAAGCTTCGAGTGTAGATCTCGGAGACCAATATTCCCTTGCTTTGACTTTGGAAGATCATGCAACTCAATAACTTGTATTGTTCGTTGCTTCTTGGCTGCAAATAAATCAAACAAGTTTCAACAATTAATAATATCGTAATTGTATAAGCACATAAAAAAACAAATGTTGATATCAGAGAAGAAGCTATGCACCCTTTGCAGCTTGTTGATAAGAGTCGTGAAGTTTTCTCTTAGTGGCTTCTAGTTTTTCTTGGATTGAAACATCATCTGTACGCTCGGATTTCGACAATCTTGGCTGAGAAACAAGAGGCCTCTTTGGGAAAGCACTCGTCATTGTTTAACGCTGCATCTTTGGTCTTGTGTTGCTTTTTTGTGGAAGGCTGGAATTTGTTTGCACCTAGGACCAGAATCAATGCAGACCGGTTTTGTGGACTTAATCCATTCATCTACCATTGCTTTCCAGCCACTGCAATTCAAAACTATGCTTAGAACAATTTCAAAAATAGATTGTAAATAAACTGTATATGCTTATCTTTTTCATACTCGACAAGAGTTCATTCAAGTTGACGGATCTATGCTTATTGTCACGCGGAAGTACACCGGCCACGGGAACTTCCCTAGGGGGTCACCCTTCTGAGATTTTCCTGGGGTGAGAGCACGCTTAACTTTGAGAGACGTTAACCATCATGCCAAAAGCTCGAGCTGATAGCAGAGGCGCACCACATTTTATATAAGCCCGAAACTTCCCTCATCCTACCCGATGTGGGACCCGTCCACGAGACCGTGACATTATGCTCATTTCATACTAATTCAATTAAAGCAATTTTTTTATTAAAAAATTACTTCATGAAGCATATAAGATGGATAATTTAATAAGTAATAAGCAAGTTTTCCATTCAAGTAAGTTGTGTTTCAAAATTACCAAAATATTTATTTAAATGGGGGTAATGCTGGCTTATAACTCAAGCATTTTTTTTTTAAAAAAAAAACAGATATTATTAGCATGCACATACGTTGCAAATGCAAAAGTCCCTTGGTAAACCATTATTCACTGCTACTATCTAACACTGTAATTAATAATTTTAAATTTTTTTAAAATAAAAAATTACTTATAAAAAGGATTAATATAATAGTCTGTAAAGTTTATATATAATAAAACGACATTCACGATTAGCCGGTTAACAGTGGACGACAATAGTATAATATTTAGGTTTCATACCATTATTAGTGTTTGTAGTTTATTTTCATTTTGGTTTTGGTTCTAAAGTTTGAAATTATGGGTTTTAGTCTCTCAAGTATACTCCATCTGAAACAGTTAGACCTTATAATTTGAAAAGAACTTGGAGCTACAATTGACAGAGTTAATTATGCTTATGTGGCATGCTGACTTGGTAAAAATATTATAATAGAAAATATGAACATAGATATTTGAAAATCAGGTTACACCTACTTTTGGTCCTTACAATTTAAGTAATTTTAGTTTGAGTCCCTAAAGTTTTAAATATGTAGTTTTAGTCCCTCAAGTTTGTTCCCTCAAAAACCTAGTCCCTTAGTTTGAAAAGGTACTAGAACTCAGACTAACAATGTTTACTTTGCAAACGTGTCATTAACTCTGTTTAAGTTGCTTATGTGGCAAGCTAACTGGGCTAGCTGACTTGACAGTGTGTTATGACGTGGAAATTTTATTTTTTAAACAACCAATAAAGTCTTCAATTTAGAAAGCATTATCGTCGCCTTTCTCTCCATTCGAAGAAGGATCTTTGATCCCACACCTAGAAGAAATAAATTAAGTGGTGGAAACGAAGAGAAAGAGTAGCAATCTTTTTTACTAGCCTATGAGGAGAATTTTAATTGTTTGTAGATCAACGGCCCACTCAACCATCTGAAGAACAAAAGAAGAATGCTGGCAATCACCTTCCTTGTATCTCCAGTGTGCAGCAAATCCAAATTCTGCTTGCAAATGCATAGCTCTCGTCCTAATTTGTACTTCAATCGGAACTTTTTCATCACCCATCACTACAGTATGCAGAGATCGATACCTATAAAACTACAAAAACAGAGTTAGGTGAAAAGCAGATAACAATAAGTATATAGAGCATGGACCACCATCATTTCTGAGATGACATACCCATTGAGCTTGGGGTGACTAGTGTAACCTTTCAGCTTTCCAGCCACCTCAGACCATATATGGTGAACAATTCTTAAGGCTCTATAGCAGTCTTCCTCATTGTCAACAATCAAATATCATGGATTTTATCCACGGTTAACTTCTTCCTGCAAAATAGATAAATCAACAAACCTTTAAGAATCTTAACTGCGCAAACATTAACATCATCTGTTTCAATCTGTCTATGAGTATGAGCATTGAGCAATCCCACTCTTCCAACATATCATGTGTTTTTATTTCGGCCATGTTTCAACATGCCATATGTTACCTCCTCCACCAAATTTAACCTGCCCCTGGATTATCTAATTACAATAATCCAAATATACCTAATACTCTTTTTAGCGATATTAAATGTTGGACCAAGTTTATGAGTCTCTTGAAAGTTATGAATATAAAATTTCAATCTATTCTATTTTAAAAACTCAAAACTCATAATGTTTTCTTAAATTGTTAGTAGTGATCACGCATATATTAGATTAAAGGGGTGTTTTAGACAAATCACCATTCATTTTTCTATAAATGACCAAATTAAAATTTATCAATACCTATAAATTATTTATCTAACTCTTATATTCAAAAATCAGATGGTATCAAGGATCAAGTTAAATCCAGCACAACATCTAGGAGAGAAATTTGGATAGTGTTGTTGGTTTTTGTTTTTTTTTTTTTTTAGCGATGATTTTTTATGTGGTATATAACTATATATTACGTTTTTGTTCATCCTTTTGTACGTTCATTCTAGATTCTTCTGAAGCTTGTAATAATTCTAAATTTGTGTGCCCATTTGCTCTACACTTCCACAGGGGAATTACATTTGCTGAGCATTGTTACAAATGTCCCTAAAAGTTATAGGAACTCTTTATTTGAAAGCCTGGATGTCAGTTTGCATTTAGTGATGCAGCATGTTGCATGAGATGGCATTTAATTACTTCCTCGAGATCCCTTAATGGTAGCTATGTTTAAGTTTGTAGTTCAAGCTAACAAATGACCATAACTTTAAATGTGTTCTTCAGATAAGAAAGTATGCTTTTTTTTTCCTTTTTTTTTTTTTTGGACTCGTAAAATTTCTAGACTCTAAAATATGTCTGACTATGATTCCGTGTATCAATCAAGAATTTTTTCATAGTTATTGCCTGCCACTCAAAAGAAGTTATCTAACCCCTAATAATAATTTATCAGCTTTATAAATAGGGTTCTGTTTTTGAAATTCTCTAAACTCTTATTAACAGTTTATCTGCTTTATAAAGAGGGTTCTGTTTTTTAATAAATTGACGTCCAATCTGCTTATAATCTACTCTGCAGGAATGTTGTTCTGGGTATCTGTGTTTCCCACAAAACAAGTCTCCGCATCGACACTTGAAACCTGTTACTCCCACCTTTTTGTTGCAGCTCTTGCATCTCTTTTTGTTTTTAGATTCATCAGGTTTAGAAGCAGAGAACAAAAAAAATTGCGCCTTTATGCTCATAAGCTGTATGCAAATGTTGATCATAAAATAAAGAAGAAGGCGATTCACATATTTGTAGACTGAGCTTAATAATATGATCCTGGTAAGACTCATCGTTCTTGTGCGCATCAACTGTATGCTTATCTTGATCATAAGATATTGATTCACATATCTGTAGACTGAGCTTGAGAATATGATCCTCGTAACACTTGGAGCACATGTTTTGGTTTTCGTGAGAGCCAAAGAAGCCACAACCGTTAGCGCAAGGTAATGGATCCATTGATGATTACGTTCTCGCCGGATCGGTTTTAATACCTATTTTAACTAAACAATCAGGATATGATAGGAAAAAACACCTATTTTAACCGAACGATTTGCAAGTAGAACCAAAATGGCTTCCTCACGATGAATGAGGAAGCTCTCAGAGAGATGCAGAATTATATCATATGAATTAAACAATGCTTGAGTCTAATTAATTATCAATAATCATAACAAGAACTCTTATTCAATAATCAAGAACATCCCATGCGCCACTTTCAAGACTATGAGCATGAACAAAAATTGATCAATAAAAGAGATAAAGATTTGAATGAAAAACTTCCAAATCAAAATTTATAATTCAAGATGTTCAAATAGAAATTGAGAATACATAATTATGTGTTTCAATCATAACTAGACTAGGAAATTATAAAAACATAATCAAGAAAACTAACCATCCAACTCTCTCTTTGAGAATTAACCACTCATGTGGCTAGAAGGCAAAGCATCTATCATGTAAACTACCAAAATAATCCTAATAAACAAATCTAAACACAAACTAACCTTGCAAGTAATTCGAGAAGTAGTAATTGCGTGTTCAAGCGTTTAATTGATAGGAACAGTGACGTACCTTTGCGATCGAATCTACCTCTTCGTGTTTCCCTAAACTTTGCCCTCTCTTTCTCACAATCACTTTCCCACGCTCACTCCACAATTCACACACACTCACTCTCACCCTCTCTCGTTCTCTCAATTTGATTTTTTATTTTTCTTCGCCCCTCCCTCGGTCTCTTTTTATAGGCCATATGCCTATCTTTTTAGGCGATTTACATAATTGCGTCTTAACAAGAGGTTTAAAAAACATGGTTAAAAAAAAAGAGATTAAAAAATCCAAATATCCTAAATTTTCAGTTTTATATCATTATTCAATACTTATAAACATTTTGAAGATTACTTCCACCAAAATAAATTTTATATATAATGGTTGTGAAAACATATTTCATAAAAATTTCTACAACTTTAGATCTGTTAAGTTAAATCGTGTATTTATATATTTTCAACTTTATTTAGCTTTTATTATAAATTTCAACAAAAAGATCTGTCATTATTTCTTATTTGTCTAAAATTGAAATACTATTTTTTTTTTTTTTTGCCAAAAAAAATATATTTTAATTAATATAAACCAAACATCAATAAAAAGGTCTAAAATTTAAAAAAACAAAAACAAAAACAAAACATGAGGCATAAAACACCAAAGTCCAAACAACAAAACCCCAAGCTAAAATAATACCACAGCTACAAATTCTAAGCCGAAGTCAAAGATAGAGACCACTTGTATTGTCGTTGCCACCTCCTGAAGCTTAAAGAACCACGGTAACTATGCCGAGAAATAAGGGATGGGGTTCAAACTTCAAAGAACCATCTCGTAGGTGAGAAATGAGTATCTCCATTAATTTTTCTCTCCATTTCCTTCACCAAAACCACCATCCACAGCTCCATCCTCCATCATATCCCACCGGTTTTCACTTTCCAATCACCCTCGGCTGCCTTTCATTGCACAAGGAACCTGTTTCGATGGGTGAGCAATAGTGCTGTCATGTGTGGCTTTTGTGGGGGTTTTATATAATATTTTCTACTTAGGGACAAAATAGTCTTTCACCACATTTTACTATCTCATTTCCTTCAAACTAAACAACAATTTTCCTATTAACCTATTTGATTTTCCGGTGTGAACCAAACACATCGTTGGCAAAATATTTTTCATTCCTTTCCATTCTCACCTCTTCTTTAATCCAAACTGGCATAGTATGGTCCCAAAACGTAAAACAAACCAACACTAAAAAAAAAAAAAAAAAAGGAAAAAAACACATAGGAGAGTTATGGCCTGTCTAAAGAAGGGGAAAAAAATCAAAAGTAGGTCTATTGTTCGAATATATGATAATCTGAAGATTTTTTATGTGACAACAAATTCCATTCTGATAAAGCGTGAGCAAATATATTGGCTCCAAAAAATTTCTGTGCATGTTTTGGTGTTTATAATTAGGTGTTTATTATGTGCTTATATCTCTAAAAGCATTTTTTTTAATATTTTTGTATATTGTATTTATTTAGATTTAAATTATATGCCGCTTTCTGAGATTTTTTTTTTTTTTTTTTTGTACCCGATATCTCAAATTAATTAATTTTCATAATATTGGTGTTACGGACAAATACTGAGAACTAGAAATTAATTAATTTGAGATACTTGGTGCAAAAAACATCTCAAAAAGTAGCATATAATTTAAATCTAAATAAATAAAATATATAAAAAAAATTAAAAAATATATATATGCTTATACCTTTAATTGGAGGTATAAGCACCTAATTATAAGCATCAAATATGGACTCGCATGTTTTGTTTTAAAACCGTTTTGTATTTGGAAAGCTTTTTTATTCAATCTTTACAGTCATGGAAATCATCAGTAGACCAACCTAGTGAACTTCAAATATTTTTCGAAACTAAATGTACAACTTTTGGAGTTAAATTTCTTATGTAAGAGACTTGATGAGACAACGAGCGAAAAACTATTACTCCCTTTACTTACAAAATTATAAGAAGAAATTTTGTGGGGGAGTATGGTTTTTAGTATAATCTATCTATATTTTGGTTTTGTTCTCTCTCATTTAGTACGTTTTCTAATGTCACCACTTATTAATTATATGTATCTAACATCTCTACTTCAATACTCATTCTTTCTCATCTCTATCTTATTTTGAACTGCATAATTTAGCTTTTTAATCTTGTATTTTGAAATGGAGGGAGTAAAGAAAAAAGAGATGAGTACATAAAACAGAGAGTTTATGTATGGAAGGGATTCACAAACATGAATTGGAGATACATCAATACAACGTTTACAATGATAGAATATAAATAGAAGTGAATCTATACAATTTTAAAAGCTAGAATTTGGAATTGAATGTGTAAATATATAAAATGCTGTACAAACAAAATTTGAAATACAAATATCTTTTGAACTTCTCAAAGACGAGGAAGATAAACAAGAATTGGAAATCATGAAGATGTGGTTTTGGGCTCCGTCTCGCTAGCCATTTCCAGACAGTTAGCAAACCAGTGCCGTCTCCGGTAAAAAAGAGACCATTGGGGCCTTCTTCTACTACTCTGATCTCTTGTTTTGAGAATAATCTTGCTCTAGCAGCAAACCTGACACACACAAAAGTGACACAAGATCGGTACCTGATAACACCATATTTACCAAAATAAAAAATGGAAACATAAAAGTCTTCTCACGTTGGCATTTCATAGAGCCCAACTGAATGGTTCTTGCATGAACAAAACAATATGGATTTTCCTTTTGCGTCAATCATCCCATTGATTTTAACCACACCCTGTAAAATCACTAACATTAAGCTCCACACAACCAAGATACTAGTATATTATAACTTTTCAATTCAACATGAATTACAAAACAGAACATGCAGACCCACAATAGTCCAGCCAGGATGGACAACAAAGTTGGCATAATTAGCACCCTTCAATACCAATTGTAATTTAAGATATAACTAAAACCTAAAACGCAAGTCTAGATTGGCAATATGCACTACTGATCTAAATAAACTCACACTTTCTTCATGGTGCGTGTATACTACTTCCAAAGTTTCGTTTTCAGTGGCAGTCCAAATCTTTACTGTGCCGTCCAATGAACTTGAGAATAAGTATTTGTCCCACAAAATAAGGGATGTCACCACGTCACTGTGCCCTTTCAACGTTGTGCATTGTAATGTGTTAAGGTCCCAAACCTGAGAAAAAATATCAATAAAATCCTCTCAAACAAATTCAACAACATATAGAAAGCAGAAAATCAAATCATGCGTGCATAACAAATAATAAAGCAAGATCTATTCTAAAAACACCGTATTCTCAATTTTATTTCAAATGACAACTCATGCTGTGACATTGAACTATTATACAACTGACCTTAAAAAATTGATGACACTAATGATGCAAACGTCTACATGGAGTTAACAATCACTAGCTTATAAAATGGAACTCGTCAGTTGTCATTAATTTGTAGGCATACCTTAATGCTATGATCCACGGAACCTGAGTACAGCTTATCCCCAGGTCCACCAGTTAAGCAAACAACAGCTTTAGTGTGGCCAGTCAATGTTCCCAATGGTTTAAATGGGAAATTTCCTTCAGAACCGAGTCTCCATACATAAATAACACCATCCTATAATATAAAGACAAAGTGAGATCATAATTAGACAAAATGTATACCATAAATACGAACATAATATTAATCTAGCTAACGAACTTAGTCAAGCATTTAACAAACAATTACCATTGCTCCCGCGAAAAGTGTATCGTTGCGAACAGACATCGAAAGTACATGACCCTTAGGTCCATCAAGAGTGATCTCATCACCCGTCTGAATGTTCCATGCCTTCATAATAACCACAACCACAATCAATTTCTAGTTAATTAACTTAAGTCACATGAAAGATGAAAGACACAACAAAAAGTAGTCAGAAGAATAGATACTTTAAGAGCTTACCTTAATAGCACTCCGCATACCAGCAAAAACCCATGAACCCATACTGGTCAAACACCTTGCTTCATCACCCAAATTTATTACATTAACACATTGACCCGTATGACAGTCCCACATTCGAAGTGTCCCATCAGTGCTACAGGAAAAAGTTTGTCGGATCCAATTGGAAGTGTGATCCCAGTGACAATCTGTAGTAATGATTTAAACTTTATTACTCAAGAAAAAAGCTAGTATATAAAACCAAAGTGTGACGAAGATACCCAGCACATATAGGGAACAAATTAAACAAAATAATCAAGATCACATGTAAACGCTATTGGCAAATGGAAGTCAAGCGGGTACCTTCTTATGTTGATGGAGCTTTGTGACTACGGAAAGACCATCGCCGTGAAACCAGGAATGTACCAACAGCGATCACCATGTGCACAATTTCCTTTGATCCAGTATTTGCAAATTTGAGATGAATTGCTTTTGGCATTAGAGGATATTATGCCATCTACTTCACGCTGGTTCGGTTTCATATATGCACTATTACGTGGAGTGGACTGCAGTGAAGTTTCATTGCGCACAAACCTGCAGGGCTTATTGGTGTGTTGCCCTGCAGCCCAATAGTTGTGAGTGTTCCTATAAGAAGGAACCTCACTTCTCCTTGAAACTCTTGTACTCATTCTCTAATAAAAAATTGGGATCATAACATTTCAATTAATCTGGCCATTCACAAGGTCTCATCCACATAATCTTCATACAATCATATCATTATCTATCTATATGTAGGTATACCTAAATGGGCTTCCTAATCCTAATGATGAATGAGGAAACTCTCACAGAGATGTAGAATTGTATCATATATGAATTACACAATGTCTCAAACACTACAATTAATCAATTATCAATAATTATAACCAGAACTCTTATTCGACATCAAGAACAACCCATGCGCTACTTTCAAGACTATGAGCAAGGACAAGAATTTATCAATAAAAGATATCAAGATTTGCATGAAAAACTTGCAATACAAAATTTACAATCCAAGATTTTCAAATAGAAATTAATAATACATAATTATACTAACCTAGGAAATTATAAAAACATAATCAAGAAGACTAACCATCCAACCTCAAGAAATAGGGAAACTAACCACTCATGTGGTTAGAAGGCAAAGCATCTATCATGCAAACTACCAAAATAGTCCTAATAAACTAATCTAAACACAAACTAACCTTGCAAGTAATTCAAGCGTTTAATTGATAGGAACAACGACGACGTACCTTCGCGATCGAATCTACCTCTTCGTATTTCCCTAAACTTTGCCCTCTCTTTCCCACAATCACTTTCCCACCCTCACTCTTCACAGTTCACACAAACTCTCACTCTCCCTGTCTCTCTTTTCTCACAATCAGAATTTTTATTTTTCTTCGCGCCTCCCTCGGTCTCTTTTTATAGGCCGTATCTGTATGGCCATGTGCGTATTTTTTAAGCGATTTATATAAATATCAGATTTAGAAGATAACTTCAATTTTCAAAATCTTCTGAGTATTTTCTTCTTGATCAATCTCCATATTCCAATTTAATATCTTCTTTCTTTGCTTGAGTAATCTACAAGATATTTTATATTAAATAAAGTAGTTAGTCAATGTTGAAGATAAATACATTTTACAAATTTTTTGTTCTTAATATTTGACATCTATATTTAACATCATCAAAACTAATCATATATAACACCATGACCTCTACGAACTCTACCTCTTCGACAAGCAACGGTGATGCCATACATGGTGAGCAAATTTTGAGGATTACCCTTGCAATTCTTCACCATAGTTTTGATGTAAATGTATAATTTCCCATCAGGGATAGTGAGTAAGCTTTTTCGTGAGCTTTGGTGGGGGAAAATCTGTAAAGTCACATAGTTTTGATGTAAAAGTATAGATTCTTGGGATAGTGATTTTTTTTCCTACCTACATATTCAATTCTTTCTAGCATAAAAACAAAGTTTAAACCCATTTGATTTATTGTACTATTATATTCATATATCCAAAATGATAGGTTGTTATTAACGAAAGTGTTTGGTTTTATAATTGCTTCTCCAATACTGTTCATGTTTTCTTTCAATATGATTAATTAGTAGAGACTGGTATAACAAAGAGATGCAAACCAACTAAAATGGCAAACACAATACATAGTTGAACCTTCGACCCTGGTAGAGCTGGAAAATCGGGCTGAGCTCATCGGGCCGGCCCGTTTAAGCCTGGCCCTGTAGGGCTCGGGCTTGAAAAATAGGCCAAAAATTTGAAATTGGCCCTGTAGGGCCGGGCCTTGCAAGGCCTCGAGCTTAATCGGGCCAAAATTAAGTTAGGCCCGTTTAACTGTAGTTTTTTTAAAAAAAAAAAATAATTACTTAAACTTCCACTTAATAAATGTGTTTATTTGTAATTACTTAGATTTTTTTAGTTTAAACTATAACCTTTTTTTTATGTTTATTATTATTCTGTATTAAAACATATAATTAGTTATTATAATTATAAATTTTAAAGAAGGGATGTTTTCATATTAAATAAACACATACTTTGGTATTACAATATTATATAAGTAATAAATTATAGATATATTTTTTGTAAAATAAGTATAATTATTTTTACCTGTCGGTAAAATCATGCATGAATCGAAAGAATCTGCGGACACACAAAATCATGGGCATACATAAAGCAATTCCTTTTTTAATATTTTTTTGCAAAAAATGAAAAACCATATTCTTTGTGTTTATTTGTTTTTTTATTACGAATTAATGAATGTGTTTATTTGTTGAATGATTTATATTTTTTATATATTAATGTTGATAACATTTATTTGATAGATTAGAACTTTAATAGTTGCAATTTACGAATTATATTTCTTTGAAAAAAATCGAAAGAAAAATAGTTAAAATTTGGAATAGTAATTTTCAAGCCCTGTAGGGCCGGCCACGCCCTGGTACTATCGGGTCGGGCTTTGAAAATAGATGTTTTCCTTACTTCAGGCCTTGTAGGGCTGACCCTATTAGGGCTCCGCCCGTCGAGCTGGCGTCCGCCCACGATTCCAGCTCTAGACCCTAGTCTGGCTTCCTTCTTTGTTGGCATCTCAAATCAAGGTTGGTAAGGAGATATCTCAAATCGAGCTTGGAAGGGGGAGGGGTGTCCCCCCCATTGAGGGGAATTTTGGTATTTCCATGAAAATAGTGTGGGACCTACTACAAAAATAACAGTGTTATGTTAGATTTAACGGTTATGTTATTTTTGCACCCATTTTAAGAGTTTATGAGTACTTTTGAACATTCAAGTAAACGGCACCAAACACTTCATAAGGTATACGGGTTATGTCGAGAGATACGAAGTCTCTTGGGGGACTAACTAACTCAGATATACGGGTTAGTGGACTTAGTATGTATAAACCATGGAATTAAAGTGCCAGTGAAAAAGGGGCACAAAAGACCCATACGGTGTAAATCCAGTTGGGAAAGATGCTACTCAACTATGCCCTAAGGTATAGGACAATTAGTTGAGCAAAAATATGCCGGTATAAGTAAGTATACGGCGTTTTCAGGGTAGTCAAGTATACCTGTGTTTTTAGAGGTGGCATGAGAAGATAATAGAAAGCTCAAGAAGACATCTAGAACATGGCCACATGTCTTCTTATGAATTAAAGATTAGTTGAAGGGGACACATGTACACCTTCATCTACTTAAAATTTAAAGAAGTGAACACATGGAAAGGTGAATAATCATGGAAGGGACACCTAAGTGGACACATGGAAAGGTAGGTAATTATGTGAGGGACACCTAAGCACACATGTGGCAATTTAATATTTGAAAAAGAATTAAAAGTTGAGGACACATAGCATACTTAATTAATTAAGGGGACACCTAAGCTATTGAGGTGTCAACATAAGATTTAAAGGAGAAAAGATAAGGGACACATGTGCATATTTTATGCCACCTACTCATCTTAACCATTAAGCAAATCTTTTCCACCACAAAATAAGACATATGACTAGAGAGATATTATGGGCCAAGACGGTGCAAAGTGGCATGAGATACGAGGAGGAGAGAGAATATTTTTGGTGCCTCAATCTCTATAAATAGGACTTCACCCTCATTTGTCTCTAGGCCATTCTTGGCCAAAACATGGAGAAAAGAGGAGAGAAAGAGTGAAAAACGAAATAGAGAAAGAGAAGGAGAAGAAAGGGGCCGATTTCACCTCCGATTTGGTGTTTTTAGCTCCCAGGGCCTTCTCCAATGTTGTTCCTTTTGGCGAAAGCAATCTTTCTATGGTTTTGGATTCTTGATATGAAGTGTTTGGTGCCGTTTACATGGTGGAGATGCTTGTCGGATCTCCCAATCAATCACGGAATCGAGGTAAATAGAACTTGGATTCACTATCTAACACGAAAATAGTAATTTTAACTTTTTTATAATAAAAAAATTATAAAAATGATTAAAATGTTAGTCTATAAAGTTTATATAAAATAAAACGAGATTCACCATTAGGCACTCAATTGTGAAACTTGGAGTGAAGAATGAGCCTGCAAACTCTGGACTACAATAGTAAAATATTTAGGTTTCATACCATTATTAGTGTTTGTAGTTTACTTTCATTTAATTTTGATCCTTAAAGTTTGAAATCATGAGTATTCTGCCTGAAACAGTTAGTCCCCATAGTTTGAAAAGAGCTTGTAACTACAATTGACAGGGTTAATTACGCTTATGTGGCACTAACGTTATTAACTATGCTCGACTTGGTAAAAATATTATAAATTAAAATATAAACATAATTATTTAAAAATTGGGTTAAACCTACTTTGGTCCTTAAAATTTAACTCATTTGAGTTTTAATCCCTGAAGTTTTAACTCTGTAATTTTAATCCCTCAAGTTTGCTCACTCAAAAACCGTTAGTCCATATAGTTTGAAAAGGGTTTAGAACTCAGACTAAAAGTACAGTGTTAACTTTGCAAACATTCATTAACTCTGTTTAAGTTGCTTATGTGGCAAGCTAACTGGGCTAGCTGACTTGGTAGTGTGTTATGGCGTGGAATTTTTTTTTTTTTTTTTTTTTTTTTTTTTTTTTTTTCAATTTAGAAAGCATTACCGTCACCTTTCTGTCCATTCAAAGAAGGATGTTTACCAACATACCTTGAGAGCAAGTGGTAAGGAACTTGCTCTCCAACCCTCATGACCTTGGTTCAAGGCTTGGGAGTGGAAAAAAGGATGTTTGGAACTCTTCCCCACGACCGTGGGCCCGACGCGGAGCGAAATCCAGATTAGTCGGAAACGAAGGTTCCGGTGAACCAAGTGAGATACCAAAAAAAAAAAAAAAAAGGGATGTTTGATCGGAGAAAAAAAAAAATCCAATTGCCATCTAGGAGAGAAATTTGGATGCATGAAGTGTTGTTTTTCTTATGAGCGATGATTTTTGATGTGTTATATATTACGTTTTTGTTCATCCTTCTGTACGTTCATTCTAGATTCTTCTGAAGCTTGTAATTAATTCTAAAGTTTTGTGCCCATTTGTTCTACACTTCCAGGAGAATAACATTTGCTGAGAATTGTTATATAGGAACTCTTTATTTGAAAACCTTGAGGTCAGTTTGCATTTAGTGATGCAGCATGTTGCATGAGATGGCATTTACTTCCTGGAGATCCCTTGATGGTAGCTATGTTTAAGTTTTGTAGTTCAAGCTATCAAATCACCGTAACTTTAAATGTGTTCCAATTGTTAAGATAAGAAAGTATGCTTCTTCTTTTTTCCTTTTTTTTTTTTTTTTTTTTTTTTTTGACTCATAAAAATTTCTAACTCTAATATATGTTTGATAATGATTCCGTGTATCAATCAAGAATTGTTTTCATATTTATTTAAATTTTGGTTTCTCATATATCAATTTACGGCTTGCAGTTTAAATTATTCGCTCAAACGTACAAAACACATATTTTCACCCCAAAAAAAATTACTCACATTCTTCATATTATTTGTATTTTCCCCTCACTTTATTCTCCTTGAATCTTTTTTCGCTAAAAAAGATTATTAAAATTTTTTTAGTGGGCAATTCGATTTATTGTGACTTTATTTAATTTTATATGTGTGTGCTGCAACATCCAAAATCATTAAAATTTGTTTATATTGTAACGGATGCCTAGTGGTGCTACTTGTCATAACTCAAAAGATTAAAATGACACTTGTATTAAGGTAAGAAAAATGATACTTGTATCATTTGAATAACATTAGTTTATTTTATAAATACTCAAAAACTCTTTATGGGAAGTTATCCAAATCATCAAGTTTTGTTGTAGAGAGGAAAGAAACCATATCAAATCAGCAGTAATGAGGAGAGAAGAAAAAACTTGAGAAGAATATTCAAATCTGCAATCATCCAACCACCCCTTCAATGTCGATATTATTGAAGTCCTTAGGCTCTCTAGTCTTCAATTTCCCTTTCTTCACATTGCCGTCATCGATCGACCCATCCTTCCTTCAAGTGCCACCCGCAACGCATGAACAGATTTTTTTAAAAGAAAAAAAAAAAAGAAGCCTAAATTCAAAAAACATAACCCCCAGCAAAACATCACAATACAAATGAACAAATACTTATTAATTGAAATACGAATCATACATAACTCTTCGTTCACTCAAATGACCAAATAGAGACTAAAAACACATACACAAAATAAATTGGAAAAAAAAAAAAAAAAAAGGAAACGTTTTTTTAATTTCCTTTTCACCTTCAATGCTTCAATTTTATTATTACTTGGGTTAATGTGTAATTTAGCCCCAAAAACAACCATTGGAAGCTTTTTAGGAACAATTTTACTCTAAAAATAACAAAAATGTAACAACTTTTCCATTCATTAAAAAATGTTAACTATCAGTGTCGTTTTTTAACATAAAACGTTAGTTTTTTTTTTTAAATGGCTAGGGCTAATTTGCTCATTTTTTAAAACTTTTGAAGGTGAAATTGCTTCTCAAAAAAGAGCTTCTGAATACCTGACACTTTTAAGTGGTTACTTCTAAGATAAAACTTCACCTTAACTCTTATTATTTTTCATTAGCAAATACGCCAACATATCTACAACTCCAAATAAAAATAGATCTATTAGAAGTTGAATAATCGCAAATGTATCCTTCTTAGAAAAAGAAAATTTCAATGATTAATAATCAATTCAATTTGTGAAGATATTTACAATAAATTTTTCAATTTTTTATTATTTTTGGTAGAATTCTATTATGGGAAAATCTACCTCAAGGCCCAAAGTAGCAAAAAAATGTCAAAAAATGTCCAAGAAAAAGTCACATATCAAAAAATACCTCGGGCCTTTTCTAATATTATTTCATAAACATTAACAACTAAATCGATTAGCATTAACAACAATATCCTAACAACTAAATCAGTACCATTAACAAATAAATTAGTGTCATTAACAACTAAATCGAGGGCGTTAACAACTAACGTTTTATGAAATAATACCAGAAAAGGCTCTAGAACTTTTTTTGACAAATGACTTTTTCTTGGGCCTTTTTTGGCTTTTTTTTTTTTTTTTTTTTTTTTTTGCTAGTTTGGGCCTTGAGATGAATTTTCCCTTCTATTATTAGTTAATTATATGATCTTTTAAACTCTTGAGAGAATTTTTTTTTTTTTTTTTAATAAGAAAATTTTAAGAGAGGGGTTGGGTTCACCCACAATCTAAGGGCAAGGCGCTTGGAGCCCACTCCACAATGAATTCAAGACTAAGAGTACACATGCCTCCACCTTAGCCTGAGCTACCGTTGCTTTGCAGACCCTTAGGATGTCTCCCCCAACGCCTCGACCAACTCCAGGATCGACCCTTGGTAAGAATGTCCGACCCTTTTGCCAGTTAAACCCAAGGACGAGGGGTAAGTGAGAGAATAATATTAATACCTCTAGTACTACGTTAAATCCATTTGGGTCTTGAATTCAAGTCTCGGGCAAGTGACACTTGTATTGGGAGACGATCACAAACCCCGAACCCGAGATACTGGATTATATATATATATATATATATATATAAAGAACTTATTTTATCTTGGCAAGTGACCAAGTGAAAAGAGCATACCTGCGTTCCAATCAAATCATGTTTACAAAAGGCGTTCCTATGCAAAAATCAATCTTTTTCAATGCATGCCTCACCCCCTCCTTAGACCCTTGTACTACCAAGTCAATGATTCTTCCCTTCTTTCTTTTTTTCTTTCTTTTATTTTTTTTTCTTTTTTTTTGGCTAAGTATAAATAACCTCTTGTTGGAGGCAATCCTATTCAAAACATTGTCAGATACTAAAATGTGAGCAACTCTCCTTACAACGATTCCTAAACCAGTTTCATGTTCTTCTCCATGCCAATACCACCTTCAAGTTCCCTAATATCTAAGGGCTATCACTATTGGTTTTGACCGCTCTATTCCCAGAACTCTCCTATATGATGTTCATGCAAACTGGTGCCACTTCACTCCCAGCCTTTCCTCTTCAAGTCCCAAGGATTCACCAACAACTGCCAAGGCTTTCTCAATTACCCGCCTTAGCTTCAGTGTTTACACTCTTCTGTTGTGGCCGGAAACAGTTGAGCGTTCGCTTACCAGGTGAGCCATGCCAATTAATGTAACTGATCTCATTCTACTACATCATGTTTGAAATAATGATTGATACCTTCAAAAGCATTTATTGCGGATGAGGTAAGTATATGATATGAATTTTGTCTCAGTTTACATGAATGCTTATAATAAGCAGCTCTAAACAAGCACATGGTTCATGGCATTGAGAGAAAAACATGCCCATGCAAAATACATGCACCTTTTAAACATTAAAACAAAAAAACAAAACAAAACAAAACAAAACAAAAACAAAATAAAACAAAACAAAATAGCCTTAACAACAGCAATGCTATGACAGATTGCCATAACTTACCCATAAGCACAGAATTACAAAGGAAACAACCTTGCAGAAACAGCAAGTTGAAGTCACTTAAAATGCATCGCTAAGGGTATCTATAGTAAAAAGGGTGTACAATCCAGCACCAGGGAAACTGGAGCTGACTGGTTCTGGGGAAAAAATTCAGTAGCCTTCAGATCCTAAAATATGTTTTATTTCAACTTATCTTTCCTTGCTCAAAAGAGACGATGAAAAGATCCAGTATAATCCGCAAAAATCAAGTGTTTGCAGCTTGTAGAAAACCCAAAAGGTTTTGATGAAATTAAATTAAGTCAGACGTCCAAAACTCAAACTACTCAACTAAGCCCCTCTGCTTGAAAACGTCTAGCATGGCAGCTCCAATTTTTGCAGGGGACTCCACCACAGTGACGCCAGCCTCCCTGAGAGTCTTAATCTTGTCTTGTGCAGTGCCCTTACCACCTGACACAATAGCTGCAAAAGCAAAACCAAGCACATTGTTGAAGTGCAATTGCTATCAAACAGAATCCAACATATTGAACTAACTAATTATGAACTCACAACTCTTTTCACTCTTAGGTGTACCAAAAAACAATTTAGTGATCCATCTAGCACAAGAATTTATCAATTTTCCCCAAAGAAAAACATCTTCATAATAGCCCTGGAGAAAAAAACTTGTCTGAAACATATATTAGACCAACAAATTTGCACAAATAAATTTGATAGGATCCAAGGAGGACAGGAAACCTACCCTTGACCCTCAGAGTTTGCTGTCAAGGAGGAAGAGACTCTTCTTAAATACCAAATCAAGCTTGTCATACTACTCGGATGTTAAACTTGAACATATCATACTATCCAATCCCTGTCATCTGAAAGGACCTCAAGGATAACGAATGGTAGAGCTAAGGCATCTCGTGTTTCTTGACATGAGACTTAAGCATCCCAAGCTACCCAGCCCCTATCATAAATCTAGCTTTCAGTTCAGCCAAACTGAGTTTTCCAACTTGATAGTGGTTAGGCCCTATCTAGAATACTAATACACTGTTACGTTTATTGATGTAGAATAGAGAAATAGGAGTAGAAAAGAGATACAAGACACAAGAAAGAGAGTAGAAGAGAAGATAGAGAAGAGAGCTCCTAAGTCCTAAGGCTCTCTCAATTCTATATTCAATGCATAGTCATAGTAAATTTGAAATCTCATTGTACAGAAATGGAGGAGTGGCTATTTATAATACTATAGCCTCCCTCAAGTCACTAACTAACAACTAGTTTAGGGTTAATGACTAATTACCCTACCGACTATCTAGTTTACAATTAGGTCCCTAGATCTATCTTACAATTAGGTCCCTAAATACATATTATCTTTACATATCAATACCCCCTCCCCAAAACATCCTTGCCCTCAAGGATGCTGAACAACAAAAGCTCAAATCTGAAACCAAAAACTGAGCCCTGAAATTCTGGAAAACTTGTGAAATCGTGTAGAAACCATTGTCTTGAATGCTGTTACCCACAAGTACAACTCACTTGTTGGAATGAGCCAAATGGAAATAATGGGTCCAATGCTGATCCAAAAGAAAAAACATTTAGACCAAATACACAGAACCTTGCACTAAACTAGAACCTTGCAATATTTTCACTAATTTTCCCTTGAACCAACTGATAACCAAGCTTCTTGTAGGAGAATATTGAAGGTGAAAAGCCCAGATGTGATGCCAAGTCGTAGGCCCATTAGTCAAACATTGTAGGAATAATTTTGGGCCTAATTTTTCAAAGATAAAACCCATATGCCCCTGATTTTCAAAAGTTTTCTGCCCTTCCAAGAATATGCGAGCCAGCTGTAACCCTTTATGTGCAGCAGGTTGAACAGTTAAAACAGGATAAGCTAGAGAAAATATGACTCTACATGGCACCAGCTGGAAGAGACAACCAAGGAAGGACTGCTCGATACCACTGTTATGTTTATTGATGTAGAATAGAGAAAAAGGTGTAGAAAAGAGATACAATACACAAGAGAGTAGAAGAGAAGATAGAGAAGAGAGCTCCTAAGGCTCTCTCAATTCTGTATTCAATGCATAGTCATAGCAAATATGAAATCTCATTGTACAAAAATGGAGGAGTGGCTATTTCTAATACTATAGCCTCCCTCAAGTCACTAACAGCCAGCTAATTTAGGATTAATGACTAATTACCTACTAACTATCTATCTTACAATTAGGTCCCTAAAAGCATATTCTTATCTTTACATATCAATACCCCCTCCCCAAAACATCCTTGCCCTCAAGGATGCTGAACAATGAAAACTCAAATCTGAAACCAAAAACTGAGCCCTGAAATTCTGGAAAACTTGTGAAATCGTGTAAAACCATTGTCTTGAATGCTGTTACCCACAAGTACAACTCACTTGTTGGAATGAGCCAAATGGAAATAATGGGTCCAATGCTGATCCAAAAAAAACATTTAGACCAAGTACACAGAACCTTGCACTAAACCAGAATCTTGCAGCATTTTCACTAATTTTCCCTTAAACCAACTGATAACCAAGCTTCTTGAAGGAGAATATTGAAGGTGAAAAGCCCAGATGTGATGCCAAGTCGTAGGCCCATTAGTTAAACAACATTGTAGAAATAATTTTGGGCCTGATTTTTGAAAGATAAAACCCATATGCCCCTGATTTTCAAAAGTTTTCTGCCCTTCCAAGAATACGCAAGCCAGCTGTAACCCTTGATTTGCAGCAAGTTGAACAGTGGTGAAAACAGGATAAGCTGGAGAAAAAATGACTCTACATGGCACCAGCTGGAACCCACTAACATTTGATGTCTAGTGCACAGCCTCACACCTGGCCATAGGGTACAAAACAGCCTTAAAACCTTCCGTAGAGTCAGCGCATGAAGAACCATTCAAAAAATATTTGGTGCTGGATTCCTGCACTTTGCATGAAAGTTCATGGGTATTTTTACAGTTTAACCATAATTAATTGAATGCACATGGGATTGGATTCACTTTGATCTTTTTTATTTATTGATGTTGATTTGAAAGTTTGCGGGATTTCATCAAGAGAAAGATAATAGGCTAAAATATACTTTTAGTTCTTTAAATTTTATATAAGGTATACTTTTTGGTCCTAAAATTCTAACACCGTTAAAGTTACTAACGGAAAACGACGCCTAAAATAACTCAAGTAATGACTAATAACATTTAATTACACAAAATTTATATATTTTTCAATTTACCCATATTTTAAATTTAAGCTTAATAGCATTTAATTACACAGTCATCACTTAAGTTTACACTGTTATCACTTGAGTTTGTATTTTCCATTAGTAAAATTAACGGTGTTAAAATTATAGGACTAAAAGTATACTTTACAAAGTTAAGGGACCAAAAATATACCTTATGTAAACTTAAAGGACTAAAAATATATTTTAGCCAAGATCATATTTTTAGCGGCATTTAGTAAATTTTTTAGATAAAAGATAAACATATGACTACACACCATTTGTTATTATTTTACGTGCTACCTGTCACAGCTCAAAAGGTTAAAATGACACTTGTATCATTTGAATAACATTAGTTTTTCTTATAAATACTCCCTCCAGTCCTAATATAAGACGTAATTAATTTTTTTTTTTGGAAGATATTAAGAAATCTAACTAAATTACTTTAAAATATTTATATTTATCATTTTCCCTAACTAATATATAATTTAAGGATACACAACACACTACAAAAAAAATCACGGATTATCCACGAAATTACTAACGGAAAAAATTCTGTCGGAAATTACCCACGGAATTCCGTCGGTAACTAAAATTACCGACAGAATTCCGTTGGTAATTAAAAATTTCCGTCGCAAAAAAAGTCGTGGGAAAAATCAATTTTATTCTGCCACGATTTTTTTTTTTTTTTTTGCGACAAAATTACGATAGAATTCGTGAGTAATTCCATCGGTAATTTTTACCCACGTAATTCCGTAGGTAATTTCCGACAGAATTTTTTTTTTCATATGTAATTCCGTGGGTAGTCCGCGTTTTTTTTGTAGTGACATGTGATATGATTAAATAATTTATTTGGATTCCTTAATCTCTCCCGAAAAAGTCATTTATGTCTTATATTTAAGACTGGAGGGAATATTAATTTAGGGATATACAACATATGATATGATTAAGTAACTTAGATTTCTTATTTGTTCTATAAAAAACTCTTCACTCTAATACTGAGATGGAAAGGTCTCCAAATTACCATGTTTTGTTTTAAAGCGAATAATAATATTCAATTTATGATATTTAGTATATTTAATAGATGAAATGAATAACATGGCTACACCCTCTGTTGTTATTTTATTATGTTATAAGGTGATACTATTAAAAATGTAGTCACATGGTGGGGCTTGGGATGTAACAAAATATGAATTCGAGAGCAATGTAAACCTAAAGGATTGAGGCCGAGAGAATTTATTGCGTACTATCTATATATCATAAGTTCATAAATGATTTCATGAAATGAGCAAAATATTTTAGTAAAGAATTGAATTCTTTACATATATATCATCTAAATAAAGAACTCAAAATATTTAACGGTAAAAACTACCTCTTTGTTTATTACAAATATTAATTAATACTCCATATGTATAAAACAAAAAACAAAAAAATAACTTTATAGGGATGGATTACAATAATGGAAAATTAATTGACCGCTATTGAAAAGAAATTCTCTAAAAAGTTTATACACTTTACCAATAGGGTTTTATTTTTTAAAATTCTCTAAACTCTTAACAGTTTATCCTTGTAAAATGTTTTGCTTATAATCTAACGTGCAGTAATGTTCTTCTAGGTATCTGTGTACCTGTGTTTCCTATAAAACAAATCTCCGCATCTGCACTAGAATTCTGCTACTCCCACCTTTTTGTTGCAGCTCTTGCACCTCTTTTGTCTTTTTAGATTCATCAAGTTTAGAAGCAGAGAACAAAAAATTCATGTCCTTGTGCTCATAAGCTGTATGCAAATGTTGATCATAAAATGAAGAAGAAGAAGATTCACATATTTGTAGACTGAGCTTAATAATATAATCCTTATGCATATCTTGATTATAAGATGTTGATTCACATATCTCAAGACTCACAACAACAAAAAGTCCTATTGTCGCAAAAAAAGACATTTTCCGTTGCAAAAATGATTTGCGACGGATTTATGTCTGTTGCAGAAAATGCTGTTACAAACCATTTTTCATAACGGAAAACATGAATTCTGTGCAAATTTCCAAAATTTGCGATGGCAACATGTTTTGGCTCTCATGAGAAATGATGGCTTAAGCCACAAACGTTAGTGCAGAGCGGTGGATCCATTGATGATTAGTTTTGAGAAATTGTTTTCTTTAGATTAGGGAGCGTTAAAGAAGTAGCGAGTTAGGGTGAGATTTTGAAAGGCAATGAGTGAAGCTGAGCATGGAAGATTTTGAGAGGAGTGGGGTTTATTTATATGGCTAAGGCTTGTAGTTTAATTCTCGGTTAGATCTTATATCATCGTATAACATATTTTAAATTGAATCTTTAAAATCATAATTTAAATTTAAATTGAAGTTTAACTGAATTTCTGTTCCCACCGAACTTTGAAAATTTATTGAACTCCTTTTTTCTCATATTTTTTTATTGCTTTTATTTGTTTGATTATTGATTTGAAATAATTTCGCAAAAAACACTAGATGAATGAGTTAAGGTGTAAAAATGCACATGTACTTTGGTCGGAGGAGCAAGTGCTTTTTTGAGGTACAAAAGTGATTATGTGGTTACAAATTACATGCAAAAATATCGTTTGATCATTAAGTTTGATTTTTTTGCTGCGGACTATGACGTGGCTTTCACAATAATTGATAACCCTTGCCACATGTACCTACTCTTCATTATGTACACAAACTGTGCAATCACAATAATCCACCACGACAGGCTCAACGTCAAGGACAGACCCGGCAATCCCTTATCGGTCTTGTACACAAGAACCCAGCTCATCACCAAGCTAACCACCAGGGTTCATGCTGATATATATGCGTTGGGCGCCACTATGCTCTGAGTTTGAAGGAATTTTTGGAGGGGGAAGTTCAGAGCATAACAAAGGCGGAATCCTTCACCCGGGGGGGGGGGGGGATTTGCAAAAAAACAGAAATGGAATGCACGTGGGAGAAATGTAATCTCGCCGTTGAATGGCACATCTGGGGTGTAATCTCAAAGGCCCGACAAGTTCTCCGGCGGATACTCTGTTTGGATGCTTAGAAAGTTGTGGGAGAAAAAAGGAAAACGGCTTTGTTTTGAGCATGTACTCATAAGGGTGTTTTAATCTTTTGGTGTAAAAGTGAGAGTTTCATGCCTTTTTTTAGAACTAAAATGGGTTACTAAGAAAATTTCGGGTCGGCACCGATTCTGGGTTAAACCAAAAGCAGGGGACTGACCCAGCTGAGGGAAAATTTTGATCTAGAAGAAGCTTTTGTTAGCTTCTCCTTCACTTTACTAGAAACCATGCAAATAAATTGGCTTCTTCTAATGTTTTATTTCCAATTTTTGAACCTCTTGTTTATGTTTTCTGTAACTTATGTTTGACAGGTTTGGAAGACGACGATTTGTATACAGGTAAATTAAAACCAAAGATATTCACAGTCTTGACAAACTTCTTTTTTATTCTTCTATTTTGAGTAACCTCCTACACCCGGCTTTATCCTAATATAATTCAATATGCTGAATACTAATTCAATTCACACACACTTATAGTGCATGTAATAAATATTGGATATATAGAGGAAGACAAGGTATATCAGGTGAACCTATAGGAATGGATCATGCTCGCTTATTACGTGTGCAGTCTTAGCTAGGGATGCATTCTATAATAAGGAACTAAATGGAATGTGTAATATCCTGGGCCTAGAGACTTGGGAATAAGCCTATAAAAGGCAGACGACTAAGCCCAGTTCGAGCATAGTCCCAAGAATGTCGAGAGATACGAAGTCTCTTGGGGGACTAACTAACTCAGATATACGGGTTAGTGGACTTAGTATGTATAAACCATGGAATTAAAGTGCCGGTGAAAAGGGGCACAAAAGACCCATACGGTGTAAATCCAGTTGGGAAAGATGCTACTCAACTATGCCCTAAGGTATAGGACAATTAGTTGAGCAAAAATATGCCGGTATAAGTAAGTATACGGCGTTTTCAGGGTAGTCAAGTATACCCTGTGTTTTTTAGAGGTGGCATGAGAAGATAATAGAAAGCTCAAGAAGACATCTAGAACATGGCCACATGTCTTCTTATGAATTAAAGATTAGTTGAAGGGGACACATGTACACCTTCATCTACTTAAAATTTAAAGAAGTGAACACATGGAAAGGTGAATAATCATGGAAGGGACACCTAAGTGGACACATGGAAAGGTAGGTAATTATGTGAGGGACACCTAAGCACACATGTGGCAATTTAATATTTGAAAAAGAATTAAAAGTTGAGGACACATAGCATACTTAATTAATTAAGGGGACACCTAAGCTATTGAGGTGTCAACATAAGATTTAAAGGAGAAAAGATAAGGGACACATGTGCATATTTTATGCCACCTACTCATCTTAACCATTAAGCAAATCTTTTCCACCACAAAATAAGACATATGACTAGAGAGATATTATGGGCCAAGACGGTGCAAAGTGGCATGAGATACGAGGAGGAGAGAGAATATTTTTGGTGCCTCAATCTCTATAAATAGGACTTCACCCCTCATTTGTCTCTAGGCCATTCTTGGCCAAAACATGGAGAAAAGAGGAGAGAAAGAGTGAAAAACGAAATAGAGAAAGAGAAGGAGAAGAAAGGGGCCGATTTCACCTCCGATTTGGTGTTTTTAGCTCCCGGGCCTTCTCCAATGTTGTTCCTTTTGGCGAAAGCAATCTTTCTATGGTTTTGGATTCTTGATATGAAGTGTTTGGTGCCGTTTACATGGTGGAGATGCTGTCAGATCTCCAAATCAATCACAGAATCGAGGTAAATAGAACTTGGATTCTTGCTCTACTCCCTTCAATCTTCATAAACATCCCTAAGACCTTGACAAATGATTCTTGCGTGGTGTTTTGAAGTCTTGACTGAAAATACAAGGGAGTTCAAAGAGGAAAGATTTCAAGGAAAAGCTAAGATCAAAGACAAGAAGTATCGTTATTCGAAGCTTTAAGGAATCTTGGGAGTTGATTATCAATCTAAGAATTTACAGTCTGTATTGCTACCTGTGTATTATAGCTTGTTGGAAGTAACTCCCATGATAAAGTGGTGGATGCTAGCACATGAAGGTGTCAGACGGTTTCAAATCATTCAAGGAAGATTTGTAGATATTTTATGTATTTATGTTTGAGATTTGTAACCAAGACTCGTAATATCTTACCAGTACATTATGCCTAAAGTGAAGGTATGCTCTGCTGTGTAACTTACTCTGATACATGTTGTTAAGTAATATAATATAAGAATTAAGCGGTATCACACTACCCGCCACCCGAAAGGGCGAGGCCGGTAGGGGTGTAACAGAATGCATGTGGGATGAGAGACAACACGTGGCTTCCAAATATTGGAAATGATCATAAGATAGCGCAATATGAGTCTTGGTATTGGGTGTTTTTAGGAACTAACAGAAGATATGATTTTGCGAGGTAATTAGGTATATAATAGAGAAGAGTTGCATACACACAAAGCATCAATATAATAATTAGTGACAGAGAAGGTTTATTGACACCTAAACGGCGCCGAAAAGGGACGCTGGTATTGGAGAGGATGCTCTCAAGGCCAGTGTTAGTGGTGCTTGGAGGTGAAACATTGATCCGACAAAGGAGGAAGGTCGCATTTGGCGGCAACAATGGTTCGCAAACATGGTGGTTAGCGGAGGCCATATCAAAGCCTTAAATTTTGGTTTGGCCGAAGAGGAAGAGGAGGCTGTTGTGTGTATGACCAGCGCTAAACTCTATAAGAAGTTAAGAACCAAGGCTATAAGGCATAGTATTATGAAACTGAAATGTCATCGAGCTCACGCGAGAATGGACTAATGTTTCTTGTATATAAATAAAAATCTGATTAATTGGTGTTGGGCGCTCTTTTGGCTAAATTACATGTGTATTTTTGCACTTTTAAAAGCCACGTCATAGTCCAGTCAGAAAAAAAAAAAATCAAATTTAACGGTCAAAGTCAAACTTAACGGTCAAACATATTTTTGTACCTAATTTGTAACTACGTAGTCACTTTTGCACCTCAAAAAAGCACTTGCTGCTGGGTGCTCTTCTGATCAAAGCACATGTGTATTTTTGCACCTTTACCCTTAATGAATCAATAAACAGAATATGTGTGTAAAACCTTTTTCCATTTTCTCTTTCATATTTATCATTTCTCTCCAAATTAATTTACCTAACTTATAAACTAATATATAAATTAATGTTACCCAACCAATTAATAACTTCCTTGGAATATATTTTAGAGAGTTCTTGACATGCTGTCACATATATTATAATTAAATAGTTTATTTAAATTTCTTGATCTCCTCACATTAGATAATAGGCCTTATATTAGATAATATCATATTTCTTATAAACTGACAATAATAAATTTTATTTTAAAGGGATGGTAATGCCTCTTTCAAAATATTTTGACTATTTTTAATGAATTTTCCTGACATATTTATCGCCAATAAGTGAGAGATTAATATAAGTTCAACTCGCTCATGATAAACAGATATGAATTTAAGATAGTGCTTGTGGCCCCTTAAGACTAGTTGCGTGCCATCTATCTTGAGCTTTTATGCTCATTTCATACTAATTCAATTAAAGTATTTTTTTTATTAAAAAATTACTTCATGAAGAAAATACTATGGCATAATTTAATAACTAATAAGCAAGTTTTCCATTCAAGTAAGTTGTGTTTCAAAATTACCAAAATATTTATTTAAATATGGTAATGCTGGCTTATAACTCAAGCATTTTCTTTAAAAAAATTATTAGCATGCACCTACGTTGCAAATGCAAAAGTCCCTTGGTAACCCATTATTCGGCTTTTTTCCCAAAATGCCCCTAATTAAATAACTATTTACCAAAATGCCCCCGTTTCCAAACTATTTCCCACTCTTTGTTTTAGTTGACTAAATCATGATTTAGTCGATTAAAACGTGGGGCTCCTTTTTTAAAAAAAATTTCCCCGAGATTTAGTCGACTAAGCTACAGTGCTTAGTCGACTAAATCTCAGACGGAGGCTTTTTTAAACCCCATTCGTGTCATAATGGAACCCTAATAGTCGACTAAAGCATTGTTGCTTAGTCGACTAAATCGTAACAGGGGTTTTTTTAAAAATCCCCCGAGATTTAGGTAAGCAGCGAACATTCCAAAAACCCCCAGCGAATATAATATTTTCTTTGTAGAGGAGCAGCCTGGTGTGCACATGTAGGCGTGATCTTCAAAATCATCCTGATGAGAAAGAAAGAAAGAAACAAAACATAACCAAAATGCTAATAGCTGATTTATCTTTCAAAATAATTTTAGGAATCCATCTTGGCAACAAGTAATGATTCGAGTATTTTAATTTCCAAAATATGCTTGCTCCCAAATATTAATTCCAACAATATTAGTGATATCACAAGTCGTACGAAACCTCCACAATTATGCCTCAACAACAATATTGGAGTTTGTCATTTGTGGCTAGTATCACTCGTATTCTATTTAAGTTTGGATTATTTTTATTTATTCAACGTTGTACCTCAATATATTTCTATATATACACATATAGTAACTACCACACCTACTAATCTAATTATATAATACAAGTGAGTGGATCAGTGTGTTATATATACAAATTAGTTACTCACTAATCTAATCATATAATACACACATATATATATTAGAAGTGTATATATATATTTTAACAAGTGTCCATTTGAAAATTTACAAATCTTGTTAGTTGTTATAATGTAAATCAGGATTTGTAAATTTTCAAATGGACACTTGTCAAGTTGTTATGGTTAGTTTTTAAAAATAAGTATGTACACTTATAAATTCACATATGAAATATGGACATTTGTTAGTTGTTAAAATGTATATGTGCACTTATAAATACATTTATTATTTTGTTATTGTTAGTTGTTAAAATATATATGTACACTTCTAATATATATATGGGTATTATATGATTAGATTAGTGAGTAGCTAATTTGTATATATAACACACTGATCCACTCACTTGTATCATTTCAATTTGGCTTTCAATCTGTTCATGTGAAGATTGAGATTTTTTTATAAAGAAAAAAAAATAAAAACCAATTTTTGCAATCGGCTATTATACTTCTACCCTTTTCATTTTGATCACTAGCGACTTTCATGCTTTCGGTTGCTTTGTTGTGCAATGTTAGATTTATTGTATATTAAACTCCCACTTTTAAATCAAATGCTCGCCCTTCCTTATCGAAACCCTACTCCTTTTGCCGCAATGCCTTCTTTCTCCCTGAATCAAAAGAAGATATCATACCTCCTCCATGGATGAAATTTGCTTTTGTGTTAGCGAGCTTGACGGTGGCATCTAACAAAATGGTTAGTTCTCAAATGAATATGGGAGGAAATCGGCAATTGGGATTACAATCCCAATGGTTCAATTTGAGAACTAAATCTCGGGTTTAAGTTAAAAATGCCCTCTGTCCGAGATTTAGTCGACTAAGCTACAGTGCTCAGTCGACTAAATCTCGGGGAAGTAAAAAAAAAAGGGAACCCGCGTTTTAGTCGACTAAATCATAATTTAGTCGACTAAACAAGGGCAAAGTGGGAAATAGTTTGGAAACAGGGGCATTTTGGTAAATAGTTATTTAATTAGGGGCATTTTGGGAAAAAAGCCTATCATTCCGTGTATCAATCAAGAATTTTTTTTTATTATTTTATTTTATTTATTGCCTACCACCCAAAAGAAGTTATCTAATCCATAATAATAGTTTATCAGCTTTATAAATAGGGTTCTGTTTTTGAAATTCTCTAAACTCTTATTAACAGTTTATCTACTTTACAAACACGGTTCTGTTTTTTAATAAGTTGACGTCCAATCTGCTTATAATCTACTATGCATGGATGTGAGTATCTATGTTTTCCACAAAACAAGTCTCCGCATTGGCACTTGAATTTTGCTCCCACCTTTTTGTTGCAGCTCTTGCACCTCTTTTTCTTTTTAGATTCATCAAGTATAGAAGCAGAGAACAAAAAATTTGGGCCCCTTTATGCTCTCATAAGCTGTATGCAAATATTGATCATAAAATGAAGAAGAAGAAGATTCACATATTTGTAGACTGAGCTTAATAATATGATCCTGGTAAGACTCATTGTTCTTGGTGTGCATCAACTGTATGCTTATCTTGATCCTGAGATGTTGATTCACATCTCTGTAGACTGAGCTTGAGAATATGATCCTCGTAACACTTGGAGCACATGTTTTGGTTTTCGTAAGAGCCAAAGAAGCCACAGCCGTTAGCGCAGAGTGGTGTATCCATTGATGATTAAGTTTTGAGAAATTGTTTTCTTTAGATTAGGGAGCGTTAAAGAAGTAGCGAGGAAGGGTGACATTTTGAAAGGCAATGAGTGAAGCTGAGCATTGGAGATTTTGAGAGGAGTGGGGTTTATTTATATGGCTAAGGCTTGTAGTTTAATTCTCGGTTAGATCTTATATCATTGTATAATATATTTTAAATTGAATCTTTAAAATCATAATCTAAAATTAAATTGAAGTTTAACTGAATTTCTGTTCCCAACGAACATTGTAAGTTCATTGAACTCCTTTTTTCTCATATTTTTTCTTTTATTTGTTAGATTATTGAATTGAAATAATTTCGCATAAAATACTACAAAATCGTTTGATGAATCAATAAAAAAAATATGTGTGTAAAACCTTTTTCCATTTTCTCTTTCATATTTATCATTTCTCTCCAAATTAATTTACCTAACTTATAAACTAATATATAATTTAATGTTGCCCAACCAATTAATAACTTCCTTGAAATATATTTTAGAGAGCTCTTGACATGCTGTCACATATATTATAATTAAGTAATTTATTTAAATTTCTTGATCTCGATCGACACATTAAATAAATATGCCTTATATTAGATAATATCATATTTCTTATAAACTGACATTAATAAATTTTATATTTTAAACGGATGGTAATGCCTGTTTCAAAATATTTTAACTATTTTTAATGAATTATCCCGACATATTTATCGCCAATAAGTGAGAGATTAATGCAAGTTCAACTCGCTCATGATAAATAGATATGAATTTAAAATGGTGCTTGAGGCCCCTTAAGACTAGTTGCGTGCCATCGATCTTGAGCTCATGCTCATTTCATACTAATTCAATTAAAGCAATTTTTTATTAAAAAATTACTTCATGAAGCATATAAGATGACATAATTTAATAATATCTAGGTTTCATACTATTATTAGTGTTTGAAGTGTACCTTCATTTTGGTTTTGCTCCTAAAGTTTGAAATTATGGGTTTTAGTCCCTCAAGTATACTCTGTTTAGAACAATTAGTCCTTATACTTTGAAAAGAACTCAGCTACAATTGACAGAGTTAAACTGACTAGCAAGCTAACTTGGTAAAAATATTAGAAAATATAAACATAGATATTTGAAAATGGCGTTACACCTACTTTTGGTAAACAATTTAAGTAATTTTAGTTCGAGTCCCAAAAGTTTTAAATATGTAGTTTTAGTTCCTCAAGTTTGCTCCCTCAAAAGCTGTAGTCCCTTTAGTTCGAAAAAGAACTAGAACTCAGACTAACAATATTGACTTTGCAAATTTGTCGTTAACTTTTTTTAAGTTGCTTATGTGGCAAGCTAACTAGGCTAGCTGACTTGGCAGTCGTGGAAATTTTATTATTATTATTTTTTTTTTTTAACAACCATTCAAAGAAGGATGTTTGATCGGGAGGGAAAAAAAAATCCAAGTGCCATTTAGGAGAGAAATTTGGATGCATGAAGTGTTGTTGTTGTTGTTGTTTTTTTTGTTTTTTTTTTTTTTTTAATGAGCGGTGATTTTTGATGTGGTATATATTACATTTTGGTTCATCCTTTTGTACGTTTATTCTAGATTCTTTTGAAGCTTGTAATTAATTCTAAGTTTTTGTGCCCATTTGCTCTACACTTCCAGGGGAATAACATTTGCTGAGCATTGTTACAAATGTCCCTAAAACTTCTAGGAACTCTTTATTTTAAAACCTTGATGCTAGTTTGCATTTAGTGATGCAACATGTTGCATGAGATGGCATTTACTTCCTGGAGATCCCTTAATGGTAGCTATGTTTAAGTTTTGTAGTTCAAGCTATCAAATGACCGTAACTTTAAATGTGTTCTAATTGTTCAGATAAGAAAGTATGTTTTTTTTTTTTTTTTTTTTTTTTTTTTTTTGACTCGTAAAATCTGTAATCTCTAATATATGTTTGATTTTCATATTATTTATTGCTTGCCACTCAAAAGAAGTTATCTAACCCCTAATAATAGTTTATCAGCTTTACAAGGAGGGTTCTGTTTTCTAATAAGTTGACGGCCAATTTACTTATAATCTACTATGCATGAATGTTGTTCTAGGTATCTGTGTTTCCCACAAAACACGTCTTCGCTCGTCACTTGAATCCTTTTACTCTCACCTTTTTGTTGCTGCTCTTGCACCTCTTTTTATTTGTAGATTCATCAAGTTTAGAAGCAGAGAACAAAAAATTTGCGCCTTTATGCTCTTGTATGCAAATGTTGATCATCATAAAATGAAGAAGACGGCGTTTCACATATTTGTAGACTGAGCTTAATAATATGATCCTTGTAAGACTCATCGTTCTTGTGCTCATCAACTGTTTGCTTATCTTGATCATAAGATGTTGATTCACATATCTAGAAACTGAGCTTGAGAATATGATCCTCGTAACACTTGGAGCACATGTTTTGGTTTTCGTGAGAGCCAAAGAAGCCACAAGCGTTAGCGCAGGGTGGTGGATCCATTGATGATTACGTTCTCGCGGGATCGGCTTTTAATACCTATTTTAACTAAACAATGTAGGTAGAAAATGATAGGAAAAAACACCTATTATAACCCAACGATTTACAAGGAGAACTAATTGGGCTTCCTAACGATGAAAGAGGAAACCCTCGTAGAGATGCAGAATTGTATTATATGAATTAAACAATGCCTCAAACACTACTTGAGTCTAATTAATTAGTTATCAATAATCATAAGAAGAACTCTTATTCAATAATCAAGAACATCCCATGCGCCACTTTCAAGACTATAAGCATGAACAAAAATTGATCAATAAAACAGTAAAGATTTGAATGAAAAACTTGCAATGCAAAATTTATAATTCAAGATGTTCAAATAGAAATTGAGAATACATATAATTATGTGTTTCAATCCTTGCAAGTAATTCGAGAAGTATTAATTGCGTGTTCAAGCGTTTAATTGATAGGAACAGTGACGTACCTTTGCGATCGAATCTACCTCTTCGTGTTTCCCTAAACTTTGCCCTCTCTTTCTCACAACCACTTTCCCACGCTCACTCCGCAGTTCACAGTTCACACATACTCACTCTCTCCCTCTGTCTCGTTCTCTCAATTTGATTATTTATTTATTTATTTATTATTTTTCTTCGTCCCTCCCTCGGTCTTTTTTTATAGGCCATATGCGTATTTTTTAGGCGATTTGCAAAATTGCGTCTTAACAAGAGGGTTAAAAAACATGGTTTAAAAAAGAAAAGAGATTTAAAAAATCCAAATATCCTAAATCTTCAGTTTTATTTCATTATTCAATACTTATAAACATTTTGAAGATTACTTCCACCAAAATAAATTTTATATATAATGGTTGTGAAAACATATTTGATAAAATTTCTACAACTTTATTCAGATCTGTTAAGTTAAATCGTGTATTTATATATTTTCAACTTTATTTATTTTTTATTATAATTTTCAACAAAAAAATCTATCTTTATTTCTTATTTGTTTTAAATTGAAATACTAATTTGAAATGGGGGAGTAAAGAAAAAAGAGACGAGTACATAAAACAGAGAATTTATATATGGAAGGGATTCAAAAAAATGAATTGAGATACATCTATACAACGTTTACAATGATAGAATACAAATAGAAGTGAATCTATAAAATTTTAAAAGCTAGAAATTGGATTTGAATGTGCATATAAATATAATTCTGTACAAACAAAATTTGAAATACAAATATCTTGTGAACTTCTCAAAGACGAGGAAGATGCAAACTATATGATTAAAAAAAAGAATTGGCAATCATGAAGATGTGGTTTTGGGCTCCGTCTCTCCTAGCCACTTCCAGACAGTTAGCAAATCAGTGCGTCTCCGGTGAAAAAGAGACCATTGGGGCCTTCTTCTATTACTCTAATCTCTTGTTTTCAGAATAATCTTGCTCTAGCAGCAAACCTGACACACACAAAAAAGTGACACAAGATCGGTACCTGATAACACCATATTTACCAAAATAAAAAATGGAAACATAAAAGTCTTCTCACGTTGGCATTTCATAGAGCCCAACTGAATGGTTCTTGCATGAACAAAACAATATGGATTTTCCTTTTGCGTCAATCATCCCATTGATTTTAACCACACCCTGTAAAATCACTAACATTAAGCTCCACACAACCAAGATACTAGTATATTATATAACTTTTCAATTCAACATGAATTACAAAACAGAACATGCAGACCCACAATAGTCCAGCCAGGATGGACAACAAAGTTGGCATAATTAGCACCCTTCAATACCAATTGTAATTTAAGATATAACTAAAACCTAAAACGCAAGTCTAGATTGGCAATATGCACTACTGATCTAAATAAACTCACACTTTCTTCATGGTGCGTGTATACTACTTCCAAAGTTTCGTTTTCAGTGGCAGTCCAAATCTTTACTGTGCCGTCCAATGAACTAGAGAATAAGTACTTGTCACAGAAAATAAGGGATGTCACCACGTCACTGTGCCCTTTCAACGTTGTGCATTGTAATGTGTTCAGGTCCCAAACCTGAGGAAAAATATCAATAAAATCCTCTCAAACAAATTCAACAACATATAGAAAGCAGAAAATCAAATCATGCGTGCATAACAAATGCAGGCGATTTTCTTACTAAACATATAATAAAGCAAGATCTATTCTAACATACTATATAAAATCTCCAAAAACACCGTATTCTCAATTTTATTTCAAATGACAACTCATGCTGTGACATTGAACTATTATAACACTAACCTTAAAAAATTGATGACACTAAAGATGCAAACGTCTACATGGAGTTAACAATCACTAGCTTATAAAATGGAACTTGTCATTAATTTGTAGGCACACCTTAATGCTATGATCCACGGAACCTGAGTACAGCTTATCCCCAGGTCCACCGGTTAAGCAAACAACAGCTTTAGTGTGGCCAGTCAATGTTCCCAATTGTTTAAATGGGAAATTTCCTTCAGAACCGAGTCTCCAAACATAAATAACACCATCCTATAATATAAAGACAAAGTGAGATCATAATTAGACAAAATGTATAACATAAATAAGAACATAATATTAATCTAGCAAACGAACTTAGTCAAGCATTTAACAAACAATTACCATTGCTCCCGCGAAAAGTGTATCGTTGCGAACAGACATCGAAAGTACATGACCCTTAGGTCCATCAAGAGTGATCTCATCACCCGTCTGAATGTTCCATGCCTTCATAATAACCACAACCACAATCAATTTCTAGTTAATTAACTTAAGTCACATGAAATATGAAAGACACAACAAAAAGTAGTCACATGAATAGATACTTTAAGAGCTTACCTTAATAGCACTCCGCATACCAGCAAAAACCCATGAACCCATACTGGTCAAACACCTTGCTTCATCACCCAAATTTATTACATTAACACATTGACCCGTATGACAATCCCACATTCGAAGTGTCCCATCAGTGCTAGAGGAAAAAAGTTTGTCGGATCCAATTGGAAGTGTGATCCCAGTGACAATCTGTAGTAATGATTTAAAGTCAATTACTCAAGAAAAAAGCTAGTATATAAAACCAAAGTGTGACGAAGATACCCAGCACATATAGGGAACAAATTAAACAAAATAATCAAGATCACAGGTAAACGCTATTGGCAAATGGAAGTCAAGCAGGTACCTTCTTATGTTGATGGAGCTTTGTGACTACGGAAAGACCATCGCCGTGAAACCAAGAATGTAAGTTCCAACAGCGATCACCATGTGCACAATTTCCTTTGATCCAGTATTTGCAAATTTGAGATGAATTGCTTTTGGCATTAGAGGATATTATGCCATCTACTTCACGCTTGTTCGGTTTCATATATGCACTATTACGTGGAGTGGACTGCAGTGAAGTTTCATTGCGCACAAACCTGCAGGGCTTATTGGTGTGTTGCCCTGCAGCCCAATAGTTGTGAGTGTTCCTATAAGAAGGAACCTCACTTCTCCTTGAAACTCTTGTAGTCATTCTCTAATAAGAAATTGGGATCATATCATTTCAATTAATCTGGCCAGGTCTCATCCACATAATCTTCATACAATCATATAATTATCTATCAATTTAAATGATGCAGGTAGAAATGGATTGGAAAAACACCTATTTTAACCAAACTATATATGTAGGTAGACCTAAATGGGCTTCCTAATGATGAATGAGGAAACTCTCATAGAGATGTAGAATTGTATCTTATGAATTACACAATGTCTCAAACACTACAGTTAATCAATTATTAATAATTATAACCAGAACTCTTATTCGATCATCAAGAACAACCCATGCGCTACTTTCAAGACTATGAGCAAGGACAAGAATTTATCAATAAAAGATATCAAGATTTGCATGAAAAACTTGCAATACAAAATTTACAATCCAAGATTTTCAAATAGAAATTAATAATACATAATTATACTAACCTAGGAAATTATAAAAACATAATCAAGAAGACTAACCATCCAACCTCAAGAAATAGGAAATAGAAACTAACCACTCATGTGGTTAGAAGGCAAAGCATCTATCATGCAAACTCCCAAAATAGTCCTAATAAACTAATCTAAACACAAACTAACCTTGCAAGTAATTCAAGCGTTTAATTGATAGGAACAACGACGACGTACCTTTGCGATCGAATCTACCTCTTACGTATTTCCCTAAACTTTGCCCTCTCTTTCCCACAATCACTCTTCAAAGTTCACACAAACTCTCACGCTCTCTGTCTCTCTCGTTCTCACAATCAGAATTTTTATTTTTCTTCGCGCCTCCCTCGGTCTCTTTTTATAGGCCGTATCTGTATGGCCATGTGCGTCTTTTTTAACCGATTTAGATAATTAAATCTTAACAAGATAACTTCAATTTTCAAAATCTTCTTAGTATTTTCTTCTTGATCAATCTCCATATTCCAATTTAATATCTTCTTTCTTTGCTTGACTAATCTACAAGATATTTTATATTAAATAAAGTAGTTAGTGAAGATAAATACATTATACAAACTTTTTGTTCTTAATATTTAACATCATCAAAACTAATCATTTATAACACCATAACCTCTACGAACTCTTCCTCTTCGACATGCAACGGTGATGCCATACATGGTGAGCAAATTTTGAGGATTACCCTTGCAATTCTTCACCGTAGTTTTGATGTAAATGTATAATTTCCGATCAGGGATATTGAGTAAGCTTTCTCGTCAGCTTTGGTGGGGGAAAATGTGTAAAGTCACATAGTAGTTTTGATGTAAAAGTATAGATTCCTGGGATAGTGATTTTTTTTCCCTACCTACATATTCAATTCTTTCTAGCATAAAAACAAAGTTTAAACCCATTTGATTTATTGTACTATTATATTCATATATCCAAAATGATAGGTTGTTATTAACCAAAGTGTTTGGTTTTATAATTGCTTCTCCAATACTGTTCATGTTTTCTTTCAATATGATTAATTAGTAGAGACTGGTATAACAAAGAGATGGAAACCAACTACAATGGCAAACACAATACATTAGTTGAACCTTCCACCCTAGTAGAGTTGGAAAATCGGGCTGAGCTCGTCGGGCCGACCCGTTTAAGCCCTGGCCCTGTAGGGCTCGGGCTTGAAAAATAGGCCAAAAATTTGAAATTGGCCCTGCAGGGCCTCGAGCTTAATCGGGTCAGCCCGTTTAACTGTAGTTTTTTTAAAAAAAAAAAATTACTTAGATTTCCACTTAATGAATGTGTTTATTTGTAATTACTTAGATTTTTTTAGTTTAAACTATAACCCTTTCTTATGTTTATTATTATTCTGTATTAAAACACATAATTAGTTATTATAATTATAAATTTTAAAGAATGGATGTTTTCGTATTAAATAAACACATATTTTGGTATTACAATATTATATAAGTAATAAATTATAAATATATTTTTTGTAAAATAAGTATAATTATTTTTACACATCGGTAAAATCATGCATGAATCGAAGGAATCTGCGAGACACACACAAAATTACGAGAGGGAAAGGCATTTTGTCTTGGGCATACATAAAGCAATTCCTTTTTTAATATTGTTTTGAAAAAAAGGAAAAATCATATTCTTTGTGTTTATTTGTTTTTTATTACGAATTAATGAATGTGTTTATTTGTTGAATGATTTATATTGTTTATATATTAATGTTGATAACATTTATTTGATAGATTAGAACTTTAATGGTTGCAATTTACTAATTATATTTCTTTGAAAAAAATCAAATGAAAAATAGTTAAAATTTGAAATAGTAATTTTCAAGCCCTGTAAGGCCGGCCTTGGCCCTGGTACTATTGGGCCGGGCTTTGAAAAATAGATGTTTTCCTTACTCCAGGCCCTATAGGGTTGGCCCTATTAGGCCTGCCCTTGTCGGGCCTAGCCGACCCTGATTCCCAGCTCTAGACCCTAGTCTGGTTTCCTTCTTTGTTGGCATCTCAAATCAAGGTTGGGAAGGAGATATCTCAAATCGAGCTTGGAAGGGGGAGGGGTGTTTGCCCCCCCCCTTTTTTCTTTTGATTGAGGGAATTTTGGTATTTCCATGAAAATAGTATGGGACCTACTACAAAAAATAACGGTGTTATGTTAGATTTAACGGTTATGTTATTTTTGCACCCATTTTAAGAGTTTATGAGTACTTTTGAACATTCAAAAAATATTTGGTGCTGGATTCCTGCACTTTGCGTAAAAATTCATGGGTATTTTTACAGTTTAACCATAATTAATTGAATGCACATGGGATTGGAGTCACTTTGATCTTTTTTATTTATTGATGTTGCTTTGAAAGTTTGCGGGATTTCATCAAGAGAAAGATAATAGGCTAAAATATACTTTTGGTCCCTTAACTTTATAAAGTATACTTTTGGTCCTAAAATTCTAACACCGTTAAAGTTACTAACTTTGCCCTCTCTTTCCCACAATCACTTTCCCACCCTCACTCTTCACAGTACACACAAACTCTCACTCTCCCTGTCTGTCTCTTTCTCACAATCAGAATTTTTATTTTTCTTCGCGCTTGCTCGGTCTCTTTTTATAGGCCGTATCTGTATGGCCATGTGCGTATTTTTTAAGCGATTTATATAGATACCAGATTTAGAAGATAAAATTGATTAAATTAGTGCCGTTAAGCGGTGGTAAGTCTAATAACAATAATATACATACATAGACAACCGCCCTAGGTCTCAATTAATTAATTATTATACCTAAAAACCCTGTTTAAGGGTCAGTTAGCATGTGAAAATCAATTTCAATTATAATTTGTTCATTCAAACATCAAACCTTTAGAATAGACTACTTTCATATTCAAAATATATGTTTATAATATATATATATATATATATATATATATTCAAGAAGCAGGACTAATTAATCACATACGGTGATAGAAGAAGATAAAATTGATATTGTTTTAATTGCAAATAAACTGCTTTAATCTTTTAACAGTAAACATGCTTGAGTTTCTTTGTGAAGATATTTAAAATATATTTTTCATTATTATTATTATTTTGGCAGAATTCCTCCATTACTTAATTAGACAATCTTTTTAAACTATTGAAGGAATAATATTAATAACTTCAGTACTACGTTACATTTATTTGGGTCTTGAGTTTGAGTCTCAAGCAAGAGATACTTGTATTGGAAAGAACAATCACAAACTCGACCCGGATACCGAATAATAATATTTTTTAAAAAAACTTATTTTATCTTGGCGAGACACCAAGTAAAAAGAGCATACCTAAATTCCAATCAAATCACGGTTACGAAAGGCGTTCCTATGCAAAAATCTATCTTTTACAATGCATGCCTCACCAACTCTTGTACTACCAAGTTAATGCTTCTTCCCTTTTTTTTTTTTTTTTTTTTTTTTTTTTTTTTTTTTTTTGGTGGCTAAGCCATAGGTGGCCTCCTATTGGAGGCAATCATATTTAAGGCATTGTCACACACTAAATGTGGACACCTCTTCTTAAAAAATTCTTGAACCAGTTTCACATTCTTCCCCATGCCAATACCCACCTTCAAGTTCCCTGCTTTAACTATTGGTTTTGACAGCTCTATTCCCCGAATTCTCCCATCTGACGTTCATGCAAACTGGTGCCACTCCACTCCCAGCCTTTCTCCTTCAAGTCCCAAGGATTCACCAACAATTGCCAATGCTTTCTCAATTACCCACCTTAGCTTCAGTTTTTACACTCTTCTGTTGTGGCCGGAAACAGTTGAGCGTTTGCTTTCCAGGTGAGCCATGCAAATTAATGTAACTGATGTCATTCTACTAGAGCACGCTTCAAGAGCATTTATTGCAGATGAGGTAAGTAAATGATATGAATTTTGTCTCACTTTACATGATTGCGCTTATAATAAGCAGCTCTAAACAAGCACATGGTTCATGGCATTGAGAGAAAAACATGCCTATGCAAAATACATGCACCTTTTAAACATTTTTTTGTTTTAAAAAAAAAGAATTGCCTTAATAACAGTAATGCTATGACAGATTGCCATAACTTACCCATAAGCACAGAATTACAAAGGAAACAACCTTGCAGAAACAACAAGTTGAAGTCACTTAAAATGCATGCTAAGGGTATCTAGAGTAAAGGGTGTACAATCTAGCACCAGGGATGTTACACCCCTACCGGCCTCACCCTTTTGGGTGACGGGTAGCGTGATACCTCTTAATTCTTATATATATTTACTCACATTCTTCATGTTATTTGTATTTTCCCCTCACTTTATTCTCCTTGAGTCTTTTTTTAACTAAAAAAATATATGGTTAAAATTTTTAGGGGGCAATTCGATTTATTGTGACTTCATTTAATTTTATATGTTTGTGATGCAACACCGAAAATCATTAAAATTTGTTTATATTGTGAACGGATGCCTAGGGATGCTACTTCTCACAACTCAAAAGATTAAAATGACACTTGTATTAAGGTAAGAAAAATTACACTTGTATCATTTAAATAACATTAGTTTCTTTTATAAATACTCAAAAACTCTTTACAGCAAGGTACCCAAATCACCACGTTTTGTTATAGAGCAAATAATAATATTCTTTTTGTGGTATTTAGTATATTTTATAGATAAAATGAAAAACATGATTACACCCTCTGTAATTATTTTATAGTGTTAGTATTATGGTTAATAAGAGGTTTAAAAATCATGGTAAAAAAATAAGAGATTTATAAAATCCAAATATCCTAAATGTTCAGTTTTTTTTCATTATTCAATATTTATAAACATTTTGAAGATTACTCCCACCCAAATAAATTTTATATATAATGGTTCTGAAAACATATTTGATAAAATTTCTCCAACTTTAGATCTGTTGAGTTAAATACCTTATTTATATATTTTCAAATTTATTTATTATATTTTTATTTCTTATTTGTTTTAAATTGAAATATTTTTTCCTCCAAAAGAAATATATTTTAATTAGTATAAAACCAAATTTCAATAAATAGGTCTAAAATAAAAAAACAGGAGGCATAAAACACAAAAGGCTAAACAACAAAACTTTAAGCCTAAATAACACCACAGCTACAAACTCTAACCAAAATCAAAGCTAGAGACCACTTGTATTGTCCGCCTCCTGAAGCTCAAAGAACAATGGTAGAAATAAGGAATGGGGTTCAAACTTCAAAGAACCATCCCGTAGGTGGAAAATGGGTATCTCCATTAATTTATCTCCCCATTTCCTTCATCAAAACCATTGTCCACAGCTCCATCCTCCATCATATCTCCACATGTTTTCACTTTCCGATCACCCTCTCGTTGCCTTTCATCCACAAGGGCAACTGTTTCGAACATTAAATATATAATGGGTGAGCAACAGTATGCTGTGGTGCGTGGCTTTTGTAGGGAATAGTGCTGTGGTGCATGGCTTTTGTAGGCGGTTTAAAATAATATTTTATACTTGGGGGTATAATGATCTTTTGCCGCATTTTACTATCACATTTTCTTCAAACCAAATAACAATTTTCTTATCAACCCATTTGCTTTTACAATATGAATCAAACATGTCGACAAAATATTTTTCATTCTTTTCCATCACCACCTCTTCTTTGATCCAAATGGGCTCTAATAGTATGGTGTTCTAGTATTTTTGGTTTTGTATTTATTACCCTTCATTAATTCCCCTAACCCCAAAACTGCGTCGTTTTAAGAGTTCATTAATTCCTCTAACTCCAAAACGACGTAGTTTTGAGGTGACTTGACATAACCTTATGTCAAGTAGCATGACAAAGGATAAACCCATATATATAATGTTGTACAAACAAAATTTGAAATACAAATATCTTTTGAACTTCTCAAAGACGAGGAAGATGCAAACTATATGATTAAAAACAAGAATTGCAAAACATGAAGATGTGGTTTTGGGCTCCATCTTTGCTAGCCATTTCCAGACAGTTAGCAAACCAGTGCCTCATTTAGAGTTAGCAAATTGGAACAATGGTGAAAGAAATGAAAAATGGGAATGATCTGGGTATTTTGAGTTTGAGGCATTATTTTTCCAAGAAAATAGACATGTCAAGGGTCATTTTGGCTTTGTAAGCACCTCATTTAGAGGTTTTTTGGAATTAATTATGATTTTTCAAATTTACTGAAAAATCTTGGTAGAAATGTTGAAATTCTGTTTTTAAGGAAATGTGAGGGTATAGTTGGAATAACAAATCCATGAAGGGTAAAAAGGTCAATAGTGGCTAAGATATCTCTTAGGACATTATTTATAAATGAAATCATACGGTGATAACATTATAGGATATCCGAGGAATTAGGGATCGGGAAAAGGAGAATGTACCGCCCATTTTCACGATCAAGGTACGGACGCGTCTTTGTAACTCTAAATCTTGTGTGTCTTGTATGCATATATGTGATTGTATGATTTAGAGTCATGGACAAGACTAGGTCTTAGGTCATGCGCCGTGGCTACGACTCGGTCTTACGTCACCTGTTTATATATATATTCAGCTTTATGCGGGTTATAGTTATGATAATACCGTAGGATTGTTTTCATAGCGCTGAGGACACGTGGAGGCATGACACTAGTGAGTGGGAACGTTGTTAACATTACATGTGTTGTGTGCTATGTATTGTTGTGTTGTTAACATTACATTTGCTGTGTGCTATGTACTTTTGTAACTTTACATCTGTTGTGTGCTATGGATGGGTTTTTTTTTTTTAAAAAAAAAAAAATCATTTTGAAAAAAATTAAGTGCTTTTTGTTGTTGTTAATTTAAGTCCATTTAGCTAAAACATTTTGCGATTGCCCATGGATTTAAGTCACGCAAACTAACATAATAAATCTCCTCTCTTAACCAGATCAGCCAATCGATATCCGCTTTGAATTCACAAATGAATTAAAAACAATATGGAGGAGATTCCTCCCTTATCTTATTCTTTCCCAGTTGTTCAATTTGTTATCAATATTATATGAATATTTTACTTTTGCGTCCATCTGCCAGAATTTATGCAAGCTTTATATTTCAATATGCTTTTGAACCTCAACCTCTCTCATGACTAAATGGTTCGGAAATTGTTTGCTGAAAATTGAATTTTGATGTGAAGGAAAGTTTGATAATTTGTGGGTGTTTTGAACTAGTCATTTATTATTGGAAATTGAAATCAGATTGTATTTTGCTTGTCATTGAATTTTCTGAATTTGAAACTTTGTTGTTGCACTGTATCACCTCGTACAGGGATGCCAATTACCAAAAAGGAATTTAGGCACTAGTTCTTGCCTATTGAGAATAATTGTAGCCTGTAGGCATTAGATGCTTTTCTCTTGAGCAACATCAGACCCTAAAAGTTACCATAGTTATTTTCTAAACATCCCAGAGTGTTGTTTTAGCACTTAAACTGTCATGATATTGGTCTTAGGATTGATTTTCTGTTCTAGTATTTCACTAGATTGAATTTGACTCGGTTTAGATTACATTTAACTGCTATTATAGAAACGTTGAAGAGAGATTTCAACATTTTGGAGAGACAGTGTGGAGGCAATTTCATCGTGTATTAAGCTCTGTTAAGAGCTTAGGAATTCAAATTATTAAGCCTGCTGATAACATGTGTTGGGATTCGTACAACGCAGCGGATTAAAATTTCTACGAACCCCGTCCCGAGGATCACTCAGGCGCGTTTAAATCAAGGCTAGGGAATCCGGATATTACCTTTTAAGAACTCGTTCGTGGTTTCTTCTTCGTTGAACAGTTGGGCTACCTTCTCGATCGACGAGCGGAAGACGACTCTTAGAATCCTCTTCCTCTTTGGTATCCACACGAACAATCCTCGTACACGGCTACGGCAGCGTGCTAGCGCCTCTTGTCGTCTCTCTCACGGTTTTCACTCTAGGGTTTCTCGCGGCTTTTGAATACGCTCGACTGAAAGTCCCGTAGGTTTCTAAAACTTGTTCGGCGTATTTAATACAAAATTAATCGTATTAACTTTTGAATTCAAACTTTAGATCTGGATTAAATATATATTAATTAAATCTATCCGATAGATCTAATATAATAATATTTATTTAATCGAATTAAAAACCAGATTTGAAATTTCGAATTCAAATCTAGATTAAAAAATAGTTAATTAAATCTATCGATAGATTTAATCCAACCTATTTATTTAATCCAAATTTAAAAGCCTTCGATTTAATTTATCTCAATAAATTAAATCCGAGAAATGATATCTATCTATTTATTTAAATCGAGATACTAATATCTCAATTTAAATTAAATAGACAATAATATCTTTATTCAAAAATTAAATGAGATACAATATCTCGGTTTGTTTTAGATATTTAATTTATCAAATAAATTAAACATAAAACAAATAATATAATAATAATATTTTAATCTCAATTAAATAATATCATTATATTATTTTTGAATTTAAATATATATATATATATATATATATTTACCCCGTTAAACTCGGTATTCATTAATCTCGGTTAATCGAGATTCAATGAACCCGGACACTTTTACCCGTGTTGGATTATTCTTGTGTGCGACCACTGTTGAGCCCATATGAGATTGGCGGTGGGCCAACAACGTGTCGACCCACAAATCGCAAGCGGCCTCTAGCAAGACATTGCGACTACCCAACTCACATGGGGATCGATGACACGATACACCTATCGTACAACCATGTCACGTCCCTTTTGTCACGCGATAATTCGGTCAAGGATGAGGCATGGAGAATGTCAACTTCCTTTTCTTGACCATTACTTTCGATTCTCGAGTTAGTCTAATAAGTGAAATGGAAACTCCTTTCCATCACGATACGGCCGTACATTTCTTAGACTCACTCATCGAGGGGCCCATATTATCTCTCTACAAATGTGAGGGACAAATTCCATCTTGACCATTCACATCCCTCCGCATGAAAACCACGATCCCGATCCTAGCCTTTATCATCACCCGGTCAAAGGTGACTTTTGACTAGGTCAAAGGTCGATGACTCATCATGTAGGAATCCATGATGATCTCGGGTCATAGGGCGTCGTGACGCGGTTATACATGAGATAAGCTTATGACTAGATCCATGCGGCTTTCTCATAGTGGGTCGGTCCGGCCACCTTGTACTCTTACAAGTGCCCATGACTTTGATTCGTATCTCCATACCTTATCAAAGTCATGCGGGTCTTAACTCATCTTCGCTCCCGCGTAGATGACCGACCCCGAGGACATTTAGAATAATCTATAAGATATATCCGGGGATATAGTTATCACCATAAACATGCGTATGAAGTGATAACTTAATGGAGAACGTACAATGACTTGCTCCTAGGGCATAATTTCCAACAACATGTTTAGAGATGCTCCAGAATTTATTGAGGAAGATGAACGATATTGGCCATATTTTAAGGATTGTATAGGAGCTATAGATGGCACTCACATTGCTATTCATGTTCCTGCTCATAAAAAGATTCCTTTTATTAGTAGAAAGGGAATAACTACCAAAAATGTTCTTGCTGTTTGTGATTTTAATATGTGCTTTACATTTGCATTCGTGGGTTGGGAAAGCTCTGCACATGGTACAAAGATTTTCATGGATACTCTCAAAAAGCTGCAGTTACATTTTCCTCAACCTCCTGAAGGTAATTATGTGATACATTTAAATAATTAATTTTATTGTGAATGATGGCAATGATTATTATATACAGTTGTTCCAAATATAACGACATTTTCTTATAGGCAAATACTACGTTGTTGATTATGGATATCCTAATTTCAAAGGGATTTTAGGACCATATAGAAATACAAGATTTAGATCACAAAATGAGCTCTTCAATTATCATCATTCAAGTTTAAGGAGTGTCATTGAAAGAGCCTTTGGAGTTTGCAAAGCAAGGTGGGGAATATTGCAAAATTTGACCAACTTTGAGCTTGAAACTCAATTTGCTATCATATGGGCAACCTTTGCTCTTCATAATTATATAAGGAGAATAGATTCTTGTGATATAGATATGCTTAGAAGATTTGAGAACATTGATGGGTTTAAGATAATAATGATGATCATAGAGAATATGAATGGGAAGGGCTAACTCGAGACTCTACTAGATTGATGGAAGAAACAAGGAATGCTACTAGGGATGAATTGTTAGATAGAGGTCGAGTGCGTCATTAGCTTTTAGTAATTTGTAGTATAATGAATATTATTTCTATTTTTGGAATATGGTACAATATGACTCTTTTTTTATTTTTTTATTTAATGCATTGGTTATAATATAGTAGTTGACCATGTTGAGTGGAAATTACTCTTCATCGGTGATAATGAAGTTTTAAGTTATCTTATGTTGTTGTATACTATTTAATTTTTGTAGGATGAAATTATGATAATTACTTATCTCCCATTAATAAATTTTTTTAAAATGCTAAAAAAATTTCAAATTAAACTTTCTTTTCGTCTATGTACTCAAGGTTGAACTCAAATTCGCTCTTAAGAATATAAATAAAGAAAACCACCAATAGATAAGCATGGTAAGTAGAAAATAATGGTGGATGTATCAGTGTGACCTCCATATCATAAGTGGAGCGACTAACTTTTCACCAAGTGAAGAATTAATATTGTTACAAGCATTCCCTAAATGATCTATTATGTAAACAAAGTTACAATAAGTCGAGCTGGATTTATTTAGTTCGGTTGTCTTTTATTCTTTTCATTGCACCTTGCTATTTTATTTATTTATTTAAGGGTTTATTTTTAATTAATGCAATGGTTATAATATAGTAGTTGACCATTTTGAGTGGAAATTACTATTCATTAGTGATAATGAAGTTTTAAGTTATCTTACGTTTTATATGCCTATTTAAGTAATTTTACTAATAAAAAAGTACTTTTCTATTTTAACATCCAAACAACATTTTCATTTAAAAGTGTTTTTTAAATGGTGCATCCAAACGTAAAATAACTTAACTTCTAATCAAAGCACTTTTTTAAAAAAGCACTGGAAAAAAATTCATGTTTTTTTAAAAGCCTATCCAAACGGGCTCTTATTTTCGCATTCGATGCTAGTCGTTCTGTAAGTGTTTTTTAAATTGATAGTTATTATATATTATATAAATTTTTTGGGATGGAAACAAAAATATTATTTTCTTATGAGGAACCAATACAATGCTTCAAAAGTTGAGCCAAACATATATTAATTTAGAGTTGATAGGCATGATAATTATAAAAATTATATTATATGCTTAAATATTAATACTTGTATAAAAATAAAATATAAAATTCCCAAGTGTTGAGAGTGAAAACCACTGAGTTTATGACAAAGTTAGATTGATAAAATTGAAGAGTGGATTCACTAAGAATTTTATACAACAATTTTAGAAACAAGTCGGATAAACAAAATTTACAAGTACACAAGGTCTTTTGACTAAGGAAAGAGCCACTAAATTAACAAGTTATTCATAGCTCTCCAACTTATGCAAAACTACTGTAGCTCCTCTGGTTGCATATGAAAATCTCTATCTTCTTGGTCCCAAAACCGTCCAAAGCTTCGAGTGTAGATCTTGGAGACCAATATTCCCTTGCTTTGACTTTGGAAGATCATGCAACTCAATAACTTGTATTGTTCGTTGCTTCTTGGCTGCAAATAAATCAAACAAGTTTCAACAATTAATAATATCGTAATTGTATAAGCACATAAAAAAACAAATGTTGATATCAGAGAAGAAGCTATGCACCCTTTGCAGCTTGTTGATAAGAGTTGTGAAGTTTTCTCTTAGTGGCTTCTAGTTTTTCTTGGATTGAAACATCATCTGTATGCTTGGATTTCTGACAATCTTGCTGAGAAACAAGAGGCCTCTTTGGGAAAGCACTCGTCTGTTGTTTCTGCTGCATCTTTGGTCTTGTGTTGCTTTTTTGTGGAAGGCTGGAATTTGTTTGCCTGCTAGGACCAGAATCAATGCAGACCGGTTCTATGGACTTAATCCATTCATCTACCATTGCTTTCCAGCCACTGCAATCCAAAACTATGCTTAGAACAATTTCAAAAATAGATTGTAAATAAACCTTATATGCTTATCTTTTTCATACTCTGACAAGAGTTCGTGCAAGTTGACGGATCTCCTTTGAGCCATGCTTCTTGAGAGTATTGACAGCCTTTCCTATCTCAGTTTCCTAGAAAAAGTTCAATGATGATACCATTAAACAACATAGTAAAGGGCTGAAGGGAAACAAAAGCATGAAGCCAAAAAGCATGAGACACATGGCAGGCTCATTCAAAGACTAATAGAAGATTCAATATAATCCAAACCTTAGGAAGATCCACAGTTAGTGTCAGTGGCTGCAGACCTCCTCACCGACTCAAATAACACTAAATCGATCATTTGTAAAGTGAAAGAAAGCACCATGAATAATATTAACATCAAATAAATTGTAACACAAAATTGGTTTTTGGGAAAGAGATGAACGGTTGAACAATAAAAGAGAAGAGAATTTCACGAAAAGAGGACACACCTCTTCCTTGCTGTTATGGAGAATCTCTTTGATCTTCAAAATCTCATCAACTTGTCCAGAACTAAAATTACTAACTTGATTCTTGTTCATCCCTCCATGATCATCTCTGTCACTATTGACCTTGCCCTCTTTACTAGATCCTGCTTCTAATTTTGTAGCTTCTCCATCAAAACCACCCTCACAACCTCCATCCTTTTTAGAAAACAAAAGTTCCGCAATCTTGTCTCTTCGTAATCTAAGTTTGTTAGGATAATCGGAAACTGCTACCATGATTGCGTGGTCAATTATATCAAATATATCAGAATTTGCAGTTCGAAAGTAATTCCTCCGGTATTTGAGTGAGCCGGACTTCATGGTTATCCCACAAAACTCTCGAGGTCGATCAATATGCATGAGGCTAGATAAAAAACTGAAAATCCAGCAACTACAAGAAATTCAATTTCACGGGCTACATATAACTATCAGTTCTCAAAGAACCAAGAGTAAAACAGAGAGAGATCCACAATCACCAAAAACAGGTACTTTTTTTTTTTTTTTTGGTATAAAACGGGGCTAATGCTCAACCAGATCAACCCTGTAACAGAATGTCTCGTGGGTAAGCAATACCCACATTATCCCTATACAAACAGCTAGCAACACATGAAGGAGGCCTATCAAAAACTACTTTCACCTCCTTCTGCACAAAACTGAAGTTAGCAAGTGCATCAGCACACGAGTTACCTTCCCTGTACACATGAGTAACCCTTATCTTATCAAAAACAGGTACTTTTATTAACATGGTAAAAGAAGAAGAAGAAAACAAGAAGAACAACTTCAGAAGAAGAAGAAATTAATTAATAGCACAGCCTCTAGCTCCTTGAGGGTTGAGATTAGCCATAACTCATGAAAAAAAAAAGACCTGAAGCAAATTCAGGTTCACAAATAGAATACTCATGAAACTTCTTATTGATAAGATTGGCTTCTACCAAACTCAAGAATTCTCTCTCGCTCAAGGAGATAGAGGCTGTGTTGGGAAGTTGTTCTTCTTTTTCCTTCTTCTGTTCTTGTTTTCTTCCTCTTCTTTTGTCCGTTTTTGGATTTAGGAAAACATCAAAATCAGTACGTGAAACGAAACAAGGAAGATGGAGAGAAATACAGAGAATAGGAACACTCATCTTACCTCTGTGGTGTGCGCTGTACAAAAATTGCCGAATCCGCTTACGGCTGCCAAGACGGAAATCTTACCACCCTTTAAATAGACTTCAGCTTTTTCTCTCTTGTTTTTCCTTTTGACGCAACTTGCCACGTGACTCAGTATTTATAATAGACTCTGTAATATTTACGCATCCATCCTTAGATTAAAAAGAATCTTTCGTCAAAAAAAGAATCTTTCAGTCTGAAGCTTTTGATTGGATGATATCATCCGCTTTATGATTTATCCTTTAATTAATAAATATGATGGTTAAATTCCTATAGCTTTTTAAATGGTTCAAAAAATTATATTTTTTTAATGGAAAAAACATACGCACCCGCAGTATAATCATATGCATGATAGTTGTCTTCATTTGCTCAAGCATTAAATATTCTAAACGACTGTGTGTTAATGAGTATTGAACACTGTGATGCATATGAAATTAAAGTGTTAAAATATGGTACAGTTCGCTAAGACGTCGATCTTCACCCCAAAAGAGAGGAGGTTCGATACATGCTAGTTGATGTGAGGGCCTCATTGGTGGGCAATCTGTAAGTACCTTTATAATTGCTATTTGAGCATGGAGGCATGCCCTGGCCCTAGTGGGATACCAGTGTCTACCCCCACCTAAACTTTTTGGATATCCAAAAAAAAAAAAAAAAGTGTTAAAATATAAGTTTTGTTATGGCTAGTGTGAGTCATATGTATTAAACAGATTGAAAAAGATAACTCAATTTATTTATAATTCAAAAATAATACATCTTGCCAACAAATTTGTGTTAGGGTTAATACAATATTTTGGTCTTTTAGTTTGTCTTCATTTTTAGTTTTGGGTATATGTTTTGGTTTACCAGTGGGCAAAATATTCAATGTTTTTATTAAAATATAGGGACTAACATTTTTAATGAAAAAAAAAACAAATTTGAGGAATTGAAACCAATAGTTTGAAATTATACGATTAACCAACAAGCGGTTGGTTGAGATGATAAGGGGCATTCAAATATGAAGAAGCGCATTTGTTTGGAGTGCCCGAGAGGTGAGAACCTTTTGCCTTCTTAGAGCCGTTTGTATGGGCTTTTTTCCTTTTAAAAAAAAAAATCATTTTTTTTTTCAAAAATTAAGTGCTATTTTTTTTTTTTGTTAATTTAAGTGTTTGGATGAAAGCTTAAAAAAAAGTAAAAGTAGCAACAACAAAAAAAACTCAAAATTCCCTCTTTTTTTTTTAAAGCTACAATTTGGAATCTTCAAAAAAAAAAAAAAAAAAAAAAAAAAAAAAAAAAAAAAAAAAAAAAAAAAAAAACCAGATGCGATAGAAGTGAGAGAATAAGAAATCACTTGATCGGTCTTTACTTTTGACGCCAAAACCCTTCAATTCGCTAGCTTAGGAAATGTCACCCGCCTCCCTATTACTCGTAGCTTCAATTTGTCGGCGTCGCAAGGCAGTCGTCTCTGCTCTCTAACCTCTTCTTGCAGCCGGATTGAACCAGTCTCAACTCTGTCTCCGTCTACTTGCTTGCGACACATTAGCCACCCTTTCTCTGAAAGTAAGTTCAGTCTAATTGAGATGGTTTGGGATTGATAAACAAGTGCCGTTTGTTTATTCTGATTAGACAGCTTCACGATCACAGTACAAGTGTAGAACCTGAAAACTCTCAACAATAATTAAATGCATTCAATTATTGTGTAGGGAAACAGTCCATTTAGCTAAAACTTTTTGCGATTGCCCATGGATTTAAGTCACGCAAACTAACATAATCAATCTCCCTCTCTTAACTAGATCAGCCAATCGATATCCGATTTGAATTCACAAATGATTTAAAAACAATATGGAGGAGATTTCTATCTTTGCCCTTATTTTATTCTTCCCCAGTTGTTCCATTTGGTATCGATATTATATGAATATTTTACTTTTGCGTCCATCTTCCAGAATTTATGCAAACTTTATATTTCAATATGCTTTTGAACCTCAACCTCTCTCATGACTAAATGGTTTGGAAATTGTTTGCTGAAAATTGAACTTTGTTGTGAAGGAAAGTTTGATAATTTTTAGGTGTTTTGAACTAGTCATTTATTATTGGAAATTGAAATCAGATTGTATTTTGCTTGTCATTAAATTTTTTGAATTTGAAACTTTGCTGCTGCACTGTATCACCTCGTACGGGGATACCAATTACCAAACAGGAATTTAGGCACTAGTTCTCGCCTATTGAGAATAATTGTAGCCTGTAGGCATTAGATGCTTTCTCTTGGGCAACATCAAACCCTAAAAGTTACCATAGTTATTTTCTAAACATCTCAGAGTGTTGTTTTAGCACTTAAGCTGTCATGATATTGGTCTTAGGATTGATTTTCTGTTCTAGTATTTACCTAGATTGAATTTGACTAAGTTTAGATTACATTTAACTGCTATTATTTGCCACATTCCTGCTGGTACTAGACTGATGGAAGAAACAAAGAATGCTATTAGAGATCAATTGTTAGATAGAGATCGAGTGCGTCGTTAGCTTTTAGTAACTTGTAGTGTAATGGATATTATTTCTATTTTTGGAATATGGTACAATATGATCCTTGTTTTATTTAATGCATTGGTTATGATATAGTAGTTGAACATTTTGAGTGGAAATTAGTATTCATAAGTGATAATGAAGTTTTAAGTTATCTTACATTGTTGTATATTATTTAATTTTTGTAGGATGAAATTATGATAATTACTTATCTCCCATTAATAGATTTTTTTAAAATGCTAAAAATTATTTCAAATTAAACTTTCTTTTCATCTATGTACTCAAGGTTGAACTCAAATTCACTCCTAAGAATATAAATAAAGAGAACCACCAATAGATAAGCATGGTAAGTAGAAAATAATGGTGGATATAATAGTGTGACCTCCATATCATAAGTGGAGCAACTAACTTTTCACCAAGTGAAAAATTAATATTGTTACAAGCATTCCCTAAATGATCTACTATGTAAACAAAGTTACAATAAGTCGAGCTGGATTTATTTAGTTCGGTTGTCTTTTATTCTTTTCATTGCACCTTGCTATTTTTTTATTTAAGGGTTTATTTTTAATTAATGCATTGGTTATAAATAGTAGTTGACCTTTTTGAGTGGAAATTACTATTCATTAGTGATAATGAAGTTTTAAATCATCTTACAATTTTATATGCCCATTTTAGTATTTTTACTAACAAAAAAGTGCTTCTCTATTTTAACTTCCAATGAACAACATTTTTATCTAAAAGTGCTTTTTTAAAATGGTGCACCCAAACGTAAAATAACTTAATTTCTAATTAAATCACTTTTTTAAAAAGCAATAGAAAAAAAGTCCTTTTTTTTAAAGCCTATCCAAACGGGCTCTTATTATTTGAACATGAGGTTAATTGTTACCTAAGATTCAATAGGTATTGAATCTCAGAATTAACCCTAGCTTCATGATCTGGAGGATCGGGAGAGGGTGAAAAGGGTAAAAAGCACGCTTAAGGACTTAGCCAGAGTTTTGATATTTTGGGCTATATTTATACTGTTAGATATTTTGTGTCTATATATTTGGATAATTGTATTGATAATTCCCTCGACCGGATACACCGCAAATGGTTTAAGTTATAGCCACGTATTAGTTACTCATCCGTTCAACCCAACTATTACGCTCAATCACCCCACTCTGATGATATTCATATATCTTGCTTATTAATATACATAATAAGTACTATTGAATTAGAGGTGTTAATTAAAATGACACTTGTATTAAGGTAAGAAAAATGACACAACTGCATCATTTGAATAGCATTAGTTTCTTTTATAAATACTCAAAAACTCTGCATGGAAAGGTATCCAAATCACCCAGTTTTGTTATAGAGCAAATAATATATAGTATTCTTTTTGTGGTATTTAGTACTCCCTCCGGTCCTAATTATAAGATAACATTTGAGAATTGGTTTTGGTCCTAATTATAGGACAACATTTTAATTTTTGTCAATTTCTTCCTAAAATACCCTATTTTATCTCTCAAGTGTATTTGGTTTTTGGTGAATATATGTATGTGGATGCGTAGACCCTTCGATCATTAAAACTTTTAAATTGTTAGATTTTAATTTATTCATTGATCAGCTAACATTAATTTATCAATATATATAGAGAGAGAGAGACACACACACACATAGTCACACAGATATGTGTGTGTGTGTCCACACACAAATATATATAGACATACTTTGTGTGTGTGTTTATACATATATGTATATTTGTGTATATATGTGTTTGTACATATATGTATATCTTTGTGTGTGTGTCAATATGTGTGTGTGTACATATATATATAAATCTGTGTGAGTGTGTTTATATGTATGTGTTTATATATGTGTGTGTGTAGATATATATGTACGAGTGCGCACACGTGTGTGTGTCTACACACAAATACATATATGTATATCTTTGTGTGTGTTTGTCAATATATGTGTGCGTATACATATACATATATATATATATATATATATAAACCTGTGTGTGTGTGTGTGTTTATATGTGTGTGTGTAGATATATGTGTACACACATGTGTGTGTACATATATACATATATGTATATATATAGAAAGAACATTATTTCAATTAGAAAGTGTGTAGAAAAAAAAAATTTAGGTCGGAGAGTTATGTGGTAGGGGTTGTTGATTTACTTTTACTTATGTCATTTTAAATTTATATAAGGACATTTTAGGAAAATGAGTAAAATTAACTAATTTAATTTCTTTCCTTAATCTCCCCAAAATTGGTTAAATATGTCTTATAATTAGTACCGGAGGGAGTATATTTTATAGATGAAACAAAAAACATCATTACACACCTTGTAATTATTTTGTAGTGTTAGTATTATGGTTAACCAGAGGTTTAAAAATCATGGTAAAAAAAAAAAAAAAAAGAGATTTATAAAATCCAAATGTCCTAAATCTTCAGTTTTATTTCATTATTCAATATTTCATAAACATTTTGAAGATTACTCCTACCCAAATAAATTATATATATAATGGTTCTGAAAACATATTTGATAAAATTTCTCAAACTTTAGATCTGTTAAGTTAAATATCGTATTTATATATTTTCAAATTCATTTATTTTAATTATAATTTTCAACAAACAAATGTATTTTTATTTCTTATTTGTTTTAAATTAAAAAACAGGAGGCATAAAACACAAAAATCCAAAGAACAAAACTTTAAGCCTAAATAACACCACAGCCACAAACTCTAACCAAAATCAAAGATAGAGACCACTTGTATTGTCCGCCCCCTGAAGCTCAAAGAACAACAGTAACTCTACCAAAAATAAGAAATAAGGAATGGGGGTTCAAACTTCAAAGAACCATCCCATAGGTGGAAAATGACTATCTCTATTAATTTATCTCTCCATTTTCTTCCCCAAAACCACCATCCATAGCTGCATCTTCCGTCATATCCCCACATGTTTTCACTTTCCGATCACCCTCCATTACCTTTCATCCACAAGGGCAACCTTTTTCAGGCATTAAATATATGGTGGGTGAACAATAGTGCTACGGTGCATGGCTTTTGTGGGGTTTAAAATAATATTTTATACTTAGGGGCAAAATGATCTTTTGCCGCATTTTACTATCTCATTTTCTTCAAGCCAAACAACATCCTATATCAACCTATTTGCTTTTACAGTACAAACCAAACACATCGACAAAATATTTTTCATTCCTTTCCACTACCACCTCTTCTATGATCCAAATGGACTCTAATATATGGTCCCAAAACATAAAACAAAGCTAAACCAAAAAAACATAGAGCTGAGCAAATATATTCGCCACCAAAAAGTTTTGTACATAAAACGTTTTGTATTTGGAAAGCTTTTTTTATCCAATCTATATAGTCATGGAAGTCATAGGAGACCAACCTAGTGAACTTCAAATATTTTAAAAAACTAAATGTACAACTCTTGGGGTTAAATTTCTTAGGTAAGAGACTTGATAAGACAACGAAGGAAAAACTATTGCTCCCTTTACTTACAAAATTATAGGAAGAAATTTTGTGAGGGGTATGGTTTTTAATATAATCTACACTTTGTTCTCTCATTACGTTTTCTAATGTCACCATTAATTAATTATATGTATCTAAGATCTCTACTTCAATACTCATTCTTTCTTATCTCTATCATATTTTGAACTGCGTAATTTAAAGAAAACCAATTTAAGCATACTCATCTGCTTTCATTATCTGTTATTAGTTTTGATGATGAGTTAATATCATATTTTCCTTTCATTAACTTAGTTTGAAAATATCTTATAGAAAGGAATATTTTGATTGCACTGATAATTATCTCTTGCAAGAAAGTCTTACAATTGTGACAGGAGAATTCGGTCCATGCAAGAACTTTCCTTAAGGCGCTACAAGGAAAAACCATCAAATTGAGGAATAGTGCTTTCACGTTCCATCATTCAGCTGAGATGTGCTCTATGAAGAGATCTATGAAGAAAAGGCTGGAAGCTAAGTACTGTTATATTCATTCAGATGAGATGAATGAGATAATACTCAAGAAGCCAATCTTTAGTCTCATTTCACATCTCAAAGGCTATTCGAGCACACACGAGATCTCAAAGCTAGCAAATGCACTTCATCAATCATTCATCAAATTGCGAGAACCTACATGAGCATTTCTAAACTCTACCTTTTTATATTCAAGTAGAAAATTTGCACATGTTTGGTGTCTATATGTTTTGATTGTGAAAGATGGCATGAAAACCTCTCCAAATTCATAAAAACATTCCAAATTGCATCATATTTCGAATGAAAACAATTTCAAATCAGGGAGAGAAAACACTTTCAAGTTTGCTTCTTGACTCTTTCTAATCTGGTATATTTGTCTCTCTAAGCATTTCTTCTTTACTTCAACTTTTTGTTAATGACAAATAAGGGGGAGAGAATGGCAAGAAAAATATGTTGCATTTAATATATCTTCATATTCATACATAATTTTCTTAAGGTATTTGTCATCATCAAAAAGGGGAGAATGTTAGTTATAATTAGTTTTGATGATGTCTTATATAGAGATGCCATTATTAAAAGCAAAAAGATTGAGTAATATAGTTATCTCCTACATTGACTAACTACTATATTTAATGTAGATTAGTCCAAGTTGAATTATAGATCAAGGAGATAAGAGATTACAGAAAGAAGAAATTGGAGAAAATGTCAAGTTCAAGAAGAAGAAGAGAGATTGAAGAACTTGCTGAATGAAATGAAGATATCATTATTCAAGTTCTAAAATTGATCCTAGAAGTCTCCATGATCAAATGGAAGTTGGAATGACTCAAATCAGAGTTAAAAACAAGCAAATACAAGGTTCGAAATGATCCAACTCGAGTCATGAGGTTCAACTCGAGTTAGAGTGCTTTGCTACAGCGTTTACGGGCTTCGGACTGATATAACTCGAGTTGTCACTTAGTAACTCGAGTTACAAAGCATTCACAATGTTTACGGACCCGGGTGTAACTCGAGTTACCACGATAACTCGAGTTATAGGTGTTTTCTCAGCACTTCTGTTATACTCTATTTCGCGTTTCAGCTGGCGACCTCTGGTATTTTGATGATATCTCTCAAACTAGAGATCAGATTGAGGTGAAACTAGTGGCATATGAAACTAGACTTCCAATGCGTCATTTTGATATAAAATTCAAAATCCAAAGGAGTTCAGATCAGGGAGATATGAATTGTAGAAGATGGGACTGAAATTCACGCCACATTGCTAACCAAGCTTTAATGTTTTGGGTGTATCTCATAAAATACAAATCTAATTGAGCGAAAATTGGTGTCATATGAAAGAAGACTCAAAATTCATTCCATCAAGATTTGAACAAGCCAAAACGGAGTTCAGACCAAGGAGATATGGTGTTTGAAAGTTGACACTTGAAATTCTGAATTCAGTTCAGAATAGGTTCGATTCTCTGGATATAGCTCACACTATGCACAACCAAATGGAATGAAACCAATTTCATATGAATCTAGACCCAACAAGTGTTTCATTGAGTTTGGAAGAAACCATAAGCTTTTAATTTGAGTCATACTTGGCAACTTGAGTCATAAATCAGACAGAAAGCAACCAGAATTTTGGAATTCAGTGGCAACTCGAGTCATGACCAGCAACTCGAGTTATTCAAGAAGATAGAGAGCAATTGGAGCACCTGACAACTTAAGTCATGAAGAATAACTCAAGTTACTCGTAGATTTAAGAGAATTGACACTTTGGAAACTTGAGTTACAGACGTCAACTCGAGTTAGAATTCAATCAGAAAGCTTCTGGCATTTAAAACAACTCGAGTTACATGCGATAACTCGAGTTACCATCTCTGCATCAGAAAATCATGCGTCCGAGATTCTGGATTTTCTTCAAGAACATTCAGATGGATTCCAAAAGAACTTATACTACTTCTTAACATCATTTATATCATTTGTGTATAAGTTTCGGTGATTAAAGTTTGAGATTACATCAAGCTTGATAGAAATCAAAATCATGTCATGAAGAATGAGTTTACGCAGATTTTCGAAATGGGAAAGAAGATTGAATTAACCAAGGAACTTGAAGAAACGAAGTTGAATGCTCAAATGCAATGTTCTTCAATGAACTAAAATGCTCAATTTGTTCATCTGCTTCAAATGCTATGACTTGAATATCCCAACGGTCATATTCCAACAATAATATTTTCCAACGGTCATATACGCTCCAATGAACATATTCAAATTTGGAAGAATTACTCAATGTTCTTCATTAGCTATAAAAGAAGAAGCATTCAAACAACAAAGTAGAGACAACGACTTACACCTTTGTCAAAATGCCAACATCCTAAATCCAACACTTAGTTCATATACTCTGTTTCACAATGTTTATATAGTTTACACTAGAGAGTGAAACGATTTGATTGTACTTCGGTGTTTATTCATCTTCTCTTCTCGGAGAGAACATTTCGATTATTAAATCATTGTAAGAATCTCAAGTCGTGGGACTTGGAGATTGGGTTATCGGTTTGCAACTTGTAAGGGGGAGTGTATCCTAGTGAGAGGATAACTTCAAGTACAAAGTGTGTAACGATTGAAACGAGTATTTCGAGAAGAGATTGTAAAGGCTACACAAGTGCCGGCTAAACTTGTGAGGTTGTATAGGCTTTTCTCTTGTGCCTAGGTTAAACAAGGAGATAGTTGATTGAAAATCTCAAGTGGAGCTTGGGGACTGGACGTAGGTCAAGGATTGGGCCGAACCAGTATAAATCTCGGTTTTCATATTCTCTTCCCTAAACTCTGACATTTTGTAGCATATATGTTTGAATAACTGACTATTGCTTTGTAAACTATTTCTGTCATTCGAACTACCTTCAGTAAGTTTCGAAAGGATTTTCAAAGTTCCTAAAGTTTTTATCATACACCCAATTCACCCCCCTCTTGGGTGATAGCCAGGTCTTCCAATTTATTCATAATGGATTGTTCATAGCTTGTAGCTTAAAGTGTCGACTTTTTTGTGCTGGATTGGGTGGTGGATGTGTGTATATATATATGATCAGGAAGAACAGAACAGGGAAAAATTCTGAAAAATTTAGACCGGGAAATAATAGCGTCAGCCTTAAAAATTCTAATGTTAAGACCGGATGAATTTATATGTTCGGTCTTAAAAGTCTATGCCGATCTTATAACAGTTGGTCTTTTAAGACCTCTGTTTATTAAGACCGATCTAAAAAGTTGAATTTTTAAGACCGGATGTATTAAGTACCCGGTCTTAAATTTAATTAATTTTAGAACCGGATTAGTTAGTCGTCTGGTCTTAGAAGTCGGTATTTTTTAGACCGGAGTTTCTTTATCCGGTCTGAAAAATGTCGATATTTTTAGACTGGTCTATGGTTTGGTTCGGTCTTACAAGTTGAGTTTTAGGACCGAACAAAATACATATTAGGTCTATATAGTACAATTTTTAAGACCTAACTTTTTGAAGATCCAGTCTAAAAAAGTTTCTTTTAGACCGGTTCGAATCCGGTCTTAAAAGTTACGGATTTTTAATACCGGCTGGAACAAGACCGGTGTCGGGTCCGGTCTTACAGTACCTCTTTTGTCCGGTCTTAAGAGCCTTTTTTCCACCCGTGATGGGACGCTATTCACTCACCTGCTATGCTACCAAAAATATATACCTTCATCCATTCCTCCAATTTTGAAACAACTCTTATTCCATGATTCCTAAACAACAACCATCACATAACTATCACTCTTAATATTTAAACCTTATCAATCCTTTTGAATTAACAACAGACCAAAATAATGTAATGAACGATTGCAATTTAAGAAGAGAGGAGAAAAGACCATATCTTCAACCTCTACACTCTAATATGAAACCAAATTGAATTTATTCAAGACGACTTCAATCTCAAAAAGGAAATCCAACATATGATTACAAATTCAGGTTCATAATATAAGGGGGAAACGAAATACGGTAACAGGCTTTGTTTACTCATTTGACCACCATAATTGCTTCAATTATTTTGTCAAACACATGTCAAGCAAATAAAGAAATCAAGTTCTAATCCATAGAACAAGCTTTATAAAACTATTATTGTCCACTTAATAAAGTTTAATTTCACCACATATTGTTTATTTCGTCATTCCGATTCCATTCCAACATAAAATAATTATAAAACAAATTTTGATTTCAACCTCCCATATGAGATATAACATTGAATTTAATCAATAACATAAGTCTAAACTAACAATCCCAATGAGATTCCAAAGGAGCCCAAAAAAATATCACATTATTACTTTTATACATGCTTCAAGAATCCATTTTATGAGCTCAAACTTAACCACTTGTGATATATATGTATACGTGTTGAAAATATCCTTAGCTTCCTAAATTAAACAGAGATCTAACACCTTATTCTTAAATTTCATCCCTTAATACATAGATAATATATACTTAATTATCTTATTCCAATCAAATTCCTTTCCTACACATTTTCACAAACACCTTGTGTGCATTAACATTCAAACAAGTTTATCAAGCTCCTTAATCTCAAAATCCATTGCTCAACAATTTTCTAAACATCAGTGAGTAAAAGTACTATTCTTCCAAAATATAATTTTTATCAATAATCATTTAAACACAAGAGCACAAAACTTATTCATGTCCTGCAACCAAAACAATTAATTAGAGTGAAATATCCTAGATAAATAAGCTTCTCAAAAAAAAGTTTCAGCATACATAAACTTCAATCTTCCCTTCTAGCACACGCATAGCTCACAAAAACATAACAGAAACATGATTCAAAGCTTAATACACCCACATACACGACACCTACTCATAATCAAGGAAAAAGAGGAATTTTCGAACTTACCATCCACATACATGTGATTTGCAACGCATAAGGAAAAGCAAAAGGTGAAGAACGCAATTGGAATGAAATATTTTCAGTCCCTTGCTCCTAATCCACGCCGCACATATCAGACACGCATGAGAAGGAGAAGAAAAATGACGCTCTGTACGTACACCCACGAGTAGAGACAACTCACGGAATAGATAAAGAGGAAAGAAAATGTTGATCTGAACTCTGCACACCCTAGGGACAGACAAGGAGAACGGAAGTGACGGAGTGGAGGCACAAGGAAGAGCAATGGAGGCTAGGGATTTGAGACCTCAAAGGTGCATGAAATCTCTTTCCCATTTGTCTACCGAAGTCGACGAATAAAAGGGAAAGATATATGATGCTTTCTTTCTTTTTAAGGCCATTTTAGTAATTTCATGACGTTTGAGTTAAAAGGGGGAGAAAAAAAAAATTAAATCTCAGTTGCCTTAGAGAATATTTGAACCCCACACTTAAGGATAAACAACAAGCACCAACTCCACTATGCTATTGCTTCACTTGATACAAATTACAATAAATTTATTAGTGTTATTAATTATAAAAGATAACTATTCTATAATAATTGAAGGATTTTTTTCCCACTTACTTGATCAATGCATTAATTGTTGTTAAATTTAAGAATTATCAAATTCTTGGGTCATTACTAATACCACTAGACCATAAAGTTTTACTTGTTGCCACACTACAACAAATATTAATTTAATTTTACTACTATCTAAATTTACTCATCCTCAACTTAAAGAACACTCAACAAATCACAAAACTTTTCTTGATTAATAGAAAAATCTAAAATAACATAAACAAATATTTTCTCTAATACTCTAATATCTCAATAATCTATAAATGTTTTTAGGGCTATTACAGGGTTGTTCTAAGTATTCTGTGTTATGTGTCCCTCATCAGTCATGAACTAAATTCCCTGTGGCTAAGCAAGGATGAATTCTAAGTTGTAGATGAACCCAGTGTGCTTATTCTTCATTTGATAAATCCAGTTTGTTTTAACAGTGCTTTAATTCATAACCAGTTAGCGGATACTAAGGGTTATCCCGTGGTCCTTGACAGCCGGAAGGGAGTTAGGATTAGACCTTTGTTATAAAGTGCTTCTTTGGGCGACCCGTGCACACGCTTGACTCAAAACCGTAGAAGCCAGGAATAGATTTACTGCTCATAACCAAAACACCTAGAGCTAATCAAATGACTAGACTTGAAATCACCATAGGAATATGAGAGAGTAGAGCAAGGGCTATATTTACAGGATTGTGGAAGCTTTGTATAAGATAGTGGTGGGTTAACTGGATAATGTTGTAAAAGGTGGTTATGTTGTTGCATTGCGGAAGCTTGTGCAGCACAATTGCTATAGCAATGCGTTGTACAGAAACTAGGGGAATGATACGACTTAGGATTAAATCCGAGCTCAGCCTGTTGCTAAATTAATACCTTCCTTCGACTCCCGATCACTTACTTCAATTCTCATTATTAGTAACAACAAAAACAACCAAAAATCAATATTACTTTTGCACAACTTGCGTTAGGAACTGAAATCATTTGCGGAATTACAGTCTCTGTGGAACGATACTCTACTCACTCTTTATTATTTGTTCGATTGTTTAACTTGTCATAAGGAAATTCGACCAACAGTATACCCTTTGTTATTATTTTATAATGTTTTAAGGTGATACTGTTAAAAATGTAGTCACTTGTTATGTTGGGGCTTGGGATGTAACAAAATATGAATTCGAGAGCAAGGTACTCGGGATTGAGGCCCGGAGAATTTGTTGCGTGATGACTATATATCATAAAGCTCATAAATGATCTTATAAAATGAGCAAAATATTTTAGTAAAGAAACAAATTCTTTACATATATATCATCTAAATAAAGAACTCAACATATTTAACGGTAAAAAAAGCTCCCTCTTAGTTTATTACAAATATTAATTAATACTCCATATGTATACAGAAAAACAAAAAATAACCCTATAGAGATGGATTACAATAATGGAAAATTAATTGACCGCTATTGAAAATAAATTCTCTGAACTGTTAATATAAGTTTATACACTTTTTTGTGGTCAAGAATATAAGTTTATACACTTTGCGATAGGGTTTTGTTTTTTAAAATTCTCTAAACTCTTAATAACAGTTTATCCTTGTAAAGCTTTTACGAGAAGGTTTTTTTTTTTTTTTTTTTTTTGAATGAGTTGACAACCAATTTGCTTATAATCTATGGTGCGGTAATGTTCTTCTAGGTATCGTGTTTCCCATAAAACAAGTCTTCACATTTGCACTTGAATCTTGCTACTCCCACCTTTTTGTTGCAGCTCTTGCACCTCTTTTCGTCCTTTTTTGTTGCAGCTCTTGCACCTCTTTTTGTCTTTTTAGATTCATCAAGTTTAGAAGCGGAGAGCAAAAAATTCAAGTCCTTGTGGCTTGGGCTCATAAGCTCTATGCAAATGCTGATCACAAAATGAAGAAGACGATTCACATATTTGTAACTGAGTTTAATAATATGATCCTTATGCATATGTTGATCCTAAGATGTTGATTCACATATCTCTAGACTGAATTTGAGAATATGATCCTTCTAACACTTGGAGCACATGTTTTGTGTAATACCCTAAAATTCATATTTATCATAAATATTATATTTTGATAAATAGTGCCTATTAGAAATAGGTGAATATGTGGTCTCAAAATTGAGTAACATATTTATGTTAATTTAGGGAATTTTCTCTAAGAATTAAGGCAATCAAAATAATCAAGGAAGTGTTATGAAACCACTTGAATTAATTAAAGGGAATTAACCACAATTAGGAGACAATTAAATTTGCACTAATTAAAATAATGGTATAATACCCCAAAATTCATATTTCTCTTGAATATTATAGTTTGACAAAATAATACCTATTTAAAATAGGAAAGTATGTTGTCTCTAATTTTAGTAATTTATTTGTTTATTTCCTTGGAATTGAAAGAGGCAAAAATCCAATTTTATTTTAGGGACCATAAGTTGCCCTATGATTATTAAATTAATGCATGGAGCTTATTTGACCATAGAAAATCAAAAAGTTGTGAGAAAATAATTAATCCAATTAAAGAAAATTGCCAAAAATTAGTTGATAATTAAATCTACATTAATTATATTAATTTCATAAACTTCCATAATTAATTTAATAACATGTTTTAAAGTCATAAATTGGGATGTGTGACCCTAATTAAAGACCAATGGCTAATGAAGGGCCAAGATTAGCATAAAGATGATTACTAATGATCATGATTAATATAGTAGCCAATCAAATAAATTCAATAACACCTAAAACACCATTTTTAGGATGAATTATCATCTTAATGGTTACCTAACAAATACAATAAATTCTAAAATGATAAAGGGGTAATTAAATACTTCTAATTAAGCCATAATGTTCAAGAATCACAAAACTAATTAGGGAATTGGATTAGACTCCAAACTAAACCCTAAGAGCATTTTGCTTAATTGCTAACCAATCACCAAAGTCATCTAGTTACAAACATGCTTAGAGTAACTAGGAAATTAAAGTACCAAGTTGGGAAATGCATGAAGGTGGAGAGGCCACCAATGCATGCTTGGAGAATGCATGAAGGTGGAGAGGCCACCAATGCACTCTTGGAGCTAAGAGTGTCATGACCTTTTAGTATAAATAGGAGGGCTTAGGCTTCATTATTCCTCACACCTTCACAAGCAAGAGCAAGCAATAGCAATCTGAATATAGAGGAAGAGAGAAAGAGTGAGGAGCTTCTTGAAGGAGTCTAGCATTTGCAAGTAAGTTCTTTAAGTTGTAGTTCTTAATTTCTTAGATAGAAGTAGCTTTGATCTTAGATATGTTAGAATAATGTTAGTATCATGTTTTTATAGTTAGAAATGTTAATATTTTGAAAATAAAATGAGCCATGTGATATAGCAAAATTTTTGGGAGTTGAAAAGCAAAGTAGCGAAGCTTTGGCGAAAATTCATCGGTTAGACGTTTCTGAAATCAGTGGCAGAAACGCCATAATTTTATGTTGAAGATGAAGTTAATTAATTCTGAAATTTTTCATGGTTAAAGTAGACATATAGGGATTTTCAAATATTCCAAGAACATACTAAAATGAATTTTTTGCAGAGAGATAAAAATTCCCAAACTTTGGCTACGTTTTTCTGGAAAATTCTGGGCAACGTTTTGAAAGATGAAAACTGGGAATTTTTCATAAATTATGGGTATATGAAAGTATTTTTCCTTGAAAATAGACATCCTAAGAATTCCGGATAATTTTACGGATCCTCGTTTTGATATTTTTGGATTTAATTATGATTTTGCGAAGTTAACTGAAAAATCTGCTCAGTAACTCAGTACTGCGTTTTTAATAAAATGTAGGGTAAAATTGTAAATAACAAATCCACCAAGGGTAGAGAGGTAAATAGAGGTGGAAATATCTCTTAGGATATTATTCTAAGTAATATGGTGATATGTTAGGATATCCGGGAAGTCTGGGGCCGGATTCAAAGGCCGGGCAAGTTGGCCACTACACGGAGAAAGGTACGTTCGCGTACAATAACTTTAACTCTCATATGTCTTGTATGGATTTGATATGATTGGTTGATTCATGATTGATTATTTTCCAAACTGTGAATATTTGTCAAACATATATTGTTTATACTTTTCATATGAGGTTAACTGTTACCTGAGATTCAATCCGATTGAATCTCAACCTTGACTAAAGGTTCGGGGAAGGAACCAGATCTAAGAAGATGACGTAGACGGAGCCATGAAAAGGCACCGGTAAATAGAGCCGTGAAGAGGCATTGATGGACGGAGCCGTGAAGAGGCACCAGTCAAAGCAAATGCTGGAAATAGTTTGACAGAGCATACCTTCTGGCATGAATCTAATAAGGTTTCTTCAAACCATTTGGTGTCTAGAAAGGGTTCGTCTATGTGGTTCAGTCGGTGAGTCGCCGTGAATTCGGAGACTTCCACTAGACACCGGCCCGCCAAATTGTTTGATTAACGGGAGTTAGGTTCATTGCCCCAAGTCTAGCTACGGCTTGGTTGAAGATTGTATAAAGATTTGTAATTATACAAAGCTTTGTATTGTTGTATCACATGAATATTCCTTCGGGAAAAATATATCAGCTTATGTCGGGACATCAGCATATGTCTGGGTATTTTGTATCAGTTACTCATCGTCCAAATGTTAGCGCATGCTCTCCGTTTCCGCATTACTCTGAGTGGTAGCACCTCAAACTCTGTTAAGTATTCTAAAACTAAGTGTCAACCGACACATTTTGAAGTATGAAAGTTGGGGTGTTATGTTTTGGCTCTCATGAGAAACGAAGAATCCAGAACCGTTAGCGCAGAGTGGTGGATCCATTGATGATTAAGTTTTGAGAAATTGTTCTCTTTAGATTAGGGAGCGTTGAAGAAGTAGCGAGGTAGGGTGAGATTTTGAAAGGAGTGGGGTTTATTTGTATGGCTAATAAGGCTTGTAGTTTAATTCTCGGTTAGATCTTATATCATTGTATAATACTCCCTCCGGTCCTAATTATAGGACATATTTAACCGATTTTGGAGAGATTAAGGATAGGAGTTAAATTAGTTAATTTTACCCATTTTCCTAAAAAGCCCTTATATAAATTTAAAATGACATAAGTAAAAGTGAATCAACAACCCTTACCATATACCTCTCCGACCTAGAATTTTCCTTTTTATACACTTTCTAATTGAAAGGGGTCTTACTATATATATGTGTGTGTACATACATACATACATACATACATATACATATATGTGTGTGTACATATATCCACACACACAAATATATAGACACATACATATAAACACACACACAGATTTATATATATATATATATATATATATATACGCGTAAACACACACATATTGACAAACACACAAAAAGATATACATATATGTATAAACACACAAACACACATATATGTGTGTGTGTTATATATATATATATATATATATTATTTGTGTATAGACACACACATAGATTTATATATATATGTGTGTGTGTACACACATATATATATATTGACGAACACACACAAAGATATATATATATATATATATATATATAAACACACACACATACACATCTCTGTGTGTGTGTGTCTATATATATATATATATATATATATTGACAAATTAATATTAGTTGATAGATAAATAAATTAGAATTCAACAACTTAAAAGTTTTACCGAGTAGAAGAGTCTACACACTTACATACATATACTTACCAAAAACTTAACACACTTGAGAGAAATAAAATAGGGGTATTTTAGGAAGAAATTGACAAAAATTAAAATGTTGTCCTATAATTAGGACCAAAACCAACCTCCAAATATTGTCTTATAATTAGGACCGGAGAGAGTATATTTTAAATTGAATCTTTAAAATTCATAATTTAAATTTAAATTGAAGTTTAACTGAATTTCTGTTCCCACGGAACTTTGTAAATTTATTGAACTCCTTTGTTCTCATATTTTTTTCGCTGCTTTTATTTGTTTGATTATTGATTTGAAATAATGTCGCAAAAAAAAAAAAAAACTACAAAATCGTTTGATGAATCAATAAACAAAATATGTGTCTAAAACCTTTTTCCATTTTCTCTTTCATATTTATCATTTCTCTCCAAATTAATTTACCTTACTTATAAACTAATATATAATTTGATGTTACCCAATCAGTTAATAACTTTCTTGAAATATATTTTAGAGAGTTCTTGACATGCTGTCACATATATTACAATTAAGTAATTTATTTAAATTTCTTGATCTTGTCACATTAGATAAATACGCTTTATATTAGATAATATCATATTTCTTATAAACTGACATTAATAAATTTTATATTTTAAACGGATGGTAATGCCTGTTTCAAAATATTTTAACTATTTTTAATGAATTATCCCGACAAATTTATCGCCAATAAGTGAGAAATTAATATAAGTTCAACTCGCTCATGATAAATAGATATGAATTTAAGATGGTGCTTGAGGCCCCTTAAGACTAGTTGTGTGCCATCTATCTTGAGCTTATGCTCATTTCATACTAATTCAATTAAAGAAATTTTTTATTAAAAAAATACTTCATGAAGCATATAACATGGCATAATTTAATATTACCTTTCGGTCCTAATTATAGGAACACTTTTGTAGTGTAATTTGCATTACAAAAGTATTCCTATAATTAGGACTGGAGAGAGTAACTAATAAGCAAGTTTTCCATTCAAGTAAGTTGTGTTTCAAAATTACCAAAATATTAATTTAAATGGGCGTAATGCTGGCTTATAACTCAAGCATTTTCTTAAAAAATTATTAGCATGCACATACGTTGCAAATGCAAAAGTCCCTTGGTAACCCTTTATTCACTGCTACGTACTATCTAACATTGTAAATAATAAACTTAACTTTTTTTTTAATAAAAAAAATTACTTATAAAAAGGATTAATATAATAGTCTATAAAGTTTATATATAATAAAACGATATTCACGATTAGCCAGTTAACTGTGGACGACAATAGTATAATAGTTAGGTTTCATACCATTATTAGTGTTTGTAGTTTACGTTCGTTTTGGTTTTGGTCCTAAAGTTTGAAATTATGGGTTTTAGTTCTCAAATATACTACATCTGAAACAGTTAGTCCTTATAGTTTGAAAAGAACTTGGAGCTACAATTGACCGAGTTAATTATGCTTATGTGGCATGCTGACTAGGTAAAAATATTAGAAAATACTAGTAAAAAACCGTAGGCCTAAATTGGGTTACACCTACTTTTGGTCCTTATAATTTAAGTAATTTTAGTTTGAATCCCTAAAGTTTTAAATATGTAGGTTTAGTCCCTCAAGTTTGCTCCCTAAAAAACCGTAGGCCCTGTAATTTGAAAAGGTACTAGAACTCACTAGCAATGTTGACTATGCAAACGTGTCATTAACTTTGTTGAAGTTGCTTATGTGGCAAACTAACTGGGCTAGCTGACTTGGCAGTGTGTTATGACGTGGAAAGTGTATTTTTTTTAACAACCAATAAAGTCTTCAATTTAGAAAGCATTATCGTCACCTTTGTTTCCATTTGAAGAAGGATGTTTGAACGGGAGGGGAGAAAAAAAAAATTCCAAGTGCCATTTAGGAGAGAACTTTGGATGCATGAAGTGTTGTTGTTGTTGTTGTTTTTTTTTTTTTTGATTTGGTATTACGTTTTTGTTCATCCTTTTGTATGTTCATTCTAGATTCTTCTGAAGCTTGTAATTAATTCTAAATTTTGGTGCCCGTTTGCTCTACACTCCCAGGGGAATAACATTTGCTGAGCATTGTTACAAATGTCCCTAAAAGTTATAGGAATTCTTGATTTGAAAACCTTGATGTTAGTTTGCATTTAGTGATGCAGCATGTTGCATGAGATGGCATTTACTTCCTGGAGATCCCTTAATGGTAGCTATGTTTAAGTTTTATAGTTCAAGCTATCAAATGACCGTAACTTTAAATGTGTTCTAATTGTTCAGATAAGAAAGTATGCTCTCTTTTCTTCCCTTCTTTTTCTTTTGTTTTTGACTCGTAAAATTTGTAATCTCTAATATGTATATGTTTGATTATGATTCCGTGTATCAATCAAGAATTTTTTTCATATTTATTGCCTGCCACTCAAAAGAAGTTATCAAAGCCCTAATAATAGTTTATCAGCTTTACAAATAAGGTTTTGTTTTTGAAATTCTGTATACTCTTAATAACAGTTTATCTGCTTTACAAAGAGGTTCTGTTTTTCAATAAGTTGACGGCCAATCTGCTTATAATCTACCATGCATGAATGTTGTTCTGGGTATCTGTGTTTCCTACAAAACAAGTGTCTGCATCGTCACTTGAATCCTGTTACTCCCACCTTTTTGTTGCAGCTCTCTCACAACTCTTTTTCTTTTTAGATTCATCAAGTTTAGAAGCTGAGAACAAAACAATTTGCGCCTTTATGCTCACAATCACTTTCCCACGCTTACTCCACAGTTCACACATATACTCACTCGCTCCCTCTGTCTCGTTCTCTCAATTTGATTATTTATTTATTTATTTAATTATTTTTCTTCGTCCCTCCCTCGGTCTCTTTTTATAGGCCATATGCGTATTTTTTAGGCGATTTGCAAAATTGCGTCTTAACAAGAGGTTTAAAAACATGGATTTTTTTTAAAAGAGATTTAAAAAATCCAAATATCCTAAATCTTCAGTTTTATTTCATTATTCAATACTTATAAACATTTTGAAGATTACTTCCACCAAAATAAATTTTATATATAATGGTTGTGAAAACATATCTGATAAAATTTCTACAACTTTATTCACATCAGTTAAATTAAATCGTGTATTTATATATTTTCAACTTTATTTATTTTTTATTATAATTTTCAACAAAAAAATCTATCTTTATTTCTTATTTGTTTTAAATTGAAATACTGTTTTTTTCCCAAAAGAAATATATTTTAATTAATAGAATTACCAAACATCAATAAAAAGGTCCCAAAAAAAAAACATGAGGTATAAAAACACAAAAATCCAAACAACAAAACCCCAAGCCAAAATAACACCATAGCTACAAACTCTAAGCCGTTAGAGTCAAAGATAGAGACCACTTGTATTCTCGTTGCCGCTCCTGGAGCTTAAAGAACCACGGTAACTATGCCGAAATAAGGGATGGGGTTCAAACTTCAAAGAACCATCTCGTAGGTGGGAAATGAGTATCTCCATTAATTTCTCTCTCCCTTTCCTTCACCAAAACCACCACCACAGCTCCATCCTCCATCATATCCCGCCGGTTTTCACTTCCCGATCACCCTCGGCTGCCTTTCATTGCACAAGTAACCTGTTTTGGGCATTAAATATATGGTGGGTGAGCAACAGTCTTTGTCATGCGTGGTTTTCGTGGGGGTTTTAAATAATATTTTCTACTTAGGGACAAAATAGTCTTTCGCCGCATTTTACTATCTTATTTTCTTCAAACTAAACAACAATTTTCCTATCAACTTATTTAATTTTCCAGTGTGAACCAAGCACGTCGTTAACAATTTTTCTATCAACTTATTTAATTTTCCAGTGTGAACCAAGCACGTCGTTGGCAAAATATTTTTCATTCCTTTCCATTCTCACCTCTTCTTTGATCCAAACAGGCATAGTATGGTCCCAAAACGTAAAGCAAACCAAAACTGAAAAAACATAGGGGAGTTATGGCCTGTCTAAAGAAGAGAAAAAAAAAATCAAAAGTAGGTCTATTGTTCGAATATATGATAATCTGAAGATTTTTTATGTGACAACAAATTCCATTCTGATAAAGCGTGAGCAAATATATTGGCTCCAAAAAATTTCTGTGCATTTTTTTGTTTTAAAACCGTTTTGTATTTGGAAAGCTTTTTTATCCAATCTTTATAGTCATGGAAATCATCAGTAGACCAACCTAGTGAACTTCAAATATTTTTCAAAACTAAATGTACAACTTTTGGAGTTAAATTTCTTATGTAAGAGACTTGATGAGTCAACGAGGGAAAAACTATTACTCCCTTTACTTACAAAATTATAAGAAATTTTTTTGTGAGGGAGTATGATTTTTAATATAATCTACATTAAAGGTTTTGTTCTCTCATTTAGTAGATCACCACTAATTAATTATATGTATCTAACATCTCTACTTCAATACTCATTCGTTCTTATCTCTATCTTATTTTGAACTGCGTAATTTAGCTTTTTAATCTTGTATTTTGAAATGGGGGAGTAAAGAAAAAAGAGACGAGTACATAAAACATAGAATTTATATATGGAAAGGATTCAAAAAATGAATTGAGATACATCTATACAACGTTTACAATGATAGAATACAAATAGAAGTGAACCTATAAAATTTTAAAAGCTAGAAATTGGAATTGAATGTGTATATAAATATAATTCTGTACAAACAAAATTTGAAATACAAATATCTTGCGAACTTCTCAAAGACGAGGAAGATGCAAACTATATGATTAAAAAAAAGAATTGGAAATCATGAAGATGTGGTTTTGGGCTCCGTCTCTCCTAGCCACTTCCAGACAGTTAGCAAACCGGTGTCGTCTCCAGTGAAAAAGAGACCATTGGGGCCTTCTTCTATTACTCTAATCTCTTGTTTTGAGAATAATCTTGCTCTAGCAGCAAACCTGACACACACAAAAAAGTGACACAAGATCGGTACCTGATAACACCATATTTACCAAAATAAAAAATGGAAACATAAAAGTCTTCTCACGTTGGCATTTCATAGAGCCCAACTGAATGGTTCTTGCATGAACAAAACAATATGGATTTTCCTTTTGCGTCAATCATCCCATTGATTTTAACCACACCCTGTAAAATCACTAACATTAAGCTTCACACAACCAAGATACTAGTATATTATATAACTTTTCAATTCAACATGAATTACAAAACAGAACATGCAGACCCACAATAGTCCAGCCGGGATGGACAACAAAGTTGGCATAATTATAATTAGCACCCTTCAATACCAATTGTAATTTAAGATATAACTAAAACCTAAAACGCAAGTCTAGATTGGCAATATGCACTACTGATCTAAATAAACTCACACTTTCTTCATGGTGCGTGTATAATACTTCCAAAGTTTCGTTTTCAGTGGCAGTCCAAATCTTTACTGTGCCGTCCAATGAACTTGAGAATAAGTACTTGTCACAGAAAATAAGGGATGTCACCACGTCACTGTGCCCTTTCAACGTTGTGCATTGTAATGTGTTCAGGTCCCAAACCTGAGGAAAAATATCAATAAATCCTCTCAAACAAATTCAACAACATATAGAAAGCAGAAAATCAAATCATGCGTGCATAACAAATGCAGGTGATTTTCTTACTAAACATATAATAAAGCAAATAAAGCAAGATCTGTTCTAACATACTATATCTAATCTCCAAACACACCGTATTCTCAATTTCATTTCAAATGACAACTCATGCTGTGACATTGAACTATTATACAACTGACCTTAAAAAATTGATGACACTAAAGATTCAAACGTCTACATGGAGTTATCAATCACTAGCTTATAAAATGGAACTTGTCAGTTGTCATTAATTTGTAGGCATACCTTAATGCTATGATCCACGGAACCTGAGTACAGCTTATCCCCAGGTCCACCAGTTAAGCAAACAACAGCTTTAGTGTGGCCAGTCAATGTTCCCAATGGTTTAAATGGGAAATTTCCTTCAGAACTGAGTCTCCATACATAAATAACACCATCCTATAATATAAAAACAAAGTGAGATCATAATTAGACAAAATGTATAACATAAATAAGAACATAATATTAATCTAGCAAAAGAACTTAGTCAAGCATTTAACAAACAATTACCATTGCTCCCGCGAAAAGTGTATCGTTGCGAACAGACATCGAAAGTACATGACCCTTAGGTCCCTCAAGAGTGATCTCATCACCCGTCTGAATGTTCCATGCCTTCATAATAACCACAACCACAATCAATTTCTAGTTAATTTACTTAAGTCACATGAAAGATGAAAGACACAACAAAAAGTAATCACATGAATAGATACTTTAAGAGCTTACCTTAATAGCACTCCGCATACCAGCAAAAACCCATGAACCCATACTGGTCAAACACCTTGCTTCATCACCCAAATTTATTACATTAACACATTGACCCGTATGACAGTCCCACATTCGAAGTGTCCCATCAGTGCTAGAGGAAAAAAGTTTGTCGGATCCAATTGGAAGCGTGATCCCAGTGACAATCTGTAGTAATGATTTAAAGTCAATTACTCAAGAAAAAAGCTATTATATAAAACCAAAGTGTGACGAAGATACCCAGCACATATAGGGAACAAATTAAACAAAATAATCAAGATCACATGTAAACGCTATTGGCAAATGGAAGTCAAGCAGGTACCTTCTTATGTTGATGGAGCTTTGTGACTACGGAAAGACCATCGCCGTGAAACCAGGAATGTAAGTTCCAACAGCGATCACCATGTGCACAATTTCCTTTGATCCAGTATTTGCAAATTTGAGATGAATTGCTTTTGGCATTAGAGGATATTATGCCATCTACTTCACGCTGGTTCGGTTTCATATATGCACTATTACGTGGAGTGGACTGCAGTGAAGTTTCATTGCGCACAAACCTGCAGGGCTTATTGGTGTGTTGCCCTGCAGCCCAATAGTTGTGAGTGTTCCTATAAGAAGGAACCTCACTTCTCCTTGAAACTCTTGTACTCATTCTCTAATAAAAAATTGGGATCATAACATTTCAATTAATCTGGCCATTCACAAGGTCTCATCCACATAATCTTCATACAATCATATCATTATCTATGCAGGTAGAAAAGGATTGGAAAAACACCTATTTTAACCAAACTTTATGTAGGTATACCTAAATGGGCTTCCTAATCCTAATGATGAATGAGGAAACTCTCATAGAGATGTAGAATTGTATCATATAAATTACACAATGTCTCAAACACTACAATTAATCAATTATCAATAATTATAACCAGAACTCTTATTCGATCATCAAGAACAACCCATGCGCTACTTTCAAGACTATGAGCAAGGACAAGAATTTATCAATAAAAGATATCAAGATTTGAATGAAAAACTTGCAATACAAAATTTACAGTTCAAGATTGTCAAATAGAAATTAATAATACATAATTATACTAACCTAGGAAATTATAAAAACATAATCAAGAAGACTAACCATCCAACCTCAAGAAACAGGGAAACTAACCACTCATGTGGTTAGAAGGCGAAGCATCTATCATGCAAACTACCAAAATAGACCTAAGAAACTAATCTAAACACAAACTAACCTTGCAAGTAATTCAAGCGTTTAATTGATAGGAACAACGACGACGTACCTTTGCGATCGAATCTACCTCTTCGTATTTCCCTAAACTTTGCCCTCTCTTTCCCACAATCACTTTCCCACCCTCACTCTTCACAGTTCACACAAACTCTCACTCTCCCTGTCTCTCTCTTTCTCACAATCAGAATTTTTATTTTTCTTCGCGCCTCCCTCGGTCTCTTTTTATAGGCCGTATCTGTATGGCCATGTGCGTATTTTTTAAGCGATTTATATAAATACCAGATTTAGAAGATAACTTCAATTTTCAAAATCTTCTTAGTATTTTCTTCTTGATCAATCTCCATATTCCAATTTAATATCTTCTTTCTTTGCTTGACTAATCTACAAGATATTTTATATTAAATAAAGCAGTTAGTCAATGTTGAAGATAAATACATTATACAAACTTTTTGTTCTTAATATTTAACATCATCAAAACTAATCATATATAACACCAAGACCTCTACGAACTCTACCTTTTCGACGTGCAACGGTGATGCCAACTATAATTGCTCATGAAATTCATATAAAAATCACAACTAATGTTCAACCGAAAATTATGTCTATAAAAACAACTCTCAAAACCTAAAACAAGGAAATCATTAAATTGCTTAAATAAAAAAAGTAACAGAAAATGAAAACCTAATAAAAACTCTCTAATTAAAATAGGAACTCAAGCCATATAATATATCCTCAAGAAGCAGGACTAATTAATCACATATGGTGATAGAAGAAGATAAAATTGATATTGTTTTAATTGCAAATAAACTGCTTTAATCTTTTAACAGTAAACAAGCTCGAGTTTCTTTGTGAAGATATTTAAAATATATTTTTCATTTTTTTATTATTTTTGGCAGAATTCCTCCATTACTTGATTAGACAATCTTTTTAAACTATTGAAGGAATAATATTAATAACTTCAGTACTACGTTAAATTTATTCGGGTTTTGAGTTTGAGTCTCAGGCAAGAGATACTTGTATTGGAAAGAACAATCACAAACTCTGAACCGGATACCGAATAATAATATTTTTTAAAAAAAAACTTATTTTATCTTGGCGAGACACCAAGTAAAAAGAGCATACCTAAATTCCAATCAAATCATGGTTACGAAAGGCGTTCCTATGCAAAAATCTATCTTTTGCAATGCATGCCTCACCAACTCTTGTACTACCAAGTTAATGCTTCTTCCCTTCTTTTTCTTTCTTTTTCTTTTTTTTTTTTTTTTTTTTTTTTTTTTTTTTTTGTGGCTAAGCCATAGGTATTGGAGGCAATCATATTTAAGGCATTGTCGGACCCTAAATATGGACACCTCTTCTTAAAAAATTCTTGAACCAGTTTCACGTTCTTCCCCATGCCAATACCCACCTTCAAGTTCCCTGCTTTATAAGGGCTATCACCATTTGTTTTGACAGCTCTATTCCCCGAATTCTCCCATCTGACGTTAATGCAAACTGGTGCCACTCCAATCCCAGCCTTTCTCCTTCAAGTCCAAAGGATTCACCAACAATTGCCAATGCTTTCTCAATTACCCGCCTTAGCTTCAGTTTTTACACTCTTCTGTTGTGGCCGAAAACAATTGAGCGTTTGCTTTCCAGGTGAGCCATGCCAATTAATGTAACTGATGTCATTCTACTAGAGCACGCTTCAAGAGCATTTATTGTAGATGAGGTAAGTAAATGATATGAATTTTGTCTCAATTTACATTAATGCGCTTATAATAAGCAGCTCTAAACAAGCACATGGTTCATGGCATTGAGAGAAAAACATGCCTATGCAAAATACATGCACCTTTTAAACATTTTTTTTTTTAAGAAAAAGAATTGCCTTAATAACAGTAATGCTATGACAGATTGCCATAACTTACCCACACAGAATTACAAAGGAAACAACCTTGCAGAAACAGCAAGTTGAAGTCACTTAAAATGCATGCTAAGGGTATCTAGAGTAAAGGGTGTACAATCTAGCACCAGGGATGTTTCACCCCTACCGGCCTCGCCCTTCCGGGTGGCGGTAGTGTGATACCTCTTAATTCTTATATTATATTACTTAACAACATGTATCAGAGTAAATTACGCAGTAGAACTTACATTCGGTTTGGGTGTAGTGTACTAGTAAGATATTACAAATCTTAGTTACAAATTTAAAACATAAATACATAAAGTATCTACAAATCTTTCTCGAATGATTTGAAACCAGTCCAGCACCTTCATGTGCTAGCATCCACCACTTTATCCTTACTTCCAACAAACTGTAAATACGCAGATAGCAACACAGACTGGAATCCCGAAGGATCCTAGAGTAACCATTAATCTCATACACAAAGTATATTCAAAGCATGTAAGAAAACCATAAATACAAACTGTAAAGCATTCGGTAGGTCGTACACAGCGAGGCATGAAGCCTAATCCGGGACAAGCAGTCTCTATAGCACATAGCACAAACTGCAGGGCACAACAAGGCCCTGGTCGCACACAGCGGTTCTGGTACCAAAGCGCTTGGCAAATAACAACATCGAATGCATACACAATCATGGTAAAGCATACACACAGAGATATACAAAGCATATGAGGATTAAGATCACTAAGTTTGGTAAATTCTTAGATGATAATCAACTCCAGAATTCCTTAAAGCTTCGAATAACGATACTTCTTGTCCTTGATCTTATTTTTTCCTTGAAATCTTTCCTCCTTGAACTCCTTTGTATTTTCAGTCAAGACTTCAAAGCACCACACAAGAATCATTCATCAAGGTCTTATGAATGTCTATGAAGATTGAAGGAGTATAGTAAGAATCCAAGTACTACTTACCTTGATTCTGTGATCAATTTGGAGATCTCACAGCACCTCCACCATGTAGACGGCACCAAACACCTCATATCAAGAATCCAAAACCATAGAAACATTGATTTTGCCAAGAGGAACAACATTGGAGAAGGCCCCGGGAGCTAAAAACACCAAATCTCTCTCTCTATTTCGTTTTTCACTCCTTCTTTACTCTTTTTCCATGTTTTGGCCAAGAATGGTCTAAAGACAAATGATTAGCAAAATACAAAGATGAATGTGTGTCTCAAAGAATTATAATCTATTGATTATATTTTTGTGCAAATTTCACTCTGGAATTAATTAACCAATGGTTAATTATGAGACTACATATTAAGGGCTATTTAATGTGATAAAAATAACACATAAAATAATGGCTATTTTGAGTTCAAATTAGCCCTAGAAAGATTATAAAAACACTTAATTAAATTAAGTGCCAATTAGCAAATAATAGGCAAATAAACCTTGCACTAATTGAGATTAGTAGCATAGTTCTTCAATTTAATTATAGGAAAATTAAAGTCATCATTTTTGAAACAAAGGGGGCTGATTATTGAAGAAAAATTAAAGGCCAAAGAAGATGAAATAATACTCTATTAATAAATGTATAAATATACTTGATTAAATAAGCAACCAATTGCACATTGGCATTTGGCATTAAGTGATACTTAAGCCCTTAATTATGTGATTAAATGACATCACTAATTAACCCATAAAGGTCACGTTTTCAGCTGCACATGTGGGGGAATTATGAATCAAGCATGTAAGATGATAATTTTAAGTTGAAAAGTCAAATATTGCAACTCACCAATTAGATAATTGAACTATTAAAGTAATTAGTTAATTAAAAAGCACAATGAAATAGCTGATTGTGAAGGGCATGTCGGCAAGCACAATGAATGGGAGAGATCAATTGTCAAAAAGTGATAATTGATCCAAGGGTTAAGGTGAACTTTAGTCAAGCTCTTGTTGTCACTTGGCTTCACTTCCCTTCCCTCTCTACCACCCAATTCCTCCACTGTAACCTCTCCTCCTACTGCTGCTCCGACTCATTTCTTCTGCCCCAACTTCCTATAAAAACTCCTTCCCCCACCACACGCCGCCGCGACCACCACAACGACACTCCCCAGCACCCTCTCGATCCCTTAACCATCCATGAATTCAACCAAGGCCGATCTCTCCTCTCGCACTACCCTCTCTTCTACTATATTTTTTTCATTTAAATTTTAGGACTCAAGCATTTTTTTTAACATACGTTGCAAATGCAAAAGTCCCTTGATAACCCATTATTCACTGCTACTATCTAACACTGTAAATAATAATTTTAACTCTATTTATAAAAAAAAAATACTTATAAAAAGGATTAAAATAATAGTCTATAAAGTCTATATATAATCAAACGAGATTCACGATTAGCCACTTAATTGTCAAACTTGGGATGAAGAATGAGCATGGATACTGTTGACGACAATAGTATAATACTCCCTCCGGTCCTAATTATAAGACCTAGTTAATTTTTTTGTGAGAGATTAAGGAAGCTAATTAAATTACTTTAAAGTATTTTTATTTTTATATTTTTTTCTCAAAACCAATTAGTTTGACTAATAAACTAATATATAATCTAATGATACACAACATATGAAATGATTAATTAAGTAACTTATTTAGCTTCCTTAATTTCTCCAAAAAAGTCAACTAAATCTTATAATTAGGACCGAAGGTAGTATATATTTAGGTTTCATACCATTATAGTGTTTGCATTTTTTTTTTTTTTTTTTTTTTTTTTAGTTTTGGTTCCTAAAATATGACATCATGGGTTTTGGTCCATCAATATACTGCCTGAAACAGTTAGTCCTTGTAGTTTGAAAACGACTTGGAACTGCAATTGACAGTGTTATTTACGCTTATGTGACACTAACACCATTAACTATGCTCATATGGCATGATAACTGGGCAAGTTGACTTGGTAAAAATATTATAAAATATAACTCATTTGTAGTTTGAGAAGGACCAAGAACTTAGACTAACAGTGTTGACTTTGCAAAGGTGTCATTAGCTCCAAAGTTGCTTATGTGGCACGCTTATGAGGCTAGATGACTTGGTAGTGTGTTATGACGTGGTCATTTTTTTTTTTTTAACAACCAATAAGTCTTTAATGTAGAAAGCATTATCGTCACCTTTCTCTCCATTCGAAGAAGGAGGTTGGATCGGGGAAAAAAAAATCCCAAGTGCCATCTAGGAGAGAAATTTGGATGCATGAAGTGTTGTTGTTTTATTTTTACTTTTTTATGAGCGATGATTTTTGATGTGGTATATATTACGTTCTTGTTCATCCTTCTGTATGTTCATTCTAGATTCTTCTGAAGCTTGTAATTAATTCTAAACTTTTGTGTCCATTTGCTCTACACTTCCAGGAGAATAACATTTGCTGAGCATTGTTATAAAAGTCCCTAAAACTTATAGCAACTCTTTATTTGAAAACCTTGATGTCAGTTTGCATTTACTAATGCAGCATGTTGCATGAGATGGCATTTACTTACTGGAGATCCCTTAATGGTAGCTATGTTTGAGTTTTGTAGTTCAAGCTGTCAAATGATCGTAACTTTAAACGTGTTCTAATTGTTCAGATAAGAAAGTATGTTTTTTTGTCCTTTTGTTTTTTTGGCTCGTAAAATTTCTAAATTCTAATATATGTTTGATTATGATTCCGTGTATCAATCAAGAATTTTTTTCATATTTATTTAAATTTAGGTTTCTCATACATTAATTTATGGCTTGCAGTTTAAATTATTCGCACAAACGTACAAAACACATATTTTCACCAATATATATATATATATATATATATATATATATATATATACACTCACATTCTTCATGTTATTTTTATTTTCCCCTCACTTCAATCTCCTTGAATCTTTCTTAACTAAAAAATATATGGTTAAAAGTTTTAGGGGGCAATTCGATTTATTGTGACTTTATTTAATTTTAAGCAAAATCCCACATAAAGCTACTTAAAATAGAAAAATGCTAGATCAGGTTGGTAAATTCAATAAATCTTTAATTGAGTCATTAACCAATTTAGGATTTTAAAATATGGATAAAATAACTTTACTACCCTCTCCTCTCTCCTCATTAAAGAGTTTTATTACTCCCTAACTTATGTTTCCATATATCAAAATTAATTTTAATACAACAAAATACGATTCATATATAGTTCAAATATATTAAGTATTATCATAAGAATACAAGCCCACAATATTTTGAGCAAAGAGTTCATTTTATTAACATGAACAATTGTTTTTAAAAAAATCTTATAATATATGTCACTATAAAAAGGATGTATTTTGGTAAATATATTAATTAAGTATGAAATTTACTATATTTTTCAAACACATATGAGTTTTTTTTGGAAATTTTAATATTGATGTAAACCGGTTCATGAAATTTTAAGTACATTTTACATCTTTTTTCTGAAATATCCATAGAAGTATTTGAAATTTACAAGCCGCTTGTTAAAAATAGATAATTAATATTACTAATTTATATTAAAGAATTAAAAAACTTAAAAACTGAAATAGTAACCAAATTATCTTTTAAAAAACTCACATTTATGTGCTAGGAAAAATTATTCTGGTTTAGGTTAATATTGGTAAAAAGGACTTTTATGTCAATTCATTTTTGCAAAGGGTGAAGTTGGTATGGGTGATTCTTTCTTTTTTTATTTTTTCTTTTTTTTTTTTTGGTTTTTTGTTACCTCATAAAAATAACAACTTTATTTTTTAAAAAAAAAACCTCACATTTATTTTTTATCATTAATATCAATTAATTGATATCAATGATACTATTATGGCATGACATACTTGAATTATTCTTGATTGAGGAGAAAATAGAAGAGGGGCACCAAAGTCATTTTATACAGATTTTGAAATCCTAAAGTGGATTAATGACTCAATTAATGATTTGATAAATTTATCAACCTAATTTAGAATTTCTATATTTTAGAAAGTTTTACATGAGATTTTTCCTTGATTTTATATATGTGTTTAAGTTTATATGTGTGTGTGATTCAACATCCAAAATCATTAAAATTTGTTTATATTGTGAACGGATGCCCAAGCATATTGGTGCTACTTGTCACAAACTCAAAAGATTAAAATGACACTTGTATTCAAGTGAGAAAAATGATACTTGTATCATTTGAATAACATTAGTTTCTTTTATAAATACTCAAAAACTCTTTACGGAAAGGTATCTAAATCACATGTTTTGCTATAGAGCAAATAATAATATTCTTTTTTGTAGCATTTAGTATGTTTTATAGATGAAATGAAAAACATGACTACACCCTCTGTTATTATTTTTTTAAGCGTTAGTATTATGGTTAAAATGTTACTTCTTATGGCGGGAGATTGGGCTGGCTTATAATGACTAGATAGAATATAAATTGGAGAGATAGCTGAGTCCCAAAAGGTTGAAGCAACAAAATATAAATTTGAGAATTCAAAGGATTGAGTCTCAAAGACTTTGTTGCGTGACACCTATATATCGGGAGCGGATAAATGATTTCATAAAATGGGCAAAATATCGTAAGAAATAGTTAAATTCTTTAAATATTTAATGGCAAAAAAACTGGCTTTGAGATTCTAAATATTACTAATACTCCATACATCCACAAAATAAAAACAAAAACAAAAATAACTTCCTAGAGCACGAATCAACAACTTCAAAGATGGACTAAAAAATGGAAATTAATTGACTGCTATTCAAAAGAAGTTATCTAAACTCTTGATAATAGTTTATCAGCTTTATAAATAGGGTTCCGTTTTTGAAATTTCTAAACTCGTAATAATAGTTTATCTGCTTTACATAGGGGTTCTGCCTTTTAATAAGTTGACGATCAAAGTGCTTATAATCTATCATGCATGAATGTTCTTCTGGGTATCTGTGTTTCCCACAAAATAAGTCTCCGCATCGGCACTTGAATCCTGTTACTCCCACCTTTTTGTTGCAGCTCTTGCACCACTTTTTCTTTTTTGATTCATCAAGTTTAGAAGCAGAGAACAAAAAATTGGCACCTTTATGCTTATAAGCTGTATGTAAATGTTGATCATAAAATAAAGGAGACCACGATTCACATATTTGTAGACTGAGTTTAATAATATGATCCTTGTAAGACTCATCATTCTTGTGCGCATCAACTGTATGCTTATCTTGATCCTAAGATGTTGATTCACATATCTGTAGACTGAGCTTGAGAATATGATCCTCGTAACACTTGGAGCACATGTTTTGGTTTTCTTGAGAACCAAAGAAGCCACGGCCGTTAGCACAAAGTGGTTGATCCATTGATGATTATGTTCTCACAGGATCGGCTTTTAAAACGATTTGCAAGTAGACCTAAATGGGATTCCTAATGATGAATGAGGATGTAACACCCCAATTTTCAAAAGCGGAATAAATTTTTTTCATTAAAGTAGAGCATCGGAGCAAGAGAGTAACTGATAACCATTAACTGTGGCGTATCTATTTGTTCACGAAGAACAGTACATTTATCCAAGTGTTGTCATTATAACGGTACATATCCCAAAATAAAAATCGCCAGCCGAGTCTCACGCGTGCTGCTTACTCTTGCCTTCGGTCCTCGGTTCTCCGGATCCTGAAGCTATGGTAAGAGCTGAGGTCCAATACCCATCGGACCCCAAGTAACGGTTAGAAAAACTTGAAGAAGAAGAGTTAGAAAAATATCTAGATTTTTCAAACTCTTCTTCTTCAAGTTTTCTTTCCTCTTTCTCTTTCTAATGTGCAAGAAGACTTTTGGGGTTGATTTTTATGATTCAATTGATGACATTAGTTACTCTAAGTATCCTTTGTAACTAGATGCAAAGTGATAGTTGGTTACCAACTAAGCAAGAGTACATTTAGGTGTTAATTAGCCCCTTAATTTCGAAAATCATGGTCTCTTTAGAAGTCTCTAATTGCCCTTTATCATCTTAAGATTAAATGTATAAGTTGGGTAAAAAAATCATGATGATATTTATCCCAAGCTCATTATGTATGTTTGTTCAAGATTAATCCTTATCATAAATCCATGATTTGAATCCCTCATTGAACCAATTAATTAATCAGGGATTTAGATTACTTGTGTCTACAATTTTCCCATTGGTTTAGTTGAACAATAATTGAATTAAATCAATTAATCCTCCTCTTACACACACACACACAACACTCAAAAACGTGGCCTCACCTCCTCCCCTCTCTTCTCATCTTATCTCTTCCACCACCTTATCTTCTTCCACAAATATCTTGGAGATATATATATATATATATATATTACAAAACCTATCATCTTATCTTAAACATTATCTTACAACATTAATCTTATATTATCCTCTTCCACTTTTCTTTAAATGCCTTATCCCCAAGTACATCATCCTCTTCCATCTTGTCCCCTTATCCTCTTCCATGTAATTAATTCAATTATCCCATGTGCAAGTTTAGATAATATCTTGATTTTAAAATACAATCATTCTTCTTCTTTCTCAACAAGCAAAACCGTGGCCCCCTTATGAGTTTTGACTCTTGTGTTGTGTGTGTGTGTGTGTGTTTTTTTTTTTTTTTTTTTTTTTTGCCTAGTAGATAAAGTATAAAGAATTCCTATTGGCTCAATTTAATTCACATGGATTGGGATTTAATTAGGTAATAAATTGTAGCTATTAGATTCCTCTTTATTAAATCTTGGCCCTTTGTTTATGTAGAAAAATTCTACTTACTATTGAAGATTTTTACCTTGTATCACATGTGCCTTTATCTTATATTATTTGTCTAATCTTTCCCTTTTATTTATATGAAATTCCCCCTCCCCCAAATAATTGTCTCTATGGGATTATAGTTTAATCCTAATTAAACTCCTTAGTGTAGTGTTTTAGGTGTTATTAGGTGCAATTGTCAAAATATGATAGGTTCTTAAATTAATTATGATCATTAATAATTTACTTAATGCAAATATTGAACCCTTATTGGTTCTTGATTTTTAGTTAAGTCAAAATATCCCTAATTGGTGGCTTTTAATGTGTCTTATGAAAATTAATATATTTAAATTAATCATTGTAAATTTAATTGTCCTTTAATTGCTTTAGGTATTTTTATAACATTTTATGGTCCTTTATAATCAAATAAGAATTATGTTATAATATGATAATTTTAGGGTATTTTATGATCCCTAAATGAACTTAGAAAATTTGGGTCTTTGGTTTATTTAATTTTAGGAGAAAATTCCCTAAATTAAATCAAATAAGCTACTAAATTTTGAGACCACATATTCACTTATTTTTAATAGACATTTCCTATCAAAGTATAAGCTAAATAGGAATTTTAGGGTATTACAGAGGAAACTCTCAGAGATGCAGAATTGTATCATATGAATCAAACAAATTAGTGCCGTTAAGTGGTGGTAATTCTAATAATATACATACATAGACAACCGCCCTAGGTCTCAACTAATTAATTAATTAATAAAAACTCTCTAATTAAATTAGGAACTCAAGCCATATAATATATCCTCAAGAAGCAGGACTAATTAACCACATATGGTGATATAAGAAGATAAAATTGATATTGTTTTAATTGCAAATAAACTGCTTTAATATTTTAACAATAAACATGCTCAGATTTCTTTGTGAAGATATTTAAAATATATTTTTCATCATTATTTTTTGGCAGAATTCCATCATCAGTTAATTAGACGATCTTTTTAGACTCTTGAGAGAATAATATTAATAACTCTAGTACTACGTTAAATCCATTTAGCTCTTGAGTTTGACTCTCAGGTAAAAAATACTTGTATTCGAAGGGGCAGTCACAAACTCTGAACCGAATACCAAATAATAATATTTTTTTTAAAAAAACTTATTTTATCTTGGCAAGAGACCAAGTAAAAAGAGCATACCTGAATTCCAATCAAATCATGGTTACGAAAGGCGTTCCTATGTAAAAATCAATCATATTTAAGGCATTGTCGGATACTAAATATGGGCACCTCTCCCTACGGGATTCCCGAACCGGTTTCACGTTCTTCCCCATGCCAATACCCACCTTCAAGTTCCCTAATATATAAGGGCTATCACTGTAACATCCCAATTTTTCGGAAGCGTTTTTTTTTTTTTTTTTTTTTTTTTTTTTTTTGAAATATTTGATCGAGTAGAGCATCGGAAGTAAATAGTATTAAAACAAAAGATATTGATAACATCCACCGTATGTGTTAGCTTTTAACAGCGTTTACAAAAATTTCAAACGTTATCATAAAGTACGAAACAAAAGGGCTTCCTCCGGCCGGCTCCTATATCTGCTTTGCTTACCCTTGTCTCGGTCTGTTTACTCCGGATCCTGAAGCTATGGTAAGAGGCGAGGTTCAATACCCATTGAACCTCAAGTAGCGATTAACCTCATGTTCATGTAATAAGTATGTATGACAGTTTATTCATAATATCACAGCAATATTCACATATGAAAGATAATAACAAAACACGTACTTGCATATGAACGTTATTATAGTCTGCACTATTCACCAGTGCCACGGTGTACATCCGTGTCCTCAGCGCTAGGAAAACTCAACGGTATTATCAGAACCATAACCCGTGTATAACTGTATATGTATGATCAACACTTTTTAAAAACAGAGTTTCAGTTTAGGAATACAACTATCACACATATAGGTATACAATAAACATTAGAGTTAGTGTTACAGTACGCGTCCGTACCTGAGTCGGCGGTAGCGGTACGTGCGTCGGTCGGTATGCGTTCTTGATAGCCTATAATAGTAATACCGCTTTATTAATCTATAAATAATATCCTAAGAGATATTTTGGCCACTAATGACTATCTTACCTCTGGTACATTTATTCTATACTTTATTCCCTCAAAATTCGTAGAAAAACGCTGATACACATTTGGCAGATTTTTGTCTAACTTTGAAAAATCATAATTAATTCTACAAAAATAGAAACGAGGATCCGTAAAATTTCTCAGAATCCTTAGGATGTCTATTTTTAATTCTTCACCCAGAACTTGTGAATCACTCCCATTTTTCACGTCTTTAAAATCTGCCCAGAAAATTCCCCAGAAACGTAGCCCTTTTTTCCAGAATTTCCACATACTTGTACAAAACTCAAAATGATACATTCTTGGTATATTTGGAAAGGTCTATATGTATATTTTAACCATGAAAAATTTCATAATTAATTAACATCATATTCAATATAAAATTATGGTGTTTCTACTACTGACTCAGAAATCGCCTAACCGAAAAATTTCGCGAACTTCGTTACTTTGACTCTAATCTTTCGAAAATTTTGCTCTATGACTTCCCTCATCAATTTTTTGAAATAAGGCCAATTTTAAACTTATAAAAACATGAAAAAAATCTTATTTATAAGATTTAAAGATCAAAACTACAAAATAACTAAAAACTCAAAAACTTAGAACTCAAGAACTTACCTAGAACTTTGCTCCTCCTTTCTTCAAGACTCTCACTCACTTTTCACTCTTAAAATCAGATGCTACTTGAGGTTTTTGGTGTGAGAATTTGTGAAGATCCAATGCCCCTATTTATAGGATTTTACTATGGTCATTGTGGTAATTTTCCAACCTCCTTCATCTTGTTTTATGGCCAATGGATTAAAGCAAAGGTTTGAAACACTCATCCTCACCACTCATTCCTCTCATCCGTCTTCCTCCCTCTCCTTCCTCTTCACTATTTTTTTTTTCTTGATCTCCAAGACTTTAAGCTTGTGCAAGAAGGGTTTCAACTTGATCACCAAGTCTTGCAACTTGCTCAAGAAGTAGTGAAACTTGTTCAAGAAGGTTTGGAAGCTTCCTCCTTCTCCAACAAGTTCTAGCATGTGTTGAAAAATTCCCTTGCTCCCCAAGTCTTCAAATCATACGCCCCCCTCCTTCATCTCTTTTTTTGTTTTGTTTATTTTGTGCTTTATTTTAATTGTTGGATAATGTCTTGGAGCTATATCATTGGTCCTTTGATGATTAATTAAGGTAAAACACTCTTAATTAAGTCCTTTTATTTGCTACTAGATTAATCATGAATATTAATTTAATCAACATCCATTTAGTTGCCCAATAATTATTCTTAGTATTATCTAATTGTTTTAATCCTTTTTACACCCCTTTATGATTTATTTTTGATGATATAAAAATTAAATGTGAACACTTTAATTCATGTTATTTTAATTGTTCATAAATTGTTGGAAGTTTTCTCTAATTGTTTTCAAGGGATTTTGTGACATTTTATGATATTTTATGATCCCCTAATTGAAGTTAGAGCATTGGATTTGCCTTATTAAATCCTAAAGAAAATTTGACCAAGAAATAAAATAAATACACTACAAAATTAGAGACAACATATATTTTCCTATTTTCAATAGGTCCTATTTGCCAAAATATCATATCTAGGAGAAATACAAATTTTGGGGTATTATAATCACTATTGGTTTTGACTGCTCTATTCCCAGAATTCTCTCATATGATGTTCATGCAAACTGGTGCCACTCCACTCCCAGCCTTTCTCCTTCAAGTCCCAAGGATTCACCAACAATTGCCAATGCTTTCTCAATTACCCGCCTTAGCTTCAGTGTTTACACTCTTCTGTTGTGGCCGGAAACAGTTGAGCGTTTGCTTACCAGTTAGGCCATGCCAATTAATGTAACTGATGTCATTGTACTAGAGCATGCTTCAAAAGCATTTATTGCAGATGAGGTAAGTATATGATATGAATTTTGTCTCAGTTTACATGAATGTGCTTATAATAAGCAGCTCTAAACAAGCACATGGTTCATGGCACTGAGAGAAAATCATGCCTATGCAAAATACATGCACCTTTTAAACATTAAAAAAAATAAAAATAAAAAAAGGAATTGCCTTAATAGCAGTAATGCTATGACAGATTGCCATAACTTACCCATAAGCACAGAATTACAAAGGAAACAACCTTGCAGAAACAACAAGTTGAAGTCACTTAAAATGCACCGCTAAGGTATCTAGAGTAAAGGGATTACAATCCAGCACAAGGGAAACTGGAGCTGACTGAGTCTGGGAAAAAAAATCAGTAGCCTTGAGCAGTGGCAGAACCAGAAATTTGTTTTAGCCTGAGCCAAAAAATAAACATATTGAACTTCTGTAATACCCGGATAATTATCTATCTGGAATATTATATTTTAGCAAATAATACCTATTTGGAAATAGGTGAATATGTGGTTTTAAAACCTTGTATGATACTTATTCTATTGTCTAGGGAAATTTCTAATGAAATTAGAGGGATTAAAGTGTCAAAATCTCTAAATGCAATTATGGGCCATGAAATGCCCTGAAAATATTATGATAAATCCCAAGAGGCAATAAAATATTTATTGAAAATTAGAAAGTATGTTGTCTCTAATTTTAGGAATTTTTGGGATTATTTCCCTTGAAAAATAATGAGGCAAAATTAAATATAATTTTGGGGAGCATAAGTTGCCCCATGATTTTTAATATGATATGTGGGACATAAAATACCAATGTCAATGAAATAGTTGTGAGAAAATGATTAATCCTAATTAAGAAAGTTATCAATAATTAGAAAGTGATTAGTTAAGTAATTAATGGCTAATTGTTTAACACCGTTTTTGGGTCCTCAAGTTTGCTCTCATTTTGGTTTTGATCTCTCACATTTCAAACAACTGATTTTAGTCTCTGTAGGAGTAAAATGGTCCAAGTTCTTATCATGCTTTGGGGATCAATGTTTTAAATGAAATAAAACTTAAGAATCAAAACTTTTGGTTTGAAACATGATCATAACCAAAATGAGGGCAACTTGAAGGATAAAAAATTATATCAACCTTAATTATCCCGAGTCCCTTTTCTTGTGATGTGAGGCTTTTCAATCATGAGGGCCTATTCAAGGGCCAAGTTAGCCCATGAACCTACTAGGCTGTTCGGTTCCAGTCTTATGGGTTAGAAACTCAGTACCAAAAAAAAAAAAAAACACTAAAAAAAATTGGCAAGCACGATTTGAAATTTTGGGTTTCTTCAAAGTTCAAAATTGTGATTTTTTGGTGGAAAAACTGTTATCACCGAAAGAAATATACATGATTTCTTCAAAATTTAGGCATATTCTGTACTTTTTTACATAAATCATATTAATGTACTTTTTCCCACTACATTAACCATAAGTTAATTAACACTTGATCAATTTTAATTTTTAATTCCTGTAATTCCCTAATCTATAGGTTTCTAATCGAAAAACCCAGCTGTCAATGTTGCGGTTGTGGTGTTTGATCTGTATTCCCTGTGTAACATCCCAATTTTTGAAAGCGTTTTCACGGTATCTTGATCGAGTTGAGCATCGGAAGTAAATAGTATTGAAAAGTAACGATAAGTAACCACCGTAATGTATGTTTTGGGCATTAACAGCGCTACAAAATTTTTCAAATGTCATCGTCATTGAGTACGAATCAAAAAGGGCTCTCTCACCAACCGGTTCCTATATCTTCTGTTTTACCCTTGTCTTGGTCCTGTTCACTCCGGAACCCGAAGCTATGGTAAGAGCGAGGTTCAATGCCCATTGAACCTCGGGTAACTAACCTCATGTTCAAGTACAATTATGTATGACAGATATTCATGATACCACGTAAAATTTACATATACCAAGTAATAACACACCATATACACCTGCATATGAATGTTATTACGATCGCACTATTCACCGGTGCCACGACGGCCCATCGTGTCCTCAGCGCTAGGAAAACTTAACGGCGTTATCATGACTATAACCCGTATAAAGCTGTATGTGCACAGTCAATAACTTTTGAAAACAGAATCTCAGTTTAAAAACACATCTCATCACATATAGGTATACAATGAACATCGAGTTAGTGTTACGATCGCGTCCGTACCTTCGTCGGCGTTGTCGGTACGTTTGACGTCCGAACCGTGATCGCGTTGATCCTATAATGGTAATACCGTATTTATTAATTTGTAGGTAATATCCTAAGAGATATTTTGGCCCCTAATGACCATTTTGCCCTTACAACTTTTATTTTTCACTTCATTCCCTCAAAATTCGTACAACAACGCTGGTATAAATCTGGGCAGCATTTTGTCTAACTTTGAAAAATCATAATTAATTCTACAAAAATCGAAACGAGGATCCGTAAAATTCCTTGGAATCCTTAGGATGTCTAGTTTCATTTAAAAATAACCACTTCTACCCAGATCACACGGATCATTCCCAGGTTTAAAGTGTTGAACCTCTGCCCAGAATTTTTCCAGAATTTCGTAGCCTAACTTTGAGGAATTTTAACTCTCTGTACAAAACTCATTTTGACATGTTCTTGACATATTTAAAAATCCCTATATGTCTAATTTAACCATGAATTTTCTCAGAATTTTGGGATCATCATTTCAACATGAAATCCTGGCGTTTTCATGGCTGACTTCAGAATTTCCGAAACCGATGAAATTTCGCGAACTTCGTTACTTTCATGATCTCTCCCAGAAATTTTGCCATAACCTCTACTTCATCAATTTTTCGAGATAAAGGCAATTTTAACTATAAAAACATCTATATAAAATCATCCTAGCATATTTAAGATCTAAGCTACTTCTATCTAAGAATTTAAGAACTAAAACTTAAAGAACTTAAAGCTAGAACTAGAAAACTTACCAAGAACTTTGCTCCTTCTTTCTTCAAGGCTCTCACTCTCACTTTCTCTCTATGTTTCAGCTTGTAAGCTTTGTGAATTGGTGAGAAAATATGAAGAGCAAAGCCCCTATTTATAGCAAAAGGCTATGGCATTTGTGTAATTGTCTTGCGACTTTTCATTGGTGGATTCCAAATGAAGTTTAAATTGTGACAACTTCTTGACTTCCTTTTAAGTTAGAATTTCCTACCTCTTCCATTCCACTAGATAGAATAACTAGATAAAAATTCATTTGGAGACCTTAATGAAGTTTGATTCAAATTTTCTTTTTTGGTTTTGAACTCTTGAGATTTTTGGCTTTAATTAGAGACCTCAATCTCTCATTTTCTCAATTGGCAAATTCTTAAAAGTTGAGAAAATAGCTTTGGTTATAGTCAAATTGAAGCTTGAATTTTGCTTGTTAATAATCACTTCTTATCTTTGATTGATGGTTAGTGGATTTCAAGATACAATTTATTTTGTATAGATTTCCTTTGATTAAATCTTGAATTAATCCCATTGATTATCTTAATCATCTTATGTGTAATCACTTCATTGGCTAATGGTTTGACTTTCTCCTTGATTTTTCCTCTCACCACCTTATCCTCTCTATGCAAGTGGCCAATTTGATTCTTAGCAACTCTTTCTCTCTCTCCCAAGTGCCAAAACAGACCCCCTCCCCTTTGTTCAGTTTTAGTTGCATTTTTATGCTCTAATTGATTGCATGTGGGGGTTATCTAATTGGTTGTTTGCTTTAGTTACATGGATTAGGCTTTATAAGAATTAATTAGGGCCTTTAGATAATCTTTATGAAATTAATTCTTGACCTTTAGATCTTGTTGCAATTGTTGACTTTTTCAACTCTTGATTAATTCTTGATTAACAACTTAATTATAAGCTTAACCATCTCTTGATTGTTATATTATTGGTTCAAGAAGTGTTTTATGATTGTTAACAATCCATTTAGTGCTAATCTTAATCCCTTATTAGCTCTTGACATTTAATTAGGCTAATACACCTTTAATCAATTTTAATATAAATTGCTGAATAATTATCTAAATATTCCATTAGGGTAGTTTTAATTGCTCATTAATTATTAAAAATTGCCTTTAATTGTTTCAAGTGTTTTGGTAATTTTTTATGGTCTTTTATAAATTAGACATGAGCTATTTATTAATCATAAGGTGTTAGAAAATTTAATCTCTCAATAAATTATGAGAATAGGTATTTAAGGCTCTTTAATCAATTATGAAACCTTGGACAATTTACTTAATTTAGTGAAGGTTTAGTTGTTAATTTAATGGACATTTTTTCTCTAAATTTGTCTAAGTATTTTCATCTCCATATGAATCATAATTTAAATATAGTGTTTATTTCATTTATGGTATTTTATGATGCCAAATTTAATTTATTAACCTATTGGCTATTCTAATTCTAGGAAAAATTGCCTAGAAAATAAAATAAACATGTCTCAAAATTTTGAGACCACATACTCACCTATTTAAATAGGCTTTTAATTATCAAAAATATTGTATTTAAGATAAATGGAAATTTTGGGTATTACAGCTAGGACCAGAATCAATGCAGACCGGTTTTGTGGACTTAATCCATTCATCTACCATTGCTTTCCAATACTGCAATTCAAAACTATGCTTAGAACAATTTCAAAAATAGATTGTAAATAAACTGTATATGCTTATCCTTTTCATACTCGACAAAAGTTCGTGCAAGTTGACGGATCTATCTGGAGCTTATTGTCACGCGGAAGTACACCAAAGACAGAATTTCCTAGGGGTTACCCATCTTGAGATTTTCCTGGGCTAAGCACGCTCAACTTTGAGAGGCGCTAAAGCTGATAGCAGAGGCACACCACATTTTATATAAGCCCCAGAAACTTCCCTCATCCTACCCAATGTGGGACCCGTCACGGTGAGACCGTGACATTATGCTCATTTCATACTAATTCAATTAAAGCAATTTTTTATTAAAAAATTACTTCATGAAGCATATAAGATGGATAATTTAATAAGTAATAAGCAAGTTTTCCATTCAAGTAAGTTGTGTTTCAAAATTACCAAAATATTTATTTAAATGGGCGTAATGCTGGCTTATAACTCAAGCATTTTTTTTTAAAAAAAAAAACAGATATTATTAGCATGCACATACGTTGCAAATGCAAAAGTCCCTTGGTAACCCATTATTCACTGCTACTATCTACCACTGTAATTAATAATTTTAACTTTTTTTTAAATAAAAAATTACTTATAAAAAGGATTGATATAATAGTCTGTAAAGTTTATATATAATAAAACGACATTCACGATTAGCCGGTTAACAGTGGACGACAATAGTATAATATTTAGGTTTCATACCATTATTAGTGTTTGTAGTTTATTTTCATTTTGGTTTTGGTTCTAAAGTTTGAAATTATGGGTTTTAGTCTCTCAAATATACTCCATCTGAAACAGTTAGACCTTATAATTTGAAAAGAACTTGGAGCTACAATTGACAGAGTTAATTATGCTTATGTGGCATGCTGACTTGGTAAAAATATTATAATAGAAAATATGAACATAGATATTTGAAAATCAGGTTACACCTACTTTTGGTCCTTACAATTTAAGTAATTTTAGTTTGAGTCCCTAAAGTTTTAAATATGTAGTTTTAGTCCCTCAAGTTTGTTCCCTCAAAAACCTAGTCCCTTAGTTTGAAAAGGTACTAGAACTCAGACTAACAATGTTTACTTTGCAAACGTGTCATTAACTCTGTTTAAGTTGCTTATGTGGCAAGCTAACTGGGCTAGCTGACTTGACAGTGTGTTATGACGTGGAAATTTTATTTTTTTTAACAACCAATAAAGTCTTCAATTTAGAAAGCATTATCGTCGCCTTTCTCTCCATTCGAAGAAGGATGTTTGATCCCACACCCCGCGGGGGCGGGGGGGGGGGGGGGGGGAATCCAAGTGCCATCTAGGAGAGAAATTTGGATAGTGTTGTTGGTTTTTGTTTTTTTAGCGATGATTTTTTATGTGGTATATGACTATATATTACGTTTTTGTTCATCCTTTTGTACGTTCATTCTAGATTCTTCTGAAGCTTGTAATAATTCTAAATTTTTGTGCCCATTTGCTCTACACTTCCAGGGGAATTACATTTGCTGAGCATTGTTACAAATGTCCCTAAAAGTTATAGGAACTCTTTATTTGAAAGCCTGGATGTCAGTTTGCATTTAGTGATGCAGCATGTTGCATGAGATGGCATTTAATTACTTCCTCGATATCCCTTAATGGTAGCTATGTTTAAGTTTTGTAGTTCAAGCTAACAAATGACCATAACTTTAAATGTGTTCTTCAGATAAGAAAGTATGCTTCTTTTTTTTCCTTTTTTTTTTTTTTTTTTTTTTTGACTCGTAACATTTCTAGACTCTAAAATATGTCTGACTATGATTCCGTGTATCAATCAAGAATTTTTTCATATTTATTGCCTGCCACTCAAAAGAAGTTATCTAACCCCTAATAATAATTTATCAGCTTTATAAATAGGGTTCTGTTTTTGAAATTCTCTAAACTCTTATTAACAGTTTATCTGCTTTATAAAGAGGGTTCTGTTTTTTAATAAATTGACGTCCAATCTGCTTATAATCTACTCTGCAGGAATGTTGTTCTGGGTATCTGTGTTTCCCACAAAACAAGTCTCCGCATCGACACTTGAAACCTGTTACTCCCACCTTTTTGTTGCAGCTCTTGCATCTCTTTTTGTTTTTAGATTCATCAGGTTTAGAAGCAGAGAACAAAAAATTTGTGCCTTTATGCTCATAAGCTGTATGCAAATGTTGATCATAAAACAAAGAAGAAGGCGAGTCACATATTTGTAGACTGAGCTTAATAATATGATCCTGGTAAGACTCATCGTTCTTGTGCGCATCAACTGTATGCTTATCTTGATCATAAGATATTGATTCACATATCTGTAGACTGAGCTTGAGAATATGATCCTCGTAACACTTGGAGCACATGTTTTGGTTTTCGTGAGAGCCAAAGAAGCCACAACCGTTAGCGAAAGGTAATGGATCCATTGATGAGTACGTTCTCGCCGGATCGGTTTTTAATACCTATTTTAACTAAACAATCAGAAAATGATAGGAAAAAACACCTATTTTAACCGAACGATTTGCAAGTAGAACCAAAATGGCTTCCTCACGATGAAAGAGGAAACTCTCGTAGAGATGCAGAATTGTATCATATGAATTAAACAACGCCTCAAACACTAATTGAGTATAATTAATTAATTATCAATAATCATAAGAAGAACTCTTATTCAATAATCAAGAACATCCCATGCGCCTCTTTCAAGACTATAAGCATGAACAAAAATTGATCAATAAAACAGATAAAAATTTGAATGAAAAACTTGCAATACAAAATTTATAATTCAAGATGTTCAAATAGAAATTGAGAATACATATAATTATGTGTTTCAATCCTAACTAGCCTAGGAAATTATAAAAACATAATCAAGAAAACTAACTATCCAACTCTCTCTTTGAGAATTAACCACTCATGTGGCTAGAAGGCAAAGCATCTATCATGTAAACTACCAAAATAATCCTCATAAACAAATCTAAACACAAACTAACCTTGCAAGTAATTCGAGAAGAATTAATTGCGCGTTCAAGCGTTTAACAGTGACGTACCTTTGCGATCGAATCTACGTCTTCGTGTTTCCCTAAACTTTGCCCTCTCTTTCTCACAATCACTTTCCCACGCTCACTCCACAATTCACACACACTCACTCTCACCCTCTCTCGTTCTCTCAATTTGATTTTTTATTTTTCTTCGCCCCTCCCTCGGTCTCTTTTTATAGGCCATATGCCTATCTTTTTAGGCGATTTACATAATTGCGTCTTAACAAGAGGTTTAAAAAACATGGTTTAAAAAAAAAAAGAGATTTAAAAAATCCAAATATCCTAAATTTTCAGTTTTATTTCATTATTCAATACTTATAAACATTTTGAAGATTACTTCCACCAAAATAAATTTTATATATAATGGTTGTGAAAACATATTTCATAAAAATTTCTACAACTTTAGATCTGTTAAGTTAAATCGTGTATTTATATATTTTCAACTTTATTTAGCTTTTATTATAAATTTCAACAAAAAGATCTATCATTATTTCTTATTTGTTTAAAATTGAAATACTAATTTTTTTTGCCAAAAGAAATATATTTTAATTAATATAAACCAAACATCAATAAAAAGGTCTAAAATTTAAAAAACAAAACATGAGGCATAAAACACCAAAGTCCAAACAACAAAACCCCAAGCTAAAATAATACCACAGCTACAAATTATAAGCCGAAGTCAAAGATAGAGACCACTTGTATTGTCGTTGCCACCTCCTGAAGCTTAAAGAACCACGGTAACTATGCCAGAAATAAGGAATGGGGTTCAAACTTCAAAGAACCATCTCGTAGGTGAGAAATGAGTATCTCCATTAATTTTTCTCTCCATTTCCTTCACCAAAACCACCATCCACAGCTCCATCCTCCATCATATCCCACCGGTTTTCACTTTCCAATCACCCTCGCTGCCTTTCATCGCACAAGGAACCTGTTTCGATGGGTGAGCAATAGTGCTGTCATGTGTGGCTTTTGTGGGGGTTTTATATAATATTTTCTACTTAGGGACAAAATAGTCTTTCACCACATTTTACTATCTCATTTCCTTCAAACTAAACAACAATTTTCCTATTAACCTATTTGATTTTCCAGTGAACCAAACACATCGTTGGCAAAATATTTTTCATTCCTTTCCATTCTCACCTCTTCTTTAATCCAAACTAGCATAGTATGGTCCCAAAACGTAAAACAAACCAAAACTTAAAAAAAAAACTAAAAAACTAAAAAAAGAAAAAGAAAAAAAAAACACATAGGAGAGTTATGGCCTGTCTAAAGAAGGGGGAAAAAAACATCAAAAGTAGGTCTATTGTTCGAATATATGATAATCTGAAGGTTTTTTAGGTGACAACAAATTCCATTCTGATAAAGCGTGAGCAAATATATTGGCTCCAAAAAATTTCTGTACATGTTTTGGTGTTTATAATTAGGTGTTTATTATGTGCTTATATCTCTAAAAGCATTTTTTTTTTTTTTAATTTTTTTGTATATTGTATTTATTTCGATTTAAATTATACGCCGCTTTCGATATTTTTATTTTTTTGCACCCGGTATCTCAAATTAATTAATTTTCATAATATTGGTGTTACGGACAAATACAGAACTGGAAATTAATTAATTTGGGATACTTGGTGCAAAAAATATCTCGAAAAGTAGCATATAATTTAAATCTTAATAAATAAAATATATTAAAAAAATTAAAAAATATATATATGCGTATACCTTTAATTGGAGGTATAAGCACCAAATATGGACTCGCATGTTTTGTTTTAAAACCGTTTTGTATTTGGAAAGCTTTTTTATTCAATCTTTACAGTCATAGAAATCATCAGTAGACCAACCTAGTGAACTTCAAATATTTTTCGAAACTAAATGTACAACTTTTGGAGTTAAATTTCTTATGTAAGAGACTTGATGAGACAACGAGGGAAAAACTATTACTCCTTTACTTACAAAATTATAAGAAGAAATTTTGTGGGGGAGTATGGTTTTTAGTATAATCTATCTATATTTTGGTTTTGTTCTCTCTCATTTAGTACGTTTTCTAATGTCACCACTAATTAATTATATGTATCTAACATCTCTACTTCAATACTCATTCTTTCTCATCTCTATCTTATTTTGAACTGCATAATTTAGCTTTTTAATCTTGTATTTTGAAATGGAGGGAGTACAGAAAAAGAGATGAGTACATAAAACAGAGAGTTTATGTATGGAAGGGATTCACAAAAATGAATTGGAGATACATCTATACAACGTTTACAATGATAGAATACAAATAGAAGTGAATCTATACAATTTTAAAAGCTAGAATTTGGAATTGAATGTGTAAATATATAAAATGCTGTACAAACAAAATTTGAAATACAAATATCTTTTGAACTTCTCAAAGACGAGGAAGATAAACAAGAATTGGAAATCATGAAGATGTGGTTTTGGGCTCCGTCTCTGCTAGCCATTTCCAGACAGTTAGCAAACCAGTGCCGTCTCCGGTAAAAAAGAGACCATTGGGGCCTTCTTCTACTACTCCGATCTCTTGTTTTGAGAATAATCTTGCTCTAGCAGTAAACCTGACACACACAAAAGTGACACAAGATCGGTACCTGATAACACCATATTTACCAAAATAAAAAATGGAAACATAAAAGTCTTCTCACGTTGGCATTTCATAGAGCCCAACTGAATGGTTCTTGCAGGAACAAAACAATATGGATTTTCCTTTTGCGTCAATCATCCCATTGATTTTAACCACACCCTGTAAAATCACTAACATTAAGCTCCACACAACCAAGATACTAGTATATTATATAACTTTTCAATTCAACATGAATTACAAAACAGAACATGCAGACCCACAATAGTCAAGCCAGGATGGACAACAAAGTTGGCATAATTAGCACCCTTCAATACCAGTTGTAATTTAAGATATAACTAAAACCTAAAACGCAAGTCTAGATTGGCAATATGCACTACTGATCTAAATAAACTCACACTTTCTTCATGGTGCGTGTATACTACTTCCAAAGTTTCGTTTTCAGTGGCCGTCCAAATCTTTACTGTGCCGTCCAATGAACTTGAGAATAAGTATTTGTCCCACAAAATAAGGGATGTCACCACGTCACTGTGCCCTTTCAACGTTGTGCATTGTAATGTGTTAAGGTCCCAAACCTGAGAAAAAATATCAATAAAATCCTCTCAAACAAATTCAACAACATATAGAAAGCAGAAAATCAAATCATGCGTGCATAACAAATAATAAAGCAAGATCTATTCTAAAAACACCGTATTCTCAATTTTATTTCAAATGACAACTCATGCTGTGACATTGAACTATTATACAACTGACCTTAAAAAATTGATGACACTAATGATGCAAACGTCTACATGGAGTTAACAATCACTAGCTTATAAAATGGAACTTGTCAGTTGTCATTAATTTGTAGGCATACCTTAATGCTATGATCCACGGAACCAGAGTACAGCTTATCCCCAGGTCCACCAGTTAAGCAAACAACAGCTTTAGTGTGGCCAGTCAATGTTCCCAATGGTTTAAATGGGAAATTTCCTTCAGAACCGAGTCTCCATACATAAATAACACCATCCTATAATATAAAGACAAAGTGAGATCATAATTAGACAAAATGTATAACATAAATACGAACATAATATTAATCTAGCTAACGAACTTAGTCAAGCATTTAACAAACAATTACCATTGCTCCCGCGAAAAGTGTATCGTTGCGAACAGACATCGAAAGTACATGACCCTTAGGTCCATCAAGAGTGATCTCATCACCCGTCTGAATGTTCCATGCCTTCATAATAACCACAACCACAATCAATTTCTAGTTAATTAACTTAAGTCACATGAAAGATGAAAGACACAACAAAAAGTAATCAGATGAATAGATACTTTAAGAGCTTACCTTAATAGCACTCCGCATACCAGCAAAAACCCATGAACCCATACTGGTCAAACACCTTGCTTCATCACCCAAATTTATTACATTAACACATTGACCCGTATGACAGTCCCACATTCGAAGTGTCCCATCAGTGCTAGAGGAAAAAAGTTTGTCGGATCCAATTGGAAGTGTGATCCCAGTGACAATCTGTAGTAATGATTTAAACTTTATTACTCAAGAAAAAAGCTAGTATATAAAACCAAAGTGTGACGAAGATACCCAGCACATATAGGGAACAAATGAAACAAAATAATCAAGATCACATGTAAACGCTATTGGCAAATGGAAGTCAAGCAGGTACCTTCTTATGTTGATGGAGCTTTGTGACTACGCAAAGACCATCGCCGTGAAACCAGGAATGTAAGTTCCAACAGCGATCACCATGTGCACAATTTCCTTTGATCCAGTATTTGCAAATTTGAGATGAATTGCTTTTGGCATTAGAGGATATTATGCCATCTACTTCACGCTGGTTCGGTTTCATATATGCACTATTACGTGGAGTGGACTGCAGTGAAGTTTCATTGCGCACAAACCTGCAGGGCTTATTGGTGTGTTGCCCTGCAGCCCAATAGTTGTGAGTGTTCCTATAAGAAGGAACCTCACTTCTCCTTGAAACTCTTGTACTCATTCTCTAATAAAAAATTGGGATCATAACATTTCAATTAATCTGGCCATTCACAACGTCTCATGCACATAATCTTCATAAAATCATATCATTATCTATCAATTTAAATGATGCAGGTAGAAAAGGATTGGAAAAACACCTATTTTAACCAAACTATATATGTAGGTAGACCTAAATGGGCTTCCTAATGATGAATGAGGAAACTCTCATAGAGATGTAGAATTGTATCATATGAATTACACAATGTCTCAAACACTACAGTTAATCAATTATTAATAATTATAACCAGAACTCTTATTCGATCATCAAGAACAACCCATGCGCTACTTTCAAGACTATGGGCAAGGACAAGAATTAATCAATAAAAGATATCAAGATTTGAATGAAAAACTTGCAATACAAAATTTACAATTCAAGATTTTCAAATAGAAATTAATAATACATAATTATACTAACCTAGGAAATTATAAAAACATAATCAAGAAGACTAACCATCCAACCTCAAGAAATAGGGAAACTAACCACTCATGTGGTTAGAAGGCAAAGCATCTATCATGCAAAATACCAAAATAGTCCTAATAAACTAATCTAAATACAAACTAACCTTGCAAGTAATTCAAGCGTTTAATTGATAGGAACAACGACGACGTACCTTTGCGATCGAATCTACCTCTTCGTATTTCCCTAAACTTTGCCCTCTCTTTCCCACAATCACTTTCCCACCCTCACTCTTCACAGTTCACACAAACTCTCACTCTCCCTGTCTCTCTCTTTCTCACAATCAGAATTTTTATTTTTCTTCGCGCCTCCCTCGGTCTCTTTTTATAGGACGTATCTGTATGGCCATGTGCGTATTTTTTAAGCGATTTATATAAATATCAGATTTAGAAGATAACTTCAATTTTCAAAATCTTCTGAGTATTTTCTTCTTGATCAATCTCCATATTCCAATTTAATATCTTCTTTCTTTGCTTGAGTAATCTACAAGATATTTTATATTAAATAAAGTAGTTAGTCAATGTTGAAGATAAATACATTATACAAATTTTTTGTTCTTAATATTTGACATCTATATTTAACATCATCAAAACTAATCATATATAAAACCATGACCTCTACGAACTCTACCTCTTCGACATGCAACGGTGATGCCATACATGGTGAGCAAATTTTGAGGATTACCCTTGCAATTCTTCACCGTAGTTTTGATGTAAATGTATAATTTCCCATCAGGGATAGTGAGTAAGCTTTTTCGTGAGCTTTGGTGGGGGAAAATGTGTAAAGTCACATAGTTTTGATGTAAAAGTATAGATTCTTGGGATAGTGATTTTTTTTCCTACCTACATATTCAATTCTTTCTAGCATAAAAACAAAGTTTAAACCTATTTGATTTATTGTACTATTATATTCATATATCCAAAATGATAGGTTGTTATTAACCAAAGTGTTTAGTTTTATAATTGCTTCTCCAATACTGTTCATGTTTTCTTTCAATATGATTAATTAGTAGACTGGTATAACAAAGAGATGCAAACCAACTACAATGGCAAACACAATACATTAGTTGAACCTTCGACCCTGGTAGAGCTGGAAAATCAGGCTGAGCTCATCGGGCGCCGTTTAAGCCCTGGCCCTGTAGGGCTCGGGCTTGAAAAATAAACCAAAAATTTGACATTGGCCCTGTAGGGCCGGCGCTGCAAGGCCTCGAGCTTAATCGGGCCAGCCCATTAGGCCCGTTTAACAGTAGTTTTTTTTAAAAAAAAATAATTACTTAAACTTCCACTTAATGAATGTGTTTATTTGTAATTACTTAGATTTTTTTTCGTTTAAACTATAACCCTTTTTTTATGTTTATTATTATTCTATATTAAAACACATAATTAGTTATTATAATTATAAATTTTAAAGAAGGGATGTTTTCATATTAAATAAACACATACTTTGGTATTACAATATTATATAAGTAATAAATTATATATATTTTTTGTAAAATAAGTATAATTATTTTTACCCATCAAAAAATCATGCATGAATCGAAAGAATCTGCAGACATACACAAAATTACGAGAGGGAAAGGCATTTTGTCGTGGGCATACATAAAGAAATTCCTTTTTTAATATTTTTTTGCAAAAAAGGAAAAACCATATTCTTTGTGTTTATTTGTTTTTTTTATTACGAATTAATGAATGTGTTTATTTGTTGAATGATTTATATTTTTTTTATATTAATGTCGATAACATTTATTTGATAGATTAGAACTTTAATGGTTGCAATTTACTAATTATATTTCTTTGAAAAAAATCGAAGGAAAAATAGTTAAAATTTGGAATAGTAATTTTCAAGCCCTGTAGGGCCGGCCCTGGCCCTAGTACTATCGGGCCGGGCTTTGAAAAATAGATGTTTTCCTTACTTTAGGCCTTGTAGGGCTGGCCCTATTAGGCTCGCCCTGTCGGCCCGACCGCCCGATTCCCGACTCTAGACCCTAGTCTGGTTTCCTTCTTTGTTGGCATCTCAAATCAAGGTTGGTAAGGAGATATCTCAAATCGAGCTTGGAAGGGGAAGGGGTGTCCCCCCCCCGATTGAGGGGAATTTTGGTATTTCCATGAAAATAGTGTGGGACCTACTACAAAAATAACGGTGTTATGTTAGAGTTAACGGTTATGTTATTTTTGCACCCATTTTAAGAGTTTATGAGTACTTTTGAACATTCAAAACATATTTGGTCTTTGGATTCCCGCACTTTGCGTGAAAGTTCATGGGTATTTTTACAGTCTAACCATAATTAATTGAATGCACATGGGATTGGATTCACTTTGATCTTTTTTATTTATTGATGTTGATTTGAAAGTTTGCGGGATTTCATCAAGAGAAAGATAATAGGCTAAAATATACTTTTAGTTCTTTAAATTTTACATAAGGTATACTTTTGGTCCTAAAATTCTAACATCGTTAAAGTTACTAACGTAAAACACCGACGCAAATGAACTCAAGTAATGACTAATAACATTTAATTACATAAATTTTATATATTTTTCAATTTACCCATATTTTAAATTTAAGCTTAATAGCATTTAATTACACAATCATCACTTAAGTTTACACTGTTATCACTTGAGTTTGCATTTTCCATTAGTAAAATTAACGGTGTTAGAATTATAGGATTAAAAGTATACTTTACAAAGTTAAGGGACCAAAAGTATACCTTATGTAAACTTAAAGGACTAAAATTATACTTTAGCCAAGATAATATTTTTAGCGGCATTTAGTAAATTTTTTAGATAAAAGATAAACATATGACTACACACCATTTGTTATTATTTTATGTGCTACTTGTCACAGCTCAAAAGGTTAAAATGACACTTGTATCATTTGAATAACATTAGTTTTTCTTATAAATACTCCCTTCAGTCCTAAATATAAGACGTAATTAACTTTTTTTTTTTTTTTTTTTGAGATATTAAGAAATCTAACTAAATTACTTTAAAATATTTATATTTGTCATTTTCCCTAACTAATATATAATTTAAGGATACACAACACACTACAAAAAAATCACAGATTATCCACGAAATTACCGTCGGAAAAAAATTCCGTCGGAAATTACCCACGAATTCCGTCGAATCGAAATTACCGACGTAATTCCGTTGGTAATTAAAAATTTCCGTCACAAAAAAAGTCGTGGGAAAAATCAATTTTATTCTGCCACGCTTTTTTTTTTTGACGAAAATTACCGACAATTCGTGAGTAATTCCATCGGTAATTTTACCCACGGAAATTGCCCACGTAATTCCGTGGGTAATTTCCGACAAAAATTTTTTCATCGGTAATTTCGTGGGTAATCCGCGTTTTTTGTAGTGATATGTGATATGATTAAGTAATTTATTTGGATTCCTTAATCTCTCCCGAAAAAGTCATTTATGTCTTATATTTAAGACTGGAGGGAATATTAATTTAGGGATATATAACATATGATATGATTAAGTAACTTAGATTTCTTATTTGTTCTAGAAAAAACTCTTCACTCTAATACGAGATGGAAAGGTCTCCAAATTACCATGTTTTGTGTAACATCCCATTTTCAAAAGCAGTATAAATTTTTTTTCATCAGAGTAGAGCATCGGAGCGATTGAGTAACTGATATTTATATTCAAAATGCCGTAAGTCCGGGCGATTACAGTAGCGGTACATTATACCGAGTGTTTTCAAAGTAAATAGCAAAAGAAAGTCTTCAGCTGAGTCCCTATGCGTGCCGCTTGCCTTTCTCCTCGATCCTCGGTCCTCCTGACCCTGACGCTATGTTAAGAGCTGAGGTTCAATGCCCAATGAACCTCAGGTAACGGTTAACCTCATGCTTATGTGTGATAAAATATGTATGACAGATATTCATAACATTACAAAGATTAACCAATACATAGCACACAAAGATGTAAGGTTACAACAATACATAAGCACACAAAGAGATGTAATGTCAATCACAACAACAAGTACATAGCACACAAAGACATGCACAAACCATGTTTGCACTAACCGGTGCCACGATCCTCGTGTCCTCGGCGCTAGGAAAACTCAACGGCATTACCAAGACGTAACCCGTATAAACAAAGCTGAATGTATAAACAAGTGAACTAAGACAGAGTCTTAGACACGGTGCATGACCCAAGACAAAGTCCTGTCCATGACTCTATGAAATAGTCTATCACATATAAGCATACAATAAGCATCAGAGTTAGTGTTACAGTACGCGAACGTACCTTCATTGACGGAACTTCGGTACGACTGTTGATAGCGGTACAACAGCGGTAAGTGATTACAGATATCCTATAAGGATGATAACGTTTCTAATCAATGGTCAACATTATACCAGACATTCTAGTCCCAAATTACCATTTTTACCCCTGACTCCCCTAATCGGCGGAATTTCGCGAACTTCGTTACTTTAACTCTAATCTTCCAAAATTTTGACATATCTCTATCTCCAATAGTAAATATCATATTTATCCCTAAAACATGATATCTAAACTAACTTGGAAGATTAAAGATTAATCTAGCATTTCTACTATAACTACCGAAGGAACTACTAAAGCTTAAGACGAGGGACCGAAGAACTTACCCAAAGACTTCGCTACTCCTTTTCGAGCTCCTCCTTGCTCTCACTTCTCTCTAACCTCTCTCTAGGAATTGTGAATTGGTGAGGAATGAAGTGAAATGGGAAGACCTATTTATAGAAGATTTTGGTGCACTATTCATGCTTTATCATACCGAATCTCAACCGTTGGATCTAGCTTGGACACAAGGCATCATCTCCACCATACAACACATCTCCTTACCTCATCATGATGTCATCAAGGTGATGTCACCCATGTGCTTTATGAACTTCTACCGATAAAGTTCCTGTTCGGTGTAATTCCGCAAAATCTCAAAAATCCGGAACACAAACGAAGCTCTATTCTTCCTCTTCGGAAATATTTGAGTTAACTAAATTTTTGATCCCATTAAGGGTATTCCGTTGTCTGTTGAACATTTTCAGACAGACGCTGTTGGTTACAGAAATTACTTCGGGTAACATCAACTTCGGACAAAAATTCACCGATTCATAATATGTCCAGGTTGTTTTCTACTTAGTTCAAGGATTTCAAGTTATGATTTATTTTCCATTGGTTCTCACTTTTCTTATCTGCCCTTTGTTTACAAAATATCTTTTCATCTGATCCCTTATTCGCCCCGCGTTACGGAAATGACTTCCGCTAACACCAACTTCTCGACAAAAATTCATTTGTTTGTAATTTGTCCCGACCTAAGAAACTTAGTTCATGGTTTTCTAGATAGGATTTAATTTCTATCGGTTCTCATTTATCCAACCTGGTTCTTCCACAAATATCTCTTTTATATTATTATAATAATACAAATATCATGATATTTATTTTTTATTTTTTTATTTTTTTATTTTTATTTTTTATTTTTATTTTTTTTCCTTCCTCTTTTATTTTTATTTTTTTTTATTTCGTTTTTTTTTTCTTTTCTTTTTTTTTTTTTTTTTTTTTCCCTTTCTTTTTCTTGAAAATATCATTCCTCCCTTTTTATTTTACTTTAATTATCTTTAAAAATTCTCCCTATTGGTTTTTTTGTCCAAGCTTAGATAATTAGCCATTAATTACCTAACTAATCACTTTCTAATTGTTGATAATTTTCTTAATTAAGATTAATCATTATCTCACAACTATTTTACTTACATTGATATTTTATGCTCCATGTAAAATATTAAAAATCATGGGGCAACTTATGCTCCCCAAAATTATATTTAATTTTGCATCATTTTTTCAAGAAAAATAATCCCAAAAATTCCTAAAATTAGAGACAACATACTTTCTAATTTTTAATAAATACTTTATTGCCTCATGGGATTTGTCATAATATTTTTAGGCCATTTTACGTCCCAAAAATGCACTTTAGAGATTTTTAGCTCTTTATCTCTTCCAATTTCCACAGAAATTACCTTAGAAAATAAGATGATTATAACTTATTATTTGAGACTACATATTCACCTATTTCCAATAGATAACATTTGCTAAAATATAGTATTCTAGATAGATAATTATGCGGGTATTACATTTTGTTTTAAAGCGAATAATAATATTCAATTTATGATATTTAGTATATTTAATATATGAAATGAATAACATGGCTACACCCTCTGTTGTTATTTTATAATGTTATAAGGTGATACTATTAAAAATGTAGTCACATGTGGGGCTTGGGATGTAACAAAATATGAATTCGAGAGCAATGTAAACCTAAAGGATTGAGGCCGAGAGAATTCATTGCGTACTATCTATATATCATAAGTTCATAAATGATTTCATAAAATGAGCAAAATATTTTAGTAAAGAATTGAATTCTTTACATATATATCATCTAAATAAAGAACTCAAAATATTTAACGGTAAAAACTACCTCTTTGTTTATTACAAATATTAATTAATACTCCATATGTATAAAACAAAAAACAAAAAATAACTTTATAGGGATGGATTACAATAATGGAAAATTAATTGACCGCTATTGAAAAGAAATTCTCTAAAAAGTTTATACACTTTACCAATAGGGTTTTATTTTTTAAAATTCTCTAAACTCTTAACAGTTTATCCTTGTAAAATGTTTTGCTTATAATCTAACGTGCAGTAATGTTCTTCTAGGTATCTGTGTACCTGTGTTTCCTATAAAACAAATCTCCGCATCTGCACTAGAATTCTGCTACTCCCACCTTTTTGTTGCAGCTCTTGCACCTCTTTCGTCTTTTTAGATTCATCAAGTTTAGAAGCAGAGAACAAAAAATTCATGTCCTTGTGCTCATAAGCTGTATGCAAATGTTGATCATAAAATGAAGAAGAAGACGATTCACATATTTGTAGACTGAGCTTAATAATATAATCCTTATTCATATCTTGATTATAAGATGTTGATTCACATATCTCAAGACTCACAACAACAAAAAGTCCTTTTGTCGCAAAAAAAGACATTTTCCGTTGCAAAAATGGTTTGCGACGGATTTATGTCCGTTGCAGAAAATGCTGTTACAAACCATTTTTCATAACGGAAAACATGAATTCTGTCGCAAATTTCCAAAATTTGCGATGGCAACATGTTTTGGCTCTCATGAGAAATGATGGCTTAAGCCACAACCGTTAGTGCAGAGAGGTGAATCCATTGATGATTAGTTTTGAGAAATTGTTTTCTTTAGATTAGGGAGCGTTAAAGAATAGCGAGTTAGGGTGAGATTTTGAAAGGCAATGAGTGAAGCTGAGCATGTAAGATTTTGAGAGGAGTGGGGTTTATTTATATGGCTAAGGCTTGTAGTTTAATTCTCGGTTAGATCTTATATCATCGTATAACATATTTTAAATTGAATCTTTAAAATCATAATTTAAATTTAAATTGAAGTTTAACTGAATTTCTGTTCCCACCGAACTTTGAAAATTTATTGAACTCCTTTTTTCTCATATTTTTTCGCTGCTTTTATTTGTTTGATTATTGATTTGAAATAATTCCGCAAAAAACACTACATAATCGTTTGATGAATGAGTTAAAGGTGTCAAAATGTACATGTACTTTGGTCAGAGGAGCAAGTGCTTTTTTGAGGTACAAAAGTGATTATGTGGTTACAAATTACGTGCAAAAATACCGTTTGATCATTAAGTTTGATTTTTTTGCTGACTGGACTATCACGTGACTTTCACAATAATTGATAACCCTTGCCACGTGTACCTACTCTTCATTATGTACACGAACTGTGCAATCACAATAATCCACCACGACAAAGCTCAACGTCAAGGACGGGCCGGTAATCCCTTATCGGTCTTGTATACAAGAACCCACTCATCACCAAGCTAACCACCAGGGTTCATGCTGATATATATGCGTTGGGTGCCACTATGCTCGAGTTTGAAGGAATTTTTGGAGGGGAAGTTCGAGCATAACAAAGGCGGAATCCTTCGCCCGGGGGGGTTGCAAAAAAACAGAAATGGAATGCACGTGAGGAGAAATGTAATCTCGTCGTTGAATGGCACATCCGGGGTGTAATCTGAAAGGCCCGACGAGTTCTCCGGTGGATACTCTGTTTGGATGCTTAGAAAGTTGTGGGAGAAAAAAGGAAAACAGCTTTGTTTTGAGCATGTACTCATAAGGGTGTTTTAATCTTTTGGTGTAAAAGTGAGAGTTTCATGCCTTTTTTTAGAACTAAAATGGGTTACTAAGAAAATTTCGGGTCGGCACCGATTCTGGGTTAAACCAAAAGCAGGGGACCGGCCAGTGAGGAAAATTTTGACCTAGAAGAAGCTTTTGTTAGCTTCTCCTTCACTTTACTAGAAACCATGCAAATAAATTGGCTTCTTCTAATGTTTTATTTCCAAGTTTTGAACCTCTTGTTTATGCTTTATGTAACTTATGTTTGACAGGTTTGGAAGACGACGATTTGTATACAGGTAAATTAAAACCAAAGATATTCACAGTCTTGACAAACTTCTTTTTTATTCTTCTATTTTGAGTAACCTCCTGCACCCGGCTTTATCCTAATATAATTCAATATGCTGAATACTAATTCAATTCACACACACTTATAGTGCATGTAATAAATATTGGATATATAGAGGAAGACAAGGTATATCAGGTGAACCTATAGGAATGGATCATGCTCGCTTATTACGTGTGCAATCTTAGCTAGGGATGCATTCTATAATAAGGAACTAAATGGAATGCATGTGGGATGAGAGACAACACGTCGCTTCCAAATATTGGAAATGATCATAAGATAGCGCAATATGAGTCTTGGGTATTGGGTGTTTTTAGGAAATAACAGAAGATCTGATTTTGCGAGGTAATTAGGTATATAATAGAGAAGAGTTGCATACACACAAAGCATCAATATAATAATTAGTGACAGAAGGTTTATTGACACCTAAACGGCGCCGAAAAGGGACGCTGGTATTGGAGAGGATGCTCTCAAGGCCAGTGTTAGTGGTGCTTGGAGGTGAAACATTGATCCGACAAAGGAGGAAGGTCGCTGGGCGGCAACAATGGTTCGCAAACATGGTGGTTAGCGGAGGCCATATCAAAGCCTTAAATTTTGGTTTGGCCGAAGAGGAAGAGGAGGCTGTTGTGTGTATGACCAGCGCTAAACTCTATAAGAAGTTAACAACCAAGGCTATAAGGCATAGTATTATGAAACCGGAAAGCTTGATCCACGAGCTCACTACAGCGAATGGACGTTACTTGTATATAAATAAAAATCTGATTAATTGGTGTTGGGCACTCTTTTGGCTAAATTATATGTGTATTTTTGCACTTTTAAAAGCCACGTCATCGTCCAGTCAGCAAAAAAAAAAAAAATCAAATCAAATTTAACGGTCAAAGTCAAACTTAACGGTCAAACGTATTTTTGTACCTAATTTGTAACTACGTAGTCACTTTCGCATCTCAAAAAAGCATTTGCCACTGGGTGCTCTTCTGATCAAAGCACATGTGTATTTTTATACATTTACCCTTGATGAATCAATAAACAGACTATGTGTGTAAAACCTTTTTCCATTTTCTCTTTCATATTTATCATTTCTCTCCAAATTAATTTACCTAACTTATAAACTAATATAAAATTTAATGTTACCCAACCAATTAATAACTTCCTTGGAATATATTTTAGAGAGTTCTTGACATGCTGTCACATATATTATAATTAAGTAGTTTATTTAAATTTCTTGATCTCCTCACATTAGATAATAGGCCTTATATTAGATAATATCATATTTCTTATAAACTGACAATAATACATTTTATTTTAAAGGGATGGTAATGCCTCTTTCAAAATATTTTGACTATTTTTAATGAATTTTCCTGACATATTTATCGCCAATAAGTGAGAGATTAATATAAGTTCAACTCGCTCATGATAAACAGATATGAATTTAAGATAGTGCTTGTGGCCCCTTAAGACTAGTTGCGTGCCATCTATCTTGAGCTTTTATGCTCATTTCATACTAATTCAATTAAAGTATTTTTTTTATTAAAAAATTACTTCATGAAGAAAATACTATGGCATAATTTAATAACTAATAAGCAAGAGTTTTCCATTCAAGTAAGTTGTGTTTCAAAATTACCAAAATATTTATTTAAATGGGGGTAATGCTGGCTTATAACTCAAGCATTTTCTTTAAAAAAATTATTAGCATGCACATACGTTGCAAATGCAAAAGTCCCTTGGTAACCCAATATTCACTGCTACTATCTAACACTGTAAATAATAATTTTAACTTTTTCTTAATTAAAAAAATCACTTATAAAAAGGATTAATATAATAGTCTATAGAGTTTATATATAATAAAACGACATGCACGATTAGACAGTTAACTGTGGACGACAAAAGTATAATATTTAGGTTTCATACCACTATTTGTGTTTGTAGTTTACTTTCACTTTGGCTTTGGTCCTAAAGTTTGAAATTATGGGTTTTAGGCCCCTCAAGTATACTTTGTCTGAAACATGTACAGTTAGTCCTTATAGTTTGAAAAGAACTTGGAGCTACAATTGACAGAGTTAATTATGCTTATGTGGCATGCTGACTAGCAAGCTGATGGACTATTGGTAAAAATATTAGAAAATATAAACATAGATATTTGAAAATTGGGTTACACATACTTTTGGTCCTTACAATTTAAGTAATTTTAGTTTGAGTTCCTAAAGTTTTAAATATGTAGTTTTAGTCCCTCAAATTTGCTCCCTCAAAAACTGTAGTCCCTGTAGTTTGAAAAGGTACTTGAACTTAGACTAACAATGTTGACTTTGCAAACGTGTCATTAGCTCTGTTTAAGTTGCTTATGTGGCAAGCTAACTGGGCTAGCTGACTTGGCAGTGTGTTATGACATGGAAATTTTATTTTTTTAACAACCAATAAAGTCTTCAATTTAGAAAGCATTATCGTCACCTTTCTCTCCATTCGAAGAAGGATGTTTGATCGGGAGAGAGAAACAAAAAAAATTTCCAAGTGCCATCTAGGACAGAAATTTGGATGCATGAAGTGTTGTTGGCTTTTTTATTTATTTATTTTATTTAATGAGCGATGATTTTTGATGTGCTATATATTACGTTTTTGTTCATCCTTTTGTACGTTCATTCTAGATTCTTCTGAAGCTTGTAATTAATTCTACATTTTTTTTGCCCATTTGCTCTACACTTCCAGGGGAATAACGTTTGCTGGCGTTGTTACAAATGTCCCTTAAACTTATAGGAACTCTTTATTTGAAAACTTTGATGTCAGTTTGCATTTAGTGATGCAGCTTGTTGCATGAGATGACATTTACTTCCTGGAGATCCCTTAATGGTCAAGCTATCAAACGACTGTAACTTTAAATGTGTTCTAATTTTTTAGATAAGAGAGTATGCTTTTTTTTTTTTTTTTTTTTTGACTCGTAAAATTTCTAAACCCTCGTATATGTTTGGTTATCATTCCGTGTATCAATCAAGAATTTTTTTTTATTTATTTATTTATATTTATTGCCTACCACCCAAAAGAAGTTATCTAATCCGTAATAATAGTTTATCAGCTTTATAAATAGGGTTCTGTTTTTGAAATTCTCTAAACTCTTATTAACAGTTTATCTACCTTACAAACACGTTCTGTTTTTTAATAAGTTGACGTCCAATCTGCTTATAATCTACTATGCATGGAGGTGAGTATCTATGTTTTCCACAAAACAAGTCTCCGCATTGGCACCTGAATTCTGCTCCCACCTTTTTGTTGCAGCTCTTGCACCTCTTTTTCTTTTTAGATTCATCAAGTATAGAAGCAGAGAACAAAAATTTGGGCCCCTTTATGCTCTCATAAGCTGTATGCAAATATTGATCATAAAATGAAGAAGAAGACGATTCACATATTTGTAGACTGAGCTTAATAATATGATCCTGGTAAGACTCATTGTTCTTGGTGTGCATCAACTGTATGCTTATCTTGATCCTGAGATGTTGATTCACATATCAGTAGACTGAGCTTGAGAATATGATCCTCGTAACACTTGGAGCACATGTTTTGGTTTTCGTAAGAGCCAAAGAAGCCACAGCCGTTAGCGCAGAGTGGTGTATCCATTGATGATTAAGTTTTGAGAAATTGTTTTCTTTAGATTAGGGAGCGTTAAAGAAGTAGCGAGGAAGGGTGAGATTTTGAAAGGCAATGAGTGAAGCTGAGCATTGGAGATTTTGAGAGGAGTGGGGTTTATTTATATGGCTAAGGCTTGTAGTTTAATTCTCGGTTAGATCTTATATCATTGTATAATATATTTTAAATTGAATCTTTAAAATCATAATCTAAAATTAAATTGAAGTTTAACTGAATTTCTGTTCCCAACGAACATTGTAAGTTCATTGAACTCCTTTTTTCTCATATTTTTTCGCTGCTTTTATTTGTTAGATTATTGATTTGAAATAATTTCGCATAAAATACTACAAAATCGTTTGATGAATCAATAAAAAAAATTGTGTGTAAAACCTTTTTCCATTTTCTCTTTCAAATTTATCATTTCTCTCCAAATTAATTTACCTAACTTATAAACTAATATATATTTTAATGTTGCCCAACCAATTAATAACTTCCTTGAAATATATTTTAGAGAGTTCTTGACATGTCGTCACATATATTATAATTAAGTAATTTATTTAAATTTCTTGATCTCGACACATTAAATAAATATGCCTTATATTAGATAATATCATATTTCTTATAAACTGACATTAATAAATTTTATATTTTAAACGGATGGTAATGCCTCTTTCAAAATATTTTAACTATTTTTAATGAATTATCCCGACATATTTATCGCCAATAAGTGAGAGATTAATATAAGTTCAACTCGCTCATGATAAATAGATATTGTAACACCCCACCGTTTCTCGAGCCCGAATCGAGTGGCATCTTCACCTATTAGTAATTCTGATGTACCATTTAATAAAAATTTAAACCACCGAGTTAGGTTTGTTCCTGAAAATAAAAGCCCTTTTTATAAAGAGAGTTCAAAATAATATTTAAAGTTCAAATGGGCTTTTCTAATACCTTTTAAACATTTGGAAAGATTTTATCAAAGTGGTTCAATCTTTTATTAAAATTACACCATACTTAAAATTCAATCGAGTGTTTCCTTATTTCTCCATTTACTCTAAAGCTCTACCAAAACATTCACCATAATTTGGGCTTGTTATCTACATGCCCGTCCTCTGCAAAGAACCATTAGCAAAGATATATATATTATCTACTTCTACGATCAAAAGTATCTAGTTAAATATATACATCCCAGTAGCCACATACAGCTATCTCAAAATATTATCTAAGTCATAAGGGGATAATAAAATTCATAGACAAAAAGGAAACTAGACGTTTCATCTGCAACCTCTTCACACCTCCTTCTTCTCAAAATCAGGCTATTTCTATGCCCTTGCCTCTTTCTCCTTGCTTACTAGTTTGCCCACGGCCTGGATATAATGAAGGCTCTGAGATTCAAATGAATGAATCCCGAGTAACAGTTAATCTCAAATTCTAGCATATGCAATATATGTAAACCAACCAAACAAAGTAGTCCACACAAAGATCTAAAGCATTCAAATTCAATTCAAATTCAACGACAAGTATTACATACCAAATGCAGCTTGTAATACAAGTAAATCATAAAATGATTTCAAATACCTTAGCGCTAGGAAATTCATTTTGGTAAACCGAGAACCAAAAATAACTGAATGCACTAGGCCCCGCCTAGCCACCGGAAGTTGGCCCCATGGTCGGCCCTTCCGCTCAATCGAGCCACGAGTGGTGCCGGCCCCATACAAAGCGGACATACAATATGGTATACAAAAACATATACAGATATGCAAAGAATGTGAGATTATAGTTACTACCTGTTGGTCTTATCGACAAGACCCCTTCCACTACGCTTGTCCTTCAGGCATGGCAATACTCAGATCCTAAAATTAACATTTACATATAGAGGTGGGTCACTAGCCAATTTAACCATAAATATAAATTCAACTTCTCTAGACCCACCCTAAAAATATATACCGTCTTTCAATACCCTTATGACTAGGGATGCATACTAATTGAGACTTTTTTCTGAAAATCAGAATTTTTCAGATTTCCTAACTAATCTTTAGATAAATCATAATTCCTTTTATACTTGTCCAAATGAGGTGTTCTTGGACTTATTTAAATATTAGCAGGTTAACTATATGCTCACAAAATTTTTAGGGTAAAAGAGGTCAATTTCCCCGTCTTCAAAAATTATTGTGCGTATAGCAAAAATACGTATTAAATTCCAAGAGTGTCACTGCCTAATTCTGAAAAACCATTTTCGTTCAGTTTTCTTGTCTATCTTAGAAAATTCATAAAACCTTGTATACACCTTATTGTTAAGTGTTCTTTGGCTCACACTGAACCTTATTATGTATACTAAGTGTACACAAAATTTCAAGGTCATCGAGGACATTTGATATGAGCTTTCCTTGTCAGTAACTTCACCGTTTCTGCTGCACAATTATCACATTACTCGCTAAACTTAAATTTCCAGGATATAACCAAATTTATCATTTAGTGTATAGGAGTTCATTTTTGACTTCCCTAAAGCTTCTCTTACTATAACTTCACTCCAACATTTCTCAACAAATATTTTAGGTTCAGTTTAGCTCCCAAACAACCAAAATACCACATGGAATCATCCAAAACTTATGTTCAATGTGCGACATTATGAACCAATAACTCCACGATTCAGCAATTACCAAACAAACCATATAACCTATGCGTACACCTATCTATCTCCTTCATGATTATTTGTAACATTATATCAACATGGAAAACCGTAGAAAATTTATCTTCTAGTAATTGACCCAAAACCAAACAATCACCATGCAATGACATTCAATTACATGCAATGACCGATTCTCGCCTAACGAACTTCGATTATAATCTATGTATCACTATATCCACTTGATCGGTGCTTTCCGCCCAATTAGCTTCAAGATATACAGTTAATCTTCTCACTCATAAACTACCCCCAATTAAAGAAATCAAAGGCGGAAGATGTTTATAGGGCTCACCTACGTGTGATTATAGTGTTGCATGTGGAATCCACCCCCTCTTCCTCTCGCTTCTTCTTCTTCAACGCTTGTCTCTTCCGGTTCTCACTCTCTCTTACACGACTCCCTCTCGGTTTCTCAGTCTCATTTAGAAACGCAGAGAAATAGTGGGGTAGGGGATGGGTTGAGGTTTCTATTTAATGAGAAAATGTGTGTCTTCGCTGTCCATTTACGCGAGAAACAGGTGGCAGTGTTCTCTTATTCTCTGGCCGAAATGGATATTAGTAAGTCAAGAGGATCTGTTTTATCTTTGCTGTCCGAATAGATGAAGCAGGAGCTGAACGTTTTGATGTTGGGCCGTGGAGGAATAGACAAAGAATTGGAATAGTTGGGCTGATTGAAATGATGACATAATGGGTGGAACAAATGTACGTGCTTTGCTATCGGAATTGATTAAAAGAATTGGGCAAATATATTATTTTTGAAGTGAAAAAGTTGGTGTTCTACATGTACTAAGGTCCTTAAATATTCTTTCTAAAATATTTAGGCTAAAAGTCAACCACCAACTAATTATTCTTAATTTTCGGAAAAATATGCCTTTAAATTCCAAAAATAAATTCTAAACATCACTAAGGCTAAATTTTTCCATAAATAATCCCAAATCATATTTAACTCACAAGTTCCAAATTTTGGGATGTTACAATTCTCCCCCGTTTAAGAAATTTCGCCCTCGAAATTTGGTACGTACCTTAGACATAAAGTCCGGATATTGTTGTCTCATGTACGTACCTTAGTGATCCATCTAGCACAAGAATTTATCAATCCCCCCCCCCCCCCCCAAAAAAAAAAAAAAATCTTCATAGTAGTCCTAGAGAAAAAACTTCTTGTCTGAAACATATATTAGACCAACAAATTTGCACAAATAATTATACGCAAGTTTTTCATTCAAGTAAGTTGTGTTTCAAATATTATTACCAAAATATTTATTTAAATGCAGTAATGCTGGCTTCTAACTCAAGCATTTCTTTTTTTTTAAAAAAAAAAAAAAAAAGTCATTAGCATGTTGCAAATGCAAAACTCCCTCGATAACCCATTATTCACTGCTACTATCTAACACTGAAAATAGTAATTTTAACTTTTTTATAATAAAAAAAATTATAAAAAGGATTAAAATATTAGTCTATAAAGTTTATATAAAATAAAACGAGATTCACCATTAGGCACTCAATTGTGAAACTTGGAGTGAAGAATGAGCCTGCAAACTCTGGACTACAATAGTAAAATATTTAGGTTCCATACCATTATTAGTGTTTGTAGTTTACTTTCATTTAATTTTGATCCTTAAAGTTTGAAATCATGAGTATTCTGCCTGAAACAGTTAGTCCCTATAGTTTGAAAAGAACTTGCAACTACAATTGACTGGGTTAATTACGCTTATGTGGCACTAACGTTACTAACTATGCTCGACTTGGTAAAAATATTATAAATTAAAATATAAACATAATTATTTAAAAATTTGGGTTAAACCTACTTTGGTCCTTACAATTTAACTCATTTGAGTTTTAATCCCTGAAGTTTTAACTCTGTAATTTTAATCCCTCAAGTTTGCTCACTCAAAAACCGTTAGTCCCTATGGTTTGAAAAGGATTTAGAACTCAGACTAAAAGTACAGTTTTAACTTTGCAAACATTCATTAACTCTGTTTAAGTTGCTTATGTGGCAAGCTAACTGGGCTAGCTGACTTGGTAGTGTGTTATGGCATGGAATTTTTTTTTTTTTTTCCAATTTAGAAAGCATTACCGTCACCTTTCTCTCCATTCAAAGAAGGATGTTTACCAACATACCTCGAGAGCAAGTGGTAAGGAACTTGCTCTCCAACCCTCATGACCTTGGTTCAAGGCTTGGGAGTGGAAAAAAAGGATGTTTGGAACTCTTCCTCACGACCGTGGGCCCAACGCGGAGCGAAATCCGGATTAGTCGGAACCGAAGGTTCTAGTGAACCGGGTGGGATACCAAAAAAACAAAAAAAAGAAGGATGTTTGATCGGGAGAAAAAAAAATTCCAATTGCCATCTAGGAGAGAAATTTGGATGCATGAAGTGTTGTTTTTCTTATGAGCGATGATTTTTGATGTGTTATATATTACGTTTTTGTTCATCCTTCTGTACGTTCATTCTAGATTCTTCTTAAGCTTGTAATTAATTCTAAAGTTTTGTGCCCATTTGTTCAACACTTCCAGGAGAATGACATTTGCTGAGAATTGTTATATAGGAACTCTTTATTTGAAAACCTTGAGGTCAGTTTGCATTTAGTGATGCAGCATGTTGCATGAGATGGCATTTACTTCCTGGAGATCCCTTGATGGTAGCTAAGTTTAAGTTTTATAGTTCAAGCTATCCCTTTTTTTTTTTTTGGGTAATACAGGCAAGCCGAAGCTTGAAAAGATAAAGTGGACTAGGCTAGAAGGACTAATCCTAATACAAAAAGCTAAATGCAAATTAGGTATGACAAGCCAGCTGGTCCTTCAAGGCCATGTGGAGGCATCCACTCTGGAATGGTAGGACATAGAACCACGTCAGCTCCTTCTGGTGCATCATGACCTTGCTTGGCCATGTAGTCGGCACATGCGATATTGTCCCTTGGAGTGTAATGAAGCTCCACGTCCCACTCGCGAAAAAGGAGGTCTCTAGTCTCCATGATAAGATCCCTGAGCGGGTGGTCATCATAGCAGCGATCTCTCATGATGATATTAACAGCATCAAGAGAATCAGAGTAGAGAAGAATTTGCTGTATACCCGTCTGTTGACCCATTTTTAGCCCCAGCATAATGGCATGTATTTCTGCCTCAATAACAGAAAGACAACCAAGAGACTTACAAAATCCCATCATCCAATGGCCTTGGGAATTCCTGATAACTCCGCCACACGCTGCTTGTTGCTGGTGACGCACTGAACCGTCCACATCAATACGAATCACATTAGCGGGGGGTGGGGTCCAAGACTTCTCCTCAAACCCGTGAAAGTGAAAAATTTGGTGAGATAAACTCTGGTTAACAGTACTCTCCATGAGAAGATAGTTACATAAGTGAAGCATCTCCCTGGTATCCTTGCTTTCGCCTTGAAAGAGAGACGCGCATCTGGATGTCCAAAGAATCCAGCACCCAAGGCTAAAGACTTTTGGCCAATGAAAGTTCTGGAATCTTCCGTTTCCAGGATTGTGCTTGGTATTCCAGCTAAGCCAACCCTGCAAGGTACCTGCAAAAAATCTAGAAAAATAGTTAGATTTTAAAATTTCTTTCCAGAAGTTTCTTGCTTTCTCGCAGTCTCTGATGACATGGATCACATCCTCCTCGCAATTGCATTGGAAGGGGCAGAGACTATCATTTGTAAGACCTCTATGCGCTCTGAAAGAGTTAGTGGCGAGTCTCTCATACCCAACCTGCCACATGAAATATTTAACCTTCTCAGGGAGCTCCCATTTCCACATGGAAGTCCAGAAATTATTAACAGGATCTCCTACTCGCTCTGAGAGATAAAGATAGGCAGATTTGACAGAGAAACACCCATCCTTTGAAGCTCTCCAAGTAAAATAGTCTGGGGAACTGTTACGAGGAGGATGGATATTGGAGATAGTACTGATGATTTCCGGGGAAAGAATGCCCTGCCACCTGTTAGTATCTCACCTTCCATCCGGTAAAAGGTGATCCTTCACCGTCTCGTTTTCAATGATTAGGGAAGGATTCATAGCAAAGGTAGCAAGGGGACGATCAAAAGGAAGCCAGAGATCAGTCCAAAACTTAGTCCCTGCTCCGTTGTTTATCTTTTTGCCCACTCCGCTTAAAAACTTATCCCAAACGTCAACAATAGCTCTCCAAGTAGAGGAAGAACTCCTTTTTCTGGAGACATTAGGAACAGAGGAGTTACCACAATTGTACTTCGACCATAGGCATTGGACCCATAAAGCTTGCCTCTTAGTCAAGAGATTCCAACAGAGTTTCATAATAAACGCTTTGTTTTGGCGACGGAGGTTTTTGACCCCCAACCCTCCCTGCTTCTTGGCATGAGTGATTTTATCCCAAGCAATGAGGTGCATTTTTTTCCTGTCCTCGTCTTGAGACCAAAGGAAATTCCTTGAGATTTTATCAATTTCATTGATAGTACAAATTGGAAGCAGGGTAGATTGCATATAATAGATGGGCAAGGCAGACAACACGGATTTGATAAGAACCGATCGACCGGCAATGCTCAGGAACTTACTCTTCCACATAGAGAGTTTCTTCTGGGCCTTTTGTACAATGGGGTGGTATGTGGCTCTCGTAACCCTCTTATGGATAATTGGCATCCCCAAGTACTTCCCAAGATCAGAAGTGAGTCCAATCCCCAGCAGCTGGCTGAGCTCAAGAGCTCTATTAAAATCAACACTGGCTGAGCAAAACATTCGAGATTTGTTTAGGTTGATTCTGTGCCCTGAGACTTCACAAAAGCTTTGCATCACTTTGCGGACCTCAATCATTTGACTAGAGGAAGCTTCCGTGAAAAGAATGAGATCATCAGCAAAGAACAAATGGGAGATGTGAGGACCACCTCTTCTAAAGATAAACGGCTTCCATCTTCGACCAACACACTCAGCTTTAATAAGATGCCCCAGTCGTTCCATGCATAGAACAAAAATATACGGACTAAGGGGGTCTCCCTGTCTAACACCTCTGGAAGGGGAGAAGCTTGGACTTTCATCGCCATTCCATAAAATAGACATGGTATTACATATGGGCCCTAAAAAATCCATAGAATAAAAGAATAAAACCAGGGGGCATAGAAATCATGTTATTGTCCAAGGGAACTTAGATAATGTTATCCCTAATAAAGAGAACCACGTCAAGGCCAATCTTGATCATTCCTCTCCGGAGCAAGATCATGTGTCGTCTCATTTAACCAGTTTGCCACAGCCTGATCACTGGGACCCAAATGAGGACATGGCACCAGATTTCATAGAGGGCAATGGTACATCTGTGCCAGAAACTCAATTTGAGCAGCAGAATGGCGGTAAGGCGGAGGACTCCAGGTAAGTGGCCTCTTCCTTTCTTGTATTCAGTTAATTATTTTTAATGATTATTGCTTCTTGGAATTGTAGAGGGGCCGGTAGCCGGTCCTTCCCTATAACTGTTAAGGATATTGTTCGCAAGTATTGCATTAACATTCTTTGTCTTTTGGAGCCTCGTGTTAGTGGTGATAGAGCTGATAAAATTTGTCGTAAGTTAGGTTTCACCCACTGGATCCGGGTGGAGTCTACTAGTTTTTCTGGTGGCATTTGGATCTTGTGGAATAATGTTGATTTTGATATTACCTATCTTACCTCCACTACTCAATTACTTCACTGTCAAGTCAAAGATCATGCTACCAACTCAATTAATCTTGTGACTATTGTTTATGGGGAAACCACTGCAATTGGAAGATCTTACCTTTGGAACTCTCTTCGCCTGATTGGCAACCCGACCTGTCCATGGCTAGTTTTGGGTGATTTCAATATCTTCTTATCCCCTAGCGACAAACTTGGCGGGGCTGATCCCTCGTGGTCATCAATGCAACAGTTCAAGGACTGTATTGACGACACTGAGCTTATTGAGGCAAATATTCATGGGGAGAAATTCACGTGGGAGAAACAGGGTCTGAAGGAAAGACTTGACTGGGTCTTTACTAACCTCAATTGGATTAATTGTTTTCCCAATTTCATCGTCCGACATGAGCTCAAATTTAAATCCGATCATCGGATTGTGGTGGTTAATTCGAATCCTTCTTTCCACAGAAAAGGTGCAAAAAGAATTTCTCTTATCAGATCGCATGGACCTTGGAAGATGATTTCATTGACATCACCAAAGAAGCTTGGCATGGAAAAAACTGGCTCCAAGGTCTGCAAAGTTTTCAAAACTCGGCCATGGATTGGAACGATAACCGCGTGGGAAATTTCGCAAAAAAGAAAAGAGAGTTGATTCGTCGTCTTGAGGGTATCGATAGGACCAGGAGGATGAATCTTCAAACAGGGTTATACAAGTTGGAGGAAAAATTATGGAAAGAGTATCATAAAGTAGCTACCCAAGAAGAAATCATCTGGCTCCAAAAATCGAGAGGTAAATGGCTTCAGGGAGGAGACAGAAATACTAGATTCTTTCATGCTTCCACTGTGGTTAAGAGGAAGAAGCAAAGAATTGAGGCTATCCAGAACGATGAGGGTGAATGGGTCGAAGAGCATGAAACTGCAAAAATTATGGCCCATGATTTCTTTCAAAGCCTATATACTCGTGATGACTCGGTGAAAGATCCTGGTGGGTGGAGCTCAAATTTCCCGCCTCTTGATGCTAACAGGCTGCGATTGCTTTCGAGAAGAGTTTCTAGAGTTGAGATAAAAAATGCCACTTTCGCTATGGGTGCTTTTAAGGCCCCAGGACCCGACGGCCTCCAGGCACACTTCTTCCAGACTCAGTGGAGTGTTGTGGGTGACAAAATTTGTGACCTTATCGAAGAATGCTTCAACAACCCATCCACTCTATCCTGCATAAACAAGTCTAGGGTTGTTCTCGTTCCCAAGATTGATAACCCTTTAACGTTAAGAGACTTTCGCCCCATTTCTTTGTGCAATGTGAGCTTCAAAATCATTACGAAGGTTCTGGCGAATAGACTTAAAGATGTAATGGATCACCTTATAAGCCCTGAGCAGTGCAGTTTTATTGCCAACAGATCGAGTTGTGATAACATTATTATTGCTCAAGAAATTATCCACTCTATGAGAATGAAGGGTAGGAAGAAAGGCTTCGTTGCCATCAAGATAGACATGGAAAAAGCATTCGACAGGCTTGACTGGGGTTTCATCGAGGATACTCTTAGATGCTTGAATCTGGAGAGGAACCTTGTTGACCTCATCATGGCTTGTATTTCCACGAACACCATGTCTAAATCACCGTAACTTTAAATGTGTTCCAATTGTTAAGATAAGAAAGTATGCTTTTTTTTTTCCTTTTTCTTTTGTTTTTTGACTCATAAAAATTTTAAACTCTAATATATATGTTTGATAATGATTCCGTGTATCAATCAAGAATTTTTTTCATATTTATTTAAATTTTGGTTTCTCATATATCAATTTACGGCTTGCAGTTTAAATTATTCGCTTAAACGTACAAACCACATCTTTTCACCCCAAAAAAAATTACTCACATTGTTCATATTATTCGTATTTTCCCCTCACTTTATTCTCCTTGAATCTTTTTTAACTAAAAAAGATTATTAAAATTTTTTAGTGGGCAATTCGATTTATTGTGACTTTATTTAATTTTATATGTGTGTGCTGCAACGTCCAAAATCATAAAAATTTGTTTATATTGTAACGGATGCCTAGTGGTGCTACTTGTCACAACTCAAAAGATTAAAATAACACTTGTATTAAGGTAAGAAAAATGACACTTGTATCATTTGAATAATATTAGTTTCTTTTATAAATACTCAAAAACTCTTTATGGGAAGTTATCCAAATCATCAAGTTTTGTTGTAGAGTACCAACCATCCCATATTCTAGAAGAAGAGGAAAGAAACCATATCAAATCAGCAGTAATGAGGAGAGAAAAAAAACTTGAGAAGAATATTCAAATCTGCAATCATCCAACTACCCTTCAATGTCGATATTATTGAAGTCCTTAGGCTCTCTAGTCTTCAATTTCCCTTTCTTCACATTGCCGCCATCGATCGAACCATCCTTCCTTCAAGTGCCACCCACAACGCATGAACAGATTTTTTTAAAAAGAAAAAAAGAAAAAAAGAAGAAGAAGCCTAAATTCCAAAAAACATAACCCCCAACCGAAGATCACAATACAAATGACCAAATACTTATTAATTGAAATACGAATCATACATAACTCTTCGTTCACTCAAATGACCAAATAGAGACTAAAAACACATACACAAAATAAATTGAAAAAAAAAACAAAAAACAAGGAAACGTGTTTTTAATTTCCTTTTCACCTTGAATGCTTCAATTTTATTATTACTTGGGTTAATGTGTAATTTAGCCCAAAAACAACCATTGGAAGCTTTTTAGGAACAATTTTACTCTAAAAATAACAAAAATGTAACAACTTTTCCATTCATTAAAAAATGTTGACTATCAGTGTCGTTTTTTAACATAAAACGTTAGTTTTTTTTTAATGGCTAGGGCTAATTTGCTCATTTTTTAAAACTTTTGAAGGTGAAATTGCTTCTCAAAAAAGCTTCTGAATACCTGACACTTTTAAGTGGTTACTTCTAAGATAAAACTTCACCTTAACTCTTATTATTTTTCATTAGCAAATACACCAACATAACTGCAGCTCCAAATAAGAAGTTGAATAATCGCAAATGTATCCTTCTTAGAAAAAGAAAATTTCAATGATTAATAATCAATTCAATTTGTGAAGATATTTAAAATAAATTTTTCAATTTTTTATTATTTTTGGTAGAATTCTATTATGGGAAAATCTACCTCAAGGCCCAAAGTAGCAAAAAAATGTTAAAAAATGTCCAAGAAAAAGTCACATATCAAAAAAGACCTCGGGCCTTTTCTAATATTATTTCATAAACATTAACAACTAAATCAAGAGCATTAACAACAATATCCTAACAATTAAATCAGTACCATTAACAAATAAATTAGTGTCCGTTAACAACTAAATCAGTAGGCGTTAACAACTAACGTTTTATGAAATAATACCAGAAAAGGCCCTGAGACTTTTTTTGACAAATGACTTTTTCTTGGGCCTTTTTTGACTTTTTTTTTTTTTTTTTGCTAGTTTGGACCTTGAGATGAATTTTCCCTTCTATTATTAGTTAATTATATGATCTTTTAAACTCTTGAGAGAATTTTTTTTTTTTTTAATAAGAAAATTTTAGGAGAGGGGTTGGGTTTGGAGCCCACTCCACAATGAATTCAAGACTAAGAGTACACATGCCTCCACCTTAGCCTGAGCTATCGTTGCTTTGTAGACCCTTAGGATGCCTCCCCCAACGCCTCGACCAACTCCAGGATCGACCCTTGGTGAGAGTGTCCGACCCTTTTGCCAGTAAACCCAAGGACGAGGGGTAAGTGAGAGAATAATATTAATACCTCTAGTACTACGTTAAATCCATTTGGGTCTTGAATTCAAGTCTCAGGCAAGGGACACTTGTATTGGGAGAGACAGTCACAAACCCCGAACTAGATACCGGATTATATATATATATAAAAGAACTTATTTTATCTTGGCAAGTGACCAAGTAAAAAGAGCATACCTGCGTTCCAATCAAATCATGTTTACAAAAGGTGTTCCTATGCAAAAATCAATCTTTTTCAATGCATGCCTTACCCCCTCCTTAGACCCTTGTACTACCAAGTCAATGATTCTTCCCTTCTTTTTTTTCTTTTTTTCTTTTCTTTTTTGCTATGTATAAATAACCTCTTGTTGGAGGCAATCCTATTCAAAACATTGTCAAACACTAAAATGTGAGCAACTCTCCTTACAACGATTCCTAAACCAGTTTCATGTTCTTCTCCATGCCAATACCACCTTCAAGTTCCCTAATATCTAAGGGCTATCACTATTGGTTTTGACGGCTCTATTCCCAGAACTCTACTATCTGATGTTCATGCAAACTGGTGCCACTCCACTCCCAGCCTTTCTTCTTCAAGTCCCAAGGATTCACCAACAACTGCCAAGGCTTTCTCAATTACCCGCCTTAGCTTCAGAGTTTACACTCTTCTGTTGTGGCTGGAAACAATTGAGCGTTCGCTTACCAGGTGAGCCATGCCAATTAATGTAACTGATCTCATTCTACTACATCATGTTTGAAATAATGATTGATACCTTCAAAAGCATTTATTGCGGATGAGGTAAGTATATGATATGAATTTTGTCTCAGTTTACATGAATGCTTATAATAAGCAGCTCTAAACAAGCACATGGTTCATGGCAAACATGCCTATGCAAACTACATGCACCTTTTAAACATTAAAAAAGGGTACATGCACCTTTTCCGTTAAAACCCTAACAACTAACGGTCAACGTTAAAAAAACTTCGGGGCAACATTGCTAAAAAACTTTAGGGGCAAAATTGCCCTGAAAAAAATACACCTTAACCCTTAAAAAAAAAAAAAAAACAAAACAAAAACAAAATAAAACAAAACAAAATTGCCTTAACAACAGCAATGCTATGACAGATTGCCATAACTTACCCATAAGCACAGAATTACAAAGGAAACAACCTTGCAGAAACAGCAAGTTGAAGTCACTTAAAATGCATCGCTAAGGGTATCTATAGTAAAAAGGGTGTACAATCCAGCACCAGGGAAACTGGAGCTGACTGGTTCTGGGGAAAAATTCAGTAGCCTTCAGATCCTAAAATATGTTTTATTTCAACTTATCTTTCCTTGCTCAAAAGAGACGATGAAAAGATCCAGTATAATCCGCAAAAATCAAGTGTTTGCAGCTTGTAGAAAACCCAAAAGGTTTTGATGAAATTAAATTAAGTCAGACGTCCAAAACTCAAACTACTCAACTAAGCCCCTCTGCTTGAAAACGTCTAGCATGGCAGCTCCAATTTTTGCAGGGGACTCCACCACAGTGACGCCAGCCTCCCTGAGAGTCTTAATCTTGTCTTGTGCAGTGCCCTTACCACCTGACACAATAGCTGCAAAAGCAAAACCAAGCACATTGTTGAAGTGCAATTACTATCAAACAGAATCCAACATATTGAAGAACTAACTAATTATGAACTCACAACTCTTCACTCTTAGGTGTACCAAAAAAACAATTTAGTGATCCATCTAGCACAAGAATTTATCAATTTTCCCCAAAGAAAAACATCTTCATAATAGCCCTGGAGAAAAAAACTTGTCTGAAACATATATTAGACCAACAAATTTGCACAAATAAATTTGATAGGGTCCAAGGAGGATAGGAAACCTACCCTTGACCCTTAGAGTTTGCTGTCAAGGAGGAAGAGACTCTCCTTAAATACCAAATCAAGCTTGTCATACTACTCGGATGTTAAACTTGAACATATCATATTATCCAATCCCTGTCATCTGAAAGGACCTCAAGGATAACGAATGGTAGAGCTAAGGCATCTCGTGTTTCTTGACATGAGACTTAAGCATCCCAAGCTACCCAGCCCCTATCATAAATCTAGCTTTCAGTTCAGCCAAACTGAGTTTTCCAACTTGATAGTGGTTAGGCCCTATCTAGAATACTAATACACTGTTACGATTATTCATGTAGAATAGAGAAATAGGTGTAGAAAAGAGATACAAGACACAAGAAAGAGAGTAGAAGAGAAGATAGAGAAGAGAGCTCCCAAGTCCTAAGGCTCTCTCAATTCTATATTCAATGCATAGTCATAGTAAATTTGAAATCTCATTGTACAGAAATGGAGGAGTGGCTATTTATAATACTATAGCCTCCCTCAAGTCACTAACTAACAACTAGTTTAGGGTTAATGACTAATTACCCTACCGACTATCTAGTTTACAATTAGGTCCCTAGATCTATCTTACAATTAGGTCCTAAAAGCATATTATTATCTTTACATATCAATACCCCCTCCCCAAAACATCCTTGCCCTCAAGGATGCTGAACAACAAAAACTCAAATCTGAAACCAAAAACTGAGCCCTGAAATTCTGGAAAACTTGTGAAATCATGTAGAAACCATTGTCTTGAATGCTGTTACCCACAAGTACAACTCACTTGTTGGAATGAGCCAAATGGAAATAATGGGTCCAATGCTGATCCAAAAGAAAAAACATTTAGACCAAATACACAGAACCTTGCACTAAACTAGAACCTTGCAATATTTTCACTAATTTTCCCTTGAACCAACTGATAACCAAGCTTCTTGTAGGAGAATATTGAAGGTGAAAAGCCCAGATGTGATGCCAAGTCATAGGCCCATTAGTCAAACAACATTGTAGAAATAATTTTGGGCCTAATTTTTCAAAGATAAAACCCATATGCCCCTGATTTTCAAAAGTTTTCTGCCCTTCCAAGAATATGCGAGCCAGCTGTAACCCTTTATGCGCAGCAGGTTGAACAGTTCTGAAAACAAGATAAGCTAGAGAAAATATGACTCTACATGGCACCAGCTGGAAGAGACAACCAAGGAAGGACTGCTCTGATACCACTGTTATGTTTATTGATGTAGAATAGAGAAAAAGGTGTAGAAAAGAGATACAAGACACAAGAGAGTAGAAGAGAAGATAGAGAAGAGAGCTCCTAAGGCTCTCTCAATTCTGTATTCAATGCATAGGCATAGCAAATATGAAATCTCATTGTACAGAAATGGAGGAGTGGCTATTTCTAATACTATAGCCTCCCTTAAGTCACTAACAGCCAGCTAATTTAGGATTAATGACTAATTACCTACCAACTATCTATCTTACAATTAGGTCCCTAAAAGCATATTATTATCTTTACATATCAATACCCCCTCCCCAAAACATCCTTGCCCTCAAGGATGCTGAACAACGAAAACTCAAATCTGAAACCAAAAACTGAGCCCTGAAATTCTGGAAAACTTGTGAAATCGTGTAAAATCATTGTCTTGAATGCTGTTACCCACAAGTACAACTCACTTGTTGGAATGAGCCAAATGGAAATAATGGGTCCAATGCTGATCCAAAAAAAACATTTAGACCAAGTACACAGAACCTTGCACTAAACCAGAATCTTGCAGCATTTTCACTAATTTTCCCTTAAACCAACTGATAACCAAGCTTCTTGAAGGAGAATATTGAAGGTGAAAAGCCCAGATGTGATGCCAAGTCGTAGGCCCATTAGTTAAACAACATTGTAGAAATAATTTTGGGCCTGATTTTTGAAAGATAAAACCCATATGCCCCTGATTTTCAAAAGTTTCCTGCCCTTCCAAGAATACGCAAGCCAGCTGTAACCCTTGATTTGCAGCAAGTTGAACAGTGGTGAAAATAGGATAAGCTGGAGAAAAAATGACTCTACATGGCACCAGCTGGAACCCACTAACATTTGATGTCTAGTGCACAGCCTCACACCTGGCCATAGGGTACAAAACAGCCTTAAAACCTTCCGTAGAGTCAGCGCATGAAGAACCATTAAGAGCAGAAGTGAGTTTTACATCATTCCTAGGCAATACAGAACCGGACTTGGAAGAAATTGATACATTCCGCCCTGATTTTTCTGCTGTAACCTTTGAATTTAAGTTGTCCACAATTATCTCCTGCATCTTTGCTAATCTTCGCGCCTCCATTGGTGTCTTAGGGCTAAACAATTGGATTGGGCCTGCTAATTCTGGTTTAAGGGCAGAAACATATGCACCCACCAAATAGTCTTCAACAATATCTAATTTGGCAGCAATATAATCAAATTCTGCATTTTAATCAACCAAAGATCCTGTTTGCCGCAAGTGGGTCAGATCACTCATGGGATTTTCAAAAGCCGGACCAAAATTATCCTGCAAGATTACTGCATATTTGTCCCAAGAAGGCAGATGGTTGCTTAATCTTCTTTCAAGTGCACGGTGCCATTGAAAAGTCTTGTCATCAAGACTAAGAGAAGCCATCTTTACCTTGCTTTCTTCCGGTGTGTTATGGAGCTTAAAGAATCGCTCACATTTGAGAAGCCAAGTCAGTATATCATCACCGGAGTATCTAGGAAACTCCATTTTTTGTAAATTGGGTCGGCTTACGGTATAGTGGTTATCCTGGCCGCCGTTCTTGGTATCTTTCTTGGTGGCGATCATGGTTTCTTGGACCATTCTGTCCAGCAGCACGAAATTCTTGCATTTCTTGCTGCAACTTTTCCCAAACAGTGTTAAATCCAGCCAACAACCCTTCTAGCATGTCATCCATTGTTTGGAGCCTTTGCTCGATGGTCTGAAACCTTTCCTCTGCCATTCTTGACCCTTCTTGAATCCTTGTTTCAACCATGTAGCAGCAAACCAGATCAAGGGACTTGGAAGATCATATGTTGGTAATGACAGAACGAAATGCTGACAGCCAGAGGAGATAATCAATCTGAGTCGAAAACTGAACCAGACTGAATTCAAGATCAGCAACAATGAACGAGAATCCCATGACAAAATGGCAAAGAACAGATGCTAGTCGAGTCTGGAATCAGAATGCCGAGAATCAACCAGAACCCGAATTAGATCAGAACAGAAGATAATGAGAACAGAATCAGCACAGCAACAAAACCCAGCCACTGTTTCTTGATGGTTTTTGGTATGAGGCTGACTAAACCGTAGAACATCCTAGAAAAACACAACCAAGATATTGCCAAGATGTTCTGAACCCAAGAATTGAAGTTGGCAGAACCAGAGACTAAGAAAAACAGATCCAGAATCAAGATGCAGAAAGAGAGCAGAAACAGCAACGAATGAGACAGCTAAGGAAGAACTGCTTTGATACCACTGTTACATTTATTGATGTAGAATAGAGAAATAGGTGTGGAAAAGAGATACAAGACACAAGAAAGAGAGTAGAAGAGAAGATAGAGAAGAGAGCTCCTAAGGCTCTCTCAATTCTGTATTCAATGCATAGTCATAACAAATCTGAAATCTCATTGTACAAAAATGGAGGAGTGGCTATTTATAATACTATAGCCTCCCTCAAGTCACTAACTAATGGCTAGTTTAGGATTAATGACTAATTACCCTACTAACTATCTATCTTACAATTAGGTCCCTAAATGCATATTATTATCTTTACATATCATACACCGTCAATTTCTAAAACTACGAGAAGTTGCCTGTATGGATTCTGTTTGTCATTGTAAGTCTTAAAATTACAATTTTTACACGATCCTAGCTCCTACAAACCATATGACTGTACCAGCTGAAGTTCAACCTCTTATTCATTGACAATTGTAGAACGTTACACAGGGCAAGTATTTGAGTATTGTTGGATATTACCCAACTCATATACAAATTTTGATCTTCATCAACCAAAGGCAGCCAAAAATCTAAAGGAAATTCAAAAGAAAATAATGTAGAAACGGTTGGCAAAAGGTACAAAAAAGAGCATGTTATGCAACCAAGGTTTCCTCATTTAAGAACAACCACAAGTAATCAAGTATTAATTATCAGAAGGATGGTCAATTAGACCAAATCTCATCTAATAGACCCCAACAACAAAAATCAACTCAGTCATAACATTTTATCATGGCAAGCATCATGCATGAATGATATTTGCTATCAGATGTCAGGAGAAACAAAATTTCATTAAGAGTATTTACCTCCAGCATGACCCATACGACGGCCAGGTGGAGCAGTTAATCCAGCAATGAATGCGACAACAGGCTTCTCGGTACCGCTTTCCTGTATTGTCATTCACAAAATCAATTAAGAACTCATGTACCAACAATATAATAGCCAGTAGATCAAAAATATAATAATAACTATGAGCACATATGTTTCTCTTTTAGTATAGAATAAATATTAGAGCCATGCATATCATCACGTCTAACCGCCAAATGAGGAACATCTAAATTATTGTCACAAAAAGAAAAAAAAAAAAAAAAAAAAAAAAGAACTAAGCTAGATGACATTTACAGCATGGATTTAGCTTCATAACTATGTTTACAACCTTTCCCAACAAAATTACAAGTACATCTCCCTCCAGAAACATAATCGATGACTTATTTTCCTTTAACACAAAAACTACGATATTTAAACCATGTAACTGATGTTATAGATAATGGACAAAATTATATGCACCAATGTCGTAAAATCAAACCTTAATTAATGCAGCAGCATCTTCTTCAGCTGTGCCTCCTATCTCTCCTATGAGAATGATACCTGAATAGTAGGGGAAAACGTCAATGAATAATAAAAGAAATAAAGAATAAATGGTTATACTTATGCAAAAAAAGAGTATAAACCATAACAAAAAAAAGTAAACAACAACAGAGGTTACAATGATATGATAATTCAGCAAAATAAGCAAAAGACATAGGATCAAAGTTTTGAACTCATTTCAAGTAAGGCAACCTAGTCCAGTTAAAATATACTAAAAAAACTACTTTTTCAAACATACTCATGAACTTGAAAAGCATTATTACCCAACCTTACTCCAAATATAAAAAAAAAAATCAAAGTGATGATTAGGGCCATGTTGCCTGGCAAAATATGATTGATGTCCTTTCTTGCTCTTTACCTATTTTTCCCAAAAGGTAGCACATTCTTTGCCAAGATAAAAGATTTACTTCCAAAGAGCTTTTCAGCAACAAGTTATCCAGAGAGGATAATATCAGATAATTTGATAGTTGAGATATCTTAAATGAAGAGTGGATAGATGTCCTAAAACATTTGCCTTGGTTTTTGCAAGGAAGAATAAAACAGATTACCAGCCACTTCAGGGTACCATTACTCCATGCATATGCATATAAAATGCTTACCTAGAAATGGTTATAACATGATCCTAAAGTACAAAAACCATTTATGTACATATAGTTAAATTAAACAAACTATCATCCAAGTGGATCAAATTTTTACTATGCCGTCAAAGCGCTTCAATATTCAAAGTAATAGTTAGTCAGTCGCCTTGAAGGGTCAAAATGTTCCTCCATTTGAGAAAGACTATGCAAATTTTTATAACAAATACATAATTTGGAGAGAGAAACTATTTTAACCAGGTTCTACAAGTGCATGTATAATCAAAATTCTGTTTCTCAAGGAAATAAAACACACAAATATGATAGATAAAAGGGACCTATTTCATACACTGGAATGTTTGATTTATGAGGCAGCAAAATGCGACAAAGTACCTTCTGTCTGAGGATCTGCTAGGAACTTCTCAATGCAGTCAACAAAGTTTGTTCCATTGAAGGGATCTCCCCCTATACCCACACAAGTAGATTGTCCAAGGCCAACAGCAGTTGTTTGGAAAACCTGAATATTTAGAAACAAATACATGGTTGATAGTTTATCTTATTCCTTATGGAAAACATCATCTCTAAGCATTAAAAAATCTGAAAGGCACAATTGATAAATAAAAAAATAAAAAAAAAAGTTATAGGGAATAAGCCTATTATATGATAACAAACAAACATTCTTGGTTTCAGAAAAAGCTGTATGATAGTTGATGTTTCTTTTTCAAGAGTATAATTTTCAGCAAGGAAAATAATCCAGTGAGGCCAAACATGTGAATTGTAATGTTTTAACTCTGCTGTAGGAAGATCCAAACCAGTGCCAGATGTTAATAATGCAGAATTTTTTTCTTGGGCCTTCATAATACAGAATTAATACAATACAATGTGCTTAAATCTTTAGCGTTGGATATAACTGCTTTGCCATTGTCCATTAAAAAGAAAATCTATTAAAATCACCATAAAAAAATCAGACTCATAAAGTACTGCAAAATCAATCTCTAGAGTACTGCAATGAAAAGAACAGCTCCATTAATTAGTCTTCCAGTGTCATGCAATCAAAATGAGGGCTCACCGCTTCATATGTCAAGGTACCAGAGCGAGAAACAATTCCAACCCTTCCAGGCTTATGAATATAACCAGGCATAATTCCAATTTTACATTCCCCGGGCTTGATTATACCAGGGCAGTTTGGACCTATCAATCGCGTTTTGGACTGCTTGTTAAGAGCAGCTTTCACTCGTACCTGAAATTACAAGATATTTGGGTCAATGCCATCCATATAAACAACACAAATCATCAACTACAGACTACAGTGCACTATTCCCCAAGTCTAAATAAATTTACCATGATGGAATGCATAATTGACCATGAAGGAATGCATTGGATGGTTGTATAGGTCAATTCAATAATTCAATAAATAGAAATAATCTTGCCACAGTTATGCGACAGCCATCTAATCACACATAAACAGCCAGACTAATGCACAAAAATATACACACCCAACCCAAATCATCCAAATGGAAACATTGCCATACTTACGCATTAATTACATATGAAATCATAATTAATAAAAATCACTAGAAAGAAGTAAGAAAAGAAATTATGTAACTATCAACACTCCAAATATGTGGTTTGTTTTAGATAAGCACCAAATAGAGTTTGCAGATCGATTCAGAAATAATAAATCTCAATGCTATATGAAACTCAAACCTGAAACATGATTTTCCATAATAAAAATGAAATTACCATATCATGCTGAGGAATTCCTTCAGTAATGCAGACAACAAGATCCAACTCTGCTTCCATTGCCTCCATAATGGCAGCAGCGGCAAATGGTGGAGGAACATAGATGACAGAGGCATTGGCCTTAGTTTCAGCTTTTGCTTCAGCAACAGTGTTAAACACAGGAAGTCCCAAGTGTTCTGTTCCACCTTTCTTAGGTGTTACTCCACCCACCTATTTAAGCAAAATTGCATCAATGCAATGAAAGATGCCTGCTTATTCAGCAACCAAAAACAATGAGACACATATGCAGACACATGCAGCCATTAGATACATTATTCTTCTGAATCTGCTTGTGCCCAAAGTTGTGAGTAAAAAATAGAACAAAGCCAAGAATATAATTAAAGTAGTACAATAAATACATCTACTTTCAATAAGTTCGACCATTGGTTAAGAACAAATTCATACCTACACAACCCCAAATAAGTTTAGTACTCTCCCAATAATGAAATTATTTTCACAATATAACAAAGTTTGGAACTTGAAAGTGCCAGCACGGTAGCTATGCTCGTGTTATGATCTGTTAAAGTTGAGCTCCTATTAGTAGCAAGTGACCTTCAATTTATAGAGAACAGATCAACCATATTAGGAATTAAGTTGATGAGGGTTCCTAAGAGTTCAAAATCAATGAGGTTCAAAAATGAAAGTAACGAACCAATTCACAAAATTTATTTTCAGTGACATCATGGGTATTGGGTAGCCAATAAGGTCCTAAATTTTCACACACAGGAAGGTACTTGAATGCTCAGGCTTTCAAGCCCAGAATCACAGCTTGGTGCAAACAGGCTTTCTAGTTGAGTTGTGATATAAATAAGTATCCGGTCAAAGCCAAGCCACTAAACCTTTTAGAAAGTTCTGAAACGAGTAGGCTGCAATTACAATAAGATTCAGCAAGGCCTTGCGTTTACTAGATCAAATAAACAATAAGGGGATAAGTACAACAGCAACATTACTGAAGCCCAATGAAATCAAATGCATGGCAGTTCAATTTCCCAGTAGAAATTCCGAAGGTCTTGGAATTCAGTAGTGTGATGAGCACACATAACCGACAACTAATTACCTTTTAAACCCAAATAAATTCCAGTCAAAAAAAGACCTATACAGTATATAGCCCACCAGAAACAGGCGACGGGCAACCATACGACACAAGAATATCGAAACGGAACATAGCGTAGAATTTACACAAACAAAGAGAGGAATTAAGGTACCATCTTGGTTCCGTATTCAATGGCTTGTTCGGTGTGGAAAGTTCCATTTTTACCGGTGATGCCTTGACAGATGACGCGCGTGTTTTTGTCCGCGAAGACGGGTGGAGGAGGTGGCGCAGCCGCCGCGTAATGGCGGATGTGAGACCGAGAAAATAGTGACGAATCTGGCGATGGAGAGGTTTTGCGTGACAAAATGGAGCCGATCAACTTGGTTACGGCTTGGCGACCCATCGTCCCCGCTGGCGTGTTTCGCCGTTCCAACACTCACTAGCTGTTGCAACACAATGCTCGATCTTCAAGACTTCATATTTTAAATTTTCTTGGCCGGCCCTTTATTTTAGGGCATACGCCTTTTTCAGAATGAAAAAATTGAGGAAAAATATGGTCAAAAAGATAAATTCATCATGCCTCTAAAAATACTTATTAATTTTTTTAATATGAAATTTGTTTAAAAAAATCCTATTTATTGCCTAAAAATATTTGAAATTGATTAATTTACTCCGATAATATCAAATGGATTTTTAACGTTGTTTTTTTATCAGTATATAGATATGTATAATACAATTGTTCAATTGTAATATCCCATAGTAAAAATTATATTTAATCTCTTCCTAAAATATCAACTTGAGAGATTAAATTAAAGTTTCCTACCTACATATAATAAAAATAAATATCCACATTTTCAAAAAAAAAAAAAAAAAAAGACCGTTCACATGAAGAAGAAGCAAGTGTCGATACATAGTTGGCAATGGCATATCATCTACAACCTAATTATCAAATAAAGATAATGATGTATCCCAAAAAAAATAAAGATACTGATTGACACATTAGTATCTTTTATGGATCTTTCATTTTTTTTAGCATAAACCGAGTAAGATTTAACTATATTGACATGTGTCTTATAAGTATTATAAAACATGAGGATATGAGGGTAATTTTATTATTTAAGTAGTGTTAATTTTAGAACATTAAAATTTCTCTCTCATCTCCCTCTAAAAAAATCCTCAATTTTGGAGGGGATGCTATGTAGGGAATAGAACTATAGAAGGAAAACTTTTGTGGGCTAAGGTATTTTAACAATAAAATGCACATACAAAAAAAACATTTATGTATATTTTAGCATTTATAAAAATTTAATGATGCCGAATGCCTCTGAAATAAAACTTTATTGTTAAAATTAGAAATTCACCACTCTTCCTTCCATAAAAATTTTTCTAGCTAAATGTGGGGAGGGGCACAATTCTCCCCCACTCCCCTCCCCTCTAAACCCTCCCCCCCCCCCCAAAAAAAAAAAAAAAAATAAATCAACAACAACGTTTAGGTAGTGCTACTCAACTTTTGTTGTGTATAGTTAAAAATGAGCTGCAAGAGCTAATAATTGTTTATTTAAAGTATATAATTCTTTAAAATTATCAGATGACTTATAAAAAAACATAGGGTTAAGGTCCATTTTTGCCCCGAAAGTATACATTGAGGACCAATTTTGCCCTAGAAATTTTTATTGGAGCAATGTTGCTCTGGAAGTACAAAAACGTAGCAATGTTGCCCCTTTGTTAATCGCTTCACTTAACGGTCAAACGTTAGTTGAACCAATTATGCTGACGTGGATTGTCTATGTGGGGTCTTTCTTACTTTTTAAAATATCAATTTTGCCCCGAAAATACACGCTTAGGAGCAATTTTGCCCCAGAAGTACACACCCTCACATTTTTCCCGAGAAAGAGGCCACGTGGATAATCCACGTTAGCATAATTGGGTCAAATAATGTTTGACCGTCAGGGAAGTTAACGGAGGGGCAACATTGCTATGTTTTTGTACTTTCGGGGCAACATTGCTCCAAGAAAAACTTCCAAGGCAAAATTGATCCTTAATATATACTTCCAGGGCAAAAATAGACCTTAACCCAAAAAAATAAATGCCTAATAAAGTCTAAAAGACGTCTGTCACATTGGAGGAAGTATCACTTATTCTCAGGTTCATCGTATGACACTTATCTGTTTTGAATTTGGAAGTTACAAAAAATGTTACTACCTCCTATCCAAAATCCACAACATAGTTTATAGTATAAATCATATTATAAATTAGGTTGAGGATCAAAGAAGTATTAGATTTTTAATATATATGGGTATAATAATTTATGGGTAAAGGATTTCTCCAATCACTAGAGATAAGTTATCTCTAGTGACCCCAAAACTATGTCGTTTTGGATTAATGAAAAGTGTTTCCGTAATTTTGCACCCTTCATTAATTTACCAAAAATTATGAAAACATCCTTCATTAATTCAAAACGACGTAGTGTTGGGGGTCACTAGAGATAACTTATCTCCGGTGACGGAGAAATACTTTTCCTATAATTTATAGACTAAAATAAATTATTCTATATTCGAGTTTGTTTTACCGAAAATATTTGAGTATGATGGGGTAACAAATTTTAAAATAAAACGAGTTGTTATTTATTCTAAAGGAAAATTCCTATAAAATACCGTTGAATTATTCAAATTCTAATTTATCAAATTCTAAATCAGGTCATATGACCTAAAATGAGATTTTAGAATTCAATAATTTTACATTACTATCCCTCATTTGAGTTGAAAATTTATATCTATTTTTTTAATAGAAATACAGAGTTATGAATTACACTCTCCCCATGCAACATTTTTCATTTTTCATTTTCCAAAAGTTCTCCCTTTCTCCACTTCTGTTGTGGCACTTATTCTATCTCTGCCCCACCTCCACACTTCTCTCTCTTTTTCAAAGCTAACATTGCTCTTCATCTGTAGATTTGTGAGGTTTTGGATTTTGGTTCTGCTGATTCAGATTTATTCAAGTGGGATCGTTATCATCATAATGACAACATTCTTCAAGAGCATGCATTGTTATTATGTGGGTAGCCCACCTCTGTTTTAAAGCAACAAAAATTTCTCTCCTATTTCAAACCCTTTGTTATAGTTTCATAGAGCACATAAGTTATGCTTGCCGATGGAATGACTTTGAAAAGGTTAGGAAATATCCCTTTGTTGAATCATGTATATCTTCATTATAGTTTAGGTAAAATTATCGAACTCTAAAATCTCATTTTAGGTCATATGACCTCGATTTAGAATTTGTTAAATTTAATAACCCAAATTAAAATTTGAATAATTCAACTACTTTTATAGGGATTTTTTTTTTTTTTTTTATCTTCCAATTACTAAAAAGAATCTTATGCATCACTCACTGGAGGAGCAAGAAAATATAATTATTTATGCTTCCGTTGTTACAATTATTTATTTGTAATTATTTATACGATTCTATTTCACATCTTTATGATATGACTCCCTCATATCCTTAATATAAAACATATTTATCTAATTTGATTAGGTTAAGGAATTTAATTAAATTAATCAATATGACATTTATTTTCTAAAATATCCTAATCATATTTCTTAATTTTCTCTCTTCCTTAATTATTGTTGAGTGAGCATAAATAGAGTTAAATTAGAAAAAAAAAAATTGACAAATCATAACAATTATATCTTATATTTAGGACTAAGATCAATTCCTCAATACGTCTTATATAAAGGACCGAAGGGAGTTATTACTTTTCATAAAATCAGAAAATTAATATTTGGGAGATTTCAATTAAATCCACTTGAAATACTAAAATCCAAATTGCAAGCCTATACTTTAAACAAATTCTTAATTAGACCAAGAGCCCTAATTAAAGATTTATAAATGTTATTAAAAAAATCAGAAGGGAAAATCCTTTAAAATACCCAAATCATAATTTGGGTTGCTAAATTTAAGAAATTATTAATCAGGTTGTATGACCTAAAGTTGGATTTACAAATTTTGTCAATTTACCTCAATGCCCCTGATGAGAAAAAGATAAGACCTCATGCTAATCTCTTGAAGGCAGAGGACAGATTGTCAAACCAGTTGCACTGACTCTTTGTATTTAAATTGGCCACGAATTCTTTATTGGAATTGAATTGTCAGTTATTCTTTGATATGAAAAGAAATAATGTCTGTTGCAAATTAAAAATCATCTTCTACTTTATTTATTTTTTGATATCCTCATCCTCTCTCGCACAATACCAGTACTCATTCCAAGGACTTTATTTTTCTTCTACTCAATTACTCCTACTAAATGCCAGATATAAAGGGCAGCTTCCATGTGAGTTTTGACTCATGTAATACCCTAATTTTCATAAACATTGTATTTTGAAAAATAATTACTAAAATGTAAAGGTGAATATGTGTCTTTAAGAAATATAATCTATTTATTATATTTTTGTGTAAATTCCACTTTGAAATTAATTAACCAATGTTTGGATTTAAGACTACATAATTAAGACAATAAAATGTGACATAATTAACACATTAAATAATAGTTAATTTATGATCAAAAGAAGCAAGAAATATTATGAAAACACTTAAGCAATTTAAAGGCTATTTGTAAAAATTAATGGGCAATTAAGCTTACACTAATTAAAATAATTTGTGTAATTCTACAAATTAATCAAGAGACAAATTAAAAAGCATAAATTGAGGGATGTCTTATTTTGAAAATTAAGGGCCAAAGATGATGTAATTAAGCTTGTCTAATTAAGCACTAGTTTTCATGATTAGTTAATAAATCAAGTAACTAATAGCAAATGCAATTAAGGATGAAGATTGGATTTAAACAAACACAAATGGAATCCAATAGGTCTTATTGAACCTATAATTAACCTTAATCCTTGTGTAATTGAATTGGCCAATGATAAATCAAGAAAATAATCTTAATCCTCATGAAAATTAAATAGACCAATGAGAAAGGAAAGAAGTGTTAGATTGCACATGGGAGAGAGAGATTAAAATATAATATTTTTAGAGCACATGTTGAATTTTTTTTTTTTTAAAAAAAAGAAATAAAAATAATTAGCTAAATCCTATGTAATTAAGATTGACCAATGAGAAGCTTTTGTGCATAAATTGAGCCTTCATGAAAACACAAATTAACCTAAGCCATTGATTATGGAAAATGACCCAAAGGTGGAAATCCTTGGACTTTTCCTATAAATAGAGGCCTTGCCTCTCCTCATTCTTCACACCAAATCTACCTCCAAGAGGTGATTTCTAAGAGTAGAGAGTGAAGCAAGAAGGAGGAAGGAGTAGCAAGAGGCTGCAAGAGGTAAGCTTGCTTTTAGTTTCTAGTCTTTAGCTTTTATAGTTTTTAGTAGAAATGTTAGTTTAATCTAGGAAATAGGTAAAGTAATTTTCCATAAGTGTTTTTAGGTCTCATTGCATTGAAAGATGCCTGATGAGGTAAAAACATGTTGGGAAAATGCTCTAGGGATTAATGTAACAAGATAGAGTAAGATAGGGAATTGTTGGGTGTTGTTTGGGTCATTGGGATTAGTCGATAGAGGACATTATTTTAAATGTAAATTTATCTTCAAAAATTATGAAATAATTCATGAGTAAAGTAGACATCCAAAACTTTCTAAATATGTATAATATGTGTCATTTAGAGGTCTATAGAAGATAAAAATTCTGGAAATAAGGCTACGTTTTCTGGAAAAATTCTGGGCAGAGGTTGAAGATCATTAAACTGGGAATGACTCACTAATTCTGGGTGAAAACCATTATTTTCCAAAAAAAAAAATAGACATGCTAAGGTTTCCAAGAAATTTTACGGAACCTCGTTTCGATTTTTGTGCAATTATCTATGATTTTTCAAAGTTGCGGCAAAAAAACTGCCTTAAAATCCAAGATCTTGCGTTTTTAAATAAATGTAAGGGTAAAATTGTAAATAACAAATCCACCAAGGGTAGAGAGGTAAATAGAGGTGGAAAATATCTCTTAGGATATTATTCTAAGTGATATGGTGATATGTTAGGATATCCGGGAAGTCCGAGGCCGGATTCAAAGGTCGGACATGTTGCTAACTACGCAGAAGGAAGGTACGTTCGTGTACTATTAACTTTAACTCTGATGTGTCTTGTATGCTTGTATATGATTGATTGATTCATGAAGTGATGGACAAGATTAGGTCTTGGGCCAGGCACTGTGACTAAGTTTATGGAGCTTAGATCACCTGTTATATATTCAGCTTTATACGAGTTATAGTTTTGATAATGCCATTAAGTTTTCCTAGCGCTGAGGACACGAGGAGCTTTCGTGGCACTGGTTAGTGCAAACATGGATAACTTTATATGTGCTGTGTGCTATGTACTATTATTGTGTTAACATTACATCTCATGTGTGCTTATGTACTGTTGTAACCTTACATCTGCTGTGTGCTATGTATTGGTTAATGCTGTAATGAAATGAACATCTGTCATACATATATTGTTTATACTTTTCACATGAGGTTAATTGTTACCTGAGGTTCGATGGGTATTGGACCTCAGATTTGTCCAAGGTTCAGGAAAGGAACTAGGATCAAAGAAGGCACCGGTAGATGGAGCCGTGAAAAGGCATCGAAGGGAGGAGCCATGAAGAGGCACAATAGAGCCTACTTTCTGGCATGAATCTAATAAGGTTACTTCAAACCATTTGGTGTGTAGAAAGGGTTCATCTATGTGGTTCAGTCGATAAATCGCCGTGAATTCGGGGAGACTTCCACTAGACACCGGCTTGGCCAAATTGGTTAATTAACTGAGTTAGGTTCATTGCCCCAAGTCTAGTTAGGGCTTGGTTTAAGGTTGTATAGCTACCATGTAAGAATTGTAATTATACAAGCTCTGTATTGTTGTATCACACGAATATTCCTTCGGGAAATTTTTAATATATCAGCTTATGTCGGGGCATCAGTATATGTCTGGGCATTTTATATCAGATGCTCATTATCCAAATATTAGTGTATGCTCTCCTTTTCCGCATTACTCTAAGCTGTAGCACCTCAAACTCTGTCTATTTTCTTAAAACTAAGTGTCAACCGACATGATTTCAAGTATGGAATTTGGGGTGTTACAAGTCCACTGAGAAACCTAGTTTTGATTATAGAATATTTGATTGGGGATTGCAGAACATCTTGCCAAAATGAAGAGAATTCTAACTGCAAGTATTATGCAGTAATGAAGTGCACTAAATCCATTTTAGATTAAAAATATAGTAATGAAGTTCACTTTTATATACTTCACCCAAAAAAAGTTTAATTATATCTACTGGAAGATTGACACATATCAATTATCTGGAATTAGATGAAACAGACTACCTTATAGCAAAGTTATATATGGGAGGTCTTCCTCTATTTTTGCATTCAACTATTGGAACAAGGATAACATAGATTGTAAAGGAGCACAATGAACTTGAAATTTCAAATTTTTGTACAATGTAATTGACTCTCGTCATCAATAAAAATCCTTTCAGAAAAAAATGATATTGCCTATTTACAAAAATATTGTCATTGATGTTCAGCCAAGCATTAGGCAAACTGCACCAAGGGGAACTAGAAGATAGCCCATGTATCTTAATCTCCTCTCTGTTCTTGGGCTTATTAGAGTAATTAGCGACCGTAAATACGAAACTTGAGGTCTTAGCAAGAGGGAGACTCCATAAATGAAGAGAGAAGGATAAGAGGATATAAGTAAAATCTCTTAATTCTAAAATTCTAAATTGGGTTGCTTGACGTGATTTAGAATTTATTAACTTTAGAGTTTCAATTCAGTATTCGAGTATTTCAAAAGACTTTTAATGGATTCTCCCAAACCAGAATACCATTAAATATACATTGAATCATGAATCGGGAGAAAAAAGAATGAGGAATTTTCAATAGGAAAAAAAATCGAATAAAAGAGGAAATAAGGCTCAAGCAAGAAAATCGAAGAAAGGCGGCTTCTTTGTTGTGCTTTCTTCTTCTCCGCCAATAGAACTCTCTTATTTGTTGATTGTTTCCTTTTATTTGTCTTTGCACTCTTTAATGTGCCTCTGAATTTTATATAAGGTTCTGAAACCTAGATCAGCCACTAAACTGATCAGGGTATTGGGTTAAAAGTCAGACTGGAGTTAAACCGGGGTCAGACTGGAGTTAAACCGGGAGCAGCTAAGTCCCTAGGATTTATTAGCATAACCACGAGATTGAAAATCATATATAGCAAGATTTGGCACCGTTTGGATTTAATAGAAATTGGGTCCGACAATTTTTTTAAAAAAAGGAAGCCCTAAATTGGAAAAAGACACGACTTGATGAGGATAAAAGGACGTGAAGGAGCAGAGGCGTAGGAAAAAAAAAAAAAAAAAAAAAAAAGGAACGAGGCGCGGCTTCTCTGTGGATTCATCCTCTTCCTTGGAATGCAGCTAAACCAGAGAGGGAGGGAGAGAATGCGATCGCATAGAAGGGGAGGAGCAGCTGTTGTTGTGTTGATAGAGAAGGAGGCAGGCGCACAAGGTACTGTTCATCATCTTCATCACACAGAACTAGGGACGTTGAATGGGCGAGCAGTCGTCCATTCTCTCTTTGTAAACGTCAACATTCTCTCTCTGTAAACGTCAACACCGCCATCCATTCTCTCTTCAATCGACATTTAAAAAAATAAAACTGATTCTGTGATCGAATCAACTCAGCTAGGTAGGTCGAGTTGGCTCAGTCAACTTGAAACCTAGCTTTTCCCCATAATTCGACCGATTTTTCGGCTGGTTCACCAGTTTCTGGTCCAAATTCCAAAATGATTTTGTGTGTTTTTCTTCATAATGGTTTTTACACGCCAAAAAAGTCAGTTATTTGTTGCACTGATTTCAACAAGGATTTGGATTCTTAGGGTGTGCATGGTAACGCTCATTCTTAGGGTGTGCATGGTAACGTTCCCAGAATGAGTTTTTTCTTAATTTCTGTGCCCCGGAACAAAAATGGATGGGAAATGTGTTTGGTAAATCCAGTTTTTTTTTTTTTGGCTCCCGGGATGAACCAGTTTATCTTTTTTGTGTTGGGGAATAAAAAAGAAGCTACAAAATTTTGCTTCTTTGTTTCGGGGCACAAAATGAGAATCATTTTTCTCAAAAAAAAAAAAAAAAAAAAAAAAAAAAGACTCCTTCCTCTTCGGCGTAAATTTACCCTCGTTCACCACCACCACACCACCGGCCCACCACCACCGCGCCACCACCACCACCACCACCACCACCGAAACCGCACCGCCACCACCACCATCACAAGCGCCCCCCATCGCCACCGGCCCACCACCGCCACCACCCCACCACCAAACCACCACCCCCCACCACCAAGCCACCGCCACCACCACCACTACCACCGTCGCCGCTACCCCACCACCGCCACCACCACCACCGCCCCCACCATCCCACCACTACCGCGCCACCACCGCCGCCACCACCACCACCGCCACCACCGCTACCGTCGCCGCCACATAAATAATTTTTTGAATATAAAAATTACATAAATAATTTTTTTAGGAAATTTTTTTTAGGAATGAAAAAAATATGTTAGCAAACGTAATTCGATTCTCGGAGTAAAAATAAAATGAGTTAACAAACGTAATTCGATTCTCGAAACTCTTCCAAAGCACGAAATCGAAAAATATTTTCATCTTAGAAACAAGATCTTTTCAACAAGGAATTTGGATTCTTAAAGTCTGGAGCCCTTAGTTCCTTCTCTCTTCCATTGTGAGAATTCCTAATAAGGCTTCTTCTTTTTTTGGGCTTATTCATGATAACTTGAATTGAGGAATATCATAAATTTTTTAACAAAATTCATCAATTTCTAATCAGATCTCTTAGTCTGATTAAGAATTTATTACAAGTGTATACTTAAATTTAGATTTCAATATCTCAATTGGATTTAATTGGGATTCTTCTTTAATATTTATTCAATATTTAACTGTTTTTTAATTTTATAATCTATTTGGTTTGATGTAATTGGAGGGAAGCAAAAGAAACTTATAATGAGTTGGATTTGAAAAATAAAATAAAATAAAATTTTGGTTTGGGAAGGGGGGGGGGGGAAGAGATGTAAAGTTTTTAATTGATTTTTTTCTATCAAATATTATATAACTCCACCTGTGAATCTATTTTTAAATTCAACTCATTAAATCCTTCCTTCCCATAAATCAAACAGGATTATCATCACAGTAAAATCAACTTTATACTATGCCTTTCAGTCCGTAATATAAGATTATTTGGAAAGTTAACTTTGGCCTTGAATATAAAACAATTTTTATATTTGTCAATCTTTTTCTAATTTACTATTATTGATACTCCCTTAACAATAATTAAGGAAGATAGTGAATAAGAGAATTAGGAATATAATCAAGGTGCTTTAAAAAATATACAGTATTAATTAACTTAATCAACTTCCTTGATTTAATCAAATTAGATAAATATATCTTATATTAAGGGAGAGTATAACTTTAGACCGATAAAATATGATCTTAGTTCTCAACCTTAACAATGAAACATAATTCAATTCAGAGATGGCTTTTAGGAAGTGATTTTATGTTGTACAAGGCAAGTGTATATAAGAGAGATTTTATCTCGACTAACATCAAAATGCTTATAAAAGCTAATCCAAACAAAATCTTGGAAGTGAAAAGGAGTTCACGAATATTTCTCACATTCTCAGAATATTTTGCTTAGAATCACACCAACGTTTAACATATGAACTATTGCCTGGCATCAAGATCCTAATAAAGATTAAAATCACTTTAAACAAGACAGAGTATGCCGAACACTGGAAGCACAAAACGAATTAATCCAATAAACTGTTTGTAAAATTACTTTGTTGACACTGTGCAGCAAAAAAGAGAGTAGAAAATGACTCATTAAACCTATGCATATCTCAATCAATCAATCAGTCCTTTACAAGTAATCAGGAAGCAATGGACGTTACGGGAGGAAAGACAAGGTAAGCTAGTTTTCTACAGGATATACAGTGAAAAAAATAAAGATATTATCATCTGCCTAAAGCTTGGATCAGCTTCAAATTTTGCTGAAGACTCTAGAAGTGAGAATTCGGAAAGAAAAGAACCATGTTAGCAGAAACATCAACTACTTGGCGTGTCATATGAATAGACCTTATTATTAGGGCACTTCTATAGAACCTTCACAGAATTTCCATGTTCCATCATCTTGTCTCTTCAGCAAATACTTAACTAGGTAGGTGCTGCAATCAAGAAAAACAATGATAATAAGAAACAAAGGGGCAAAATCCAACAAAGGCACAGAAATTCGAAACATAGAAAGGCAAGTCCAGCCATGGACTCGGTATTCAAGATTAATTAATATTCCTTTTTATAATATTCAAATTTTTGAATTGGTTTGGTCTCTTTTATGTGATCCAGTTTGGAATGTCTGGACATTAAATGCACTTTTACCAATTTTATCCTAAATTAATTCTATTCTCTCTCATCGTCTTTTCCCACGCTCTCTTTCATCTTTTTTCTCACTATTTCTCTCTCTCACTTAACCTCTTATAAATAAGGGCATATTTGGAGAAAAACTACATTTCTCACATATTTATTACTTGTTAACTAATTTAAAATATTTCTTAAATCACATAATTCAGTTATTTGAATCTTATAAAAAGGACCGGATGGAGTACATGGGTATGATGCTATTTCATCTTACCTATAGTAGTTAGGGTTATCCTGCTGAGAATCATCAACAAGCTCAGCTGCTTCTTCTAAGAGGCTTTCTATTGTTGCCATTTCTGCACCATTGCCATCTGATAAAATGTCAGCTCGCCGGACAGACACTTTGAGCAAAATAATCTTCCAATAACAAGATTTTTCTTTCGCTGTATCAGCCAAAGCTTGCCACTGTCAAAGCTAGCCAAAATTAGTATCAATACTCAATTTTCTCTGGCCTTCTTTTTCATTCATCTGTATCAAACCTCAACTAAACGAAACCAAGGAATTTGATGTATTTCCAAGCATTTTACAAGTTAGATGCGTCATCCATTACAAACAAATAATAAATTGGATGGATAATGGATACCACAAACATGCAACATCGAAGTTGTTCATAATAAGGAGGGTTAATAACATCCAATAATGCTGAACTTGTAAGGTAGCATCAATTAACTCGGCAGTCAAAGCACAACATGAATTACCTGAGCAAGCATTGACTCATCAAGAACTTGAGCTAGACAATGAGCTTGATGGCTAGGTCCCAAAGCTTCAGCTTTGATAGTTTGCCATTGCTTAATCAGTGCTTCTGCTTCTTCCACGGGCATTGGCCTCTTATACATATTGATATGGGAGGAAGGTGAAGTAGAAGCTGGCCATAAGCCACGATCATTTTCAACATCTGACTGATGCATAAACTTTATCTTCATCATCGCAAGAAGTCTCTTGAGTCCATCAGCAAATTTACTTCTCTTGACATAAGCAGATCCTATATTGTGGTCCACAGAAGAATCTGCAGTCAACACAATGTTACCATTGGCTCTAGCAGAAGACCAACGAGAACTATCTCTTTCCTTGCTTGAGTTCAATCCTAATAACTTCAAGGAAGCAAATACAATGCAACCTAAAACTGTAATATATGTTATTCTTCCAAATATGTGTGCATGAGTAGAGTAACTATCCCAAAATCCATTACTATGATTGCCAAGGCTCCTTTTCAACTGCGCAGGTGGCTCACTAAGGTTGTTCCCATTGTCCTTCTTGCCAGACAGAAGTGAACTCTGCAAATCAGTAGGAGTCAGCTGCTTAACAGCAAACCCTAGATGAGAAGAAGAGTTCATATATGAACGAGGCTCTTCAAAGTCTCTCCGTTCTAAAGCTACAGAGGCAGAGAGAGGTCGACCTATTGTAGGCAAGGTTTCTGGACCTCCTCTACTTCTCTTGCTTCCAGTGGTTTTCTTTTCAGCATTAAAGAAATTGACCTGCAGAGATATACATCATCCATGAGGAGTGTTTTGTCAGCATGAAAGCTACTATTCTTTATGTTGCCTGCTATAAATGATCTCACCAGTGATGGGGAACAGTCTTGAGTATCTGGAAATGAAGCAAGCACAGAATCCTTCAGCCACATTTCCTGGTCAAATTCAGCCAGTAGTGTCCGATTAGAAATAAGAAAACTAAAACAAAAGTTATCACTATCTAAGAGGTAAGGAATGTAACAAAGGTCTTGAAGCATATAGCTCACTGTTAAATCTTCCTTACTGAAATAAAAACAAATGACCAATGCATAATCAGTTGTGATTAGAAGTTTCATGCAACAAACATATATACTGTATACAACATCATTTATATCCTCAATCGAGCTAGACTTCAATTATCCATCTAAAGGATTTCCATATATAAACATAAGAGAAATACCAATGGAGGCCACGCACAAGGGGAGAGAAAAATACCAATGATAGATTTGTAGCAGACACATCTACAATAGCCTTCCCTGAGACTGAATTATTAGAATTTGAGTTCAGCTCAAGCCGCTTAAGTTGTTCAATTGCCTCAGCTTCAGTGCCCTAGAGATTAAAAGAACATTATTAAACTTGTGTGATGCAGATATTTCAGGGAGAATGTGAAATTAAAGATAAAAGTCATCTGTGCTTGAAGCAAGATTCAATATCTATGATATACAAACAGAAAAATGCTGGTTATCATTAGAATTAACACAACACAATATACCTTTTTTCCTAGCCAATAGAAACAAGATTATATTTCAATACAGCAACCGGAAATGAAAGCAATCAGACAATAAAAATAACATTAAACTCCAGAAAGTAAACACAACTGAAACCACTAAAAGCCAGACTTATCCAACTTCTCTTCCACGGAAAACATAACGATGTGACATACCTGACCAAGAAGGAAGAGACAAAAAGCTTCTTCAAATTTCAAATCAATGCCTTCTGAAGCTATTAAACATTCACATATATTTTTTGCTTTATTAATCTGCATGAGAATATAATGAATAATTAAATTTACACCATAACTAAGAAAACAGGGAGGGTAAAAATAATGCAAAATAATCAATATGATATAATATAAATAGTAGAAAGGGGATAGATTATTTTAGCCCATACGGTTTGTGATTGAATCAGTTTCTTCCCATATGGTGCAAAGTGTCTTATTCAAATCCCTTGTGGTTTTTAACACTTAACCACCATGGTATTTTCAATCTTAACATTTGAAGAAATGACCGCATGAATGGTGAAAAATTATATTTTATTGTTGAAAGTATGCTTCACTTAGTTAATACCATATCCAGATGACATTTTGAAAATAAATTTGTCTACTGAATCTCAACAATAGCCCCAATGCACTGAAATGTTCTTGACATAGGTGAAGAGGACATTTAACAATGTAGTTCATTGGCTTACGATCACATGCTTATTTTTGTTTAAATTTGAATTGAAAATACTACAGGGCGGGCAGTTGAACAAATCAAAAGGCACTGCATGATACACTTTTAACAAAAGAGAGCATGCTGATTTTTGGCCAAGCTACAAGGGGTAAATTGTAATTTACCGTGGAGAATACTATCAAATGGATTCATGCTATGATGGACTATGAGGGTAAGAGAAAGATATCCAAATAATTATTAAGTTTCAGAAAAGCGTCTTACCAAATCCTTTTGCTTGCTTGAAAATCCGAGTGCCACATGAGCAATAAAAGCCCTATAGAAACAGTTTGAATCGATAATAACCCTCTGGTTCTGTGATTCAAGTGTCTTCTTGTTCCTCCTTGTTGCAACTAAGCTATCCCAGGGAAGAAGATCAACCATCTCAGTAGCCAGCAACTTGCTAAATGCTTGGTTTAGGAATGAAGGCCAATCCGCAACTTGACACAAAGTTTCAACATCAAGACCCTGTCTGAGCAACTCACGCAAAGCTGCAATTGCTCCTTGCCTGCGGTCAGCATTTTCAGGGGTTTGTGGCATGCCCAGTAGTTCTAGGGTGCAGGGAGGTGCGAGCTCCTCAAGAGATTGTTCAATCTAGAGATTAAGCACAGAAGAGTTAACAAGAAGTAAAGACACTGGAGACCTTCACTGTCAATGAGGTAATGTGATTAAATGTTCATAATAATTATAGATTTGTATTGATTTTATGCTCAAAATCTTATATAAAATGAATCAACTTTGTATATTAATATGAAGTATAAACATCCAAATAATTAATGGCTTGGCGAGTGCATTAGTACATAGCAATTTATATTTGAGTTATATTTTATTTAACAATTAAGATACTAAATAATTGAGTGTTATATACTAAATCTTCTAGGATAAGAAAATTAAGTAATAATTGTTTGATAATTTGTAACTTTCCTTCATCTGAACAAGGCACCAAGCAGCCCCAAACACCAATGTGAATAATATGAGCATAAGGACCTTAGAAAAATATGAATATGATGATGTCCTAGTCTCTTAAACTGTTTCAATATTGGCAGTAAAAATTGCAAATGCTCCAACAATAACAGCGGAAAAATATAAGCAAGCAAAGAGGATAGCATAGAGAAGATTGACAACAATATGAAGGTAGAGATAATTAACAGTAATAAAGTAAAACACTAATTAGAGAAGCACGCCAAAATGATGAGTATGTAATATATAAGGGATACATGGAGGTGGCCCAAAGCATCAGGAATCAGACTTTCTTCTTGAATAATTGTGAGCAAAAATAACCTAACATCTATTTTCTCTGTCAAGGAAATTTCAAACTATCTTCTTTAAAGTTAATGAATGTACAACAGTTCCAGCAGCAACAGCATGATGTCCAATCACATCAAAAGAGTTAAGGATTGTTTTCTTTTCCATCTTTTTTTGCGCATGGTGGTTAAAGTCAGATTTTCATCTTGTAATATAAGCTTCAGGTAGAACAACAAATCAATGGCTAAGAGATTTAAGCGAATAAATTTTACGTAAAGAAGGAGTGTCTTGCCTGTGATAGCAGTGTCAATTTTGCTAGAGATGGTCTACTTCTGAGAAGACTCTGAGCACGAGCAAGAGCTTCAAAACCTTGAGACACTTTGTTCTTCTCAAAGCCAACCTTTGCAATTGCACACTTGAAAAAAGCATCAAGATTAGGAAGTGTGCATGACAATGCTGCTATAAAAAATTCCAAAGTTCCCAACCTTCCTGTTGATATTGATTACCTCAGCTAGAGCCATAGAGAGAATCAAATCATGTGCATATGGCTTGGCATCTTGATGTTGGAGGCTTTTACGTCCAACGTCAAGCACAAGCTTTGATTCTCCAACCTGTATTAAAATAACAGAAAACTAGCAGTCAAAAATCTTCAGATAAAAAAACTAGTGCACGTGAAACATATTTAAGAACTGGACTAACTGGAACATATGTCATGTCTACCTCTTGAAGAAGGCAAAGAGCACCAGGAAACCAAGACCAAGGAATACATAGTGAAGCTTTTGGGGGAATCCTTTCTTTCGGATTTCCAGCATATTCTGATTCAAAAAGAAGCTTATCCCTCACATCCATTAGAAGATCCTGCAAATCAAGTAGAATATCGTAAGAAGAAAAACAACACAGATAATTTTGATACATATTTTTAAAACCAAAAAGTGCAAAAGACAGGGAAAAAATATCACAATAAAATTGACGTTTATTTATCTACCTGGCGAGATACAACAACATCCATGGTGTAACCTTCATCAATATCTGCCTTTTTCAAAGCCATAACTGACTTAACAATTTCATCTTTCTCAGCTTTATCAGGAACTCCAATTAGCTGCAACATAATATGAAGCAAGCTGTATAATAAACATCTGATGAGGAAGAAAGGGTTGGCATGGATGGGGTATTAAAAGGTGGAAATTTGAATATTTTGCAAATGCTTTACTTTAAAGTTTAAACTTCAAATTTAAACTTGAAATCATACAACTCAGCACAGCTACTGAAACCACTCATCCCCTGCACCCAATCCACAGTCAATTTTACCATAAATGAAAATAGGCATTACGTGGCCTGCAAATCTAATACGAAAAGTGTCATTAGGAACGAGATGAAAAGTTAAGATATGCCAATATGCAAGGGAGTATACTCTATTGTCTCTTTTACTCAACGAAGATATCTTTGAAGGTCCTGTGTATAATAAAATTGGTAACCAATTTTCTAAGATCAAGATTCCATGCAGGTGAACATGTCATTCGAAGAGAAATACCATCCTAATATGAGAACGTTACAAAGTATTTAATATTGCCATGAAATCAATACTCCAAAGGTGCTGAACTGAAAACATGATTCTGTGATTTCGAGACAAAACTACTCATATTATTTTAGTCAAAACCACGTTTTGACCAAATTAACAGATTTCCAAACACCTAAATGTCTTCTGTTTGCAATAAGTTAAGAATGAAGACAAGCAGAATTACCAAATAGTTAGGATACAAAATATGACTAAACCAACTACGTAAATTTTTAAGAAAACCGCTCCATAACGAAAACAGAATCATTAACACAATTGACGGGAAGGGGCTTATCACCTGGTAGCAGGTAACTGGAATTTCAATCATGGATTTCGTCTGAGCATTTTCGACAATGCGGGTATCAATTGCATTCAATCTCCTCTTCCCAGTCGCGGTATCAGTCCTCTTAGCAAGTGACCCTACACAAAAAGTCGAACTACAAAACCCAGAGCCATATTCTGCAGGGAACTCCGAAAGGAAGACCTTGTGATCTTCTTGGCATTTGACATTATAATTGAATCGAGAAATGGAATATAAAGAGGAAGCGACCAGTGCAGCGCTAGCAACAGCCATGAGCTCTCATTCCAGAACCAAAACCCTAAAGCCGCACTAGAAGCAATCAGCTTCAGTGTCGCTTTTCCATTAATTTGGGTTCCCAGAAGCACTGCACTGGGGAAATTTTTTGAACTTCTGATTTAGCAACCATTGAGGCTAGTGTGGACTGGGGATGAGAAGAACGGAACAATCAAGGCCGAGATCGATAAAGAACGGACGCTGTAAGGGAAAATCACATGGGCATTCCATGTAATTATATGATTTGCGAGTTTTGTACTGTGTTGCCTGTAGGCTAGATCCGTTGGCCAAAAATGGCTGTATAGTATTATTTATTATTCATAGTAGTTAAATACCGTTAGCTAAATATTTCTTTTTAAAAAATTGCTGAAATGAATCTCATAAATAGTTTTTCTTTCCCGGGCTAATCAAATATTTGATTCTTTAAATTACATTCGGATTAGAACATTAGCCCTATAATTAATAAAGATTAATATGCAAAACTACCAGAAAATTTATATTAAAAGTGTGCCCAACACTCCTTTTAAAATGTAAAAATACTCATAATAAGCATTCCAAATCAAAGTGAAGATGACATATCCATTATAATAGGTTAACGTCCATTCCTTATCACATTCAATTACAAAATTATCACCTAGGGTTGATTGTATATTAATTAGGGGAAAGCTAATAAATTTAAAGACATAACTAACGAAGTATAAGATTTTTCTAACTTCTGATAAAACATATTAGTACTTAAAAGTAACTTATAAATAGAAGTAGATGAGTAGATAATAGTAATTGTCCTGTTAATTTAAAATTGATGTATAAAATTCCACATTATGTTCATAACAATAACAAAGAATTTGAATAGTTAGATAGGTAAGTATTTTTTTTTTTAATTGGGGGTATTTTAGTATTTTCATTTTGAATATTTATTGCTATTCTTGCACCCCTACAATGATATGATATTTTGCACACTTTGGATAAAAATTTATAGACATTTTTACACCTTTACCATTTTTGAGTTGGAGGTATTTTGATACTCTCAGAAAAATAATTTGGGCTCATCAGAAAAAGTAATAGATATTACCTCATTTTAAGGGACATATCATTTTTGTTCTAATTTTAAATGTTTATGGGTGCTATTGCACCCAAGAAGAGTTTATGATGTTGAACACATTTATAATATAAGTTTGTGGGTATTTTCACACTTTAACCCATTAATGAAAATACCATGAGTCTTATAAATTTATTTTTTTATTTGATCAAATATATGAGCAAGTCACTTCAAGACTTGACACTAATATCAAGTTTTAAAAATAAAAGGTCTTCATCACTTTTAACAATTTTCTTACTTAGATTTAAACTCATGCGAGCAATGCAAACAATTTTAAAGTTATTTTAATTTAGGGTAATACTTATATCAAATTCATTATATTCATTTAAGTTCTCCAAACCACATATGACTATATATATTAGGGGTTTAAATTTAAATGTTTGCAAGAAGATGATGATCCTATCAAACAAAAATAGTGAGATCCACATATTTATATAATACTAATTATATATATATGTGGTCCTACCATTTTATGTGTGTGAGATATGAAAAAACACTTCTCCTACAACACGAAATATATTATATATATATATATTGAAAAATTATCATTTAATTATATATCCATCTAAATAAAATAGGACATATTGTCATCCTCATGCACATGAGAGAACCTTAACATAACGAATATAAACATCTTCACCCAAGTATTTTTCCTGTAATTGAAGATTGCGAGATTTATGCTATTAAAAACAGAAGTTACAAAAGATAGCGACAAATTCAACAGGGACAACGTTGCTTCATTCCAAGTAACACTCGCTTTCAGAACTTCCACCATAATTTAATGGCACCTCCCTCCAAAAATGAAGAGAAGCAGTTCGTTGACTTGAAGTCGTGATCAAAGACTTGAGTTCTTCTCACTCCGACGCAAAAATTTCCACGTCCTATTAACTAAGCCGTGTGGAGCATTTCTTTCATATTAAATTCAGACACACTATTCCCTATTGCTGATGTCGATATTCTTCAATAAATACTCAATGAAACTTTTTGAAGTATCTTTCAACTTTAATCAAACTACAATCCCAAGATTCTAACACATTCTACTTTTCCCTGCATAAAGAAGAGAGAAATGGCTGAAACAGAAGAGCAGAGTCACAAGAGGAAGGACATGGAGCTAGAAAAAGAAGACCTTTCTGTGGAGTAGGAGTTTCAGAACCAAGAGGCTTCATCATGGAGACAGCAGTTAACCATAAGAGCCTTTGTGGTGAGCTTTGTGCGGAGTGTATTGTTCCGTTTCATAGTGATGAAACTGAAACTCACCACTGGGGTCTGGGGTTATACCTTCACTTAACATTTCTGCTGGGCTATTGGGTTTCTTTTTTGTGAAAACTTGGACCAACTTCTTGAATAAGTCAGGCATGTTAATGCAGCCATCTACAAGGCAGGAGAATAATGTCATCCAGACCTGTGTTTTTTTGCCTCCTCTGGCATAGCCTTCAGTAGTACTAGCTTCTTTCACTATGTATCTTAGTCCTTAATACTATATCTCAAGTTTTTAATATAAGACCCAGTTGACTAATTTGGGAAGATTAAGTAAGTTAAATAAATTATTTTAAAGTATTTCCATTTATCATTTTTCTCCAAACTGATTTGGCTTACTTGTAAACTGATATATAATCTAATGATACATATAAATATTTCTAAGATATAATATAAAATGCTATAATTAAATAGTTTAACTTCCTTAAGCTCCACAAATTAATCAACTAGGTCTTATATTAAAGACTGGAAGTAGTGTAATTTATCTCAAGTGATGATGACTTAATCCTTCATCTTAGAATGCAAAATGAGTCGTAAATCTCAAGCTAGGATCCTGACCAGCAGTTATACAGCAAGTGAATGTTTTTGACAGTTTCAGCATCCTATGGTTGAGTTTATTCACAAGTTATTTTATAAGTTCTTTTGATATGCTGATCTATGATATAGAAAATATCTTTGGAATGAGTGAACGAGTAGCTCAACTATCTTCAAACACAACTTATTTCAACAACCCAGATTGGATTTCTTTTTTTTTGTTAGCTTTCTTGGCCTCTTCTCAGTTGTGCCTCTAAGGAATATGTGATGAAAACTTACTCTTTCTTTTTCAAATTAAATAATCCATCAATGATTTTGCTTTTGTAAAATAAGAAAACCTGCATATTTTCTACTATCTCTTGATAGTTACTTCAGTAACATACTGCATTCTTGTCCTTATCACTTTAGAAGCTTCTTTTGTTTCTTGTTTTCATCTTTTATTGTTTGTTGCAGATTATGAACATTGACTTTAAATTGACATATCCAAGTGGGAATGCAACTGCTGATCTAGTCAACAGCTTCCATTTCCTAAAGGAGCCAAACTAGCAAAGTAAGGCACTGCCAAAAAACAAAAAAAAAAAAAAAAAAAACAAAAAAAAAAATTATAAGTTAAACATCTGATGAACTAATTGAATAGTTCCTATATAGTACATCTTTCAGGAAGAAAGTGAATGTGTTGGGAAAATTCTTCGCTTTCAGTTTCTTATTGAGTTTCTTTCAATGGTTCTACACTTTTGTTGATTGTGGATTTCAAGCCTTCCCTTCAATGGGACTGAAAGCATACCAAAACAAGCACGCCATCACATCTTCCTTTTTAGTGACACATTCATTTAATTGAGGACTAATGAGTAAAGTTTAGACACCACCATAATCTTAAACTATTAGGTGAGTTCATTTGAGCCTTTAGTTATTTGCAGGTTTTATTTGATTTTTCCACAACTTACTTCGGAGTGTTCGATTTGCCCACATATCATCAATATATCACTGCTCCTTGTAGGAATTCTTTCATGGGGAGTATTGTGGCCTCTCATAGAAAATGAAAGGGGTGATTGGTACAAGCCCACTGATCTAGCCTATTAGCGGCCAACTTATAGACTAGAAGATAAATCACAATTAAACAAACTAAATTTATTGAATTGAAAACTTAGCAAATTGGGTTCATGCTACAATTTAAGAATTCATCTTCGTTCAGCTAATAGAAATTAGTTCATAACTGATGAGGGAAACAAAATCAAGATTACAGAAAAACAATCCATGAAAAAATTAAGGAAGGAAAGAAAAACAGAGAAGATCGTTGGAGTAGTTGACGGCGTAAGGAACATCCTGTCATATGACGTCTCTACGTCTTCTACAGCTTTGTCTCACTTCTGAAATGGATTAAGTCTTCTCTGCAGCTCTCTCAATGAATCCCGATCTCTCAACATGAGTCAGGTCGTATCAAATTTGTACTCTGTATTCTCGACTCTCGACTCTGGACTCCACACCCTTTAGGTTTAGCCGTCTTTTTTTTAAAAAAATAAATAAATAATAATAACCAGGTCCTTTGCGCCATATGTCCAGTAAGCTAGGCTTTTTTATTCTGTTAGGCCCGACTCCCAAGATTCGGTTGATTGATCCTTTGAATTTGTGAGATTACGTAGATCTTCTATTCGATTCTCTGCATCTTCTATTTTCGTCTCTGTCAAATGAACCGTCATCTTAATGTCCAACTCTATCACCTGTATTTATTTTCTGAAATAACTTGAGAAAAGATCAGCGTAATAGATTGCATAATAGATCATCACTTATGATGCTATAGCATTATGGTAATATTGTGATGTTGGTTTAGAGTAAAGATCCACCATGCTATAGCATTACATCAGTTCTGTTAAAATGCAACCTTTTCTTCTGCCTATTGATAATTAAATATTATTTCACTTATTTGTATCTCTTGGTTAGTAATTTAGGAATATTTAATCAATAAATAATGAGTTTTATTACTTAATTGGGCTTTGGGCTTTTAATTGGATTTAATTCATTTTTATTATTAAATTCCAGATTTACTTGTGATTTAGTATTTTCGCCATAACTTTTGATCTAGATATCTGATTAGCCTGATTCTTCTTTCGTTTTTTAGATGATTCAGAGAGCTACGATTGTTATGAAGACTCAAAAGGCTGATTTGGACAAGAAGATGGACGAAATTGAAGCTAAAGGCAGACATTTTTTTCTGAATTTTTATTGGGCTCGAATTTTATAATAAAAGACCAATTGTTATTAGAGGCTTCTATATTGGGCCTATTTTGAAACCCTAGCTTTCATTCCCTTTTAGATTAACTTAGTTGGTGGCCACAAACACATTCAACATTACGCTTTATGAGATTTTCGGATTAAATTAGATTCTCTGAGTTGTTCATCATGTTTAGGGGTGAGCAAGGGACCCGCAACCCGCCCAACCACCTGCGCCCTGTGAAATTTTCCCCAGATTAAACCCGCCCAGATTGGGCCCGTCACGGGTAATGGGCTGCCCCGTACCCGTTTACATTATACATGCGAGGCACGGGTTGAGGCGCAGGGCACCCGTGCCCGCCCGTTACCCATTTACTTTTTTTTTTTTTTTTGCCGCCTCAGCTCAAACTTAGAGACTCAAAGACAGAGTCACAGGAAGGAATATTGGCTTGCTTGGACTCTTGGACAACCGTTACTCTTTTGTTCTTTTCCCTCCCACCATCACTTTTTGGTTTCTTACTTTTTACTCCATCCACGGTCCACCCCACAATCTAGCAAGCCCATCACTTCCTGACACGTAAGGTCACTTTTTTAGTTCCATCCCACTCGAGGCTGTTTTCATAATTTCATTGTTACAAGTCTTGGTCAAGAGCAGAGGCGTAGAGTAGAGTAGTAGAATCAGACCTTCAGACTTCAGTTTTCTCTTTCCCCCCTCAAACCCTCGCACGCAGACGCAAGCTCGCAGCTCGCTCTAAGTTTCTCAATCTCGCTCTCTATTGCCGCCGCTACTAGCACTGTGTCTCTCCATCTCGCTCTTGCTCACTCGCGCCGCCTTAGGCGCTCACCGCGATCTCGACGTCTCCCTCTCCCTCTTGCCATCAACGTCTCCCTCTCCCTTCCACCGTCGACCTCTCCCTCTCACCATCGACGGCCCGGTAGGTTTTCATAGTTAATCGATGATTTTTTTTGTTTTTGAATTGTGGACCGTTTCCGGGCCAAAAAAACGTTACGGGCCAAAGAAACCTGTTTTTTTTTTTTAAAAAAAAATCCTAATTCCTTAAACGGGTTCCCTGGACCCGTTTAGGCATACCCGTTTAACCCGTACCCGTTTCATACGGGTTAAACGGATTTTGCCCCACTGCCGTGATGCTCCGTACTCATGTAATTTAAACGGGCGGGCCACGGGTTACCCCCCGGGGCGGCCCGCCCGCCGTTGCTCACCCCTAATCATGTTTATGGCATTCCTCTTCATCTGTTCTTTTGTCTTTTGCCTAACCATGCTTGGCTAAATCTCTCTAATCAGCCCATGGATTAAGGATTGCACTATCCAGAGGACTCGCGCTTAATTGGTAACCATCTAACTCGTTTCTACATTCTTTAATCGGATTCGATTTCTAGATTTGGATTGGGTTTTTGATTAAAAACCCGGATCGATATTTCCCAAGGATGTAGTTCGAACTAGGTTAAAGTATTCTTGTGCCATCGTACGGTATACGCCCGATTTGAACAAATTCGAACGATTGTTCGATTGAGGGAATTTCGGACAAATGCGAGATCTCGGTTTGTCCGAGTCGATCACGAGTTCGATTATAAATTTGTTTTTGTCCAAGGAAGGAAAGTGGTGTAATTTGAAATCCTGGGTTGATCTTTTGCTTATTTGATTAATCTCGTTTTCTTATATTCTATTCTAGCTTGGCTTCGTTTTGGTTACATTGAAAAACTCCCCCATTACGGTCACTTTTTTTTGTTGATACTAGACCCGCTGTGAGTTCCTCTGAGAAACGATCCAGGTTTCCTATACTACAAATCTTTGAATCCTGGTTATTTTGAGAGAGCTCGACAAATCTCTTCCAAAATTTGGCGCCGTTGCCAGGGAATTTGCATCGGTTTGATTATTGACATTATTAGAGTAGTTTTTGGTGGTTCTGGTGACTAGGAAGATTTGTATCTCACCTAGATTACTCTAACGCTTGTAGGAGATCTTGTTACTTCACGGTGTCCAGCTTACTCCGTCATTGACATTAGTTCTCCTTCATTAAATATTCTCAGTCCCCATAATTTTTTTTAATTTTTATTTTTTTTTGAATTTTTTTAATTATTGACATTAGAGTAGTTTATATTAGAGTAGTTTTTAGTGGTTCTGGTGACTGGGCAGATTTGTGTCTCACCCAGATTACTCTAACACTGGTAGGAGATCTTGTTACTTCACGGTATCCAGCTTGCTCCATCATTGAACTCAATTCTCCTTCATTAAATATTCCGGTCCCAAAAAAATTATTAATTTTTTTAATTTTCTTTCCCCACAGCTTTTATGTAATATTCTTGAAATAATATTTTTTAAACAAACAAAAAAAGAAAAAGGAAAAGGAAAGAAGAAAGAAGAAAAAAATTACTTAATTTATTTTAAAAAAAGATTAAATGGGCTTATTTTTGTGGCAAGTACGCTGCCACATTTGGAAGTGGCAGCGTCCTGCCACAATTGACGCAGAGGGAGTATTATTATCAATTAAAAAAAAATGATTCCACCGCCTCTGCCATTTATATATACATGTGTAGTGTTTAGGTATGTATTAGTCTATGTGAGTGTAATTAGAGAGAGTGAGACCGAGTGAGTGTTCCGGAAAAAAGGAGAAAGAGAGAAAAAGGCGAGGGAAAGTGGAAAGAAGAGAAGAAAGGGATCTTTTAAAGTACGTTATTTATTTTATTAGATTATTTAGGTAGTTACTAGTTAGATTGATTTCTTTTCAATAAACTTTTTTTCATGAAAGTTGATATACTTATTTTTCTCTTTCTATAGAAGATAATATAGTATTGATTATTGAAAATTTTAGGATTAGAATATTGGTAAAGTTTTGAGTTTTGATAATAGAAAATTTGTATATATGTTAAGCATAATTAATAAATAACTTTAATAAGTTTAGATTTTTTATTTGGTTGCTTTGGGGAATTTAGAGTTATTTTCTATCTAAATGAATTTAGAATTTGTGTCATATAGGATATTTTACCAATTAAATGAGAATCTAAGCATTTATTTAGATTACTAGAAATATTATTTAAGGTTTGATCGGTTAGTTTTGCTAAATCTTGAAATATATGAAATTATGAATTGAAAATTGAGATTTTAAATTAGTATTGATATGATTATAAGTATTTGGAGGCCTGATGATTATTTAATAAATTGGGTTATAATTATAAAAGTTAGTATTAGGTTAAAAATTGAGGAAATAGATAAATTGCCATTTTTAGGAAAAACTAAAGTGAGATAATAATTTAATTAATTAATTAATGATGATATTAGTGGTTATTTTTGTTAATTCTATTAACATATAATTATATATTTATTTTTAAAGGGGACTGAATTCTCTCACGGTTAGTGTTGTGTCAAGAATTTGAGGTAACCACTTTCCAATTTATCTTGTATATGTTGAGGTGATTATAAGCGTATGCTTATATATTGAAATGATATGAATATATTATAATTTGTTATCTATGAAAATGTATATATGTGAGATATTTGTTTAAAGGTAAGTTTTTAGTTAAGTGAGCATAAATTGTTTATATTGTTATGATTAAAATTTGTTTAATTTGAAAATTGTGATATTTCACCGCATATTGAGGTGTTCGATTGAGATGAGCTGTGATGGTAGGAGATTGATTTTATACCACGTGGTATTGCCACCACCGAGCGCACGGTGGATGGCGGGATATTGCCCTTGGTATCATCCTAATCCTTTGGCCGGGATTAGGGTCGGCCATGGGAGTGACACCTTTCTATATTCGAGAGAAAGGGAACCCATGGTCCGATATGAGTTACGTAGCCTTTGGCCGGCTACACCTCATCATTGGTAAGCTTGAAATAATCTCGTCAAAGAGATTAGACCTATTGTATTATAGCTCGTGGGTTCTGTCAATAAGGAGGTTATAAGGAGGGTTGAGGAAGTTACATGCATAGTGAATAATTTTGAATTATTAATTAATTTGAGTTATTGGTTTACGTATAGATAATTGGCCCGCTTAACTATCTTGTAATCATTTCACGTATTCTTGTTAAATTGGATATGTGGTTCTTGAGTCTTTATGACTCACCCCGTTATCATTTTTTTTCAAGCGAGAATACCAAGGGGAAGAAGGCATCCGAGACTTGATCAGAGTTATCAATCTTGTATGTCTTATTTTGTTACATGAGCATAGTTTGATGTATATTGCCAAACTTTAGGGCCTCTTTTGGTACGTTGCATATTTTGATTATTCCATTTGCATACTAGAACTTATGATATGAGCGATTATTGTTGATAGGAATTTTACTATGGAATAATTTATTTTGACTGAATTTAGTATGTTTAGGTATAAAATAATTATTTAAAATGGTAATTTTGGGAGGATGTTACATTTTACAACTCTTAGGCTTTGTTTCTTTGAAGGACATAAATTTTTATAGTGGTCGCACCAATCTCAAAGGAATTGGTCATTCTGAGCAATAATCAATCCCTTTAGGGAGTGTGGTTTGATCTATTTTGGCCAAATTCAATCGTTTAGACCACTTTTTCACTGTTTTTGTTTTCGTTTTTGGTCTTCATGGGATATATTAGGTATTTCGAAATTGTTTGACTTACTTGATTGGGCTGATTTTTGGTGAGCTGAAGGAAAATATAATTTAATTAAGAACACGGTGCTTTAGCACCGTGGTCTTCATATTTTAGCTAAATTCCATCGTTTAGACCACTTTTTCAATTTTTGTTTTTGTTTTTTTGTTTGATTTTTAGGTTCTAGAATAGTCCGAAGTTGTCTTGTGGAAGTCCCAAAAATTTTAAAAATCATTTGATAGTATTTCTTGGCTTATTTTGGTCAATTTCTAACTTTTTGTGTGTGTTTTTTAGTCTTCTTTTTGTTTTTGAGTCTTTTTTGTTGTTTGTGTCTGCCAAGTCTGTGTGCCTATGTTATATGAGTACTAGGAGTATTCTTGATCCAAAAGACTTGTTAGAATTTGATCCTGAAATTGAAAGAACAATTCTTCTTTTTCGAAGAGTTGTTAGGTTGAGTCGTAGGACTACTACTTTGAAATTGATTGATTTTAAACATTAAGAGCATATTGAACTTGATGTTGATATTTCTCGTTCGATAGTCTTGTTTACACGATTCTAGTAGCACTTTTGCTAACTCAAATTATGGCGAGAACAAGCAAATCGTCCTACTTTGAAAGAATTAGCTACCCACGATGTGAGCAATCAAAATTTGTGTATTCAATATCACCGAACTTGCTTTGCTAACTTTGAACTAAAATCTGGTTTTATCCATTTGTTGCCCAAGTTTCATGGTCTTGCGGTGAATGTCCTCACAAGCATCTAAAGGAGTTCGATGTGGTATGCGGCACGATGAAACCTCAAGCAATTGATGAGGACCACATTAAGCTTTGAGCTTTTCCATTTTCCCTAGATGGTGTGGCTAAGGATTGGCTATACAATTTGCAACCAACATCTTGTTGGGAGTTGGGATGATATGCGAGAAGTTATTCCTAGTGAGGTTCTTTCCTTCCTCAACGACCATTGCTATTCGAAGGAGATCACTAGTGTTAAACAAATCAATGGGGAGACCATGTATGAGTATTGGGAAAGGTTTAAGCGATTGTGTGCTAGGCTCCACACCACCGATTTCAGACCAACTCCTAATTACATATTTCTATTCCGGTTTGTTACCAATGGATAAAAGTTTCGTGGATGCATCCAGTGGTGGGGCCTTAGATAGTAAGACACCTGAAGATGCCCGAGAGTTGATATCTACTATGGCTGCTAATTCTCAGAAGTTTGGAACCAGGGCCAATAATACTCCTGTTTACCATGTTCAAACACCTCTAGTCCAGTACAATTCTCAAAAATTAGAGAATAGACTTGATGATCTGACCTCTCTAGTGAGGCAGTTGGCGATGACACAGACAGTACAATCTTCCCCTCCTCAGATTGGGTACTCATGTGGGTTTTGTTCTGACCCTTATCATTCTACTGATTCTTGCCCTACTTTGCATGATCCTACTTATCAAGACCAGTCGGTAGCTGCAGTGGGTGTTTTTCCGGGAAAGCCACAATACCAGCAGAATAGTGCATTTTCTAATACTTACAATCCGGGCGGGAGAAATCACTCCAATTTCCGTTGGAACTAGAATTAGAACCGAGACTAACCAATATCGCGGAGAATTCGGGGAATTACCAACGAGAGACAAGATGGACCACGGACTTTCCAACATCAATCTGCACCACCTTTGCCGCACACCACCTCCTCAACTGACCATATGTGCACCTCCACAAAGGGTGGCACAACAGCAAGCTAGTAGTAGTGGTTCCTCATTGAAAGATATGATGAAGCAATTTGCCACGAACATTATGCAGTTCCAACAGCAAACTGAAACTTCAATTCAAAGTTTGCAAACTCAAATTGGCCAATTGGCGACATCATTGAACCAACTCCAACCTCAAGGATCCAACATTGTCCCTTCACAAACGATTCCCAATCCTAAGGGGAATGTGAGTGCTATCTCCCTACATTCTGGCAAGCAATTAGAGGAGCCTAAACAAACTATAGATGTGCCTGAATCCATATCAGAAAAAGAGTCAGATGTTGAGAAGATTGACTCTAAAAATAAAGAGGTAGTGAAGCAAAGTGAAGAGGAACCTGACATTCTCATTCCTCTTCCTTTCCCTCGGAGAGCCACTAAATCCAAGAAGTTACTAGAGAATACAAAGGAGCAGGACATTCTTGAGACATTCAGGAAAGTTGAGATCAACATCCCCCTCTTAGATGCAATCAAGCAGGTCCCGAAATATGCCAAGTTTCTTAAAGAACGTGTACCAACAAGAGCGGCCCGAAGGAGACTACACGAGTGAGCTTAAACCGAGGAATGTATTAGCACTCATCCAACCTACCATGCCTCGTAAGTGCAAGGATCCAGGTGCGTTTTCTATTCCTTGCATTATTGGGAATTATAGATTTGATGATTGCATGCTAGATTTAGGTGCTTCTATTAATGTCATGCCTGCATCTGTTTATAAATATCTTGGTCTTGGTCCTTTGCGTCCTATTGGTGTTATTGTCCAATTAGCTAATAGGAGTAATGCTCATCCCACTGGTTTAATTGAAGATGTTTTAGTCAAAGCAAATGACTTGTTATTCCTGTGACTTTTACATTTTAGACATGGATGATGAATCTCCTCACGAGGGTCCCCAATCATTCTAGGAGACCTTTCATGAAAACAACTAGGACTAAGATAGATGTGCATTCTAGTACTATTTCCATGAAATTTGGTGATATTCTGGTTAATTTTAATATTTTTGAAGCCATGAAACATCCTAGGGAAGAGCACTCAGTTTTATGCATTGATGTGATTGATGATGTTGTAGATGATGTGCTTGCTGAATGGTATCTTGATTACCACGATTTTGCATCTATGTGTGAATCTGGTGTTTGTGGTTGTTCTGAGAATGAGTGGTGCCCTATTTGTACTGAAATTAATGATGTATTATATGGTGATTCTGCATTGATTGAGGATTCTGATGTTGATTGTGAATTTGAGTTGGATTCTAACTCTGATTTCACTTATGAATATGAACTGAATTCTGACACTAACATTGAGCTGCCTAGACACAGTTCTGCTTCTGTTTCGGTGCGTGATTTCGGGCATCGCAGTGGGCACCACTTAAGCTTTTCCATCACCGAGCGACCACCTTAAGTTAGAGTTGAAATCCTTTCCGCATCATTTGAAATATGCCTTTCTAGAGGTGAATGAGCAGCTACCGGTTATTGTGGCCAATAATCTTCTACCTGATCAAGAAGAGAAGCTGTTAAACTTGTTGAAGGCCAATAAAAAGGCGATTAAGTAGACATTAGCTAATATTGTTGGTATTAGCCCTTCCATGTGCATGCATCGGATTTTATTGGAAGGAGATGCTAAGCCAGTGAGACAACCCTAGAGACGCCTGAACCCACTTATTCTGGATGTGGTGAAGAAAGAGGTGACTAAGCTGCTACAAGCTGGTATTATTTATCCAATTTCTGATAGCCGGTGGGTGAGCCCAGTCTAAGTGGTTCCCAAGAAATTTGGAGTGACTGTGGTAGCCAATCAAAAGAATGAGCTCATCCCCACAAGAGTTCAGAAAAGCTGGAGAGTATGCATTGACTACAGGAGACTCAACCAAGCTACCCACAAGGATCACTATCCTCTTCCTTTCATTGATCAGATGTTAGAGTGGTTGGCCAGTAAATCTCACTATTGCTTTTTGGATGGCTACTCGGGCTATTTCCAGATCCATATTGCTCCTGAGGATCAGGAGAAGACAACATTCACGTGTCCCTTTGGCACTTATGCCTACCGGAGGATGCCCTTTGGCCTCTGCAATGCCCCTTGAACCTTCCAGCGTTGTATGGTAAGTATCTTTTCTAAGTTTCTTGAGGATTGCATGGAGGTTTTTATGGATGATTTCACTGTGTATGGGTCTGATTTTGATGCATGTCTGGCTAATTTGTCTCGAGTCTTGAATAAATGCATAGAATCTAATCTTGTGTTGAATTTTGAAAAGTGCCACTTTATGGTTGAGTCAGGCATAGTTTTGGGACATGTAGTGTCTAGTAAGGGTATTGAGATAAATCCTGCTAAGATTGATGTTATTACTGCTTTACCCTACCCCACATCTGTGCGGGAAGTTCGTTCTTTTCTTAGTCATGCAGGTTTCTACCGACGCTTCATCCTGAATTTCAGCCAGATTGCCCTACCTTTGTCCAACCTTCTACATAAGGATGCGGAGTTTGTATTTGATGATAATTGCAAGTCCGCCTTTGATATTTTGAAGTGGTGCCTGACCACGACCCCAGTGATCCAACCTCCTGATTGTCTTCTTCCGTTTGAGCTTATGTGTGATGCCTCTAATTATGCTGTTGGCGCCATCTTAGCTCAGCGGGTTGACAGAGACTCTCATGTCATTGCCTATGCGTCCAAGACTTTGGATTCTGCCCAGTCTAATTACACCACCATTGAAAAAGAACTGTTGCCTATAGTGTTTGCCTTTGATAAGTTTAGGTCATATCTGCTAGCTAGTAGAGTAATTGTTTTCTTTGACCATGTTGCTTTGAAGTTTCTTTTGAAAAAGGCGGATGCTAAGCCTAGACTCATTCGGTGGATGTTATTGCTCCAAGAATTTGATGTTGAGATTCAAGATAGAAGTGGAGCACAGAACTTGGTAGCTGATCACTTGAGTCGCATCACTTATTCTCCTTCTAAACCCTCATCCATTTGTGATGATTTTCTTGACGAGTAGCTTCTACAGTTGCAAGGTAAGATTCCATGGTATGAAGATTTAGTTAATTACTTGGTTGCTGGTGCTTTACCTACTGATTTTACTAGGGCCCAAACTCTGAAATTGAAAAGTGAATCTAAATATTATGTTTGGGATGACCCTTATTTGTGGAGATTTTGTAGTGACCAAGTAACTAGGAGATGTGTGCCTGATCATGAGTTTGATTCCATATTGCATTTTTATCATGCTTTTGCCTGTGGTGGTTACTTTGGACCACAAATAACTGCTAGGAAAGTGTTAGACAGTGGATTGTATTGGCCTTCCTTATTTCATGATTGTCATTTGTTTTGTAAGTCATGCAATAACTGTCAGAAAGCAGGGAGTATTTCTCGTAGGCATGAGATGCCCCAGAACCCTATACTATTTTGTGAGATCTTTGATGTCTGGGGTATTGATTTCATGGGTCCATTTCCTGCTTCATATGGTTTTACTTACATATTACTGGCTGTGGATTACGTTTCGAAATGGGTTGAGGCGAAAGCCACCCGGACTAATGATTCTTCTGTGGTGGTGGATTTTGTTAGGTCTAACATTTTCTACAGGTTTGGTATTCCTAGAGCTATTATTAGTGACCAGGGTTCTCACTTTTGTAATTGAAGCATGAATGCTTTGTTACGTAAGTATGGAGTGCTTCACAAGGTCTCCACAGCATACCACCCTCAGACCAATGGTCAAGTTGAAGTCTCGAATAGAGAGATCAAGCAAATCCTCCAGAAGACTGTTAACTCTACTAGGAAGGATTGGAGTAAGCGACTTAATGATGCTTTGTGGGCATATCAAACCGCCTACAAGACCCCGATTGGGATGTCTCCCTATCAGCTTGTCTTTGGTAAGGCTTGTCATCTACCGGTTGAGTTAAAGCATCAAGCCTATTGGGCCATTAAGCAGTGCAACATGGATTTGGCTTAATCTGGAGTGGAGCGGAAGTTGCATTTGCAAGAGTTAGAAGAGCTTAGATTGGATGCTTATGAGAGTTCGCGGTTGTATAAAGAAAACACAAAAGCATTCCATGATAAGCATATTCTGAGGAAAGAATTTTCAGTGGGCTAGAGAGTTCTTTTGTTAAATTCCCGTCTCAAGTTTATGCCAGTAAGCTTCGATCTAGATGGGATGGCCCTTTTGTGATTACTAACATCTTCCCTTTTGGTGCTGTTGAGTTGTGTGATCCACCCACAGGAAGAACTTTCAAGGTTAATGGGCATCACCTCAAGCAATTTCATGAGGGATTCCAACAGCAACCTGTGGATGCAGAGATCCTCCTCACTGATGCCGCCTATCCTCCATAAGAGCCTCGGGAACCGCCACTCCTCCATAAGATCCTTGGGGAGTATTCTTCTTTCTTCTTCTCTTCTCTTTTTATTTTATTTCCTCCATTTTCCCACTTTGTTTTTTTCTTCTTTCAAAAATAAAAATATTTTAAAAAAAATTAGAATAACACGCTCTCTTTCTATGATTGCTTTACTCTTGTGAACTTTGACATCTTGGTTTTGATTGATCCTTCGGTTTAGGTTGAAGTTTTGGACTCTTGGATTATATTTCTTGGTAGTTAATTTTGGGATGCTGGCTGCATGATTTGGTATTGACCTTTGTGAGATTTTGGGCCTGCATGAATGGACTTCATCTTTTACCATTCTTTTTTTCTTGTGTGCACCTGCTCATGAGTTTTGTTCTCTAGCACTTGCTCCATTACTTTTTGAAACTAAAAGTTTCACTTACATGCATTAATATAATGGAGACTTGTTTTCTTTCTTTCTTTTTCCCTATTTGGCCAAATAGCTTTTCCCTTCCGTTATCTATCCTTAGTCAGCCCCTTTGTGCCTTTTTGACTCATTCTTTTCTCAGCCACATTACAAGCCAAGTTTAAAACCATTTTATCCCGCACCTTGGAAATTTATTGAGCATTGGTTTCACCTTAGTTTTGTGTTTAAGTGTGGGGGTTACCCAGGTATGCAACATTTTAAGTGTGGGGGGGGGGGGAGTATTTGATTTTGTGCCATTCATCATTTGGCATTGATTTTGGTTGATGTTAGTCATTGTGATTTTTTTTTTAAAAAAAAAAAGTGAAAAAAGAAGAAAAAAAAAGAAAGAAAAAGAAAAGAAAAGAAAGAAAGAAAGAAAGAAATAGGAAACAATGCAAAGAAGGAGCAATAAAAAGAAAATGATATTGAGATGATTTGCTATTATTAACTGATGTTCTTTGAATTTCTTGGTTGCTTAGCCTATCTTATCTATACTTATTCACACCTTTACCCTAGCCCCATTACAACCTTCAATAACAAGCTCTCTTGATTTTTGCATGCATGTGTTATAAGTAGTAGAGAAGTAGAAATTCGGTAAGCCTATGGTAGGACAATTTTCTTGAGTATAATTTGAGCGATCCACTTATTTACCCTATACACTTGAGAGATTGATTGAGGGCATCCTTGAGAGACCATCTTGTGTGGTTAGCATCATTGATTGAGATTTTCATGCTTTATAATTTGAGATGAAAGAAATTCAATCTTGATTGGTTGATCTTGAGAAGCTTTGTGATCTTTGTTCAATTTTTGAAGTTTGGCAGTTGTATGAAAGAAGAAGTCTTTCTTTCACTCTTTTTCTTTTAATTTTGCCCGGGAGTGCAAAAGGATAAGTGTGGGGAATTTGATAATTAAATATTATTTCACTTATTTGTATCTCTTGGTTAGTAATTTAGGAATATTTAACCAATAAATAATGGGTTTTATTACTTAATTGGGCTTTGGGCTTTTAATTAGATTTAATTCATTTTTATTATTAAATTCCAGATTTACTGTGATTTAGTATTTTCGTCATAACTTTTGATCTAGATATCCGATTAGCTTGATTCTTCTTTCGTTCTTTAGATGATTCAAAGAGCTACGATTGTTAGGAAGACTCAAAAGGCTGATTCGGACAAGAAGATGGACGAAATTGGAGCTAAAGGTAGACATATTTTTCTGAATTTTTATTGGGCTCGAATTTTATAATAAAAGACCAATTGTTATTACAGCTTCTATATTGGGCCTATTTTGAAACCCTAGCTTTCATTCCCTTTTAGATTAACTTAGTTGGCAGCCGCAAACACATTCAACATTACACTTTATGAGATTTTCGGATTAAATTAGATTCTCTGAGTTGTTCATCATGTTTATGGCATTCCTCTTCATCTTTTCTTTTGTCTTTTGCCTAACCATGCTTGGCTAAATCTCTCTAATCAGCCCATGGATTAAGGATTCCACTATCCAGAGGACTCACGCTTAATTGATAACCATCTAACTCGTTTCTACATTCTTTAATCTGATTCGATTTCTAGATTTGGATTGGGTTTTTGATTAAAAACTCATATCGATATTTTCCAAGGACGTAGTTCGAACTAGGTTAAAGTATTACTGTGCCATCGTACAGTATACGCCACTTATTTGAACAAATTCTGAACGATTGTTCAGTTGAGGGAATTTCTGGACAAATGCAGAGATCTCGGTTTGTCCAGAGTCGAGCACGAGTTCGATTATAAATCTGTTTTTGTCCAAGGAAGGAAAGTGGTGTAATTCGAAATCTTGGGTTGATCTTTTGCTTATTTGATTAATCTCGTTTTCTTATATTCTATTCTAGCTTGGCTTCGTTTTTGTTACATTGAAAAACTCCCCCATTCTCGTCACTTTGTTTTTGTTGATTTAGACCCGCTTGTGAGTTCCTCTGAGAAACGATCCAGGTTTTCTATACTACAAATATTTGAATCCTGGTTATTTTGAGAGAGCCCGACAAATCTCTTCCACCTATATGCGAGATGGTGTTTGAAATACAACAGCTTACTACATCTATCTCATATTTCCACAAGTGCATGATTCCAACATATTTTGTCGAATAGCACACATTAAAGCTCAGAATTACCATACAAAGTAATCATAACACATAGGAAATATATAGCAGAAATATGACTTGTCACTTTCCCAAATAATCTTACTTCTTTTTAATCTTTCAGATTGAACATCACTGAAGGATGCAAGAGAAACTCGAGTCTTGGTAAGAAGAACTCGAGTTCTTAAGGACCTGGATGTGAAGAACTCGAGTCAATTATGAGAAACTCGAGTTTCTAACTCGAGTCGAGTGGATGAACAACTCGAATTTGTGCCAATTCTCGAGAAACTTTAGGTGTTCACATAACACACTTGAAATGAGGTCAGTTGATTATTTCCAGAAACTTGAGTTTATCACTTAATGACTCTAGTTTTTAGCAACAAAACTTGAGTTCTTGCTTGACAACTCGAGTTTTTCACATTGTTATATATATATATATATATTAGCTCATTTTTAATTAGAGGTGGAAATAGGCGAGGCCTATCAAGAGCTGTGGCTGGCCTCATGTCAAGCTAAAAGGCCAGGCGAAGGCCTATTTTAAGGCTTGTTTGTCTTAACAGGCCAAGCTTAGGCTTGTCAGGCCGGCCTATTAAGAGGAGGGTAAAATTGTAAATTTCTAATTTTTTTATTTATTAAAATATCTTTGCCCTCATATTCTCATGTTTTTTTCTTTCAAAATAAGCCAAGGCAATAAAAAAAAGCCAAAGTCTCGGGCACATTTGGATTTCCGCTATCAATCTGTAACCTTAACTTCACGCTCGAGAGTCTCGATCTCACGTTCTCACCGTCCTCACCGTCGCACATCTCGAGCTCTCAGCTCGTTGAGTCATCCTCGTCAGTGAGCACAAGCACAACACACTACACCTCAGTGCCTCACTTCTTCTTCAGCCACGAGCCACGATTTTTGCACTATGAAATATTGTGCTTTGCGGTGGGGAGGAGATATTTTTGAAGAGAGGATAGTTTGATATAATGTGCATAGCGTGTTCTTGTGGCAATCTCACCCATTGTATCCCTTCCTTCTCCTACTCAACAGGGATGAATTTTATAGCCAGTCAGTTTTATTTCTTTCTTGGATAATTTTCGTATATAAATCAATCACTTGAAATTTATAGTTCATGTTTTTTTAAGCTAAATCCGCTTCGGGTTTGGTTTGTTTTTCTTGTTTTGAAAGGCCTACAAAACCCTTGGCATGGTGGCCAGCAGTGGCGGACCCACACTAGTGCTTGTGTGGACAAGTGCAGATACAAAAAATTGAAAAATATATATATTGTGAAGGAATTTTAGGACAAGTTGTCTGATTGGAGTAGTTGGTTATAACATTACACATCTACACCGAGGTCCCGAGTTCGAACTCCTCTCTTCCATCCATTTATCTTTTTTTTTTTTTTTTTTTTTTTTCGCTCTCCAAATCCCTAAAAATCGTGCGGCCACCTCCCAAATTGACAAATCGATCCCCGTGCTCCTCCGTCATTCTTTGTTAGCCGTCTAGCTCCTACGTTACATTCTTCTTGCTCTCCAAGCGAGGTAATTTTCGATCTGTCTTTACTTCTCGCTGGTGCATAGATCTGCTTCTCTCGTCTTCCACCGTCGCCTTGTCTTGTATCTTTTACTTGATTTAGGCGTATTAGGGTTCGTTCGGCTACTGTTAGCTTTCACTAATACTTGGTCTACTTTGCGGCGGGATTCTGCGTTCTATATAATTATATGGGAAATCTTTTTTTTTTTTTTTGGGACAAATATGGCAAATCTTCACTAATGGGTCTACTTTGCGGCGAGTTCTGCGTTCAAACAGTTAGCTCTTTCTTGAATAGTAGAAGCAAGCAACAAAAGACAAAAATTTAATTATGGTTTTGCCCTGGTTCAATGAAAGAAGATTCAAGACCTTTGCAATAAATTATTCTTTTATATTAAAAATTTCGGGATCTAACTATGAAGAATTTGTGAAAGCGAAAAAGTCGATAATGAAACTCGGTTGTTGAAGTGAATAAGGCTGAGCTAGCCAAAGTTCTTTTTCTGTTAAAAGTGAGCCTGAAAGATATACTGCATATGGTGAGTTTTAAATTGGTTTCAATGATTGTTTTTCAATTGGTTTCGGTGCCTTTGCATGAAAAAGTAAAAGTGCAGATATTTAGGTTCTCTTAAGAAGCTTATAGATATTTAATGCTTGCTATTTTTTCTGAGTTATACTTCAGAACTTACTTTAACAGTTAGGCATTCGACTCGTAGATGGAACCTTCGATGTGGATAAAAAATTGGAGTTTTTGGATTACAATAAGTTTCCATTAGTTACAAGATTAACGAGAGATAAATTCTATGAGAGTCTACTCCAGCTCAGTCAAGCTTCAGGTTGCATTTATTTTTAAATTCCTTTTTTAAATGGATCTTTTTATCTTTTTTTTTGTTTTTCTTTCATCTTCAATTTTGGGCATGTTCTTCTTTTTCTAGAATTTCATGTTAATAGTAATGTAGTGAAATCTACATCGATATCAAGCACTCCATTATTTGTACAAAGTATGACATATGGACTAAGATTTACGGTCTTCACCTATCAATGATGGTTAGCACAATCAGATTTCTTGCTTGTTATGTTTAATCATAATGTTGTTGTTCAAGCTTAAGAATAGTTAAAATTAATTGTATGCATTATTATTTAGGTTTATGTCTTCTCAGACATTGATGACTACAAGAGTCTTCTTGAGCCTCTTCAAGATGTTGCAAGGACTTTCAAGTCAAAGGTAGTTGCTCGACCTATATTCATTGGTAAATGCACTGCTGGTTTTGTTGTGCTTCGATGCACTAAAATTAGAACATCCACGAGTTCAATTGCTCGTGCCCACCTTCCATTTAACTAATTGAAGTTTTATTTTCTTTTCTTACCTATATTATTTTGTTTTTTAATGCTTTTAAAACTTTCCTTAAATAAAAAAAAAAAAAAATTCGGGGCGAGACCACTAATTGTGCACCCACAAACTTTAAATCCTGGGTCCGCCACTGGTGGCCGGGAGATAGAATCTTGGGTGGTAGGGATGGGCAAGCTGGTGGCACTTGGTTGGCTTCCTCAAGAGACGGAAGAGTGGCTTTTATCACCTATTTCGGGGGAAACCGAAGAGCATCCAAACCCTAAAAGCATGGGAGAACTACCAAGTTGTTTCCTGGAGGTGATTTCCCTGCATTTCCTTATCTTTTTTCCGACGAGATCTATACTTATGCCCGGTTTGTTTCCCTTATTTATCATCTATCATGCATGCTAAGAATTGGGCTGGACAATTTCTTGATCTCTTATATCGGGCAAATTTTCATTAATCATGATGCTCTATTTAACTTACACGCACTTGTTTGAGTCTTGAGAATTATGCCACAATTACATATGCTTGAAATTTTACATGCGGTTTAACAAATACTCTGCTTGTGATTGGTTTCTTTATGTCATGAAAGACCGAGTAAATGCATGTCAATTCTAATCACGACATGATCCTTTGTGTGGTTGCGAGCAACAAGAACCCATGGGAGTTTGCCGTAGATCTTGAAAGAGGCGAGATCAATATAATGGCTTTAATCTCATATTAGTTGACATTTGCAGCGAACTATGGTTTATTTCAGCAATAGACCCAAAAAGGATAATCCTAGCTTTAGTATGGTTACGCTGGTATTCATATATTGACAAATGCAAGTTTGGATGCTACTTGGCCAAAGGTAAAGGTGCTTATTGTTTCTCTTTATTTGCTTTCTGTCTGACATAAAATTTCATTAACATCATTGCATTTGCGTCTCTGCTTTAACCCATAAAAACAAACAAACTTGATGGTTTCCGAAGGCCAATTAATAATGCAATTGACACGATCAATTGGGCACATAGCCTTCAGTTGTTGTCACTAGTCAGCTAAAACTTCATCCATAAATAGATTTCGTTTAGAGCCCATATAGCATCTCACCATGCAGCAAACTGATTTTGCATTCTCCATTGTGTTATGCATTCTCAAACCTCATCCATAAAGGTATAAATTTTACATTCTTAAAATAATATCATTTCTTATACATATTACTTTTTCAATTGTGTTATGCTCTAATTCTATATATTTGATTAATTTTTTCATGGTCTTTGAAGCAGAAGAAGAACTTATATTAAATATTTGATGTGAATGTCCAGTGGCTGTGCATTGACAAAATTGAAGGAAATGCTTTACATTGGTAAGAAAAGAAGAATATGTTCTTCTTTGATTTAATTTATTCATCGGTATTGAATGTTGGATGTTGTATGTTGGTTGAATGTTGGCAAATGGCTATCTTTGATTTAATTTATTCATCGATGGCTTCATCGTGGCTGTATGTTGTATGTTCAATTGTGTTATACTCTAATTCTATGTATGTTGGCTGAATGTTGGCAATTTTCGGGGCTAAGACCTAAAACTATAAAACTATGCAAACAAATGTTGTTTTGTTGTTGTATTTAATTTCATATTTATGAAGTATTTTAGATCATTATGAATAATTTATGTAATTCGGCCTGCTTTAATTTCGGCCTGTTTAAAGTAGGTATGGTTTCGACTTGTTTAAAGTAAACCTGTTTTGCAGTTAGGCCTATGGCCTGTTAGCCTAATTACAAAATTTTCAAAAACATAGGCCTTCTTAACAGGCCACAGGCCAAAAAAAAAAGGCCTATAACAGACCATAGGGTAGGCTTAGGCCACTTTGTTACTTAACAGGCCAGGCCTGTTAAGCGTAAAGCCTGGCCTGACCTGTCTTATTTCCACCCCTAGTTTTAATCATTCACTCCCGTCATTCTCAACTTTCACTTTGACTCTTGACCTCTTCTCTCTAAACCCTAACTTGAGTTCCCACTCTAGAACCTCTCATTTACCACATGAGAACCCAAAACGTGGAATTGCATCTTAATTCCTCATCTTCTCCTTCTTCCTCAGATCGAGAGGTATCAACATCCTCATTCTCGACCCCCTCATCTCCTCTAACCAAGAAACTGAGATGAGAAAAAGAAGTTTCTCAATGCTATATGCCAAAGGTTGCTCAGGATTTTATACCTCCTCAAAGACCTAGGGGCAAAAGGGATTGTAATCCATGAACCTCCCCAAAACCCTTATCAGATGCGCTCAAAATCAGCTGCTACTCTAGAAAAAGGCAAAGGTAAAGTTGTTGATGATAATGAGACAAAAAGAGCTACTAGTCAATCTAAGAAATAAGCCTCAACAAGAGCATCTGGAGTACTTTCTCTGTTGGCAATCTCAAGTTCTTCCACAAGGTAATCTCTATAGCCCTATTTCTATTCTCGAGTCAAACTTAAGTGCTTTTCAAGAGCATTATGGAAATAAAGGTTTTTGCCCAACCATTTTTGTGGATCTACCAAAGTTTAGAGCTGAGTGTTGGTTTAATCTGTCTCTTTGGCTTAAACCATTTAAGTCATTATTGTCCCTCTGTTGTTAAAGCTTTCTATTTCTACATGAGGATTGCAAATAGATTTGATGACAATCATGAGTTGTTAGAAGAAAGATAGTCAACCATTATCTTGTGAGGGGCAAGAAAGTGCTTATTACTGCTGATTCAATCAATGCCATGCCAGGCATTATTGATACACCTACTGGGGCTGCCATTACCTTCTTTGATGAGGACATTTTTAAGATTTTAAGGCATGGTAAGCCTTTAGGTCTTTGACTTTTACCCTTGTTAAGTTGCCTCTTTATCACGAGTTTTGTGGTTTATTTATTCAAGGAATATGGTTCAAAAGGGAGAAATTTCACACACTTTGCCAAGAGAGACTACCTTCTCCTAGCCTCCATCATTGCTAAAGTGCCACACAACATTAGTAAGCGGGTTCGAATGAGATGAGAAGGTTCAGATTTGAATCTCAAAAGAAGTCTCACATCCCTTTTCCTACTTAGTTTCACCGATTCTCTTACACAATAAAATTTTGCACCTTGAGTTGGATGAGAAACTAGTGAACCCAAGTATGTTTGGACAGAGCCCCCTGAATCATATGAGGATCTCCTTCCGAGAAGGCTCAGGGCAGTCCAAGGCCCTTTCCAAGACCAGAGCTATTTTCACCAGGGAATATGAGACCCAGTCATCTCCTATTGCCACTCCCTTTGCTTCTACTCAGGCACCTCCTTCTATGTTTGGAGCCTCTCTTTAGTCTATGATTGAGAAGATTGTGACGATAGTTGTTGCTTCTTTGCAAGCCTCCATGATAGCCACTTTCCACCAGTTGATTGAGGATATAGAGATACAAATAGGGTATTGGTCTCTGAGGTCAATAACAATTACAACAAGCTGGTTGAGACTCAGGATGAGCATGCTTAGAGGTTGTAGAGTATTAAGGCTACTCAGGCTACTCATATATAGAGATTGCAGATGATTGAGGATATGTTTCAGAAATTTAGGTTCATAGCTAATGGTGCTGGTCCTTCAGGGTCTTCTCCTCCTCCTTAACCTATTCCTACTCCCACATATCCTATACATACCAATCCACTACTTTCTCAGCCTGTTCCTGAACCTACACTTCACTTCTCCTATGCTTCTTCCTCATCCTCATCATCCACTACCACCACTTGCCACTTCCTCACCACCTGCTACCACCTCTTCACCTCCTATTACCACCATTTCCCCACTAGAGTCTTCCACTCCTCTACCTTCCACCGCTATTGCAACACCCCATTGCTCTGAGCCTAAAACAGTGGCATCTTCACCTATCATGCATTCTAATGTATTTTTTTATAAAAAAATTTAAACCACTAGCTAGGTTTGATACTAGAAATGAAAGCCCTTTTTATAAATATTTCAAAATAATATTATAGTTCGAATGGGCTTTTCTGAAACATTTAGAACATTTAAAAACATTCTATTAGTGATTCAAACTTATCATTAAAATGCATCATACTTGAAATCTTGTTAGGTTTTATCGGTATTTCCTTATTCCTCGATTGACCTAGTGCTATACTAAATCATTCACCACGTCCTGGGGCTTGTTGTATACATGCCCATCCTTGCAGCAATAGTTCGCAACATATATATACATATCATGTCTACTTCTACGATCATATGTATCTAATTAATATATACATCCCAGAAGCCACATACGGCTAACTCAAAATATTAACTAAGTCATAAGGAAATAGAGTTTATCCATACACAAAAGTGAAACTAAATGTTTCATCTGCTTCACCAACAACACCTTCTTCTCAAGTTCAAGCAATATCTACGCCCTGCCTTTTCCTCCTTGCCTACTAGACTGTTCATATCCTGAATTTAAGGAAGGTTCTAAGATTCAAAGGAATGAATCCCAGAGTAATAGGTTAATCTCAAATTCCAAACATATGCAAAAATACACATTATTACGCATGTATCACACTTTCATGGTTTCAACTTTAACTACTCAAACTTATAAGCTTCAATTACCAGTATAAATCATATATGAATTTCCTCTTATCTTTTCCTTAGATAAACCAAAGTCAAACCCATCAAAACATAGTATCTAGGTTTAGGCATAGTGACAACAGAACATGCATGCAATACTAAATTCTTCTTATAACAACTTTAATATTCACTTATATTTAATCTAATAGGTGATTATCTTTCCTAGCTTTGATTTCATTTTGATCTCTTCATTCCAACTTGTAGAAATAGCATAAGCTAGTAGGAAAGAGGCTCAAAAACTCACCTTAACCAAAATCTTAGTTTGCATGCAACAGTCGATCCTTCCTCTTCTCTGATCCCCCCTTCGTATTCCTTCATTCTCAATCTCGACCCCACGTCTCTCACTCTCATTTCTCTCGAACACCACTGACAGTCTGTCTCCCTCACTGTAATCTCAACTCTCGGTTTGTCTCTGTCTTCAATCTCGCCCTCTCACTCGGACTCTCAGCTTTGTCTTCAATCTCGCCTTCTCACTCGGACTCTCAGCTCTGTGTGTTGTGTCCGAACGAGCGAATAGAATGAGATGGGGAATGGGTATTAGCAGAAATAAATGATTGTGCAGGGGGTGTGGTGAGCTGTTGAAAGGAAAATGAGAGAGGGATGAGGTGGCAGAAAAATAATGGAAGGGAGAGTGAGCTGCTGTTGACCGGAGGATATAAGGCGTAAGAGAGGGAATTAGATTGGATATTAAAGTGGGTGTGTTATGTATATTAGGCCAAGTGAGGGTTTGATGGGCTGAGAGTATAGAATGGGTTGAAGGAATAATGGATATTAGAGGAGTATGTTATTCTCGTTTTGGGTCTGCTGCTTTCTCTTCTTTCTTTGTTTTTTTTTCCCATCTGATGCTTGTTGGGCCAAAAGATGGGAGGTGGGCTGAGTTATATATATATATATATATATATGTAAGTATGTATGTATGCATGTATGTATGTATGGGCCGTTTTGAGAATAAGATTGGTTTGCCATACATATGGGCTTGGCACAATATCCTATTATGCACATGAGCTAAAGAAAATAAATATGGAAATAGGAATTGGTGATAGAAAATAATCCTTAATCCTAAATAAGGATTTTTCTTTCTTAAATAATTTATTTAGGCCGTTGAATATTATCTCTAAAATATTTAGGCAAAAAATCAACCACTAACTAATTATCCTTAATTTTCGGGAAAATATGCCTAAATTTCCAAATATTAATTCTAACATTTATCTAGGTCAAATTTCCCATAATTAATTCCAAGTAACATTCTTAATTCCTAATCCCCAAAATTTTGGATGTCACAGTTATCACTATTTTTACCCCACCTCCTACTCTTGTTCATGCCCTTGCTCCCATTCACTTTGCTCCTCCCTCTGATCCCTCCTTTTTGCCTGATGACAAAAGGGGAAGAGTGATACTAGCTAATATGTATTTACTACTTTCATCATGTATTTACTGCTTTAATGTATTTTTGTTACTTATAATGGACATTGTACTAACCTTTTGATCAGTAATACAAATGTTTATGCAATTTGTGTTTAGTTCATCATTATATTATACATTATTTGGTTGCTTAACGTATTCTTCCTTGTGATCTTAATCTTGTCAAACTGCTTTTCAAAATTTTGACAAATATTGTCATCATAAAAAAGGGGAGAATGTTAGTTCTCGATTTTAAGTTTTAATGATAACAACCACTTGCCAATAATGAGAACTTAATGATTCAAGACAACTCGAGTTTATATTTACCAAACTCGAGTTATCAAACTGTTATTAAAAATGTCTTGAATCAAGAAGTTAGACAACTCGAGTTCTTGTTTTAAAAATTTGACTTATGGTTTCAAAGTCAAACACTCAAAAGTGCCCTAATGACTGAAGTTCTTGACTTCTACTCATTTTGGATCAAACAAGGTAAAACTTGAGTTTGTCTATACAAAACTCGGGTTCTGAGCAATCAACTCAAGTTCACTTTATAAAACTGGAATTATGAGGTATTCCTTCAACTCCTCTCTAATCTTAAGTGTACTAGAAGCATGATTTGGAAAACTCATGTTCTACTCTATGAAACTCGAGTTTGTACAGTAATAACTCGAGTTCTTATGTTTTTCAAAGCACTGATATTTCTACTAAAATTTCAAGAATACTAAAACTTGAGTTCTATTTGAGCAACTGGAGTTCCAAGTTATAGAGTAGGTTCTTCAAAACTCTAGTTCCCTTTTTGAAAGCCTATTTACAAACTGAACTCATTTTGTAACAATTTTGTTTGAAAACAATACTCAAGTTTTTTAAACCAAAATTCAAGTCAGTGACTTGAGTCATATTTAACAAACTCAAGTTCTTCTAACTCGGAAAGTTGATAATCGTCTTTGTAAAATTTGAACTCTCTTATCATTATTCCTTTACTTTAGATTATCACTCATTACTATTCTCAATGCCTTTAATCATGTTTATTAGTGATTTTCAGATAATCAAATGAAGGTTTATGTGAAAAACTTCAAAAAGCAAAGCTATGTTAGAAGCATTTATTGTGTAACAAAAATAGAGCATGAACACGGAAACTGATTCAGAGTAGACAAATGATCATATGTTCAGAGACACATTCCGATGAAAGTGAAAGTGACTCTACATAGTCAATGTTGGAACAAAAGAGATGTCGTGCAAAGATGGTTTACGGTGAAACGAAAACGACATAAATTAAGAACTTCCAATGCCTCCAACTTGTGTCTAACGGAAAACTTCTGAGTCTAAACAGAAAGCGTGAAGTCTCTCAACGAATAGTTTGAAGCTTCACCAACAGTCATTAATGAACTCCAACTATAAATACGAAGAGCATTCAATTTGGAGCCAAGAACCAACGATGATATCATTTATTGCTCATTAATACTTTGTGATATCTATTGATACTCATTCTTTAGTGATCATATATATCTACTCTATGAGAGAGTCTTTATTATTCAATAAAGTTTTGTAAAATCTCAGGGTAGTAAGACCTTGAGTGTAGTTGTTCAATTATAGTTGTAAGGGGGAGTGAATCTGGTGATATTACTTAATGCTTATCGTAATCATTTTGTGAAAGTTAGTGGAAATCTCATAGGAGCTCGGGGACTAGATGTAGGCCACGTGATTAAGGTTGAACCGAGTATAAATCTATGTTCGCATAGTTCGATGATATCTCTTCAACCTTTCCTTCCGATTTTAATTATTGCTTAAGTTTGTTTTAATTTTTATAATTCTCCCAATTCACCCCCTCTTAGGTGATTCCTGTAACTAACATCTACCACTAGTGAGATCGGAAGGAGAGAACCTCGAGATTGGAGATGTCATTATGATAAGAAAGACGATGTCAGAAGAAGGCTACTAAAGGCAGTTTAAGGCCCTAAGAAGCATCAATCTGCCACCACCGCTAGATCCAGCGACGCTGAGTATCACGACCTTAAGAATCTCCAAGTCGACACCCTTAGGAGTGTTCAAGTTGACGCCCTTGAGAATCGGAACTCCAGCATAGGACACTTTGGTGATATTTCAAGTATGAAGAAGGGATCTAAGTTTAAGCTTCCACATCTATCTCTAATAATGTTGATCTATAAAGCTTTATCGGGTTTTTTTTAGTTTAAATCTTGATTTTAATTTCTTTTCTTTTTTTTTTTTTTATGAAATTTATTTTATTTAAGGGTGTTGATTGGTGGTGGTGAGGGATGAAATTGGAGGGAGGAAACTTTTTTTAACATTTCAGGGAAGCCAACAATGAGGAAAGAGGAAGGAAGGATAGGAAAAGGATAAGTGGGATTTGGATTTTTTTCCAACAAAATTGATGATGGTGTGGCAAAATACAAGGCATTAATCTCTTACGTGGTAGAGTCATGTCATCATAATTTAGTCAACACATCACCATGGTCAAATGGGTGTTGTTGAATTGAGATGACATTGCACCATTTTTTATATTTCTTCGAGAAACATATTGCTTTAAGAAAAACTTTCAAGATAATATTATTTTTTTGTGAAAACTTTAGAAGCAAAAAGGACCTTAACCCTTTATATTTTATATCAACATTATTTTTTCTTTTTTCTTTTTTTATTAAATGCATGCAAACTTCATTTGAGAAAACAAATTAGTAACGATTGTAAAAAAAACATTCAAATCAAAATCTAACAATAATTTTGATAAAAATAAAAATAATTGTAAAACCTTTTTTGTAATTTTACAAAGCTTAGAATTTAGATAAAAACTTTAAAAAGAAAATGATAGAATATTTTTATTCATGAAAGTTTCATAAACCCCCTCCAATTCAAGGAGGTTTTGGAATTTCTTTTTTCAATTATAGAAAAATATTTTTTTTAAAAAAAAATTAGGTTAAAATTGTTCAGACGCTTGATTCTTCATTTTTCACCTTTTTATTACATTTTGCACATGATTTTTTAATTTTTTGTATTAAAAATATGGAGAAAAAAAAAAGAGAACTTTCATAAAATCTAAAATCGGGTTTGTTATCCAAAATTGATAAGAGAATAAAAAATTTGATAAGCAATTCACAACTCATTTTTTTTTAAAGAAATACCTAATCTAAAATTTTGCAAATTCAAAATTCTTTTTCTAACTTTTTCCCAAAAACATATTCCATTTAAATAAAAAAAAAAAAATAAAAAAAAGGGAAATGACAAACATAAATGGACTTTTTGTTTTTTTTTTTTTGTTTAAAAGATGACAGTTTCGAAATGGGAATGGGAGCAAACAAGAAGGCGGTTTCCCGCCCTTCCGCAAAGAGCAGAGAGTGAGTGCTTCTCGTGATCTCAGAAACAGAGACATTTTCTACAGAATCAGGAAACAAGAATGGCAATGGGACGTCGGAAGAAGAAGGATGAAGCAAGTAAGGAGCCAAATCCAGAAGCTGCAGAGCGCCAGAGGCTCAAAAGGTTGGCCTTCTCCAATGGAATACTTTCAGAAACCCCAGCCAAAGCATCTCGTCGTCTCAATCCTTCAGACACAGTGCTTAAGCATCTCGGCAAAGATATTGTCAAGAAATCCCAACGAAGGAAGAAGTACCTCTTCTCATTTCCAGGTCACATTGCTCCCATAGGCGCGGCGGCAGGATCGGTGATCTTAAGGATTTGGGAACAAAAAACCCCGTTCTCTACGTCGATTTCCCTCAGGTTTTTCAACGTTTTCCTTCAACTTATTTTGATTAAGTTTCAGTATATGTACTTTCTGTGTTGTTGGTTCCTTGGGGTATGAAAGTGGAACCGTCTCAAGTCGTAACATGGACATTGGACTGCCAATTTTCTCAGCCTTCAATTTGAATCACTATTTGTAGTTTCAAGTTTACAGTATGAATACGCTTACTAGATCAGTTTCAAGCGTCTGTTAAAATGGCCGTTGGTTTATTACTACTTGTTCCTATATGCGTGTTTGGATTGGTAGATAGAAACCAGATTGTAAAAGAAGAAATTTACATTTCGGTCATCATTTTTTATTTTGGACCATCTTGAGCACTCAAAAAATCTGAGAAGTGTGAAATTTTGATTTTCTACTGTGGATTATCTGGCCTGATGCGTATTTACTTTCATTTTTTCAGGGCCAAATGAAGTTGTTTGGAACAATATTATATCCAAAGAACGGCTATCTAACTTTGCAGTTCTCTAAAGATGGCAAGAACGCGCAGTGCGAGGATTATTTTGATAATATGGTTGGTTTATTTCTCTTCCTAACTATATTATTGTTTCTTCCGAACTGCTCTTTCTGTGTCATTTTAACTCGCCGAGCAGGCAAATGGATTACGAAAGTCAATCAAAACAAGCTCAGCATTCTGATTTGGATTCAACATGTAAAAAAGGTTGTAAATCTGCTGCTGTAGGCATGATTTATGCTTGCAGCGTGCAAGATTGCATCCTCTATACTCTGCATTTATCCCTCCCCAGCTCTCCTTCCTGATGTATGTAGTAATTAGGATACGTGCTTTGAGGATCTGAGCTGATATCTTTTGCCTACAAATCAGAAAAACATTATTTTCCTTAATTGTGCGATAGGTTTAACCGCTTGGAATTTTTCCTACTCTTATCCTCTTGTGGTTTGTTGTTGCTCCTAAACTAACAGTTATCTGCTATCATTCCATTCAATTTCTTTCTACCTATCAACCCAGGTCTGTTATTCACAATATCTAGATTCTTCAGATTGTATTTTCAGAGGCATGGTGGATTGGGAGGAAAGATGAAAACCCTGGAGAAACTAGACTTGATTTTCCAAAGGAATTGTACGAGGTAAACATTGTTGGTCAATGACAGTTGCATGGTTATAAGAACCAGCTTTTAACTTCTCTTATATGGGATGAGGACTAATGAGAATAAATTCTGTTGACCTGATTTTTGACTTTTTTTCCAGGGACAACAAACTGACTATGAGTTTATAGGTGGAGCTGGTGCAGCACCTTTTGTCACTCAACGTGCTGCCAAAAATAAGATGCAGCATGCAAAGAAGCAACCAGAAACACGTACGGAAAATGATATGTCAGAGAGTGAAAGCATCTTGAAAGATATGAAGGAGGTGGTTCCAGTTCATCATTCGGATAGACCTGCTGGAAAAACATACAAGTATTAGCCTTTTCTATATTAATTTACTTGATGGGAGTAATTTCCCGCCATGAATTCATGAGATGAGGCCTGTTCTTGTTAAATTTATGAGAAATTTATATTTATATTTATATTAAGGCTTTGAGTCTCATATGCTGATTGAGTGAGTGGTCTTTTTTCCCTATTAAATTATACTATTTTTAAAAAAAAATGAGACTTAGTGATTAAACTGGTTTGGTTGGCTTAAGTTGAAATTTGTCATCTGCAACGGAAATGCATAGTTACTTATTTTATTGTCTCAGATTTGCAGAATTTTCTTCTGGTTTGGACAGCCCTGATATTTCTGTACACAAAAAAGCGGTGGAAGCTGAAACTGCGATGAATCATCGTAATAGTTTAAATATCCTTATAATTGATTTGTTAGAGAATTTCAACATTTTTTTCTTTTGGATTATGTTTTGAGCATTGAGGTCTTCGGTCTCCAATTTACCTGTATTTTCATAAATAAATTGATATTAGATTCCGTGTTTTTGGTGCACCTCTACGTTATTATACTTAATTCATAGACACAGAAAGAAAATCCATATGCTCTTGCTGTTGATATTGATCATTGGAAAGCTTTAAGAGGAACTCGGCTCCTTCAGAAGAATAGAAAGTATGCTTCAGGATCCAAGTTCAAGAAACTGTTTCAAAGTTCTTTGATGACTCCATCTAAAGAAGTCTTGTTTGGTAATCGCGCTTCACTTGTTCAGGCGACCATATCCACATTGTTCAAGAAAGTGGAGGAAGAGGTAAACTTAAGAATACTAGTATGGATACCGAGCGCAAAGTAGCTATGAGAAATGTTAGGATGGTTCAAATCTATTGCATAATTTATGAATTTAAACTATTTTCATGTCAACATTAACTGAATCTTTTAGTACAAAATAAGGTTATTGTAAATTGAAGTTAATGAATTTCGGATTGTACATGCTGGGCATCAAGTATCTATGATGTTTTCAAGTTTTAGATGGTAGTTAAATATCAGATGGCCAAGGAAAAATGGCGGTTAAATATCTGAAGGAAACAACTGACTTCTTTTTTGCCAATGGAAAAAAACCAACTTCTTAGGGATGGTTATTGCCGCTGGTAATCTAACATTGTACATTGCAATGTAGGCTGACAATGATGACGACATTGAAGAATTTTCGAGTCATTCAAAGGTAATTATTGCAATGTAGGCATTCGCCTCTTAACCTTATATTTTACTGATTGCATTTGCATTTGTTTTATTTAGGAAACTGATGGAAGCGATGAAGATTGGGTTCATTGAGACAGTGATCTCTTAAGAAATTTGCTGAACATTCCTCACTCTAGCTTATAAATGAGGGGGAAAAAAAACCATCGTTATTAGGAAATAGAATGAAATTGTTTTGACGTTTCCTTCTTTGTCCTAATGGGATTCAATGGACAAGCTTAAGCAAGTTCTACATGGACAATTAATTAAAAAGCGAGCAAGCTTCTACATATAGGTTGAGGCATTCGGTAGATATAAGAAGAATTGTGGAGGGATATGGTGCTTTTCTTAAGAATACTTTTTCTAAAGATTAGAGTACATGTTTAGTGGATATTTGAGCTCGATAATTAATTTTTGTTGACAATGCTTGAGATCACGTCCCTTCCCCACTCTAGTTTTATTGTTTTTATTCTATCATATTTAGACATCTCTCTAAAAGACCATTGACTTGGAAGAAGATAGGCTTGAGCTAGTCCGTAGCAATAATATCATATATATGCATTGAAATTTATACCAAGTTTGGAGAAAGCATATTTGAAATCTAAGAAGTCTAGAGACCTCAAATCACACAACGCAATCTAAACTTGTTTGCATATACTCCTTTTTCTATCATATCTGCTTTATAACATGTTACCTCCGATCTTTAATATAGGACTTAGTTTGTAATACAAAAATTATATTTTATATTTAGGACCGGAAGAGTACCATTTTTTTTCATTGGTGCTTGGCACGTCTTGAAATTCAAACTTCATAATTAAGAAAGTTGTTGTCCAACAGACAGAGCATGGCACAAGATATTGATCCCAAGCGAAACTTTGCCTTACGAACCTAAAAACTGGTCCACCTTTTTATTTGTAGCACGGGACAAAAACTTCATGCAAATTGGTGGCTTAATCCCAGCAAGAGCAAGTATTGAAGCAGGTATTGTCCATATTCCATCCCCACATATCAAACCAGAAGCAACTGCTGGTCCAAAAGCATCTGCTTTGGCCTTGTTTACCTTTTGCCAAACGAACAATATCAGACTTCCTACACACATGTCAATGGCAAAATATGGCCCTAAATAGAAAGGTATTGCCATTGCCATTGGAAATGGTATGAACCACCCTCTCTCACCCATCAGGTCTTTAATCAAATTTATCAGAATGGCAGATCCAAAGAAGACATAACACAGCAGGAGGCAGTTCTTTGGGAGAGATGAGAAGCCCTCAACCCCAAGGATGGCCATGTTCCTGTACAAAATAGCATAAGGAGCAGGGTATTCACTTTTAGGAGTTCCAAGGTCATCAAATGCTCTGTAGAAAACCCAAAAGACACAAGGAGATATCACACATCCCATTGCAGTGCCAATTATTTGGCTCACAAACATTGAGCGTGGCGAAGCTAGTGTGAGGTAGCCAGTTTTGAAATCCTGTGTGAGGTCAGATGCCGTGGAGACGATGTTCATCATCACTCCACAGGCTGCTAGGCCTGCAAGAACCCCACCATGTGATGTTCCAGCCCATGCTCCGATTGTAAATATGGCAAGCTTCCCATAAGTGGGTGCAAGTGACCAATCTGTTAGGCCACAACCATAAGCATTACAAAATGCTAAGGTTGGAGCTAGAAGGTAGATAACCACCATGTAGTACCAGTTTAGCTGGTGAAAGATGTGTGGAAGAGTTAATATTGAGACTATAGCAATTGAAACATAGCCTGCAACTGCAAACCATGTGGGAATTTGATCCTTGAGAAAGAGTTGGGTGCGACGCTGGAAATCAAAAGATTGATGAGGAATTGAAGGAGAGTTCTGATCTGCAACAGGAATAAGGTTTTTCTGTCGTTTGTACTGGATTTGTCGATACAAGCCAGTGAGGGTATGGCCTAGCACCTTGAAGAAGTTATATAAACCATCTCCCAGGATCATGGATATGGTTATGAATATCTGAATTCAAAGTCAATAGAAAGTTAGTAAACATAGCGGCAAGAGCTTTTCAAGGCTTGGATGAGGGATTTTGTAAACTGTTCAATCGAGCAATTTGAGCTATCTATATTTAATCTAGAACGTTTAGTTTTTTCAAAAAAAAAAAAAAAAAAAAAAAAAAAAAATCAATGAGAAAAAGAAATTTTTTTTATTACATGTTGTGCTTCCCTTATACATGTTCATCAACATAAATAACAGAACATTAATAATTTATAATTTAGACCACCTGTATATAACTTAGACAGCTTAAATCATACTGTTCATACGATCTCTTAATTTAAAAGATCCAAGTTCATATATTGTTGGTTGGGTAAAGCCTAAACTTTATCCATGGATTTCTGTCATCATCCAGCCTTTAATAATGAGCCAAAATTTAAGAAATTTACCTTGTAACCTTCAAGACCTTGCATGTTGTTCCCATCAAGGCCTGCAGGGTACCAGTCGCCCTCTTTTTTTCCTATGAGAGGCCACATAAGTCCCCAAGAAAGAATTCCTCCAAGGAGTAGTGATATATTGATGATATGTGGGCAAATCATTCCCACTCCAATGTAGATGGTAGAAAAATCAAAATAAAACCTGCAAATAACTAAAGGCTGAAGTGAACTCTCCTAATAGTTGAAGATGATGCTGGTCCAAATTTTACTTTTTCCCAATTAAATGAATGTGTCATTAAAAAGGAAGGAAATGTGATGGCGTACTTGTTATTGTATGCTTTCAGCCCCATTGAAGGGAAGGCTTGAAATCCGCAATCATCAGAAGCCGTATAGAACCACTGAAAGAAACCCCATAAGAAACTGAAAGTGAAGAATTTTCCCAACACTTTCACTTGCTTCCTGGAAGGAGTATAAAAGAACTATTCAATTAGTTCGAGTGTTTAACTTCTTTTGTGCAATCTTTAATTTGTTGTTTTTTGAGGTGCCTTACTTTGCTAGTTTGGCTCCTTGAGGAGTATGGAAACTGTTGATTAGATGAGCAGTTGCAGTCCCACTTGGATATGTCAATTTAAAGTCAATGATCATAATCTGCTACAAACAACAAGAGATGAAGGGGAAAAGAGGAAGCTAAAGTGGTAAAGACTTGAAGTATTATGCTACTGAAGTAATTATAAAGAGATAGACAATATGCAGGTTTTCTTATTTTAATTATAGTAGAATTATTGATGGGTTGTTCAAAAAAGAAAGAGCAAGCTTGCATCACATACCTTCCTTAGAGGCACAACCGAGAAGAGGCCAAGAAAGCTCACAACAAAGAGAAATCCAAGTGTCCATCCTATTGCTGGGTTCTTGATATCAGTTCTGTTTGAAGATAGCTGGGCTACTCGTTCACTCATTCCAAAGAGGTAACTCCCAAAGCCTCCTGTAAGATACTTTTTATATCATATATTGGCATATCAAAGAACATATAAAATAAATTTTGAACAAACTCAACCATATGATGCTGGAATTTTCAAAAACATTTACTTGCTACGTTTTCATTGGAGAATATGATAACAAATACTATAAAATCACATAAAAGACTTGTCATTATAACTTCCAGTCTGGATCCTAGCTTGAGCTTTACGATTCACTTAAGATAGATTATCTTAGGGACTAAGATTCATAGTGAAAGAAGCTATTACCACTGAAGGCTATGCCAGAGGAGGCAACAACACAGGTCTGGATGACAGTATTCTCCTGCCTTGTAAATGGCTGCCTTAACATGCCTGACTTATTCAAGAACTTAGTCCAAGTGCTCACAAAAAAGAAACCCAATAACCCAGCAGAAACGTTCAGTGACGGAATAATCCCAGTGGTAAGGTTCAGTTTCATCACTATGAAACAGAACAATACACTTAACACAAAGCTCACCACCAAGGCCCTTATGGTAAGCTGCTTTCTCCATGATGGAACCTCTTGGTTCTCGAACACCTTCTCCACAGAAAGGTCTTCTTTTTCTAGCTCCAAGCCTTTTTTCCTGTGATTCTGCTCTTCTGTTTGAGCCATTTCTCTCTCCTATCTGTAGGGAAAGTAAAATATCTAAGAATGTTGGGATTGTGGAAAAGGGTGAATCTCTTGAGGGAATGAATCTTACTGAGAAGTTTGGTTAAAGTTAAAAGATACTGAGAAAGGTTCGTTGAGTATTTATTGAGGAATATCAACATCAGCAATGTGGAATATTTTGTCTGAATTGGATAAGAAATGGATGCTTTGAATGGCTCAGTTCTCAGTTAATAGGACATGGAAATTTTTGAGTCGTAGAGGAATTGACCCAAGAGCCGAATGACTTCGTTTCGGTGATTTTTGGCCCTAGCGGAAAACTTGGCACTTCTCGGCCCACCCACGAAGTGACCATGGCCCTTGGTCTATAATATAGACATTCATCAACGGGGTTGGTATAAGTGGTAAGTGACTTGTGTCATTTAAGTAAGGTCTCAGGTTCGAGCCTTATGAATACAAAAAAAAAAAAAAAAAAAACCCTCCCTGGGAGACTCTCCCACCATAGCTAAGTGCGCGACGCGGGTCGGATCCGGATTAGTCGGGGCGAAGCTATGGTGAATCGGGTGGGCAACCAAAAAAAAATTTATAGGGCATTCTAATAGAATCAAGAAATGGTAGTTAATTCATTAAATATATCATAAATTGAAAATCTTTTCCAACTTTATCCATATTAAATTGGATTTCAACTGAGAAAGAATATGTGAAAAGTTACATTTAAGCATTAACTATAAGAACAAAATTGATAAATAAGTACTACCTCTGATTTAAATATAAGATAAAGATTGTATCACAAATTACACTATAAACTTTATCCTATATTTAGGATCAGAGGAAGTATTAATTACTCTCAAATTGATTTATATTGTGGAATAAGGTATTCTTCTGGAATGATTTACTGGAGGAGTAGTTTTCTTGGGAGGGAAAGAAAATATGAAGTCGTTGATAACGGCTTCTAAGCCAATGAAATACTTTTCTTCGTTTTTGGAAGAAGGTGCCATTAAATAATTGAATAGTTTGACTGTATTATTGTAGAGGTATGTATCTTTCATTATTTTTATATTATGTTTAATTTTTAATCACTAATTTATCGTAATTAGGAGAATGATTTAGTAGTATGTTTATCGGATTTAATTATACATGTGCTTTGAAGAAGGGGAGAATGTGATTTTTGTTGAATTAGGAGAGTGGAAAATGCTAACTCTATTGTCGTGAAAGTGATTAACTTCTGATAACAAATAATTTCCACCAATGATTTGCAAGTTATCACGTGAGATTTATAAAAATATTACTCCCTTACTCTTCTTTAATTTAATATATATATTTTTTATTTGATTAGATTAAAGAAGTTATTTAAGTTAATTAATACTATAACATGTATTTTTAAAACATCCTAATCATTTTTTTTAATTCTCTTCCTTCCTCTCTCTCTTGCTTGATTATTATTGAGAGAATATCAAAAAGATTAAATTAAGAAAATATTAACAAATATATCTTATATTTAGGATCAAGATCAACTCCCTAAATATATACTCCCTCCCGTCCTAATTATAGGAGCAAATTTTGGAGTTGGTTTTGGTCCTAATTATAAGAGCAAGTTTTAACTTTTATCAATTTTTTCCTATAATATCCCTATTTATACTTTCTCAATAATAATTAAAGACAATAATAATTTAATAATATATCTATATATTTTATAAATTAAATAATTTTTGCAACTCATTAATGTCATATACACCTAAATTATACTTTTTTATATATAAAATGATTTTGAGCAATTTTTCTCATATCACCCCTACTAATACTTCTTCCACAATAATTAATTTAACATGCTTATATTCTATCAAGTGAGATATTCTACTTTATTTTTTATTTTTAAATAAAATAATTTTAATATTCCTTTAAGAATATTTTTTTAACTAATTTTATTCAATTAATTAATCCAAATCCACCTTTTTATTAGAAGTAATTTAAGATCTATGCAGAACCGTTGTTATGTGTCATGGCAATGATAATAGTGGAGTGTCATTCTTATATAGCTTCGTCTGAACATGTGATCAACTGATCATCATGAGGGTGTTTGTTAAGTAAAGATATTTTATAGAAGCATGGGCTGAGAGGCTGATGAGACTCGCATATCGACTGTTAAAAGAAGCAAAGAATAAATTGAATTGTAGGCAGGAAAATACACATATTCACATATCGACCATATTCTATTAAATTTTGGGTAAGGGTATTTTAGGAAAATATACATAATTAACTAATTTAACTTCCTTCCTTAATCCCTCCAAATTCTGGTAATTTGCTCCTATAATTAGGACCGGAGGGAGTATTATATTAAAGACCAAGAGAGTACTCCCTCCAATTTAAATAAAGGGTGCTTCTAGAAGAATAGTTTAGTCCAAACTATAAGTTACTTATAAAACAATTAACGCTCATTTTTCAGTTTTGTTCCTGTAATTAATGCATATTTTCAATTTCACTCACTCATTAAATTTTCAAACACATTTTTTTAATAAGGGTGCAAGTGGAAAAGATTTTAAATTTATGAGATATTTAACAAATTAATGATCATTTTTTATTTATTGTGAATTAGTTAAAATATCATATATTATAAATAGATTAATTTTGAGGTCTGATATCTTTCCAGTACAATCAAAAAATTGATATCTCACCAAGAATTAAAGTATATTCTCATTCTACGGCCAACCTCTAGGGCCCTTCAATTATTGGTCGTAGATGAAAATTGAACAACAGACAAACTTAATTTTTGTCGAGATTAATTGTAAATGACGCCAAACACCTCCACTTAAAACTTGATGTTGTGAGTTTGAAAAGTTACAATGAGTATGTGAGTAATGAAAAGAAAAAGTTGGATGTTCATAGTGTTACGGACCTGTACTACGGTCCAATACCGGATGGCCCAACTAAACATTACAACTCACCTATAATATAGGGAGATTCTATCAGGCAACAATATAGGAGTATCCAGCTGATATCTGCACGATACTCGCACCTAGGATCTCGCAAGAACGAGATATCCTACCCACGGTAACCTCTATAAATATAGAGGCCAATTACTAAGGTGCACACGCTGTAACTGATAGCTACTTTACATTCTGCCACATTGTACACATACACCACCCCCTATATTTCGTGCACAGTGATCCCAAGCTCCTCTGAATATCTTCTCCTTAGATATTCAAACTGAGCCCATAGATCCAAGATAAAAGTGTCAGCCCTTGGCTGGACATCTGTGTTCTACACCAGAATATTGGCGCCGACCGTGGGGACGTTAAATTACGATTCCCGTGACTACCGATGGCTAATACAAGAAGCAACAGTCGGAAGCTCCAGCCTAATCAATCACAGGCTAATGCAAGACAACATCATGATCAAAATGCACCACGTTGCGAGGAGACTCTGGAGGGCAACGTTTCAGACACGGCATCCTCTCCTCCCAACGTCATCAAAACACATGGCGTGCCAACGGAGGAGACCGCGGGTCCGAGTCCAGATGTCCTCATCCTGCGCAAAACTTAGGAGTCGATGCTTAGGAGGATAGAGGACAAAGAAAAGCGAGATAACCTCCAGCGCCAAGAAGATCTCAGAGTGATTCAGCAAATGATGGACGACCGGCTTAGGAGTTTCGAAGCCTTGGTTCAGAAAGAAGGCCGAGGAAACTCGCATAAGGGGAAAGAAAAAGTGACGCTGGATACTACTAGCCCATCTGGGAGAACCCAGGGAGGGACGAATTTGGGGCGAGATCGTCTGTAGCCTCGAATCTGAAGAAATTGCGACTGGCTCGGATCTCAGGCGAGGAAGACCGAGATGTCGAGGAAGACTGAGATGTGAAGAAGGTATCCCGGTCACGAGGCTCCCCTAGAGAGTATAGAATGAAGTACTTGACAAGATTCAATGGAAGCCCGTTCTCGAAGGAAACCGCCACTGCGCCCTACCCAAAAAATTTTGATTTGGCCGACCTCCCAAAGTATAACGGGACCCAAGATCCGCGCAGTCACCTCGAAACATTCAAGCTGTTCATGTGGGTTCGTTCAATCAAGGGCCCGGTCATCCTACGTCTCTTTGCGGCAACACTGACCGGACCGGCACAAAAATGGCTCCATTCCCTGCCAAATAATTCCGTGCGTAACTTCGAAGACCTCGGACGAAAGTTCTAGTTAAACTTTGCAACCAGCAAAAAACAGCCGAAGTCTCAATTCACGTTGAGTAGAATAAAGCAGAAAAAGGGAGAGACACTGCAAAAGTATCTGGACCGGTTCAAGGAGGTGGCTCTGCAAGTGCGTTCGCTCCCTGAGGAGGTCCATGTGCACTGCCTTGTCGATGGCCTGGGTCCATCATCGCGTTTGGCTAAGAGTGTCTATAAGAACCGAGTCTACACTCTGACCGAGTTCTATACCCGAGCGAAGCAGTATCTAGACGTGGAACAAATGGAGATAGCCAATGCCGTTGAGCTCGAGAAACGAAAGAATACGTCACCGGATGAGAGAGGGAAAGTTGCGCCAATACGTGATCAAAACTCAAGGGAGGAAAAATGGCAAACGCAATCAAGGTGGCCGAAGCAGTAGTCCGGCCACGGAACCAAGGAAAGAGGTGAAGAGACAGAAGTCAAACTCTGAGGACGAGTTCCCAGAAGTCGAATTTACTGCAGCGAAGTCAGCGGAGGATTATGTGGTGGGGGAGACATGGCAAGTCAGCGTAAGAAGTACCTGAGAGAAGCCCTTTCAATGAGAGACCTCCCAAAATTCAAGGATGACCATACAAAACCGGCACCACCGCCGTTAGTATTCACGAGGGAAGAGCTGAATGACGTAGTACCGGGACATCAGGACAGATTGGTTATCACTTATCACAGGAACCCTGGTAAACTATCGGGTCCAAAGGATTTTCGTGGATGCGAGGAGTTCGGCCGACATTATTAGCTGGAACGCTTATAAGAGGATGCATCTGGACATAGAGGATCTGAAGCCTTGCAAAACGACCCTCATAGGGTTCAACGGAGAGCGCTCACTTCCCAAAGGCTACATCGACCTTCGATTGACGTTAGGGACTAAGGAGGCGTTTAAATCAGAACGGGTAAGATTCATAATCGTTGATTTCTGTTCCCCCTACAATGTTATATTGGGTAGACCGACCATCCACAATTGGGACATGTTGGTATCTACAAAGCATCAGAAACTCAAGCTGGTTAACAATAAGAACCAAGTAGTAGTGGTGTCCGGGGACCAGAAAGAGTCCCGGCAATGTTATTTCGAGACTGTTCGAGGCAGGGAAGGAGGAACCTTATCGCCACCTCGGCTCAATAGAGGTGAAATTTCAACCGACGCCGAAAAGGACAGGAAGTCCCGACGACCAGTGAACATGGTAGAGCTCGACCTCAGGGACAAACCTGAGGTCCCACACCCAGAACCTGAGGGGGAATTAGAGGAGTTGGTCTTAGGAAAGGATCCTTCAAAGACCACCAAAATCGGCGAAGCAATGAGTACTGATCTGAAAACCCAATTGATTGAATTCCTGAAGCAGAACCAAGATGTTTTCGCATGGACGTCTTCCGAGATACCAAGAAACGACCCACGTTTCTACTGCTACAAATTGGCTGTTCGATCGAGGTCGACTCTGGTGGCGCAGAATAAGAGAAACATCGCAGCTGACAAACAGAAAGCCCTTGAGAATCATGTCGTCGAGCTCTTGGCGGCAGGGTTCATTAGAGAAATACAGTACACTACATGGCTTTCTAACGTGGTTATGGTTTTGAAGCCAAATGGCAAATGGAGGGTGTGCACGGATTACACCAACTTAAACAAGGCCTGCCCGAAAGATTCCTACCCAATGCCAAATATTGATCAATTAGTCGACAACTCGGCCAGTTTTCAGTTGCTATCTTTCATGGACGCTTACTACGGCTACAACAAAATACATGCATCCGGACGACCAAGAGAAGACCGCCTTCATGACTGACAAGGCCAATTACTGCTACAACGTTATGCCTTTTGAATTAAAGAACGCTGGGGCCACTTATCAATGAATGATGAACAGAGTCTTTAAAGACCAGATCGGGCAAAACATAGAAGTTTACATTGACGACATGATCGTGAAGTCAAGAAACCTAGAAGATCACATCCGAGACCTGAAGCAAACTTTTGAGAAATTGAGAAGGCACCGGATCAGGTTAAATCCGGCCAAATGTGCGTTTGGAGTTCCGGCCGGGAAGTTCCTAGGTTTTATGTTGACAAACCGCGGAATCGAGGCAAATCCTGATAAGTGCAAGGCAGTGTTAGATATGCAAGCCCCAAGGACTAAGAAAAAGGTTCAGCAGTTAACAGGCCGACTTGCAGCCCTTACTCGGTTTCTGCCAAGATTGGCCGAGAATGCACTTCCTTTCTTTAGGCTGTTAAAAAAGGAAACTCAAGGAGGCTGGAATACGGACTGCGAGACGGCATTTGAGAAAATCAAGCAGTGTTTGGCAACCCCTCCAGTTCTAGCAAAATCGGAGCTTGGTGAGCCTTTAATCCTGTACCTATCAGTAGGAGAAGAGGCGGTAAGCGCGGCCCTCATAAGGGAAATCGAGGCCGGTCAAACACCGATTTACTTCATGAGTAAGCCGTTGCAGAGCTCAGAACTCCGGTATCAAAAGCTCGAAAAAGTGGCGTTCGCCTTGCTAACAACAGCAAGAAGACTTCGGCCATATTTTCAAGGACATCGGATAGTCGTCCGAACCAGCCAACCAATTCGGCAAGTGTTGCACAAACCAGATCTCGTCGGAAGAATGACCAGCTGGGCGATCGAATTGTCCAAGTTCGACATCACCTTCGAAGCCCGACACGCCATCAAATCACAAGCATTGGCAGACTTCATCAGGGAGCTCACCCCGGCAGATACGACCGACGTCCATCAAGGTCAAGCGTGGAAGGTATACGTAGATGGCTCCTCCAATGACAAAGGAAGTGGAGCAGGGATCATAGTTGAAAGCTCGGAGGGTGTGGCCGTGTGCAATATGATAGGAGCTTTCAGCAAGACAATCCCAGCAAGGGACGAGGTACCCTTCAGGATGGCCGTCCGAACTCACACGTGGGGGAGCCACATAGAAATTAAGAGGCTGAGCTGAGAAGGCATGGGCCTCGGCACGAACCCCGGCACCAGGCCCAGCACGGGTTGACAGAACGCTCGGAGAGGCACATGGCCTGGAACTAACAGGCGTCGAACTCGGAACCCTAGCAACAGCAAATCGGGACCCTGTTCTGCTCCGTTGGCCGAACCCACCCTGTAGCACGGCTGCCGACCTCTCCTCCTCCGAAAGTTCAGTACCAAGAATCCAATAGGAAGCACAGGGGAAACGAGCACACAAGGCTTCCTCTTCCTCAGGAGTTAATGGTTGGTTTGAAGGGGGTAAGCGATTACTCCTATCCATCACCAAAGAACCAAAACCTATAGAGGCACAAAAGGGCGTATGAAGAAGGAGAAATAAGGGGAAGGTTGACCAAGAGGTATTTTAGGGCTCAAAGGTGTGACAGAAAAGGGGCTTGATCTTAGGAGCTAACCCAGAAACTACGAAGGAGGACTACCCAGAAAATCGCGAAAACGGGAACTAAGCAATAAAATAAATGAAAACTACCAATTCACACCGGGAAAGCAATAGGAGATGGGCATATACCTGGAGTAATGAAGCATGAATGAGCAACAAGTCTGTAAACAGCGCCGGAGCTGGTGACTGCAGAGAATGGCGAAAATAGCAAAGAGCAAAGAAACCAGAGAAAGATAGCAGAAGCAACAAAGTGAAGAAGATGGAGGGAAATACGAATCCTATAGGCGTACTGCGCGTAAAGGGAGCATTAATTGCGCACAAAGATCGGTGCTTGGATAGGCACGGCGGTAGGAGGCTCTCGCCAATACTGAGTCGCCAGGTGGCAAAGGGCAATGATGGCGAATGCGGAAAGTCCTCCACGCCGAAAAAACCCGAAGCCATTGGTATCCAGTAGCCGGGACCACCTCGACGAGCAAAATACATATCGGCCCCGGACGAACATGTTCCGAGAAAGTCGCCTCGGACGCACGAGCTCGGAGATGTTAACACATATCCTAAAGGCTCCGCCTTGGACTCTCGTATGAATAACGAAGCTCGACCAATAAAGCCGACTGGGGGCAAAATGCATCTCGGCAGCTCAGAAGCCTGACCTACCGAGCTGGGGGGCAACTGTTACGGACCTGTACTATGGCCCAATGCCGAATGGCCCAACTAAACATTACAGCTCACCTATAATATAGGGAGATTCTATCAGGCAACAATATAGGAGTTTCCAGCTGATATCTGCACGATACTCGCACCTAGGATCTCGTAAGAAAGAGATATCCTACCCACGGTAACCTCTTTAAATATAGAGGCCAATTACTAAGGTGCACACATTCTAACTGATAGCTACTTTACATTCTGCGACACTGTGCACACACACCACCCCCTATATTTCGTGCACAGTGATCCCAAGCTCCTCTGAATATCTTCTCCTTAGATATTCAGACTGAGCCCATAAATCCAAGATAAAAGTACCAGCCCTTGGCTGGATATCTATGTTCTACACCAGAACACATAGTTCTCACTTTTTTATAATATTTTTTATTTAATAGCTTGCATCTCACAATCTTAAATTAAAATAGCTTTTGCGTGCTATTCAAAATGAGATGTATAATAATTATGTAAATAATGTGAATTTTTTAAAATATATTGAATCGATGATTATTGTATTGTAGTATTGATATCATGTGATCCATATAATTGACCTCAGCAAGTGAAAAAACTTTGTTAGTAATGATGATAATTGTATTGTAAAGTATGAGATGAGTTTTGTGAATAAAAAGATTCATTAATTTATTTTCCTAATTTTCTTTCTTTCTCTGACAAGACTTCTGTTATTTTTATTAATTGTTACATGCTATGGATATAAATATATAACAAGTTTCTGTGCCGTGTTAATTTTTATACGAGATAGATAGTTGTAAAGGAGCCTCATTTAGGGTGTGTTTGGTTTGAGGGGAGGGGAAGGAAAATTTTTACCTTGTTTTAACCAAATTTTCTATAGATTATTTTCAATATTCCATAACTACACTCTCAACAAAAAAAAAAAAAAAAAAAAAAAAAAAAAAAAAACATTTTTTTCTCATTAATGACAATTTTGTAAAAGTAATTTATCTCCTCCCTTCAAACCAAACGCACTGTTAAGGATTTGAAATCACAACGTTTAGATGGTAGGAAGTTGTTATTCATTGCATTAAATTATAAGGATTTTTTAAAGAGAAAAAAAGTTTGGCAAATTGCCTATAAATCCCAATTGAAAAATTTATTTGTTAATTTGGACCTAGAATCTTGTAAAGGTGTGGGGTTCTTGAGTGTAAATAATTGCGATAGAAAAAGATAAAATTACCCTTACTGAAAACATTCCCTTTGTGCAATATATCTTTCTTTTATGTGCAATTTGTCTTTCTTTATGTGCAATTCATCTTCCCTTATGTTGCAAAATTAGTCTAATGTGCAAATTACATTATTTGCAAATTTTAATGCAAACGATTTTCCCTTATATGCAAATGATCTTTCCTTATGTACGATGCTCTTCCTTTTATGCAATCCTACTTCTTAAGTGTAAACTATCATATCTTATGTGCAATCCATTTTCCATACATGCAAAATTAGTCTCGTTACATTTTGTGCAAACCATCTTCCTTTACATGCAAACAATCTTCCTATATGTAATCCATCTTCCTATGTTCAAATCATCTTCCTTTGTGCAATCTATCTTTCCTTATGTGTAATCCATCTTCCCTTAAGTGCAATTCATCTTCTATTAACAATTCGATATTTTCAATTTCTTGACCCACAATTCTTTGGTGCCCTTCTGTATCTTCAAGCTTGTGGTCCTTATATTTTCATGACCAACAATAGACACATGACCACCATCAACCATCTCACTCATCGATGCCATTACCCCCATCGACCTCCCCAATTGTTGGCGGAGGCACCACTACTATCAACGACCACCTCTAACTACTTCACTTAGCAACCTTTGCCTCTTCGATCTTCTCCACCTTCACCTTGAGATCTGGCTCCTTGTTGACACATGCACCTCCACCTTTACAGACCTAGGTCCTCCTCAACCTTCTTCGTCTTCTCCCCACTCCTCATCACCTTCTATATGGCAGAAGCAAGATGATGGCTTTGCTTGATGTGTCTTATTTTGTATATCTTCTTACATATCTCAAGAATCAGGCCTTTAACTTGACAGTGGCTTCTGTTATCATGGGTTTTGGATAGATTAATGAAGTGATTTTTTGTTTTTAGTTTCATTGGTTTTATGGGTTTGAAATTATTGAGATTGATTATTTCTATATTGAATCATGTTGTGCTTGAAGATGATGATTTGCTTCCATGGTTCTTTAGGCTATGTTTGCGAGTTCTATTTTGGAGGGAAAGGAAAGAGAAGGGAGGGTTTTGGTAGTCCCTTCCCTTGTTTGCGAGTTTTAAAAATAGGAGGGGAGGGAATCAAGGATTTTTACAAATCCTCCTCCTTCTAAAAAATAAAGTTCCCCTAATATGGGGGGTTTTAAGAGGAGAAATATGTTTATTACTTCTTTACCTTCATTCACCACCACCACCACGGCACCACCACCACCCCATCGCCGTCGCCACCACTACCACCGCCGCACCACCATCGCCACCACCACCACCACCGCATCACCATCGCCACCACCACCACCGTCATCACCGCGCCACCACCACCACCACCACGCCACGCCACCACCACCACCGCCACCACCACCGCACCACCGCCACCGCCGCCACCGCCTTCACCACCCCACACCGCCACCACCACCGTCACCATGCCACCACCACCGTCACCACCATGCCGCCATGACGCCCACATAAATAATTTTTTTAATATAAAAATTACATAAATAATTTTTTTAGAAGATTTAAATTTAAATTTATTTGTAAAGTATAATAATTATATTAATTATTAAAGAAAGGGACAAAATGGTAAAAGTAACTCATTAATCCTCCATCTTCCTCCCTTGCTATTTTTTTACCTCCCAAACAAGGGGAGAAAATATCCTCCATTTCCCTTCCTTCCATTCCCCTCCTTTCTCCTTGCATCCCCTTCCTTCCCTTCCCCTCCAAACTCGCAAACATAGTCTAGCAAAACCTCATTGAGGGCTCTCTGATAAAATCAGCACTGATGCATAAGAATTATTTTATGATGAATGTTTGGTCACGGGAATAGATTCCACAAGGAGAATGTTTTTCTTAAGAGCAATTTTATTTATTTTTTCCATTACAATTATTCACACTCAATGACATTATACTTTATATGGTTTCATATCCCGTTTCACAAATAAACTTTCAAACAGGGGTTCATAAGCAATTTTTCCAAAAAAGTTTGACTAGATTTTGAATTCAATTTCAATCTAAGACAAAAGATTAAAACATTTCAGAAAAGGGCCAACGATCCCGTTTAATTTAATATTAATGTTATAAAATTAAAAACTGAAAATTTAGAATTTGACTAAACTAATCAGGGAAGGACCCACCCCATGATATTCTGGTCTTCCCCATTGTTTGTATCTTACTTTTTCATACTTTAATTCCATGTCATTGTCCGGGCCTTATTCCAACCCTCGATAAATGATAAATCATGTGAAAAAAAAAAAAAAACGACAAATAGTATATTGAGGTAAATAATATATTGAGTGCGTGAGTTGTGATAACAAAACTTCATACTTGAGTTATGGCAACAAAAATTCATATCCTTATTAGATTAAATAAAATTGTATTATGTCAAATTTTAGTAGAAGTTTTTAGGATAAAATTTTTAAATTTCAGTATTAAAATGTAAAACATTAGTGTAAAATTACTTAATAACCTTTAGTTTTATACTAAAATTTTAAGGTCATTGAATCAATGAAATTAAGTTCATCTTTTAATTTCAGTATGCCATTCCTCCTACATTTTCTTCCTGCTTGATAGGTTCAATACTTTGTATCATTTATAAATTCAAGGCTTATTCATGTCTATAAAATAATTATCAATTAAATATTTAAAAATATTTGAACATGCTTAGGCAACTATATCATTTTTAATTTTAATTATTTTATAGTAGATATAGCTTCATCATCGAAATAGCATACATAGAATCATATATAACTAATTCTGTTACATACTTTGACGAGTTGAAGTATTATTATAAATATGTAAAATAGGTCTGAAAGCTTTGAAATTTCTATAATCTACTCAAAAAATAAAAATAAAAAACTACAATAATTGAAACTACCAAAATTTCAGTATAAGAAAGAGACTTAATTACTAAGAAGTCACCATGACATCTAAACAACATGCAATGACGAATTTCAGTATAAGAAATAAAACCACCTCAGTCATTATTGAAATTTCTTGGTAATTAAGTCTCTTTCTTGAGATCTCATAATATTTCCCCCATTTTAATTATGGTTATATTACAAACCACTCCTCAACATTTCTTCAGTGTCAAAACACATTAAAATTTTCAGGGCACTATGAAGCTCATATACTGAAACTACCAAAATTTAGAGGTAGCCCTATCAGTGAAGAATCTACACTTAAGTATGTCTTCTATTTCTATATAATCCTGCTTCTGTATTATTAATTAATGGAAACTATGTTAACTATTAGAGAAGATACATTGGACATTAAAGTTTGATAATGAGTGGAAAGTAGAACCAAGGGATTGAGTTGCCAACTTTATGTACACATCATGAAATGATAAACACCAAATCTTGACTGTATTTGTTTAATGTTATGGAAGTATATTTAGGAACAACAAAGAGAAGCTTTGTAAGGCAAGTAATAGAACTATAAACTGATTTATTAAAGAAAAATTTCCAGTAAAACTGCTAGTTTCTATCAACATCAGCACTACATAGAGAAGGAAGAACTAGAGACCAGTATCAGATAAAATAAGAGCAAAAAGGGGGAAACTATGTTATCTACAGATGGATTATTCAGCCTTAGATGCAATAACTCAATTAGCCACTTCTACTTCCTACTTGAGATCAGACCCTATATGAAGGCAGCCAAAATTATTATTTGCATCTACACAGACTACTCAAATCAACAATGCTGCGGGGAAAAAAAAACACTAGGGATCTTGCTAGCGCTGCCTAGAGAGGAAAAATTCATAGTCAGGATGTATACTTTTGCAGGCTGAATTGCCCTTATTGACAACAGATCTTGACATAAGAGACGCAGTTTCTTCAAGAGTACGTAACCGCTCTTTAAGAAGTATAGAAGGGTTTAAACCCAGCATTTGGGCTGCTGCTTGTGCTGACTGACTCAGCTTGAACCAGCATTCACCCTGTTCATATGACATCAATTATATCCATTAAGCCTATGGTACACCAAATAACTTGTTGAAAGAAAATAATAATAAAATGAAGCACAAGGGCCACTGCATTTAGAATGAAGATAGAATGTAGAGAAGTTTTTGTGCTTGCAAGCAGAATTGATGTAATTTTTATGATGGAAACTCATTCCCGTGATCTCTCCCCAATGTGAGTAATACTGGTACAACACTGACAATGTTTAAGCCTTTAAGCTATTAAGATATAGATACGAGGGAGGAACATGGATATGCATGTGTGTGTTTGAGACTAATACATATAATATAAGACATTGCAAACTTTGAAAAACTTTGGCGTTAATAAGCACCACCTAAAAGGTTTTCCTAGTCAAAACATCCAACACGGTACTCAAATGAGCTGCATATTCAAATAAATTCCAGGAAGCACTTGAAGTAACATGATTAGTACCTGGGCATTGTAACTTTGAAGACCCACAACTGGAGAAACTATGCAAGAATCTAAAGTAGGTGAATCACTCTTTATACTTCTATGAACCAAATGTCCAAGTGAATGGTAAGTCAAAAAAGCTGCACGGAAGTTGCCACACGGTATGCGGTATATAGGATACCAAGCTACAGAGAACCTGCACATTAAGTGGTCCAACATGTTACAAAATTTACTTGCATTGTTTAATTATTGTGATTAATTATGGTTCACTTGCCTCACAGCAGATACAGTGTATACTTTCTATCAATAGATTGAATTAAGATAGACATGCAAACCACCTACCAGGATCTAGGGTGAAGATCTTGCAAGTTTACCGAATCCAGTATAGTAGGATCCCCATACACCTGGGACTGTGGCGATACAGAACCCCTAACCAGCTCCTCTATCCTGTAAGGAGAAGATCAGGACCAAATCAAATGCGATCTGACAATGACAGCCTTTTCATAAAAAAATGATTAGTTTAAGCATATGCATTATTTTTCAAATGAGCGGAATTAATTACACCAAAGGCCACTAAATATTAGGATTAAGTATCATATTTGAGCCTGTGCTTGTTCAATTGAAAATTACTAGTCCTAATACTAAAAATCAAGAAAACAATTTCTGAGCTGAACAAAAAAAAATATCATGACGAGGATTTCTCATTTAGAAGTAGCAAGATGGCACAGAAGATTTTTTGTTTTTTTTTTGGTCCAATAGAGTATGATTTCTTCTTCCATCTTGGCCATAGTTTCCTCCCCAAAGCAATCACCGTCATAAAGTAGCAATTAATGCTGATCAAGCACCTTGGAAATGACTTTTAACATGGTCTATATTGATGCATACAATATTCCAATTATATATTGCATCTAGAGTTAATGTGTTAGAAGTAGGACCAGGAATTAGCCTATAAAAGGAACACAGGTTCAAAAGGAAATGAAACAACCAGAAAGAATCCATCTTGTATAAGGTAAATTATTATTATAATCAGTGTTCTATGAAAAAAATATTTATTACTACTCAGAGAAATCAAGAGGGTTAGAACTGTCTATTCTAAAGGAGACGACCTCAGTGTTCTGAGATAAGACTAAACAAGATAAATTTTCTTACTTCTCATATAGAGGCTGCCTTTGCTGAGGTTGATCAGATTCAAAATATTCAAAAAGAAGCTCCAAGTCACCACAATATGATGAGTTGACAGATGGACCAGACCCATTATCAGTAGCAGATGAAGATAGTTCAGAACAACGCATCTGACTTTGGGGAATTGGAATGTTTGCCTCCTGATTCCAAGGCTGAGGAAAGCATCTGGAAAATTTTGGATGTTGACTAGCAGATGAATGTTCATAAATGTTTCCGATTTCGCAAGCCTCTGAAATATTACAATCACAAAATTTGTCCCTGCTAGGCGTACATTGAGCTTTGTGGCCTTTAAATAGCTGAACTGCAGATAAAGAAGGAACAAAGTAAGCACGGAATGGAACATGACTGCCTCGCAGTCTCCTTGAAGGATAATCCTGAGCTCTTATCTCTAAACCATAGCTCCCATATTTCTCATACCACTGCCACAAGCATCCCAAAGTTAGGTCAGGTATCACATGTCTGCATTGTGTGGTACCGTTAGCATTGTCTTGTGAGCATGTTAAACAACCGAGGGAATGGGAAGATTGGCGAATAAAAGGACTACATCTATGAAGTAGTCTTTCAACCTCTGCAACTGGGACACCAGTGACCATGCGTACAGTTTCACACGCTAGTTGTACCCTACAAGCATCATTTATTGCTTGAACAATTCTGAATGAATAATTTTCTGATGCTCCATGATACTCACATTCATAAATTGAGTGATTATCAACTACATGCTTGTCCTCGTGCACTGATAGATTAGATGTTACATGATTCCTCAGTTCTTTATTCTCATCTTCATCTGGACCAGAAAAACTATTGGAAATCTTATTCATGCACGTACAGCTATCATTTGATAAAGAAACCTGTTTTTCCAAAAAGGAGACCTCTTTTGGTTTAGCATGGTCTTCATTTAATAAAGAAACCTTCTTTTCTAAAAAGTCGACCTCTTTTTGTTCCGCATCGGTTTCCAACGTAGAATCCCCATGCAGTGGTTCATCAGAATTCTCTGGGGAAGAACTATCAGATCCAGATGTGGCCAACCTTGTATCCTTCTTCCCAATTGGTATCCATTTCCAGAGGGTAGATCTGGAACCGTTGTTTTGCACATTGTAAGCTGCAGAATAAGCTTCTTTCTCTGTTTGACCAACCTCATGACCTGAAAGATGGGAATGAATCGAAGACTGCTCCTCAGACATGCTAGATTGGTCGATGTCATCAGATGGAGTTGACAATGAACTATTCTGATTATGCGTATTTTGATTCTTCATGGTTGAAATGTTATGCAAAACATCCTTCGGTATATCGGAATCTTCCACATGAATCTGTGCATTGTCAACTGACTCAGATGTTATCTGTTGATTTCCTTTAGTTTCAAGCTCAACCTTTGGACAATTAAAATGAGAATGAGATTCAGAGACACTGTTTGATACTTCTTGAGATGAGACTTGCGGCATATCATTCAGTTGAACACTAACTTCTGCACTATCAGTTATGCTGGACCTGCTCAAATGGGATCCCTTCATTGAATAATTGCAGTATCCTTTTTTTGAATCTGAATCTATTTTCCCTTTTGATTTCCTATTAACTTTACTTTTTGAGTGCCCCTTATTATCTGTTTTAGATAGACTATTTGCACAATCAGAATTGCAGTTCCTGTTAACAGGAGGAGCCTTTTTAAAATTGGAATTACACTGAGGCAAACTTGCATTTACTTTCTTTGAATCGCCATTGCATTCATCAGCATTATTCTTCTTTTGCCAGACGGAATGGCTGTTTTCTTTTCCGGTACGGCAATGGAAATTTCCTGCACCAATTCTGTTGACACAACTCTGGCTTCTTTTCTTTTGCTTAAGTCTCTTATCACCAATGCTGCAGTTCTGAGCACTGTACCCGTTTCCCTCATTATGGTCAAGGTCATTACCAACAGCATCCAATAAGCCTTGGCTAGCGACATATCCATCATCTGACTTTGAAAAAGGTGGTTCTGAACAACTGGTTCTGCAAATTGCATTGTTGGATTGCTTTTCAACAACTCCAGCATTGGTACTTCCATCGCTGTTTGAAACTATGGAAAGTGCATCCAACAAAGAGTCTTGCAAACCAGGCAAACCTTCAGGATACAGGGCAGAACGGTTCTGTTGCATGTCCTTTGTTTTTCCCTCAGTGACCGCAGATTCAGAGACATTGTTTTGAAGCTGATTCTTTGAGGCACACACGGAAGATTCTCCAGTAGATTTCTGAACCATAGATGTGGTAGCTTCTGGCATCTCCACCTCATCAGTACTAGATGTACAAGTTTTTGATGATTCAACAAGATTGATTCTGTCATCTGTTCCATGCCTTTCAGAATCTTTTTGTATTAATCTATGATTAGAAGATGAAATTTCTGATCCATTTGTGTGAGAAATCAACATGTTCTGATCATCCACACTATTATTGACACGAGCTTCAGGAGCCAAACTTGCACCACCATATGCCTCAGAAAGAACTTCTGGTTCAGTTGAGCTGCTATCGCTTGATTGCTTCTTGCCCTGTCTGCCTTTCCTTTTTGCCTTTTTCCTTGGATTTTTCTTCAAAGATTTGTCTGCTTTGGAATTATTCATGAATGTATTGGATGAATTAACTACAGCAGAATCATCAGCAAACACATCAGAGGAATTACTGGAGATCAAGTGATCGGAACAAGAATTCCCAGAGATTTCATTCAGTTTAGCAGCTCTGTTAGCAATCTTATTTTGACATCGACGGTAGACATTTGAACCAGCATTGCTTTTTCCCATAAATGATTTCAGTGAATAAGCATAGTCAGGCACAGTTGCTCTTAACCCCTTATGTTGATCTATTTTTGACCTATTAAGAGGTGAAGGGCGAACAAGTTGCAGACCGTCCATAATTACTCCAGTTGCTAAATTAGTATGACCGAGACACCACACAGGCAATGCAACAATTTTCCAATTTCCATCAGGCTCGAAAGTAAGGAACGCAAGGATGGGGTGCCTGATAAACAATAGCAACACTTAAAAGTCAGTTCCACATGTCCACATTAAATTTAAAGAAACAAAAGCATGAGAAGCTTTATGATAATGGTTATGCATTAAGAAACCAAAAGCAACCACTAACAAATATAAAAGCTTCAACATGTTTTTTTTTTTTTTTTTTTTTTTTTTTTTTTTTTTTTTTTTTTTTTTTTTTGAATTAACAAATAGCATAAGTGATTCATCAAAAAAAAAAAAAAAGGTTTTGTACTATTGTAAGTTAAATTGTTAATATAAGAATATGAAAATAGAACAGCCAAAAGAACAAGGATAAGAAGTTTAAGAATTTATTCACTGAAAAAGGAGCAACTTCTTAACATGAGAATACATAGTGATAAAGGAAATGTAGACCATATTTACTCCTAACGGTGTAGTACACTTTGCATAGAATTTCTATCATGAAAACTATTTTAGTGTCATTCTATAGTGAGGAATATATTTTTTTTAATGAAATTTTACTTAGAGGACAAAAAAGATAGACCAGAAATTCACTGATCCGCTACTTTCAAGAAATGAAATCAAAATCAATTGAAGATCCATAACACAAAAGGTGAATAAGATATGGTCAGTCACAATAAGATTTTACCTGCTATCAGAGTTCCTTCCTGAAAGAGCAGATTCTTCACAATCCTGATGAATGAGAAGATAACCATTACAAAGTGGTAATGAAAAACTGCCCAAAAGAAAAGTAGAAAACATATGCCAAAAGTAAATGCATTCAATTTTCTGACCTTCAAAGGTGTTGTGGAAATCAGTTGCTGTTCCTGATTCCTTAGTGAATCCTTTCCTGGCGTTAAAACTTCTGGTCTTTCAGTGCTTATGTCTTCAAGGACACAATGCATCTTCCTTTCCTGCTAAAATTTGAGGAAGATCAAGAGACCTTGAAGGCCATCATTCCACTAAAGGGCAGATAGCAGTTGATTGATATATTCAATAACGTATCTATCCTCTTCATTTCTCAATCATCAATCAATGAATTTGAAAAATTTATTGAAAGACGCGCAGAAGAGGAGAGAGAATGCAATTCCAGTCGCCGAAAAAATGTGCAGGAATGGAGAAAACCCAACTTGGATTCTCCCAAAATGTATTGATATCTATCTACCAGTCAAAAGATAGGTGGTGTCCTTCCAATTTAACCAAAACCTCACTAAACTGACTTTTCCAATTGATCCGATAAATTAAACAAGCGCCATTTCGAAAATTCTAAAAATTATAAAGATAAAGAAAGGGAGAGGAATATCAGAACAATCAAACTTTAGGAGACTATAGCGTTTGAACCGTTGATACGAAATCTACAAATGAATTTGACTGCGCCACAAACTTTCTGCCTAAATTATCTCAAATAAAGAATTGCGTATCCCTACCCAGAAAAATCGCCCCCATATATAGGAACGGGTTTGGCGTAACAAGAATGCTCAAGAACACCCAAATTAGCCAAAGATTTCCTATACTTAGATTTCACCGATCACATAGCACGCGCAAAAAGATCAAAATAGATATACAAAGGAAGGGAGGAACCACAGAGAGAAGCACACTCACTGATCATTTTTCCAAAGCCACAAAAAAGAAAAAAGAAAAAACACAATCATCAAACAAACAAAAATTGCAGATGACTAGAAACAGGTCTTTTCAGAAATACATTGAAAAAGACAGTGAAAAGGTCATGGGTTGTTGAAATAGTGGCAAGTAAAGTAATGATCAAAAGCTTTAATTAAGATCAAGTGACGAACCATGATTTGGCTTCTAAAGGGCCTGAACAGCTCTGGCTCCGCTTAGTTCTCCGTTTCCTCTCCTTCGTTCCTCGCTTTATATGCCTCTCTCTCTCTCCCCCTTGTTTGGAAAATCGACCTAGCTGTGATGATCAGTTTTGGCTACAACAGACACTGAGGAGTGACCAGTAAGGACGTTGAGTCATCGCTGTGCAAAGGACGGACACTGAAATGGAAGTGTGATGGAAAAGAAACGTAAAAACAAAAGGATGGGAATGGTTTTTGACTGAATTCATGAATTCCTGAAATGATCGAATAATGGCATTACTATATATACTGAAAAGAGATACATTTTTGAAAATATTGAAAGGGACAGAAATTATTATTGGGGTTAGGAGCCAAGTGGAAAGCATGCACCAAAACCAAAACGTACAGATTCTTGGGAGGACGTCAGAATGAGATATTTGAAAAAGCTTGTTCGCCTCAAAATAAGGCAGTTGGTCAATTTAAAGAAACATAGAAACGTGAATTATTTACTTTCTTACCGTAGCAGAAAAGTTTTAGAAAAAATAGTTAAGAAATTTTGTAAATACGTAATTTTTTTGTTAATAAATTTTTTAAAATTCTGTTTAATTTAATTATCGTTTTCTCAAATTTTAATTTGTTTAAATATGTTTATGGTAATTTAGGATAAGGCAATACGACTTCTTTTATGGCAATGCAACGCCATTCCAAACATAATAACAATTATTAAAAACATGTTTTGAAACTCCTTTTTGAGTGAGTTTTATAGAGACTTTGTAATAAAATCCTCTTAATTGTGTGTTAGTGTAATAATTACTTGTACGAAAACACTTAAAATAAGTATTTTTATTTAAAAATTTTATTGACATGAAAGACTTGAATTCGAATATGAGTAGATATATATTTTTTAAGTTAAATAAAATCTTAAATAAAGACTATTAATCAATTTTCTCAAAATTTAATCTTTTTACTCATGTTTACGGTAATTTAGGATAAGGCAATACGACTTCTTTTATGATAATGCAACGCCATTCCAAACATAATAACAATTATTAAAAACATGTTTTGAAACTCCTTTTTGAGTGATTTTATAAGACTTTGTAATAAAACTCCTCTTAATAGTGTGTTAGAGTAACTACTTGTATGAAAGCACTTAAAATGAGTATTTCTATTTAAAAAATTTATTGACATAAAAGACTTGAATTCAAATACGAGTAGATACATATTTTTTAGTTAAATAAAATCTTAAACAAAAGTATTCATCAATTTTCTCAAAATTTAACTTTTTCAAACATGTTAGGTGATTTAGGTTAAGACAATACCACTTCTTTTGATGGTAGTACAACGCCATTTCAAACATAATATCTTGTTAAACATGTTTATGGTAATTTAGTATAAGGCAACATGATTTTTTAATGGGAGTGTAACGTCATTTAAAACATAATATGAAGTAATTGTTGGACATTATTTACGAAACACAAGTTTTGAAACTCCTTTCTTAAATAAGTTTACAAAGACTTTATAATAAAACCGTCTTAACATGCGTTAATGTAAATGCTTGTTTGAAAGCACTTAAAATAAGTATTTCTATTTAAAAAATTTTATTGACATGAAGAATACAAATTCAAATTCGTGTAGATATGTACTTTTTTGTTTATGATATTATAAACAAAGATCATCGATTTTCTCAAAACTTAACCATTTCAAACATGTTTATGATGATTTAGGGTTAAGCCAATACAAATTTTATGATAGCACAACGCGATTCCAAACATAGATTTGATATTTAGTAATTGTTGGACATTACTGATATTTGTTAAAAAATATACATGTTTTGAAACTCTTTTCTAAATATTTTATAAAGACTTTGTAATAAAATCGTTTATTATAAGAGCTTGTTTGAAAGTACTTAAAATAAGCATTTTTATGCTTTTTAAGACAATACCTCTTTTATGTATTTATTTTCTTATATAGTATAAAATCAATTAAAATAATTACATCCAAAAAATACTTCGTACTAATTAAAGTTAAAAATCACAATTATTCAGGCCAAAAAATCTCATTAAATTATATTTATGACTAGAAGTCTTGAAAATAAATGACCATGAATTCTTCAATTCTTGAATGTCATAAATGATAATGAATGCTAAAGACCATAAAAGGTCAAATAGTTATTTTATTATGATAATTTATGCATTTTTTCTACTTAAAATAGTATAAAGAAATAAACGTGGTCTATCTTATTTTATCTTTGCCACCTAAATTAGAGTCATATGGCATTCATGTATACTATAAAGATAGCAAGAAAAAGAATTGCAATCTGTTCCTTATAGTATAATAATTAAAACATTCACTATATTGACTACAAAAAATAAAGCAAGAAAATGATACGTATTCAACGTTCTTATTTTTAAGGGGAAAAAAAAAATCTATGCTCACAGTAATATTTAAATATAACTATTTTTTCATTTGAAAATAATCAATTTCATAATTTTGATAATTTATGTTGGCAAAAAAATTTCCATATTTAATTATTAATAAATTTTTTTAAAAATAATATACTTTCAAGGTTAAAAAAAAAAAAAAAAAAAAAAAAAAAACAATACACTTTGCATATTTGTGACTTGAGAAGATATTGTATAATTTTCCATTAAATGCACTTTCTTAGATACAATGAACAAAGCATTAATTATCCTAAACTAAATAAAACACCAAGTCAGGTATGAAAATGTCAACTTTTACACAACTCTAATACCCAAAGTAAAATTATTTATAATATTATTAAATAGAATTTTTTTACCTGAATTAAATACAATAGAAACATAAGAGGAAATAGTAAAACAAAATATATATGTATATGTGTGTGTATACAGGGGCGGATCCAGAAATTTATGGAAGGGGGGGCACTATTGAAAATTTTTTCCACTTGTCATCAAAAGCACAAAAAATAATACAAGATTCAGAAGGTTTTCACTTATCATCAGTTGCAAGTTTGATCATCATCAATAAGAAAAGAGCAAGTGTTAGCCATAAAATGCCCATGGTAGAAAATTAGGAACCTACATGCTCCAAGCAATTTTTTGTCTTTGGGGAATATCCACCTAAAATACGAGAAAAAAGCAACAAAATGTTAGGAAAGTATCTTAAAAAAGGAAGCAATTCTTTTCTAGTTGAGGTCACAATGCTAAAATATGTCTACAAGTATTTTTACGGGGAAATAAGAGCGAAGAAGAAGAGTGAGCTAGGCGTGTTGAGGAAGACATAGGAGAGGGGGAAAACAATAAATTAATTAAAGATTTAATTTTATTTATTTATTTTTTTTATAAAAAAAAAAAAAATCAAGGGGGGGCACGTGCCCCCCTTGTCTAATAGGTGGATCCGCCCTTGTGTGTATATATATATATATATATATGTGTGTGTGCACACGCAGACATATATAAATATATATCTGTATGTATACATGTCCCTTTGAAGACACCCGATAAAATTGGGACGATTTAGAGAATATTAGCATAGTCCTTGTACAAGGATGACGAGCATGAGTTAAGAAATGATCCAAATTTTGTAAATAAAAAAAAAAAAAAAAGTATTTTTTTAACCTGAATAAACAAAAAAGCATGTACATGTGTTCTTGTGTGTGTATGATTGTATACCTGTAGGAAGCAATTGAAATTAAAAGACATTGAAAAAAGGGAAAATGACAGTAAGATCCGAAGGACAATAAAAAATTATAAAAAAGTCTCAACCAAAATTCACATATCTAGGAACTTTTTTGATATTATTTGAATTAATAACAAGAAGTATTATATTTACAACAAAATTTAAAAACTTGGCCATTCACAACAGAAAAAAAATATTCACAATATATATATATTATATTCACAACAAAATTTAAACACCTAGATTTTGTTTCAAATTCAAGTCCCTAAGCGTCTGTACAGTCATTTACACCGAGAAAAAGGTTAGATTCACAACCGAAAGTGCTATATTCACAACAAAATTTTAAACCCGACCATTTACAACAAAAAAATCATATCACAACTTTGGAAGTGCTATATATACAACAACGTTTAAAAATCTAAATTTTGTTTCAATACAAATAATATCAAAAAATTCTCTTTGATATATAAATTTCTGTTGAGATTTTTTTGTAATTCTTTATAGTCCTGAGACTGTCATTTTTCCTTGAAAAAACATAAGAATCTATATTTTTAAAAAAAAAAAAAAAAAAAAAAAAAAAAAAAAAAAAAACAACAACAACAACAACAACAAAAAGAAATAGGAGATGATATACTCCTTAGGTAGCTATTGGCTATCGCCGGCCTATTGACAATTAATGGTATTAACAGAGAAAGAATCAACAAAAACAAAATCCACATACAAAACGTGTTAAGAATTACTTCTCGAGTTTTACTTATAAATTTGCTTTAACTTGTAAGATCATACGAAAGGTGAAAAAATCGTAGCGAGTTCAACTAAAATCTCAAATCCATACGAAAATTTAAAATTAATTTTTTTGAATTTATTGTGTTTGATGTCTATATTGAGTATGATAAGTTGTTAATTTTTATGGATTTAATTTTAATAAATTGGATTTAAAATATATTTTTTTAAAAAAAAATTAAATTGTCATATTTTTATATTTTAGTTATTTTATTATATAATTTTAATATATATTTATTAATAAAGGTAAACTCTTATAAGTTTATGATCTAAGTTTAAGTCCTTATTACAAGTTTGCTTAAACTCACAAATTTGACAACCTGAAGTCATTTTTAATTTGATAGGTTTCATCAAAATTAAGAAAAACCTTAAATCTCATTAATTTTATATTAAAATTTAATAAATCTTTAGTTTACACTTATTTAAATTTTTGTTTTTAACACACACTTATTTGATATACACTCTACTATAAAAGTAAAATCTACATAATAATAAATAAAGGACAAAATTGTATATTTATATAAAAAAACAATATGACGCATAAATAAGATTAAAAAAAGATTTTTTTTTTTCTCTACCTTATAAGTATGACCAAAGAAATATGGTTTTGAACGAAATGATAGTGACATAAGACTTTTGTTGCAGCTACAAATTTGATTTCACCCGATTGCACGCTGTTAACTCATTCTCTAAATTTAAACAAAAATTGTGATTTTGGATTGCACAATGTCACTCCAAACTTACGTTTAACAAGCGATTCTTCATCGTTGTTTTGAAATTTTATATCTTTTGAGACTACTTTTTTAATAAGTTTATTTGTGTAATTAATAAAAAGCTATATGTTGTAAATGTTTTAGTCATATGTTTTGTTGGGGATATTGTTGTCAAACTTACAAATTGATTCTCGATTTTATCTTTTTTACATTTCTAATTTACAAAATTAAGTAAAATCACCGATAAATTTGTGATTACTATAAACTCGAGTTAAACTCATGAGTTCATATGCTTTAAGTTTACCGTTTTTTACATTTCTAGCTTACAAAACTATGTTAACTTACCTATCAACTCATATTAATTTCTTCGATTTGATCATGTTTAGCGGCTTGGTATATAAATTTTATAAAAATTTCTTTGTTATATATGATATATTATGAATATTGAAGAATTTAATTTCAATTATTATGATTTAAATATATTTAAATCAAATTGTTATGTCTTTTATATTTTAATTATATACGATCAATACTGATTTAATGGTCAAAGTAAACTCCTACAAATTTACGATTTAAGTTATAATACGAGTTTATATTATTATCACAAGTTTCCTTAAATTTGCAAGTTTGACAACCTTTATCACGACAACACGACTTAATGTCATGTGGCATTTATATATGTAAAGATTTAAATATAATAAGAGAGAGAAGACTAATTGCAATTTCTCCACTAGGTGATCATTAATGTTTTAAAATGCACTAAAAATATATACTTATTTTGTCACTGAATTTTATTTTTATATACTTGTAAAACTTTATGTAAGAAAAATGATTCTGGTGAAAAAAGTCGTGAATATAATGTCCTATATTAATTTATTTTTTAGAATGAAAAAATATGTTCTGAAAATAATATTTAAAATAACAAATTTATTCATTTGATAGCAAGTAATGTGTAATGTCAATATTTTATAATTAATAAAATTCTAAATCAATACTTGCACGTGATTTGTGGGAAAATATTATAATAATTTATATTAGTATTATTAAATGCATTTTCTTAAAGACAATGAACCAAGTATCATTAAGAACAACTATAAATAGAGAACCATATCAAGAATGAAATAAAACGTCGATCTGCACAACACTTTAATACCCAAAATTTTAAATTAAAGAACATTGTATAAAATCTTATTAAATACATTTAAAACATCTAAAGAAGTTAATTAAACAAAAGAAATTGAAAAACTGGAGATGCTATCCTTAATTAGCTATTGGCAATGGTATTGAAAGAGGTGGGAAAATCCATATATACGCTGATATAAGTTGTAATTAAGGTTGTCAAACTTACGAGTTTAAGCAAACTCGTGATAATGACGAAACTCATTATAGTAAACTTGAATTGTAAATTTGTAAGAGTTTACTTTTATCGTAAAATAGGTATTAACGGTGTATAATTAAATAATTAAAATATAAAAAATGACAACAATTTGATTTAAATATATTGTAAATCGAAATAATTGAAATTAAATATATCAACATTCATAATTTATTATATTTAATAAAGAAATTTCTATAAAATTCATATATAAAGCCATTGAGGATGACAAATTTGAAAAAATTAACACAAATTTTGTAAGCTAAAACGTAAAAACGGTAAATTCGGTGTGTAAATTCATGAGTTTACTGCGAGTTTGCGGTGACACGAATTTACTAGAGATTCGACTCGATTTAGTAAGGTAAAAATGTAAAAACGATAAACTCGGAGAATCAACTTGTGAGTTTGACAACAATGACTATAAATACGATATGATTCCCGAAAGAATAGGATGATTGGATCGCTAGGAATGGAATTTCGCTACTGGAAATTCGGCCACCAACGCGTCGATAAGAATCAAACGTATCCCACGCTACGGACACTCGAACTGAGTGATTCCAAAACGAGGTGAAAGTTTGCTTTCCGAAACACGATTTTGACTCACGAAACACCGAAAAGAATAAGGGAATCGAGTTACGAAACCAAGAAATATGGAACAAAAACTATAGCGTCTGAAAGAACGTAATGTATCTCGTGCTACGAGACCTGGATTCAAGTGATTCCAAAACGAGCAGAAAGATAGCTTTCCGAACTACGAATTTGGCTCAAGAAACACTCGGAAAACGATAAGGGAATCTGGAGATACAAAACTAAGAAATTTCGAACGAAAACCGTAAATGGAGCAATATACCCAAGAGGGGGGGTGAATTGGGTATTTTAAAAACTTTTCTCAAAGTGCTGCTTTTTGAGCAAGTAAAAACAGATAATAGCAGGAGGAGGAAGGGAAGGGAAGCTTGCAGAAGAAATTATCCTGGTTCTGGTCTTATCCTTGACCTACATCCAAATCCCTAAGCCACACTTGGGATTTTCAATCCACTATACTCACAAACCGATTACAAACTCAGACTCAAGAGTAGTTCTCTCTCTAGAACTCACTCCCTTACAAGTTGTAATCAATACACCCAACCACCAAGTCCCCGACTTGTGGTTATCTTAATCAATGAATGATTTACAAATAGAACTCTCTCACAGAGCAGATAAAATGAACACGAAGTACAAGTATCGATTGATACAATACAAGTGAAAGCCGAACACAATAAATAACACTTAGTAAATTTTCGCTCTCGGTAGGTGTATCGGCTTGAGAAGAAGTTAACGAACTCTATTTATAGGTAGAGAACATTAAATGACCGTTGAATGATGAATCCAACCGTTGTAGGTGATTAGCATTAAGTCTCGGTCATCTTCTCTAAGCTCCAACTAATCCAGATGCCGATATGGTCGATGTGGAACTCGAGGATTTTCCGTTGGAGAAGAATTTGCTTGATGAAGAAAGTGTTTTTGAACGTTGAGAGTTCGTGCTCGGATGGATTAACCAAAAGGATGTTAATTTACGAAGTGCAATAAATGCTCGACCACTTTTTGCTTTTTCCCTTGATCTTCATTAATTTTCATCTCGTATAACCGAAATCCACTAAATAAACTTGTTAAACATATCGGGATCATAAGTGAATGATTCATGAAAGCATTTGGAACAAACAAGAGTGATTCACGAATTCGTATAATTCAAAGCTTAGTTTTTACGTTGCATACTGCGGTTTGTTCTTGTAAACTCGAGTATGGCACCGTTCACAAGTGACCAAACCGGATCCAATTGGATACTCGAGTTTCCATTTTTCGAGGCAAGCCATCGTGTCTTGTATTTGAACGACAAGACCTATACTCGAGTTTGCCTATGCAAACTGCAGATATGGGTTTAATTTGAAAAATCCATTTGCTTTCTGGAAGTCCAATACTCGAGTTTGGCAACGCAACCGCAAGATTGACCATTCAATACTCGAGTTTGCCAATGCAAACTGCGATTGATTTATCTTGAAAAATCCTTTGCTCTCCGGAAGGTCAATACTCGAGTTTGGTTTTGGAAACCGCAGTTTTGACTTTGTTTGAAAAACTTGTTTCGCTTCGGAAGTCCAATACTCGAGTTTGCCAAGCAACCGGCAAGATTGGCCGTCCAATACTGAGTTTGCAAATGCAAACCGCAAGATATTGACTAAGTTGGAAAAATCCTTTGATTCACAAGAAGTTCGATACTCGAGTTTACCCATGCAAATCTGGCAAGTATTGACCATTCAATACTCGAGTTTGCCTATGCAAACCGCAAGATCGACTTTGGTCGAAAACTTGGTTTCTTTCTCGTATGGCCTATACTCGAGTTTGCTAAGCAACCGCGGATTGGTCGTCCCAATACTCGAGTTTGCAAATGCAAACTACGGTATTGGCTGTCCAATACTCGAGTTTGCGGATGCAAACTAGGTTTGCAACTTTCGAGTGTTTTTAAAACAACTTTGCAAACTTCAAAACATGTTTTACATTTGTTGTTAATCATCCAAACATATTGAGAACTAACAAAAACTGTAGGCGCCACAATTCCAAGGAATTGATAAGCCAAGAACGCCACAAGGATTGAAACCCTTGATAAGTTCAGAGATTCTCAAAAGAACCCTGTAGAGAAGCTTGTCTCTCAACCAAAAAGGTTAACTCTTCATTCAAATCTGCCATCTCAAAAGCTATGGTGTTCCCTTATATAGTGGACAACATCCATATTAAGTTTAACCTAAATATGCTTATACACAAAACCCAATAAGCCACCCAATAAGCCTTATTACAAAAGTTTAACTAAATGTAAGAAAGATAAAACTAAGTGCAGAATTTAGCCCAAGTAAATTGAAGCCTTCATGCATATCCATTGAGGCTTATTCTTCAAGGTCTTCAATCTGAATTAAGTGTATCATTTTTGCCTCTTCTTCCTTTAGACTTGGACTTGTCTCAAGTAAGGTGGTCACCAGAGATTTAGGGCCTCTTTAGCCTTTTTAGCTTTTGCTCTTGTCATTGGGCCTCCAAGACCTTGATGTCCTCCAAGTTTGTTGCCTTGGTCAATCCGCCTCCCATGTCCTCATCATTCCCTCCTTCTTTAGAAGAATTTGTCCTCAAATTGTAATCCCGTTCTCCCGCATCAAAAAGGGACAAATCAGCCACATTAAAAGTAGCACTTACACCATACTCACCAGGGAGGTCTATTTTATAGGCATTATCATTAATCTTGGATAGCACTTGGAAAGGACCATCTCCCCTTTGTTGAAGCTTAGATTTCCTTTGGGAAGGAAACCTATCTTTTCTCAAATGAACCCAAACCCAATCACCTGGTTCAAACACTACCTTTTTCCTTCCTTTGTTCGCTTGCTTGATGTAACTCTCTACCTTTTTTTCAATGTTTGCCTTTACCTTCTCATGTAGTTTCCGCACATATTCAGCCTTACTCTTACCATCTTTATGCTGAAAAACGAGTTGTTAGGCAAAGGCAAAGAAATCAAGAGGAGTGAGAGGGTTTAAGCCATAAACAATTTCAAAAGGAGAATAATGAGTAGCACTATGAACAGCCCTATTATATGCAAACTCAACGTGGGGCAAACATTGTTCCCATGACTTGATATTCTTTTTAATTATAGCCCTCAAAAGACAAGAAAGAGTTCTATTCACTACCTCGGTCGGCCATCGGTTTGTGGATGACAAGTAGTAGAAAAGAGAAGTTTAGTTCCCAGCTTACTCCATAATGTCCTCCAAAAATGACTTAAGAATTTAGTATCACGGTCGCCGAGACAATGCTTCTTGGAAGCCCATGGAGTCTTACCACTTCCTTGAAGAACAAATCAGCAATGTGGATTGCATCATCAACCTTTTTGCACGGGATAAAATGTGCTATCTTAGAAAACCTGTCCACCACAACAAAAATAGAATCTTTGCCATTTTTAGACCAAGGTAGTCCTAACACAAAATCCATAGAAATATCAATCCAAGGGCAATCTGGAATAGGCAAGGGAGTATACAACCCATGAGGCAATAATTTAGACTTAGACTGCTTACATAAATGCATCTTTCACACAATTTATGTACATCACGCTTCATGTGTGGCCAATAAAAATGTTCATGCAGCATGTCTAGAGTCTTTTGGATCCCAAAATGTCCCATTAGTCCCCCTCGTGTGCCTCCTTCACAAGTAATTCCCTAATGGAACTTTTAGGAACACACAATCTCTTTTCTTTAAACAAGTAATCATTATGCCAAAAGAATCCATTTTGAGTAGCATGCACACAAGTTTTATAGATTTGTGCAAAGTCTGGATCATGCTCATACAATGCCTTAATATGATCAAAGCCAAAATGAACTTAGTTTCAAGAGTAGAGAATAGAGCATACCTTCTTGAGAGTGCATCTGCAACCACATTAGGCGTACCTTTCTTGTGCTTGATCACATAGGGAAACCGCTCCAAGAACTCTACCCATTTGGCATGCCTTTTGTTAAGCTTGCCTTGTCCTTTTAAATACTTTAAGGACTCATGGTCACTATTGATGACAAACTCTTTGGGCAAGAGATAGTGTTGCCAAGTTTGCAAAGCCCTTACTAATACATACAACTCCTTATCATATGTGGAATAATTAAGAGCAGCCCCATTCAATTTTTCACTAAAATAAGCAATGGGATGCCCTTCTTGCATCAAAACAGCCCCTATCCCCACATTGGATGCATCACATTCAATTTCAAATGACTTGGCAAAATTAGGCAAAGCAAGAATAGGTGCATTAGTTAATTCTTCCTTGAGGGCAAAGCAAAGGCTTGCTCTTGTTTTTCCCCCATTTATAACCAACATGCCTTTTAATCACTTCATTCAAAGGTGTAGCTATTGTACTAAAGTCTTTGACAAACCTCCTATAGAAACTAGCTAACCCATGAAAGCTTCTTACCTCACTTACATTCTTAGGAGTTGGCCACTCTTGAATAGCTTTCACCTTCTCTTGATCAACCTCGCACTCCTTGTGAGCTAACAACAAAACCAAGAAAAACTACATGGTCTATGCATAACACACATTTTTCCATGTTAGCATACAATTTCTCATGCCTAAGAGCTTCCGAAACACACCTCACATGCACAAGATGATCATCATAGGATTTGCTATAAATCGAATATCATCAAAATACACCACAACAAATTTCCCTTAAAAATTCCCTTACATGATTCATTAATCTCATGAAGGTACTAGGAGCATTAGTTAAACCAAATGACATAACCAACCATTCATACAGCCCATATTTAGTTTTAAAAGTCTGTTTTCCATTCATCCCCTTCTCTAACCCTAATTTGATGGTATCCACTCCTTAAATCAATTTTAGAGAAGAAACAAGCACCATGCAATTCATCCAATAAATCATCCAATCTAGGAATGGGATGTCTATACTTTACCGTGATGTTATTGATGGCTCTACAATCAGTGCACATCCTCCATGTTCCATCTTTCTTAGGTACTAGAATGACTGGAACTGCACATGGACTTAAGCTTTCTTGCACCCACCCTTTTTGCATCAAGTCTCCAACTTGTCTTTGAATCTCCTTGGTATCTTGGGGTTACTCCTATAGGCTGGCTGTTAGGCAATAAAGCTCCCGAATGAGATCAATTTGATGTTCTATGCCTCTTAGAGGTGGTAGTCCGTGAGGTACCTCTTTAGGAAAAACATCTTTAAATTCCTGCAACAAATTAGAAACCTCATTTGGGAAGAGAGTTAGTAAGACTTGCATCTGTAAAATTATTCTCTTTACTCAAAAGTAAGAGCATTGGCTTCTTCAAATGCATTGCCTTTTTCACCTCTTTTTCTTTTATAAACAAGTTTGGTGCTTTTCTCTCTTTTTCTCTTTTTTTCTCTTGCTCTTTTTTTTTCTCTTGCTTTCTTACTCTAGGGTTCTTTTGAGAATCTTCGAAATCAAGGGTTTCTTTGGTTTCTTGGCTTATCAATTCCTTAATTCCCTTATCCTTTCTTGGTTTTGTATCTCCATTCCCTTATCGTTTTCCAGTGTTTCTTGAGCCAAATTCGTAGTTCTAAAGCTATCTTTCTGCTCGTTTTGGAATCACTTGAATCCAAGGTCTTGAGCACGAGATACATTCTCGAGATTTCAGACGCTATAGTTTTTGTTCCATATTTCTTGGTTTCGTAACTCCTCGATTCCCTTATTCTTTTTCGGTGTTTCTGAGTCAAAATCGTGTTTCGGAAAGCAATCTTTCACCTCGTTTTGGAATCACTCAATTCTAAGGTCTCGTAGCGTTAGATACGTTTGATTCTTCAAGACGCGTTGGAGGCTGAATTTCCGTGCGAAATTCCATTCCTAGTTGATCCAACATCCTTTCTTTCGGGGATCATATCATCTCGGTATCAAAGCAAAGGATCTAGGATTGGAATTGGGTTATCTTTTCTCAATTGTTTACATCCGATCTGGTCACACATTTGGTAACCCTAGTCCCTAAAATTTGTGTTTTGATTTTTTGAATTGTGCAATTGTTTTTTAGCCATTTTGTTTTTCCTAATCTATTCTTTCAATCTTTTGCTTGTTGTTTCTTTCAATTTCTTGTTCTTGAGTTTGTTCTTTCTTGTTCACATATTTCTGCACTTGGTTCTTGGTGTTCATCCTTGTTCATCATTGTTCTTGAATTTTATTCCTTTTTCTTGAAGAATTAGTGTGTCAAAAACTAAAGAAAAGAAAGAAAGAAAAAGGAAAAAACAAATTCCTTATGAAAAGAAAAGAAAAAAAAAAAAAAAAAAAAAAGAGCAAAAAAAAAAAAAAAAAAAAAAAAAAAAACTATGTAGCACCTTGCTATTCAATTACACACACTACTACTTGTGAATCAAGTCCAAAGTGTCTTCTTTGAATAATTCCTCCAAATTGTTTTGGGTTTTCTTTGTCTTGTCTTTTTTGACATCAATTCTAGAGAGTCCACCAATTCTAGAGTTTGGGATTGTACTCTTGAGTGTTCTTGGAGATTCTCGTTAAGAACTTAAAGAGAGCTATTGAGTGGTAAAAGGCAAGAGAGCACACTACACAAAAGCCTTATAGAGAGCAACAAACACGAGTGATACATTTTTAAGAGTGTAAACACGTGAGCGAGTGGTGAGGTCCTATTACTTTTGTTCTTTTCCTTGAATTATGGCAGGTACAGGAGATAACAGATTGCTAATTGAAGCCATTACAACTCAAATGCAAAGGATGATGAGGGAACACACAGAGGAGTTATATGAGAGAATGGACAGAATCGAAAATCAGGGGAATCATGATGAAGATAGACAAAGAGGGAGGGATGAAAGAAGGAGAAGAAGAGATAATGAGAATGATGCTAGAGAGGATAGAATTAAGGGAGTGAAGCTTAATATACCATCTTTTAAAGGAAAAAGTGATCCGGAGGCCTATTTAGAGTGGGAACTGAAGATTGAGCACTTATTTGCATGTCACAATTATACGAAGAGAAGAAAATGAAGGTGGCAGCCATGGAGTTTAGTGATTATGCTCTCATTTGGTGGGACCAATTGCAAAAGGAGAGGGTGAGATATGAAGAACCATTGGTGGATAGTTAGGTGGAGATGAAAAGGCTAATGAGAAGAAGATTTGTTCCTTCCCATTATCATCAAGACCTTCACAATAAACTTCAAAGACTCACACAAGGTAACAAGAGTGTAGATGAGTATTATAAAGAGATGGAGGTGTCCTTGATTAGAGCAAATATTAGTGAAGAACGGGAGGCTACTATGGCACGTTTCTTGCATGAGCTGAATAGTGATATAAGGGATGTTGTGGAGCTTGCAAAATTATGTGGAGTTGGAGGATTTAGTGCAACAAGCTAGTAAGGTAGAACAACAACTCAAGAGAAAGGGTGTCATAAGGAAAAACTCTTCAAATTTAATTCTTCAAGCCGGAAGGATAGAAATAAGAAGGAGGGAGGTTCTTCATCAAGCAATCCCACTACTACACCTCAAAGGACTCAAACTAAATCCAATGAGATCCCTAAAAAGACAAGGAGTAGTGAAATAAAATGCTTCAAGCGTTTGGGGAGAGGTCACATAGCTTCAGAATGTCCAACTAAGAAGACTATGTTACTTAAAGAGGATGGAGAGCTTACTAGTGAGTCTTCTTCAGATTCTTCCTCATATGATGATGAAGATGAGTATATTGAAGAAATAATTCCGAAGGAGATTTGTTTATGGTAAGAAGGATGTTGGGTAGCCAAGCAAAAGACATGGATGATAGTCAAAGAGAGAACATCTTTCATACTAGATGCCTTATCCAAGGAAAGGTATGTTCTTTAATTATTGATGGAGGAAGTTGTACTAATGTTGCAAGTGCTAGAATGGTGTCTAAATTGGGCATGGAAACCAAACCTCACCCGCTGCCATACAAGCTTCAATGGCTTGTGAGGATGGTGAAGTGACCGTAAGCAAACAAGTGGAGGTGAACTTCTCCGTAGGAAAGTATGATGATTCAGTTTTATGTGATGTGGTACCAATGGAGGCTTGTCATTTGCTTCTTGGGAGACCTTGGCAATATGATAAGAAAGTTATGCATGATGGTTACACCAACAAGTTCTCTTTTGTACATAAAGAACACAAGACTATTCTTGCACCTTTGACACCAAGAGAAGTTAGTGAGGATAATTTAAAAATGAGAGAAAAAAGAACCCTAGAGAAGCTTGTCTCTCAACCAAAAAGGTTAACTCTTCATTCAAATCTGCCGTCTCAAAAGCTATGGTGTTCCCTTATATAGGGGACAACATCCATATTAAGTTTAACCTAAATATGCTTACACACAAAGCCCAATAAGCCAGCCCAATAAGCCTTATTACAAAAGTTTAACTAAATGTAAGAAAGATAAAACTAAGTGCGAAATTTAGCCCAAGTAAATTGAAGCCTTCATGCATATCCATTGAGGCTTATTCTTCAAGGTCTTCAATCGAATTAAGTGTATCATTTTTGCCTCTTCTTCCTTTAGACTTGGACTTGTCTCAAGTAAGGTGGTCACCAGGGAGATTTAGGGCCTCTTTAGCCTTTTTAGCTTTTGCTCTTGTCATTGGGCCTCCAAGACCTTGTATGTCCTCCAAGTTTGTTGCCTTGGTCAATCCGCCTCCCATGTCCTCATCAAATACTTTGTTGATAAATTGGTTGGGAAGGATATAAATGCCACCGGTGATTGGCGGACTTTGAAATAAATATTTAGAGAGGTCAAATGTATACTCAATAAGTAATTAAAAATTTTATAAACAAATTTTTTGGGGCCATGACCTTAGAATAAATATTTTTTCTCGTGCAAATTTTTTTTTGGCCCCCATGTATCAACTAAGATCTGCCATTGCTATCGGTTAGGGATGTCTAAGGACCGGGTCAGACCGGGTTGGAGGTCAACCCGAGGTCTGGCCCGATATGACCTCGGGCTGGACCGGACCAAACCCAGCTGGATCGCTCGGGACCACCGAGCGGTCCATTTTTTTTTTTTTTCCAATTTTTTTCCTTTTTTTTTTTTTTGCCTTTTTGGGATGCAATATTTTAGCTCTGATTTCACTTAACTTCCCAAAGTAATAAAAAATGACATGGTGAAAAGTGATTCCTATAAATTTAAAAGCACATTAGGATGTCTAGACTCTAATGAACGGTTCAATGTAGTGGTGATTTAAAAAAAAAAAAAAAAAAAAAAAAAAAAAAAAAAAAAAAAAAAAAAAAAAAAAAGGACCTTGGGTTAGACCGAACCACTCCAGGGGGTCTAAGCCCCTGGACCGAAGTCCAGTCCAACCTGAGCAATTTGGTCCGGTCCGGTCATATTGTCTTGGACCAGTTTTTTATGGTAGACCGGGCCTGGGTCGACGACCAACCAGACCTCAGGTTTTTTGGACAATCCTACTATCGGTACAAGCGCATTGTTAAGAAGTAGCCATGTGATATTACCTCCGGTCAAATAAATAACATAATTTTTAGTGTAATTTATACGTAAATTATTCCTTATATTTATAACTGAAAGAGTAAAATTTAAGTTGTGAGGCTTGTCGTGTCATTGTTATGAAAATAAAATCTACCTATAATCCAACAATATGGTTATGGAATAAGAAATGAAAAATGTGGCATAACAATTGAGAAAGAAGCATTATTGAATTGAATGTAGAGTGTAAATGAAAAATATGCAATTCAATAAATTGCGTCCAAGGAACCAGCGAAGATAACAAAGTGGTTTCGTCCATTAATTAATAATAGTGTGGTCCATGGACGAGTAAGTGGTAACCATGAGACAATTAGTTGGATATGAAAAATAAATTCACAAAAGGTGCATTACGTGTCGGGCCCCCATATGTGTTGTAGCCTTGTAGATGTTAGGTGCTTGTTAGTATTATTAGGTGTTGGTCGCTCTTTACTTTACAACAAAATTGATTGTTTCCCAAATATTATACACTATTTCTTAATATTTTGATTTTTTTTAATATATTGATAGTTTAAAGGTTATTTTATTATATACGTTTTTTGATAATTTTTATTAAAAAAATTACTTACGACAAAATTTTTACTAAACAACTTATTTTTAATTTAAGCTTTTAAGTAACTTTTAAACTAAAAAATTTATATAATCATCAAATAACTTTTAACTTGTAGCTTTTAGTTTTTCTTTTTTAAAAGCTCTTTTTTTTTTTTCTTTTTTTTATAACTTTAGCTTAAAAGTAGCTTTTAGTTTAAAAAAGAGAGATTCAAATAAGCTCATATCTATTTCTTAATATTAGATTTTGTTTATGGTATAAATTGCATTACAGGTGAAAACTTATATTAAGGATTAGATATAGTAATATTTAGTATTACCTCTGGTCTTAATTATAGGACATATTTAATAAATTTTGGAGAGATTAAGGATATGAGTTAAATTAGTTAATTTTACTCATTTTTCTAAAATGCTCTTATCTAAATTTGGTTAATTAGCTAGTCGACTTCTTCGAGGCTATATGTCGGATCCAACATGTTTTATTTTGGTACAAGCCTAACGCATATTGATCTCTAATACTTTCAAGTTTCACTATTGATCTGGACAGAAAAACCCAACACATGCTTTTTCACGTGGTGTTGTATTAATTCAGGTGTATTATTAAAGGGGTATTTTAGGAAAAATTGAAAAAAATTATAATATTATCTTATAATTAGGACCAAAATTAATTTTCAAATGTTATCCTATAATTAGGACGAACCAGAGGAAGTACCATGTTTTATAATCTTTCCCATGCATTTTATATGGCAATTTTAGTAGATATTTTTTTGTCACGTTTTAATAGTTTTAATAAGCATTAATTTTTTTTTATTATTATATATATGCCCATATGGTATCTAATAAGGATAGTGAAAAATAGTAGAAATTAATATGATGTTGAAGTTTAGTGTATTTAATAAGGATAATATTGAAAATCACTTAAATTTTTATTTCAAATGTAATATTTTTAACTGCTTTTATTAGTATATGTAAATTAGTTAAAAAAGTCTTGTAAAGTGAACTAAATGGAGCTTTCCTTTTGTTGCACTTCTCTTATTCTAAATGTATGATCTACTCTATATTGTAATTTACACTACAATCTTATCATTAATAATAAAGAAGATGTTTGTTTTTAAATGGGCTATAAGCGCTGTGATATACTGTATTATGTTTTTTTTTTTTTTTTTTTTTTTTTTTTGCTCAAATATACTGTATTATGTTAAGATGCATAGAAGTATAATCTTGTTTTCGCTTTTTTTATTATATATATATATATATATATATATATATATATATGTTAAGATGCATAGAAGTATAATCTTGTTTTCGCTTTTTTTATTATATATATATATATAGACACATATTAATCAATGTATTATAAAAAGGTATTATATCGTTACGATATGACATATTATTAAAACTAAGTTTTTAGTTTATTAATTTTAATTTCATGTTATCTCACATTATTATTATTATTATTATTATTATTATTATTATTTGCCAACATATTTACAATGTTGTAAAAGTCGAGGGGCACGTATAACTTGTAAGACTATAAAATGGTGAGAAAACATATCAGTTTAGAGGGTCAACTTTTTATAAATTTTATACCTTTTTATTTTTAATTTTTTAAGTCTTTTTCATCAATGCCCAAAGTAGCTCAACTTTAACCCAACCTAACTCAATTATGAAACTAGTTTTCTAATCTCCACCAAACTGTTAATATGTCCGGTGAATTAGACTATTTGGTCCAATCCTTTTTTTTTTTTTTCTTTGCTCGGATATTTGGTCCAATCTCATTCCTTAATCAATTAGTATATATTTAATCACTATAATTCAAACAATTGACAAAAGAATCTCAGCCACCAAGGATTGACTGAATTTTTATATTTATTTAAATCTTTAATTGATAATCACAAATAGTGGAGTCGTATTTGTAGGGAGACTCCCCAAAAAGGCATCGATCGTAACCCAAGACTGAACAAGGCATGAAAGAGGGCACGACCAAAAAGCGACATTATTTAACCAATAATAATAACAATAAATGAAAAAAAGGCAAGAAGATGGGCAAGATCAAATTAATAATTACTCAATTTAATTAAATAATCACAAATGGAAATTATTTTATGCACACAACTTGATGTAAATCAAATAATAACTTTGCTTTGTTTCATCTCCTTGAATATGTATAGCTAATCGATCTTTGTTTATCTCAGCATGACGCTTTCCCTGTGTTTTTCTTATAAACCCACGATATCCGAAGTTATTTTCGACTTGACTCTAATTTCTATTGGGTCAAAAGTGTTACGTTTAAAACTACCATTCTAATAAATACATTTTTTGAGATCTAAATTTGTGTTATTTTTGTTACAGGGTAAAATCGCATATCATCTCAACTAATAGTTTGTTAGTTCATATGTTTCTTGATGTTGGTAGGATATATCAGCTTCAAACTTGTGACATGTGGGAGAAATTTTTAGCCTCTACCATCATGTCAATCTAACATTACGATTGACGTTGGTTTCTGTGTTTTTTTTAAAACAACAAAGTCGTGTTTCATATTTGCTACTCACTCATATATTTAAGCTAGGAGTTAAATAATTAATTTATAAAAATTTTAAAAAAGTAGTTATTTATAATAAAAAAAATTCTATTTTTAACATAAAAAATAAAAAAGTGTCTTTGTTTAATTAAAATATCATCTTTAATCTTTGGGTTAATACAATTTTTTGCCCTTATAATTTATCTTCGTTTTGATTTTAGTCTATAAAGTTTGAAGTCAGTGATTTTGGTCCCTCAATTTTATTACGTCTAAAACCATTAGTCGCTATTATTTAAAATAGACATGGAGCTGGGATAACGGTGTTAAATTTGCCTCCATGTCACTAACACGTTAAGTTGACATGTGGGGAAAAAAAACCAAAATAAAATGCAACCCACCAACATCAATGCGCCACGCGCCACCGCCAACAAGTTCATCTCCTTCTAAAAGCTCAACATCAATGTCAGATCAAAATGCCATTGTAATTATTATTTTAAAAAAAAAAAAAAAAATCTTCCTATTTTTGTAATATTCTAAATTTGCTCTGACAAATTCTTTGTATGATGTAAATGTATTTGGTGGAATGAAATAGTGAACTTTGACAAAAAGCTCAATTTACTTGAAATATCCTATTTTCCCGAACTCGAAAATTCGGAGAAACTTGTTGGCACAAAGGGAGACACTTATGTTTAACATCTAATTAAATTATTTGGGTTATTATTTTTGGCCATGTAGACAAAAGATGGGAATTTTTAATAGGAGTTACAATTATAAAATTTTAAAGTTACAATGTGAAATGAAAATTTCCCAACCTTCTTGCTCTAACTTTTGGATAAGACATATAATACATACACATATGCTTATATATTCAAATGGTCAAACCTCCATTTCACTCTTATTATTTCTTGACTTGTTTAGCAAGTCCAACACATTTGTCCACTTCTTCGTTCTCTTTCCATTTGGTCAATAACAAAGAAAAATGAAAGAGTAAATACCCTATTTGGTCCCTAAAAAAAAATCACGGACCCCTTTTTCGTCCCTCGCAAAAATAACTCCTCCCGTAATCCCCGTAAAATCCTAAACCCCGTAAAATCCAAAAACCGTCCATGTTAGTCCTTCCAGGTTGAAGAGAACACATGCGAAGTAAGTGTCCCAAATATGGTCGGGATTAAGGAGGGAGTTATTTTTACTGAGGGATCAAAAAGAGGTCTGTGATTTTTTTCAGGGACCAAATAGGATATTTACTCAAAATGAAATTATTATTGGTGGCGTACTTGTAAATCACCAAAGCTTAGTGTCCAAACATACTTCATTCTTCCTTGCCCCCATCAGCCTTTTAGTTAATAATTAGAAATGCCACTTCATCATCTCCAATTCGGCTAGATCATTAGAGGAGATAAGGAAGAGCTCGATTAACCAAAAATGGCGTACGGCGACAAACTAAGATCAAGGAAAATCACTTACCAGACCAACTCCAATCCAAAAATTTCCTTCATAAACATTGTTTTACACCTCAAGAGTTTCAATTCTATAATTTCATTTTTCTCATAGAAGGAGCTTCAAGTCATCGGGTTAATTAGGGGAGAGCAATGGGCGGGTTGGGCAGCCCATGCCTAAACCCATGGCCCGCCCATTTAATTTTAAATGGGTATGGGTTAGCCCATACCCGTAACTCAACCCATTCTAACCCATGTTGAATGGGTTAACATATAAATGGGTGGGCTGACCGGGTTTTGGGTAACCCATTTACATTTGACAAGTTTATTTTTTTGGAGAAAAATATATATAAGTATTAAGTATTCACCCAAATTTATCATTCTAAATTTTGAAATATGAATCTTCAAAATTCAATAATCATAATTCACACAAAAGAATCTAAATTTAGACAAGGTTATCATAACATAATTTTGATGTTCAAACTCCAAGTGGGGGAATGGTTAGATGGGGAAATGGGGAATGGGTATTTCATGGCAATGTAGCGTATTATTGTCCAAGTGTCCATATAGTTAATAAAATATATATATATATATATATATAACTAAATGGGCGGGTTTGGGCGGCCGAAGGTGCGCCATAGCCCGCCCATTTAAGTTTTAAATAAGCTGGTTTTAACCCAACCCGTTATGGGCTTTTTTTTTTTTTTTAGGCGGGCTCAAAATAGCCCAATTGCATTGGATTTTGGGCGGGCTCACCGGGTTATGGGTTCCATACTCAGCCCTAGGGTTAATCGAGTTCTTCTTAGAAATTCCAAAGTAACTATAGAATCATGATAAGATAAGCGTATGCTTTGTTTTGAACCTATTGATTTGAGGTTCGTATAAGTTTTTGAATATGTTATGAAACTCTGCATTTTCGGCCAACTAGGGTTCTTGGAGTCTTATGATGATTTGTTCATGAATATGTAATTGTATGATTATTTGGGAGCATATGAACCTAGTTTGGTGGATAAATTGTGAATTGGTAAATTGTTATATTTGAGCCTTAATTTTGGTCTGACCACGACATGTTTAAGGAGTTGAATTTTGGTCATTTTGATGATTCCATTGTGTTCAAAGTAAAAAATTGTGAACGGTAGAGATTCGGTAGGAATTTTGCAAGCTTTAGGATTGAATTTTACCAAAATCCGAGAATCGCCTTGAAAATCCCGAGATAATAAGATTGTGACGCATTTTTGGGGTAGTAAATGATGTCCAATTGTAATAAAATTTTTCAAGAATAAATTAGACATAAGCTTTAATTTGATAGGTCATTTGTCGAATTTGGATTTGTGTGCACTGAGTTTTGAATTTTGAAAATGACCTACAATTTTGGAATGAAATCTAGACAAAAGGCACTATTTTATTAAAATGGGAATGGTATGCATGTGAGTTGCAACTGAAAGCATTTTTCTTTAAAATTAGACTTAATAAAGAGTCCATAGGATTTGAAATCACCTCATTTAGACACTTGTGCTAAAATATATGAATTTTCAAAGTTAGGGTAAAATTCTGGAAATTTTGGTCAAAGGGCCAAAAATGAGACAAGCATGATGATCGGTATGGTGTTCATATATGAAATGGATTCTTGGACATAGATTGGAGCTACTAGTTTTATATTTAAGTATGATATACTAGATGACACATTTAAAATGATACGAATTGAAGTAATGACCATTATAAAGCATCCTTATAGGAACTCATAATCGTCTGAAACAAGCAAAGTACCTAGAAGCGACTCAAGAAAATTATAAAGCAATCATGTAGTAATTTTAATCTTACATATTTTGTATGGCTGTGTATGTATGTTTTAATCAAATATGAGAATGTCCCGATAGTAAAACCAGGTGTAGGACTTATTGGATGAAAGTCCTTAGGTGGCTAACCTAGTTGCATTCAGGTGATTGTGAATTGAGGTATTTTCGATTGAGAACTCCGATGTACAGGAGGACTCTCGGTAATTCCCAATCGATTATTCTTAGTTGGGTGTCTCGCTTGAGAACTCTGAAATACAGAAGGACTTTAGGTGCATGCCAATTCATTATTCCGAATTAAGAACTTCGACATACGGAGGACTCTTGGTTAATGCCAATTCGTTATTCTCGATTGAGAACTGCAACGTACAGGAGGACTCTGGGTGCATGACAGTCGGTTATACCTAGCGTTATGGTTATGTGATATGTGTATGCTAATTTGGCTGTATATGATATGATAAATTGAATGCTATACATGCTGTTGTGGATTGTTTATCTTTATGATTAACTATCATACATTATTTATACTTTGTTTATGAGATTAATTTGTTACTCGGGATCCTTTGGGATTCCAGCCCCTGTTGCTACGTATGAAATCTCAGACATATCCAGAGACGTTGGACATGGTCAAAGTGGTGGGAAAAGCTCCAAAGGAGAGGCAGTGAACGTAGAAATTTGCTGGCGGCAATTTAAGATTTTAGGTAGTACTATAGTGTATAGTATAAACTATTTAGTTAAAGTTATTGTGGAGCCGTAATATTATGTCAATAGCATTTAGATCACTGTAGCGTGAACTTTGTAGTTTAATCCTATTTGTAACCAAGGTTAGTTTATTATCAGTATATTGTACTATACTTGTGTTGCTCACTATATTTCACTGAATTACTCTGATAAATGTCTTAATTACAAGGGGTATGACAATTTCGCCAACTCAGCTAGTCCAATCAGCACAAACTTCTCTGCGTTAGTGACACATAGGAAAATTTAACACTGTTATAGACTCTAAGTCCTTTTTAAATTATAGGGATTATGACACATAGGAAAATTTAACACCGTTATAGACTCTAAGTCCTTTTTAAATTATAGGGATTAACGGTTTTAAACGAAGTAAACCTGAGGGACCAAAACCACATGTTTCAAAATTTATGGACCAAAATTAAAATTGAGGTAAACTATAAGGATAAAAAATGACACTACTACATATAATGGATTTAACGTCTATTTTTTTGGCCTTTTAACTTCTAAAAACAAGGGGATGCTTATCCTAGGGACATAGTAAAGTCAGGATACAACATCCTAAATATTTAGGACTCCGTAAGTTTTTTTTTTCCAACAAAAAAAAACCAAACACGTGGAGGAAGGACCAAACTTCAAACCTAGACGCACTTGATGACTTGCCGTTGCAAATCTGGGAGATCGAAACCAAAATCTAGAAAAGAATCAAAGGAAGAATAATCGGAAGGAGGAAGGTTGAACAAGTTGGCATTGCAGATCTGAGAGATCGAGGTACAAACCTGCCGTTGATGACCCGACATTGCAGATCTGGGAGATCGACGTTCGAACTTGGCGTTGATGACTTGCACGCACAAGCTGTGGCCAGAGGAAGAAGATCAATGAAATTCAAAGGACCTGGAGATTGATGGTGCCTCACCGTCCTACGCCGTTGCGGGTGGGTCGTTGTGCCTTCTACAGGTCTAAGATTGGGAAACATAAAGAAAATCGTAAACAATTAAGAATTATCACAAGAAAAATGTTGTACTACAGATCTGGTGGTTATGGAAGACTCGGTGATGGTGGACAGTGAAGTATGGCATGATGGTGATAGAGATTCAATGTTCAAATTTGAAGCTTTCCTCCTCCTTCTTTGAAACGATGAAGCTTAGAAGTTCTCTCCTCTATGTGTTCGTGACTTAGACTTTGGGTGAAGAAGAGACGTTGTCGGCGATAGAAGCGTAGAAGGAAGGTGAAGTTGATAGGAAGGTAAAAAAATTTTGGGATCTTGTTCACAGCGCGGTGGAGGCTGAGTGGTGGGAGACGAGGAAGGTGAAATTTTTTGGGATCTCACACACACTTTGGTATTTTTTAACCTTTTGTGCATCTCAATTTTAATTTGGGACACCTAAAGTATTCTTATAGACGTCCTAAATTAAAATTGGGACGTCTAAAGTGTATATATAGACATCCCAATACAAGTTAGGACACCTAAAGTGTTCATATAGGCATCCCAATACAAGTTTGGGACGCCTAAAGTGTTTATATACCTATCCCAACTCTATAAGAGACACCAAAATTATAGCTTAGGTGTTCTAAATTTAAATTGGGACGCTCAAAGTTTAAAATAATTACAAAAATGTGACCGTTTTTTTTTTTAACTTCCCTTTTATAAAAAAGGATGTTTTTTAGGAAAGTAAAATCTATTTGTTATAGTACTATGATATTAACCCTTAATCTTTATATTAAAACTATGTTTTTGATAGAAACTCAAAAAAAAAAGTACCATCGATAAGAATAGTTCAGAGAAAAATCATAAATTTGAAAAATATTGTGGATTAATTGACAACTTCCATTTATGACTAAAATAAAATTCATAACTAGTTTTTACATTTAGGATCAGGTGAAAATTAAAAAAAGTGTGTACATATATAATTAATTTAACAAGAATTATATGATTTTATTTTTAGATAAAGAAAATAAGAAGCTATTTTTAGTTAAATTAAAGTCAAGACTATACCTTTAATCCTCTAATATATAAGGTTTCATAGTATTTAGATAAACAATAAATATTAAACTAAGTAGTTTATTCAACATATGAGAAACAGATTTTGTTAAAATAAACAAGAGCGTAACAAATTTTGTCCCAAAAAAGATACTATCAGTATAAAATTTAGAGTAAAATATTTTAATCTCCCTTACATTTTGTCTTAATTATACAGACCTCATTTCTATTTTGAAACTCTTAAGTCCAAACCGTTAATTCCTTTGAGGATTTTTTTTAATTAAAATTAAAATAAATTTTATTTACTAATTTACCCTTCGTCATTATTAATTCCCTAATTTTGGCTAAAATTTTTCAAGTAATTTAATTAATATTTTTTTAATTTTTTTTTTTAGTTTTGTAAATAATTATCTGTTACATTTTTTCATATTGAGATAAAGATATAAATAATTTAATTAATGCAGAAATAGAAAACTTAATTAAAATATGATTAATTATTTTAATTAATGCATACTTAAATAAACATGTTTATACATGTTTGTGCAAAAAATATATTTTAAAAATTAAAATTTTAAATAAATATAAGTTATATAATATATCAAATTTACATTATTAATAACATATGGTGATTAAAAATATGCCTTTCAAATATGTTTTTAATCATGGTGTCATTGAAAAAAAAAACAAAGAAATAAATATATTTTTAGTCATTTAATAGAATACTAAATAAATAAAATTCAATAAATATGATAAAAATTTAAATTTTATAATATAATAAAAACTAATAAATTTTATAATTTATTTGAAATTTTGAACATATATGTATTAGAATTATTTTTTTGTTTGCATAAAATTTATTTTTAAGCGAATATAAATGTTTATTCATTTGTTAAAAGAGGGGTATTTTGATTAAATAAAATATTTAATAATCAAACTTAACGGTCAACTAATGGTTAAATGGATGGAAATGAAATCTCAGATATGTAAGGGAGGTTTATGTACCATTCATTTTAATTTTCAAGGAGATCTACATACGTTTTTAAAATAGATGGGAGGTTTGATTTAGGTAAAATAGAGGGATAGTCAATATATTTTACTTTAAAATTTAAAGATGGATAGATTTAGTGCATATTTTTTTTATAGGGGTCAAATGAAAAGCGAACAATTTTATAAATTAGAAAAGTAAATGATGTGTGAACTCGCAAGTAAATTGAATTTGCAATTATTACGAGTTTAAAAATGGTTCAACACAATTTTATAAGGTAGAAACATAAAAATGATAAACTTAAAAAATCAAACTCACAAGTTTGACAATAATATTCATTAGCATACTAGAGATTCTCTTGTAAAATGTCTTTTAAGGAGCTTCAATTTTCATGGTTTTACTTTTCCATAACCTAGCTAGTAGCTACAATAGTGTAATATTATACCAATATTTAAATTTTATTGGGAAAATTACATATAGGTCCTAAGGAAGAGAAATATTTACATTTAGGTCCCTTGAAATTACAAAATTACTCAAGTCCCAAGGGACTTCGAGTAATTATTTCAGTAATGTAAAATTACTTTGCGCCATAGTGCATATTTCACACGTGACGTGAGCGATTAACAACACAAAATGCATAAATTAACCACAACTTCAAAAACCTTCAATTTGTCATGTCTCACTTAAAACAAGGATTTTAGAGGCGATTAACAACACAAAATACATAAATTAACCACAACTTCAAAACATTCAATTTGTCATGTCTCACTTCCGGAGGCGATTAATAACACAAAATGCATAAATTAACCATAACTTCTCAAAACCTTCAACTGGCATGTCTCACTTCCGGAGGCGATTAACAACACAAAATGCATAAATTAACCACAACTTCCTGGGAAGTGAGACATGACAAATTGAAGGTTTTCGAAGTTGTGGTTAATTTATGCATTTTGTGTTAATTTATGCATTTTGTGTTGTTAATCGCTTCGTGTGAAATATGCACTATGGGCAAAAAAGTAATTTTACATTCTGAAATAATTACTCGAGGTAAGTCCCTTGGGACTTCCGAGTAATTTCATAATTTCAAGGGACCTAAATGTAAATATCTCTCTTCCTTAGGACCTATATGTAATTTTCCTAATTTTATTTATTCCATCATATTGTCATCATAAAGGTCCTATAATGGCTGCTGACTTATAAATATGTAGTACGGAGGATAAAATATAGGTCAACTAAGTGAATGTGACAAATATTTTTTGCATTCCACTCAAAATTTTCTCGTCTATCTCTCTTTCATATTTTTCCTGTTTTTTTAAAACCTTATTTCCTGATTGTTATAACAAGTTATTTGCATGATTTTGCTTGAAGACAAAATGGCAAATGCTATTATAACTGTTTTTTATTTGATCTTCGATTTGTTCATATTCTTCCTCTTTTTAATAACCAAGTGAGTTTGACGCGATTGAGTGAATGTGGCTAGGACCAATCACTTGTCCTTCCCCCTCTAAATTATCTATTCTCTTGTCGATCTCTTTGTTTATATACGTGTGTCTCTCTCTCTATATATATATATATATATAGAATACCCCATGATCGATATCAACACATTGTTGCTTGAAGAGACGAGGTAAAATGTTATTACTATCGTTTTTTATTTGATATTTGATTTATTCATATTTGTCTTATTTTCATAATCAAGTGAATGTGCCTAACTTGTCCCCCCCAAAAAAAATATATATATATCTTCCCTATCTCCCTTTTATATATTTCCTATTTTAATAGCATGTAATTAATCAGCACAATTTTGATTGACGGAGACATAAAAGGTAAAGTGTTATTATCATTGTTATTATTTGATCTTTGATATTTATTCATATTTCTTTTATTCGTTTTTCTGTGATGTACTTGCTATTGAAGAAAAATTTCCATTCTTTAATTTGTCAATATCTAATAGTTCTTATCTACTTTTGATGCAACTTGTATATTTATATGATTTCTTTTGGCACAGTATCTGAAATTTGATATTATCATGTGAAATTTTAATATTGTCAAGTTTTAGCATAACCACCTCACTCAAGTCATAATATAACCTCACATGATGGACACCCCCATACCAAACTCGACGGAGTCTCCATATACACCTCCATATCTCTGCAACCAAGCAACCAATTCCTTTAACTCAGGCATATGAACAACGAGGGGCGGGCTCATAAATTTACATAAGGGGGGCACAATTGGTGGGGTCGGGAAATTTTTTTTTTTATATAAGAAAAGTTTTAAATGCATTAAAAAATAAAAGAATATAAAAAAAATTATGAAATCAAGTGAATATTGATGATGTAATAAGATAGGCAATTATTTTACAAACCTCGCCACTTAAAAAGCAAGGTTAAATATCGTTAAAATGCAACATAAATTATAATGAAGAGTGAGCACTCAATAAGTTTAAGTACATATATTTTAATAAAAAAATTATATTACAATAAAAATAATTATAATTTCATCTTCCTAGGTCTTATTTTTTAGAATTTCCATCATAATTTTCTTATTATGATTACTATCAAATACATCTTTTTTCAATATAAGACACTAAACAATCATTCAACCATTCATCCCCATCCTATTACAAAATGTAGTCTTGATATATTAAAGGTAGGCACTTAATTTAAGGGTGAGCAGCAATCATCAAACAAGTATTATTTATTTATTAAAAATAAAAATAAAATAAAAAAACCCAAATTCAAGGGGGGCACTTGCCCCCCTGTCAAGTATGTGGGTCCGCCCAGAACAACTCCACAATTGAACCATATGCATCTGGGTTTTTCAGAATGTCACCACAACTGATTGCCTTCGATCAGTGAAAATATGCACCATCCACATAAACTTCAGTCCAATTGTTCATTGGATCGTTTTTGACTCCATGCGACCGTTCTCTGTCATGTTCACCCTTTTCCAGATTAACGAACAAGTTATTTCAAAGATATCTCTCCAACGCCCATCACTTGATGACTTGTCATTCTTCCTAAGATTGGATGAACCCAATCAGTGAGGTTGTCGTTCTAGAAACGTTCATCTTCACAAGAGATCCCAATCACTAACACATTTCACTTGGGCCAATATTGATTCCTATTCTCCATGTACTGTGCAATTTTCCTTCCCTAATTGTATTTTCTTATAAAATACTTATTTGTAATTTTTTGGGATGTTTTCCTTATTTTCTCATGTAAATAATGGGTCAAATGTCGAAAGAAAAATCCTAAATAAATACCTATAAAATATGAAAATCTCAAATTAGTGACTTCAATATGCATAATCTCAAAATAATCCATATGTACAAAAATAAACTTGTAAATGTTGTTTGTTTACCACCCTGCCCTTTACTTTTAAAAAAGTATCGAGGCGTTGAAGTGAGGGGCAGTATGGGGTATCTGAAAGTGTTTTTTAAAATACAATATAGTCCGTGAAGGGTTCAAAAAGCAAATTTGACCCCACTGTTAAAGAAGTTAACTCGGGCCGTTTAATCCTTCTTTTTGACCAACACATGCTGACGTGGCTCTGTCTCCGTCCACTTGTCACTAATTACTTAATTTATATTATTTTGAAAAAATGGCAATTCTGCCACTTCACATCATCTGCATGATCTTATTCTCCGAAGAACCCCTTCTCTTCAATCACTGTTCATCATCTTGGTGAGGGGGTACCGACTGCCGAAGCTGGTTCATCGAGCATCAACTTCATCTTCTCCCTTGGATGTCGGCGACTAGATCAAAGGAAACTCGAGTGGAGATTCAGATATGAGGCTGAGAACTTCATCATCGGCGGCATGCTGAGAGAAGGAGAGAATGTCGGCAACTAGATTAGAGAACGCTGAGTGGAGCTTCACATTTGTTGTTGATAGTGTGAATCTTGGTTTGATGTTGTTGATTGTGTAGATCTCAGATTGTTTAAATGTGGGTTTCATGTTGTTGATAGTTAACTTCTTCCCCCTTTTGTTTTGGCAAGTGTTTGGTATTGCCGGAGGTTTATTGTTCATGGCTTTTGGTGTTTCTGATGGTGTGTTCAACGGTTCATGAAGATCTTCTGATGGTTCACTTATAAAGCCTTTTCCAGCTCACAAGCCGTGCCAGCATGTGTTGGTTAAAAAAACAAAAGAGTAAATAACTTTTCTCTGATCTCGACAAAAAATTTGATCCTCATTTTGATTTCTTAAAAAAAAAGATCCTTTTTAATCCATAAAAAGGACGAATAAGTAGATTGGTTGACATTTTGATCCTCGTAAAATTTTCCAAAACGTCCTTTTTACTATAAAAGGACGGATAAGGTTTTTTTTTTTTTTAAGAGACCAAAATGAGGTCCGTGTTTTTTGTCAGGAACCAGAAATGATATTTTTAATAGTCAAAATTAAGTTCATCAATGGTGGGGGATATTTGCTTCAATTTGTCCACTTCCACGATAATTGTACCCAATAAAAAATTTCTAGATACCCATAAATAAAAATTTTTGAAATAAATTTATACTTTAATAATTCATGAGATATCTACTATGCTTGGAAAAAAAAAATTAGGAAAAACAAGCCCCGAGACCAAAATAATAATGAGAAGAGCCAAGCTTGCTTGCATTGACTCTTGAATTTCACTTACTTCCTTTACCTAATTTTGTTGTTGGTTTACTTCTTGTACTCTTGAATTTCACTATGTTAACTTTGACTTTCACTTAGTTCTTGAATTTCACTTAGCTCCGTGACGTAAATTTGGAAAAAATTCATATGAGAAATAATTTTTAATATCATATTTAAAACCAAAATCAATTTTTCAATTAGATCATACCTTAAGAATAGAAGGGGGTAACATAGTGTAGTATTCACAGCTTTGTTTTCTTAATAAAAAAAAAGGCTAAATTATATAAAACTTCCCTAAACTTTAATTCAGTTGATATAACTTCATGACATTTCAAAGTTTAAATTTAACACCTTAACCTTTTAATTTTTTTTTTAACAAAAATTGTCATGTCGATTAATAGATGACACGTGGCATTCTGTGTAAATGACCAATTTTATAAAACTCCTTTAATTTTGACCAGCTACAGATAACCCCTGATCGAACTTCAATCATTTACAAATAACCCTTTTACATTTTAAAATTTAAATCTAATTCCACTGAAATTTTGATTTTTAATATTAAACTCTAGGTTGTGACTTTTATCATCTTAATAAATTTATTAATAGTTTTACTATCATTATATTTGAGAATTAAAATAACTTTTCTATAACAATAAATTTGAAGAGCAATATTTTTAAAAAATATAAAAATAAATTTTGAAAACTCTAATTTAAGAAAAAATATGTATTACTAATAAAGGATTAATAAGGGTAAAAGCTCTCCTCTAACACAAATGTGATATTTAAATGTTTATGATGATAACAACATTTTTATACTATTAATGCTTAATTATCCCCCAAAATAAAAAGTACACACTTCATAACGAATAGTTCTACAATATTTTTTTTAGTAGAAAACTTACGTAATTTGTAACTGATCAAAATTCAAAACTGATCAAAGTTTAGAGAGATAATTTGTAATTAAATAAAGTTCAAGAGTTACCTGTAATTAAGTAAAGTTCATGGAGGTTTTATAAAATTGATAATTTACGTAAGATGCCACGTAAGATATCATATACCATATATTAATCAGACATGACAATTTCATTTAAAAATATAATGTTATAATAACGGCATAGGGTTTATGTTAAAAAATACAAAATCAGGGGTTAAGTGCAAACTTTAAAATGTTAGGGTTTATAGTTAAATGACCCAAAATCCATAGAGATTTGTGCCTTTTAAAAAAGTGTGGAGCATAAAGTGAATCAGATTCAGAGGTGATTCGGAATAGGGGTATAATCAGATGTGCCTCAAAACATTTACTCTCATGCCATTTCATTGCCACTCATTTGTGGGCGCGTGTACATCACCACCCCAACAATTAAGCTGTCATCCTTCGCTGGGCCCTCCAATCACCGTGGGGCTCATGGAGGTTAGGTGAGATCTGCCTCCCCCCTCCACACCACACACTTCATTAAAATACTTCTCTGTGAGTTACATGCATGATGCATTCTCATCTTATTATTATGAGTAAATAAGTCCTTGATAAAAAATACGGACTTTATTTTGGTCCATTATAAAAAAAATCTATCCTTATTTGTTTCTTTTATAAACTAAAAACGACTTTTTAAATTTGAAGTGATCAAAACGCCAATAAATCGACCTTATTCATCCTTTTTATGACTAAAAAATAGACATTTTTTTTTGTAAGAAACTAAAATAGGGATTGTATTTTTTGTCGTGAAAAAAAATATTTACTCTATTATTATTGTTTAATCACAATGACCGTCCTATTTATAGGACCAAGAGTCGAAATAGTACTTGTCCTTCATATATTAATTTATAAAATTCAAAAGAATAAAGTAAATTAGTTAATTTATTATGTTAATGGAATCATATAAGCCTGTGTATTGAAAATACTCGTAACATGCGAGCGAGCCTTATTGCTCAAGCCTCTCTGGTCTGGGTTAGGAAAGCCCAAAAAAAAGCCCAACCATGTTTTTCAACCTGGCCCACGTACTTACACCATGCAGAGAATAAAAGGATATGGAATTCCACAAATTACAAAAGGAAGAGTTGACTTTTGCATTAAAAAAAGACAAGGAAAATTAATGGGTTGATCCAAGTGAGAAATGCGCTTATATCACTTAAGTAAGTTTTTGAGTTTGAGCCTTGTGGATGTAGAAAAGTCCCATTGGTAGGTGCGCGACGCAGGTTAAATCCCGATTAGTCAGAACGAAATTTTAGATACCATATGGGCAAAAAAGAAAAAAAAGGACAAGGAAATATTGACCTGTATTATTCATTATTTGATGCGATGTGGTGTTCACTTGTTCACCGGCGTGGGGGGTGGGAGGGATAAAGAAATGCTGAACTTTGCAGGAAAGAAGAAGGGTAGACTTGAATCTCTTGTCCACGTCACTGATCCTCGTCGGATCTTGAAGAATCTGACTAAATAACGTGGGTTCTCGAAACAGTATTAGCCAAGGAGAGAAAAGCTAGGAAGGAGGAAAGGTGACAAGAGAGAAAAATGAAGAGATGAGAAAAATGTAGAGCTATTACGAATATTAATTATGTGGATGTTCATTGACTCATATCTTAATCAGCATTTACTTGGCTGCATTTAATATTTTCTTCTGCTTTCTCCCCAAACCAACAAACTTGTTCTTCAAGTTCATTAGTTTTCTAAATTTTCCTATAAATAGAAGCATTGTATAAGCAATGAACACACACAAGTAAATGATAATTACTTTTCTCTCTCTCTTTCTTTTCTTTTATTTCTTGCTCTCTTATTTCAGATATCTTTATTTTCATAATATGTTATCAGCACGATAACTCTAATAAAGGTATTTCCTTTACTTTCTTTTAATGTATCTTTATTTGATCTTGACCTAGTTAGGATAATTTAAGCCACTATATGGAATTAAAGAGACTATGTTATGGATTATTTTAAAAATCGGCTTCTATGGCTAAGATTGAAAATTGATATTATTTTTATATTTTATTTTAATCTCCTTTACAAATTCTTTTATATTTTTGATATTGTCATTTTAATATGGCTAGAAGTAATACACCTCTCGAATTCATATTCTAAAATTATATGGCCAAAAGCCATATTGTTCTAATTTCCTATTATGAAAATATATGACCTGGAGTCATATTGATTTGATTTCCTAGTATATGCTCAGAAGCCATATTTATTTTATTTCTATTTTGACATAATATGACTAGAAATCATATCACTTTGATTTCTTATTTTAATATATTTTGGCCAGAAGCAGTATTTCTTTGATTTCTATATTGATATTATATGGTCAAAAGCCATATACATTTTTCTACCTTACAATATGACTATAAGCCAATGAGTCCTTATTATATGGCTAGAAGTCATATACTTTTCCATATTATATTTTATTGAATAGCTAGAAACCATATAACTTTTATTTATCTTGAGGATAAAATGTCAAAAGTCATATAATTATCATTTCTCATCATTGGCCTGAAGCCATGAGAACTAAATGACCTAAAGCTATAAAGTTTTAATTTTGTCGTAATATATTATTTTATGAATTTCCTGTTATTATAGTTAGTGTTATTATATTGCATTTTTGTATGTCATAATTTAATAATTCTCGTTTATTTCTTTAATTCCTCTAAACCTATCAAACCTTGAAAAACTTGAATTTGTAGCTCTTGACATTATCAGAAAGAATTATTTATTATGGATGTTGGATGTGGAAATCCATCTAAATATCCATGGTTTGGAAGACACAATGAAAGAAGGGAATTAGGAATCTAATCAAGATAAAGTCAAATCCATGATTTTTCTAGCCACCATTTGCATGAAGGTCTAAAAATTGGATATTTGACCATAAAAGATCCACTTGTTATTTGGAATAATTAAAAAAAAGGTATGACCACCAAGATGTCCGAAAAGCTTGTTAATAAGTCATATTTCTTCCATATATTTCCTATGTGTCATGACTATTTTGCATGATAATTATGAGCTTTTATGTGCTTTGATAAAATATGTTAGAATTCATGTACATGTGGAAATAGGGAATAGATCAAGTAAGTCGTTTGAATTTTGAATGCTTTCCCACATATAGGCAGAAGAAAAGGCTGCATTTCAATGCATTATGAAATCGCATGATGATGTGGACATGATGTTACAGCATGGTGGCTGTTGCTCTGAACTAGCATCACAATGCTACCCTAATGCTATAGCATCATAAGTGATATGTGTTGCGCTGATCTTTTATTGATGATATTTTAGGAAATAAATACAGGTAATTCAGCAAAATGTTACGATGACGGTTGATTTGACAAAGACTAAAATAAAGAACGCGGATAATCGAATGGAAGATCTACAGAATGCCACGGAATTAAAGAAATAATCAATTAACCGAATCTAGGGAGTCGGGCCTAACAATTGGAAAGCCTAGCTCACTAGACGTACGACATGAAGGTCCTGACTATAAAGAGAAAAGATGGCTAGACCTAAAAGGGGAGTCGAGAATCAGCAGTCAGCGAATAACACGACCCGACTCAAGTTGGGGGATCAGATTCATTGAGAAAAATCAGAATTCTACCAAGAGCTGTGGATGACCTATTGTGATATAAGTTAGATAGAGTTGAAGAATACGTAGAGTTGTTGTGCGGCAGACGTCCCTTGCGCCGTTGGATACTCCGGCAATCCTTTCTATTTAATTTCCCTTTTCTATTGTTCATGGATTGTCTTTCTTTCGTTTCAATTGTATCCTTCTCATCAACTATGAACTAAATTCCGTTGGTTGAGCAAGGAGGGATCCCTAAGTTGTAATATGAACCCAGATTGTTAGTTTCAATTCAATACATTCAATTTGTTTAATTGTGATCGTAATGTTGGTCTTGTCTGATTAGTTGGCCGCTAATAGGCGAGAGTAGTGATCTTAACTTATTGGAAAGGAGTTAAGGTTAGACCTCTGTTAAGTAGTGTGTGCTAGGCGAGTTTGTGTAAGGCTCGATCTAAATTTTAACCTACAAGAATGAGTTTACCTCACATAACCACTACACCTAGGTTAAATTGATTTCTAAGCTTGAAAATTGTCATAGAAATATGAGAGAAGTAGAGTAAGGGATGTAAGTACAGGAATGCGGAAGCCTCTGTATAAATTGATAGTGGGTTAACTGAATAACGTTGCAATAAGTGGTTTGCTGTAGCATTGTTGAAGTTGTGTAGTAGATTACTGTAGCAATGCGAGAGATACAATCTGGTTGATTAATGCAACTTAAGATGAAATTTGAGTTTTGCCTATTTTAAATCTCATTCTCTCGACCGCATTCTCAATTTTTCATTTTGTTTAGTTTATTAGTAGCAATAGTCAAACAACTATCATAATTATTACCATCACGCAACTTTCAATTCATTAACTAGTTGCATATTTAGTATTCCAGTATATGTGGGACGATACTCTACTCATTACTTTATTACTTGTTTTTCAAATGGTTCACTTGCCACAAAGGGATTTTGATCAACACTCGTTATAATTGGATGCATATGTGTTTGCAAGATTTTAAATCTGTGATAGAGTATAACTCAGTCATGTTTAAAATTATTTCTAAAAAGAATGCTACAAAATTACATATTGACTACCTTAAGAATGTGATATTTTTATATCAAGAAACTTACTCAAGGAAGGTTCTAAAACGATTTTATGTGGATAAGTCATATCCATTATGGACCCCAATAATTGTAAGGTCTTTGCATGCAGATAAAGACCCTTTCAGACCTTGAGTAATTAGCGAAGAAGGTGATAAAGAACTACTTGGTTCAGAAGCACCATACCTTCATGCTATTGGAGGACTAATGTATCTTGCTAATCACACACATCCTAATATATTATTTGCTATTAATTTATTAGTAAGATATAGTTCTTCACCAACACAAAGGCATTAGAATGGAGTAAAACACATTCTTTGTTACATCATAGGTACTATGGGCATGTGGTTATACTACTCAAATTTATCTAAGCGTAAACTAGTTGGTTATGCAGATGCTGGATTTTTTGTCTAATTCACATGATGGTAAATCTCAAACTATCTATGTACATGTACAGGTGCAACTATTTTATGTCGATCTATGAAGTAGACTATATCAGCCACATCATCTAACCATGCAGAAATTCTAGCAATACATGAAGCAAGTTAAAAATGTGTATGATTAAGGTCAGTAATACATCACATACGAACCACATTTACGGTTTATCTTCAGGCAAAATGGTCCCAACAGCTCTATATGAGGATAATGCTTCATGTATTGCCCAACTTAAGAAGGCTATATCAAAGGCGATAGAATGGAGTTTATTTCATCAAAATTCTTCTTCATCCATGACCATCAAAAGGATGGTCAAACAGATATCTAGCAAATATGTCCAAGTGAAAATCTAGCAGATTTATTCACCAATTCACTTCTAGGTACAATCTTTGTAAAGCTTGTCCATAACATTATTCTTTGGAGACTTAAAGATCTCAACTGACGTTGTAAAGAGGGGGAGTCGATACACGTTGTACTCTTTTTCCCTTATCTAGGTTTTGTACCACTAGGTTTTCCTAAAAATATTTTTAATGAGGCAACACTGGAAAGCGTATTAATAAATGATGTACTCTTTGCTTTTGTTAGATTTTTGTCCACTAGGGATTTTTTCTAGTTAAAGTTTTTAATGAGGTACATTTAAATGAACATCTAAGGGGGGTATTACGGATATTAATTATGGGGATGCCCATTGACTCATATCCTAATCAACATCTACTTGACCACATTTAATACTTTATTCTACTTCCTCTCCAAGTCAACAAGCTTGCTCTCCAAGCTTACTTGTTCCCCAAGTTTACTTGTTCTTCAAGTTCATTAGTTCTTCAAGTTTGCTTATAAATAGAAGCATTGAACACATGCAAGTGAATGAGAATTATTCTCCTCTTTCTCTCTCAAATTTATCTCTTCTCTTATTTCTTACTATGTTATCCTAGATATCTTTATTTTCATAATAAGAGCTATATTTTAAAAGGGATTTCGGTATTCTCCTTTACTCTTACCTTCATCTTGCCCTCCTTTTCTTGACAATACTTATCTCAACCTTTGAATTGAAAATTGAGCAGTAAATATTTAATGTTGTAAAAAAAAAAAATATTTGTAATTTTAAATTCCATGATTAAATTTTAGCAAACTTTGAATTTATTTTCAATAATTTGATATTTTATCGGTAATTTTATAAAATTTTAGATCTCAACCTCTCAAATTTCATTTTAAAGGTTAAGATAAGTAGTGAAGGAGAAGAGGAGGGGAAGAGAACTGTAAAAGTATAGGATGATTGCCAATTACAAGATAATTAGTACTTGATGCCTTATATAATAAAGAGCAGAGGCATGATTATCAAACTCACGAGTTTAAACAAACTCATAGCAATGATATAAATTCGTATTTGAACCTGTAAGAGTTTACTTTTATTAATAAATAGATATTAAGAGTGTATAATTAAATAATTAAAATATAGAAAATAAAAAAAAATTGATTATAATTTTTTTTAAATCTAAATAATTGAAACTAAATACATCAACATTTATAATTTATCATATTCAAAAAAGAAATTTATATAAAAGTCATATATAAAGCCACACATTAAGCATGATCAAATTGAAAAAATTATCACAAGTAAAAGTGCGTTAACACAATTTTGAAAACAAAAAAAGTAAAAATGGTAAACTCATCGTGTAAACTCAAGATTTTAGCTGAGTTTACAACTAGCATGAATTTAAGAGCGACTTAAGGCTATTACTATAAACTAAAAACATAAAAATAATAAAGAGTACAATTAAAAACACACAAAAACATGGCAATGTGAACCTGAGACCTCATTCAAGCATGACAAGTGGTGTTGCCTCTAAGATAATTAGCTGCTAATACTTGTTAAAATTAACTCATAATTTGTTGTATATACACACACACACCAAGAAGAGAAAAATTCTTCGTTTGAGTCCACGAGATAGCCAAATTTGTTTTAAAGGAAAATTAATCTTTTAATGTTCCAAATTTTAATTCACTTATAACTCAGTCTTCCAATTGTAACTCGGTGTAACTAGTCCATGAACTTTTGACCCGCTTATGATTCATTCCCTTAGCTTGTAAATTTTTACATTAGTATCATTTTTTATCTATTAACTCATCCTATGGGGCAAGGTTAGTTAATAACACATCTTCCAACTCGGCTCCTCGTAACAAATTAGAATGACCAACGAGAGAGAGGGGGGGGTGAGTTGCGAGACGAAAAAAATAGAGACAATGCGAGTTGGACTAGGATTGTGATATACTCCCTTCATCCTTAATATAAGAAATATTTATATAATTTGACTAGATTAAGGAAGTTAGTTGAGTTAGTTAATATAACATTTATTTTCTAAAATACCTTATTTATCTTCCTTAATTCACCAAGGTCATGTCCTTTTAGTTTCTAAAGACACCTCTAACAAGGTGTAGTAACTACTACTTGGTGGAAGGTTGTGTTGGTTTTTTAAAAAACTCTACGTACTATAAATGTGTAACCTTTCATGAAAGATTTATTTTAAATAATCATTGGTTGTTGAAGTTATGTTGGTTCATGAATATAACATGTGATTATAAGTTTTGATTGAGAAAGTATTGCTTTAAGAGACCCCACTTCAAGGTATCACTTTATGGCATATAAATACCCTGCACCATCACTTCATTTGCGACATGTAAAACATATGCAACATCAGAAATCACACAATAAGAAGATACCAAACTTATTACCTTTGTCCTTGAGTGCACACAAAGATAAAGTCAAATTATTACTTTGTAAAAGCTATTAATGTCTTGGCTTGAGTGTTAGGAGTGCAATCCATACTCAAGGGTTTTCATTGTTTCTTATAGAAAATTCACTCCTGTCAATCCAAATTGTACCCTAAAAGATAGGTATAGCTGGGGCCAAATTAAACCTAAAGGAAAGTGCTGCCCATGCCTTGAAGACATTATGTATTACATTTTTCTCCATCTTTTCTTCTTGTACTCCTAAAAAATCCAGCCCCTCCAATGATATTTAGGCTTAAATATGAGGGAGTAGACTACAAATTTGTCAATTGGAAATATTTGATGGCAACAACTTTATGAGACGACACCGTTTTGCTTGTTAGAAGAAATGGATGGTTTGATATGAGAACTTCACACAAGAGTCATCTTGAATTGACTTGGTCAATGGTAAAGGAGGGAAATAAGTATCTATTTTCCATTCTTTATTGAATATAGTTCATAGATTCATGAGGTTTATTCATGATCTGTTTGTTGCAATTATTTTGCTTAAATAATATGGTTCATTGTTTGTGGAATCATGGAATATTTTTAATCATGATTATAAAGTTATAAGAAGCATGATTTATTTTGAAATTACAAAATTGATAATTATCATGTGAAATTATATGATAAATTAGATGAATTGATAATTATCATGTTGTGTTCCAATCTTAATGAGAATGATTGATGTAACACTCCAAATTCAACACCGAAAACTTGGCCAAAATATTTGGAATACCTCAAATGTGGATGCTTAACATCCAAATCATCAGATTAAATAACTATTCCAAATAAAGTTCATTTTACAAAGTCATAATAAATTTCCAAAATATTTCAGAGTCAAATATAATGCAGAAGTTCTAGGGTCATGACAAATAAAATAACATAACATAAGCTACAAGAGTACAAAAAAGCCTTTCAAACTCACTCCATAGGTGCCTTCCCTTACTATCTACTAGAATATTCACCTAAAAAATATTAATATGGGATGAGATTCCACGTCTCAGTAATTACTGAAAGTTTCTACCGTACACAAGCAAATTACATATGACAAAAAGCAGGGGTTGATTTGTATATATCATAATTTCTCATACATAATTATTTTGCAAAAATAATCATTAGTATGTTGAATTGTGAACTATACAATTATACAATATGCAAAATGCAGCCTCCCTTATACCACCATTCACCCTTGTACCGCTAAGTGGAGGCATAGGCTAACACATAGTCCAAAAGAAATTCATTCATTTGACTGGATGGTTACAAACTCAACAAAACTTAAGATATACTTGGCCAAAGACAAGTACCATCCAAATCCAATGCAATCTTAGCCGGAGGAAAAGATGGAAGATGGGGCTCTGTATCGCGTGATGGTATAAAGAAATCCTATCTTTCAAATTCCTCCTTACTCCAACCCATCACAAATACAAATCGCCATAATAATTATATTTAATAAAAATAAAGTATATTAAAACAAGCTTCCATTTATATAAAATATCATCACAAGGTAAACCAAACATCTTATAAAACCTCATTGGACCAATATGTCATTTCTGAAATTCAGGACTAAACTGTCATTTATGAAATTCGAGACTAAACTATCATTTTTGAAATTGGGGGCAAAACCATAATTTTTGCTAGGCACAAAACTGTAATTTTCATGGGTACAAAACTTTAATTTTTGTGGGCATAAAACTGTAATATTCAGCTTTTATTAATATAATATTATAATACATACACACATAATTCAGTCTATAAAAAAATATAATTTATAATCATACACAATTCACAAGTATATGGAAGAATATTCAGAGTTACCTGTTACTCGTTAATTCTCAAATAATCACCAAAAAGCTACTACAAGGCTCCCAAATAATTACCACTTTACTCTCCTTCTCTCTCTCATGCTCTCCTCTGCGAACGATGAAAGTGCGTGTGTGTTTGTGTATTGGGGTGGGGGTATTTATAGGAAAAATCTCCAATCGCTTTTACATTAGGCGGAACGACGCCCCCCAAAACAATTTGTGGCACCGCTTCCCCGATGTTAAATGGTAGGCACCTTTTTTTTTTTTTTTCACATGTGGGCCCCCCTCACTTTTCCTTGTTCTTCTTTCTTTTCCTTTCTCTTTCTTCTTTCCTTCCATTTGTCCGCCACTTTCTCTTAATTTAGTAATATTATATTAATACAATAATAATATAATATTTTAATAATATATAAAAAATAACTTTTTTACTTTATACCTTTAGATCTCCTTTAAATCTTACAATACTTAATAAATCACACTCGAAAATACTTAATTATTGAAAAATAAACTTTGGGATGTTACAATTGATGAAAATAAATTATAGAATAAATGCATGAATTAAACATGGTTTGAATAATTTAAAACAAATTAACATGCATGTGGGTGAATTTAGTTTTGTATCATCAATCATAGATAGCACTTCCTCTTTTATAGAAAACTTGAAAAAGAGTCTTAATAAAACACCAAAAGTAAATCTATTTTGAGCAGTTGGGGATTATGTTTAGTTAAAAGAGGATCAGATCATGGTGAATGATCCATAATACCAATGGCACCAATGTTCATGAAATGACACATGTAGTGGAGAAAGGATGGTTTTATAAGACCTCCAAAAAAGAAAAAAAAAAAAAAAGGGAATGATAGAACTATAAATTATGTTTATGACCATGGTGAATTTAATAAAGAGCCATGATTGGTTAGTGATATGTTAATGACTTTGATTGTTGTTATGGCTATTCATTTTTTGACTCTAGTATGAAGTTAGGTACCAATATCTTTCATTGTGATAGAAAAACAGCTCTTACAAGGGTTATGGTCAAGTTTATAATGGAAAGTCGTGACATATTGGCCTAAGATATAGCTATTTTAAAGATTTGATTTTAGATGGAGTAATTTCCATTAGTTATATAAAATCTAAATTAAATCTTGCAAATCCTTTAATGAAAGGGCTGATAAGGGATTTAGTGTTAAAAACATCAAAATCGAAGCTCTATAAACTTTGATTACTAACACTGGAAATCCAACTCACATTTTAACATCATATCGAGTCTTGAGTTCAATAGTGAAAGTACGCTATCAAAGTGATTGCAAGTACTTGATTTTTAATACATTCTAGGTTGAAAAGTATTTGGTAACCATGAGACTAGAAGGGGGTAGGTTGAGCCTCAAATTGGCTCTTATTGGACTTGTAAGCATATATTTGTTGGAGCATTTATCATGGTGATGCTTTTGACAGAGTCTACCTATTTGAGAATGAAGTGAGGCTAATTCTAAGAGTCCAAGGGCTCGACTCTGAAAAGTTCTTATGAAAAGAATATGGATACAAGGCTACAAATAAATGAATCATTTAAAGGGGCATACAATGACCCAAGATCCCATGCGTAATTCATGGACACCTAATTATATGAGATAATTAGTTCAAAGCTTAGTCTACCATATTTGTTGGGATGGGTGAACCATGTCTTTCTTAGGTAAAGGTTCAAATCCTCGATATACCTTTAATCATAACATGAGATTTTCGAAGAGATAAGAGTTTGTGATCATTTTAAAATGATGGGGGATTGTTGGAATATTTTAAAGGGTAAAGGTGCAAAAATACGCATGTGTTTTACCCTCAGGAGCGCTTAGCGCCACATGCTTTTTTTGGGTGCAAAAATATTCATGTGGTTACAATTTTGGAGCAAAAGTCACATCCACAGTTAATTCAGATAACATCCGTTATAGTCTCTCCATTCACCTGCACCGTGTTGGGTCCAACGATATATATATATATGCTCGCTTCTAACTGAGAAGAAAACTGACGATTTCCTCGTCAACTGCTTGCTGATAGTACTTAGATGCCCGATTAAAATCAACTCTTGCCATTTCTTGTTCCAGAGTTAAAAGTGCACGTGAAGTATGCGCATTTCCTTGGCACCAAAGAGCTTTGTGCTCCTTATTATTAATCGTCAATGTCTCCTCCAGCTTCGAAATAGAATCTGAAACAATCAAGTCAGCATCCTAAAATCAGATTATATAAACTGGAGATGCATCAGCAGCTACTGCATACTCCCATAAAATTTCAGTAATCACCGCAATTCAACAGTCATTATATTAACTTAAAGCTTTGCCATTAAAAAAACATGAATAAAAGGACAACAAAGTAGCACCTTGAACCATCTTCTTTGCATTGGAATTACTGCTTTGAAATTGAGACTCTAGTAAAACGCCGCCCTATCTTGTCAAGTTCTACGTGGATTAGAAAAATTGAAAAACGAACTCATTGGGGCCATTCTCCACGCAATAAATAGAGAAAAATTGAAAGCTTGGCTATTCAATAAGTGCTGGCTTAAATCTAATTCCATTTCAATATTTCACTATATTTGTTTGCAATGGCGGTTTTAGTTGAACAGGGACATCATTTCATTGTGTGCTAGTAGTAGCAAAGCTTTTATATCTAATTCTCATAATGATTTTTTTTTTTTTTTTTTTTTTTTTTTTTTTTTTTTTTTTTTTTTTTTTTTTTTTTTTTTTTTTTTTTGTATGGTTAAAAAAGAAGCTCTATTTTATACGGTTAAAAACAGAGCATGGTGAGAATAGGCTTTGGATTTATATGAACCAATAAATTGTCAATAACTTTGTGTTAAATATATACCTCAAAAGCTCTAGAAATTTTTATTTCTTTTCTTTTCTTTTTTATCAACAAAGCATCATTAAAAACTAACTAACAAAGCATAGTACTCAGATGCTCGATTATAATATGATTTTAGGATGTTGACTTGATTGTTGCAGATTCTATTTCAAAGCTGGAGGAGGCATTGACGATTAATAATAAGAAGCACGAAGCTCTTTGGTGCCAAGGAAATGGTCATGCATCACGTGCACTTTTAACTCCGGAACAAGAAATGGCAAGAGTTGATTTTAATCGGGCATCTGAGTACTATCAGCAAGTAGTTGACGAGGAAATCACCATTTTTCTTCTCAGTTAGGAACGAGCATATATACATATACACATATATATATATATATATATATATATATATATATATATATATATTGTTGGACCCAACAAGGTGCAGGTTAACGGAGAGACTATAACGAACATTATCTAAATTAACTGTGGACGTGACTTTTGCTCTAAAATTATAACCACATGAGTATTTTTGCACAAAAAAAAAAAAAAAAAAAAAAAAAAAAACATATGGTGTTGAGCGCTCCTGAGAGTAAAGTACATGTGTATTTTTACACATTTACCCTATTTTAAAATGAAGATATGTGTATTTTCGTAAAGTCATGCTCATTAAATTAAGGAATTTATGTGAAGAATTAGAAGATTAATTTTCCTTTTTTTGGACTATTATTTTACTCTGAATTCCCGCAAACTTGGTTATTCTTATGTCAACAAAATGGAGCCGCTACAGTTCAATTAACTATGATCAATCTTACTCTTTTTTTTTTTTTTTGGTGGGAACCAATATTAGTATGAATATTGAACCTCTATAAAATTAATCTTGTCATTCTTCACATAAAAGAATCTAAATAAAATTTTCAATTATAGAATATGTGACATGATCTTTCTAAAATATTTATGTCTATAGTTAGATTATATATACATATATATATCACTTAAGTCAAAAAAATTAATTTAAAAATTATAATTATTATTAGAGATAAGATGAGAAAAGATCGACATAGGACTATATTTTTTGGGAAAATCTATATGGGGGCCTAAATAACAAAGAAAAACTCAAAAAAGGCCCCAAAACTCTGAAAATCCCCAGATAAATTCATTAAAATGTGAGTTGTTAATGGGGCTGATATAGTTGTTAATGGAGCTGATTTAATTGTTAAAAAATTTTTGTTAATGGGGCGATTTAATTGTTAATGGGGTTGATTTAGTTTTAATAAACTATCTGCTAACAACTATATCAGCCCAATTAACAACTCACGTTTTATTGAATTTATCCTAGTAAAGGTCCTGGGGTCTTTTCTGAGATTTTCAGAGTTTTGAGGCCTTTTTTATTTATTTTTTTCTTTATTATTTGGGCCCCATATGAATTTCTCCACATTTTTTCGGTTTAAAAAGATTAGACTATCTAGTTGACTTCAAATTTGTTAAAGGTGAGCGTTCACACTGCAAAAGCTAGCTTATCCTTAGGAAAGAATCTCTTCCTTATCGGGTTGGATTTTTCTTATAATCTCTTTCTTATTATTTCTCATCATCTTTAAATTATATCTATCTAATCAATCATAATATCACTTTAACCTTTTTCTCACATTCTTAATCAATAGTCTAAATAGTATTAATGAAGAAAAATAAGAAAAATGATTAGGAGACTTTCTTATCCTTATCCACACAGTGGACTTCCAAGAAACTTCTCACACTTGTTCGAGGAAGTCAACATTCTCCCAAGAAAACGCGTTTTAGGGAACATAATAGCCTTCTTCTTCTTCTTCTTCTTCTTCCATAACTAAATTCGTAGTCGCTTCTCTCTTCTCAGCACCGTAGAATAATCTGTTGGTGGCTTTTCAAAATCCAACTTGCATATTCTTCTTTCCGATGAACTCCTCCTCTTCTTCCTCCTATGATAGCTTTGCCTCCAACCAAACAAGTAATAAGCAGAAACTATATACTCTTTTCTTAGTTCCATAATTTATTGGTCAAATTTTAATGGGGTTTCTCTTAATTAATCTCTTGAAACTGCAGGTAAAGAGAATGAAGATTTGGGGCAGAAGAAGATCCCCTCAGGCACGAAAAAGAGCACTTTTGCTTACAGGATTCGTGAACATGGTATGTCAGATTTCAGTCTAATTAATTCACAGATCAGACGATGTATGTGCTAGCTAGTTCTGATGAAACGGTGATTTATCATCATCATCATTAACTCAGAATCTGTGGAAAAATGTAATTGCAGTGAAACTGGGTCCTAAGCTGTCAGAAACTGTGAAGGGAAAGTTGAGTTTGGGGTCAAAGATCATACAAGAAGGTGGAAGAAGGAACATCTTCAGGCGTATTTTTGGGATGGAAGATGATGAACAGCTTTTGAAGGCTTCACAGTGTTATCTGTATACAACTTCTGGTCCTATTGCTGGCGTTCTCTTCATTTCCACTCAAAAAATTGCATTTTGCAGCGAAAGGCCCTTGAACTTCTCTTCTCCTCCCGGAGATTGGGTCAGGGCACATTACAAGGTAATCTTCATCCGTCAAAACCCAAATATATGTAATTATGGGTTAATACTTGATACTATTGTTAGTGTTTGATTGAATTTTAGTTTTGATTCTTGTAATTTCAAATAGTTGTCTTTAGTCCTCTAATTTCATAAAGATGGATTTGGTCTGGGCTTAACGGTTAGTAGTTCCTTTACTTTTTAACGAATTTTAATTATCCTCCATATTCTTAAAGACAGAGCAAATGCTTTTGAAATTATAGGCTTCAAAACCAACGATATGAAAATATAGGGTAAAAAGACAAAATTCGACTAAATTATTAGGATCAACAATGATATTAGTCATACAATTCTTTGTCAGGTATTTTAGTGTGTTGATATGAAAGTTGGTGGGATTAATTATATATATGCAGGTTTTGATACCAATAGGGAAGATAAAAGAGGCGAACGAGAGTGAGAATGAGAACAAGACAGAACAGAAGTACATACAGATAGTAACTAAAGATGGCTCTGAGTTTTGGTTTTTGGGGTTTCTGCGATATGAGAAAGCTTTAACAAATCTGCAGAAAGCTATTTCTATGGCCTCTAGTTAACTCTCTGGAAGGTAAATTCTTGAACTGAGTTTTCAGAGTTTCTGATGGTCTAGTTATTGGTTTAATTATTGCTGCCATGGCCTTTACACAAGTATTAGAGAGTTAGATTTAAAAAATATTAAATGGAGGTTGATGGTTAGTAATTTAGTATGGTCATCTTTTTTCTTTGGAGCAATTCAATTTTGTATATATGTCACTGAATTATTCAATAATTTTTTTATGCGTTGAACCATTAATGTACAAAGTTAACTATATATTATACGCATGTGTATCTGATCTTAAAAAAGTTTTCCACACATCAAACGCAAATGCAGGACTCCTATATTACACAGTCGCTCGAAGATTGACCGTACTGTTTGGTCCTAAATTATTAGAGTGGTTCATTACAAAGACTATGACTAAGATGACAAATCTGCTCCCATTCGAGCTTTGCAACCATTGTGCTTATGACGCCCAAATTGGTTTTGAGAAGTCTCAACTTTCTCTGAAATCTTACCAGCCATTCACTAGTGGAAAAAAGGCTTTTAAGACCGGACAAAAGGGGGGTCAAAGTAAGGCCGGATATGTGACCGGTCTTGTTCCGTAAATATTAAAAGTCTACCATTTAAGACCGGACTCGAACCGGTCTTAAAGAAACTCTTTTAAGAGGACATTTAAAAACTTAGGTCTTAAAAAGTTGTACTAAATGAAGCCGAAATAATTTTTGTTCGGTCCTAAAGCTCGACTTTTAAGGCCGGTCAAACAATAGGCCGCTTTTAAAAGATCGTAATTATAAGACCGGACAAGACACATACGGTCTTAAAAGACTGACTTTCAAGTGGATGATAAATACATCCGGTTTTAAAGATTTTTATTTAAGGCCAGGACTTCTAAATATCTTAGGTCTTAAAAGACCAACTTTTAAGACCAGGGTTTAATATCAAAACTCAAAGTGTCGACCTTTAAGGCCAGGTCATATAATTACATCCGGTCTTAACAAGTGAACATTTAAAACCGGCTTATTATTTCCGGTCTAAATTTTCCCGAATTTTTCCTATTTATTCTTTTCCGATTATATATATATATATATACATAAATCCACCACCCAATCCAAAGCACATAAAAGTCGATATTTTAAGCTACAAACTATGAACAATTATTTGAATAAATTGAATTGGAAAAAGAATACAAATATTATTCACCATGAGCTATTTGGCCCCTTAATTAATGATTACTATGACTACAACACCTAAATTAATTCATACAATAAGATAACTTACTTACAAATACAATAAGTTACAAGTACAACATACATGCGCCCAAAATAATATTCACCATGCCTTCATCGATTCCCCCACCCAACAACGTAACATATCCTCTTATATAACATGCCCATTTGGATCGGATCCTGCCACAAAAATAAAACAAGAACAAAATTCATAGTCGGTGACATTAACTATGAACATAGATAGAAGGAATATAATATATATAGTTAAAGCCTTAATTAAAGTCTTCAAAGAAATCTGCATATGAATATTACCTTATGAATTGACTCTTTTATAAAGTGATATCTTCCCATATCCCTTCTTGATGATCACTTCTTATCTTAGGGTTCATTATCCGCTTCATCTTCTTCGTTCATGTCAGGTAGACCCCTTGAAAAAGGAGTACTCTCGGAATACCATAATTTGAATTCATTTCCTCATCAATATCAATGACCCTCTTTCCTTGGAGAGCTACGGACCACATTTTATTTTCTTGATCGGTGATATAGAACACTTGTTTTGCACTGGTCTGCCATAATAAAAGGTTCATCTCCAAAACTTCTACCATTGACATCGACTAATGTAAATCCTAGCCGATCGATCCGAACACCATATTGACATTGACCCACTTGCATTTGAAAATGGGAAATCTAATTTTCACATAGTCCACCTCCCAAATCTCTTCAATAACCCCATAATATGGCATGACCAATAAAGGGCTCTTGTCTTTTGAACCCGAGAAGTGCATAGATTCACCTCAACATAACACCACTGTTCCGGATTTGTGCTCGTATCATCTAGGGACTTCGTGTAAAATGTATAACCATTGATCACATACGAATTCCAACTTATGACATCAACCTCGGGACCATCTCTAACCATTTGATTGTATCGAAACACATTCCTCTCCCTCGACCTTTTGTTTGAACCGGTTTGCAAAAGTTACATTATGCTCCCTAATCAACCTTTGTTGATCATTCGATGATTTTCTTTCCTTACTGGTGCTTTATGTGCAGCTATCTTCGGCTTGAACTTCATCGACGTTATTCAAGATGTACAAGTGGACTAGTGACAATTCATCGGATCCACACTCTTTACGGAAGCCCTCGTCTACCCCATCGACATGCGACGTTTTGGAAGCCCAATATGTCTTACTTTGGCCAAATAATCTTGACAAAATTCCATGGCTTCTTCGAAACATATTTCGAACAATCGATGCTTCCGGCCGGTATGCGTTCTTCACGTACCCTTTTAGGAATTTCATAGATCTTTCAATTGGGTACATCCACCGTAAATGGATAGGGCCGCACATCTTTATCTCCCTCACTAGATGAACAATTAGATGAACCATGATGTCAAAAAATGTAGGAACAAAAAGCTTCTCAAGGTGGCACAAGATAAGATATCCTTCATTCTCCAATTCATCCAACTTTTCAATCTCAAAAACTTTACGACAAAGCGCATTGAAGAAGACACAAAGTCTAGTCAAAAAAAAACGACCCGAAGATCATATTCGGCGATGCCTCGAATAGCTATTGGGAGTAAGCAGTTGCATCAAGACATGACAATCATGAGACTTTTGGCCTACTAATTTCAAGTCCTTCATCGATACAAGCCTCTTAAAATTTGAAGAATACCCGTGGGAACTTTTGTGCCATGTAAACACTCACAAAAACTTCGTTTCTCATCCTTAGACAAAGTATGAGAAGCTAGGGGGACAATAAGTTCTCTTCCCATCGGCCTTGGATGTAACTCTTCGCGTATTCCCATTGCTATCGGATCCAATCTTGCCTTCACACCATCCTTGGAACTACCTTGTATGTTGAGAAGCGTGCCGACAATACTATCACATACGTTTTTCTCCACATGCATGACATCAATACGTGTCTCACATCAAGATTGCGCCAATATGGAAGATCGAAGAATACGGATCTCTTTTTCCATATATTTGTTTCTTTTCTACACTTTGCGTCTTACCGAATACGACATTGATATTTTTCACCTTTTCATAAACTTGCTCCCGATCAATGCCACCGAGCATCTTCATACTCTTGGCCACCAAAAAAGGCTTTCTTCAATCGACGATATGGGTGGCTCCGTCTAAGAAATCTCCTATGTCCAAGATAAACCGTCTTTCTTCCATGTTGAAGTTGATGGTAGCGTGTGCCTTCTTCACAAACCGGACATGCTTTATGGCCTTTTACACTATACCGACAAGTTCCCATATCTTTGGGAAGTCGTTTATAGTACAAAATATCATGGCTCGCATTTTAAACACCTCCTTCTTGAAAGAGTCAAAAACATCAACACCTTACGCCCACAACTCCTTCAAGTCTTCGATCAAGGGCTGAAGGTAAACATCAATGTCATTTCCTGGTTGTTTCGGTCCCGAAATCAACATAGACACATGATGTACTTTCGTTTCATGCATAACATTGGAGATAAGTTGTAAATAATCGTAGTACGGGCCATGAACTATGTATCTTTGCTAAGGCTTCCATATGGATTCATGCCATCCGTGCTAAGGGCAAGCCTAAGGTTCCTAGGTTCTTCGCCGAAGTTCGGAAATAATTGATCGATTTTCTTCCATTGAGAAGAATCGGCCGGATGTCGAAGCTTTCCATCAGAAATCCTCTCATCTGCATGCCACCTCAAATTTTTGCATCATTTTCATTCGCAAACAACCGCTTGAACCTTGGTATGATTGGAAGATACCACAACACTTTTGCCGGCCCCTTATTTGACTTGTACCTTGGGGTTTCACATTTCGGACAACTCTGCTCCTCTTCAAACTCTTTTCTATACAACACGCAATCATTCGGGCATGCATGGATCTTTTTGTACTCCATCCCCGGTGGACAAAGTATTTTCTTAGCATCATAGTATCGATGCGGCAACACATTATCATCCCAGGAAGCATGTCCTTAAAAGCCTCAAGCATTTCGAAAAACTCTTGTCGCTCCATCCATGACGTGCCTTCAAGCTTACCAATTTCAATACGACATTCAACAATTGGTATTTTTTACACCCACGGTATAGAGGGTCTCGCATCACCGCACATATTACCATATGCATGTGATTGATGAAAAGCCTCTTCTCCTACATCACGGATAATGTCCTCATGTGATCATCCATATCCGTGTCATTATCATCAAAGGCCACTTCCCTATGTTGAGACCCACTTGGTATTTTTTCACCATGCCATACCCATACTTTGTATAAGTCTTACAAATTCCTTCACAAATTAAATGTGTGTGTATAACTTCGGGACTTAGTCGCCTCTCATTCAAACATTTTACACAAGGGCAATAAAACTTCCCACCCTCGGCATGGCCATTTTGTTTAGCAAATTTTATAAAGTCCCTCACCCCATTCGATATTCAACACTTGTCCGTTTAGCATTTATCCAACTTGTGATCCATAGTAGAATTCCTATATATATAGACGGAAAGATTTAACATACATATATATGCTCAAATGTCGGTTATGTCTTTTTTTCCTTTTTTTTCGGATAAACTTGCTCATTAAATGCGTAACGAAGAATAACTTTTGGTCATAAATGTATCGCAGAGAATCCAAGAACCAAAATAAATGCATGACGAGGAAATTAAATGCATCGCGTGAAGGTCTTGTGGACTCACTTTGTTGTATCATATAAATTCAAATGCGTTTGCTTAGTCTTTCTTCTCCCGCCACGAACGTTGATGTTGCGGTGAAAAGAGTACCCTAAAAACATTTATTGGTCGTTGGGTAGGTCTAAAATGCAATTATAATCTTCAAAATACAATATCCATTAACAACACAGAAACCCACAAGAACATTTGATCGATTTCGCTCAACCCAGGAAAAACCCGAACGATGAGCGGAAAATCATAAAGTTATATAACCGAAACACCTCTTACGGCTTGGTCTATAGACGTTTAGCTAAGGAACCGAGAAAGTGATTGTCGAGAGGTACAACGCGAACCAACGACGAAGTGGCGACGAACCCGAGTTACACTTTAGGCGCGACAAGAGAAGTTCGAGAGAGGAAATTTAATATTCGCGCGATAGAGCGAGACATGTTTTATATTTGGGATTTTATTAAGACCGGACTTTTATAATCCTCCAGGACCTAAATTGAGACAATTAAACCGGTTCATTAAAAGAACACGGTTCTATATATACAACTTTTTAAGACCGCCGTTTTATAATAGTCCGGTCCTAAAATTCTTTTTTGATTTACGAAAAAGGATTTGGCGAGCGCAAAGAATCGAATGAATAAAAATTAAAGGAAAAGCTGAGTTTCTTTAATTACATATATTACTTGCATATGCACGTACACAAGAAAAAATACAAAACAAAAACAAGCGAGAAAATTATCAAAAACAAGAATCGACTAAACATCTCCTAAAGCTTATTATCCTCCAAAGCCTTGGCGATTTCGGCGTGAAACGAAGATTAATTTCCCGGAGATCGGCAAGTTCCCGTCTTCGTTGCATCGGCCACAATGCATCACTAGAGGAAAGAGGAGAGGGGTCGGCGGGAGGCATCTTTGGGGCCAACGGTTGGAGAGGGGAGCGGGATGGAGGGGTGTCGCAATCTCTTCATCATCCGAAGAAATAACAATGGGTCCAACGACCCGAGACTCTTCTCGTCACAATAGGACGGACTCTCGATGGAGGAGGCGCACCGTATAACGATCGACGGAAGGCACGAGCATCACGACTAAGAGCACCCTACGAGCGGTTCTCTTGTATCTAACCATGGTTTGAGCGGTTGGGGCGAGAGGTATGAGGAGTTAATTAATAGAGCGGAGCATGTTCTCGATAGCCACGTACGTAGTTTGGAGTTACGAGGTAGTGAGGAATTAATAAGGAGTTATAGGTACGCGGTATAAAATTCCATTATTTAATATTTTTGCAATTCATTTTATTTTAAGACCGACCTTTTATCATTAACCCTACTTATAGGTGTGCGGTATAAAATTCTATTTTTTAATTTTTTAAGACCGATCTTTTATAGTAAGTCCTAGTCCTAAAAGTCTTACCCGTACTTACACACTGTTCAAATGAATGATGCGAGAGTCTCTTCGGCTTCCGGATAAACTTCCCAACTAGGCGTCTCCTCGTATTCGATGAACAATGCGTCTCCTCGTTAAAGCTTCCGCGTTTCACATTGTTCGGGACGGGTTCTCTATTTAAACCCGTTATTCTTGTACTTTCTTCACATTCTTCTCCCCCGTCCTCCGTTTCATCCTCCTCCTCTTCAACCTCGGCCCCCACTCTAATGGGCTGCTCCCCCAGTCCTCCGTTTCCTCCTCCTCCTCTTCAACCTCGCCCGCTCCGCCACCGCCTCCTCCAAATCCGACCGTGAAGCGGTTGGTGCGATCAGGTGGCCGCGTCGATCAAATCGATCGACGTTTGGGCCAATTGGTTCTGCTTGCTCATACCATGAACAACAAGCCGAACATGGTACTCCACGCCAATGACGTGAACTACGATCCCGCGAAGACGACTCCGACAACTCCGACAACTCCGACGCCCCCTCCCTTTCCGACTACGAGAGGGATTAGTTTTTTTTTGTTGCTTTTTTTTTTTTTTTTTTTTTTTTTGTGATCGCTGCCCCTATAGGGCAGCGTAAAAAAATTAGTAAATAAAATATTTTTAATTTTTGTTCTCGTGCGAGTTTAGCCCATTATCTGAACCTGGAAAGCAATAAACAAGGCAACTATGAAGGACGGATAATGGCGAGACTAAAAAAAACCTAAAATAAAAGAACGAAGACTTTAGTTAGTAAATCGACGGTCCTAAAAACACCGCCATTTTTGTCGGCTTTGGTTTCCATATCCGATTGCCTCTTGTCCTTTTCATTATCGTCTTTCTTTTTCCGACAAAAAGGAAACAAACAAAACAATGTCCTCGTGTAAATCCAACAACGAAAATTCGCGGAGAATACGCTTAAGAACATACAAAAAAAAGGAGCTTTTACCTTATTCGGACAAGAACAAACAAAGTGACTATTCTTCTCAAGGTTGGACCTTCGTTGACGTCGGTTTTACCTCCCCATGTGAGAAACAAAGTGTCCTTTTCATTATCTTCCTTCTTTTTCCGACAAAAAGACAAAAGACAAAATAAAAGGGACAACGATAATGCCGCTCTACACATGGAAAGGTAAAAACGATGATAAAGAAGGACCTAGCTTGAGCGAACGCGAGAACCTCGGTTGTCTTCAACCCTAACCATTTAATTTGTCTCGAAAAGGAGTATTTAAAGGGGAATTACTTTTAAGATCGCACAAATAACAACATACGGTCCTAAAAGTTAAGTGGGGGGACTTTTAAGACCGACCTTTTATAATACGTCCGGACCTAAAAGTTCATTTATCTTTTAAGCTTTTAGGAGCGGACACTAAATAAATATACGGTCTAAAAGTCGGGATACTTAGAAAATAAAATATTTTTAATTTTTGTTCTCGTGCGAGTTTAGCCCATTATCTCAACCTGAAAGCAATAAACAAGGCAACTATGAAGGACGGATAATGGCGGACTAAAAAACCTAAAATAAAAGAACGAAGACTTTAGTTAGTAAATCGACGGTCCTAAAAACACCGCCATTTTTGTCGGCTTTGGTTTCCATATCCGATTGCCTCTTGTCCTTTTCATTATCGTCTTTCTTTTTCCGACAAAAAGGAAACAAACAAAACATTGTCCTCGTGTAAATCCAACAACAAATTGCGAGAATACGATTAAGAACATACGTAAAAAAGGAGCTTTTACCTTATTCGGATAAGAACAAAAAAAGTGACTATTCGTCTCAAGGTTGGACCTTCGTTGTCGTCGGTTTTACCTCCCCATGTTAGAAACAAAGTGTCCTTTTCATTATCTTCCTTCTTTTTCCGACAAAAAGACAAAAGACAAAATAAAAGGGACACCGATAGTCTTTTCTTACACATGGAGAGGTAACAACGATGATAATGAAGGACCTAGCTTGAGCAGATCGCCAGAACCTCGGTTGTCTTCAAATTTATCCATTTAGTTTGTCTCGAAAAGATGTATTTAAAATTGACTTTTAAGATCGCATAAATAAAAACGTACGGTCCTAAAAAAGTTAGGCGGGCGACTTTTAAGACCGATCTTCTATAATACGTCCGGACCTAAAAGTTCATGAAGTTTTTTAAGTTTTTAGGAGCGGACACTAGAGAAATATACGGTCCTAAAAGTCTCATACTTTAAGACCGAAGATTTTGTGGACCTTTAAGACCGGACATGATGTTAATGAACGGTCCTAAAAGTCTCGATTTCAAACACTAAATTAAATAGCTATATCCACCATCCAATAATACATTAAGAAACCCAAAATGGACACAAGAAAATTGTTCGAAAAATTAACTACATTTATGTATTGAATTTTACATTGCCTATGTATATTTACAAATGAATTGTTCAAAAAAATAAACAAATTTACGAGAAGATCGATTATTGTTGCTACGATTATAGTTACAAATGAATTTAGGACATTAATTATTGTCCTTTTTGTGACTCTAAGATCGTAGACCATACGAGATATTCACAAAACACATTGCGTATGTGCTCCGAGTTCATCATCGGAAAGGGAGTTTTGCATTGAAACATCTCGTAAAGACATCAACTGAATTAACTTGCGTGCATATTTCATTTGTAACAAGAAGCGTAAACTGAATTAACTTGCATAATATGTAACATCAAATACATTTACCTTTGCGCTTAATTTAGTATCCCCTCGCCTTGTAATATCATACATGTGTTTCATGACGTACGGCCACATAAGTTGGACGCCGTTGGTTGCCGACGGGTCTAAAAAGAACAAGAAATATATATAAGAGCATATATATAGCTCGGTGACCAAGTTCACAAGGCGAGTGTGCTACAAATTAAATATTGTACCAACCTCTGGTTTGTACCATATGGGTCTTTGTCCCGAGAAGCACGCCTTTTCTTTTCTAGTCTTTGGAAGGTCCTCATGGCACTATCATCAAAATCACAAATTTATCAATGATTCACTTAAAATTCACAACAGAGATGTCGACAAGGGAATCAAAATGACATGCTTACTCGTTGACTGGTGCACCAACGTAGCCAATGGCTCGGTGTGAGTGGAGCATAAGAAGATAACTTTATGCTCCTCCATGCACATGACGACCAATCGCATGTGCGGCTGAAAATTCACATCGAAAACTATACTCGATATATATATGTAGCGAGAATTAAGTGAATTGCGGACAAGATTTTTGATATGTACTGTGGAAGAATGGCAAAAAGTACAACTTTCTCGATCACCGAGCACAACTTCTTTGATATGTACTCTCTCTGCTCCATGGTTGTTTGACTTGAATAGACGGGCACAAGAATCCAAAATCGTTGATCCCGCACCTTTGAACCAATTCATGATGCAAGAACCTACCATAATGACATCGATCGGGAAATATATATATGTATGTATGTCTAAACGATGCATTTAAATGATGTACTCATAGACAAAGATACTTACTTCATAAAAAGTTGAACAACCGCATCGGTAAGCTCTGTCGAGGAAGCGCGAGGACTCAACATCAACGGTGTCAACTTGAACGGGCATAGGATGAGGGACACCTACTACTTCATCGACAAAGCCACGATTTATCCTTAAAATATCCACTTTTCATTAGATCGGATATTTTTTCCACAGCAAGCAGCCAACTTAGCGATGGGGATAGAGCTTGAGGAGGGGATGGAGCCCGACGAGGGGATGGAACTTGAGGAGGAGGGGTTGAAGCTTCGGGAGCGGTAGAGACATGTACAAGCTTCACCGGCCAAGGGATGAAGGTTCCTTGACATCACTCACAAGCTTCAGCTCATCGGTTGGAGAGGGAGCCGTGCATCAATGATCACCTTTTCAACTGACACTCTGACTTCATCATCAGGCATTTGTTGGTGGTGTACAGTTGATCCCAAGTTGTGAACAGTCCCTTTTGCAACCAATAATCGTCCATCATGATGATCGGGATGCTCCACATAAAGGTCACAAGGTTGCTCTGACTCTCCATCAATGCAGCTCCCTCTAGTGCTCTGCACACGGTTGCGGTGAGTGTGTGAAGGGAACACTGGTCTACGGACGATTGCTCAAAAGCGCCTCGGTGACTCGGTTCCTCCTTCATCCGGCTCATCTCGGATTGAAACATTGCGGTCATTGAAGCTTTATTAGCGACCCGGCGTCCTGGTCCATCTCCTCCTGGTAACCATACTTTGTCTATGGCGTTTGGATGTACCAAAGACTTGCTTTATGCCTACCCGTCCTCCAATCCCCCTTACACGCCCGGGTGATCCGGTTTTTCCGGTCGCAACGGCCGAACATCATTCCTCCCGTCCGACACAAAAGATCCCTCTGCTTCTTTGTTTTTAAGATCTTCCCGTAAGATACGGATAACGAAAGCTTAGTAATGAAACATGTTTAGTAACTAAAAATAACAATAACGATACTTACAATTCTTTCAAGAACTAGACGAGTTTGTTCACTCGTGTAGGCGCCGCTTGGCTTTTGCCGAATATGCAACCACAACTCCTCGCGACGTATTGGAGATGGAGGAGCATGTATCACGAAGGATTGGATTACGCTTCATCATCCAATCTCTTCCGCTTGCCCATCAAATCTTTTTCGGCCTTTTGATATCCGCACGAGAAGCCCTATGAGGGCAATCATTCTTTCTACCTATCTCCCCGTGCTTGTTCCCTTCTTTTACTCGTGAATCGATAGAAAACATCTATTAATTATGAATTCCATACCATGCATGTCACTAACGAAATTAGAGAACTTCGCTTCATATGAACGTCAATCAAACAAAAGTCAAATTCTTCACTTCATCAAGTTTCAACATTTTATTTAAGGAAGATGTAGAATTGTAGAAGAAATCGGAGCTATGTTTTGTAGTGCTAGCTAGATAGATAGGTTAAGAAACAAAAGAGAATTATGCTTACGAATAATACAAACTTGATCCTTTTTAAGGCATCCAATGGGATCGTTGATCCCATTAGATAGTAACAATTGGGTATATAAAGTTTCTCCCTTTTAAGACTATTCGATCATTTCCTCCTTTGCATAAGACAAACCATTACACAATTAATACCTTCTCATCAGTAATTTACCTTTTCAGGGTTGACATATCAGACATGCATAGACAAAGGCTTACAGAATAATACAAACTTGATCCTTTTAAGGCATCCAAAGGGGATCAACGCATCCCATTAGATAGTAACAATTGGGTATATAAAGTTTCCCCCTTTTAAGACTATTCATTTCCTCCTTTGCAAGACAAACCATTACACAATTAATACCTTCTCATCGCAAGAATTTACCTTTTCGGGGTTGACATATCGGACTTGCATAGACAAAGGCGAAATGTATACTTCTATTCACACACCGAACTATTATATAACTAACGATTAGATGAACACAATAACATTCACATATCCGCACAAAGTTAATAAGCAAACAAAAGGGAAAACAAAACTAAATATATACTCACCGAGCTTCGGAGTGGTCCGAAGAACAAATTGTCGCCAAATTCGTTCATCAATAAATGTGTAAACTTCCCAAGGATGTTTGGCGGCGGAACATCGGAGAAAATATACGTGTTAGCGAGAAAGGTCTTAAACTTCCTCCACCGATCGCACAATAAGACAATGTCTTGTCTTTCAACTTCGACGATCGAGGGACGTGTATGTAACCCTGGATAGTCTCCCAAATAGGATCCTTTACATTCTTATAGTCCACACTTTTCCACTCATCTATCAAGATGCTAACCTTTGCGTGCTAGACATGTTCGACAAAACTATTATATTTGCTTTTATTAGGGCCGACGTTCCAACCTTGCATCAAACGAATCTCGAGCTTTGACCCGGAAGTCCGACTTAGGGTCACTTCCATCATTCGTGTGCCTTTTCTACCACGGCGTGCGGGCGATTACGAGCCTCATTGTGAGATGAAGAGGGTTCGTTCTCACTCACACCACCACACCAGAACTCTGGCGTTCGAACACGAATAGATTCGTTTTCACCGTCCATTTTCGAGACAGAAGAGAGGAATGCCCGAGTAAATGAGAGAGTAACAATATGGTACGTGGGCGAGGAAGAGAGGTAATGCAACAGAAGGGTTTCGGAACGCGAACAGGAGGTTCTCCACGAGTAACAAAAGCTTTCGCGAAGAAATGTATAACTTGCTTGGATTTTTAAGACCGGATGAAAAAGAGACGGTCTTAATATTTACATTAATCTCGGTCATATTAAACGTCCGATCTTAAAAGTTTAACCTTTAAGACCGTTCCTTTTAAAACGCCGGTCTTAATATTAATGAACTTTTTCGTACCGCACGTATCATATGTCCGGTCTTGAAAGAAAACTTTTAAGACCGTCTTGTTGGTAAGTTCGGTCTTACAACTTTGGACTTTTTATATTTAAATTTTTCCTTATTATGTTTTACCGCGAAAAATATAAGTACGGCTATATGAGATATATTTAGAAAGTAATTGAAATTTCGTTCAATTTTTAAGACCTATGGTATTTTAGTCGGTCTCAATAATGATTTTAAGAGCGGTGAAAAATTGGTCCTGCAAGAAGTTCTTTATATTTACGGAACGCACGGTCATTCCTTTAAGACCGGGTGTCCGTTGTCCGCTCTAAATGAGGCGGTCTTAAAGCCTTTTTTTGCACTAGTGATTCCTCTTTAGAATTTTGGGTTAAAGGGAATATTTACTACAAAAGATTTTACTCAGAAGCAATATTGCTCTACATGCTTTTTGGGTTCTAAATTGCCTCGTGTTAAAATAGAGTAATGTTGTCTATTATCCTAAAACGGATTTTTCTTTGGTGAAACATTAAAATGGATTTTTTGTTACACAATTTCTGTTATTTGTCTTTAATTGCGCCAAAAGAAGAATCAGTAGTGTGGGGCTGTGGGCTATCAGGTGTGTGCCGAATCATTTAAAATCCAAGGCTATGTAAGACATGGGACAGTAAGTTATTCTAGAACAGACCTTTAAGAAGTATATGTTTAATGGGCCTCATTTTGGACTGAATCTATTTAACTTTTGAGTCAAAGGTGCATGTGGATCGCCCCCACATCAATTTTTTTTTTTTTTTTTAATTATAAAAAAAAAAAAAAAAAAAAAAAATCTTTACTTCTTTTTCAATTGAAAAAAAAGTAAAGAATGGGCGATATCCCATATCTTTACTTTTGGAGATTCAAGTTTACAAAAATTAACATTAGCTGTTAGTCACCAACAGGAGTTGGGTCTAATAGAATATGTTAGTTCCTTATAATGTGATAAACTAAGGTTTGAATCCTTATTAAGAGAAATATCCACATTTAACATTTGATAGTGCCTATAGAGAAATACCTATGCTGCTAGGGGAAAAAACATTAGTCACTTGTCTTTTAGCTTCTTTACTATAAATGTTTTTGGGCCTAAAAATGTAAACATGGCCGTAATGGCGTAAAGTTTTAATCAAATTATTTATTAAATTTGATTTATCTTTTAAAAATGAAATAAAAGTCCTTGAAGGTAACTACTTCTATTTTTTTTTTTTTTTTTTTGATAATAAAAAAAGTTTTGGAAGGGTTCGGACATCAGTCCCCACTGAGTCGAGATGCGTACCTGACCGGCTCTATGAGCACTTATTGGGGACTTACGAGATCGCTACCAAAGAAGTTCCAACGACGCGAGGGATCAACCCACGACCATTTTTAAGCCTAGTCGCGATCCCTTACCATCTATGCCAACTTGGCAACTACTTCTAATTTTCTACTTATTTTATATAAATATATCAGCATAAAACGAGAAAAAAGGGAGTCATGGGTGCGCTTTTCAAAAAGCCCACAACAATAGACCAATCTTTTTGAAAGGAAAAATAGGGGGAAGATAAATATACGAAGAGTAGAAGTAGAGGAATGATAATTAAGTATCGGTTGAAAAGATTTGGGAATCAACGTCGGTTCGAGAGTACCAGGGTCGGGGCTGGACTCTAGGATCCGTAAGTTACTTGTTCCGAATTTTAATTATTTTTCCTCCATTTTTTTTAAAAGAAATATAATTAGTAAATTTCAACAATTAAAGTTCTAATTTATCAAATAAATGTTATCAACATTAATATCAAAATAACACAAATCATCTGACAAATAAGCACAGTCACTAATTCATAATCAAAAGAAAACTATGTTCACAAATAACTCACATAAAACATAAGAAGCGACGCCACTAAATGACATTAAGTGATGACTATTATTGTCGTTATCTTCGCTATTATCATCAATTTCAACGACATTTAATTGTACTTCGCTTTGAAAGCGTGCTTTGGTTTATGAGTAAGAATATCATGAATTTCTTCTCCCGCATCATGAACACATCTATAATCTTTATCTCGCAACAAATAATAAATCAAATCATAAAATTAGAGTATAGTTATTATGTATTTGTGTATTTGTATTTAAATGAATAAATAACTCTAAAACAAATACAAAATACATATAAATTGATAAATTACCATCATATGTGAATCCATGATCTAAAAAATAAAATAAAATAAAAGGGCTTGCAGTGCCAGTCCAAGCTTTCTAGGGTTGATCCTGTAGGGGTTATTTTATTAAGTTTCTCTGATTTTCAAGCCAGCCCTTGAAAGATCAGGATTTAAAAGTTCCAGCTGCAGTTGAAAACATGCCTCCGCTTACAATAAAATCATTTTATCCGTATTTAAATGCATATCTAATATTTGTATAACGCTCAATTCCAAGCAAGCTTTGACAAAAAAAAAAAAAAAAAAAAATCCAAGCAAGCTTGTGGTTATGCACGCGTGCCTCGTATACGCACGCACAAAGGCGCACATTCAGGGATTTAATTTCGGTTTGCCTATTTCATCTGGACAGATGGAATTTGAACAGTTTTGGTTTAATTTTTGTTACTTTCTATTTATTTTTTTAAAAAATTATATTAATGGGTAGAAAATATAAAATAAAAATAATCTCTCAACTAATATTTTTTCAAAAAAAAAATGATTTTTTTATTTAAAAATCACCAATTTTAAAATATCAAATCTGGATTTGTCCAAATTCCATCTAGACAGTTTAGTTGGGAAAGTCAAATGATGGCTCCAAAAGATAGGTAGCAAAACTGATTCTCACATTCAATAGTTATTATCTTTAATAAGAAAATCAATTGACTTTTTTTAAAAAGATTAAGAAAAGTAAATAAATTATATTTAAACATATATATATTTTTAGATAATCTAATAATCGATAACATATGCTATAATTAAAAAATTTATATAGTTCTCTTTATTATTTCAAAAAAATTAATTGGCTCTTATATTATGTGTGTTTAGAATTTAGGCGGTGGTAAAAGTGACTTTTTGTAATTTGAATTTTACAAATATAAAATTAAATAAAATTCAGATTGTGTAATGTGATTAATATTTTGACTGATGATAGTATATGTGACTTTTCTAAAAATGAAACTTGTTTGCATTATTATTTTCAAAAGAAATTTTAGATCGAAAATAACTGAAAACATGAATTTTTTTGAATAAATATATATGTGATAATTTTAAGAGAAACATTATTTTTTTAATTTTGTTCATTTTACTAATATTATGTTATTGGGTTTTTAAAGTTATTTTATTTTTAAGTCTAAGGGGGTGGGAGTTTTTTCTTTTCTACTCACATTACTCCTCTCTCGCTCTCCGTGTCATGGGACCACATTTTTGTCCTTTTCCCAATGTTGTCTTCACTCTTCACATGAGATGTGGACTATCCATTTTTTTTTTTTAAAGATTTTATTTATAAAATTTTTCAAGATTTTTTTTTCAATATCAGTAAAATAAAGATCTTTTTAATCAAAAAGACTAAAATATTTTTCAATAGTAGTTAATGCTTGAAATATATTTTTTTAGTCTTCAGCACTCCTAAAATATTTTTTCAAAATTCTAAAAAATATTTTAAGGTCTTGATTGCACTAAGAAGATACTTCATGATGCTGAGTGATAGTGAAAAAAAAGTAATCAATATTTTGAAGTATTTTTTTAGTACGGATAGTACCCAAATTTTTTTTAGGATCTTAAAAAATATTTTAGGGTCTTGATTTGTATTAAAAAGATACTTCGCAGACTTGGAAAATTCTTCATGATTTTGAAAAATTATTTCAAAAACTTGGATGATACTAAAAAGATATTTCGAATATTGACTGACACTAAAAAAAAATCTTTATTTTTTTAAAAAAATCTTATTAAAAAAAAAAAAAAAAAAAAATGGACAATCTAGATCTGTGCAGAAACTTGTAAGGACGAGCCGGGAAACGCAATCCCTTATATGTGGGCAGCAAGATTGGGAGTAAAAGTGGGATTGGGACCTTTTTGAGTTTTTTTAACAATGTGTGGTATAGCTTATGGTCCATTGGGCTTATAAAAGAAAAGCTGCTTATTTTTTCAAGCTAGATTTCGCAGCTATAAGTAAGACTGTGCGCTTCCGTCCATAGCTTTTGTTTGGGGTGATGTAATGTGCCTATAGCTATTTATGTATATATGTGTGTGTGTCTGTGAATAAATTAGCGGGAGGTAATTCAAAAATAAACAGCAGTCTTATTTAGTTCACGTAGGTACAGGACGGAAACTGATTAGAAGCTCCCTTTACATATTATCTAAAAACATGACTGCATGCAGAAACCTAAACCAAAAAGGGGGAAAAACATCAGACAATGCTACTGATTCTGTGGCGATCAGCCTTCAGGAAACGAACTACGAGTGGGTCCCCATCTTTCACAACCAATCGCCTCTGGACATCAATGGAGATTCCCAGATCTTTACACTCTTCTTCATTATGAGAACTTTTGCAGTAAACAAGCTTGTAGTGATCTCTATATGGCCGGATTTTAGATTGACGATGCATCTCCACTAATTCATCCGCGGATGTAACAATCTTCACCATTTGGGATTCTTCTTCAACCTTCCAGGGCAATCTAGAGTGGTGCTGCAGGCAAGAAGGTGGTGGGTTTTGTAGTCTAAATTCAATGGTCATGGTATATTCTGGTTTCAATCTATTGTTTCAATTGGGATCCAGAAATTTGCTGGCAATCCTTTAGAGCTCTCTGAGTTAGCTTGGACAACAGTGAGAGGGCAAGTTTCAGTTCCAGTTTTGGCAATCTCAAGGCCACCATCATTATTTCCTTCAAAAGCTGGGATTATAAAGTATAGGAACCTCCATTACGTACAAAGTCGCCGTCGGCAATGAGCTGATCACGATGGTGGTGGTGGTAGTGGGCGAGGGTTGTTGCGGTTGTGAAGGCAGAGAGGAAGAAGAAGAAGAGGCAGGTGAAGGCAAGAAAAGGAAACGGAGTCTTCATCTGTTCTTTTGTTTCAAGGTTTGAGAAAGGAAACAACGTACTATATGGCTTGGTGTTTGAAGGCTTTGTATTTAATTTATTGATGCATTTTACGTTGCTTGATCATGAGATGGTCTTTTGTTTTTGAGATATGTTACGACTTACGTGCTACCTTGTGCCCGCAAAATTACATGTTGTGCTGTCAAAATGAAAAGCATTTGGTTGCATGTATGTAAAGATATGTACAGTAGCTCGTCTATGCATATATATGTCTTTGAAGCTGGACGATGTACTCTTTTGTCATATATATATGTGCATGTCCTACATTTTGCACCATGCATGCAGCTAACTATTTCTAACTATATCCCACGAATCCTAAAACAAAAAACCTGCGTGGGACCAAGAATTCTGATTGGAATGACGTAGGCTGTAAAGGAGAATTTAATTTAGTTATACATTGGAATGACTAAGTATAATCAGTACTTCCTCTAGTCTTAAATGTAGTAAGCTACTTGAGAGGTTTAATTTAGTTTTACATATAACACCTAAATCCATTTTTTCTCTCAAATTTATAAATTTTAATGTGGTGGTGTTCAATCCAAATGATTAAATAAGGTATTTTATGAAAACAAACACACATTTGTTTTTACAAGTAACCAACTTAATTAATATTTTTAATATTTATAAATTAATTATCTTATTTTTTTATATTTAGGATATGAGGGAATACCCTTAGTTTTATAACTTTTATATTTTTGGTCTCTGAGGGTATATATCGGGGTGTGTTCCGTAGGTTTATAAGTCATAATATATGGCTAAATTTATAAAACATTTTCAACTTTTATAACTAAAAATCATATATGGCATTCAGGCCGCTAAGTAACGGTCAAACTAAACTTGATAATCTTGATCAAATCGTAGCCCGTTCGACATAAAAACTGTAACTTTCAATATGCATGATATGATATTCATTTTTGTTTCTTTCATTTGTGAAGGTTTTACGAGACGTTATGGCCAGGATAGTATGTGAGCAATATATATAAAGGTAATTTGTGAAGTGCGTAGAGACATCTTTTGCGCCCTGAAGAGTAGTATGCCATATGCTCTGCCCAACACTCGCCTCAGAGCAGGCAATTCCACACTCCATATTAAAACTACATTAAATAGTTTTTAATTGTAAGAGAAACAATGTGGATGAGATAAGGATGTCGACGTAGATATGTATAATCATACAGGAAAAGAGAAGATTAGTAATAAACATATATGAGGAAGTTGGAGGGACATCTCTTGAAGAGAAAATAGTAAAAAATTGACATGCACGTACAGAAAAGGCATTAGATGCGTCAAACGAGGAAAGTAAATCAAGTATTGTCTTCTGAAAAGTGATAGTGGAATATCAGTGAGAAAGAAACTGATCATATGTGTGTGTAACCATATAATTATATACTACCTCCGGTCATCAACTGAATAGATTATTTATTTGGAAATTAGAGTTAACAAGTACAGATGCAGCAGTCTTATTACAAAGCAACGAGAGAAGCATATGAGAAGCTCCTCTTATAATAACATTGACTGCATAATTAACACTCAACAAACAAACAAAAAGATTCCCACCACCACAAAGCTCATTCGACCATATCTTCATCCCCACTGCTTTCAGCCTTTATGAACACAACCAAGAGTGGCTCTCCGTCTTTCACAATCAAACGCCTGTTCTCCTGGTGGTCCACGGAGATTCCGAGATCTCTACAAGAAAAGATCCCTATATCTCGCACTCCAGCATGTTGTGCAGCTTCAAGGCTTTGTATTTATAGACACATTATTCATCATCATATATTTTATAATTAAATAGGTATATAGTTTACGATATAATTAGTTGGATTTATTAATATTTTATACCTATTTAATTATCCTTTATACTTTTCTATCATTTAATTAAATATAAGATAAAAAGATATTTTGACAGAAAATCTGTTCATATCCTATTTTATTGTGTGGGAGATATTATATCCATAAGAATTTAAAAGGATAATTATATGCGGACCCCACATGCTAAAATGATAAAAGCAATATCACACATGGAGTCAAAAGATGGATTACATATTTGAATCAAAAGAGGGTTTTGGACCAGACAAGGCTTGAGAGACGTGGGCCATGAAGAATGAAAATAGAGGAATCAATAATAATATAACATCAGAGGATAGATTACAAACAGATATTATTTTGGATCAAAAAGGAAATCACCAACGTACACGGCCCAACACTTAACCTAATATCTATTAAAAGGGAGATCAAAACCAGTGACGGAGGGGAGGTAATCAGCATCGTTTACACCACGCACAGGAACCGGTCGAATTGAGGAAATTGAACGGCGCACGCATCTCTTTTATGTGTTCTTTCTCTTTCCTTTTCTTCATTGAATTTGAGTTTCATCGTTTTATTATGGATTCTAGTATAGTTATATGTGGCTAAATTTTCTTTTCAATCCAGAGGAGCTATGAACTTATGAGTTTTCATTGTTTAGTTATAATTAATATTAATTTTGGTTATTTAATCTTGTTTAGATTTATCTATTGAGTGATTGGCCATCATTGAATATGAATTTGAGCATTAGAATTTATCTTGACGAATGAGATTTTAATTAGGCTCTAACACTAAGTAATATGGGATTATATTACGATTTAATTTGCGATTAGGATAGATATATACTTAATGGCCACATATAACTGTTGAAGAGTGTGTTCGATCTTTGTTGCCTCTTGAGTAACTATGTTAGACATAACAAGTTATACTCAAGAGAGGGTTGTAAGTGGACCGACAGATACTTATAGCTATTTATACTTGAGATTGATAGAGTTGATATTAAGGCTAATTAAATTAGTGAAATCAAGGTTTATGAAGTTAATAAGGAATTAGTGACTCTGGGTTGCTCATTTAATATTTCTGATAGTTAGTTTATTTTGATATTAGTTTTCTCTTAATTAAATTTAGGGTTAAGGAGCAATTTAGTCAATAAACTATTAGATTAAGAGCGTCCACCACAATAAACTTTTAACTGGACCTTAAATACCAACCAACTTTTTAAAATATTAATTGAGCACAAAATCCACCAATGTCCGTTAACATCCGTTACTGCGCCTGAAACACCTGGACTATTGAAAACCCAAATCCAGTCCATGGCAACCGCGAAGTGGATGTAATTCCTTATCTCCAAACAAACACAAAAATTTCATTCTTCTCCCCCATCATTTAATCAAACCTGTCTCTTGAAGAAGCGGGATACCTTGTTGTTCCCATATCTAGCTTTTGTGAAACTTGAGAAGAGAGAAAGAGATAGAGGTTTTGAGACCTCCCCTTGTGTTAGATTCTTGGGAAAATGTCGCATTCTGGGAAGCCCATTTCCGAGATAGGACTTGATGCTCTCAACCACCGATTCCACGACTCTTTGAGCTATGAGGCTAACAAGCCAGATTTCTGAGAACTCGACTTGGGCTCGCCGCTTGCCGTTGCGGACTCGTCACAACGTACCTACCGCTAGTGCCGGTGGACTCACTACTACCGCAGTAGTTCGAGTTCATCTCGGATCGGTCTCTCGGATCGAAACGAGTACAAACCGGTTGCGAAACGATTTGATTACGATCCAAATAACCACTCCGGCGAACTCTCCGGCTCTGGCGAGAATAGTCCAACCGCCGTCGGGAATGCCAGGAACTTCAAATCGCCTCAAGCAAGATCAGATTCCAAGTCCACCCAACCGTTAATTTACTCCGGTCAAAGCTCCTCCGTGAATTCACCGCTGCCAAATTTTCTTCCCACAGGCAATATCTGTCTGTCCGAAAAGATTTTGAAGACCGCTTAGTGGCCGATCGAGCTCCAAGACCGACATTTTGGGTTCTGGGATAGGATATTACGGCCATGGAAGCATAATGTGGGGCGGTGTGACTTCCAAAGACAATTTGATAATTTAATATTTCATACACTTCTTTTTATCTCTTGATTAATAATTTAGGACTCTTTAGTTAATAAATAATGGCTTTTATACTTATTTGGGCTTTGGGCCTTTTATTATGTTTTAGCCATTTTTTTAAATAATAAAATTCCAGTTTTATATTGCTTCACTATTTTTACCATAACTCTTGAACCAGACATTGGATTTGCCTCGTTTTTGTTTCATATTTCAGATGATTCAGAGAGCTATAATTGTTATGAAGACATGAAGGGCAAATTCGGACAAGAGGGTGATCGATTTTGGAGCCGAAGTCAGATGAATATTTCTGGATTTTATTTGGGCTCGAATTTTGTAATAAAACCCACTTTTATTTTATTTTATTTTCGTTTTGGGCTGAACCATTAGAACTCATTTCAATTTTAGGTTAACTTTAAGTTAGATGGCAGCCACAAACATTCAGTCATTCACGTTTTGAGATTTTGGTGGATCAAAATAGGAGTTTTTAAATTCTCTCAAATGTTCTTCGCGTTCTTCGTCTGTTCTTCGTTTTTCCCAGTCATGTTCGGCTAAATTTCTATGATTAACCCAACGATGAGGATTCCATGATTCGTCCAGAGAGTTCGTGCTTAATCGGTAACGTTACTCGTTTCTGTTTTCATCTTATCGGATTCGATTTCTGAAAATAGTTCGAATATTAGATTTAATATTCGATTTGGTTCATCCCAAGGACTGAGTTCGAACTAAGTTTAAAGTTTTGCTGTGCGATTGCATAGTGGGACGCCACTGTTCGAACATATTCTAGGCGATCATCTAGTCGAGGGATTTTCTGGATGAACGCAGAGATTTCGGTTCATCCAGAACCAAACGCGAGTTTGTTCATATTTCGTTCAATGATGGAAGTCTCTGGAATCTGAATGTTGGGTTGATCATTGTTAATTTGTTTCTGCATATTTCATTTTGTTTCTGCATATTTTCGTTTTTAATCTATTTTGAATCAAAAACCCCCATTTTTATTGTTTCTGTTTTATTGCTGTTTGAATTGAACCGATTGTGAATTTGTTGGGAAACGACTCGGGTTACATTATACCGCAAATCCTTTTCTAACTGGTTATTTTGGGAGACCACGGCAAATCTCGTCACAATGCTTTGGAGCAACGACCTCGCGGCCAATGCAAGGGCAAGTAGCGGCGGCCCGTCATCGAGTCGGTGAAGCGAGCCATGGTGAGTGTGGATCCAGAAGACATGAAGAGAGCAGGGAACGAGCAGTACAAGAAGCACTAGTGCAAAAAATGGTTTTAAGACCGGACAAAAGAGGCATCGTAAGACTGGACTGCGACCGGTCTTGTTTCAAAGTATTAAGAGCCCATTTGGCCTAGCTTATTTTCAGCTTTTAAGCTAAAGCTAAAAAAAAAAAAAAAAGAGCTTATAAAAAAAAGCTAAAAGCCGTTTGATGATTATATAAATTTTTCAAATTAAAAAGCCGAAATTAAAAATAAGTTGTTTGGCAAAATTTTTGTTATAAGCACTTTTTCTAATAAAAATTAACTTAAAAAGTATATTATAAACAATAGTCCAAAAACATATATATAATGTCATTCAAATATCAACCACAATAGTTCAATATGAGAATAAAAGGTATGAAATCAATCCAACAGTAAACATGAGTATAGCAAATATAAAATCGAATTCAAACCTAATCACTAGACTTTTTATCTAACTCATATTTGTACAAAATCTACCCTATGAGTTCATCAATTGACTTTGAAAAGGACATAATAATGATCCTTTCTTGTTGGACTCTAAGCAAATCTACGCATAGAAAAATTGTTTAGCATCCAATCTCCCTTCACCTTCAAATTTCTCGGTATTTCAATGCCATCCGAATGGAAAAGTGTCCATTGATTTCGATGTTTGTGAGATTTCAACCGCTTACCGCATTATGACTCTCTCGCTGCATTGGCCATTCGGTCTAATGTTTTAAGCATGCTTGTTGTAATCCCACTCTTTTTCTTACCCTTGGCCATTTTTTTACTCATTGCTTCTGATGTCATTTTTTTCCTCTTGAGTTGATTATTCACTATAGGGCTAGTATCTTCATCAGGATTGGTTTCTTCTTCATCATATTCAGCAATTTCCTCCAGAATAGTTGAATTGGTTTTTATGGCACTATCTTCACTTTCGGTACACCCATTGTTGGGGTCTATGAACGTTGACTTGTTGCCACTGTTTTCCCAAAGATGATTTCCAATTCCTCACGAAATTCTAGTCCTTGATATCGAAATCTTGCATATTTACTATGATCCCGCCCAATCATAAAAGAGAAACAAACTTTAGACAAACCCAAATTTTTAAATAAACATAAAATAACTAAAAACTTGAAAATTATAATGCTTACTTTTATCTTATCTTCCCACCATGTGTCATCGCTACAATAGTTCCCGTCTCATGGTTCCATCCCAATCTGTTTCTTTGCCCAATAATTGTTTCCAAGCACTCCAATCAAACCTTAAAAAATCTAACCTATTTTTCAATTGCTTTTGGTTATAGTTTTTATTAGTACGTTTATTAAATTCATCAACTACAACTTCCCATCTTCTAGCTTTAAAACCAATTCCTGGTCTTCCACTAGTTTGAATCTCCTTTACACAAATTTCAAGTAAGTTCTTGGTAGTGAAACGATCCCACCTTGCACTGTGTTTTTCTTTGCTAGCCATAAACTCGTAATGCATTATTGAAGTGAAAGAAAAACAAATGACAAATATGGTTAAACACTCATACATATTCCATCATTTTTCCAAGAAAAAGCAAAGCAAAGCAACATGTCGATTACTCGCAATGGGAACAGTGGAGTGAATTATTCAGCTAGTCCAAGATAGTGCAGAAGCAAACAACAAGTGATGAAGTTTAAATGACGTATATACCACAATACGTCATTTTCCATTAATATGTGCATATATACCACAATCATCACTGAGACCAAGTAAGGGAAAAGCAAGTTGGGTATAGGGGTATCGTGACCAAACAGAAGACAATTTTTGAGTTAGAAAGCTCAGAATCATAGAATTTAATATTAGAAAAAAGCTAAAGCCTGAAACAGGTATCCAAGGATATTCACTCCCCCACACAATTCTAGCATTGCACCTGAAATTCTTTATTTCAATTACAGGAACCTTAGCATGGCCATTCCTGTACTCTACCCTTTATTTTTCAGGCTAAAGGCAAAGAAACTATACTATATCCACCTTATTTCCCACCTAATGGCCTTGGCAAACAGGGGAACCCATACTTTCTTCTTCAAGAAAACAAGCAAAAAGATACATCACACCAATTATGGAGACTGAATTGTTCTGCTCAATTAATGGAAAATAGTAAGATTTTCTATATGCATAAAAGCATACAGTTTAGTAATAAAAGCCGAAGTACATGAGTACCCTAATGAAAAATATCATAACAACCATATCTCCATATAATATTTAGTTAATAGTAAATCATAATATTATATATAAAATCTGTGCCTTCAATATGTACCAAAAGAATGTTCTTGCTAAATGATCTCAAATTCTCAATGATTAACAGAGTGAGAGTCTAAGAAGTTAGATTCAATCCTATGTCTGGAAAATTATGTTTCGAGCATAGCAAAATTACTAATATTCTATGTAAAACTTGAGATTGAAATCATGTCAAGTAGTTATTCTAGCTAATAGGAAACTAATCATTCTCTCTGTTTCTAAAAACTTAAGGGACTGTATTTACCAAAATTGATATCATAAATTCCTCTCGCAAAATCGAAGATCCGAACCTATGACTCGTAAAACAGAAACAAAGAATCCTCTCGGCGACATTGTCAAGCAAGAACCAATGTTTTAGAATTCAAAGTGCAAAACAAAGAAAGAAGTAAACAAGATTCATTTGGGACTAATTTTACACATAAGAAGCGATGCAATTCATGAACCATAAATGATAGGATTCATTATGACTCTCCTACACTATTTAATGCAGAGAACGAGATCAAACTAAGAAGCCCTGCAAGAAACATACATTTAATGATAATTTATACCATTTCATCCAAAAGAATAGCGAGAACAAATTTTTTTGTTCTCGAATGAGAAGTAATACTTCCAATTTCGACCATGTAAAGTTTTTTCTCAATCTCATGAGATGTTCATTCTCTTTTTTCACTCGAGACAAAGACGAGACATGCGAAATTGAGAGAAAATTTTCTATGGCGAGATAGTTTACGAGCTTCAAAAGACCAAAGTCCCAATAATTGAGCTTAAATTTCAGTGAAGGAATATGGTTCCTCGTCAATTTTGACTGTCAACTCTTGAAAAATCAATGAACAACCACAAAAAAACCTTCGAACATTGGCGATGATCCGGAGGAAGAAGAAGAAAAAGCGAAGAAATCAATCTCTAAATCCAGAGGAAGAAGAAGAAAAAGCTGCGACCCATAAATTACCCAGGAGAAATCAATCGAGATAAAAACTTAGGGCGACGTTAACACCGAAATCAATTAGCAATCCGAGATAAATTGTAGCAAAAAGTGCGAAGTCAATCTCTAAGAAATCTAGAGGAAGTAGAAGAAAAAGAAGCGAGTCAAGGCAAGAAACTAACGAGAAATGAGGAGATGAGTGAAATCTCACGAGGCGATGATCCCTTCGAGAGCTCACGAGGCGAGACGATGAGTGAGACGCCGAGATTGGAGACGATCGAGAGTCGAGAGTCTTGAGTTGGGGGACAGTGTGATAGTCTCGGTAGGGTTGTCGAAAAAAGTGTTGAAAAAAAGATCTTATTAAGCTCCTCTCGGAGCTTTTTTTTTAAGAACTTTTTTCTTCATTGTAAAATAAGCTCTTATAATATAAGAGCTTATTTTAAATTACGTTTGTTCTAGCTTTTACTTATAAGCATAAAATAAGCTAAAAATAAGCTAGGCCAAATGGGTACTAAAAGTCTAACATTTAAGACCGGACTCGAACTGGTCTTAAAGAAACTCTTTTAGACCGGACATTTAAAACATTAGGTCTTAAAAGTCATACTAAATAAAGCTGAAATATTTTTTGTTCGGTCCTAAACTCAACTTTTAAGACCGGGCAAAAACTAGTCTGCTCTTAAAAGATCGAAATTTTAAGACCGGACAAAAAGAAATCCACTCTCTAAAGATCGGAATTTATATGTCCTGGTCTTAACAGTTGAACATTTAAGACCGGTGTATTTATTTTCGGTCTAAATTTTCTCGAATTTTTCCCTGTTCTGTTCTTCCTGATAATATACATACACAAAACCACCACCCAATCCAGCACATAAAAGTCGATACTTTAAGCTACAAGCTATGAACAATTATGAATAAATTGAATTGGGAAAAAGAATACAAGTTTTATTCACCATGAATTATGTGGCCTCTTAATTAATGATTATACTATGAGTACAACACCTAAATTAATTTATACAATAAGATAACTTACTTACAAATACAGCACGTAAATCAACATACATACCCAATATAATATTTACCATGCCTTCATCTGATTCCTATCCAACAACGTAACATCCTCTTTTATAACATGCCCCTTTGGATCGGATCCTGCCACAAAAATAAAACAAGAACAAACTTCATAATCAGTGACATTGTTTAAGAACATAGAAGGAATATAATATAGTTAAAAACATCGACACCTTCTTCCCACAACTCCTTCAAGTCTTCGATCAAGGGCTGAAAGTAAATATCAATGTCATTTCCGGGTTGTTTTGATCTCGAAATCAACATAGATAGCATGATGTACTTTCGTTTCATGCATAACATAGGAGATAAGTTGTAAATAATCAGGAGTATATGCATGTGATTGAGCAAAAGCCTCTTCTCATACATCACGAATAATGTCCTCTATGCGATCATCTATATCCGTGTCATTATCATCAAAGGCCACTTCCCCATGTTGAGACCCACTTGGCATTTTTTCACCATGCCATACCCATACTATACAAGTCTTACAAAATCCTTCACAAATTAAACTTCAGGACTTAGTCGCCTCTCATTCAAACATTTTACACAAGGGCAATAAAACTTCCCACTATGCATATTTATGCTCAATGTCGGTTATGTCTTTTTTTTTTTTTTTAAACGGAGAAACTTGCCCATTAAATGCATAACGAAGAATCACTTTTGGTCATAAATGTATCACAGTGAATCCAAGAAAAAAAGAAATGCATGACGAGGAAATTAAATGCATCGCATGAAGGTCTTGTGGACTCACCTGTAGCATATAAATTCAAATGCGTTTGCTAAGTCTTTCTTCTCCCTCCAAGAACGTTGATGTTGCAGACAGCAAGAGTAACCTAAAAATATTTGTTGGTCAGTTGGGTAGGTCTAAAGTGCAAATATAATCTTCAAAATACAATATTCATTCACAACACAAAAACCCACAAGAACATTTCATCGATTTCGTTCAACCCATGAAAAACCTAGAACGATAAGTAGAAAAATTATAAAGTTATATAACCGAAACACCTCTTACAACTTGGTCTATAGACGTTTAGCTAAGGAACCAGAAAGTGATTGTCGAGAGAGCAACGCGAAGCAACACACAAACACTGGAGACAGAACCGGAGTAATCACTTTCAGCGCAACAAGAGACATTCATAGACGGAAATTTAATTTTCCGCGCGGGAGAGACATGTTTAAGTATTTATTATTTTATTAAGACCGATTAATTATAAAGTAGCCGGTCCTAAATATATAATGAAAATTTTAAGACTAGAGGTTTATCGACTCTAGGTCCTAAATTTTTATTATTCATTTAATTTTAAGACCGAAGTTTTATAAAACATCCGGTCCTAAAGAACGGATTTTATAAATATGCGGTCCTAAAAATATGTTATTTATTTTTTTCAATTTAATTACTTTTAAGATCTACCTTTTATAATATATCCGGTCTTAAAAGTCTCGATATTTATTTTTTTCAATCAATTCAATTACTTTTAAGACCAACCTTTTATCTTGTATCCGGTCCTAAAATTCATTTATCCTTTTTCAATTCAATTTTTTTTTAAAGTAAAGAATTTTTTCTTAAAAAATGTTACTTTTAAGAACAGATCTTTTACAATATCCGGTATTAAAAGTTCAATCTTTTCAAAAGCGAGTAGTCGTATCCTTACACTCTATTCAAATGAATGATTCGAGTCTCTTCGGCTTCCGATAAGCTTCCCAACTAGACGTCTCTTCGTATTCGATGAACTATGCGTCTCCTTATTAAGGTTTACGGTGTTTCACATTGTTCGGGATGGGTTCTCTATTTAAACTCGTTGTTACTTTACTTTCTTCACATTCTTCTCCATCACTTCTACAACCTCCACCGTAATGGCTGCTCCACCACCACGAGGTCCTCAACGACCACTAGGTCCTCCTTTTCCTATTAATCCTCTTCCTCCTTCGTACCCTCCTCCGTTGTCTTCAGACCCGACCTTCAAACAGATGATGCAGCACCTCTTGGCCCGCGTCGATCATGTAGACCAACGCTTGGGCCAACTCTTTTAGGTCTATCACGCTGTCAATAAGAAGTTGACCGCGGTACTCGACGCCCATGACGTTGAGTACCATCCTTTAGATGACGACGTCTCCGACCTCTCGACGACTCCCTCCCCTCCGACAATGATGGGGAGGAGTAAATGTTTTTTTTGTCTGTACTGCTGCTGCTCCTCACCGGGCAGCATTAAACAAATGATAAATAATTTTTTTTCCATATTCGATCGCCTTGTCCTTTTCATTATGTTCTTTTTTTTCGACAAAAAGGAAACAAACAAAACATTGTCCTCATGTGATCAACATTAAAAATTCACGCAAATACGTTAAGACCATACAAAACAAAAAACAAAAAACATCGTTTACCTTATTCGAATAAAAACAAACACAGTGACAATTCTTCTCAAGGTTGGACCGTCATTGTCGTCGTTTTACCTCGCCCTGATTTGAATATTTTTAGTGTCCTCTTCATTATCTTCCTTCTTTTTCTGACAAAAAGAAAAAAGACAAAGAAAAGGGAAACCGATAATGCTACTTAAAACCAGGAGAGGTAAAATCGACGACAACGAAGGACCTAGCTTGAGCGAACGCCGAACCCCTGTTATCTTGGACCCTAATGATTTTTCCGAAAAGCGAGTCAACATTTCTATTTAAAGGAAGACTATTAAGACCGGAGATTTAACAAACGATATTAATATTTAACATTTAAGACCGGATAAATAAAGCGACGGTCTTAATATTTAACATTTAAGACCGGACAAATTAGTAGTCGGTCTTAAAAGTTAACCTTTAAGATCGGTCTTTATATAACGCAAGTCTTAAAATTAATTAATTTTTTATTTAATCTTTTTCTATATTTTGTACCGGCCGTAATTTATGTCCAATCTTAAAAGAAAAATTTTAAGACCGGATATTAAATATGTTCGGTCTTAAAAATTTATTACCTTTATATTTAAATTTTTCCTTATTATTTGGTCCGTAGAAAATATTAGTCCGGGTCATGTATGAGATTTCTCCATAATGTAATTGATATTTCAATTTTTTTAATAACATTTTTAAGACGGTTGTTTTTTTAACGGGTCTGAATAATATATTTGAGACCTATAAAAAATGATCCGGTATAAGAAGTTCTTTATATTTACAAAACTGCCACCGGTCATACCTTTAAGACCGGTTCGTCGATAGTCCAGTCTAAATGTGGCGATCTTAAAACCCTTTTTTGCACTAGTGAAGGGTCACTTCGCAGAGGCTCTGAGTATATATGATCAAGCAATTGCATTATCCTCGCTAACGCAGCCTACCCGTGAGCAACCGTGCGTACCGCATTGACGGGTTTGGGACGGTTGGGCGAGGTGAGGTTAGATCCCAATTATGGGAGGGCACATCAGCGTTTGGATTCTCTTTTTCTAAGGTTAGGACGAGTTGAGAATGCGAGGAAACATCTCTTCTGCCCTGGGCTACCACTTGATCCTTCTGAGTTGCAGAAATTGCAACTATTGGAGAAGCATTTTGGGAAATGTACAGATTCCCGGAAGATAGGTGATTAGAAAAGTGTGCTCAGGGAAATTGATATAGCCATTTCTTCCAGAGCAGACTCTTGTGTTTGTTTGGAGATAAGGAATCACATCCACTTCGCGGTTGCCATGGACTGGATTTGGATTTTCAACAGTCCAAGTGTTTCAAGCGCAGAAATGGAGGTTAACGGATGTTGGTGGATTTTGTGCTCAATTAATATTTTTAAAAGTTGGTTGGTATTTAAGGTCCAGTTAAAAGTTTATTGTGGTGGATGCTCCTGAGCCAATAGTTTGTTGGCCAAATTGCTCCTTAACCCTTAAATTTAATTTGGTTTGCTCAACTTAAACAAAAGTGTAAAATTAATGCTTAACTCGAAGTTGTGGGTACTAAGTCCTCGTGGGAACAATATCTTACTTACTCTTTATTACTTGATACGGCCTGTGTACTTGCGGAGTTTTTAGGCTATAAAGTTTTGCCCTATCAAGTTTTTGGCGCCGTTGCCAGGGACTTATATGTCACAATTTTTTTTTGGTTAAAATTGATTAAGCATTAGTAGTTTAAGTTTGAGTTCGTAAATTTTTTTAAGGAAAAAAATTATAAAAAAATGATTTCAATTGGCAACCAAGTGGTCTTAATATTGAGAAGGAGATGAATTCTTTGTCTTCTATACAAGATGAATTGATTCCTATTTTAAATTCTTTGAATGAATATGTAAAAACCGGCTGAACCCAAGAGGGGGTGAATTGGGTGAAGTATAAAAATTTAGGAACTTTGAAAATCTTTTCGTAACTTACTGAAATCAGTTTATAAAGCAATAATCAGTCATTCAAATATATATGCACATTCAAACATATATGCTGGAAATGTAAGAGATAAGGGAAGAGAATGTGCAAACGATTTATACTTTTGGTTCGCCCAATCCTTGACCTACATCCAAATCCCCAAGCTTCACTTGGGATTTTCAATCCACTATCTTCTTTCAACTCGATTACACGTTACGTACAAGAGGTAATCCTCTCACTAGGATTCACTCCCCTTACAAATCCGTAATCAACACACCGCTTGATTACACACTCGTACTCGAAGTAATCCTCTCACTAGGATTCACTCCCCTTTACAAGTTGTAATCAACACAATGTGTTTCCTACTCAAGATCACCCAATCTTGAGTAACTCTCGAATAGATAGAATGATTACAATAAATCTTCTCTCTCGAAGTGAATAAATGAACACTGAAGAATAATACAAATCATCTCACTCTCTAAGTCATAGACATGAAAAACAGAGTGTAAATGATGTAAAAATCGGAGTATCGAAGATATTGAAGATGTAAGCTTGTGTCTCCACGTTTTTTTGCTTGAATCTGTCTTCTATATATAGGTAGAGATAAATATATGACCGTTGAGAAGACTCAATGACTGTTGGATAAAGAAATATAGCCGTTAGAAACTAGCCGTTAGAACTTTTGCACAGCTTTTGATGTTCTGAACCAAATCTGATATTTTGAAGGTTTGCTTCTAATCCTTCATTTTAATCATCCAAACTCACTAAAAAAGTGGTTAAATATGTCTATGAACATTAGAGATTAATCATAGGAAGTATTAAGATCAAACAAGAAGGTATTGCAAATTCGTCAGATTTAAAATTCTGAAGTCGCGAAGAAACCTGGAGGTTTTTTTGGAAACCTGGAGGTTTTCAAAACCAGAGAAAAGTCATTTGCTCTCTGTTTGCCCAAACCTGGAGGTTTCTCTCAAAACCTGGAGGTTTCTGTCAAAAGTGGAAATTCTGAGTTTTTGCGCCAAACAGAAACCTGGAGGTTTTTTCACAAACCTGGAGGTTTTGAAAATTAGTGAAAAACTTTGCTCTGGATGCCGAAAACCTGGAGGTTTCTCCAAAACCTGGAGGTTTTCACTTAAATCTGAAAATTCTGAGAAAGCACCATTTGAGCTCAAACCTGGAGGTTTTGCTTTGTTCAGAAAACTTGGAAAAATCTTGGCCAATTTCAAACTCAAGTTTACATGTCCAAGCTCGAGGTAAGAATCCAAAGCAAGAAGAATCAGCGCCAAACTCATTGCATTATGTCCGTTATGATCGATGAATGAAGGCTGTTCTTGACCAGCGTTTTTGCCACATCCTGAGCTGACTGTCAACTTTCGAGGGACATATCTCCTTGGTATGAACTCCGTTTTGGTCCATTCAAGTCTTTATGGAAATCTCTGTGAGTCTACTTTCATATGCCACCAATTTCAGCTCAATCGGATTTGTAGTTTGTGAGTTACACTCAAAATACCGAAGGTGGGTCTGAACTGTGACGTTGATTCTTGTGGAAAATTTTAAAAATCATATCTCCTTGATATGAACTCCTTTGGGCTTGAATTTTATATCAAAATGACGCATTGGGAGTCTAGTTTCATATGCCACTGATTTCACCTCAATCCGATTTCTGGTTTAAGAGATATCATCAAATTACTAGACGTCGCCCGTGCTGAACGTGAAACAGTGAAGCTGAAAAGCTGATGTTGGCTGAAACCTCGAGGTTTTGGCTGAAACCTCGAGGTTTTGGCTGAAACCTCAAGGTTTTGACTGAAACCTCGAGGTTTGCTAGTCCAAAGACACCGAGACGCTGAAGACACTCAAACCTCGAGGTTTTTACTCAAACCTCGAGGTTTCTCATCCTAAACCTCATATTTGCTTGATTTAACTCGAATTGACTCATTCCAACTTCCATATGATCTTGGAGCCTCCTAGCATCAATATAAGAACTTGAATAATGATATCTTCATTCCATTCAGCAAGTTCTTCCTTCTTCTATCTCCCAACTTGATCATTCTTCATCATTTAACTTGAGCTCATCATTTTCTGCAGCTTCTTCCTTCTTCAATATCCATAAAATGATGAAACTTCATTCAAACTTCTGCTTATCATATAGACTTCCAGTATCACAAGAACTTGAATGTTGATATTCCTATTATATTGTGCAAGTTCTTTTGATAACATCTTTCTCTAGTCTCTTCTCTTCTTCTTGGTTATCCTCCAAAATCCATTGATAGCATCTTGCTTTCTTGACAACCTCTACAAATACTTCTTTCTTTCATCTCTTATCTCCTTCTTGATCATTCTCCTTAATTTAACTTGGACTAATCTACATTAAACATAGTAGTTAGTCAATGTAGGAGATAACTATATTACTCAACCTTTTTGCTTTTAATAATTGCACTATATAAGACATCATCAAAACTAATCAAAACCAACAGAATATAGGTAACGTAAAAGGAGCATAAATGATGGTTGTATTCCATATGTTGATTCTTCTCAATATGTTTGCATGTCTTGTGTTTATTGTGGAGGGAATAATTTATTTGTGCATTGTCCATATAGTATAACTAGTCATTATGTGAGAGATGATTTCACTAGGAACCAAGCTTGTTTTGATAACTTATTTTTTCCTAGTGAAGGTTTTGAGCAACAAAATTTTAGGGATCCACTTGTCTATTGTTCTTATGAAAATAACCCTCCTTTTTACTCTTATCCACATATTGAAGAACAAACCATTGAGTATAAGGAAAAATCTAATTTAGAAAGATTATTTGAGGAGTATGTGGAAGCATTAGAGAGATCTAGTAGAGAGCAAAAGGAGATTGTCACTAGCATTAAGTCAAGTGTCCAAAATATTGGGGTAAGTGTCCAAAATATTGAGGTATATGCGAGTCAAATTGTTTCAACTCTTGAGACTATGGTGCAAGATAATTCCTTAAGCCTAATAACCACTTCTTATGCTGATAATGATTATTGTGAGGAAGTTGAAGGTGTGGAATTACATGAGATTATGGATAATGTAGAAAGTGATCGCGAGCATGAAATTGATTTAGATGAGAATAATGGGTGTCTAGAAGAGGTTCTAGCTGTGGAGCCTAAGGATTGTGATTTTGGTGATCAAATTGATGTAGATGCCCCAATTGTTGTTGTTCATGACCCTCCTCTTGAAGTGTCGATTCTTACTGATGAGAGTCAAGTAGATTTTGTTGGATGCTCTAAATTCTTGGAAGTACCTATGTTTATTTTCAAAGATATGCATGTTGTACTTCATTTGAATTCAGTGAATACTTGTACTTCAAGATTGTCTATGATTGAGGAAGTACAAGTAATTAACTGGAATGATCAAGTTTTGTGTGTGACACCTTGTTGCTTGAAAAGGAATGAAGACAATGTAATTGAGGTGTTTGTTACTTATGATTAGTGGTTTGTTTTAAGAAGTCCTGATCAAGAGTATAAATTGAGTGCTTCTTGGGAGGCAACCCAAGGGTTTTGCTTGCATATTTTATTATTATTATTATTTTCTTTCTTTCATTTTTATTCAAGTTTGAAGAAGACCCCTCCTCCTGTTGCTACCAGTCTTGCTTGAGCACTCTCTTCTCCCTTAAAATTTGAAACATCATGGATGGTACCAGATGAAGCACTCCACAACGAGTTAGAGACATAAACCAGGAGAGTACTAGTTCCTTTTCCTCTTTATATTTTTGTAACAATGAGGACAATGTTTGATTTAAGTGTGGGGGAGGGATATGAATTCCTTGGTGATGCTTGTCCTTATTCAATTGAAAAGAATTTTTAATTTGAAATTTTTGAATCGTTTAGGATTGACCTTAAATTTGAGCTTTCCCCATCTTAGAAAATATTATCAAGTCAAAAATTAAAATAGAAAAGAATGTTTCAATTAAGTCTCTAAGCCTTGAATTTTTGTAGCAAACTTGAGATGGACTATGAGAATAGGGATTAGTTTGTAATATGACCAACAAATTATTGGTTTATGAATATTTTTCTACATGATTTCTTTAGAAAATTAGACAATGACTTTTGCTAGCTAAGTACAACTTTTGTTTAGGGAAATGACTCGAGTGAAAAAAAAAAAAACTCCATTGACTTCTCTGGACCTTACTTAGTAACCGGGGCACTTCATCACCAATGTTGGCACTTGCGTCAAACGGTAAAGTCGAAGAGGGTTATGAGTTGGGCTAAAAGCCGCTTGAGGTGCCTGTTGGAGTAAGCGAGTAACCGGTCTGCCGCATCACCTATGTGCGTGCTCGCGTCAAAAGGGGACCTACAACGGCTCAAGAAAAAAAAAACCATGTTTTACCCGAGGATCCCTATTAAATTAAATGAAAAGCTTGGTTTAGTGGAGGCATTTGAATTTTTCTAGAGAAGTTGAGTTACAAATATTATTGTTGGAATTATTACTCACCGATCCTTTGATCATGGGATGTTAAGAGATTATTATAACTATTTAAGACTATTGGTTTAGTGATATATTCTTATAAGACATTAACTTAAATAAGATTTGACGATATAATCCAAGTGTGGTGGTTTATTGCTTTCTGTTTAGAAATTTCATGAGCAATGTTCTTTTTAGATAATGAATTATCTTTCTTTTGCTTGAGGACAAGCAAATGTTTAAGTGTGGGGGAGTTTGATAAGTATATATTTTATAATTAAATAGGTATATAGTTTATGATATAATTAGTTGGATTTATTAATATTTTATACCTATTTAATTATCCTTTATACTTTTCTATCATTTAATTAAATATAGGATAAAAATATATTTTGACGAGAAAAAAATCTATTCATATCCCGTTTTATTGTGCGGGGAGATGTTATATCTATAAGATATTTAAAAGGATAATTATATGCGGACCCCACATACTAAAATGATAAAAGCAATCACACACATGGAGTCAAAAGATGGATTACATATTTGAATCAAAAGAGGATTTTGGACCAGGCAAGGGTTGAGAGATGTGGGCCATGAAGAATGAAAATAGAGGAATCAAATAATAATATAGCATCAGAGGATAGATTACAAACAGATATTATTTTGGATCAAAAAGGAAATCACCAACGTACACGGCCCAACACTTAACCTAATATCTATTAAAAGGGATATCACGCACAGTGACGGAGGGGAGGTAATCAGCATCGATTACACCAGGCACAGGAACGGCCGAACGGGAATTCAAGAATTGAGGAAATTGGACGGCACACACATCTCTTTTATGTGTTCTTCCTCTTTCCTTCTCTTCATTGAATCTGAGTTTTATCTTTTTATTATAGATTTTAGTATAGCCATGTGTGGCTAAATTTTCTTTTCAATCATGAACTTATGTGTAGATTAGATTTTATTTTCATTGCTTAGTTATAATTAATATTAATTTTGGTTATTTAATCTTGTTTAGATTTATCTATTTAGTGATTGGCCATCATTGAATATGAATTTGAGTATTAGAATTTATAGAATTTACCTTGACGAATGAGATTTTAATTAGGCTCGGATTAAGTAATATGTGATTAGATTACGATTTAATTTATGCGTTTATGATAGACATATACCTAATGGCCTTATATAATTGTTGAAGAGTGTGTTTGATCTTTGTTGTCTTTTGAGTAACTATGTTAGACATAACAAGTTATCCTCAAGAGAGTGTTGTAAGTGGACCGACACCCATAGACATTTATAAAAATTATTTGTACTTCGAGATTAATAGAATTGATATTAAGGTTAATTAAATTAGTGAAATCAAGGTTTATGAAGCTAATAAAAAATTAGTGACTCTGACTTGGTCATTTAATATTTCTGGTACTTAGTTTATTTTGATTTTAGTTTTCTCTTAATTAAATTTAATTTGGTTTGCTTAACTTAAACAAAATTGTAAAATTAATGCTTAACTCAAGTTGTGGGTGTAAGTTCCCGTGGGAATCGATATCTTACTTACTCTTTATTACTCGATCTACCCCATGCACTTGCAGAGTTTTTAGACTATAAATAAACAGCAGTCTTATTTAGTTCACGTAGGTACAGGACGGAAACTGATTAGAAGCTCCCTTTACATATTATATAGAAACATGACTGCATGCAGAAACCTAAACCAAAAAGGGGGAAAAAATATCAGACAATGCTACTGATTCCGTGGCAGTCAGCCTTCAGGAAGCGAACTACGAGTGGGTCCCCATCTTTCACAACCAAACGCTTCTCGTCATCAATGGAGATTCCCAGAACTTCACACTCTTCTTCATTATGAGAAATTTTGCAGTAAACAAGCTTGTAGTGATCTCTATATGGGCGGATTTTAAATTGACGATGCATCTCCACTAATTCTTCCTCGGATGTAACAATCTTCACCATTTGAGATTCTTCTTCTACCTTCCAGGGCTAGAGTGGTGCTGCAGGCAAGAAGGTGGTGGGTTTTGTAGTCTAAATTCAATGGTCGTGCTATATTCTGGTTTCAATCTAGTTTCAATTGGGATCCAAAAATTTGCTGGCAATCCTTTAGAGCTCTCTGAGTTAGCTTGAACAACAGTGAGAGGGCAAGTTTCAGTTCCAGTTTTGGCAAGCTCAAGGCCACCACCGTTATTTCCTTCAAAAGCTGGGATTATATAGTAGGAACCTCCATTATCTTACGCCCATCGGCGTCGAGCAGATCACGATGGTGGTGGTGGGCGAGGGTTGTTGTGGTTGTGAAGGCAGAGAAGAGAGGAAGAAGAAGAAGAGGAAGGTGAAGGCATGAAAAGGTAACGGAGTCTTCATTTGTTCTTTTGTTTCAAGGTTTGAGAAAGGAAACAACGTACTATATGGCTTGGAGTTTGAAGGCTTTGTATTTAATTTATTAATGCATTTTACGTTGCTTGATCATGTGATGGTCTTTTGTTTTTGAGATATCTTACGTGCTACCCTGTGCCTGTAAAATTACATGTTGTGCTGTCAAAATGAATTGAAAAGCATTTGGTTGCTTGTATGTAAAGATATACACAGTTGCTCGTCTTTGAAGCTGGACGATGTACTCTTTTGTCATATATATTTGCATGTCCTACATTTTGCACCATGCATGCAGCTTACTATTTCTAACAACATCCCACGTATCCTAAAACAAAAAACCTGCGTGGGACCTGGAATTCTGATTGGAATGACGTAGGCTGTAAAAGAGAACTTAATTTAGTTATACATTGGAATGATTAAGTATAATCAGTACTTCCTCTAGTCATAAATGTAGTAAGCTACTTGAGAGGTTTAATTTAGTTTTACATATAATTACCTAAATCCATTTTCTCTCTCAAATTTATAAATTTTAATGTGGTGGTATTCAATCCAAATGATTAAATAAGGTATTTTATGAAAACAAACACACATTTGTTTTTACAAGTAACCAACTTAGTTAATATTTTTAATATTTATAAATTAATTATCTTATTTTTTATATTTAGGATATGAGGGAATACCCTTAGTTTTATAACTTTTTTATTTTTGGTCTCTCGAGGGTATATATCGGGGTGTGTTCCGTAGGTTTATAAGTCATAATATATGGCTAAATTTATAAAACATTTTCAACTTTTATAACTAAAAATCATATATGGCATTCAGGCTGCTAAGTAACGGTCAAATTAAACTTGATAATCTTGATCAGGATAGTATGTGATATTCATTTTTGTTTCTTTCATTTGTGAAGGTTTTACGAGACGTTATGGCCAGGATAGTATGTGAGCAATATAATTAAAGGAAAGGTAATTTGTGAAGTGCGTAGAGACATCTTTTGCGTCCTGAAGAGTAGTATGCCATATGTTCTGCCCAACACTTGCATCAGAGCAGGCAATTCCACACTCCGAAACTACATTAGATAATTTTTAATTATAAGAGATAGAATGTGGATGAGAAAATGATGTCGGCGTAGATATGTATAGTCATGCAGGAAAAGAGAAGATTAGTAATAATCATATATGAGGGAGTTGGAGGGACATCTATTGAAGAGAAAATAGTAAAAAATTGTTTGAAATGATTCAGACATGTATGTACAAAAAAGGCATTAGATGCGTCAATGAGGAAAGTAAATAATGTAATATGGAGTCTTTTGAAAAGTAATAATGGGATATTAAAAGGAATACTGAGTGAGAAAGAAATTGATGATATGTGTGTGTAACCATGTAATTATATATTACCTCCGTCCTCAATATAAGACCCAATTGACTTTTTTGAGGATGTTAAAAAAACTAATTAAATTACTTTAAAGTGTTTGTATTTACTGTTTTTTTAAAACTAATTAATATATAATTTAATTATATGCAACATTTGACTTTAAAAAAGGTCAATAAGCTTTATACTTAGGATGATAGGTAGTAATATATATGCGCCTCCTGTAAATATATTTGAGCGAGGTCATCAACTGAATAGATTATTTATTTGGAAATTAGAGTTAACCAGTACACATGCAGCAGTCTTATTACAAAGCAACGAGAGAAGCATATAAGAAGCCCCTCTTATAATAACATTGACTGCATAATTAACACTCAACAAACAAAGAGATTCCTACCACCACAAAGCTCATTCGACCATATCTTCATCCCCACTGCTTTCAGCCTTTATGAACACAACTAAGAGTGGCTCTCCGTCTTTCACAATCAAACGCCTGTTCTCCTGGTGGTCCACGGAGATTCCGAGATCTCTACACTCATCGGACTGATCACTTTGGCAGTAAACAAGCTTATAGAAACCTCTATATGGCTGAATTTTAAACGGACCCGTAATCGCCTCCTTCTCCTCCTCCTCTTCATCCACAGAAGCACTAGCCTTCACTATCTGTGATCTTCCCACCACGTTCCACCGTATCCTCTCGCCCTTCTCGCCGTGGCAAACGGTTGGGTTCTGCAGCTCAAATTCTATGTTCAGAAGTAAGTCTGATCTGAGAAAACGCATTCTACCCGGCCACGTCAACCGTGCCGGCAAGCCTTTAGAGGTATCAGAGGGAGATTGGACAACAGTGCGAGGGCACTTTTCTGATCCAGTTCTTCCGAGTTCAAGGCCACCACCGTTTCCTGCATGAACAGGGAATATATAATATAACCCACCATTATTTAAAACTTCGCCTTGCACGTCACGTATATATGAATAAGAACCCTTGGCTAGAGTGGTTGTGGTGAAGGCAAAGAGGAAGCAGAGGCTTAAGACGAGGGAATGCAAAAGCAACAGAGTCTTCATTTTTGTTCAAATTCTATTACAAGAAAAGATACCTATACCTCGCACTGTAGCATGTTGTGCAGCTTCAAGGCTTTGTATTTATAGATACATTATTCATCATCATATGATGGTCTTTTGTTTCTTCTTTTACATACGTGGTGCCTTATGCCCACTAAACAAGAAGTTGTGCTGTCAAACATTTTGTTACATTTATATATATATATATATATAGGCAGAACTTTGTATATGTGTGTGCGTGTCCTACTGTGCACCATGCATGGAACTTATTATTTCTAACACACCCACGTATACCAAAACAAAACACAAGTAGCCAAGATTGATCTAGTTGGTACATTAGGCTATGAGTTCAAATCCTACGGTCTTACTAGTGGGTCATTCATAAGTACTTCTATAAATACTCTTTAAATTTGGAAGCATGCTCGGGTCCTATCGAACCCTCGAGACCTCACTCGGCTAACCCTTTTATCACACAAGTAGTGGGTCCTAAATTCTTATTGGAATGACCTGGACGTTTCAAACTCGGGTTGTTCGGTCGATGACGGAGCAAAAATTACCAGTTACTACCATTTTTAATGATCAAATCCAACCCCTTCACTAGCTCTTATATTAGATACAAGAAGAACATTTACTAATGACTATTTTTTCTTCATTTGCAAGTGAAAGTTTTGGTTTGATATGTTATTTCCCAGAAAACAAACATCTGATGTTGTCTAGATAGAGAAACCTCGTGTATCTTGAAGAGTATTTTGCCACATGTTTTGACCCTCATCTGCATCCCCTATATATGTCACTACTACCTCTGGGCCTATTGATTGTTAAAGCTTAACCATTATATTGTTTATTTTTTTATTAACAGGTTCGAGGTAGTACGTTTTAAAAACTTTTCATATTTTTGTTCATAAGTCATTCTAGCTATAAAATCTATCAAGCAATTGATATTTTTTCTTTCAATAGCATCCGTCATATGAATAACATTGTTGAGTATTTATGGCAGAGGAAGGGATTAAGAATAGAATTGATTATTAGTGAACTAGAGAAATAATTAAACATATAGAGTGCAGTCTTATTATTATACGTAGCTCCAGCGGAGACTGATAAGGAAGCTCCTCTTATTACAACATGACTACATTAAACTTTTAACGAACAACATAATTAAAGTGGAAGCCATGATCATCAAACAATGCTCATTCGAGCATAGTCGTCTCTGGTATAAGCCTTCTCGTACTGAACAGCGAGTGGGTCTCCATTTTTCACAACCAAACGCCTGTGGTTCTCATCATCAATGGAAATCCTCAGATCTTTACAGCTATCATCATCACTATTACCTTCACAGTAAACAAGCTTGTAGTCACCTCCATATGGCTTGATTTTAAATGGCCCAGATAGGAGATGTTCTCCCTTCTTAGGTGCAATCTTCATTTTTGTGTGATTCTTCCTCAACCTTCCACGGTAATCTAGAATATTCCCAGAGGCGAGCGGGTGAATCTTTCGGTTGAAATTCAACGTTGAGGTAAAACCCTGGTTTGAGAATTGCAATTAGAGGTAGGGTCCATATGATTGCCGGCAAGCCTTTTTGTGTCTCCGACCGAGCTTGAACGACGGTGAGAGGGCAGCTCTCATCTCCAGTTTTGGCAAGTGTAAGGCCACCACCCTTTCCTCTCAAAGCTGGAAGTGTATAGTATCTACCTCCATTTCTTAAAATGTCCCCCATCCGCGTCAAGCAATTCTTTGGCAACATTACTTGTGGATAAGGCAAAGAGGAAGCGGAAGAAGATGAAGGAAAGCAAAGGCAACACCGTCTTCATATCGTTCGAGTTTTGGAAAAGCTATATGGGTTATTGGCTTGAAGATCGATGCTTTGCTTCTACACACACAGAATGTAGGCGGTTGTGTTTATATGTACATTTTTTACGTTTTGTGTTGATGGTCTTTTGTTTCTTTCATTCGTAGCTATTATGTGATTCCTTGTGCCCACAGATTGTGTTGTGCTGTCTCAATAAGAAACATCTTGTTACATGCATTAAAGGCATCTTTTATATGTCTTGATAGGTGTTTGAGTTCAAGCTAAGGCTGGGCCAGTCATACTCCTTGAACCGTGTGTCGATCATATGCATAGTTAGTTATAATTGCATGTGCGACACTTTGCAGCTTACATGCATCTTAAACACCACGTATATTAAAACCCAAAAGAGATACTTAGTTAATATTTAATCCTTAATATAAGGAATAAATCCTTTTTGTTTGAAATGTCAAATTTATTATTCCATTTTTACCTTCATTAAATGTATGCCATTCATTATCTTTCATGCACATTCTTTCTAAATAAGATAAGAGTATATATAATTAAGAAAAGAGTAAAATACTCTAACCACCCTTCTGTTTTGTCTTAATTATACAGACCTGCTCTCTATTTTGAAAATATACACTTAAGTCCAAACCGTTAACTCCGTTAAGAATATTCTAAAAATATATTTTTAATTGAAATTTATATAAAATAAAATTTATTTATTAATTTACCCTTAATGCTAAATCCTAAATTTTAATTGACAATTTGTAAATATATTTTTTTTAAAAAAAATTTGAGTTAGTTTTTTAAATGTTTGTAGAAAAAATATCAAAATTTAAATTTAAATGACTTAATACAGTCTCTCAAATATATATAGTTTATTATATCGATAGAAAAAAATGTGTTTGATATATATTTTTTGTCATTTAAGAAACTAAAAGTAAATAAATTTTTAATAAATATGATAAAAAAAAAAAATAAGTTTTATAATCTCAAAATTCATAAAGTTAAAAAAATCTATTAGGATAAAAAATTTATTTACCCCATAGATATATATTTGTTTAAATAATTCTAATGTTAAAGAAGGGTATTTTGGTAAAACAAAAGATCAAAAATCAAACTTAATGGTTAACTAACAGTTTGGGTGGATGGAAATAGAATATCAAAATAAAATGGAGGTTTGCGTAACATACATTTTAATTTTAAGGAAGGTTTATAGGGGTTTTCAAAATAGATGGGAGAGTGCATTGTAATTAAAGTAAAATAGAGGGGTTGTTAGAGTATTTTACTCTTAAGAAAAAGGTACAAAAATTACTCATTTATTGCTTTTGACCAATATTTAATTTTGAACTGCATGTTTTAATAGTTGTTCCTTATAAAAAATGAACGGAGGGAGTATTGATTATACTTTGTGTTGGACTTAGGGTCCTGATCTACACTTAATAGGTCAGACTATTTGATTAGAAATAGGAAACCAAATTAAATAAGAGAGATAAATCAACATTGATTGGTGAAATTAATTAGCAATTAATTTTTTGATTGTTAAATTAAGGGCAGACACAAGCTTCACTAGCTCCCTAAATCTTACTCCCTCTCTGGTCCTTATTATAAGGCACCAACTACCTAATATATTTGGTCCATTTTATAAGGCATTTGCTTGTTCCCAATGCACATTAATTATTTTTTCCATGTATGCTCACAATTAATAAGGGTAGTGGGTAAGAGTAATAATTAATATAAAATAGAGTTTAGTGCAATTAGTAGGAGTAATATTGGAAATTACTTAAATAGTAGGATAACTTTATTGACTTTAACTGTTTTTATTGGTTTGTGAGATTTGATAGTTGATGCCTTATAATAAAGACCAGAGGGAGTATTTCCACTTATTAGTTAGTCTAAATGTTGATTTTATCAATCTCGAGTATTAATAGTTATAAGTGTATATCGGTTCACTCACAACCATCTCTTAAGTATAAATTGTTATATCTAACTTAGAGGCAAGAGGAAATATGACATAAATAAAAGTACATTTTTATCAACAAGTTTGCAAATATCATCACTATTAATGACTTGTACCTGTTTCTTGGATCTAAAGCCATACTCAAAGAAAGTAATTCAATCGTATTATCGTTGAAGCTACTATTTAATTCTTGCAATTGATAATCAATGGTAGCACAAAAGATATTTACCTTATAAAATTTTCTAGTAGAAAAATCACCTTGTTCATTTTAAGCACAACCTCTCCTTCCAATATATTTTGCACTCATATATGGAATGCAATGTCATGTTTTATACAAAATTCTTGAACATGAACTAAGAAAGCTTCCCAATTTGTCTCAATTTCTAAAGTAACCCTTTTGTAGTTGAAATTAGATGTAAAACATTTGAAATATCTCGAGACTTTCATTGCAAAGCTTGACAAAGGAATACAGTAATGCCCATAATTTCTTTCATAAGGTGCAATATGATGGCAAAATCAAAAGATGCCAATGATGAGTATGTATTATCTGCATCTCCGTGATATGATGCTATCTTTCCTTCATTAGAAATATTGTCAAGAACTTCACATGTGCCTTGAAACATTTTAAACAAACCGTATATAGAATTATAATGAGAACTCCAACGAGTAGCTCCTACTTGATGAAAAGTACCAATCTGATTAAGACCAACTCCTGATTCGAGTTCATCAATAGCAATCATTCCTGTAATTTCATTTGTTTGGGCAACTCTTAACACATCATTATGCTTACAAGAAGAAGTAACAATATTAATTATGAAGTTGATTTTTTTCAAAGAATTGATGAACATGTTTTACCTCATGAGATGTAGCAATCAAGACAAGTTGAAGGCGATGGGCAAAGAAATGGACATAATAAGCATATAGGCACTCAACATAAATTAAAACCTGTAATCCATTCCATTCACCTTGCATATTGCTAGCTCCATCATAGCCTTATCCTCGAATATTTTGAATGTTATGATTATAGTAACAAGAGTGTTGAATATTCCTTGCTTTAAAGTCTTGGCACTTGTATCTTCCACATGTATAAAACCGAAAAACCTTCCCATATAAAATCATATTTATCGATGCATATCAAAACAATAGTCATATGCTCTTTTTTAGACACATTACTAGCTTCATCAACAATAAGACAAAACATGGCATTGGAAATTTCTTCCCAACTTGTGATCTTTACCTTTTGAGAGAAAACATGAAGAATTTCATTTTAAATTCAAGGGGAACTATATGATGCATTTTGAGGAGCTTTTTCTAAAACAACTGCTGCAACTTCTTGATTATAGGAAGATAAAAAACTTTATCATCTTCAGAAAATTATCACGATTAAGTGAATCTAAGTTTTCATCATGATCTCTAAAACCACATCCTTGAAGAGCAAGCTATCTTGTCACGTCCACAGAAACTCATAGCTGCAATCCCTTGAGAAGTAAGTTTTTCAACCAATATCTCAATATGTTGAGATTGGTTCATAAAATCACTACATGAACTTACAACATTTTTGTAATATCCTGAATTTTAGACCTAGAAACTTAAGAATAAGCCTATAAAAGGTAGGCAACTAAGCCCGATTCAAGTAGAGCCCCAAGAATGCCGAGGATAAGAAGTCTCTCGGGAGACTAAGTAACTCAGCTATACGGGTTAGTGGACTTAGTATATGTAAGCCATGTAACTAAAGTGTCAATGGAAAAAGGGGCACAGAAGACCCATACAGTGTAAATCTAGCTAGTTGGAAAAGATGTCACCCAACTATGTCCTGAGGTATAGGACAATTAGTTGAGCAAAAATATGCTAGTATAAGTAAGAATACGGCATTTTTAGGGCAGTCAGGTATGCCTTGCATTTTTGAGAAAACATCAGTATGTGGCATCGTATAAAATGAATTAATACCATATTATTGGAATATATGGAATTTTCAATAAATTCATGGTAAATGATATATGATTAGCTAAACTAGAGATCAAATTTTGGATTCTAAAAGGGGCCATTATTGTACCTAAAAGAGGTGGCATGAGAAGATAATAGCAAGCAAGCTTAAGAAGAAACACACATGGCAAAATTAAGGGGATTATTAACAAATATCTCTTGACCTTGAACATACTTATGTCATGGATAATGTCATGCTTATGTCATCGATGATGTCATCATAAATTGACAAGTCAAAAGCTACTTTTGTTGGTCAAATGGAAATGCGACACGTGTCCCCTCATTATGACATAGCTTTTGAGTTATCGCCATAAGATCATGACACGTGTCCCGTAATCAAGACAAGCCATAAAGCTACTTTTATGTGGTCCAATGGAAAGAAGACACGTGATGTGACACGTGGCGCATTCTGGACCAGACACGTTGCACATTCTATATATACCCCTTCCCCCTTCATTTGTCTTTAGGCCATTCTTGGCCAAAACATGGAAAAGAGAGGGAGAGGGAGAGGGAAAAATGAAATAGAGAAAGAGAGGGAGAAGAAAGGGTCCGATTTCACCTCCGATTTGGTGTTTTTAGCTCATGGGGCCTTCTCCAATGTTGTTCTTTTGGCGAAAGGAATCTTTCTATGGTTTTGGATTCTTGATATGAGGTGTTTGGTGCCGTTTATATGGTGGAGATGCTGTCAGATCTCCAAACCAATCACAAAATCGAGATAAGTAGGACTTGGATTCTTGCTATACTCCCTTCAATCTTCATAAACATTCCTATGACCTTGACGAATGATTCTTGTGTGGCGTTTTGATGTTTTGACTAAAAATACAAGGGAGTTCAAGAAGGAAAGATTTCAAGGAAAGGCTAAGATCAAAGACAAGAGTATCGTTATTAGGAACTTTAAGGAATTTTGGGAGTTGATTATCAGTCTAAGAATTTACCAGGTAGTAACCTTAATCCTCATATGCTTTGTATGTCTTTGTATGTATGCTTTACCATGATTGTGTATGCATTCGATGTTGTTGTTTGCCAAGCGCTTTGGTACCGGAACCACTATGTGCGACTGGGGCCTTGTTGTGCCCTACAGTCTGTGCTATGTGCTATAGAGACTGCTTGTTCCAGATTAGGCTTCGTGTCTCCTGTGTGCGATTTACTAAATGCTGTGGTTTGTATTTATGGTTTTCTTACATACTTTGTGTATGAGATTAACGGTTACTCTAGGATCTTTCGGGACTCCAGTCTGTGTTGCTACCTATGTATTTACAGCTTGTTGGAAGTATCTCCGAGGATAAAGTGGTAGATACTAGCACATGAAGGTGCCAGACTGGTTTCAGACCATTCAAGGAAGATTTGTAGATATTTTATGTATTTATGTTTTAAATTTGTAACCAAGATTTGTAATATCCTACTAGTACACTAAACCCAAACGTAATTTACTATGATACATATTGTTAAGTAATATAATATGGGGAATTAAGAGGTATCACACTACCTGCCACCCGAAAGGGTGAGCCGGTTGGGGTGTAACAATTATGCTCTTTGGAAATTCTCTCACAATGACCGACAAGTGTATTGCCACTTCGATGGTTTGTGTATGAAAGGATTGGGATATGTCCTGGTGAAGCAGGGCATAATGGTGGCGTTGCCTCTCAGTTATTGAATTTTGTGAAATGAATTATCCCATTTGTGAACTAAGCCGGCTGAAAAATGTTTTCTCAAATTTGAGCCTGTAGTGAATGTGTTTTCTTGAATTTAAGCTGGCAGCGATTATGTTTTCATTGAAAATACTATTTTGTGCAATTATGAAATGTACTGCAACCATGGAGATTTTCGAATATGTGAAAATTTGAAATGTTGAGTATGAGACAACATAGTAAGCGGTGACATGACTGTTGTCGTTGTTGTATTGAAATAAAAAGCGGTGCAATTGGTGATTATGTTGATACAGGAACAGAAACTGATAAAATCATTTAGAAATTTAAATTGGTTAAGTCAGATAGAATTTGCCAGCTACAGTGCTATGCAAGAGGAAATACTCTGAGAGCTTGAATTGAAAATCTTAGACGGGGAATAGACGAGCAGAGGCTCAAGGCAGTAAGGACTGGTGTGCAAATTTGCATGGGGCAATGTCCCTGGGCCGTAAGACCTGTATGCCTAGCACTATGTTTGTTGACTGTCATGGTAACTTTGGACCAAAGTGCCTAGAATATGTCTAGAGGCTGGTATAGTATTTAGACTGTACCAAGTTAAAGTTAAGATGGATATGGCCTGAGGATGATTCCTAAATGATAAAGCTAGAATATCCAGCATTGTGATAGTAGATTAAGCTGGAAGGCCAGAATAAAATAAGATGAAAGGCAGAATGCATCAGGTAGTGAGGCCTGTAAAATCAAGCGTTGTGAGGATAGACAAGAGGGTCTTATGTTAGATATTACACTTGGGTACAGAATGAAGGTAAATGTTGTATAATGATTAGGTTACATGTTTAGTAAATATGCATAAGAAAAAGGAATAATAAACTGAATGGTTAGAATGATTTCCTGAGGATATGTGTTCAAATTTCGAGGGTGAAATTTATTTAAAATTCCATATATTCCAATAATATGGTATTAATTCATTTTATACGATGCCACATACGATGTTTTCTCAAAAATGCGGGGGCATACCCGATCGCTCAAAATGCCGTATTCTTACTTATACTGGCATAGTTTTGCTCAACTAATTGTCCTATACCTCAGGACATAGTTGGGTGACATTTTTTCCAACTGGATTTACACTGTATGGGTCTTCTATGCCCCTTTTTCCATTGACACTTTAATTACATGGCTTATACACACTAAGTCTACTAACCCGTATAGCCGAGTTACTTAGTCCCCCGAGAGACTTCCCATCCCTCGACATTCTTGGGACTCTGCTCAAACTAGGCTTAGTTGCTCGCCTTTTTATAAACTTATTCTTAAGTTTCTAGGTCCAAAATTCGGATATTACAATTTTTTTGCATTGAGATAAAATTTTTCCCAACATGGCATAGAAAAACATAATTTTCTCCATCATTAACCTTTTCCAATTTCTAAATCCATCAACAACCAAAGTGTTAAGTCCAGAACGACCACTGTCACTTGGTTTACTAAATAAATAACAAGGCAAACAAAATGCAGCATCTTTACTTAGAGAATATTCTAACCAAGATGGAAATAAATCAAACCAAGAAGAGCAAAAATGACGTTGATTCCTCTCTGGCCCAGAAAAAGGATCATTTTGAATCTTACACTGAAATGAATGTAACAAAGTTTAAGATAAATGACGATTTCATCTTGTTGATTTATAGGATTTTTCCATATTGGAGGGTGTAGTGCAGGATTTCTTTCCAATAAAGTAAGATCAACTTCTTTAACTACCTCTTTATTTTCAATTCTAGGAGACTTTGAAGGAGTCTTTGTATTTGACAATTAACATTAGGAGTAGACGAGGACAAAGACTCACTATTCTTTCTCTTAAAATAAGTATCGATGGTAGCACTCTTCCCCATAATAATCATCTACAAAGAGTATGAATTCTTTCATGACTAATATAATTTTAAAAATATTATTAATAACAAAAGTAAACCGATTAAAATTAATTATTAATCATCATCTATATTCCGTAGCCATCTTTTAACAAAATCCTAATTCTAAAATATTATCTAATCAAGTATAAAAGTAGTATTATTAAAAAAAAAATCATGTATAATAAATTTCATGAGGGAAATTTAATGAAAAGAAGTGATTTTGAGTGTCTTATTGATTCTCAAAATTTGTCATAAGCTGTTGAAAAAAATGGCAGACAATAGGAGAAGCTGTGAGCGAGAGGAAGAAGAGACGCAAGATTTCAGAATAGTGCAAATAAGTAGGTTGAGAATAATTAAAGGTTGTGGGGCCCACTTTTTATCATTATATTCTTTAGGTTTTTTTTTTTTTTTTTTTAAAAAAAATATATATATGAAAGCAAACGAAGGGTCAGAGAAGAAAGTAGCCCAAATGGGGGCTTTAATTTTAGGGATTGTAGGCTTTAATTTTATATTCCTGAAAGATTTCATTTGTTTATATTTTTTAAAAAATTTTAGGGGGCGCCAATATATATATATATATACTTCTTTTAACAATAATATGAATATATTTTTATATCAAAATTCTTTCTTATCTTTAAGAGTACTTTTGTGTGTGGAAAGATTAAGTAATTTTAATAAAATCAACTAATTTTAATTAATTCTTTTGGTGTGTGTAAATTTTTATAGCTGAAGATGACAATCCTAACATATAACACTCATTTTTAATTAATCTATTTAGTGTATAAAATGCATTGATAAGTTGAATTGATTAAAATAGAATGAGATTCTTTTGGATTCACATCATAGATAGAAGGCTTTCGAAATAAAAATAATAAATAATAAATTAATCTAGTTAATTATTTATAACAAATTAGTGCTAGTTTCCTAAAATATTCTTTTTAATCATTTGCATTGGAACCACATAAAAACCCCTTAATATATATAACCAATAAAAACACTTTAGAAAAAATTATAAATTTGGGAGACAAAATAGATTAAGATCTTACATAAATATTTTTTTCTGACATATATTAGGAATCAAATGGAGTAATATATATACAAACGTGTGCGGATATCGATTTAGATTTTTTTTAAAAATCAAAATATAGAATAGAATTGGTTATTAGTGAACTGGGAAATAATTAAACAAATGCAGTCTTATTATTATACGTAGCTACAACGGAGAGACCGATAAGGAATCAGCCCCTCTTATTACAACATGACTGCACTAAACTCTTAACAAACAACAAAACCCTAGAAGCCATCGTCATCAAACAACGCTCATTATTCGAGCATAGTCGCCTCTGCGATGAGCCTTCTCGAACCGAACAGCGAGTGGGTCTCCATTCTTCACAACCAAACGTCTGTTGTTCTTATCATCAATGGAAATCCCCAGATCTTTACAGCTTTCATCATCACTATTACCTTCACAGTAAACAAGCTTGTAGTCATCTCTATATGGCTTGATTTTAAATGACCGAACTAGGCGCTGCTCTTTCTCCTTAGGTGCAATCTTCACTTCTTGTGATTCTTCCTCAACCTTCCACGGTAATCTAGAATATTCCTGGAGGCAAGGGGGTGGATCTTTCGGTTGAAATTCAACGTTGAGGTAAAACCCTGGTGTGAGAATTGCAATTCTAGGTGGGGTCCAGATCGTTGCCGGCAAGCCTCTTTCAGTCTCCGACCGAGCTTGGACCACGGTGAGAGGGCAGCTATCGTCTCCAGTTTCGGCAAGTGTAAGGCCACCACCCTTTCCTCTCAAAACTGGAAGTATATAGTATGTACCTCCATTTTTTAAAATGTCCCCATCCTCGTCAAGCAATTCTTTGGCAACATTACTTTTTGGTAAGGCAAAGAGAAAGAGGAAGAAGATAAGGGAAAGCAAAGGCAACACAGTCTTCATCTCGTTTGGGTTTTTAGAAAAGCTAAATATGGCTTATTGTCTTGTAAGCTCGATGCTGTGCTTCTAAATATATATACAAGCCTGGTTGCATACAAAAGTGCATTTTTACGTTTTGCATCATGTAATTGTCTTTTGTTTGTGTCATTCGTTGGTTTTATACGATTCCTTCTGCCCACAAATCGTGCTGTGCTGTCTAAATAAGAACCATCTTGTTACATGCATAAAGACACCTTTTATGTCTTGATCCGTAAGCCATAGTCACTGTTATAATTGCATGCGCGACACTTAGCCGCTTGCATGCATCTGATTATTTGGTACAACACCCACGTGTATTAAACCCCAAAAGAGATGCTCAATTACTACCTCTAGTTCTTATTAAGAGCCTAATAAGCGAATTACCTATATATGTTTGAAATAAAGCTTGTTTTTTCAAATTTGTCCTTATTTATGAAGGCTAAGTAAAAAAGAACTAGAGTAAATGTAAATATCGACTACCTTCTAATTAATGCAATACACACACACATATATATAATTAATGAGGGAAAAAAAAGAAAAAACTCATTAAATATTAATACAACTTTTGTTTAGCTCTTATAAAAAGGACAAAGACAATTCAAATTTTGAGCTCTTATAAAAAAAATTGGAGGGATATCCATTTTAATGGAAAAATTGAATTATAAAATGAATATTAAAATATTGAATCATTCAGCCTTATATATTAAAGGATAAAGGAAGGGGATCTAAATATTGGAGAACACCGCCCATAATACTGGGCAAACACGTTTTTAATGTCTCAAACCCTCTTTAGCTAGCGAATCCGCAAGCTTGTCCCTGTTAATTTGTGGCAAAAGCTTCTTTCGAACATTTCATTTAGAAACTCAAGAGATGCTCTTTATATTACAAGAATACTTTTTTTTTTTACTTCATTTTGTTTTAAATTATTTGAATTTTAGTTATTGAACAGTCTCTAATGATTTATGTTTTGAAATGTAAAGTTTTTTATTTTTATTTTTATATGACCGTGGAAAGGGAACAAATATAATTCATGGAACATTCTTATTTTTTTTTTTTTTTTATATAAAAATTTTAGGAACATGCATGTCTTATTACTTACACCTATGTGTTAAAAAGCAAAATTTCTGCAGCCTACGGGAGGGGCATATTTGGAAGGCGTGATTTCTACATCCATACAATCAGCACAACTGTTTGTTTCTTTGGGCGTTTAATTGAAGGTGATGGCTCAACGATTCATCATAGAGTTTATCGCATATCCAGCTTTCTAGATGCGCAATCGGATGTGATCGTTCAACAGCCTCTGCCGTGGGATTGTGTCATGATACAAGATTTTATTAAGTTGGGGCAAGAACAAATATGGTTTGGGAAGAAATATTCCACAACCCCTCAGTGAATCAGAAAATAGCACCCCCCCCCCCCAAAAAAAAAAAAAAAAAAGATTTAAAAGGTTAAAAAAAAAAAAAAAACTTAATAAGAGGAAGAAGGAGTAGAGTCGGAAAAACTGCCTAACCCATCGCCGGCCTATTTAGACCTTTTTATTACGAGGGCCTAACTTGAAAATTTGCCTCTCAAATTGTAAACGAGCCTAAAATGGTAGGCCTTATAGGATAGAGGGCTAGCCTGTTTAGACAAGTTTATTTTTATTTTTTAAAATTGTTCATATGATACTATAATTTTTACATTATTGATGATGTTGTAAATATTAAGTTATTATTATCTTTTTGTTTCAAATTTGAATTTTATAGTATGTTTTGATTTATTTGGTTTTTGAAATGATTTATTCATCTATTTCTTTTTTTAAAAAATAGGCTAATTTGGACATTTGATAATGATTGTAACTAGAAATTTATGAATTTTAATAGCAATCTATCTCAAATTGAAGTAAAATAATAACTAGATTGTAAAATTTAAACGTGAATTTTATTTGACTTAAAATGAAGATTGCAATTTTTTTTTTTTTTTGGGGTCACCAAATGAAGATTGCAATTCATTAAAATGCATTTTGCAATTTGCAAAGCTTATATAAGCATGTAGTATATATAAATTCATGTCTTAGAACTTTAATCTTTCTAATAGAATGTTGCAAAGTCAATCCTAAAGAAACAAATGCTGAAGTAGTTTATATTACTTGGTCATAAGATTTTTTTTTTTTTTTAATTTAAGATTTTTATAAAATTATTATTTTAATATATATATATTATACATCTTGATTCCCAAAAAAAAAAAAAAAAAAAAAAAAAAAAAAAAAAAAAAAACAAGTTATGTTTTGATCGAATTATGGCATTGTAGCTTCACTCAACACATATAAGGATTGTTTTTTTTTTTTTTTTTTTTTGGGGTCAAAAAAGACAAGTCTACGACCCAGTGGCTACAAGAACCAATTTTCATGTGTGACAGTATAAAGAAAAATAATGTTTTTAAAGTTAAACAGGCCCAAAACCTGCAGGCTCGACCCTAGACCGCGAACATAAGGGCCGGATTTTATAATTGGAGTGATCCATTTTGGTCCGAGCCTATAATGGACCAGCCCTTTTTTCCCACTCTAGGAAGGAGGAAGAGAGTGATTGATGATTTCAAAAGCAGTTGCTTGTTCTTCTGACACACTTTTTTATAGGCCATGGCGCCCGGAGACATGTCAAAGAAAGGTATTTGTTCACAAGAAGGAAGAGGCATGTCAAAGGAGACTTGTTTTTTTTTACGCCCTTACACAATATTTACAACAATTTTTTACATATATCAAAGAAAGCACCATCAGGCATAGGTGGATCCACTTATGTGAGAAGGGGGCACGTGCTCCCCTGATTTTTTTAAATAAATTTTTTATTTTTTTTATTATTATTTTTCCTCTTCTTCTATGTCTTCCTCAACAGGCCCGTTTCACTCTACTCCTTGCTCTTCTTTCCCCTGTAAAAATACTTGCGGACATATTTTAGCATTGTGACCTCAACTAGGAAAGATCTGTATCCTTTTTTAAGATACTTTCCTAACATTTTGTTGCATTTTCTCTGTATTTTAGGTGGACATTCCCAGCACAAAAAATTACTTGGAGTATGTAGGTTGCTAATTTTCTACCATGGGCATTGTATGGCTAACACTTGCTCTTTTTCTTATTGATGATGATTAAACTTGCAACTGATGGCAAGTGAAAACTTTCTGAATCTTGTATTATTTTTTGTGCTTTTGATGACAAGTGAAAAAAAAAATTCGGGGACGCTGCCCCCGAACCCCCCAACCAATAGTGCCCCATCTTCCATAAATTTCTGGATCGCCCCTGCAATCGAGGTGACTTATACACATCGGTATAACCATTATATATAGTGGTCTGATCCTTTAGACTTAAAACTAGACCTATACTAGTAACACTTTGTACAGAATGACGTCATTGTTGTCTGCTTCTATGAATAAACAACTCTTAGGCCTTTACTAGAGGCATTAAGAGTCAGATTATACCTCATGTTTTCGTTGTTAACATCAGTTTGCGTTAAATGGCCTTGCGTGCCTAGTAACGCAACACACTTGCCATTTTGTTCTTAGTTTTAGGAAAAAGCTAGCTGTATCGTCTGGATGCACTGAACTTAAAAGCATGAAGGCGTTGTATTTATAGATGAATTTGACGTTGCATCTTGTGATGGTCTTTTGTTTCTTTTAATTCATAACTATATATTACGTGGTGCGTACCTTGTCTACGCCTACAAAACAACATCTTATGCTGTCAGAATGAAAGGCATCTTGTTACATGTGTAGAGACTCAGCCTTTTTTTCCATGCATATGTTTGGGTTCAAGGCTGGACTATGTATCCTTTTGTACGTTATATATGTGCATGTCCTCCACTTTGCACCATGCATGCCTAACAACACCCTCGTAAACAAAAGTCAAAAAAATATGTATAGCCTAATGTCTTTAATATAAGAGTTAGATAATTAATTTATGAATATTAAAAAAATTAGTTAAGTTAGTTATTTGTAACAAATGCTTGCTTGTCTTTTAAAAATATCTTTTTTAATCATGTACATTGCAATTACCCCTTAACACTCTTAATATGTGCAATAAATTATGAATTTGGGAGTAGACATAATGAATTGAGATCTTATATTTAGGATCAAAGTAAACAAAATGTCTAGCTCTTATATTTTGGACCAGATGGGGTATTATGATTGGAATGAATTGTTGGTAATAAACTCCGGTATAGTTTAATTATGTGTGGCTGATATATGGCGGAAGCATAATTTGGTCATTTTAAGTGTGTTTCGTTGGTTAATGATGACTAATTTTTTAAAGCTTAATGTGATCCTTGCGACTAATAGACGGTCAAACTTAATTAACGTAGCCAGTTGTCCATTTAAAGATGAACTGTAACTTTTACCATGGATGATATAAGATTCCACCCCCTTATTACAGAATGAAAGTTTGTAGGGTCTAAATTATATTAAAGGAATGGCAGTTATTGACATGCATTCAGACACCTCATGGGTACTTCCTGAAGAGTAGTTGATGGTATATGGAATAATGGTTTATTAGGCTTCCCAAATATTTATTATTAGGAAATATTTAATTTTAATTTTGATTTATTGTTATCTTTTAATATTAATTGTCATTTTCATTCGATTTTTAGTTTCTAGAATGTTCTATATCAATTTCTATGGTTAGGTTGAAGCCGACAAAATAGCATTTTAACTCATTTGTTTTATACGCCTTTAAATGATTGAATAAGAATTGTCTTGCTTTCTAAGTCGCTCTCTCTCTCTCCCTCCCTTTCGGCTTCCTCTTGCTCAGCATCAATTAAAAATATTTTATTATGAGAGTTACTTTTTTTATATAATGTTTTTAGCACCTTTTTCATTGTTATTTTTGAGGTTTAATTATAAATATTTTATTGGATATGCCTATGCCATATATTAAAAATAATTGAAATTGTGCTCTAGTGTTTTGCGTGATTAATTAAGAAGAATTGATAGTCTGATGTGATTTTTGGAGCTAATTTTTTTTTTTTTTTAAAAAAAAAATCATTTGTTGAGGTCATTTTGTGTATATATTAATTTTAGATGAACATGGAAGAAGAACATCTAAGTTAAAATTTTTTTACAACAAAACAAGTTGCCAATCAAGGTTCATATTCCCTTATTATGATTCATCTGATTGCATAAAATTTTTTTGGAAAAAAAAAAAAGAGCTTATTGATCAATCTTTAAGGAACTGTGTAGCTCTCCATCCTTCCCACTTCCCAGCCAAATACTCACAAGACCTTGAACTAGTGGGAGCAATAATGTATTTTAACTATCAAATACTGAAATTGCTGGAATTGTAAATAAATAATACTTTCTTATAAATTTAGGGTAAAGGAGCAAGAATATATATATACTCCCTCTAGTCCTTATTATAAGGCACCAACTAGCAAGTTCATGTGGTCCTTTTTATAAGGCACTTCTTGATTCCCAATGAAAGCATTAATTATTTTTTTCCATGTATACTGCTTTATAATTAATAAGTGTAGTTGGTGAGAGTAATATTAATATAATATTAGAGTTTAGGACAATTAGTAGGGCTAATATTGGAAATTATTTAGACCCCTAGGACAACTTTATTGACTTTAACTACTTTTATTGATTTGTGAGAAAAGTTAGTTGGTGTCTTATAATAAGGACTAGATGGAGTATGTGCTTTATTCTCGAGAGCGTCTAGCACCATATACGTTTTTTAAAAGCAAAAATACACATATAGTTATGAAAAAGGTGCAAAAGTCACACCTCAGTTAAAATAAAAAACGTTGACCGTTAAAAATAACCTTTTTGACTAACAGAGCTGATAATGCGTGAAAGGAGGGAAGAGAGGGACCCACGTGAGAAATTCGGTTCTGTATGCACACAAAATACCTTCACCACAGCGTCCACGGACTACGCCGCCTTCACCTCGGCGTCCCGTTTAGGCATCAGTGAGGCTTCGACAACAGAATCCGTACAAGAACTACCTCTGTTTTGCTCGGTATGTATCGCACTTGTCGGCTCCGGTGAACCTGTTACAAGCTGCTGCAACTTAGGGAGACAGCGGGAGGAATCCACGGCGGAGGGAGCTGAGATGAGATCATTTGCTTTTGCGGTGACTTTGTTGAGGTGTTTATGTTCGGCGGTGATTCCGCTAGGTTGGGCTTTAGGTTTTCGTCCCTGTTTTCCCCTACTTCCACCCATTTCTTCAAGAAATGTGTAATGATATGAACAAGGTCCCCGCATAGCTTTTTATGTTAAGATTTTGCGTAAACGTCAGCATAAAAAATATCAGATTGGAAGATGCCTCCATTTTCTGACTTGGCCAGCTCACCGACGGCGCCAGGGAGACTTTGAAACTAAAATGGCCATCGTGTTGTGAACCCTGAACAGAATAAGAATTAAAAGATATACCACTCAGGTCCACCTTCCGCGCAGTTACGTCCTAGTATTTTATAAACAGCGCCTTCTGTTGTCTTGTGTACCAAATGTGGAAATAACTTATTCGTTAGGTGGTGTGAATGAAGTTTTAAAAAACGAAATCAAATATGAATAAAGATTACATTTATCGCGTGACTTTAGACCCATAAAAAAAAAATAGATCATGGTTTAAAAAAGGATACAAGTGCGCGCAACTCTTTGTTGAAGACCGCAAGAGACAAGGCCAACGGTCTGCAACTTATAACTGGAAATCACGAAAACATAGTCGATCAGAAATTTGAGAACAAGTAAAACAAGATAGTAAACATAAAAACTAGAGAGGTTTTAGAAAATGAGAAGTTTGATTTGAATTGATTCCGTCTGCAACTTGAAGGAAAATGGCGAGGAAATTGGAAGAACACAGAGTGCTGATGAAAAGTAGTTTGAGAGGAATTAGAATGGAAATGAGATAGCAGAGAAGAAGAAGAAGAAGTTGCAAATAAGATGTGTAAGTGAACAACGTATAAAGAAAAGAGTAGAGCTAAATAGCGCCCAAATACGACAAAGACCTCCATTTTTGCACATTTTTATATTGAGCATATTTCTAGTCAATTAATAATTATTATTATTCTAACAATTAGAGTCGGAGTCAACTTTATTATTCATATTTCGTTGTTTTCTCAATTTAACATAATTCTGTCGGGTGAATGAAAAATTATTGTCTGAATGAAAACAAATAGTAGCTTTTTAATTTTTTGGAAATACATCACTGACACACAATATCAATAAAGCAGTCAGATCTCAGAAGTAGTCAGCACCCTCTTACGGCCTCACCAGAGACCGCTGCCGCATGGACCTCCCTCCCGTGGGTCCCTCTCTTCCCTCCTTTCACCCATTACCAGGTCTGTTAGTCAAAAAAGGTTATTATTTTTAACAGTGAATGTTTTTTTTTTTCTTAAACTGAGATATGGCTTTTGCACTTTTTATTTTATTTTATAATCACATGTGTATTTTTGCTTAAAAGAAAAGTATATAATACTGAGCACTTCGAGGATAAAGTATATACATATTTTTGCTCATTCACCCTTAAATTTACAATAGTTATAATGCTATTATACATTTTTTACTTTCATCTTTAAATTCATTTTTATTTTATTTAACTGAAGTTAATATAAAGTTTTAATTTGGGTGTGACGTCATCAACGAAGTAAATTATTTAATTGTTATTAAAGGATTTCCCTGCAGCCTTACTACATAGCTAAGAAAAACTGATTAGAAACTATTCTTATCATTACATGACTGCATAAGAAAGCTAGCTAGTAAAAGGATGATAATCACTGGGTACTCATTCGGCCAGATATTGGTCGTCACTGCGTTCAGCCTTCTTGAACTTAACCAAGAGTGGGTCACCATCTTTCACAACCAGAAAGTGCATGTTGATCTCGTCGTCTGTGGAGATTCCGAGATCTTTACAGTCGTGATTGTTACGCGACTGTCGTTCACAGTGAACAAGCTTGTAAGAATCATCACCATGTGGCTGTATTTGAAACGGGCCAAACATCTGTCCTTCTCCCCTGGACGCAATCTTCACGAGTTTGGATTCTCTATCGACCGTCCACTGTAACCTAGAGTGATGGAGGCAAGATGGTTGATTTTGGTGGTGAAACTCAATGGTCAGAGGAAATCCTGGGCTGAGAGTAAACATCAAAACCGGCGACGCCAACCGTGCGGGCAAAGCCTTTCGAGTCCTGAGAGCGAGCTTGGACAACGGTGCGAGGGCAAGATTCGCTCTCAGTACTAGCAAGCTCAAGGCCACCACCACTTTTTCACTATGAGCAGGCAATATATAGTATAAGCCTCCATTTTCTAAGAGATTGCCATCAGTATCAAGTAGCAGATTAGAGGAAAGACTAGTTGTGGTGAGGCCAAAGAGAAAGAGGCTCAAGATGAGGGCATGCAAACGCAATGCACTTGCCATTTTTGTTTTTTGTTTTAAGAAAAAGCTAGCTAGCTATGTCGTCTGGATGCACAAAGCTTGAGGCTTGAAGGTTTTGTATTTATATAGATGAATTTAACGTGGCATCATGTGATGGTCGATCATTTGTTTTTTCCAAACATAAACATATATCACGTGGTACATATACGCACAAAAGAACATTTTGTGCTGTCAAAATGAAAAGCATTTTGTTACATGTGTAAAGAAACAGTACCTTTTGTTTCATACATATTTGGGTTCAAGGCTAGACGGTGTATTCTTTTGCAAGTCTTATATGTGCATGTCCTCCACTTTGCACCAGGCATGCAACTTACCATTCTGACAACACCCACGTATACAACAACAAAAAACTAGTATAATGATTGGAATTAATGACGTGTCGGCACGTAATAAACTCTGGTACATTTTAATTTAGGTCGTTCATATTTGGCGAAAGCAATTTGGTGATTTTAAGGTGTGTTTCGTTAGTTAATATATAATAACTAAAAATTTTACCTGTTATCTGAGGGTTTAGTGGTTGAAGGGTCAGATTTCTCTTACTGAGGAAGGGGTTCGATCTTTGAGAACGTTGTGGCATTGGGGGAGGCGTGGCAGCCTTTAAACGTCATGGACCATCCTTAAAAAGGCCTAAAAGTCTTGGGATGGTAAGTCTAAGCTGGGATAGGCGCCTTATCTTTGGATTGAGTTGATTAAGCCCAAACAGTACAATGAAACTCTTGTAGGAACGCTCTTCTTGGATTGCTATTGCAGGTTGGCTTTATTGGCTGTTATGAACCCCTGTCGCTTTTCTTTTTATTGCAGGTTCAGTTACTCTCCCAAGCATTTGGATTCACCATTCTAACGAGCTCTTTTTTGCGTCTCACTACAGCTGTCTTATTTTGGTTTCTTCCTCAAGCATTTTCTATTTCCCGCTCTTGTTCCTCCTCTGTTATTTTGGTGTCTTCCCTTGTGTTGTTGATTTGCTTTCGCGGGAAATTTTATGATGCCTACGTGTCAGTTTCTTATTAACCCACTAAGCCAAACGGTGCGTTTTCAAAGAGAAGCATGTAAGATGCATATGTCAGAATCACTCAGAAAAGCATCTAATGTGACTCTCTCCCTTGTCCAGCAGAATGCCTAGAGATATTTCTTTCCTGCTCGACCTCCCTATTTATATAAGCTGTGGCTGCCCCCACTGCTTCTTCCTTGTCCCAAATATTCATATATCTTTGTCCTCTGATAAAATGTTATCGTCTGGATAATTAACTGGTTGCTATGCCTGAGGATCATCTCTACCACTAGCTCTAGACGACTTTGGCGGCTGCTCCGACATCCTTTCCATTAGGACAACGACCCATGTATAGTATCTGATTTTATTTCATTTTAATTAATAATTAATAAAATGTAACTAACATTCATTACAGAATAAAATAAATAAACTAAAATTAAATAAAAAAATAAATATTTTTAATGTAAATAAAATTTACTAATGTGAAAAGGAAAATTGCTTTTAAATCAAGCTTTTTTGGGGGTTGGGGGAGCAACTCGAAGCTTTTGCCGAAAGTGGCAAAATGAAGGAAGAAACTCCTTTTATAAGTGTTGCATTTTTAGTGGTTCCCCCATAAACCGCTACTCATTTTGCTACAAATGCACCACCCTTTCTCGCTTTTGCTGTGCATTTGTTGCTATTTGTCAGAACCGTTACAAATGTCGTAACGATTCAAATTTGTGGTGGTTTCACGTCACTCTACCCCTACAAACGGTCGATACTAGTGTGACAGTTGTAGTGGTTACTGATAACGAAACCTAAGTTTTTACCTGCCCCAGTTAGTGTTAATGGGTCCATTAACCATTACAATTTAACCACTACAAACACTCGCACCACATGACACCTTTCTTTTGTAGTGGTTATTTTTTATATATTAGTAGCGGTTGACCTAAAACCATTACAAATACATAAATTTATAGCTGTTTTGTCTAACTGCTATATAAGAACTGCTTCAAAAAAGCTGTTATTTTAGTGTCAATAAATTAACTAACTTTCTTAATCTAACCCAATTAGTTAAATAGATGCTATATTAAATACAGGAGGGAATAATACATATGCATGTGCGAAACTTTTCGTCTTACATGCAGATGTGCGAAACTGTGCATCTCATATTCTTTCTTACAACACTCACGCATGCTAAAACAAAACATGTGTGGGACCTGAAATTTTGTAATATGATAGTGTTTGTAAAATTTCTGTGTTTGAGAGGATCTGACAGTCAATAATTATTTTCGCCAAATAGGTAAACACTTTCTTTTCATCTTACATTTTTTTTTAATAATTATTTGATTAATATAAATAATAATTATATATTCTGAAAATCATGTGGTACGTTAAAAGGTAGGATATGCACATATGCTGGTATTGATATAAGCGCAGGTGCTCGAAATATTATTGAATAGTATCCTTTATTAAATCTTATTTCTTCTACTAGCAACTTCTCTTGCAGTCTTTTTACTAGAAGTTGCCTTAGTAGGAAAGATCCCCATATAAAGATTCCTTATAAAAGGTTATTATCATCAGACATTGTTTGGGGCCGGAAAAGCAACATCATCTGTGTCAACATGAGCCCTCATGAACTGAACTACGAGTGGATCTCCATTCTTGACAGCCAAATGCCTGTTGTTAAGGTTGTCAATGGAAATTCTGAGATCTTTACATGGTTCTCCTACAAAATCACGGTAAACAAGCTTGTAATAATCTCCATGTTCAAGGATCATAAACGGACCATCGGTTATCTCGTCTAGTTCCTTCGCCATCGTTACCTTAACAGTTTGTGATTCTTCTTCGAGCTTCCACATCAAGAAATAGGAACAAAAGTACTTAGTGGCTCAACATAAGGTTTAAATTCTATGTTAAAAAGGTGTCCTTTGGAGATAATACCAATTCGATCTAGGGTTGATAATCTTGCTGCCAAGCCTTCAGAGTTATCAGAGTGAGCTTGGACAATGGTGAGAGGGCAAGTTTCGTTTCCACTTTTGGCTAGTTTAAGCCCACCACCACAACCCTTTGCTTTCAAAGCTGGAATTATGTAGTACGAACCGCCATTGCGTAAAATCTTGCCGTCCACGTCACGTAGTAACGCGAACGTCGTGGTGGTGTGGCGGTGAAGGCAAAACGAAAGAGGTAGAAAATGAACGCAGTAGTAGTAGTGGTAGTACTCTTCTTGGTTTTCAAGGTTTTGATTAATAAGATTGAGCTAGTTCATCCCGTATGTTGTCCTTTGGAGGCTGGATTTATAGATGAGTCTAAACGAGACATCATGTGATGGTTTTTTGTTTGTTTCATTTATGGCCTTTTCGTGATACCTTATATATGCAAACAAAAGAGGTGCTGTCTAAGAATGAGAAGTAGTTTTCTTACGTTCATGGAAGACACATTGCATGTCTTGATGATAAACGAGTTATATGTTCTGGGCGATATTTGCATTACTGTGCCAGCAACCAAAAGACAAAAGCAATAAATATTTTGTATAGGGAATAGGATTTTCCAGTTCATTGCGACTGCCAGACGTGATTTAGCTTTTTTTGACGGGATTTCGCTGTTATGCATGGCGATGAACTTGACATTGAGGTATATAACATTTGGTGCCATGCTGCGTTTTGGTTTAGTTTGTGAGTAACTTATCTCTATATTATGCATAATATAAAAATTTTATAAGATTCTTTATAAATTATGAACAATATCCCTTATTTTTTAGATTATGTATACTGCATAATAACCCCTTTAATTAGATATGATAAGTTGCTTGCATGTTTGTAGGGAGCCATTTACAATGGCGCTAATATGATGAAGTAGGATCATTATATTATCTTCTCTACCTTGTAATAGGGTTCTGCTAATGTATAGGCGTGGCTTTGTTTGGGTTAATTATAATTAAATTAGTTATTTATGTACATTTGTTATATTTTCATTTTACATCTTTATGTTTTTTTTTTTTTTTGGTCATCCTTCACCTAATGAAAAGAACTCACACGCCCATTACACCCAAGGTCAAACACCCGTACCTCATGTATGAATAAGACTTAAAAAATATGCCAAGTGTCACTTGTAATACCCAAGAATTTACAATTCTCATAAATACTATTTTTGGGCAAATAATACCTATTAGAAATAGGTGAATATGTGGTCTCAAAATTTAGTAGCTTAACTTAGGAATTTTGTTCTAAAAGTAAATAAACCAAAGACCCAAATTTTCTAATTTGGTTTAGATATCATAAAATACCCTAAGATTATTATATTACAATATAGTTTTATTTAATTATAGAAAGTCATAGAATGTTATGAAAATACCTAAATCAATTAAAGGAAATTACCAATAAATAAATGACAATTAAATTTATGTTAATTAAAATAATTTTATAAATGTCCATAATAAATTTAGTGGCAATTTAAAGTCATCAATTAGGGATATTTTAACTTAATGAAGAATCAAGAGCCAATTTTGAAATTATATTTAAGGATCATAAAATATGATATAAATACCATATTAAACTATAGTTCTCATATGAACAAATGAATAAGTTAGCTTGCACTAATTGAGATTAGTTGCAAAATAATCAAGAGGCAAAATAAAAGTATAAAATGAGGGTGAAATAATACTTTCCTAATTAAGCACTAATTTTCATGTTTAGTTAAATCAATTAATCAAGAGAGAAAAAGAAAATTAAAGCAAATTTGATAAAGTTTGAAATCCTAAAGTAAATTGGATAATGGTTTGAAATCCAAGAAATATCCGATGTACACAAAAGAAAAACTCAAAACAACAAATAAAGTGAGAATTTATACAAATTTAAATAGTTGTGAAGAAGTAGGAACCCTGGAAAAAATATAAGGACTTATCTTGAACCCACGTAATTTAACCTCGAAAGTAAGCCTAGTAAAGGCTATTTTTGCAAACGTTGAAGAATAAGCTTAGTACAACCAGGGAATCTAATTAGACCATAAATCTGGATATCCAACTACTAATCAAAAAGCCTACTTAGAATTTAAAAGTATTAGTGATTGATCAAAACGAAAAATGAATTTCGTTAAAGCAAGGAAAAAGATGATGGAAGAGAGAGAGAGATTAAAATATATTATATTTTGTGCACATGGGGGATTTAATTTTGGAAATTAAGATAATTAGCTAAATCCAATGTAATTGTTTCTAACCAATGGGAAGCATTTGATCACAAATTGTATCTTCATAGAAGCACAAATTAATATTAGCCATTGATAAGAAAAGTTGATCCAAGGGATAAAATTCATGAGCTTTTGCTATAAATAGAGGCCTTGCCTCTCCTCATTCTTCACACCAAATCAACCACCAAGTGGTGATTTCTAAGAAGGAGGAAGGAGTTCAAGAAGCTTCAAGAGGTAAGCTTGTCTTTAGTTTTTAGTTTCTAGTCTTTAGTTTTTAGTTTCTAGTCTTTAGCTTTTAAATTCTTAGATAGAAGTAGTGTAGATCTTAAATATTCTAGAATAATTCTATTTACATGTTTTTATGGGAAAAATTGGCTTTATTTCGAAAAAAGGATGAGGGAGGTTATATAGCAAAATTTCTGGAAGAGAAACATCAAAGTAACGAAGTTCCTCGCTAAATTTCATCGGTTTGAATTTCTGGAATCAGCCATGAAAATGCCAGAATTTCATATTGAAAATATAGTAACCAAATTCTGGGAAAATTCATGGTTAAAATAGACATATAGGGATTTTTAAATATGTCAAGCACATGTTAAAATGAGTTTTGTACAGGGAGATAAAAATTCTCAAAGTTGGGCTACGAATTTCTGGAAAAATTCTGGGCAGAGGCTCAAAACTTAAGAACTGGGAATGATTCGTGTAATCTGGGCAAGGTTTAGTATTTTTACTTGAAAATAGATATCCTAAGGATTGCAAATAATTTTACGGATCCTCATTTCGATTTTTCTAGAATTAATTATGATTTTTCGAAGTTAGACGAAAAATCTGCCCAGAAACTGTGCCAGCGTTTTTCTGAAAAATAAGGGAAATAAGCTGAAAAATAATTCCACCATGAGTAAAATGGTCATTAGTGACTAAGATATCTACTAAGATATTAGTTGTGAATTAATAAATGCGATATTACCATTATAGGATAAGCGTGACCACAGTCCGATCAACGAACGTACCAAAATTGTCAACGAAGGTACGGACGCGTACTGTAATACTAACTCTAATGCTTATGGTGTACATATATGTGATAGATGTATTCATAGACTCAAAAATTGTTTTAAAGTTTCATACACATAAAGCTGTACACGGGTTATGGTCTTGATAATGCCGTTGAGTTTTCCTAGCGCTGAGGACACGATAGGCCATCGTGGCACCGGTGAATAGTGCGGACTAGAGATAACGGACATATGCGGGGCAGTGTACCGTTATCCGGAAAAATCTGTTATGAGTTTTTATGTTGATTATTGCCGTAATGTCATGAATATCTGCCATACATAACCGTTACATAAGCATGAGGTTAACAGATTACTCCGAGGTTCAATGGTAATTGAACCTCACCCTCACTATAGCTTCGTGGTCCGGAGGAACCAGGACCGAGGACAAGGGTAAACAAAGATGCGTGAGGACACGAGCGGAGAAGATTGTTATGAAATATTGTATCACCGTATTATTAAATATTCGGATAATTGTACCACTTTAATAACAACCCAGACACACCAAGAAGGTGAAGGTTTATCGATGCTCGCTCTTTTAAATTATTCCGATGCTCTACTCGCTCAAACTATATTGAAAACACTTTAGAAAATTGGGATGTTACATCACTCGAGTGAAAACGGCTTCCACATTCTTACATCTTTATGTGATCTACTAAAATTTATTGAATGGGCATTTTTAACTAACCTAAAGTCAGAACTTAATGATTTGGAATATTATGGAATCTCCTCTTTTATTTTCCCTTCCCTCCGTAATTTCCTGTTCTTTATAACCCCATTGTTTTGCATTGATACTAATGATTACATGCCATTGCAAGGAGGGGGCTTGGTGAGTACTGAGTCATGAAGCAATATATAACACCAGAAAGATCTATGCATCGCACATGCCTTGGATTTGAATTAAAGTGTGTTGTTTTGTTTTGTGAATAACCTGGCAAATTGTGATGCATTAGTTTAAATGAACGGTTGTATATTACTGATCGCCTATCGAGTATATATCAAGTTGTCACTTTTCAAAAGTGATTCTCAAGATTTTTTGTTTCGCTTTTGCTAATATATTACTAATTTTCAATGGAAGGTGGATGCCTCTGTTCTTATAATTTTATATATACAACCTCCACTCCTCCGGTACAGGACTTTTTTGGGGAATATTATTTTATTCATTAACATATATTTATATAGCTTATACGTGTAAAGTAAGGATGAAGGTCCGCACTATGGCAATGGAATCTTAAAAAAAAAAAAAAATTAATTAATTTCTAATTATTTGGGTAAAAGAAACGTAACTCAACGAGGCAAACTAAATGATGATCAAAATATGAGATTGAACGATTTGTATCCATTGTGGTCACTGCGCGCAGAAATAGCAGTTATACTACCTCCAGTCCTATAAGGATCCATTTTACTAATTTGAGATTAAAGAAGATAAATAAATTATTTAATTATAGTATATGTTACATGATCTCTAGATTATATATCAGTTTATAAGTCAGACAAATTAGTTTGGATAAAAATAATAATATCGATTATTTAAAGTACTCCTTTTGGTCCTAATTATGAGACCAAGTTGATTTTTTTAGAGAAATTATGGAAACTAATTAAATTACTTTAGAAAATTTTTATTTTGTTCCAAAACTAATTAGTTTGACTAATAAACTAATATACAATCTAATGGTTCACAACGTATGATATAATTAAGTAACTTATTTAGCTTTCTTAGTTTCTTTGAAAAAAGTCAACACAGTCTTATAATTAGGACCGGAAGTAATAATTTATTTAATATTTCAAAATTACTTAACTTTGTGTTATATTATAAACCGGGAGGTAGTAGTATTTAGACGCACATTTTCCTACGTGTATTCATCAATCCAGTTAATATGAGCATGGGGCCTTTTTCACTACCTCTTCTCAAACTATTGCTCCTTTTGATGAAAATAGCTGTGGGGTTTTCTTTAGTTCTAAATGTTAAACCTCAATACATTTCACTTTGTTTTTTTTTACACTAAATAATACGCTTTACCATTTGATTTCATATGTAAAATAAGACTATTTTGTTAGAGTTTGTAAATTGGCTATCTAATTCATACAATTAGAATTGGAGGGGAATATTATTATTGTTATTGGTAGCATCAAAATCATATATAACATTACTTGAGTTATGAGTATGCAATGACTACTATAATTACTCCACTAGACTCTAAAAATGAACAGATGGCTAAATAGCGAAGCAAGAAGAGAACATAAAGGAAAAGTGGAAAACTAATAGTAAAAGGGAAGGCTATATATTATTAAAGGATTCATCAGCTCTAGTTAATAAAGTGATGATCTAAGGCTGATTAAACATGGTTTAATTAAGTGACCAACATTATTTATCATCATTAGCTAATTATAACTATAAGCTAACTCGCTCTCTTAAACACAACACTGATAGGTTCGAGCTTGTCGGCCAGACCCAAATATCTTTTCTTGTCATCAGCAACATAAATGCCAAGATCGCTGCACGTGACAGAGCATTTGCAGACTTCCGTTGGGCAAAATCTGAGCTTATAGGCGTCGCCACCGCTTTTACCGGCAGATAATTTCTCGATCATGAACCAGTTGACAAAGGTGTTCATGTTAGGGTTTCCTTCAACGCCGTCCGTGCTAATAAATCTGGCTTCCGTTATCCTTTTCAGGAGCCTCCACACCATGGAGCTCCCACAGGGTTTTGACGACGACGTCGTAGAGAACTTGACGTTCAAATTCGTGGAGGTTTGAATCACACGAGCGGTCGGATCAGCTGGCAAGAATGTCACCGGCGGGAACTTGAGGGAATCAGCTTTCTGTTGGGCCTGGACGACGACAAGTGGACAAGCGTCGTTTTGATAACCGGCGAGAGTGAAAGCGCCTCCGGTGGCCGGAAGGATCAGGTATGGGACACCGGGTTGGAGTTCTTTGCCTGAAGTGTCAAGCACTGGATCAGTACTCGCAGCTCTCAAGGACAGTGGTTTTGTGGGGAAGGAAAGAAGAAAGAAGAAGAGGGGTAGAATTGGAATAGTATTCATGGTTCGAGATGTTTCTTAACTTCTTGTTGCTGTGAGTAGAGGAACGATGTGGTGCCATTTATAGGAAGAATGCGGAGTAGCTGGAGTCCAGAGAATATTATTTTATTATTTAAATAAAAATTCTTAAAATTGATCGTTGGATTTGAGAGTGATTGGTAAATATTTTTTTTTTGACTTGCTGATTTTTCTGAGGAAAAAACTGTTAATGTAAGGTAGGGCTGCTTGAATTTAACTAATTTTGACTAATGGCATATTTGATAACCGCACCTAGTATAGGATACAAGGCTTGTTGTTATACATATATGATAAAATATTGACAAAATTTTTTGTTAACATTTTCAATCAAATAAGTTTTAAAGTCTATACCTTCCCTTCAAAGTTATTCAAAAATGGATTAAGTAGTAAATCCACCCGGAAGTACAGACTTATTAAAAATATTGCCTTGGAAGTTTTAAAATATAATAATGTCTTTCTATTACATTACAAAACTAATATTGACTGCAAAAAAAATTGATTTTGACCGTTTACCTTTTAATAAAAATAGGCAAAGATTATTATGTTTTGAAACTTTCGGGATAATATTAAGACGAAAAAACTTTTAGGGCAACAATGTTCCTCACCGAAAATTTTTAGAATAAATTTACTATTTAACCTTTCTAAAATCTATGTTATGTTTTAAATAGCGTATTCGTTTTGAGCAATAAAAAAAGAAAAGAAAAGAGAAGCATAGTTGTTTCACGGGCAATGAATAAAATTAAAGGTTGAGTTTGTATGCAAATGAGGGGTCTAAAACTTATGATTAAGACTAAATTAAAACTTATGATTAAGACTAAATTAGTAATTTTATAGAAAATTATAAAATTGATATATATATATATATATATATATATATATAATAGCGAAAATTTAAAATAAAATTAGTCAGGCCAGTAGACTTGTATGATAAGTGTTGTGAAAATAGGTCAGAGTATATAGGCCAGCCAAAAATTAAAGTAAGTGATCATATGCCGTCTATGACAAATGCCAAGCCACATCCACCCCCATGTGGACATATGGTTGGTGCAATTCGAAAGGCGATAATTGCTAGGCTAGGCAATGGTCCGCACATATCTTAAATATCAATATAATGAAGATTGGTATGGGTTGACAGCCATTATATAAATTATAAAATGAATTAAATGGTGGTCTTGTCGGGAGAAAAAAAATAAATTAAATGGTGTATTGCATAGAGACCATTCGAAGATTCAAGCTATTGATGATTGAGAAAAGTCACAACTTAATTTCTATAATGTTATGTGTGTGTCGGTGTAGGTAGATCCACAAAATGGGTAATGGATGTACTTTTCTCTTAGAAAAATAGATTTTTTTTTTAATGTAGTTGTAAGGGTGGAGCTTCATCTTCGTTGTTATTATTATTTTGCTCTATATGCGTTATATAGTGATTTGAGAAAATAATACTCCCTCATTCTAAATACAAGACAAAGTCAAATTTTTAGGAGATACTAAGGAAAATAATTAAATTACTTTAAAATATTCATATTTATCATTTTTCTCTAGACTATTTTATCTAAGTTATAAACTAATATATAATATGAGGATATACATCATATGATATGATTAAGTAACTTATTTAGTTTACTTAATCTCTAAAAAAAGTCAACTTTATTTTATGTTTAGGGCATGAGGGAGTATATTTTTAAGAAGATTCAAAGATTAAAAGGACATAATTCTTCCTAAAAGCTACCTAAGAAATACTTGATTATTTTGTTAGTTTTCATGTGGTGGGTTTGGTGGGCGCTTAACATTATTGGTAAGCCTGTAAGATTTGGGTTGAGTTTCTCTCCTAATCATTTTCTCATTATCCCTCATCATCTCTAAATCATATCCATCCAATCAATCACAATAGTAATTTAACATCTCTCTCCTCTTTCTAATCAATGGCTCGATGGGTTTATGAGAGAAAATGAGAAAAAAGATGAGGAAAAGATCCTCTTCCGTAAGATTTTTATATTATACTAATTCTTATTCTTAATCTAAGAGTCAAATAACTAATCTGTTTAATTTATTGATATTAAATAATTAGTTAAGTGGGTTATTTTGTAATAAATTGTGTTGTTTTTTTTTTTTTAAAAAAATTATCCTCTTTAATCATGTGACATGTGCATTAGAATTACGTACCTTTTAGTGGGAATCCCTTAATATGTACAATAATAAATAAGAATATTTTTGTGGAAAATTATAAATTTAGGAGATAAAATGGTGAATTAAGATCTTATATTGATGATTTTACTAAATACAACCCCTAACTAAGTACGAGTATTATTTTAAGCACTAGAGCTAGTATATAGATTTGGATTTGATTTTTCTTAATAGAATCCTGATTATTATAACTTTATAAGAACTAAAAGCTAGCTAGTACAGATTCTAAAGAAGGTGATGACAAAAGAAGCCTCCAGTAATTTTAAGCTGAGTACAGGCGCACTAGATAAAGGTTGCAGTACTACTGAGATGCCAAAGAAGCAAGCATAATTGGACTGATAACAACTCAGAATTCATCATTTGCGATATCTTTCCATACAACCAACCCCCGTGTGAGCACCCGCAAATCTTTGTGTATGTGTGTCTGTATGTATATTATATGAATTAACTTATAAAATTTATAGGTGGTGGGGCGCTAAATTAAAGTCAAAACTTGTGTTAGTTTGAAATAACAATTGGAACCTTTATAAATAATTTTTCAATCATAATTTATGATAGATGAGGTAAGTATGTGAAAAGAGTTTGATCTCGATATATGTAAATAATCACTTTTAAAACCCCTAAAAATGATCTCAAACAATCATTAACATCAGTTGATCAGTGGCATGTACCCCCATAACATAGGTTCACATTAAGTGCACATCCCTTATGTGTATACCTTATCCCATATGTGTTCATCCTTATAATTTTGGATTGAACATAGTTTTTCATTTTTATATTTTTTATTTAGATTAAATTATATATATGATGCATCTTGAAATATTTTTTTATACCAAGTATCTTAATTAATTCTTAGTCTTGCATTCATAAATATTTTCTAGTAATATAAATGGACCAGCACAATAACTTTGGATTCTTTTTTTACAATAAATTTCTATAGTCATGCATTTAGAAATTAATTAAATACTCCATCTAGAATTTAATATAATATATATTTATCTCATTTAATTAAATTAAGGACGTTAGTTGAGTTAACTAATATGACATGTAGTTTCTCAAATGTCCAATCATCTTCCTTAATTTCTCGTTCACTTTTCTCATTGATTATTATTGATGGAGTATTAATAGCATTAAATTAGGAAAATATTAATAAATATGAAAATTTTGTCTTACATTTAGGACTAAGATTAATTCTCTAAATATGTCTTATATTATGGGCATGAGGAGTAAATATTTTCTGAAAAATGGATAGTTAAAAAAGATTATGCTTATTTTAGTGTTAGACACGGCTTTCCTCCAATTCTCTTAAAATCTGTTGCCCTCTTTTTCTTCCAAACGGTGTTATTTTGGTGCAAAATATCACTGTTCAATTTTTTAATTAGTATTTTTAAATAACTTTCATCATCGTGAAATATTTTTTTAAGTATCTTAGTCAATATTCTCAAGTATCTTGAACTATTTTTTTTAGTACCAATTAGTATTTTGAAATATTTTTTTTCAAGATTATATTTTTGTACTAGTCAATACCCTGAAATATCTTTTTAGTTACAATACGTCAGTATCCTCCGAAATATGTTTTCAAGATCCTAAAAATATTTCAAGGTACTAACTGATATTAAATGATATTTTAGGATATTGAATGATACTAAAAATATATTTCGGATATTGATTAGTATCGAAAAAATATTTTATGATCTTAGAAAATTATTTTAAGATCTTGAAAAGTTATTACACGATACTGGTACTAAAAAAATACTTTAAATACTGATTGGTACTAAAAAATATGGTGAATGCTATTTAAAAAAAAAAAAAATTTGAACAGTGCTATTCTGAACCAAAACGACACCGTTAAGGAAAAATGAGGGCAACGGATAAGCCGGTCCTGCATTATGGACTTGTTATGTTGCTTTCGCAGGGCGGATTCAGCTGTTCCGCCCACAAAACAGGACCCGTATGTGGGCCTATGTGCCATGCTGTGGGGTCTGATTTAGCGTTGAAGGCAAGCAACCCCTCTGGCACTACGGTCAATTTTCAAAGGCTATTATTCAAAAGATCTTTTTGTTCTTATATACTACTCCCCCCCCAATTATGCGACAATATTTGTAAGTTGGTTTTGGCCCAATTATGGACAACATTCTAATTTTGTCTCTTTCTTCCTAAAATACCCCTTCAATAATACAACTCAATTAATATAGCACCATATGGAAAAGCAAATCTGTAAGGAGTATTTTTCATTTATAGTCAGTTGCATTTCGATAGGCCCTGTTATCTTTTATTTTTTTTCCCCGGCAATTACATTTTTCACTAAATAAAATTACCATGAATAGGATAACATGCTTAAACTAAACTATTAAAATATTCGTGATAAATTATATGTATTGTTGATTAACGTGGGTGTCAATATCATATTTTATATTGACATTGATTTTCTGTTTTTTATTTATTAAAAGACACTGATGATTGATATTGATTAATTATATAATTCTGCACATACAATAAAAAACCTCAAGGCTAAATTCAATATTTAATAGCATAGTTTTAATCAACTATATTTTTCACCACAAAAAGAATCCATTGTCTCTAAATCTTTCAGAGAAATATATTTATCACTAACACGTTTTTAGGATATAATAAGTGCTCGTATATTTTTTAATGTTTACCATTTATAAAATAGTAATGAAATAAAAGGGGGGGACACTGGGACAAGAAATGTGCCCACAGAACAGACTGCAAATTTTCATTTTGATCAAAATGATGTCATTTAAAATTTATATAAGGGTATTATAGGAAAATGAGTAAAATTAACTAATTTAACTTCTATCCTTAATCTCTTCAAAATCGGTTAAATATGTCCTATAATTAGGACCGGAGGGAGTATTTATTTTCAATTACAAGTGGACGCCTTGCATGCACTTCGCAATTTTCAGCTTTATTTTTATTTTTAAAACTATTTTCTAATATTTAACATATCTATCCCTTAATTTAGTTGTCAATTAGTTTGATTTAGATCGAGCTAGAGCAATTAATTTTATAATATTATTTTAGTTAACAAACTATTGAGGAATGTTATTTTATTCAACAACACATAAACTGTCACACATACAAATTAGCATAGCAATAGAAAGGAACAAAGAAACACAAGACGTCTGACTTTTTTTCCCTGTGAACAGTCAGACTTATTTATTTTCATATTAACGAAGTTGATGAAACGTTCTGAGGCTCGTTGAGACTGTAATGTCCTTCTCCTAATTAAAAAAGACAACACAAAAATTGAATTTTGTAAGGAGTATCACCCAGAGCAAGACGGCGGTTTCCTTGGCTATCCACGTAGATACCAATATCTTTACACAGAACCTTACATGTGCTACACACAGTTGGGCAGTAAACAAACTTATAACCATCTTCATACTTCTCAATCTTGAACCAATCGCTCACCGTTTGCCGACCAGGATTCCCCACGACTCCACCGGTTGTCACGAACCACTGTCCGGTGCTATTATCGTAATTATCAAGCTTCCAAACGTTGGACTGAGGACAATCTGTGTTCCCAGAGATCATAACGTTAAGATCAGTGGAGACACGAATGCGACCTTTCTTGGGGTTAACCGGCGTGAAGGACACGCCTAGGCCCGAATCGCCCACCACTGCCACCACGTCAAGTGGGCACTTCCCTCCGATGCTTGCGAGCGAAAGCCCGCCGCCGCTAGGGGGCTGAGGATCTGGAAGTACGATGTACTTGGTGCCGGCTCGGAGCTTGTTGCCGGAAGTATTGATAACCGGGTCTGGCGTTGCATCATCAGCAGCTGCTAGTGTAAATACAAGGACGAATAATACTGCAAATGTGATGAGCTTCATTCTTTGATTTGAATGCTTCCAAACTAGTAGGGTTGTGTTTAGCTTGGTTACTGATGGGAGATGAAGAGAATTGATAATGGATTTATAATCGCAAGAGTTTAGTCAGAATCCACGGTTATAATGATAGTCAATGATTTAGGCTATTATACCGCTGGCAGATCAGGATAAGACTTGTTTTATATCAAGGTGCTTCATAAGCCTTTTCAAGCGGTCAGCGACAAGAGCCGATGCTTCAAATTTTTTTGTCTTTTAAATTATTTTAATATATATAGAATCTGAAATAAGGATAGTTTCGTAATGTAAAACACTTTTTTTTTTTTAAAAAAAAAATTTAATTCAAAAAATAATTAGTTAAAGCTATTAAAATTGTATTTGACTGATGTATATCTCACCGTGGAAATAATGAGCAGAGCAGTATGGTGCTTATCATTACCGTGGAAATAATGAGCGGAGCAGTATGGGTGCCGAAATTATTTCCATGGTCTAGTGCTTGTGAGTCTCCTCACGGTAGGAATAAGAATAAAAATATAAAATATAATAAATAGGAAAAATATTGTTAATTTGTTATAGACTTAAAGTGTGGTCATTTTTTGAAAATAAAATGGAGCTGTTAAATAATTGCAAGAAAAATACAGTATATGGAAACACACATGATACATTTGATTTTATTGGTTGGCCGATGATAAAGACGGGAACTAAAACTATGGATAAGGTGGACACACTCTACGCTATTTGTTTTTGAAGAATGGGAGTCTTCATTGGCTAAGAGCACGAGATGAAGTAGCCCTATTGAGACGTGTGTTGCTTAAACTATGGTCAATGGATGGATAAGAAAAAGTCAAATATGTATGAAGTCAAAAAATGGGCCTGATAAATAGGCTAAATGTGGGCTGTTTTTTTTGGTACAACAAAGGGATAAGTGCCCGTTTCGAACACATAACTTGATTGGTGAGACTATATTGTTCTCACCAATAAGCCGAAATGTTGGATGGCATATGGGCTGTTAGTAAGATAAGGAAACCCAATACTGGGCCCATTCATGTGGACAGACCCAAATGGAACTTTGAAGGTGAAGAGTGAGAAGCTTAAAGTAAAGAGGGTGGACATCGTATCAAAAAAAAAAAGAGGGTGGACATGTGATGTGTCTTGTGCCAATTCAATCTTCAAATCGGCATGCACGTGGATAGTTAGAGCCCCATGTGGGGATTTCCATCACTCCATTGCAACTATTAACTTTTTGAAAAGCTATACAAAATACACATGTAAAAATAGCATTGAGTACCTATAGTTAAAATGAATTTGTACACTGTTCTTTCGCTGTTGTTTCTGAATTATTCATTCGTGAGCAGGTAGTTCTATTTTAATATATAATCATGCAATGCAATGAGATGCTAAATACTCCGAGCATAGGGAGTATTACTTAAAAAATATATAAAATCAGTTTTTTCAGGTGAAAAAAAAAAAAGACAGAAAACTTTTAAATGTTACCCATGTATTTATTAAAACTATAGCCATATTTTCAACATTTATTTTGGGTGGAGCAAGAGTACCCAACCTTGTATTTGGGAATTGCGCTAGCCACCCGGAGTGCATTATCCTTTTCATGCATAGCAACCTGAGGTACCCAAATCCCAACTGCACGAGGAAGCTAAGTATGAGGCTTTTATTTGAGTACTTAGCTTGTGTCTTAAGCTTGAAAATTTTCATGCTATTATAGTTTTCAATGTTTTGCATTACAACTTGTACGCACTATATTGTAAAAAATATCCATGAAAATTATACTTCTAAAAGAATCAATCACTTGCAAGCTTATTTATAAGTAACAGTCGATGTCATTTTCATTTCCTATTTATTACTTTTAGTTTGTAAACTCATTTCATTTATTTTATTTTCATTTCTTTGTAAGCACGGTGAGAATAGCCTGAACATGTATTGATGATTGGGGATATATAGGAGGGTCCAACTGGGACCGATGGTGTTTGTCCTTAGAAGCGGTGGTTAATTATCTGTTACCATATTAACTGCCCACACGCTCATCTAATTCCACATTAAATGTCATAATTTCATTTCATTAGATGGGGCTAGAGTTCCCCGACTATGTATTGGTGATTGGGGATAGGACGGTCTAGCTCGAACCAATGGTGTTTGTCCTCACAAAGGAGGTGGTCATTTTATACCACATTTTGACAGTATACATGCTCATCTGATGCCGGATTAATTGTCAAAATCTCATTTCATTGAGTGGGGTGAGAGGACCCCGACCATGTATTGGTGATTGTGGATAAGATGGTCAAATCGAACTGATGGTGTTTGCCCTCATATAGAAGGTGGTCATCTGTTGAAACCATATTGACGGTTCACATGCTCTTATGATACTTGATTAACTATCATAATCTCATCTCTTTAGTCAGTAGGGAGAGACTACGCCGACCGTGTATTGGTGATTAGGCATAGGATGATTCAGTTCAAACTGATTGTATTTGTCCTCACAGAGGAAGTGGTCATCTGATACCATATTGACCGTCTGCATGCTCATATGATACCCGATTAATATTCTAGTCACTGGTGTGTGTTTTTCCAGAATTTTGCCCTTTCAAACCTCTTACCATGGCGAAATTTAGTGTATTAGAAGAATCACAAATGATAACAATGAAATGTGCCTACACTAGTCTCTGAATGCAGAAGTTTCTCCACAAATTCAATACAGAAGAAAATTTCAGCAAAAGCATTAATCTCATAAAAACCATAGTTTAGCATTGTGTATTGGGTTGAATGGGCAACCCGATAGTCAGCTTGTAGCCTAGTCTTAGAAGCATGTACTTTTCACTATGCCAAAAGGCCAAATTTCAGTTCACAATATTCAATTTAAATCCGCTTAAAGATATTCATTCACCTCTAAAAGCTAGTGAACCCTTTTTGTCACAATTTTTATACTAGCTAAAAACTTTTTAAATGTGTGATCAATGACAGATAAAGACATTTTAGTTTCAATTCAACCTCTGAAACTAAAATATTTCCAGTATAAACATTATCACCTGTTTGCTCTAATGCTGACTTAGACTACGATCCAAGTGTTTCATTAAAGTAATAAAGCTATTATATAAGCGATGCAAGATATTCTTAATATAAGCAATGCAATCTCACATATGTGGGTGGGCCAAAATGGACACTTTTTTTTATTAGGCCTGGGTAGGTTGTGGGTGGGCCAAAATGGACACACACACACACACACAATCTCACATATGTGGGTGGGCTAAAATGGACACTTTTTTATTAGGCCAGGTAAGTTGACTGGGCTGTGAGTGACTTGCTCAGCCCTAGTTCAACAACCACTATCATAAATGACAACTCTCAAATATTTCTCACAATAGTGACACAACTATCATAGCCACAAGTGGTTGACAAATCCCTATTTGGTTATATATTTTTATAATTTTATTTAGGGATTTTGTCATAATTATTGAGCTTAAAATGTCAATATTATGATTAATTAGGATTGAGAGTAAATACATTAAATTGAAGCTAAAAAAAGCAAAATTGTTATAATAATTTTAATTACTTTTAATCATTGAAATTTTGGGAAGATTTGATGTTGGATTAATTGCTTTTCCTTGTAGGTACTTGAAGAAATTTGATCAAAGTTGAAAATGGAACTTTGGGCTCAAACTGCAGTTTAACACTACGAACTTTTAAATATTGTAAGTTGGTCCCTAGTAAAAACTGTTGTGTTTTGATAGATATTGGGTCTGATTTTCATTGAAGTTTTAGCGATTTGGAGACTAGAAAATAGAGTACCGTGAACCATAGACTAGGCTTCATCCATCACCTTCCTTCACCCTCATATAGGGGTGAGTAACAGGCGGGTAGGGTTGCCCTGAGGGAGCACATGACCCGCATGTTTATATTAAATGGGTATAGGGCACCCACACCCATGCATGAACCTATTTAACCTGTAGTAAAATGGGTACATATTATATAGGGTAGGCTTAAACTGGTCCAAGGAACTCGTTTAAGAATCTAGAACTTTCCAGGGAACCCATTCAAACTATCTTCTATGATCATTAGCAAAGTTTAAACTTCAAATTTCAAAGCATCAAAATCCAAAAGCTATAATGCTTACCTAATTTCTTATAACTAAATGACTAATAAGCAACAACCTTAAGTTATTAACCATGTCCATATTAATATTCTTAATTACTGAATACTAAACTTTGAAGTTCAAACTTCAAGCATCACAACTTCACAATTCACAAAAAAATAGAACAATACTAATAATTGAAGTTCAAACTTGAATGACTTCAAACATAAAAAATTCATCATTTCTTCATCTTCAACTGCAAATCATGATTGTTCATCTTCACCTCCTCCTGCTGCATCTTCCTCTACAAAATGAAGGAAGATAATCTTAGTGATTAATATATATTAACTAATACAAAGATGAAATGAAACATTAAAAACTAAAAATAGAAAATGTAAATTAACATATCGATAACAATAGCTGCAGTCTCATCAAAATTATCGACATCAAAGTCATTCAAGTTGGGTGGTTTCATGACAGCTAATTTTGTGCATGTATGATTGCTTCATCCTATTGATGATAAAGACTCTGAAAGCATCTACTACTTGACCCTCCAGTACTATAAGCTACTTTTGAAGGGATAGTAGAGACTGGTACAACCATAAATCACGTGCCATTAAGCTTAACACTTTATACTTAATTATAAGCATTCCTTTTCCACAATGCCAAGAGGTCAAATTTTGAATCACGATAACCAACTAATTCAGCTTGAAGGCATTCATCCACTTTTGAAATTTTGTCTACATTAGTCTCTGCATCTACCTGGGCTAAAAACTTTTGGTATGTAGCATCAGCATATGACAAGGCCACTTCAAGTTCTAACTCTGAAAATAGCACATTATTCCCACCAGCACTATTATCCCCTTACTCTAATGTTGGTTGAGAAGCAGAAGTTTCACCAAGATGAACACTAGTTGAATATTGATCATATACATTATACGATACACTTATAGTCTTCCTTGTCATAGCTTTACACTTTGTTGGTTCATGAAAAAGGTAAGTAAAATCAACTTTTATATATGTCAATTTATATCTGGGGTTTAGTATCACGGCCATAACCAATAAAGGATTCATTTTCTCAGCTGCTCCCCAGTATTTGTTAAACTTGGACAACATTCTTCTTGACATGTCTTTAATAGAGAGTATGACCTACCTGCACTTGATTCAAGGCTTGTCTGAATTGCAATTATGTGCTGGAGACAAGTGTTACTAGTAACATAATTTGTTTCAGAAAACTTCAATATCATGTTGTAGAACAACTTTAAGAAGCCAAGAAACTCCTTTCCAGTACTCCAATCATATGCACAGAGGCAAAATTTTAGGTTTTGCAGTCGTTCTTGTAGTTGTATCATCGGATACATCATCAACACCTTCAAGAACATCAATCTAGGTATAATTATCTCGAATAAAAAGTACATTAGGCATATTTGGAATCAACTTTAAGTCAGCTTTAAGTCAAAAAAAGCTAAAAAAAAGGACCAGTGGAAAAAAAAAGCTTGATGTGCACTATTTAGATTGCCTATTGCGTCTACTGGGCTTAGTAAAAAAGCTCAACGCTATTGGGCTTAACTGGACGCTCCAAGATGCAACTTATCTCATGACGCATTGAAAAAATGCTCACACCATCGCGTGCCTCGCTGAGCAAACCATCAACTTCAATTCGCGTGTGTGTGGGTCTCTTGCCCTCTCATCCTCGTCTCATCCACTCAGAGATTCCTCCAGAAAGCAGGCTCGTCTCGTCCCGTGGTCGCGTCTCCTGTCGTCCTTGCGCAGAGCTGAAGCTCAAAGCTAAGATCTGAAAAGCTCAAAAGCTCACAAGGGTGATGCTTTTTCTTTGATCGGAAGATGGTTGAAACTCTATGTTAAACCCCTACCGACCTCGCCCTATCGGGTGGCGGGTTAGAGGGATTTCTTATAAACTGTTACCTTTCCGTAGTTATTAGACCATTTTGATTATAAATCAGAGCACGCACGACAGAGCTTATGACCGATTTGAACAATTACTGTACTGGTAAAAGTAAAACAAACATAAAGTAAAAGTCCCCGAAGGTTTAAGGGTACAGTTATCTAAAATGAAATACCAATAACAATATACAGTCATCTCAAACATATAGAATACAAAATGATAGGGCATTCCCTATTCTTCACTGCATCGATGGGCGTTCCTTTTCCAAAAAGGTTCTTCTATCTGAAGCACGTTCCCCTGTGTCTACAAGAGCGTCTGGAGTCCGAAAACGGCCCCTAGAGTAACCGTCAATACTCAAATATTAAATATGTAAGGAGTATGTAAGTTATCATGCCAGATGAAAATACAAAAACATGCCAAACACTTACCATATATGCATCCAGATCATACCACAGTACAACACATACCACAATCCAAGAACCCGTCATACCTGCCTTTACCAAGGCAAGCCTCGGTCTCACTGGATTCTCAACCCGTAAAGCTGCCCTCACTAGGCCAGCCCCGGACTGAAAACTCAACCCACATAGCCGCCAATTAAGGCTGGCCTCGGACTGATCGTCCTCAGCGCTAGGAATCACATAACACTGTATGCATATTTGGCACAACATATACAAAGCAACAATACATGGCAAACACAAACATACAGCCAAAACACACAAAGATATGTGAGTAAAGTGGTTACTACCTGGTATGGTAAATATTGTACTTAATATTTTATTGGGCCCGCTGACTTTTCAAGGGTTCTTTTGACCTATATATCATTAAAATACACTTATTCAGTATTTACAAAAATATCATCACGTTTTTCTTGTTAAAACCAAGCCCAAACCCAAGTTTTTCAGAAATCTAGTGCATCAGGCCCAAATTCAATGATTTTTAATAAATTCTATAAAAATCATATTTACATGAAACCAGTGCCATCTGGACCATTTAAATGTCTATGTTTCAATAAAAATAATTAAATAATCCAAAAGGACATATATTTTTGTGTGTAGCCAAATTTTCACCTTCTAGTCCATATTCGACCTGATGCTTCCAGAGTCGTTTTCAAAAATTAATTCCTCTCATTTGGTAAATAAAACATATATCAAATTACATATCAAAATGATGCCCCAGATGTCTAATTTTCACCTGTAAAATTTCAGATCAAACCAAAGTCTTTACTATTTTAACAAAAGTTTTGAAGCTTCGCTGCCCAGAATCCCAGAATACTGGCAGCAAGCTTCTTCTTTGAGTTTTCGGGGTTTTCGAGTTCGGAAACTTAAACCATAGCTTAAACCCACAAAAAATCACGTTTTAAACACTTTGGGACCATCAAAAACTCCAAAATCAGAGCCCAACACCAAGCCCCAACCAGTTGAACGAAAACTACAAGTTTAAGTTCCAAAGGTACGGGTTTTCGGTGTTTACTTGAATCAGAAGTTGGGTTGATGATCCTAGGTGCTTGGAGCTTGAGCATGGCTGAATAATCTCTCTTTTCTCTGCAAATTTCGTGCTCCCCTTGGTCAAGGAGAGAGAAAACATGTATATATAATAATAGAGAAAGTAACCAACTAGTTCCAATGTAATTGGGTAATTCTTCCATTCGGTTGGTAATTAATTGGCTTAGTTTCATCTTTATCCCATGTGACTGATTCTCAAAGCTTCTAGGAGATGAAGTGGCGAATTCCCATCCCATTTAATCAGATTCCATCTTTTATTTGGATAGGAATTAATCAATTTGACTCAAAATGCTATCTAGACTACCGATGGGGCCCACGCTTTACTTAATTGACTAGTTGAACTTGTTTTTCTTCTTCAAATCATATTTTTATTAATTTGAAAGGGTCATATGCGCCTAGGGGTTCCACAAAACTGATCCCCCTTTAATTAATTCTATTTTCCCACTTTACCGGTCAAATTCGGGTTCTACCGGTCTCTATCGGGTCCCACCGGTCCAAAAGTACATCTTTTGTACTTTTCTCTGTCTTTTCCAGATATTTTCCTCTCGCTTCAAGGCATATTCATGTGGCGCCTTCCCTCTTTCCAAGGCGGCCCCACATTTGTCTCATTCCGTCCAACAATAATCCCCTAACTGGTCCCTATTAGTCCCTTTTCCTATCGGTCTATCGCCTGTAGGTCCCACGTCTTGAGTTTGGACCAGAGTATGGGTAAAATTATCAGTTTTTCTCTCCCCTCTCATATTGAACAAAATTTAATGCTCGAAGGACAAGGAATTGACCATTTTGTAAATGGAGCTATATACCCGAGAGGGGGGTGAATTGGGTATTTTAAAAACTTTTCGAAAGTGCTCTGTTTTGACCAAGTAAAAACAGGATGATAGCAGAGGAGGAAAGGAAGGAAAGCTTGCACAAGAGAAATTATCCTGGTTCGGTCTTATCCTTGACCTACATCCAAATCCCCTGCTACACTTGGGATTTTCAATCCACTATACTCACAAACCGATTACAAACTCGTACTCAAGAGTAGTTCTCTCTCTCTAACTCACTCCCCCTTACAAGTTGCAATCAATACACCCAACCACCAAGTCCCCCGACTTGTGGTTATCTCAATCAATAAATGATTTACAGATAGAACTCTCTCACGAGTAGATAAGATGAACACTCGAAGTACAAGTATCGATTGATACAATACAGATGAAAGCTGAACACAATAAATAACAATCAATGAATTTTCGCTCTCAGTAGGTGTATCAGCTTGAGAAGAAGTTAATGAACTCTATTTATAGGTAGAGAACATTAAATGACCGTTGAATGATGAATCCAACCGTTGTAGGTGATTAGCATTAAGTCTCGGTCATCTTCTCTCTCTAAACTCCAACTAATCCAGGTGCTAATATGATCCGATGTGGAACTCGAGGATTTGCCTGTTGGAGAAGAGTTTACTTGATGAAGAAAGCATTCTTGACCGTTGAGAATGCGTGCTCGATGGATTATCCAAAAGAAGGTTGATTTGCGTAAGTGCATTAAATGCACTGAACACTTTTTGCTTTATGGCTTTGACCTTCAATAATCTTCATCTCGTGCTAACTGAAATTCACTCAACAAACTTGTTAAACATAGCTAGGAATGTGATTGAATGAATTATGGAAGCAATGAGAGCAAACAACAATGATTTGTGAATTCGTATAATTCAAAATCAGTTTTAGCGTTAAACTCGAGATGTTCATGTAAACTCGAGTATGGCACTGTTCACAAGAGTCCAAACTGCAGTATCCAATTGGATACTCGAGTTTGCACTTTTCAGAGGCAAACCATCGTGTCTTGTTTTTGAAAGACAAAGACTATACTCGAGTTTGGCAACGCAAACTGCAGTATTGATTTAACTTGAAAAATCCATTCGCTTTTGTAAGTCCAATACTCGAGTTTGGCTACGCAAACTGCAGATTGACTTAACTTGAAAAATCCTTTTGCTCTCGTAAGTCCAATACTCGAGTTTGTCTATGCAAACTGCAGTATTGACTTAACGTGAAAAATCCTTTTGCTCTCTGGAAGTCCAATACTCGAGTTTGTCTATGCAAACTGCGGTATTGACTAATCAATACTCGAGTTTGGCTATGCAAACTGCAGTATTGATTTAACTTGAAAAATCTTTTGCTTTCTGGAAGTTCAATACTCGAGTTTGGCTATGCAAACTGCGGTATTGACTAATCAATACTCGAGTTTGGCTATGCAAACTGCGGTATTGATTTAACTTGGAAAACTTTAGCTCTCTGGAAGTTCATTACTCGAGTTTGACTAAGTTTGAAAAATCCTTTAGTTCACAAGAAGTTCGATACTCGAGTTTGCCCATGCAAACTGCAGTATTGACTATTCAATACTCGAGTTTGCCTATGCAAACTGCAAAGATCGACTTTAGCCGGAAACTTGGTTGCTTTCTCGGATGGCCTTTACTCGAGTTTCGCCAAGCAAACTGCGCAGTATTGGCTTTCCAATACTCGAGTTTGCAAACCTATACTCGCGGTTTGCAACTATCGAATGTTTTTAAACAACTTTGCAAACTTCAAACCATGTTTTACATTTGTTGTTAATCATCAAAACATATTGAGAACTAACACATTTTGCCCTTGCTTTATCTTCCTTTAATCCCGTGGTGACCGTATTCCTGTGAAATGATTGCCCTGTCTCTTGCTTTTTGGAACATGCCTATATCAATGTCTCTTTCTCTCTCTTGTCCTTGTATGGCGCATACACACTTCCAGGAGTCAAGAATCTGTGTTTTATCATTTACCCCAGACCCCGCTTCATACCGGCTTTATACCTCACCGGTATCTTGCCCTGGGCCGCACCTTTTCAAACCTGGGCCCGCCAGAGACTCTTTTCCTCTGGTCAAAGTGGTCAACTTTTTGGGCCTTTCCGGGGTCGACTATCCTGTCTCCCACTATACCGACATCCTTTTACAATTAATATTCTATTGCAAAGTATTACACAAATAATAACAATCAGATCACAGCCAAAACTCTTCGTTAATTTATCAACAATTACATTTTACACTATCTACAATAGTTGGGGTGTTACACTTTGGGGATGATATATTAAAACCTGATAAATCTAGTAGTGGAATGCGTGTGGTGCGATCTCAACTCTTTGTAACTCTTTGGTCACCATGAGGGTTCTCCTCCGTTCGCAATGTTTATCCAATAATTGTCAAAACTTCCTCAATCTCACTCAGCCCACGACTGCGTCTCTTCCAATTAGCACTTTTAGCTGGTATATGTGGACTGAGGGACATATTTTCGTTCTCACTTTGAAGCTTATGCTCTTAACGTACTACTGTTCTTTAAGGGATTCTAATTTGCTTTTTTTTTTTTTTTGCTATGGCAAGATTAGTGGATTATTTGTGTTTTGATTCTCAATAGTTGGAGTTTTTTTATTGGAAAGGGCTTTGGGATGGTCATGATGGTTTTGGGTGGAAGGTTCAATTTTATTGTTTCCTGAAGAGTAAGGATGGTTCAAAGATTGATATATAGCTTTGTATATCTCCTCTCTGTTCAAACTTTACAGCAATGTCATTAGGCCTTCTTGCTTTAATTCTTGCTCTTCAGGTTGTCGTACTGAAATATATTCTCCTTGTGCTGTAATTTAAGACCTAGTGTGTTCTAGTGGTTGTTTTCTGGTTTCATTTCCTATGGTTTTTACTTTAATGAAATGGACCAGCATTTACCATGCAACTTTGTATTGGTCACAAATGCTTAATATATACCAGCTTCAACATTCAGGCTCTGTACCTAGAATTCTTCGGCATTTCCTCATGAATCCAGGAAATACTTTTATTAGTTTTTGGAATCATTTGGACAGAAGAAAGCTGAAATTATCAAAGCATAAACTTCAAATGTTGAGAGATCTTCAATACCATATGCAGATGGATAATAAATCATTTTCAAAAGCTTCATTTGAAGGGATTGTTAACAGGAGTCTTGGTATTTCTAGAATCCATCAAGATAAAAGAGTCAATATGAGTGCTCCCATTTCCTAGTATTGATCGATTTTACTAGCCTTTCTTGATGCTTATTGTGCTTTAATGATTGGGAAACAAATTCGTGCTTGGAATTTTTCGGAAAACCACATGCTAAAAGATTATTTTCTTCTCATTTCAAGTCGATTCAAAGATCTCCATTACTCCTCAATGGGTTAAAAAACAAAATCGTGTTATATTGGGGGACAATCCCATCTAAACCCAAAGCATCAACCATCTCGTAGGGGTTCGCCACCTCTCGGCCAATTAAAGACTTATAGATTTACCGATATGAAGCTACCATTATTGTTTATTAATTTTTTAAATAATCATTTAACTTTTTTTAAAATTAAAATTAAAATCAAAATTAAAATTTTTATCTTAAATTATCTCAATATGTACAACTAATATGTATATGTAATATTCAATATGATTCATGTCCTTTTTGGTCATTTTCTATTTCAACTGTCTTTTGAAATAATAATCCAAACACTCATCAATTTAGAAAAAAAAAACCACTTCGCAAAAGCCAAACAAATAATCCAAACGTAAATCACATTTACAACCGCTTTTTCTTACCGGGCTTTTCAAAAGTCGATAGCTTTTAAGCCATCGCTCCTACCGTTAACCCAAACAGGCCCAATGTATATGTTTGGTTTTGACATGTAAATTATTTTTGGGTAAGCACGTGTATCCTTCTATTGTAGGCAATCAAATTGTCGTATAAATTCTCCCATTCTTAATAAGGGAATATACCCCCTCATATCCTAATTATAAGAGCCCGATAACCAAATTACTTAATTTAAGGAAGTGGTTAAGCATAGTTAAAAACAAGTAAGTGTGTATGAAATAAACATTTTTTTAAAAAATTATGCCCTTATTTATGAGAGGATAAGTAAGAGATAGATGGTATTCTCAACCCTCTCTTTCAACTTTTCCTCTCTCCAATTTTGAATAGGGGCAAACTTGTAACACTCTCACTAATTACTCTCTAACTTATAATAAGAACTAAATCTTCTTTCCACATTGGACTTGTACAAAGGTATAGAGTGGTATGATTTCAATAATTAATATTATTAGACTAATGTTTGGTACGAGGGGAAGGGAGGGGAATTTTTTTTTCGTTGAATTTAAAACAATTAAAGAAGTGGGGTTAAAGTTTTTTAATTAATTTCTCATCACAGAGAGAAACCCAAATAAAAAAAATTCTCTTAGCAGCCTGTATTGTTTATATTTGTTCTGTTATAGAATACAGATGTCTAACCTCGAGGGGTTAGTAGAATATTGATATATGATCTATTGGACTCTCCAGAATGTAAGTAGGCTAACACCGAAGAGAAGATGATTGTTTTATGATGTCTATGAGGAAGATACCAAAGAATACCAGATGATCAATGTGCTACATGAGAATGACGATTAGCCAAAGGGGGTGAGGTGTGTGCACAATGAAACTGAATAGTAAAAGGATATGAATAGAATGTGTGCACCTTATGGGTAATCTCCTATTTATAGAGATTACCCCTAGGGTTTTAGTCCTTGTGCTGTGTGCGTTCGAGTGCCTGCTCCACTCACCTTGCATGCCTGCTCCACTACCTGTATTGTCCGTGATTAGTGCCGACATTACAAGGTGATTAGCGCTTTACCTGATCGTGGAGGGATTCTGCCATAAAGTATCTTTGTTGGGCCGCATCATATTTGGGCCCAATATTCTGGTCCGTAACAGTTGTCCCCTAGCCCAGTAGTCCAAGTATCCGGGCGTCGGCTTCGGGATGCATTAATTGTTTGATGTGAACCGCGGATTTTGCCAAGATGTATCTAGCTCATCTGAGTTGTTTGGGAAAAAGTAAGATCCCTTGCTTTCTTTCGTATCACTTTTTCCCGGGATAAGTATCCAATTTATCTTCCTGCATCCAGTATCATGTAAACAAATCATCATCGATGGAGAATACTTATTGTTTTGCGCAAATCGTTTAACTTGCTCATTTCGAATACTTGTCCGAGTTTAATCTCCATTTTGGCCTATATTAGTCTTGGTTATTGACAACCTGCTTTTCTACTAACAACTCGTTGTCCACTCTGTTGTCCCCAGCCCGGTAGTTCAAGTCACTGGGTTGTCGAGATGCATTGATCATTTGACCAGGAGTTTCACATGGACATTCGGCAAAAATTTACACAAAGCCTGGTTTTAAACTAGATTTAGTTTAATAAAGGTCCATCCCCGTCGCTAGGGCAAACTTCATATGGAACTCGGATGTTAATGGTAATCTATTTCACCGAGTTCCTCCTTCGTCCCTATTGTAAGGGCGGATTCCATATGGAACTCGAATGTTAACTGTAATCAATTTCATCGGGTTCCTCCTTTGTCCCTGTTGTAAGGGCGGATTCCATATGGAACTCGGACATTAACTGTAATCAGTTTCACTAGGTTTCTTTTTGATAACTGGGCCAGAGTCAACGATTTTTGTTTCCATTTGCTCTGCTCTCCAAGCTCGGTAGTTCAGGTCTCTGAGCTGTCGAGATTACTGTTCATTCAACCCCGATTTGATGTGTCTAAGTTTGTTTCCATTTAGCTACCGATTTAGATTCCTTGAATTCGAATTTGCTTTGGACCCGCCCCTTTCATGATGACCAGGATTATTTTTGCAATTTTAACTCGATTTGCCGATGTTATAAACTTCTTGCCACATGTTACCCCCAATCTGGGGTATTATGTAAGCGTCTCGGAATACAAACGGGCTTGACTCCAGAATTTGACGGTTGTTCGTTTACTCGCATTGTAGTGTATAACTGCTACTTTTCACGTAATGGTCACGCCTGCCGCCTTTGGTTTTTGTGCGCATTTAATGCTCACGTCATTCCGTATCCGTCATTATTGCTCTTTCTAGGGTCTTAAACCTAATCCTCCTCGTATTTGACATTGTGACCCCTGACTCTTCAAATTCGCAATGTCTATATATTCCCGCTCTTGCCTTCTTCTTACCACTTTTCCCTCACAAGGCTCTCTGCATTCTTAGAAGCGTTTCCTAGTACCACAACGCTTTCTTAGCCTTCTTCATAGTTTCTTTTTCCAGGTACCTTCACTGCTTCTTCTTCCTTTTTTTATTTCCACTTTACTTTGTTTGCCATCCCCTTTCATTTTTCTAGTTTTTTGGTTTTTCTGGGTAAACACCTTGAACTTTTGAGCTTTACTAAGCATTACTCTGAATTTCTGGCATCACCCCTCCCCCTTTTTGTTTGTCCTTTTTAATTGAATGTGTTGGTATTGAATGATGATAATGACCAAATAGTAATTCCTTTCTGAACGAGAGATGTTGAGAAAAACGTTGAGATACTGATATCTGGACTGAGTCATTACAATGCCTCTAAGTTATTCATTATTCCTCTGACTGCATTTGTCAGAAATCGTTTTTATGGTTTTCTTTGTAAGCTTTCAGGATCCTCTGGGTTTCGAACTACCATTGTTGTCACTTACTTGTCTCCACCCCAAGAATTCCTTCCTCGTTTATTCTGACTCTTTTCTCTAGTTACTCATGGATACTAATAGTCCTCCACCTCTAGATATGTATGGTAATCCCCTTCCAAAAGAAGATAGCGAAATACTCCAAACCTTCCCAGGCAGGTAGAAATTTTGGGTCTGGGCATTGCCTCACACTAAGGAAGAAAAACAGGATGCACTACTTCACAAGCCCTGGGGAAGTGGGAATAGATCTAGAGTTCGAACCCAACTGTACGTGTCTCATGATATAAACACTATCATCCCTGAATCTTCCATCCATCCATTTTCAAGTCGTGGCTGGGTTCATAATATTCCTAACCCGGCTCCTCAAATTCCTTCCCTCGACGAGCTAAACCAGAATCTTATCCGGGAAACATCTTTGATCCCTGCGATGAGTGCCACTACCATAATGTTGGTCTCATCAAAGAAGGGCGAGAGAGAGAGGCTCAAGAGGTTTTAGCCACGTGCCGACATAAATATTTCGCACAGGCTATCCTGACCCATGTCACCTTGAATTATGCCGGCCTGACGACTTTCAATTTTCCGCATAGTAACTCTTTTAGCTTAGGTACAATTTCTATTTCTGACTTTTACCTTTTTGCTTTATAGGTATATATGGTTCCACCTTTGCGCCATGTTGTACGATCCATGACAAAAGGAACCGGTTCTATAGGTCCTTCCGAAGCTTCAAAAATTGCGGATCCTTGGGTTACCGACGAGGTGCTAAGTACTATAAACACAATGACCATTGAGAAACTTATCAAGACAGGTTTGTGAAGTGGAGAAGATTATTCCATCCGCTTGCCCTTATCTGAAGAATCAATATCTAGCAGACAAGCTAGGAACGACGACCCTCACTTCTTTTCATCTACCGGATTGCATTTCTCATCTTGGTGTCCGCTTCCCTTTCACCGAATTTCAAATTAACCTTCTGAACCATTTGCACCTTGCTCCTTCCCAGCTTTATCCTGGGGGTTGGGCAATCGCCCTTGCTTTTGAGAACTTCTGTAAAGTCGAGAAGCTAACTTGTACGATCCCTGTTTTCTTTTACTTCTAATGTCATTAACGATGCCAGCGATATTGTCCCTTTTAGGAAGGGCTGGACCTCACTCCAGAATGCCCGTGGTCACAACCTTTTTACGCCACTTACTGACTCGTTTGAAAACTTCAAATCCGCCTTTTTTAAGGTGGTTGCCGAGCCTAAGCAACTGCCTTGGTTTCTTCAAACCGCGACGTCTAGGGAGGTGGAGGAGAAATTCCCCCTGTACTGGACTTATGGTCACCTTGAACTTTCTCTTTCCGACTTCGACTTTCATGCCGACAACCTTTCTGATGCCGGACTAAAAACAATATCCATTCTGGAGCATCATGTCATAGAACATGGCCTACTAAACCTGATTTTCCACTATCACTCAATTACAATTACACACTCGTACTCGGGATGATCCTCTCCCTAGGACTCACTCCCCTTACAAGTTGTAATTGTAAACAATCGATACACACTCGTACTCAAGAGTTATCCTCTCCCTAGGACTAACTCCCCCTTACAAATTGTACTGATTACAATCGATACACACTCGTAAACAAAGAATGCTCCTCAACCTAGGACACACTCCCCTTTACAAGTTGTACTCTGATTTTCCCAATCTTCAAGTCACCTGACTTGAGATTGTTACAATGAATGATATACAAGGAAACAAACTCTCTCTAAGAGTAGATAATGATAAGCACCGAAGCTCAATGTATCACAAGATACTACACGATAAAACGAAGAAATAAATATGAGACTTGAATGATTTCCGTCTTCAAAGAGTGTGTCTACTTGAGAAGAAGTTAATGCACTCTATTTATAGGTAGAGAACATTAAATGACCGTTGCTTGATGAATCCAACCGTTGTAGGTGATTAGCTTAAGGTCAGGTCATCTTCTCTCTCTAAACTCCAACTAATCCAGGTGCTAATATGATCTGATGTGGAACTCTGAGGATTTGCCCGTTGGAGAAGAGTTTACTTGATGAAGAAAGCATTCTTGACCGTTGAGAATGCGTGCTCAGGTGGATTATCCAAAAGAAGGTTGATTTGCAGAAGTACATTAAATGCACTGTACACTTTTTGCTTTTTGCCTTGATCTTCATTAATCTTCATCTGTGCTAACTGAAATTCACTCAATAAACTTGTTAAACATATCTGGGAACATAAGTGGATGATTTATGAAAGCAATAGGATCAAACAAGAGTGATTTGCAAATTCGTGTAATTCAAAAATCAGTTTTTACCATTGTATACTGCAGTATGTTCATGCTTATTGCAGTATAGCATACTTTCACTTACATACTGCAGTAAAGGTGGAAGTATTGACTTAGCTTGAAAATCTTGGTTGCTTTCTGGAAGTCCAATACTTGAGTATGGATCTTGCTTACTGGAGTATAGCATACTTTCACTTACATACTCCAAGAAAGGTGGAAGTATTGACTTAGCTTGAAAATCTTGGTTGCTTTACGAAGTCCAATACTGCGGTATGCAAACCTATACTGCAGTATTGACTTAGCTTGAAAGAGTTGGTTGCTCTCTGAAGTCCAATACTGCGGTATGCAAACCTATACTGCAGTATTGACTTAACTTGAAAGACTTGGTTGCTCTGGAAGTCCAATACTTGAGTAAGAAAACCTATACTGCAGTTTGCACTTAAGTTGAAATTATCTATCAACTTGCGAGGGCCATATCTCCCTGGTCTAAACTCTGTTTTGGTCCATTCAACTCTTGATGGAAATATATTTGAGTCTATTTTCATATGCCACTGATTTTAGCTCAATTGGATTTTTAGTTTGTGAGTTACACTCAAAATACCGAAGGTGGGTCTGGACTGTGACGTTGATTCTTGTGGCAACTTGTAAAAATCATAGCTCCTTGATCTTGACACCTTTGGACTTGATTTATATATCAAAATGACGCTTTGGATGTCTAGTTTCAAATGCCACTGGTTTCACGTCAATCCGATTCTTGGTTTGAGAGATATCATCGAATCACCAGAGGTCGCCCGTGCTGAACGTGAGACAGTGTGGAGCTGAAGTGCTGATAACAGTTGCATACTCGAGTTTTCACTTGCATACTCGAGTTTTGAGTCCCAAACTCGAGTTTTGTGTTCCAAACTCGAGTTTTCACTTGTCCGAGACGCCGCCGAGGTGCTGAAGACACTACAAACTCGAGTTTTGAGTTGTATACTCGAGTTTTGAGTCCCAAACTCGAGTTTTGTGTTCCAAACTCGAGTTTTCACTTGTCCGAGACGCCGAGGTGTCAAGACACTACAAACTCCAGTTTTGAGTTGTATACTCGAGTTTTGAGTCTCAAACTCGAGTTTTGTGTTCCAAACTCGAGTTTTCTCATCCCGAAGTTGATTTTTGCTGACTTTAACTTCAAATTGACCCATTCCAACTTCCATATGACCTTGGAGACTTCTAGCATCAATCTTAGAACTTGAATAATGATATCTTCACTTCACTCAACAAGTTCTTCTTTCTTTCTTCTTCTCTTGATCATTCTCCATAACTCTAACTCTTTCTTTCTTCTCTTCTCTTGATCATTCTTTATAATTCATCTTGGATTAATCTACATTAAGTACAAATAGTTAGTCAATGTAGGAGATAACTATATTACTCAATCTTTTTGCTTTCAATAATGACATCCATATAAGACATCATCAAAACTAATCATAACCAACAGAACCCAGCAAGAAGAACAGTTAGAGGTTTGAGTAACCCCACCCGATGCAAACTTCATTTTTTCCGGGCAAAGCAAAAATTCTAAAGCGCTATTCCCAGCCATCTCGAGTATCGCAAAGGGGTTAGGTTCAACAAAATCAAAGACTTTTCAATTTCTTTGTTTCCAAATGAACCATAATATCCAACAAATCAAAGATAAGTCATGAGAGTTCAAAGATGACATACCGATAGACGAAGCCACCAACCGCTGTTAAAGTTGGTTACACTCGCAAATTCAATTCTGGCCCTTAACCGGCAACCAAACCATATACAAAGGTGAGTCCATAAACAATGAAAAAAATAAATATTCAAGATTTTCCTCCATTGTCTCACAGATGGGACAAAGCCTTGATTGAGATCTTCGCCTTCAAAAGAGGGCATCATTAGTAGCAATTGCATTATTTAGGAGCCTCCAAATAAACTGTTGCACACATGGGATTATCTTGAGTTTCCAAATAGATTTCCAAGAAGAAGAAGGCACCACAATAGAAGATTCTACCTTGCTAGCTCCAAAGGAATGTTTTGCTTTCTCCACATTATACCCCAACTTAACCATATACTCCCAATTCCTAGCGTTGTTCCACACTAGTTTATCCTCCAATCCATTAATAGGATGGGAATTTTGTAAATGTCCGACTTGACCTCATCCGATAAGAACTGAGCTAGAGGATCGAGATCCTAGGTACCATCCACAATTAGGTCACATAAACGTCCCTGCTTAACAAATGAGTCATCACAATTTAAAGGTTGTTCAAGTAGAGGAGCATCAGGAATCCAAGGTTCTCCCTAAGTGCAAATCAAGCTAACTGAGGAGATCCTTACCATCAATAAGGCTAGACCAACACCAAGATTCTTTGTAACCTTTAATAGCCTTGGTAAACTCAACCTTGGGGAAATAGACACTCTTCAAAACCCTTGCCCATAAATCATTAGGTCGCTTCAAGAGCCTCCAAGCCGTTTTAGCCAACAAAGAGTCATTCATAATAATAAGGTCTCTAAAACCCATACCACCCTGATCTTTACTAGAGGTTAGGAAATCCCAAGCCTTCCAATGTGTATGACGACCAAAGGCATTTCCATTCCACCGAAAATTGGCAATAAGACTATGAATTTCTTTACAGGTCTTGAGGGGGGACTTAAAACAATTCATGGGAAATATTGGGATCGCCTGAATTACAGCTTTTATCATCACTCTTGGCCAGAGAAAGAAAGGGAGGAGAGCCCCCAGCTTTGTGGCTTGCTTGTGATCAGTTCCCTAATGTAGGCCAATGCTTGATGTTTAGTCTTCCCCCAGATACTTGGGATGCCAAGTACCTCCTTGGATCCTCAGTGGCTGCAATACCCAACATACCTCCAACCATAGATCTCACTTCTGTAGGGGTATTGGAGGAAAAGAAAATACTTCACTTATCAAGGTTGATAATTTGGCCTGAGGCAATACAATATTGATGCAGGATTTTGGCTAAATTCGTACAGTCTTTCTTGCTAGCCTTCATATATAGGAGAGAGTCATCCACAAAAAAGCTGAGTAAGCACTAGACAACTTTGGCTAAACTTAATCCCTTTGAGTAATTTTGCCTCTTAGCTTTTGCCAATTATAAGAGATAGGACCTCTGCCACAAGAATAAACAGATATGGAGAAAGTACATCCCTTTGATGTAGACCTCGACTTGGAGAGAAGGAGCAAATAGTATCCCCAGATACACAGACATTTAAACTAACAGATTGAACACACTTCATGATAAGCAACACCCACTCAATGCAAAAGCCAAAACATAGTAACACTCTTTCCAAAAGTGACCATTCAATATGGTCATATGCTTTGCTCATATCCATTTTGAGGGAAAACTCATACTTAATTACCCCCAGTTTTCTTCCTCTAGAGGTAATGGTAGACTTCATGGGCAATGATGATGTTATCTTGGATACAGTGGCCGGGAACAAAGGCTCCCTGGTTTTGGGAGATGCAACAATCCAACAATGGTCTTATTCTATTAGTCAAGAGCTTGGAGATGATTTTGTATGAGACATTACATAAGCCACTAGGTCTGCAATGGGATACATGCTCTGGCTTCTCCACTTTCGGAATCAAGGTAATATTTGTTTCATTGATCACATTAAGCATTGACTTACCTTCAAGAAATTCCCTGACCATATTAAAAAGAGATTCCCCAATCTCATTCTAGGCATTATGATAGAATATACCAGAGAATCCATCTAGGCCAACAGCCTTAGAAGATCCTAAGCTAAACATTGCTGCTTTAACCTCTTCTCTTGAAACAGGGAGCATAAGGTCTTGGTTCATTGAAACTGAAATCTTGGGGTCAATAAAGTCTAAAACCGAATCCATATCAGAAGGGGCAGATATACAGAAGAGCTTCTAGAAAAACAGGGAGATATTATGAGATATAGTGAGTTTCTCCATCAGCCAACTACCTTCATCATCTTTAATACACAAGATACTGTTCCAATGTCTTCTCTTGAGTGTAAACAGATGGAAAAAGCTGGAGTTTTTATCTCTGAATGGAGCCAATTGACCCTTGATAGCTGCCACCAGAATTGTTCTTCAAGGGCAAGTATCCAGTCCATATCTGGTTTAACATAAGCAATAGCACGTGAGGACATTGAATCTCGGTCCCCTGATTTAGCGTAGCAAGTTGGTCCTTTAATCTTTCAATTCTGTAGGTGTTGTTGGGAAATTCCTTATAGCTCCATTTAGTAAGAATCTACCTACATCTCCCCATACGAAGCATAAAATCTTCAGAGGCAGTCAGAGCATTTGTAGATACTAAATACCAGCTATTTTTAATTAACCGGATGAAGTTAGGATGAGTAGTCCAGCATACCTCAAACCGAAAAACACATTTCCTGCGATACCCTTCCGGGGAACATTGCACCCACAGGAGGTGATGGTCAAAGCCAACCGTTCAACATAAAGAACGTGAAGTATGGGAAATTGTTCTCGAAGCAGCGAGTTCCCCAAAGCGCTATCAATTATTTCACAGATTGTATTAGGATGCAACCAATTGTTACACTAAGCGAATTTTAGCGAGAAAGTATTTAAAGTTCAAGATCTTTCTCCACACTCTTGGATTACCACCACTTTTCTCAGATTGGGATAAGATATCGTTGAAATCCCCAATACATAACCAAGATTCACCAATATTACTACTGATTCTACGGAGCTCCTACCAACATAAGAGCCTTTCATCTTTGTTAGTTGAACCATAAATGAACGTAATGAAAGCAGGGGCGATAAGACACTAGAGCCAACCTGAGTATGAATTATATTAATAGAAGAAAAAAGTATATCCATCATGATCGAGTTCGACCACACAACGCAAGCCCCCCACTTAGACCCACCAGGTTGACCAGCCATTCCTTAGCAAATCCACACCGTCTCCTAACCTTCCTCATAAATCTGTCCTTTTGCTTCATTTACATTTGGTTCTTTAAGCACTCTGCCTTCAAGTTTTTGGCTGTTAGGGCAACCCTGAGCCCTTGACAGTTCCATGCTAGGAGATTCATGGCGAACTAGCAGCTGGTTCCATCCAGCCACCAGCGTGAGAAAAAGAGAAATTATGGAGATCATAATTATCAATAGCAGGAGCAAGCCAACTATTGGGGAAGTCTATTTCCCCTGTTACTGAAAAGCCACTATCAAAATTAGAAATACCCCCTGAAGAGCAAGAATGCTTATCATGAGAGGAGCTACATTCAAAGCTTTCAACGTTCAAAAATTCCGACGACGGCCTCTTGATTGTTGGACAGTCTTAGAGCTCGAGTTTGTAGAAGCCACTACATCATCAAATATTAATTTCCAAGACCTTTAAGTAGGAGCCAGGTTGGGTTCATCTTCAAAGAGCCTCTTAAGTTGGATATTTTTTAGAGTGAACGATACTGCCGAGACTGGTAAAAGGCCAACGTGTGGGTTAATACTAAAGACACTAAGCTCAACATCTATAGGGAGGACCAAGCTATCCACTTGACCTTTTTTACCGCAACATGGGCTGCATTCCTTCAAGGTCACAGGGCCAATGAATTGGGCGTCACCCACACACGGACTCACAACTAGCTATTTTAAAACTTGCCCACTTCCCCTCAGCGATCCTGAAGAGGACTTTGGAGAATCACATGATAAGCTACCTCAGCTACATTAAATGACTGCTGCTACCCTATAGCCGTTTGTTATGCTCCATGAGACATATCCTCCAAATTTTCAAGACCTTTGACTAAATCATCCTGTCTGACAATCTCTGTACCCAATGATTTGCTTACCAAACTCCTATCGTACCGAGGGAATTGAGGATAGAAAAAGGCTTAATTTTTTCTAGCGACCGACTCCGGTGAAAGTCGGAGGTTGTATCGAGCTTCTACCCAATCTTTCCAACACACCTCCGAAGATGCTCAAAGGTTTTGACAGAGGGTACGAGCCAACCGCCAAACTCGGCACTTCATCTTCCTCATCTTGGTGAACCTTCTTTTCCTTGCATCCATGAATATCATGACCCAAGCGACCACACCGAAAGCAGAAGTTCTGAAGCCTCTTATACTTGATAGTAAGCCAGACAGGATTCCTATTTCCAAGCTAGACCTAAAAGCCAGTAAGAAATGGATCATTTAGATTAATAAGAGACCTAACTCTTTTTTTTTTATAATCAAAAGAGGAGAGATAAACTCTCAGCCTGTGCCACCAATTACCCCACCCTGACCATTATCCTTATCCAGTATCTCTGCTAAACCAGTAAACGGAACGCTAAATTGATGCAGTCCAGGCCATGCTCTAGAGCGAGCTTTGCAACGTAGTCAGCCGCCACGTTAGCTTCACGAGGGATCGATCTCACCTGTACCTCCCACGCTCGAGCTAACATGCACTTGATCTCTTGCAGGATGTCGACATCTCGGTGGTTTATCGAGCTAGGACCATTGATCAACGTCACCACCTCAGCTGCATCAGATTCGAGGATGACTCTATGCTTCCCAGAATCCCAGCACATTTTTAGTCCAAAGAGCACCACCCATACCTCAGCAAGGAAACTATCCGCAAGTTTCTCCGCTTTAAACATAAAGCCTTCCTGAGGACAACCGTTGTCATCCCGGAGCAACCCCCCACAAGACGTTTCCAGACTCTGCGTGCAAGCCCCATCAACATTAGCTTTGACCCCATCACACCCTTGGTTTCAAAAATTCTGGAGTTTCGGCGTTGCCACATCAACCAGCACACCGTCGCAAACAGGTCGCACCACCTCTTATGCCCCCGGTTCTGACTTTGAGACAAGTTCTGTTTGATCTAAGCCCGTCCCTCAGCCTGGAAGAAACTACTTCTGTCAGTCGGATTCACCACCTCCAGCCATAACATTCTGGTTCCCCTACAGTCCCGCAGCACATGGATCAGGTTTTCTGACACGCACCCACACCAGGAACAGCGACCTTCCCCCCATGCCACGACGAATTCGTTCTGCGTTTGTGAGAAGCTTATTGTAGAGAGCCAACCACATAAAAGATTTACACCGCTGGCGTATCGTGCAAAGCTTCCGATACGTTGCCAAGACTATTCCTCCTCCACCATGTTCCCCGACGAGCTTGGTAGGCGATTTAATACTTGAATTCCCGTTTCGCTCATGCTTCCATCGAACTACACCCGACTGCGATTCCACAGTAACTCCTGCGTTCAATTTCTCCCAGGTCTTTTTGATGTTGGACCAAACATCACCTAAGGTCTTCACCTAACTCTGATAAATCCCCTGTCTAAATTACCAGCTACCATCGGACTTTCATACATTAGTGTCTCTCGTACTGCATCACCTAAGGTCTTCACATTAGCGTTGTCAAAGGCCTCCAAAGGAAGGCCATGAAATTGAATCCAAATTAGGGCTTCATCAAACTTTGCATCACTGAGGGCCATACAATCATCCAACACTTGCAGGTTTAGAAGAAAGCCTTGGATTGACTATGGCCTCCCTTTCAAAATGCGCACAAAATCCTTGCAACCAGAGAACCTGAAGAGGAAGATGAGTCCACTCCTGTCTAACTCATTCACTTTGACTTCCTTATCCAGATGCAACCCCTTCTTGATCATAGAAATCACATTTGGGAAATTTAAATTCTTACTAGTAAGAATCTTACCCACTAGTGTTCCTCCAAACTTCTCAACCTTCTGGTTCAAGTTTAAAACAACTTGCTTCATTTTCCTACTATTACTACTACTCTGTCCCTCCTCCAAATCGTCCACCAAAGATCATTACACTAAACAAACAAGAAACGAAAGCACTCACGAGAGAAAAAAAAAGAAAAGAAGGGAAAAAGAGGGTGATCGTTGTTCAAATAATAGCGATGGGGGGGGGGGGTTCACAAGGAACTAAACCTTGACACTCATAGAGAGAGAGAGAAGGACACCGAGAGAGAGAGAGAGAGAGAGATGTACTACTACTCCTATCTTAAAAATTGTTGGAAAAACACGTTTTACCATACTAAAATGAAACTTGATCAAAACTTAATTAAAGCACTAAACGAATGTAAATACTTTGGCGTTTTATATATAAATGTTACCATATCATTGTAAATTTAAAATTTTGAAAATTAAATAAATTTGTGAGAAATTTCACTCATGAAATGATTCTCTTATAAATTTTATTAATTTGCACATTTCATGGTTGCTTCATTTTAAAGAAATCTATATGAAGTTCTTTAGTTAATAGCTGACCAAAAAATCTTAGGCATTATGAGAGCATCATGTCATTTGAAAATTTTAAAGTATTCTAATTTTTTTTTTGAGGAAAGTTTTAAATTCATTAAAAAAAAAAAAAAAAAGAATATAAACAAGAAAAAAATATATCACAAAAATATTTATGAAATCAAGTGAATACTGATGATGTAATAAGAGAGGCAATTATTTTACAAACCTGTCATTTAGAAAAGCAAGGCTAAAGACTGTTAGAAATAAATGCAACTACATAAATTACAATGAAGGGTGGGCACTCAATAAGTTCAAGCACATATATTTTAATTAAAAAGTATATTACAATAAAAATAATTATAATGTCATCCTTCTAGACCTTATTTTTTGGAATTATATCATAATTGCCTTATTATCAATGCTATCAAATACATCTTTTTTCAATATAAAGCACTAAACAATTATTCAACCATTTATCCCTTATCCCATTACGAAGTGCAACCTTGATGTATTAAGGGTGGGCACTTAATTTAAGGGTAGGCAATTATTCAACATGTATGATTTTTATTTTTTATTTTTTTAAAAGATCCCAAATTCAAGGGGGAACTTGCCCCCCAACTCATAACGTGGGTCCGCCCATGTGTACATATGTACATACATATAGACATATGTGTGTGTATGTACATATGTATACATATGTACACACATATATATGTATATGTATATGTATATGTATATGTATATGTATATGTATATGTGTGTGTGTGTATATATATATATATATGTAAATTAAGTTAGGCTTTGTCATTTTATAGTCAAAACTTAAAATGGTTGAGTGAGCATTTTTCATTAAATGAGACTAACTGTGTTAATATACAAGAATTAGAAATGCATTTTATAAATTGAAGTAACTAAACTAAAACTTGATCAAAACTTGATTAAAGCACTAAACGAATGTATATCGTTGGCCTTTTTTTTTTTTATATATAATTTTTACCATATGATTGTAAATTTAAAATTTTTAAAATTAAATAAATTGATGAGAAATTTCATTCATTAAATGATTCTCTTATAAATTTTATTAATAATATTGCACATTTCATCGTTGCTTCATTTGAAAGAAATTTCCATATGAAGTTCTTTAGTTAATAGCTGACCAAAAACTCTTATGCATTATGAGAGCATCATGTCATTTGGAAATTTTAAAGTATTCTAAATAATTATTTTTAACTAAATCTATCATTTCAAATTTTAAAAGTAAATTGAAAAAAAAAAAAGAGGATGGCTTAAAAAAAATATAAGGGTGGAAACTAATTCTTTAATGAAGAAAGTAAAATTAAAATAGATAGATGATGAAAATGTACGCTGTGCACCAAGAGCTTTTTCATTGTGGTCAAATCTAAACAATTAAAATAAAATTTCAATGGTCCAAATTTGAAATTTTTAAATAAGAAAAATATCTTTATTTTAGATTTTCTACATGTTAAAATTTTTTTTTAAATAAATTAAAAGTAAAAAGAATTCAATTTGTAAAGTCCAAATTAGATAGTAGTATAAAATAAAGATACATGAGTCAGTCAAAAAAACATGATTAGGTGAACAAAGGTCAAAGAGGCTAGAGCGTAAGAGACAGAGATATCGAGGGAGTCTGCTAGGGCTCCGATCTGGTACTGAGGGCTCTGCCACCCACTGTGACGGAGATATGAGTGTCCCCTTCGTTCGCGCCTTGCGAAGGGGGTGAAAGTGAGGAAGTAATGGAGGAGGATCGGGAGGAATGGAACCGTAGGAAGAGGAAAGTCCGTTTCGAGATGAAAGAGTTCTCAGGCGGTGAATCACTGAAGGTTCAAGAAGAGAGCTGGATGCAATTGAAGGAGAAAGTGCAATCACCGAAATCGTATAGGGAGTCCCTATTACAGAATGTCAATTCGAAGGTATGTTGGTGGGAATGGAGCAAGAATGATGAAGAGGATGAACCGGAGGACTATGGTGTGGACACAGACTTCTCAAAAGTTCTCAATCCTAGTGACGGGATTAGGTGGACTTCTCTAATCGTTCGAGATTTGCATTTGAAGATAAGGAGAGGGAAAGGCTTATGCGGCCATTTCAAAGAACACTAGTAGTGAAGCTAATGGGAAGGCAGTTGTCTTATGGTTTTATGGTAAAGAAACTAAGTTGGGCGAGGAAAGGTAACATCGATATCTTTGATTTAGCAAATGACTTTTATATGGTTAATTTTCAACACAATGACGATTATATGGAGGCATTGACTAGGGGTCCTTGGATAGTGACTAATGCGTATTTGAGTGTTACAAGCTGGCGTCCTGAATTTAGTCCAAAGAGGGAGAAAATTGATTCTGTTGTGGCTTGGGTTAGGTTCCCAGACTTACTTGTGCCTTTATTTGACAAAAAATTCTTGCTAAATTTGGGCAATTCTATTGTTAAGGCTATTTGTTTGGATATTCATACGGCGCAAAGGGCTAGGGGGAAGTTTGCACGTATGTGTGTTGAATTAGACCTTACTAAATCGTTGGTGCGTGAATTTAATGTTGAAGGACAGGTATTGCGTGTGGTTTATGAGAGCTTAGGGATGCTGTGTACTTCTTGTGGCCGATTTGGCCATAATAGGGAAGGGTGTGAGGCCTTTCATAGCAAAAATCCTGGTGAAGGTATGGATGTGGAGGGTGTTAGTTCTCTATGTGTTTTGATGATAACTGATAATTGTAAATGGAAGGAGAAGTTTGTGTTAGTTCTATATGTGTTTTGATGATAACTGACAATTGTAAACATGTATGGATGTTTTTTTTTGGACAAGTCGAATGATTGATGAAATTTGTTTTTTAATCCAAAACATTCTGTCAGCGCCAAACTCGAGCCTAGGTTTTGTAACCTCGAGTTTGCTATTGACAAAGGACTAAACTCGCCAGTCTGATTCTTTTTTTTTTCTCGAGACCTCTACTTATAAACCTCAAGTTTGCACTTCCAAAGAAAATCTTCAAAGAGTTTACAAAACACCGTAAACTCGAGTTTGTGGAAACAAACTCGAGTTTATGGAAACAAACTCGAGTTTATCTCTGGCAAGGGAAGAATTTTCAAATTCATAAACTAGACACTATTCTTTTAGAACAAAGTTTTTCTCCAGTTTGAAAATTCACAAGAGTTTACAAAACATGTAAACTTGAGTTCATCATTGTAAACTCGAGTTTACGCTTGACCGAGAGCTTTTAGGAATTTTAACCAAAGCAAAACTCGAGGCTATTCTACACAAACCTCAAGTTTACTTCAGGCAGAGAGCATTCAAAGTTTTTGAACTAAACAAACTCGAGGTTAAATTTCATGAACTCGAGTTTAAGTCTTACAGAGAGCAAAGCATTTTTAACTTAAGAAAACTCTAGAGTTTGCACTTGAAACCTCAGGTTTACATTCTGAAAGCTAAAGCTAAGTTTTGACTTGAACAGTGTCAAACTTGAGTCTGTCTACTAATAGACTCGAGTTTATGCCTGTGCACGAAGATATTCCAAAGTTCAAAATCGTGACTTCTTCTCTGGATGGAGGAAACTCGAGTTCTCTGATTGGAAACTCGAGTTTAAACCAACCCGAGAGCACAGAAGTTTTATTGTATTAAAAACCTCCAGTTTTAGATTGCAAACCTCCAGTTTAAATGTTTTGAACTTAAAATGATTTTATATGCTAAAGCTCCAAACTCGAGTTTAGATGAACCAAACTCGAGTTTACATCAGCTGTTTTCGAAAATTCAAGTCGACGAATTTGGAAAACCTTCTTGTTTGATCTTAACACTTTCCAGTATTAATCTCTACTATTCCTAGCTATGTTTAACCACTTTATTCGTGAGTTTCAGATTGTTTAGAGATTGCATATTGAAGGTTTAAGGCAAAAGCAAAAAGTGATGTCAGGTCATTAAATGCTAAGTCCAGAAAGTTGCACACTTTTGGGTAATCCATCTTCACATGGTTGCAAAGCTTTAAAGAATGATTTCTACAACAAGCAATTGCTTCTCCAACGGATTAATCCAGAGGAAGTCAACTCTGATCACTTGGACAGTTGGATTAAGTGGAGATTAGAGAGAGAAGAAGACTGAACCACTCCCTAACCTTTGCTGAACATCTCCAACGGATCTATTAAGGAAATCAACGATAATTTAATGCACTCTGAGTATAAATAGAGTTGCATTCAATTCTTCACAACAACTACATCTGCTGAAAATGAAAATCATTCAAGTCAGCATTTATTTCTCTAGTTTTCATCTGTGTAGTATCATTTGATACATAAGCTTCAGTGTTTAACATTATCTACTCTTAGAGAGAGTTTCCACTTGTAAATCATTTATTGTAAAGAACCACAAGTCAAAGGACTTGGTGGTTGGGTTCATTGATTACAACTTGTAAGGGGCAGTGAGTTCTATTGAGAGAACTACTCTTGAGTGCAGAGTGTGTAATCAAGTGTTATAGTGAAAATCCCAGAGAGTTTTGGGACTGGATGTAGGTCAAGTTGTTTGGACCGAACCAGTATAAACCTCTGTGTCCAGCTGCTCTTCTCTTTGCTCTGTTCATCTTTGCTTTTATTACTTGAAAACAGAGTCATCTTTGAAAATTTTTAGAATACCCAATTCAACCCCCTCTTGGGTATTTAGCTCCACTTTCATTTGATATCAGAGCAAGGTCTTCTCTAAAGAGCTTAACATCTCGAGAAGGATCATCATGGAAGGCATTCTACCTATGGAGCTTCAATCAACAGACCACCCGGTTTGAATGGAGAGCATTACTCATTCTGGGAGGCCAAGTTCAAGGTTTTTGTAATGGCCACCGAGTATGGGTTATGGAGAGTTTTTGAAAGAGATTATATGCCTACAGTCCTTGAAGATGGTGTAAGGGTTATGAGGCTAGAAGAATATTATGATGACAACGATAGAAGAAATGTTACACTAAATAGCAAAGCTATTCTTCTACTTCAGAGTGCTTTGAGTCAACAAGAATACTTTCGTGTGTGCACCTTACCATCTGCAAAGGCTATGTGGGATGCTCTGGAAATAGCTCATGAGGGAACTGCTGGAGTCAAGCAAAATAGAGTCAATATTCTTATGACAGAGGATGATCTTCTTCGAATGAAGCCTGGCAAATCCATTAGTGAGTTCCAGCTGAGGTTCACCCATCTGATCAATCAACTTGCTGCCTTGGGGAAGGAATATGACCAATCAGTCCAAGTGAGGAAAATCCTGAATATCCTCAACAAGGAATGGGAAGCAAAGGTCACAGCTATTGAGGAGGCTCGAGGAGAGTCGATGACATCAGTGCTGCCCTTTTCGGTAGTCTCTCTGAGTATGAGGCTAAACTCAAATTCAAGAAGGGACTTGATGAAGTTCATGGCAAGAATAAGGGAATTGCCCTCAAGCTGCAAGAGAAGCTAAAGAATCAGATGAGGAAGATGAGAATGAAGACGAAGATGAGGAGATAGGCATGTTGGTCCGAAGATTCAAGAAATTCTACAAGAAGGACCAAGGTTTCAAGAAACTACACAAGGGTAGCTCCAGCTATGAGGCAAAGAAGTCAATCATCTGCTACGAGTGTCAAAAGCCTGGCCACATCAAGTTTGAATGCCCCCAGCTGAACAACAAAGACAAAGAAAAGAAGAAGTTCAGCAAATACAAGAAGAAAGCCTATGTCTCAGGTATCTGGGGTGATAGTTCATCTAACGAAGATGATGAGGATGAGGAAGAAAAAGAAAATATATGCTTGGTTGCTGAAGAAGAAGAGCAACATGCCAACAATGATGAGGTATATGATTCAAAACCATCTTATGATGAGTTGTTTGCTGAATATCTTGTTGTGCAATCTGAATTTGGAAAACTTGCTGACCAATATTTGAATTTGAAAAGAAAGAACACATCCCTTGAATTGCAAGTTGAAAAACTTTCTTCTCTTGAAATTCTTGTTTGCGAAAACCGTCCGATTTGGAGAAAAAGAATTCACACCTTACTAAGGCACTTAAGAAGTTCACAAGAGGAAGTGAAATGCTTAATGTCATTTTTAAACAACAAAGATTTATAAATGACAGATCAGGAATTGGTTATAAACCAGACTTTGATAAAAAGAAAGGAAGGAAGAAGAATGGTGAAAATTCTTATATGAACTATTTCACAAAATCTGTTCATACTTCAAACCCCTTTGCTCATTGCAATTATTGCAATAGAAATGGTCATACTACTTCTTCTTGTTTTCATAAGAAGGAAAGAAAGGTCAAACCTTCAGGAAATTATCAATGGGTGCCAAAGGGATCTTACAAGATTCCTAAGACACAAACTAACCCCAAAGGACCCAATAAAAGATGGTTACCTAAGACCTGATTTGTTGTGTTTTGCAGGTATGTCTAAAAGCATCAAAACCCAATAAATGGTACATTGACAGTGGATGCTCTAGACACATGACAAGAGACCAATCCAAATTTGTCTCAATCAAGCCCAAGGATGGTGGCAAGGTGACCTTTGGTGGAGATCAATCTGGAAAGATTGCTAGGATTGGTGAAATTGGCAACAATGAAGGACCACTCATCAAAGATGTCTACCTTGTGGAAGGACTTTGCCACAATCTTCTCAGTGTGAGTCAAAGCACCGATAAGGGTAACTTAGTTATCTTTGATTATGAGGAATGCTTGATTGTGAAAAGGTAAATAAGCACTTAATGCATTTCATTCAAACGACTTCCAAATGTTAATCATCTTTCATATATCAGAGATGAGTAACAGAAGGTAAATAAGCACTTAATGCATTTCATAACATAGAGTTTATATCAGCAAGTGAGCTTAGAAATGCAAAGGTACAAAATAGCCAATACATAAGAGTTAAACATAAGCGCTATTCTAAGTTCTTCAAACTCTTTCAAATTCTACTTTCAGGTCTCTCCCCCTTTGTCATCTTCAAAGGTGGATGGAGCTGAGATGGTGGGGGCAGAGAGAGGATCAAGGAAAGGAGTAGGAAGAGGTGATTGGGGGAGAACTTCAGTCGATGGAGTGAGATGAAGAACCTCAATGGATGGAGTAGGGGCAGGCATGGGGGAGTAGAAAATGAGAGTGGATGGCTCAGGGGATGAAGTAGGAACCCGAGGGCTAGTGAAGGTGAATGAGGGTGAGGAAGAAGAGGGCTTAGGGTCAGGCTTAGGTTGAGATGAACCTGGACCACTAGTGACCCCAAAAGGAGAAGAGGAGCCAAGGCCAATATGCTTGATAATCTTTTCAACCTTGTCACGCACGTCGATGGAAGTGACCAAGGTAGTGGACAGTCTGGCGTCTAGATCAATGAGTTGATCAGAAATCTCATCTTGTGTCTTTTCAGATTGATCCTTGAGCTTATCTATCTGGACCTTCATTGCTTCCTGTGCATCTATCATCTCATGATTACCATTTCTCACCTCGAAAGCAACCTCCCAATTTCAAATTCCAATCTAATGGACAAAAAGGCAATGGCAGCATCCACAATTCCCTTAATTCGCGAGTCAAGATCAGACGACAAGGATGACTGAGGGGGTGGAGTAGACTAAGCTTCCTGAGCTTTTGACTGAGAAGCTCTTGCCTGAGATCTCGAAGGTGCCTGAGATTGACCAGAGCCTTCTGCCCCAAAAGTAATCTTCATGAAATTGAGTTGAGTCTTGCCAAAGACGGGTGGATACTTCATACTCTCAAGAGGGCCAACATACCAAATTTTGTGATAAAAGAGAATGACAGAAACAAGTGAAGGGAATGGTATGTGGGAAGGCCGTCTGGATGAAAATTTGAATCGTATCATCTCCTTGAAAATCCAGTGGCCAAGGTTCAAAGGATGCTGTTTCACGAAAGCAATGAAAAAGCGGTAATCTCTCTGGGAAAAATGTGTAAAATTGCCTCCTTTTTGAATGAAGTTCCTAGAGTAGATATACCAGAGGACCCTATTGATAGGTGACATAGACCTTGGTTTGAAGGAAAGTGTATGTCTTTGGTTTTCAGGAAATTCCTCATTGGGTCTAAGGGTAGTGAATATCTCTTGGTTGCTATAGGTAGGAGTGGAAGCAGGAGGAGGATTGACAATTTTTAGAATATCATTGAGAATTAAAGCAGATAAGGTGAATTTGACACCTTTGACATTTGTAGTCACTCTTTCCTCAACTAACTCTCCATCAGAATTGAGAATATTATCAGATTGCATATTGAAGTAAAATAATTTCACTAGGTTGGGATTATAGGGGGATGAAATGGATGTGAAAGAATCATAAGGTGCAAGCCAAGGAGAAAGATTGACATTACAATCTTGTTGAAGAGTGACCAAGTTCACTGCTACGACAGCATAGAATTCTTTATTCGTATAAGAGTCTTTGAACTTGGTACTTTGTTCCGGAGTGAGAGGTATAGAATCTATGGTAAAATCGCTTGGAGCTGAAAGATGACTGTAGATATCTGAGATTGCATTTTCCATAACATGAGGGACCTCCTCTTCTTGTTCTTGTCATCGTGAGGATTCGCCAGCTTGGGGTACAGATGCCCTCTTTGTTCTTGCTTTTGTTGGTTTGGAAATTTCAAGATCCTTTGCCTTCCCTTTTTCTTGGGTTCGGGTTCCTTTCTCTTCTTAGAAGGCGACTTGGCGGGTTCTTCGGACACCTTCTTCTTCGAGCGCGAGTTCCTTGACGAAACACCTTTGCTTTGGGTTTTGGATTCCTTTTTCTTCTTCGAGAGAGACCGCTCATCAGAAATTTCGCCTATTACTCCTTTAATCGATTTGTCTATGCCATAGCGAAGGCGAGTTGAGTGCGTTTTAACCCTTACTAGTCGTTCAGAAGAACATGGAGGTGGAACCTGTGGTTGACGAGGAGGAGGAGGAGGTGGAGACCATGATTTTGTTTCTTCTTCGCTGGAATCAGAGGTAGAGACGGCTTGGGATTGTGATTTTGAGGCCATTGGAGGGATTAGAGTGAGGGATTTGGATGAAAATTGAGAGAATCTTAGAGAAGAAGAAAGAGCGTCTAGGGCAAACTTGAGTTTTGGAGCGAGTATTGAAGAACATGAACAGTGACAGCATATATAGGCGAACCCATACTCGAGTATTGCAAGTTATACTCGAGTATTGAACTCACATACTCGAGTATTTCACTTACACACTCGAGTATTGAGGAACAACTACTAATCCTGGACTTCAAAAGTGTAAGGTGAACTTTTGAATTTCTACGACCAATACTTGAATATTAAACTTACATACTCAAGTATTCCATTTCTTCAACACTTGTTTGTCCTCTACCTGGTGGATACTCGAGTATTAAACTCTCATACTCGAGTATTGAACTTCTTAATCATCAGGTTGTTCTCTGACTGGTGGATACTCGAGTATTCTACTTACATACTCGAGTATTCATCTTCTCCAAAATTCAATGTTGCTCTCTGACTTCGTTATACTCAAGTATTTCCTCCAATACTCGAGTATTCTCCTTTTGTTAGCAATTACTAAAATTTTAAACATCTTGCAAAAGACATAACTACATACTCCGATGCTTAAATTAGTTTTTAACAGTCATCAAAACTAGAACTAACATTTATTGAGATAGTGAGAAATACTTACAACTCATTGGGATTTACCATTCCCAATTCTCTCCTTATGAAATTAAATTGTTCTTTGGCCAATGGTTTGGTGAAGATGTCAGCAAGTTGAAGATGGGTTGGGATGAACATGACTTTGACATCTCTCTTCTAAACATGATCCCTTATGAAATGATGCCTTACATCAATATGCTTGGTCCGAGTATGTTGAACTGGATTCTTTGCCAAGCTTATTGTGCTTGTGTTGTCACATAATATTGGGATCTCCTTTAAGTTGATTCCTAAGTCTGATAGTTCCTGCTTGAGCCACAAGACTTGAGTACAGCAACTTGAAGTGGCTACATATTCAGCTTCGGTGGAGGACACAACCACACTTGTCTGTTTCTTGCTAAACCATGACATAAGTGAGCCACCAAGGAATTCACATTGGCCACTTGTGCTCTTCCTATCGATCTTGTACCCAAAGATGGTCTGAATCGACTATGCTACCAAATGTTCAGGTTGACCTTTAGGAAACCACAATCCAAGTGTCTTTGTGTCGGCAAGATATCTGAATATTCTCTTTACTTGCTCAGCATGTGACTCCTTAGGAGCAGATTGAAATCTTGTACACATTCCAACACTGAATTGGATGTCTGGGTGACTTACGGTCAGATAGAGTAATGATCCAATCATTCCTCTATATCTTGTGATGTTGAAGTCCTTGCCCTCTTCATCAGCATCTAATGAAGCAGTTGAACTCATTGGAGTATCAGCTCCATTGCAATGATCCATCCCAAACTTCTTCAGCAGATCATTGAGATACTTGGTCTGAGATATGAAGATTCCGTCCTTCTTTTGCTTGATTTGCAGACCAAGGAAATAGTTGAGCTCTCCCATCATGGACATCTCAAATTCTCCCTGCATATTCTTGGCAAATTCTTCACACAAAGCATCATTAGAAGCACCAAATATAATATCATCAACGTATATTTGGACAATTAAGATTTCATTAAGCTTATTACTCTTTATGAAGAGAGTTGTATCTGCTTTTCCTCTAATAAAACCTTGATCAAGAAGGAATTTGCTTAATCGCTCATACCAAGCTCTAGGAGCTTGTTTAAGACCATATAGGGCCTTCTTGAGATGATACACATGATCTGGATGATGGACATTTTCAAAACCAGGAGGTTGTTCTACATAAACTTCTTCTTGAATAAAACCATTCGAAAAAGCACTTTTCACATCCATTTGATAGAGTTTAAAGTCTTTTCACACAAGCAAAGGCGAGAAGAACTCTTATGGCTTCCAATCTTGCCACCGGAGCATAAGTTTCTTCGTAATCAATTCCTTCTTCTTGATTATAGCCTTTGGCAACCAATCTTGCCTTGTTACGGACAATGATTGCTGACTCATCTCATTTGTTTTTGAATACCCATTTAGTGCCAATGACCGGATGGTCCTTAGGCCTAGGTACCAAGTCCCAAACTTGATTTCTATCAAATTGATGTAACTCCTCTTGCATTGCTATCACCCAATCATTATCTGAAAGGGCTTCATCAATCTTAGAGGGTTCAATATGTGATATAAAAGCTGTAAAAGTTACTTCATTTAAAGTGCTATTTCTGGTTCTTACTCCTTGATTAACATTACCTATAACTTGGTCTAAAGGATGATTTCTAATAAATTCCCAAGCTCTAGGTTGAGTCTGATCAAGATTTTCAATATTGTTTTGAGGATCAGCCTCAAAAACATTTTCAGGATTTTCAATAGAAGCAGGAGTAGTTTTCGAAAAGAATTGATTTTTGAAAACATTTTCTTCATCATCATCCATAGGTTTATCGACTTGGATTCACCGAAAAACAACATGCATAGACTCTTCAACAATATGAGTACGAGTGTTAAAGACTTTATAAGCTTTACTTCTATTTGAATAACCCAAGAATATACCTTCATCTGCCTTGGAATCAAACTTTCCCAAGTTATCCTTACCATTATTGTGGATGAAACACTTACATCCAAACACATGCAGATGACTCAAGTTGGGCTTCCTTCCTTTGTACAATTCATAGGGAGTCTTGCTCAACTTCTTTCGAAGATATGCCCGATTTGAGATGTAGCAAGCGATGCTTATTGCATCAGCCCAAAACACTTGTGAAGTGTTGTTCTCATTCAACATTGCCTTTGCCATCTCTCGCGAGGACCCAATTTTTTCTTTCTACAACACCATTTTGTTGAGGGGTCCTTGGGGCTGAGAAGTTGTGATCTATCCCCATGTTGTCACAAAACTCTGCAAATGCATTGTTTTCGAATTCTCCTCCATGATCAGTTCTAATTCCTGAAATAGAGAAACCTTTCTCGTTCTGGACCTTCTTGGCAAACACAACAAACTGATCAAATGTTTCATCTTTAGAAGATAAAAATATTGTCCATGCAAATCTAGAATAATCATCAACTATGACCAAAGTATAAAGATTGCCACCAAGGCTTTTTACTCTAGTTGGTCTAACTAGATCCATATGAAGTAGTTGGAGAGGTCTACTAGTTGAAATCTCATTCTTAGATTTGAAAGACGATTTGGTTTGTTTTCCCTTTTGACATGCATCACAAATCATGTCATTTTTAAACCGTAGTTTGGGAACACCAATCACCAAATCCTTTTTCAATAATTTGTCAAGTTGAAACATATTGACATGAGCTAATCACTTGTGCCAAAGCCAACCTTCATCCAAATTACTTACAAAACATTTTTTAGAAACAGAACCATTACTAGAGAGGTTGAGTGTATAACAATTGCCATCTCTAGGGGCTCTAAATAAAGCTTTTGATTTGATGTTTTCTAAATGAAGAATATCCTTACTCACAATCAAGCACTCCTCAGAATCGAAAATAACTAGGTTACCTTTATCAATGCTTTGACTTACACTGAGGAGATTGTGGCAAAGTCCTTCCACAAGGTAGACATCTTTGATGAGTGGCCCTTCATTGTTGCCAATTTCTCCAATTCCAGCAATCTTTCTAGATTGATCTCCACCAAAGGTCACCTTGCCACCATCCTTGGGCTTGATTGAGGCAAATTTGGATTGGTCTCCCGTAATGTGCCTAGAGCATCCACTATCAATGTACCATTTGTTGGATTTTGATGCTCTTAGACAAACCCGCAAGACACAAAATCGGGGCTTAGGTACCCATCTTTTCTTGGGTCCTTTGGGGTTAGTTTGTGTCTTAGGAATCTTATAAGATCCCTTTGGCACCCATTGATAATTCCCTATGGGTTTGCTTTTTCTTTCCTTCTTATGAAAGCAAGAAGAAGTAGTATGACCCTTTCTATTGCAGTAATCACGATTGTGCAAAAGGATTTGAAGAATGAACTGATTTTGTAAAATAGTTCATATATGATTTTTCACCAAACTTCTTTCTTCCTTTCTTTTTATCAAGATTAGGCTTATAACCAATTCCTGATCTGTCATTTGTAAATCTTTGTTGTTTCAAAATGACATTGAGCATTTCACTTCCTCTTGTGAATTTCTCAAGTGCCTTTGTAAGATGTAAATTCTTTTTCTTAAGATCAGGGCAATCTTCACAAGCAAGATATTCAGAGGAAGAAAGTTTTTCAACATGCAATTCAAGAGTAATGTTCTTGTTTTTCAATTTGAAATATTTATCAACAATTTTTTCAAATTCGATTGCACAACAAGGTATTCAAAATAGTTCATCATAAGATGGTTTTGAATCATATGCCTCATCATTATCAGCATGTTGCTCTTCTTCTTCAAAGAACTAAGCAAATATTTGCTTTCTCTTCCTCTTCCTCATCATCTTCATTGGATGAGCTATCACCCCAAATACCGTAGACATATGCTTTCTTCTTGTATTTACTGAACTTCTTCTTTTCTTTGTCTTTGTTGTTCAGGGGAGCATTCGGACTTGATGTGACCAGGCTTTTCATGCTCGTAGCAGATGATTGGCTTCTTTGCCTCATAGCTGGAGCTACTCTTGTGTAGTTTCTTAAAACCTTGGTCCTTCTTGTAGAATTTCTTGAATCTTCGGACCATCATGCCTATCTCCTCATCATCGTCTTCATCTTCCTCGTCTTATTCCTTAACTTCTTTTGCAGCCTTGAGAGCAATGCCTTTGTTCTTGCCATGAACTTCATCAAGTCCTTTCTTGAACTTGAGCTTGGCCTCATACTCGGAAAAGACTACCGAAAGAGCAACCACGATGTCATCGACTTTCTCCACGAGCCTCCTCAATAGATGTGACCTTTGCTTCCCATTCCTTTCACCAGGTTGAGGATATTCATGATTTTCCTCACTTTTGGACACCAGCCGTTCCCTCACTGATTGGTCATATTCCTTTCCTAAAGTGCAAATTTGAAAATATTCTTGTTGATTAATCATATTCCTTTCCATATTAATCTTCAAGAGTAATTCTCTCACTAGAACTTACTCCCCCGACAAGTTGTAATCAATGAACCTAATCACCAAGTCCCCGCACTTGTGATACTTTACAATAAATGATTTACAAGTAGAAACTCTCTTTAAGAGTAGATAATGATAAACACCGAAGCTTGTGTATCAAAAGATACAATATAGATGAAAACCGAAAGAATAAGTGTAAGACTTGAATGCAATTCGTTGTCGCTAGTTGTGGTTGTTGGAAAGACTTGAATGCAGCTCTATTTATACTCGTGAGATCATTAAATGACTGTTGCTTTCTAATAGATCCGTTGGAGAAGTTCACCAAGGTTAAGGAAGTGGTTTAGGCATCTTTTTTCTCTAATTTCCTCTTAATCCAATGTCCCGTAAGATGAAAGTTGACTCTCGTGAATTAATCCATTGGAGCAGCTTGCTTGTTGTAGAAATCATTCTTTAATGCTTTGCAACCGTGTGCAGGTGGATTGCCCAAAAGAATGCAACTTTCTGGGTTTGCAATTAATGTGCTGACATCACTTTTGCTTTTTCTTTAAAACTTCAATGTACATTCTTTAATCATTCCCAAACTCACTAACAAGGTGGTTAAACATAGCCGGGAATATAGAAGAATGATAACAGGAAGTATTAAGATCAAATAAGAAGGTTTCACAAATTCTTTAGATTTGATTTTCAAACTTAGCGTTCAATACTCGAGTATGTTCATCAATACTTGAGTGTTCAAATCATTGACAAAGAGCAAAGCTCTTTGTATGCCCAATACTCGAAGTTTCCAAATTTCAATACTCGAGTATGCATTAATTTTGAAAAAACTTTGTGAGGTCTTTCCTAAGTCAATACTTGAGTATTGAAATGAATACTTGAGTATTCAATATATGCATAAACCTTGTAGTCTTTCAGTCAGTCCAATACTCGAGTGTCTATACCAATACTCGAGTATTCAAGGAGTTTGAAAACTTTGATAGATTGATGTCAAGTCAATACTTGAGTTTTCAAATGGATACTTGAGTATTCATAAACAAGTGTTAAGTATGAAAACTTTGTGGAAATCCAATACTCGAGTAGGCAAAACCAATACTCGAAGTTTTCGAAGATGAGAAACTTGATGACTTTCAGTATGACCAATACTCGAGTATTCAATTGAATACTTGAGTATTGATAACTTAAATCAATGTTGAAATTGTCTCTTTGTGTTCCATAGTTGAGTATTCATATCAACACTCGAGTTTGGCTCGTGGTGAAAAACTTGGAGTGCTATTCGTAAGTCCAATACTCGAGTATTGTGTCCAATACTTGAGTATTGCTTTGTGTAATGGTTTTTGAGCAACTCGTTAAGTCAATACTCGAGTATTGAGACCAATACTCGAGTTTGGCTTTTGACAAGTTTTTCAACTTACCAAAGACAAAGTTCAATGTGTGTTTACAATTGTTAATTATCATCAAAACACATAGAGAACTAACATGAGCATGGTGGAGGGGTGTGTTACTCTTAACCTTGCTGTTTAACTATTTAATCTGTTCTGATTTTATTGGATTGTTGATATGATGAAGTTTCTAATATGGAATAGTAGAGGTGCAGCTAGTAAAGGGTTTGCGGCTGTACTTAAAGATATGAAGCATAGATATAAGTTGAATATTGTGGTGATTTTGGAGCCAAGAATAAGTAGTAATCAAGCTTCAAGAGTGATCAAGAATTGGGGTTTTAAACACTCAGTGAGGATGGAGGCAGAGGGTTTCTCAGGCGGAATTTGGGTGTTGTGGGATCTAGATGAGGTTATTGTGGATGTCATAGTAATGGATGAACAATTTATTCATTGTAAAGTGCAGTTAGGTGAGGAGGAAATGCTTTTTATAGCAGTGTACGCAAATCTTTACATGGAAGGGCCCTCAATGGAAAGGGTTAGACGGGATTTTAATGAGATTAAGTCACCTGTGGAACATAAAGGAAGGGGAAGAACAAGAGAGGCAAGGTGCAAAAAGTTTAATGACTGGATTCAAGAGTGTAATCTTATTGATGTAGGGGCAAATGGCCCTTTCTTTACATGGAAGGGCCCTCAATGGAAAGGGTTATGTAATATATTTTGGCATGAAAAATTTGAAAATGCTGAAGTAAGGGTTATACCAAGGGTATGTTATGACCACCACCCTCTTCTTGTGAGTTTGAATGTGGTAAATAGGGGTCATAAGCCAAGGAGTTTCAGATTTGAAGCTATGTGGCAGACACACGACCAATTTGATGAAGTCATGGAGAATAGTTGGAAGCGGGATGAGGAAGTTCATGTGAAGCTGGCTGCCTTACAGCAAGATCTGATCCAATGGAATAGGGAAGTGTTTGGGAGGATTGAAGTTAGGAAGAGAAGAATAATGAATAGGTGAGGTGGGGTCCAAAAAAGCATTGAGAGAAGAAGTAATCCCTTTCTCACACTACTACAAAAAAACGTCAAAAACATCCTGAATTAGAGGTAATTAACGTCCTTTTTTAGAAGGACGTTTGACTGGGGGTAGTTGCAAAAATAGCCTATAAGGCGTCCTAGGTTAAATAAGGATGCCTTAAAAAAGGCGTCCTATGGTTTATTCAGGACGCCTTTTTTAAGGCGTCCTGTATGTAACCTAGGACGCCTTAATGGCTACTTTGGACTTCAATATTTTGTATATAAGGCGTCCTAGACGTAAATTTAGGATGCCTTATATTATAATTTTATTTTAAAAGAATGTCCCCTGCTATTTCGTGAGCTATTTGATTACAAAGAATAAACTGAAACCCGTAAACGATGATAGAACAATGCAAATAAGATAGATGCAAAACCAACAACAAAGAACAAGGCAAGTGGCAACCAAGAAGACCAACAACAAAGAACAAACAAACAAACAACAAAGTAACCAAAACTTTTAAGACCCAATAAGATAGATCAGTTTAGACCAAATGCACTTGGCAACCAACAAGACCAACAATAGCAACAACAACAAGTGACCAATAACAGCAACAACAAACTATTATACTTAAACTGACCAAAAATTCAACTTTCAGCTCCAAGTTTCAATTCCAATACAGAATAAAGATCACAAAGAATATCAAAACTCTAAATGATTGATATGATTTTCGGGCTATTAACGTAACAAATCTGAGTTACCAATTTTGCAGCGACCAAGAAGAGTATTAAAGGTGAACAAGGCAACACATGAAGTACATATCTATATGCGTTGAAGAAAATTTGCAGCCAAAGCGTCTCGAACTGTATCGATAGTGTATGAGCTGCTGGCTCCATGTATGCCTTCTTACCATCTTCTTTTACTTGTGGATGTAACCGTTCTCTTATTCCCATATCAACCATGTCTAGTCTCGCACTAATTCCATCCTTAGTCTTTCCTGGTATGTGCAAAAGTGTACTAACAAGGCTATCACAAATGTTTTTCTCCACATGCATCACATCAAGACTCTGTCTCACATCAAGACTACGCCAATATGGAAGATCAAAGAAAATTGATCTCTTCTTCCATATATTCTTCTCACCCACAATCTTTTGCTGCTTACCCAATATGACATTGATATGTTTCACCCGACTATAAACATCCTCTCAGGTTAATGCCTTTGGAGCCGTTCTATGCTCCGGTAAGCCGTTAAAACGCTTTCTTAACTTACGATATGGGTGGAACCGATCAAGAAACCTCCTGTGACCGAGGCAGACTGTTTTTTTCCGTGCTTTAGTTGATGGAAGTTTGTGTCTGCTTCACATATTGGACATGCTTTATGCCCCTTGACACTGTACCTTGACAAATTTCCGTATGCGGGAAAGTCATTTATCGTGGTAAAAATCATTGAACACATCTTGAAGGACTCCTTCTTATATGCATCAAACACATCTACGCCTTCCTCCCACAATTTCTTCAAATCCTCAACCAAAGGCGCCAAGTACACATCGATATTGTTCCCGGGCTGTTTTGGTCCAGAAATCATCATTGAGAGCATCACATACTTGTGTTTCATACATAGCCTGGCAAGTAAGTTGTATATTACAAGGAGAACCGGCATGCACTATGGGTGCTACTAAGAGTCCGATACGAATTGAAGCCATCTGTACAAAGCCCTAGACGAAGGTTTCTTGGCTCACTGCCCAATTGAGGGAACATTTCGTCTATTTTCTTCCATTGCAGAGAGTCAGCTGGGTGCCGAAGATATTTTCCATCGGATATTCTCTCGTCAGAATGCCATCTCAACTGCTTCACCGTCGCTTCACTAGTAAAGAGACGCTTAAACCGTGGTATTATTGGAAGATACCACAATGCCTTCACAGGTTGCCTTTTTGTTGTCTCATCATCTCCATAACCACCACCTTTCTTCACTTTGCATCGTGAAGTTTTACACTTCGGACAATTACTCAGGCCTTCATACTCATTTCTGTACAATATGCAGTCATTAAGGCAACTGTGTATCTTTTTATACTCCATACCCATCGAAGACAAGATTTTCTTGGCCTCATACATACGATTTGGAAGTACATTATCGTTTGGCAACATATCACACAACAATTGAAGCAGTGACGTGAAACTACTATCGGTCCACCCACAAGTTGCCTTTAAGTTGACCAAATGTAAGGTCCCAGTCAATCGTGTATACTTAGTACACCCAGGGAACAAAGGTGTCTCTGCATCACTCCGCACGCTATCATATTCATGCGGTTGTGCAAAAGATTCGACCTCAACATTATGAATCATTCTCTCCATTAACTGGTAGTTACCTGCTCACCATGCCATATCCACGTTGTGTATCGAAGGTTTATTCCATCGCAAATTAGGTGATCTCTTATAGTAGCAATATCCCGTTGAACCCCATTTAAGCAATTAACACATGGACAATAATACATCCCATTTTTTGTAGCCATATTCCTTCTAGCAAATTCAATAAACTCTTCCACCCCATTCTCATATTCTTCACTAGTTCTCAAAGCATTCATCCAACTATGCCCCATTTTAATACCACCTATGACATTTCCAACAACACTCAAGTTTATAACAATTTAAAGAACGACATGCTTTTTTGTCAATCTTGAACTATTTTGGCAGCATTTCCCCTTAAAAGTAACACATCCCAAAATTTCAACAACAAACAATTTCAACTTCATTCAACAAAACTTACTAACTAAGGCAATTCAGATCAATATCAACTATTAAATCCCATAGTTTCATCAATACAAAATATAAAAATATAGCTAAATTGTCTAAGTCATAAACTATTAAATTATGGACTTCTAATCATCTTTATTCATACAACAAAGTTTACCTAGTTCAATGCACATCAACAAAAAAACAACAATAATAAACTATAATTACCTCAACTTTAAATTCTGATGCTTGAAATTTTATTTGCTCTATTCAACCTAAAGACAACAACAATAAAGACAACGTTAGAATTATTCAAACTAATATATGAGAGGGAATAGTTGTATGACAAAAGGAACATGATTAAATATACCTACCCTAGCACCCTCAAGCTCTTGTGGGTTGTTGTCGTGACCAAGTCACAATCTCAAAAAGGTTATTAGCTTCCCGAAGTCAAAAAAGAAGTAATCACCGAGAACTTAAAACTACAAATTTCTAGATAAGTAAAATTGATCAAATATACTTTCAATGCTTAGATTTAATAAAATAAGTGAAATGTTAAAGTGATTGCTGTATCTCCAAAAGAAATGCACCAAGTATACCATTGAAATGGTCCAAACTGCAATTACAAGGCAATTGTCCTTGAACATGTGATTAAGAATCTAATAATCATTGTAAAGCATTTTTAAGTGGGAATTTACAAAAAAAATATCTCTAGATTCAGATTATAAACTAGGCGTAGACATCTCTACACAACATTAAGGCAAAAGCTAGTAACAAGTATTTTTCTTAAAATTCAAAACAAGAGTCAAACACTATCATATCAAGACTAACACAAGTGTTAAGAAAAATAAGAAATAGATACTTGTGACAATTTTTTTTTTGATGACTTAGCAATATACATGCAACCATCAAGAAAGAATTTATTCTTTATATCCAAGTCCTAAACTTAGGGCCATTGGCTTATTGTATGATTGAAATTTAATTTGAAAGTCATTCATGGCCAAAAAAATGTGATGGTTATAATAACTAAAGGGATTGGGTCTAACAAAATGAGTTAGTTCATTACAACTACATGACATTGAAGTAGAAGAATCATTGACCGATTGCCCTATATCATCATTTTGTGGGTTTGGGTTCTCTCTTTTTCCCCCCTCTTTTTCTTTTTTTCTTCTCGAAACTAATATACACTATTAAATTAAAGAATATATGATTTAGATTTAATATTTTATGAAATTATTATTATAAATTTAAACTGTTAAAATTTAATCAACCCAATTCATAACTACAACACAACCAAAATTAAAAAAATTAATTTATAAAATACCATAATAATAAGGGAAAATTATAGAAAAAATATCATTTGAATTTTCAAACCCCTAAAATGTGTACTAAATTAGCAAAATGTCAAATAGGTAATCTGGTAGGAATTTAAAATTTTGAAGTTTGAATGTTGACAATTTGAACATAGGAATTAACAACTTGGGTATAGAAATTGATAAATTGAACTCTCAAAGTTGTCATTGTGTATACCTAGAGCGGAGTGATTTGAGTGTGTCTTTTCGCATTACAAAATATATTTTTTTATCCAAGAATTGCGTAAAGTGAAACACTCGGTCGCTTCACTTAAGGAGTATTTATTGAGCTACTTAAATTAACTAAATATCTACAATACAAGAAAACATGGGGTTGGTTTTAAAAATCATTTTTCAACTACAACTAATTGGATGCAATGATATTAAATTCTAAGCTATTATTTTTTGTCTTTTCTTTATAAAATGAAATGGTTAATGAAATATGAATGAAGTGAATTCTCTAAAAATTTGGTTCAATAGCCATCCTTGTTCCATAAATGATATGGAAGTCCAAATTCATCAAGTCTAATTGAAAAACCCCAATAATGACATTGGGTGTAACACTCATAATCAATAACTACTACGATCGCATTCATAGCTATTGCTTAGAATTATTATTAAAGAACTACTTGATGTGTGAAATGTATTGATGAACTAATGCAAATGTATCTTTTAATATGAATGCACAATGGTAATACTCAAATCTCCCACACAAACTAGTAATTACATAGCAAGCATAGTCTCAATGAATTAATAGGAAATGCACAAATGAAAATCATCCAATCACAAAAATCCAAACTCAATCACAATATAATCAGTCTTTTTTTTCTTAATGAATAATCAAAATGATACTAGCAAAATAACCAAGTCATACATTAGTTACGAAACAGAAAAGAAACAAGGACAATTGCTAAGAGACGAAAAAAGGTTCGTAGAGAAGGAGGGACAACATGAACAAAAGAAGGCAAAGGACTTCAAAAAAGAGTTGATTTCATGATAAATGATATTGGCATTCAAATCTTAGCTTAACAATATGGAGTTCAAATAACTTACAACAAAATCCTACTAAAACTACCTTAGGTCTTGGTTAGAAATTACAATAACAACAAGAAATTCATAGAGAAACTAAGAAAAATTCTCCTAATTTAAGCTCTAGAACTCAAACCAAATCCCCAATCCCTAAAGCGATGAGAAGCTAACCATGCATGAATTCAATGCAGACAATCACATTGCAAATTCAATGCTTAACAATCATATTGTTAACCAGGGATGCTAGCAATTACAAAGAAAACTTAGGTGAAAGCAACACATAAATTTTGCAAAATCCCAAAAGTTTTAGTTGGAATTAAAAACAGTACCTGAAGTGAACACTGAAGTTAGGGCACAAAGCACGGGCTCGTCAGAGAAAGGAGAAGGCGTCGGAAACAAAGATTGCAAGACGACGGACACCTCGAAGAGGGAAGACGGAGGAGACAGAGCCGTCGTATGTGCACAATGTCAGGGCAAAATGAATGCAGGGGAAGAGTGAGGGCACAAAGCACGGCTCGTCGGAGAAAGGAGAAGGGAAACAAAGATTGCAAGACGACGGACACCTCGAAGAGGGAAGACGGAGGAGACAGAGCGCGTTGTATGTGCACAATGTCGGGCAAAATGAATGCGGGGAAGAGTGAGGGCACAAAGCACGGGCTCGTCAGAGAAAGGAGAAGGGGGAGGCACCGGAAACAAAGATTGCAAGACGACGGACACCGCGAAGAGGGAAGACGGAGGAGATGGAGCCATCGTATGTGCACAATGTGAGGGCAAAATCAAAGCAGGGGAAGAGTGAGGGTGAGCACGCGATCGATTGGGGCATTGGCTAGGGTTTTGTTCGCCCTGGATAAGAGAGCCGGGGGGAGGGGATTGAGTGTGCGAGGAGACGAGTGAATAACCTGATTAGTGTGAGAGCCTATCGAGGAGACGAGTGAATAGCTCGATTTGAGTAATTCTGAAAAAACAAAAAATTATACTTTTTGGCGTCCTGAATATTGCCTCGGGTGCCAAAAATTTCATTAAGACGTCATGTACATTAAATCAGGGTGCCAAAAAAGTTCATTAAGATGTCCTTATACATATTCAGGGCGCCAAAAAAATTCATTAACACGTCCTGTACTCGTCTTAGGGGGCCAAAAAATTCATTAAGACGTCCTTGTACATATATAGGATGCCAAAAATAAAAAAAAATTATAATTTCCAACATAGTAGCTGGCGCCAAAAAAATTCCCCAAATGGCACCATGGCACCAAACAATTAAATTTTGGCACATTTTAGGCATCCTGAAATTATTATAGGACACCTTAATGAAATATAGGCGCCCTAATTTATAGTTTAGGACGAAAAATACATAGAATTCAACAAAATAATTACCAGAATGCCATTGCTTTCAATTTTAACTTCCTTTTAAAAAATAAGAACGTCTTTTAAAGTAGTAGTACCCCTTTTTTGTAGTAGTGTCATAAGGCTTGAGTTGGATCTAGAAGAGGAGCTGATGCATACGCTTAGACAAGAAGAAGTACTTTGGTTCCAAAAGTCGAGGGGGAGGTGGCTGGAAGAAGGAGATCGTAATACTCGATACCATCACACCAAAACCTTGGCTAGAAGGAGGAGGAATAGGATTAATATGCTCAAGAGTGGAAATGGAGAGTGGGTTGAGGAGGAAGGAGATATTGTCAATTGTCAACCTATTTCAAGCTTTTTATCAAAATCTGTTTAAGGAAGATATAAGGGATAGGGAGTGGCTGTCAACAAGCCAAGGATGGGGAAAGGTGAATGATGCTAAGTTGAGAAGTGTTGGAGGGTTCAAGGCCCCCGGAAGTGATGGGTTTCCCTCTATTTTCTATCAACAAAACTGGAAAGTGGTGGGGAATTCGGTGGTTCAGTTTCTAAGAGCCATGGAGGAAGCCTCGGAAAGGATAGGAGAGATCAATGATACACTGCTGATTCTCATTCCAAAGGTGGAGCAGCCGGAGGTGGTTAGCCAATTTAGACCCATCGCTCTTTGTAATGTATTATATAAGGGCTTGTCTAAGGTGATTGTGAATAGGTTAAAGCCATTGATGGATGGTTTGGTCTCCCCTTACCAGTCGAGTTTCGTACTTAGGAGGAGCATACACGATACTATAATAATTGCCAAGGCAATAGTTCACACTATGAGCAAGATGCGGGGGGAAAAAGATATATGGTGATTAAGATAGACCTTGAGAAAACATATGATAGGATGGGTTGGGATTTTATTAGTAATGTATTATATGAAATTGGTATTGATGAATGCTTGAGGAGAGTGATTATGAGCTGTGTTAGCTCATCAAAAATGTCCTTAATGTGGAATGGGGTGAAGCAAGACATTTTTGAGCCTTCGAGGGGATTAAGGCAAGGGGATCCTCTCTCCCCATACCTCTTTGTTTTAGGTAGGAAGAAATGGGACTGAGGTTTCGCACCTGCTGTTTGCAGATGACTTGCTGCTCATTTGTGAGGCTAATACTAGTACTATCATGGAAATTCTGGAGAAGTTTGGAAGCATGTCAGGTCAAAGAGTTAATAAAGACAAAACATGCATTTATTTTTCAAAGAATGTGGAGAGGAGGAGGCAAAACGAGATATGTGAGTACTCTGGTTTCAGGAGAATGGAGGATTTGGGGGCTTTTATGATAAAAGAGGGTAATAGTAGTAGGAGGTTTCTGCATTTGATAGATAAAATGCAGAATAAGTTGAGTAGTTGGAAGAAACAGACTTTATCTTTTGCTGGCAGGTTCACTCTTGTGCAGTGTGTAACTAACCAAATGTCTGTTTTTTACATGCAACACTCACACATTCCAGTGGGTGTGAGGAAACGGTTGGAGAAAATTCAGAGAGACTTTCTCTGGAAAAGTGAGGAGGGAAAGAGGAGTCTGCATGCTGGGAGTTGGGAGGTGATATGTGCAGATAAGAAGAAGGGTGGGCTTGGGTTGAGAAAGTTAGAAGCTATGAATGATGCAATGCTGGGACGAATTGCTTGGAATATTCTTACAAAGCCTGATAGTCTATGCTCAAGGGTGCTGGTGGGTAAGTATGGTAGACAAAAAGAATTAGTCAAAGAGTGCCTAGCCTTGAAAACAGACTCAGAAGTATGGAGACATTTAGCTAGAATCTGACCGAATGTCATTGACAATATATGTTGGGATGTAGGGAATGGTGAGAAGGTCAACTTTTCATATGATAAATGGATGGAAAATGGCGAGAAATTAGTGGTCAGCTGTGTTGGGCAGATGACAGAGGAGGTAGGGAGTTTAAGGGTAAAAGATATGGTAGGTGTTGATGGAGGGTGGAATTGGAGAAAATTGCAAGTTGGATGAATTAGGAAGGTTTAAAAAAGCTATTAGCTGTGAACCCGCCAAGTAGTATGGGGGGTGAGGACTCCATTAGGTGGGCAGCTTCTTTTCACAAGAATTATATAGTAGCTGATATGTATCATAGTTTGAGAAATGAAGGGTTGGGAGAGAGAATATGGAATAGCTTGTGGAGATGGAAGGGACCGAGAAGAGTTCAGCTTTTCTTATGGAGGGCAATGCACGATAGGCTGTTAACTGGGGCTAGGATTGAACGGATTTTAGGTGGAAATTCTTGCTGCCTTAACTGCTCTGATATCTGTGGAAATCTGATGCATGTATTACGTGATTGTCATGTTGCTTGGGAATTGTGGTTGGAATTAAAAGGTGGCAGAATTGAATCTAATTTTCTCAATCTGCAGGGTAAGGATTGGATTGGCTGGAACTTAATGAGAATGGAGGATGATTGGCGTCTGGTCTTTGGCATTACATGCTGGTTATTATGGACTTGGAGGAATAAAACTCGTTTTCAGGAGGGCTTTAGCATAACGGAGAGAAGAAGCAACATTGTGGCATGGTATGTCAGTGAAATAAAAAAGGCACGGATTGATTTTGGGAAAGTGAGAGGAACTAAATCAGAATCTCATATTCGATGGGAGGGAGGTTCCTTTGGAGGGTTGGGTTAAACTTAATGTGGATGGTGCTTATGAAGGAGATGTGCAAGCTGCTGGTTGTGGTGGGTTAATCTGAGGCAGTGATGGTAAGTGGGTGCGTGGGTTTGCAAGAAAGTTATTTGTGTGTTCAGCTATAAAGACTGAATTGAGGGCTGTATTATCTGGCCTTGAGCTAGCTATAACTCATAATCTTGATAGTATAGTGGTTGAGAGTGATTCTATTGCTGTTGTACATTTGCTGAATGAATTGCTGGTAAATGGTGGTGCTGAGTCTCGGCTGCTGACAGATATCAGCAGTGTTATGAGGAGATTTAATAGAGTCCGTTTTGTCCATGTCTATAGAGAGGGTAATCGCTGTGCTGATGCCCTTGCAAAGTATAGTATTGTTCAGGAGGAGTTAAAGCTTGTATTTGTTTACCCTCCACGTTTTTTACATTCTGAATTGTATAAAGACTATATGGGGCTTTCATCTCCCAGGTTTATACTGATACAGGAATAAGATGGGCTGATGCCCCGATATTGCACCAAAAAAAGAAAAAAAAAAAAAAGATACATGAGTCAAACCCGGTGGGCTTTTTCGCCAATAAAAACAAAAGATTAGCGGCCGAAGCACAAAGACGAATGCTTTTTGAAAGGCATGGGGAAGCAACTTTATATGAGAGAGAGTTTATCCTAACTCCACCAATGGTATAGCTAGCTCCAAGTCTTTGACTATCATCAGTCTAAGTTTAGCCCATGGATTCTTCCGCCCACAATTCTGCAACTATAAATGCATGCTTAGTTCTCTCAACATCTCCCGTCAGTAACTAAAGAAACACCAAAACTTGTTTGATTTGTAGGCATTCAAATCAAAGCATGAAGATCACATTGGCAGCTTTCGTCGTCCTTTTCTTCGCCTTGAGCGCAGAGCCACTTCTCGGAGGAGGAGGAGCCGGTGCCGAACTGGAGCCAGTTCTCGACTCTGGGGGAAAATACTCCGAGCAGGTCGCAGTTACGACATACTACCTGTTCCCATTCCCCCAGGCGGCGGCCTTGAGGTTGCAAGCATCAGAAGAAAGTGCCCACTTGACGTAATTACGGTGCAAGAGGATCCGTGCCTACCATCATTGTTCATACCCATTAACTCCAAGAAAGGTGTGATTCGTGTCTCTACTGATCTGAACATCGTGTTCTCCGATGAAACAGACACAGGTTGTCCTCATTCCAACGTGTGGAGGCTCGACGACTACGATAATAGCACCGGACAGTGGTTCGTGACCACCGGTGGGGTCGTTGGACATCCCGGTCGGCAAACGGTGAGGAATTGGTTCAAGATTGAGAAGTATGAAGAAGGTTATAAGTTGGTTTATTGTCCATCTGTGTGTAGCACATGCAAGGTTCATTGCAAAGATATTGGGACATACATTGATAGCCAGGGATACGAGCATCTTGCCCTGAGCGATGTGCCTTACAAAATTCAATTTCGTTGATTTGCTTAGGACATTGTTTCGTCAAATTTCAGTTTCATAAATTTGTCTTTTGATTATAATAGCTATAAGTTCCCCAAGTTGGCAAGTAAGCCAGCTTACATCTTGTCTAGTTGTCTTCAACTAGTAAAACAATAAATAAACGAGCAAGTAGCACAGTGTGTTTCCTTTTTTTCCCCCTCTTCCCCTTTCCTACTTAAGATTTTTATATTTTATTTTTTCGAAAATATATACACATAAAATAAGTATCTTGTCATGAACCTAAAAAAATATTTGAATAAAAATATAGAAATACTACAATTTTAATGAGAAGATTGACCAACTCTCTCTGATTGATAAAGCTGATTAGATTCTTTTAAGGATGTTATTGTTATTTACAATTATCCGTTGTTGCTTTGTTTTTGTTACTTTGGTTAGTTTGATTCCCTCATTTCATTCTCTTATATGAAAACAAAACATGATTTAGTGCCAATATTCCTAATCTGCTACTGCTAGATCGTAGAGTTGGAAGAACTCCTCTTAATTGGTCCACAAAGCTGGCTATAATAAAAAAGCATAGGAATAGGTCTCGGTTTCCTTCATCACTCTTTTCCTTTACATAAGGTCGCTCATGCCAATCTAAGAACAAGCAATGTCCTTATCCATCAAGTCTCAAGGCGACCATTCCAAGCTCACAGATTTTGGCTTCTTACCTTTGACTTCTGCTAAAAAAATCTGCAGAAAAGCAAGCCATCAGCAAGTCACCTGAATTTCTCCAAGGCTAGAAGCTAACACATAAAGCTGATGTATATTGCTTTCGAATCATCATCCTTGAGTCAATAACCGGGAAAGTTACAGGTGAAAGCCAGCAGGGTGAGATTGAAGAAACAACCAGTGACATTTCAGAATGGGTGAAAACAGTGGTGAGAAATGATTGTGTCACGCCTTGAAAATTTAGAAGCGACTGGCATGAAATGTGAGTGAATTCACGTTCCTTAAGCCTTAAACTTATAAATGAATAGTAAATGCTACCCATAATATCATTAACAACATAACAACTAGTATAATAATCCCAAGCATGCTTAAACCATTTTAAATTTATATATAGTAGTATACCTCATATAATCAAAATAAGTCTCTTGAACAAATTTTGGGCAACGTCTCCCCTACAAGCCTGACTTCCCAAAAATTGTACAATGATCTAATTTTTCATAACAGCATTAGGAGCTCCGCTCTACAAAACATATACACATACATATATTCCAAAATACAAGGGAAGATAGGGATCCTACCTATAGGCTACATGGAACACCTAAACAAGATTTACCAACATGTACAAAAGAGCTTAAAGCTTTATATTGAATTAGGAACTGTTCATTTGGTGCTTCAACTTCAGTCTAGCCAAATTGACCGTAGTGATCACCAAGAAGAACATGACCGGTGCACTATCTGAGGCCAAAAAATATTTTCGGTGTATAACGTCCCATTTTTAAATTTAATAAATATAGAAGAAAATAATTTGAACATATTTATCTTTTAATAATAACAAAATGGTAATAAATTACAATTTCTATGTCATATGATCCAGGATAAAAATAAAACTCTATATAAGATCATCAATCAAATAATTCAAAATACATTATAAATCATTTTGTTTAACAAAATCAGTTTAAAGCAGTAAATGTCAAATCGCATCTATTCGTAGGACTTCTACATATGAGATGACAAGTGTGGACACATTGTCCACAAGGGTAAGTAACCAAACAAGCATAGCATGAAGCCATGAAAACAAGCGTAGGTACAAGACCCACGAATAAAAGCGTGAGAATGAATCCCACGAATATCAAGCGTGCGCACTGTGCTCACAAATGTCAATTGAGCTCGAATTAACAATGGCACGGCAAGGACTACCAATGCTGTTAGTAACTAGCGTTGTTAGTAACTAGTGTTCTATATTCAGTCCTTTCAAAAACATTTACAAGCATGTATGGGGCTAATTTACCAATAGAAACTAAAAAGATCTTTTGCTGACAATGAAAGCTCATAAAGCATATATCATAAAAGACAAAAAAGTTCACAATTTCAAAAGATTTTCTTCAAATTCCACAAGTCAATCTAGAAAGAATCCTTTACAATAATGTAAACTCGTATAGGAACATTTCCACAATAAATAAAAACACGGCACAAAGCATATATCTTAAAAGTTTTCTTGTCAATTTTGTGAAATTTGTGAATTGTACCATGAACCAATTGAAGAAGAATAGTTAACAAGAAGCAAAATTCTTAAATCTTAATTCATTTATGTACCAATAAGAAAATAAATAAATCTACAAATTTGTCCTTGACGATATGACTTCATGCTTGGAAAATATTGTAATTAATACAAAACTATAAAAGTAGTAAAAATATTGTCTACAAAAATTATAATAAGACGTTATTCATTCACCTTTTGCGCTCCCAAATGTATGACTTACTCCTACCTATTAGCTTCCAACTTACATTCACTCCTTGATCCCCTAACCTCCAAAACAAAATCATTAAGATTCTAAATATAATTTTATGTCAAACGTATCTTATTTAAGTCCTTTATTAAGATCCTTCAACAACTTAGCAAGCACAAATCAATCACCACATATACATCCCAAAGGTTGACATAAGAATAAGCAAACTTAACTATTGGAGTTTCCCAATGGCATTCTTTCCAATATCATTGTATAAAATTCTGAAATTTCCAAAGTCAGTTTTCAACAACATTCCAATTAGAAAATAATTAATTCTTGTCTAATAATTTATTCAATGTTATCACGAACGAATTTCTTTCTCAATTCCATAAAATTTCATTGGCAAGCATTTACGCAAATACTTATATGCATTCACAAATAAACTCATAAACTTGGATCATCTTGTTCAGTCAAACCAACAAAAGCCTTCTTTGGTTTAAGTACACCTCCCTTAGCTCTCGTAATCATATGATGTACATTTGTAGGTGCTGTAACAGGTAAAGCATATGCTATTGCAGCAGTGTTAGTTGGCTTTTCTGGAGAGGAATTTCTCACTTCTGTGATAGCATCATCATCATCATGATTTCTTTCATCCGGATCGTTTGGGTGGGACTTTGTACTGGTAAGTTAGATTGATCAAGTTATAGAACCTGCTCATTGTAACACCCTCAATTTTTATGTAAATCAATTAATGGAATATATGAATTTTTCACTAAGTGGAAGTCGATGGTATTTATTTTTCTGACAGGATGAGTTAATTATTGGAAAATAATGTGGAATTATTCGAAAAGGTGGTTAATAAACTTGGTTATGAATAAATTAAGATGGTAATGTCAAAGAAGGTAAGAATATATTTTCCCCTCATTATTTCTATAATTTTCGCCCAATAAAAGGAGGGGGAAATTCTGATGAAAAATTAGTGGAGTTTCAATATAAGTCTAATTTGCTTTAAAAGGTGGACATTGGATGGGGCTTATATGACACAAAATTACCTAAAAATCTTACTTTTCTCTCTCATTCACGTGTTTAAAGAAGAAGGGGAAGGCAAGATGTGATAATCTAGCCTTAGGTTGCTAGTATTTTGAACTTCAATGCTTGGTGGATTCAACTTTCGTGTATGTCTTTCTTAAGCAAGCAAAATCTATCTTTAATTTGTTGGATCTTATGGTTTATTTGGAAACAAAGGAATAATCTAGTTTTTAATCATAAGGATCCTAACCCCATTGATGTCATTGAATGTGCGAGGAAAAACAATTTTGACTTCTGGGTGAATTGCGATAAAAAGCACAAAGGGAGGTTCAAAGGGTTACTCCTACTCATCTAGTTGTCTGTCCCCTCCATCGGCCGGCAAGTTCAAATATAATCTGTGAAGACCGACGCCGTTTGGAGTTATCTCGCAAATGGGGTTTTGTGGATAAAGTGAAATCCATCTCTGCTTTCATGACCGAAGCCTTAGCTCTTAAGAGGGCATTGATGCTCGCATCTTGGTCATGATAATGTTATTTTTGAAACACAATGTGTTGATGCTAAAGCTCCGGATATGTTTGATTGGAGGAGTAGGAGCATTATTTTTGATATTATTTGTCCCCAAGGTTGGGTTCTCTCTGTCCTTTACCCCAGCGTGCCGTCGATTGCGACGCAGATGCTTATAAAGGGGTGTGAGGGTGGTTCTTCCAACCAACACCTTCTTTCTTGTCACTTCTAGCCTTGGACTCCCGAGAATGAATGTTGTTCCTCATGATGAATCACCTAAATTGTTTGTAGTTTGTTTTTTATTTGTGTGTATTCTGTTTTTGTTTGTAATCCATGGACTTGTGTTTCAAGTTGATGTTGTTTTTCCTTTTGTGGTTTTTTCTTTCCTTAATGTTGCTTGTAATGTTTTCCTGAAGTATTAATAGAAGTATCCTTTGACCAAAAAAAAAAATAATCTAGCCTTAGGTGTATTATTGAGCTAAAAGAGGGATGTGAAAGATTGGACAACACATCATTAATAAAGGAGGGAGGGAGAGTGAGCATGTGGGATGAGGCATTGGAGGACACAAAAAAAAAAATCTCTAATATCTTCCTAAGCATCAGACATGTGAGGAAGAGAGATCAAATAAAATGAAAAAAAAATTGCTTCCAATTCCCCAAAGAACTGATAGTGAGAATGATGTGATAATATATCATTGATTGAGGAAAGAAGGGGTGAGCACGTGAAACAAGGAAAAAAATTAACACAAAATAGTTTCCCATATTTTCCATGTGCCAGATGTGGGAGAAAGAGAGAGAAAGATGTGACAATTCAATATTAATTAAAGAAGGAGAGAGGGAGTATCACGTGGGTTGAGATATGGATCACCACACAATTGTTTTTTTTTAATGTTTCCCATCGTACTTGACGGGAATAGAAGTCAAATGAAAAAAAAAAAAAAAAAAAAAAAAACACATATTTCTCCAATACTCCCTTAACAACCAATTGGGGGGGGCGGGGGGAGGGAGAGAGAGAGAGGTCAAGGGAAAATGTAAAGAGTTATCTAGGTTTTTTTTGAGAAGGATGAGGAAGGATCTAGATTAAGTATTGGATCTTTATTTAAAGGATTTGCTCCTCTCATTTTCTTTGCTGCTGGTGCGTGAGAAGAAGAGAAATAGAAGGCAAGAAAGTTAGCAAGAAGACACAAGGAGAGTGAGCAAACGATCAAGAAAAAGGTAAGAACATTGGATACTCATTTCATCTTCTTCTACCTCCTACCACGTGGGTTTATGATGTTAAAGGAAAACTTCTTTCTTGATATCTTAAAGGTGTTAGTTCTTTAAGGGTTTTGATGATCACCAATAGTTGTAAACAAAGCATAAATTTTTAATTCAAAACCATCTTATGATGAACTATTTGCTGAATATATTGTTGTGCAATCTGAATTTGAAAAGCTTGCTGAAAAATATATATCATTGAAAAAGAAGAATGTGACTCTTGAACTACAAGTCAAAAATCTTTCTTGTGAAAATGCTGTTTGTGAGGATTGTCTTGATTTAGAGAAAAAGAATTTACATCTCACAAAGGCACTTGAGAAATTTACTAAAGGTAGTGAAATGCTCAATGTCATTTTAAAACAGCAAAGATTTACAAATGACAGATCAAGAATTGGTTACAAACATGATTTTAATAAAAGAAAGGCAAGAAGAAATTTGGAGAAAAATCTTATATGAACTATTTTAGAAAATCGATTTATTCTTCAAATCCTTTTGCTCATTGCAATTACTGCAATCGTAAAGGTCATACTACTTCTTCTTGTTTTCATAAAAAGGAAAGAAAGAGTAAATCCAACAAGTGGTACATTGATAGTGGATGCTCTAGACATATGACGGAAGACCAATCCAAATTTGTCTCAATCAAGCCCAAGGATGGTGGCAAGGTGACCTTTGGTGGAAATCAATCTGGAAAGATTGATGGCATTGGTGAAATTGGAAACAATGAAGGATCACAAATCAAAGATGTCTACCTTGTGGAAGGACTTTGTCACAATTTCCTCAGTGTAAGTCAAAGCACTGATAAAGGTAACTTAGTTATCTTCGATTCTGAGGAGTGCTTGATTATAAGTAAGGATGTTCTCCCTCTGAAAAATATTAAATCTAAAGATTTATTCAGGGCCCCTGGAAAAGGTAATTGTTATACCCTTAATCTCTCTGGTAATGGGTCTGTTTCTGAAAAAAATGTTTTGTTAGTAATTTGGATGAGAGTTGGCTATGGCACAAGAGATGAGCCCAACTTGATAGATTACTTAAAAAGGATTTGGTGATTGGTGTTCCAAAACTTCGATTTAAAAATGACATGATTTATGATGTTTGTCAAAAAGGTAAACAAACCAAATCATCTTTCAAATCTAAAAATGAAATATCAACTAATAGACCTCTCCAATTACTTCATATGGATCTAGTTGGACCAGCTAGAGTGAAAAACCTTGGTGGCAATCTTTATACTTTGGTCATAGTTGATGATTGTCTTAGATTTGTTTGGACTATATTTTTATCCTCTAAAGATGAAACATTTGATCAGTTTGCTATTTTTGCCAAGAAGGTCAAAATGAGAAAGGTTTCTCTATTTCAGGAATTCAGACTGATCATGGTGGAGAATTTGAAAATCATGCCTTTGCATAGTTTTGTGACAATATGGGAATTGATCACAACTTCTCAGCCCCAAGGACTCCCCAACAAAATGGTGTTGTGGAGAGAAAGAATCGAGTTCTCACCGAGATGGCAAGAGCTATGCTGAATGAAAACAACACTTCTCAAGTGTTCTGGGCTGATGCCATGAGTATGGCTTGCTACATCTCGAATCGGGCATACCTCCGGAAGAAGTTGAATAAAACTCCCTATGAGCTGTACAAAGGAAGAAAGCCAAATTTGGCTCATCTGCATGTTTTCGGCTGTAAGTGTTTCATCCACAATAATGGTAAGGATAATCTGGGAAAGTTCGATGGCAAAGCATATGAAGGTATATTTTTGGGCTATTCGAATAGGAGTAAAGCTTATAGAGTCTTTAATACTCGTACTTGTATTGTTGAAGAGTTTATGCATGTTGTTTTCTGTGAATCCAAATCTTATAAACCTTTGAATGATGATGAGGAAAATGTTTTCAAAAATCAATTCTTTTCGAAAACTACTCCTGCCTTTATTAAAAATCTTGAAAATGTTTTTGAGACTGATCCTCAAAATAATCTTCAATACCTTGATCAATCTAAGCCTAGAGCTTAGAAGTTCATTAGGAATCATCCTTTAGACCAAGTAATAGGTGATGTAAATCAAGGTGCAAGGACCAGAAAAAGTACTTTGAATGAAGTTACCTTTTCTGCCTTTATATCAGAGATTAAACCCTTTAAGATTGATGAAGCCCTTTCAGACAATGATGGGGTGATAGCAATGCAAGAGGAGTTACACCAATTTGATAGAAATCAAGTTTGAGATTTGGTACCTAGGCCTAAGGACCATCCGGTCATTTGCACTAAATAGGTATTCAAGAACAAACGAGATGAATCTGCAATCATTGTCCGTAACAAGGCGAGATTGGTTGCAAAAGGCTATAATCAAAAAGAAGGAATTGATTGTGAAGAAACTTATGCTTCAGTGGCAAGATTGGAAGCCATAAGAGTTCTTATAGCCTTTGCTTGTGTCAAAGGATTCAAGCTCTATCAAATGGATGTGAAAAGTGCTTTTCTGAATGGTTTTATTCAGGACGAAGTTTATGTTGAAGAACCTCCTGATTTTCAAGATGATCATAACCCAGATCATGTTTACCGTCTCAAGAAAGCCCTTTATGGTCTTAAGCAAACTCCTAGAGCTTGGTATGAGCGATTACACAAATTCCTTCTTGATCAAGGATTTATTAGAGGAAAAGCAGATACAACTCTCTTATAAAGAGTAATAAGCTTAATGAAATTTTAATTGTTCAAATATATGTTGATGACATTATATTTGGTGCTTCTAATTATGCTTTGTGTGAAGAGTTTGCTAAGAATATGCAGTGAGAGTTTGAAATGTCCATGATGGGAGAACTCAACTATTTCGTTGGTCTGCAAATCAATCAAAAGAAGGATGGAATCTTCATATCTCAGACCAAGTATCTCAATGATCTGCTAAAGAAGTTTGGGATGGATCAATGCAATGAAGCTGACACTCCAATGAGCTCAACCACTTCATTGGATGCTGATGAAAAGGGCAAGGACTTCAACATTACAAGATATAGAGGAATGATTGGATCATTGCTCTACCTTACTGCAAGTCGTCCTGACATCCAATTCAGTGTGGGGATGTGTGCAAGGTTCCAGTCTACTCCCAAGGAGTCTCATGCTGAGAATGTGAAGAGAATCTTCAAATACCTTGCTGACACAAAAACCCTTAGCTTGTGGTTTCCCAAAGGTCAACCTGAACATCTAGTGGCATATTCAAATTCAGATCATGCAGAATACAAGACGGATAGGAAGAGCACGAGTGGCCAATGTTAATTTCTTGGTGGCTCACTTGTCTCCTAGTTCAGCAAAAAGAAAACAAGTGTAGTTGTATCTTCTACTGAAGCTAAATATGTGGCTGCCTCAAGTTGTTGTGCTCAAGTCCTATGGCTCAAGCAACAACTATCTGACTTGGGAATCAACCTGAAGGAGATCCCAATATTGTGTGACAACACTAGCACAATAAGCTTGGCAAAGAATCTAGTACAACACAATCGGACCAAGCATATTGATGTGAGACATCACTTCATAAGGGATCATGTTCAGAAGAAGGATGTCAAAGTCATGTTCATCCCAACTCATCTTCAACTTGCTGACATCTTCACCAAACCATTGGCTAAGGAATAATTCAATTTCATAAGAAGAGAATTGGGAATGATAAATCCCAATGAGTTGTAAGTATTTCTTACTCAATGTTAGTTATGGTTTTGATGATTGTTAGTTACTAACTTAAGCATTGGAGTATCTAGTTATGTCTTTTGTAGGATGCTTGAAAATACTAAGGTTTGCTGTCAAGATGAGCAAACTCGAGTTTTGGAAGCAAAACTCGAGTTTATCGGGGTCAGAGAGGAATCCTTGGTTTTGGAGAAGTCCCAAAACTCGAGTCATTAAGTGGGAAACTTGAGTTTCCATTAGACAGAGAGCTATTAAAGTTGAAGAGATGTGAAAACTCGAGTTTGTAAGTAAAAACTCGAGTTTTGGTTGTGGAAGTTCAAAGGTTCACACATACACCTTTGAAGTCCAGGTAAGTATGAGTTTATGAAAAATCGAGTTTATTATTGAAAACACGAGTTTGTCGCGTCTATTTAAATATGTATCACTGTGCCTCTTCGTCTGCACTTCACCTAAAACTCAAGTTTTGCCCTAGCATTTTCTCTCATCTCTCTGATTCTCATCATTCTCGACCAAACCGCTCTCTCAAAAACCCTAAATGGCTTCCAAATCTTCTGCTCAAGTGACTCGCGACACAGGCTCAGACCACGAGGGCTCGAAATCCCCATCTCCTCCTCCTCTCCAGCGACCTATGAGGATGAAATCAACTCGCAGACGCTACCACTATGGCGTCGATCGATCAATTAAGGGAGTGGGTGAGAATATCCCTAAAGTGTTCCCAAATCCAAGGGAGTCTCGTTCAAGGAACCTTCTACGACTCACTCTAAGAAACGCCATGACCCAGAACCCGTTGAGGAAAAAGGGAAGAGGAAAGCCGCAGAGACCTCAAAACCTCCCAAGCCTAAGAAAACCAAGACTACATCTGTGGCTCAAGAATCTGAGAAGGGTCAAGCTTCGTCTAAGGGTTCTCCTGTCACTAGCCAACCACCTAGGGAACCTCCAATTATGGCCAATGCAATTGAAGAAATTTACAACCATAACACACCTCCCACTGGGTTTGCCTCTGCTACCTCTATTCTTTCGAATGAGTTAGGTGCTAAGTTCAAAGAATTCTTTCTTAATAAGGCATTCTGTCCCTCGATCTCAATTGATTTAGTCAAATTAAAAAATGAGTGCAATGTAAACTTATCACCTTGGTTGAAAGATTATGAATCTTTCCTGTCTATCTCTGCTTCATACACACCTAATATTGTCAAGCTCTTCTACTTTAATATGGTGTTTGACAATCTAGTCAACTCTGAGGGTGAGCTAGTTGAGGAAAGAGTCACCACTACTGTAAAAGGAGTCTCCTTCACTCTTTCAGCCTCTATTCTAAATTCCATTCTGAAAATTAGCAATCCCCCCTGTTCCTATAGTCAAATTCAGTAACCAACAGATACTTGAAATTCTCAGACCAAATGAACCTATTCCTGAAGACCAATTACACAATCTCACTTTCAATCCTGTGTCTATGCCACCAATTAATAGAGTCTTTTGGTACATATATTCTAGGAATTTCATTCAAAAAGGGGGAAATTTCACTCACTTTGAACAGAAGGATTACTCCCTTTTTGCTGTCCTTGTTAAGAAAATTCCCATCAATCTTGGACACTAGAATTTTCAAGAAATGCTAAGGTTCAAATTTGCCTCACGCAGACCATCTCATATTCCATTTCCATCACTTGTCTCAGTAATTCTCTTCTATCACAAGATCTGGTATCTTGGCCCTCCTGACTCCATCAAAACTCCTTCACCATTTGGCAAATCTCAGTTGAATCTCATGAGGATAAGCTTTGAACCTGAAGGATCTGGGCAATCTAGGGCTCCCTCTTGATCACATGCTAGAGCTTCTCAAGCAAGAGCATAAGAGGCTCAGTCAGCACCTCCACCTTCTCAGACATCTCTGCCATCTGATTTTGATGCAAGAGTGAAAGCCATAGTGGATGCTGCCATTGTAGCCATGTTTATTCGAATTGAGTTTGAAGTAGGCAAGTTGGTGGCTGAAGTGACTAGAGGCAACCATGAGATGGTTAATGCTCAGGACGCCATGAAGGAGTAAATTGAAGGTCTCTCTGGACAAAGAAGTGAGCTAAAGGAAAAGGTTGAGGATCTCACAGGCCACATGCTAGACCATGATGCCAAGCTTACTACTCTGATGGTTTCCAATGTGAGCCTAAGTGAAAAGCTGGACAAGGTCTTGAAGCATCTTGGCTCTTCTTCTGAGTTTGGTACTTCTGCTGGTCCTAGTTCTTCTGGTGTTGAGGTTGCTCCAGATGCGGGCATGAAACATGATCCTGAACCATTCTCATCACCCTCATTCACATTCACCATTCCCTCGGTTCGATCCTACCTCCTCCCCTAAACCATCCACTCCTATAATCACCTCATCTCCCATTCCTACTTCAACACCTACCACAGAGATCATACCTCCCTCATCTCTAGTTACCCCTGCTACTGAGGTTCTTCATCCTTCTCTCACTCCCTCCACTGAGATTCTACCTCAATCTCCCACCTCCACAATACATTTGGACTCACCTCCTACTACTCCTTTGATAGACCCTCTCCATGACCATTCTATCTCAGCTCCACCCTCTTTTGAAGATGACAAAGGGGGAGAGAAAAGCGAAGAGCAATCTGAGTTATAGAGTTAGAATTTGGTTTTTGGGAAAAAGTGTAGAGAGTCCTTTGTTTGTTTTTTGAAAATGTATGTAATTGTGCATTTTGATGTTGAATGTCATATCTAATGTAATGCACTTTATGTTCTGAAATACAATGGTACTTATATCTTGCTTCTGCTATTTGTGCCTTAACTCTGTTTCTTGCATATTTGTTTTATACATTTCACCAGTCTTTCAAACATGCTATGATTGTTGAAGTGGCGTCTTGTGCAAATTCATTTTTCAAAATGACCAAGTGTTTCATAATGGAATTCTTGAAGCTTAGACTACTGTCAATTGCAAAACTTCATTTCAAAATGCAAATTTTGTCAAACTCTTGAAAATTTGGTTTACAAGTGTTGTCATCATCAAAAAGGGGGAGAATGTTAGTTCTCAATGTGTTTTGATGATAACTGACAATTGTAAAAATAAGTTGTAGTTTGTTTTTGGTAAGTTGAAAAACTTACTGTCAAAGGCAAACTCAAGTTTTGGTTTCAAAACTCGAGTTTCAACTTGACAAAAAGTAGCTCAATTTTTATGAACTAAAGAAAACTCTAGTTTGCGTAGGCAAACTCGAGTTTTGATCTTACAGAGAGACTCCAAGTTTTTCACATTTAGATAAACTCCAGTTTCATAGAAAACTCTAGTTTTCACCATATAGAGACTCTACAATATTTTCTAAAGTAAGCAAAACTCCAGTTTGCGTTAGTAAACTCGAGTTTTGGGCATACAGAGAGCCTCTGATGTTTTAAACATAAGAAAACTCCAGTTTTGATATAAAAAAAATCCAATTTACACTTAAACAAGAGTTTTCTAAGTTTTCCAAAGTTTTGAGAAAACTCGAGTTTATATATGGAAACTCGAGTTTAGGTTTGACAGAGAGCTTACATGTTTTTAACTACTTTGAGAAAACTCCAGTTTGTTTAGAAAACTCTAGTTTTCACTTGGATAGAGTTTTCAAAGGTTTTGATCTTTAAATGAAAACTCGAGTTTATATTTGGAAACTCGAGTTTTGGCCAAGCCGAGAGCTTTGCTCATTTCATTGTTTTTGAAAACTCCAGTTCTGAGCTTTTAGACTTAAACATGTTTTTCATTATAAAAGTCCAAAACTCGAGTTTGTCATTAATACACTCGAGTTTTGCTCATGTCCCAAAATGTGCTTCAAAGATAAAAACGCGACGTTTGTCTCAAGAAGAAGAAAACTCCAGTTTCAGTTGGAAACTCCAGTTTTGGTTTCTGAGCATAGTTACAAACTCTAGTTTGTATAAACAAACTCGAGTTTGTGTCGCTGGTTTGAAAATCAAATAGCTCGAATTTGTGAAATCTTCTCGTTTGATCCTAATACTTCTTATCATCACTCATTACTATTTTTAGATATGTTTAATCAGTTTGCTAATGAGTTTCAGATGGTTTAGAGAAATTTAAAATGAAGATTTGAGCAAAAACAAAAAGTGATGTCAGCACATTAATTGCAAAGTTCAGAAAACTTGCATCCTTTTGGACAATCATTCTACACACATTGCAAAGGGATTAATATTTCATTTCCACATCTAGTAGTTGTTCGTCCAACAGATTGAAAGCCAGAAAGTCAACCATAAACATCTGTGCCATTGGATTAACCAAAGAGTAGAGAGAGAAGAAGACCAAAGCTTAACCTAATCATTGTTTAATGAAAGCAACGGTCACATTGATGATTACAACGGTCATTTAATGCTCTCTTTGTATAAATAGAGCTGCATTCAATTCTTCTCAACAATCAATCTGCTGAAAACGAAAATCATTCAAGTTTCCAACTACTCTTTGAGTTTTCTTGAGCAAAGTATCTTTTGATACATCTGTACTTCAGTGTTCATATTTATTCACTCTTAGAGAGAGTTCATTTACTGTAAATCATTTATTGTAAGAATCTCAAGTCTGGGAACTTGGAGATTGAGATATTGATTGCAACTTGTAAGGGGGAGTAAGTTCTAGTGAGAGAATTACTCTAGAGTTACAGAATGTGTAATCAATTGATATAGTGAAATCCCAGAGTGTCTGGGACTGGATGTAGGTCAAGAGGTTGGACCAAACCAGTATAAATTCTCTATGTCTTGCTTCTTCTTTCATACTCTGCTCTACTCTGTTTTAGGTTTCATAAACAGAGTAATTAGAAAAGAACTTTAAAATCTCCAATTTACCCCCTCTTGGTGATTAAGCTCCACTTTCATAATGAACGTGGCAAAATATAGAGGTAAGCTGGAACACGAAAGTACCATATTATTAGGCAGGAACTGGCTGAGAAAAACTCTACTTTTCATTGTAAGACTTCTGAAATAAAAAAGGAAGTGGGGATTAAACAGTGTTACTTACAAACAAAATGAAACTTAACGGTGTTTTACGAGTATTAGAGAAGATATGGTATATGATGTGATACAAGGAAAATTGATTGGGTAAAGGTGTAAACATATCTGCGAACTCTTATAAAAAATGTGTCTAGTACCAAGAAATTGAGAGAGACCCAGCATGGTATCTTGATAGTTGTGCCACAAATCATGTCACAAACCTCAACTCATATGTGGTCTGTGCTTCCCAATGCTCTGGTTCAGGTAACCTTGTAGTAAGCAATGGAGGAAAAATTGTATACGGGGTTCTATCTCTGGTATAACAACCTGTTCTGAAAATCAATCTCTTGTCTTAAGAAATGTCTTGATAGTTCCTAAGATTAAAAAGAATTTTCTGAGTGTATCTGAATTGATTATTGACGATAATGTGCTGATTGAGTTTTTCTCTGACCTTGTGGTTATCAAGGACGAGGGAACAAGGCAAGTACTACTCAGAGGGACACTATGTGATGGACTCTACAAGATGGACAAAACCCCCCCAATTTTTCATTCCTTTGGTTCAGAAGAATAATACTCCAGAGGTTATGTACACCTCTCTAGAAGCGTGGCACAGACGTTTAGTTCATGCAACTTGTAATACAATAACCCCCCCAATTTTTCATTCCTTTGGTTCAGAAGAATAATACTCCAGAGGTTATGTACACCTCTCTAGAAGCATGGCACAGACGTTTAGTTCATGCAACTTGTAATACAATTAAACGAGTGTTTGAGTGATTATAATCTGAGGTCGATAAGTAATGAACATTTTGCTTTATGTGATGCATGTCAATGTGGAAAAATGCATGACCTTCATTTTCCTTTTTCTGATTCATGAGCATCTGCACCTTTAGATATTGTGCAAACTGATCTGTGGGGGCTAGCTCTTGTTCATTCTAAGTATGGTTTTCGATTCTATATTGCTTTTGTGGATGACTATAGTAGATTTACATGGATTTTTCCTCTAAGAACTAAGGGAGAAGCACTTTCTACCTTTAAAGAATTTAAGAAATTGGTAGAAAATCAGGTTGACAGACCCATTAAAATATTGCAAAGTGACTGGGGAAGGGAATTCATAATTTTTGGTACTAAGTGAATCTAGTATAAATTTTCACCACTCTTATCGGTACACCTCTAAGCAGAATGGTAGACTTGAAAGAAAGCATAGACATACAGTGGAATATGGATTAAGCATGTTATCTCAAGCACACATGCCAACTTCTTTTTGGCGTGGGAAGCTTTCTCCACTACAGTTCATGTTATAAATCAACTTCCTGTTGCTGTGTTGAATCATCTCTCTCCCTTTGAAACTCTGTATAAGAATAAACCAGTGTACTCTGAACTTAGATTTTTTGGTTGTGCTTGCTTCCCAAATCTGAAGCCTTATAATAAGCACAAGTTACAATTTCGCAGTGAGAGACGCACATACTTGGGACCCAGTGCTTCTCCTAAGGGTTAGAAATGTCCAAGTCCCTCGAGTAGAATATATGTTTCTAAGCATGTGACTTTTAATGAGTCTGATTTTCCTTTTGCAGGAGCCTCTGCACACTCTACGTCATCATCATAGAAAAATGTTGCTGCTCAAAACACTAGAGATCCATTGTTTCTCATACCTATCTACCATACAAAAATCTCAACTCTTCAAAAACTAATTCTCACTGTTACACCCCTACCGGCCTCGCCCTTTCAGGTGGCGGATAGAAGGATTTCCTTTTATATTAACCATTTATCATCTAATTACTACTTATTAGCATGCATCAGAGGTTAAAGCGTCAGAGCATATCCCGGTTGGATTTCAGACAATACTGGTATAATTAAATGCAAATAACAAAATATAATCCCCGAAGGGTTAAATATACAGTCATCCACCGGTGCCTATAGGGCCAAAAGAATATACAGTTATCCCAACACAAAAATAAAATCAAAAATAAATCTTCCTTCGCCACCAACAACACCGTCTACTCCAGCTCCCCATTCTTACGCTTCTCTCCAGAAACAGCCCTTGAAGTACTCCCTGAAGCTTTACAAAAATCTGGGATTCATAAATGAATCCCAGAGTATTTAATTGCAACTTGGTTCTTTACTTATTTGATCCTATTTGATCCTCTTTGACCCACCCCCTACAAGACTTTTATTTGCAACTTGGTTCTTTACTTATTTAATTGCAAACATTTGATAAGTGGTAGAAATTAATCCTTAATACCATATAAGGACTTTTCTTCCTCAATTAATTTCTATAGGTCATAAAATATTGACTCCAAAATTTCTAAGGCAATATTTATCCTCTAACTATTTTTTCCTTAAATTTTCGGGAAAATAGGCCCTCAATTCCAAATAATAGCTTCAAAACAATTTAGGTCAAATTTTATGTAATAACCCCTTTTAATATTTCTTGATCTTCCAAATAATATTTTATAATTTTCCCAAATTTTCAAGGTCTAAAATAATTTTAATAATTATCTTTAGTTTTCCCTCATGATAAGCTTAAAACATTTGACTCCTACTAGCTTAGTAGCCTTCTTATTTCAATATCATTCCTAAACTTCTAGTTCCAAAATTTGGGATGTTACACTAGCTACAAAGGGATTAAACTTATGAGCCATACAATGAAATTGTGGGACATGATGATTGAACACAGATTGAGATTGGAGACTAGGATTTCAGAGAATCAATTTGAATTCAAGCTGGGAAGATCCACAACAAAAGCGATCGATTTACTTGTTGATGGGGTTAATGGATATGTATTGGAGCAAAGGAAGGATCTTGGATATGATTTTTATTGACTTAGAGAAAGCTTATGATTGTTTGCTAAGAAACATTTTTTTTTTTGGCCTTGTTAAGGAAGCAGAATTGCAATTTAGGAATAAATTCTTACAAAAGGGATGTTATATATATCAATGTTACCATAACTATTTGTTGTAAATCATTTTTCTTAACCTTTAGCTAGCTAAACAAGTATGAGCTGCAATTTTAGTGATTTGAATAACGAACGTCTATACATAGTGAAGATTTTGTTTTTGTTTTTGTTTTTTAATTTTTTCTTCTTACCTTTACTTTTTCTTCAATATATTTCTATTTGTAATGAACTGAATATATAAGACTCAAAATGGGTAGAAAGCTAGAGTGCATTTACAAGGGCAAAAACTTTATTCATTTTGGGTCCTCTGTCATGTGTCATATCAGTACACTGTAGAGCTATCTCTATTAGTTTAAACATGGCTCCATGCCCTTCAATTGATGTTACTATCTCTGAATCAACTATGCCTGTGGACCAATATTGTCACCACTGTTCTCACCCGTTCAGAAATGTCACTGGTTGTTTCTACAGTCACACCCAGGCTTTCACCTGGAACCCTCCGAGTTATTGCCCCAGGGATGAAGATTCGAATGGAATATACATTAGCTTTATGTGTTCGCTTCATGCCTTGGAGAAATTTAGGTGACTTGCTGATGGCTTGCATTTCTGCAGAAATCAAAGGTAAGAAGCCAAAATCTGTGAGCTTGGAATGGTAGCCTTGAGATTAATCTTCATGGATAAGGACATTGCTTGTTCTTAGATTGGCATGAGGGACCTTATGTGAAGGCAAAGAGTGACGAATGAAAGCGAGACCGCTCACAATGTTTTGTTATTTTAGCCAGCTTTGTGGACCAATTAAGAGGGGTTCTTCCAACTCTGCTATCCAGCAGTAGCAGATCAGGAGTATTAGCATTAAATCATGTTTTGTTTACATGTAAGAGAATGAAATGAGGGAATCAAACTAACCAAAATAACAATATCATCCTCGAAAGAATCTATTCATAAAGAGCTTTATCAATCAGAGAGAGTTGGTTGATCTTCTCATTAAAATTATATTATTTCTATATTCTTATAGGCTCATGACACGATAGTTATTTTATGTGTATTATATTTTGGTAAAATAAAATATAAAAATTTTAAGTAAGAGAGGGAAAGGGGGAAGAAAAAGAAACACACTGTGCTACTTGGTTGTTTATTTATTGTTTTACTAGTTGGAGACAACTAGACAAGATGTTTGCTGGCCTACTTGCCAACTTGGGCAACCTATAACTATTATAATCAAAAGACAAATCGCAATATTTATGAAACTGAAATTTGACTAAACAGTGTCCTTCTAAGCAAATCAAAGAAATTGAATTTTGTAAGGCACATCACTCAGGGCAAGATGCTCGTATCCATGGCTATCAATGTATGTCCCAATATCTTTGCACTGAACCTTGCATGTGCTACACACCGATGGACAGTAAACCAACTTATAACTTTCTTCAAACTTCTCAATCTTGAACCAATTCCTCACCGTTTGCCGACCGGGATGCCCCACGACCCCACCGGTGGTCAAGAACCACTGTCCTGTGCTATTATCGTAGTCGTCCAGCCTCCACACGTTAGAATGAGGACAACCTGTGTCTGTTTCATCGGAGAACACGATGTTAAGATCAGTAGAGACAGGAATCACACCTTTCTTGGGATTAATGGGTATGAACAATGATGGTAGGCTCGGATCCTCTTGCACTGTAATTACGTCAAGTGGGCACTTTCTTCTGATGCTTGCAACCTCTAGGCCGCCGCTTGGGGGAATGGGAACTGGTTGTATGTAGTAACTGCGACCTGGTCGGAGCTTTCCCCCACCGGAGTCGAGAACTGGCTCCGGTTCGGCACCGGCTCCTCCTCCTCCGAGAAGTGGCTCTGCGCTCAAGGCGAAGGAAAGGACGACGAAAGCTGCCAATGTGATTTTCATGCTTTGATTTGAATGCTTACAAATCAAACAAGTTTTCATGTTTGTTCAGAGAACTAAGCATGTATTTATAGTTGCAGAATTGTGGGCGGAATAATCCATGGACTAAACTTGGACTGATGATATTCAAGGACTTGGAGCTAGCTATACCATTGGCAGAGTAAGGATAAACTCTCTCTCATATAAAGTTGCGTCCACACGCCTTTTTATACTACTATCTAATTTGGGCGTTGCAAATTGAATTTTTTTACTTCAAAACTTTTTTTAAAAAAATTACTTTTACATGTAGAAACTCTAAAATAAAGATAATTTTCTTATTTAAAAATTTTAAATTTGGGGCGTTGAAATTTTATTTTAATTGTCCAGATTTGACACAACGAAAAAGCTCTAGGTGCTCAGCGTAAATTTTCATCATCTATCTATTTTAATTTTACTTTCTTCATTAAAGAATTATTTTCCCCCTTTATAATTTTTTTTATTAGCTATCCATTTCATTTTTTCAATTACTTTAAACTTTGAAATGATAGATTTAATTAAAAATAATTATTTAGAATATTTTAAAATTTTCAAATGACGTGATGCTCTCATAATGCCTAAGAGTTTTTGGTCAGCTATTAACTAAATAACTCCATATGGAAATTTCTTTAAAATGAAGCAACGATGAAATGTGCAATAAAATTTATAAGAGAATCATTTAATGAGTGAAATTTCTCACTAATTTATTTAATTTTTAAAATTTTAAATTTACAATCATATGGTAACAATTACATATAGAAGGCCAATGATATACATTCAGTTTAGTTCTTTAATTAGGTTTTGATCAAGTTTTATTAGTTTAGTTCCTTAAATTTATAAAATGTATTTCTAATTCTTGTATATTAACACAGTTAGTCTCATTTAATGAAAAATGCTCACTCAACCATTTTAAGTTTTGGCTATGTAATCATATATTGACAAAGCCTAATTTAATTTACATTATATTTTTTTTTAACAAAAATACCCATTGTATCCTGCACGTTTCCCCTTCTCTCTCAGACTCTAGCTCTCTCTGTCCCCTTCCTCTCATTAGCCACCGTCTACTGGGGCTTCCTCTCAATCTTTACACAATTATTCATTTTGTCTATTTGAAAAATCTATTTTGATCCTAAATGTAAGATCAAAATTCATTTTGTCTCTTGTTTTTCAAATTAATCCGGACGATATTAAGGGAACATTTCCATCAATATGTGTAGTAGAACATATGGTTTTCACATACCTAAATTATAGGGCTGATATATACTTCATGTAACTAAATTAAATAATTTTAATATTGTAAATTAGTTATCTAAATGCTAGATTTAGGATGAGAGGGAGTATTACAATTTAAACAGATTGGGCATGACTCAGGTCAACAAAATGGACTCTGGTCGATCACTTTAGAGTATAATGTTTTGTTTCAAAAGGTTGAGTAACCTAATTAACAGTGTTTAGAGCTTCTCTCTGAAAACATGAATAACTAAAATATTAAGTTTTATAGGTCTGATGAAGACAATAAAGTCGCGATATAGAACATACTAAATTTATTTGTTTATTTAATTTCGTTTCTATAAATAGTGGATGGTAAGATGAGATACTTACGATAAGCGCACTATATATATTTTCCAACAATTAAAACATAAAAAGTAATGGATAAAAGGACACGTACAGGGACAGAAAGCTATACCAGCTTATTTATTATTTTATTAGAAATTGGAGATAGGATATAGGAACCCTACTTGGGGAAACCTATAAATAGTTATTCATAAACTTGTTGATAAAGCGATGGATCTTCAGGCCCTCTGAAACTGGACTTTGTACGGCGAATCGCTCAAAGCAAGACGCTGGTTTCCGTCGCTGATGGATCTTCAGGCCCTCTGAAACTGGACTTTGTACGGCGAATCGCTCAAAGCAAGACGCTGGTTTCCGTCGCTATCAGCATATATGCCAATATTTCTGCACTGAACATTACAGTAGCTGCACACAGTTGGACAGTACGCCAACTTATAACTCTCTTCGTACTTCTCAATCTTAAACCAATTGCTCACTGTTTGCCACCCAGGATTGCCGACGACACCGCCGGTCGTCACGAACCACTGTCCGGTGGTGTCATCATAGTCGTCGAGCTTCCAAACGTTGGACTGAGGACAATCAGTGTCAGCAGAGAAGACGACGTTGAGATCAGTAGAGACGCGAACGACACCTTTCTTGGGGTCAACAGGTGTAAAGGATAATGGTAGGCCTGAATAGCCCTGCACCGCCACAACGTCCATTGGGCACTCTTCTCCAATGCTTGCAAGAGCAAGCCCACCGTTGTCGTTCGCCGGAATTACGTAGTAATTGGCTCCTGCCTGGAGTTTTTTGCCGGAAGTATCAACAACTTGCTCTGGTGCTGCACCGGCCGCTCCGAGCAGTGGCTTTGCCGTGAAGGCGAAGAGAAGGATGAATGCTACCAATGTGATCTTCATTATTTGTTTGAGGTTTCAAACTAGCTTTATTTTTTAGTTTGGTTACTGATGCGAGATGATGAGAGAATTGAGAATGGATTTATAGTTACAATGATGGTGTAATCTATGGACTTACTTGCACTTATTGTCAAGGATTTCGACTTATACGATTGGCTGTAAGGATAATCTCTTTCCTTTTAAATTTTCTTTCAGAAATCTTTTCAGGAGTATCTCGCCGGTTGAAACTTGAAAGTAGTGTTTCTCAGCCGTTCCTGCCTAACAACATACTACTTTCGTATTCTAGCTGACCCCTTTGATCTTTTCTTTTCCTTTGTTCTTAAAGCTATCTTACACTAGTTACGAACTATGGATGTATAGAACATAGGAAACGCATCACATTTAATTTTTTTTTATTTGTAATAAAATGCATTCCAAATTCCTTGCAGGCATATAGAAAGGATTATATATTTGCATCAACGCACATAAACACATTTATTTTAAAATTCTCGTCCAGCACCTAATTTTCTGATTGGCTTTAAATTGAAGTCCAAGGATTAAAATTTTTATTGTATTCTTTATATATTTTTAATTGAATAATGTTTGGGTGGATTGGGATCTAAACTTTTTGTAACATTTGGTGAAATAATTTTAATTTTGAACAAATAATTTTTTATCAGTTCAAATATTTATAGGTAAATAAAATCCCTTATGGTTGGGGGGTTGGGGTCTACGATGGGTCGATGGCGATGACATGTTGCAATAGACGATGATAACAACTGAGTGAGAGGTCAAGGGGTAGCAACGAGGTTGTGGGAGAGAGACATGAGGCAGAGTCAGGCAATTATGATGATTGAGGGAGAGGTCGAGGGCACTTAATTTCTTGTTTCTTTCCTTTGCATGTGTTAAATTCTAGGTTTAGAGTTTGATTTAGATAAATTGGATTGAAAATTTTGTGTTGGGGTTCCATGCACTTGATGAGATTAGTGTGTATTTTGATTTTAATTTTGTGCATTTGACACTTTGTACTTAATTGGTAGTGATTTTGTGTATATTGATTTGGTTAAACTTATGCTTGGAGTTGCTATGAATATATTATGTTTGTAACTCAAGGGTTCTTGGTTACTTGTCTCTCACATATTGATAATTCCATTGGCTAGATCTTTGAATTGGGTTTTGGTTAGAGGAATGAAGTCTTACGTAGTGTCAGACATTTAATTTACCTAATTCAAGCTAGCACAAAGGGTCTTTTGGACAAATTTGCCAAACTAGCACATTTCCCACATTTGTTGAAGCAAATGATAGATGAAATCCATTAATCTAGAAGGCGTCCATTACCTTTTTGTAAACTAATTTCTATTTCATCAGTTTTTATTTCAAAAGTACAAAAATATAAGTTTTAAAGCATTTTAGTTTAATTACAACCTAGTTAATAGATTGATTTGGGATTACACACTATATTGCAATCCTTAGTTATTTTTGAAGAAGTTATCAAGGTATAAGCCCGACACGCTTCTTCAACAACATATAATAGAAAATCCATCATAGTGACAATAACAAAAGTTTAGCAATCACTCTAGTCACGCCAACAATCACTACTACAAAATAGGGATTTAACATCCCCAATGACCGTTTGTTTTAAAAAATTTAGACGTTAAAATGTAGGCGATGGCACTGTTGTAATTTTTTCCTTAATTTTAACGTCCATTTTAAAAAATGTAGATGTTAAAACATAGGTGGTGGCATTGTTGTAATTTTTTTCTTACTTTTAACGTCTATTTTTAAAAAAACAGACGTTAAATGTTGTGATACAATGATTGTTTTAATAAAAACAGTCGTTGTATCTTAGACACCAATTATTTTATTTTATTTATTTTGAGACACCATTTAATTTTATTTTGTGAAAAGTTAGTATTACTTACTGTAAGAATAAAAGCTTCAAGATTATATGACCACTATAATTTTATCCCATATTTATAGCTATTTCCCGTATGTAGCCTAGAATTTCGATAGTTAAGAGAAGAAATTTGTCCGTATTTTCATTTTAGTTAGTTCCTAATAATTAAATTTAATAAATTAAACTATATATATATATATGATTTTATCCCATATTTATAGCTATTTCCTAATATGTAGCCAAGAATTTTAATAGTTAAAAGAAGAAATCTAATCGTATTTTCATTTAGTTATTTCCTAATTAAATTTAATAAATTAAACAATATATCTCTTTTATATATATCTTTAAAAAATATCAATATCATTTAGTTTAATCTTCCCTCATACCATTTTATTTTATTTTTTATTTTGAGTTACAACGAATGGTTTTGCAAAACTAGTCGTTGAAACTCAAATTTTTTAAACATTTCAACTTCAATCTCGCGTCTTCGACATTTTATGTTATTTTTTTATTTTGAGTTACAACGACCGGTTTTTCAAAACCAAATCGTTGAAACTCGAATTTTTTAGATATTTCAATTTCAATCTCACGCCTTCGACGTTTTATTGTTCCCTCTCTTCCATAAAAATATAAAGTTTTCTCTTTAAAACCCAATAGTGCGAACGTCTTCCTCACCCAACGGCCTTACCCTTGCCACCAAGGAGGTTTGTTATCGCGGCGTGAGCGACTTTGACTTTGAATCGCCCTTTGTCTTGAACTATGATCGTGCTGCACATCCTCCAGATTTGCCTTTGCCTCGGTTTAAGATCTTGGTTGTAGATTTGCGTCTCTCTCCCCTCACTAAACAATATGTTGAGCAAAAATCCCAAGCACCGTGAAGAGGAGGAAGCCCCCACATAGGCGATGATGAGGATACTAGAGCTCTATTTCTTGGTGCTTTCTTTTGTTGAAAATTTTGAATGGATAGTTCCTTTGTAGTGTTTTTCTGCTCTATTTCTCGTGCTTCCTTTTATTTGTCTTTTGTTTCGTTAAGACTTGAGATGTTTTATTTATTATTTATTTTTCTCCTTATTTGGTACTTTGTTAGACATGAAACGCTTTATTTCTCTCATCGAATCTTGAATGTTATTGTTTATCATCCATTTTCAATCGATTCTTTTTCTCACGAGGCTTTAGCTTGTTCAAATTGCGCCTTATATTGTGTTTTAGATAATTCTATGGACTACCTAGCATATGTGCATGTTGTGGATTTGTAGACATACAACGACTGTTATTTAAATAATTCAACGACCGTTTTTTAAAAAACAGTCGTTGTATGTCATAAACTTTCAACGATTCTTTTTTTTTTTTATAACCTTTGAAAACAGTCGTCTAATGGTCTTAAAAATAAACTTTAAAAGTGTTTTTTGTAGTAGTGAGTAATTTCTCAATTAAACCATAGCAATAATGACTCCCAATGATAGACACAAATTTGCTTCGAAGAAAGGCAGCAATGGAAGCAATTCACAGCTCAACCCAATAAATATATCAACAATAGCACAAGAATCTCAATTAAGTGACAAAGTTTTTATGGATTTTTCAAAAACTTTCTCAAAAAGAAAATGCATACAAATTTTTTGAAAATTTTGTCATAAATAAAATGCAAACAAGTTAGTATTCCTAACCTACACTAAAACTCAATAGATATATATATCACTGATGGCACAAGAATATCAATTCAGTCACAAAATTCTTATTGGTTTTTTTCCGAAAATTTTCTTTTTAAAAAAGGCAAACAAGTTAGTATTCCTACCCAAAACTAAGAGTAAAGCCAGGAAAATGGGTTTAGCCCGTGAGCCGGCCCATTTAGGCTCTAAATTTATAAGGGTTAGGGTTAAGATTTTTGCTTCAAAAGTGAAAGCAGTTCTAAAAGGGCCAACCCTGTAGACCAAGGGCCTAACAAGCCCTTTCAATCCTGCATTTTTTGTTTTGTTTTTTAAAATCATTTTTATGAATATAATATTATTGATTTTGTTTATATCTTATTAATGGTGTTACAAATATTTAGTTGTTATTATATTTTTTAGAATTAGGTTTGATGTGAACATCTTATGTTAAGAACCTTTAAAATTTTAAAATTGTGCACATTTGGATTAACTTTTGGAGAATAGCTTATTTCATTAGTATTCTTACGAATTTTGTATTTTTTGACTTACTTTTGTTCATATATTGTATTGTTCATTTTATTGACTACTTACACTTTTCAAGCCATATTTATAAGAAGTATTTTTAATTTTGTTAAGTTTTTTCATTAATTATTTGTAATTATGGTCTGTGGACAATAATTTACATTAGATTGTGATTTAGTCATTGTATTTGTTTGTTGCATAATGTGTATCGTTTACACCTGAATTTTGACAATATTTATGTGTTAAATTAATTAAGACTTTCATTATTGTAATTTTATTTCTTTGAGAAAAACTAAAAAATAGTAAAAGATTGTTTAAATAGTTCGGCTCTTAGCTTGCTCTTATTTTTAAGGGCCATCTCTAACTAAGAGCTACACTAGGTCCAATGCAAATTGGTTTTTTTCTGAAAATTTTCTTAAAAAAGAAAAGCAAATAGGTTTTATTCCTCCCCTACACTATGTTTTGTTATTATAGCCAGCTTTGTGGACCAATTAAGAGGAGTTCTTCCAACTCTGCTATCTAGAATTAGCAGGTTAGGAGTATTAGCATTAAATCATGTTTTGTTTTCATGTAAGAGAATCAAATGAGGGAATCAAACTAACCAAAATAACAATATCATCCTCGAAAGAATCTATTCATAAAGAGCTTTATCAATAAGAGAGAGTTGGTCGATCTTCTCATTGAAATTATATTATTTCGATATTTTGATAGGCTTATGAAAAGATACTTATTTTATGTTTTTTTTTTTTTTTTTGGTAAAATAAAATATAAAAATTTTAAGAGAGGGACGAACGAGGTAAAAAAAGGAAACACACTGTGCTACTTGGTCGTTTATTTAATTTTACCAGTTGGAGACAACTAGACAAGATGTTTGCTGGCCTACTTGCCAACTTGGGCAACCTATAACTATTATAATCAAAAGACAAATCGCAATATTTATGAAACTGAAATTTGACTAAACAGTAGAGGTGGAAATAGGCTAGGCTAGGCTAGGCTTTAGCTAAGTAGGCCCTGGCCTGCGACGGAAGTTCAAAGCCTGAGCCTGGGCCTGAGCCTGTGTGTAGGCTTTTTTTTAGGCCTGAGCCTGGGCCTTCAAAAGGCCCCGCAAAAGCTGAAGCCTATTTAAAGGCCTACTTAAAATGCGGTCTTTATGTAGTTTTAAAGCATATGCATCTAAGTTCATATATAATTCATTAAGTCTATTTAAATGCCTACGATATGTCTAAAAAGTTTAAGGATTCATTCTCATAAGAAATAAAAGAGTTAGTAAGTGAAAGAAAAGAACACCTAGTGGTATCAATTGTTTGAGCAAGTATGAATAAGAAAAATCAATCATTTATTGACTAAGGAGATATATTTCTTAAAATCAACTAAGCACAACAAGTGGCATGTAAAACTATATTTTACCTCTTATTTTTCTTACAGAAAATGAGACAAACTCCTCCTATTTGGATCATTTTCATTTGGGCATTACTAAAATAAACTTACTGCAATTTTTATGTTACATCAAATGACATAAATGAATGGAGGAGTAATGAGCTAGCATTACACCTCGAGCGATAAAAAAGAAGCAAAGTATATGTGATCAATTGATGAATGAAAAGGTTAAGCTCATTGATAAATGGAGAAATGTGAAATTTAAGGTTAAGAATAAGTTCTTAATTTTAAAAATAATCTACAAATTAACTTAGATTAAATTGTATATAATTATGCATAGTAAAACATAAAAAAAAAAAAACTAAATAGGCCGCGCAAAGTTCAGAGGCCTGAAGGCTAAGCCTTATAAAAATAGGCCTGACTGCTTACCTAAATAGGCCTGACAATAGGCCTAAGCCTGAGCCTAGCCTATTTACTAAATAGGCTAAGCTAGGCTTAAAGTAGACTAGGCCGTAGGCCCCTGATAGGGGCCTGGCCTATTTCCACCCCTAGTAAACAGTGTCCTTCTAAGCAAATCAAAGAAATTGAATTTTGTAAGGCACATCACTCAGGGCAAGATGCTCGTATCCATGGCTATCAATGTATGTCCCAATATCTTTGCACTGAACCTTGCATGTGCTACACACCGATGGACAGTAAACCAACTTATAACTTTCTTCATACTTCTCAATCTTGAACCAATTCCTCACCGTTTGCCGACCGGGATGCCCCACGACACCACCGGTCGTCAAGAACCACTGTCCGGTGCTATTATCGTAGTCGTCGAGCCTCCACACCTTGGAATGAGGACAACCTGTGTCTGTTTCATCGGAGAACACGATGTTCAGATCAGTAGAAACAGGAATCACACCTTTCTTGGGGTTAATGGGTATGAATAATGATGGTAGGCTCGGATCCTCTTGCACTGTAATTACGTCAAGTGGGCACTTTCTTCTGATGCTTGCAACCTCAAGGCCGCCACTTGGGGGAATGGGAACTGGTTGTATGTAGTAACTGCGACCTGCTCGGAGCTTTCCCCCACCGGAGTCGACAACTGGCTCCGGTTCGTTACCGGCTTCTCCTCCTCCGAGAAGTGGCTCTGCGCTCAAGGCGAAGAAAAGGATGACGAAAGCTGCCAATGTGATTTTCATTCTTTGATTTGAATGCGTACAAATCAAACAAGTTTTCGTGTTTGTTTAGTTACTGACGGGAAATATTGAGAGAACTAAGCATGCATTTATAGTTGCAGAATTGTGGGCGGAAGAATCCATGGGATAAACTTGAACTGATGATAGTCAAAGACTTGGAGCTAGCTATACCATTGGCAGATTTAGGATCCAGAAACTCTCTTTAATATAAAGTTGCTTCCCCATGCCTTTTGAAAAGCATTCGTCTTTGTGCTTCAGCCGCTAATCTTTTGTTTTATTCGCGAAAATGCCCACCGGCTTTGACTCATATATCTTTATTTTATACTACTATCTAATTTGGGCGTTACAAATTGAAACTTTTTTACTTTTAAATTTTTTTAAAAAATTATTTTAACATGTTGAAAATCTAAAATAAAGATAATTTTCTTATTTAAAAATGTTAAATTTGGACCATTAAAATTTTATTTTAATTGTAGATTTGACCACAACGAAAAAGTTATTGGTGCTCAATGTACATTTTCACCATCTATCTATTTTAATTTTACTTTCTTCATTAAAGAACTATTTTCCACCCTTATAATTTTTTTATTAGCTATCCATTTTCTTTTTTTCAATTTACTTTTAATGCCAAAGAGTTTTTGGTCAGCTATTAACTAAGGAACTTCATATTGAAATTTCTTTAAAATGAATCAACGATAAAATGTGCAATATTATTAATAAAATTTATAAGAGTATCATTTAATGAGTGAAATTTCTCACAAATTTATTTAGTTTTTCAACATTTTAAATACACAATCTTATGGTAACAATTATATACAGAAGGCCAAAGTATAGACATTCGTTTAGTGCTTTAATTAAGTTTTGATCAAGTTTCAATTTAGTTCCTGAAATTTATAACATGCATTTCTAATTCTTGAATATTAACACAGTTAGTTTCATTTGATGGAAAATGCTCACTCAACCATTTTAAGTTTTGACTATATAATCATACATTGACAAAGCCTAATTTAATTTACATTTCCCCTCCCGCTCATTAGCCACCGTCTACTGGGGCTTCCTCTCAATCTTCACCCAATTATTCACCCCAATTATGTAAGATCACAATTCATTTTGTCTCCCAAAATTATTTTTTTTCCAAATTATTCCGGACAATATTAAGGGAGGATTTCCATCAATATGTGTAGTTCTAATACATATGGTTTTCACCTACCTAAATTATAGTTGATATATACTCAATGTAACTGTTACAGATTCGTATATTGGGCCCTGATCTAACGTGGCCCAATAAGGACCCACTTAGGTAAAGGACCAGTTTAAGTAGGCAAAGTGCTAAGTGCTGTAACATCCCAATTTTTGGAAGCGTTTTTTTTTTTTTGAAGTATTTGATCGAGTAGAGCATCGGAAGTAAATAGTATTAAAACAAAAGTAACGATAACATCCACCGCAATGTATGTGTTAGCCTTAACAGCGTGTACAAAAATTTCCAATGCTAACATAAAGTACAAAACAAAAGGGCTTCCTCCAAATGGCTCCTATATCTGTTTTTTACCCTTGTCTCCTAGGTCCCCGTTTACTCCGATCCTAAAGCTATGGTAAGAGCCGAGGTTCAATGCCCATTTGAACCTCGGGTAACGGTTAACCTCATGTTCATGTAACAAGTATGTATGACAGTTTATTCATGATATCACAAAATATTCACATATGAAAGATGATAACCGAACACGCCCATTTGCATATGAACGTTATTATAGTCCGCACTATTCACCGGTGCCACGATGTACGGTCGTGTCCTCAGCGCTAGGAAAACTCAACGGCGTTATCAATACCATAACCCGTGTATAGCTGTATATGTATGATCAACACTTTTAAAAACAGAGTTTCAGTCTAGGAATACAACTATCACACATATAGATATACAATAAACATCAGAGTTAGTGTTACAGTACGCGTCCGTACCTTCGTCGATGTTGTCGGTACGTTGACGGTCGGACGGTGATCACGCGTATCCTATAATGGTAATATCGTATTTATTAATTTATAAATAATATCCTAAGAGATATTTTGGCCACTAATGACTATTTTGCCCTTGCAACATTTATTTTTCACTTTATTCCTTCAAAATTCGTAGAACAACGCTGGTACAAATCTGGGCAGCATTTCATCTAACTTTGAAAAATCATAATTAATTCTAGAAAAATCGAAACGAGGATCCGTAAAATTCCTTGAAATCCTTAGGATGTCTATTTTCAAGTAAAGATAATCACCTTTGCCCAGATTACACGAATCACTCCCAGGTTTTAAGTTTTGAACCTCTGCCCAGTTTTTTTCCAGAAATTCGTAGCCTAACTTTGAGGATTTTTATCTCTCTGTACAGAAATCATTTTGACATGTTCTTGACATATTTAAAATCCATATATGTCTATTTTAACCATGAATTTTCTCATAATTTTGTGACCATAGTTTCAATATGAAATTCTGGCGTTTTCATCACTGCCTCCAGAAATTCCGAAACCAATGAAATTTCGCCAGAACTTCGTTACTTTGATGATTTTCTTCCAGAAATTTTGCTATATGAGCTCCCTCATCATTTTTTCGAAATAAAGATAATTTTGACCATAAGAACATGTAAATAAAATTATTCTAGCATATTTAAGATCTAAGCTACTTCTATCTAAGAATTTAAGAACTAGAACTTAAAGAACTTAAAGCTAAAGCTAGAGAACTTACCAAGAACTTTGCTCCTCCTTCTTCAAGATTCCTCACTCTCACTTTCACTCTCTATATCAGATTTACTAAGCTTGCTTTGGTGTGAAATTTGTGAAGAGGTTGGTGCTCTATTTATAGGAAAAAGCTATGGCAATCTTGTAATCCTCTAACTTACACATCTTTCATTTTTGGCCATGGGTTTGAATCTGAATTTCTCCTTCCAGCTGAGCCAAAAACGTGGCCTACCTCCCCCCCATACTTCCTCCTTTGATTTTTCACCAAAGCCTCTTGCCTTGGTGTCAAAATTGTCCCCATGTGTAAAGCTTTTGGCCCCAAGAGTGCTTTGGTGGCTCTTCCTCCTTCATGCATTCTCCAAGCATGCATTGGTGGCCTCTCCACCTTCATGCATTTCCCAACTTGGTGTTCTAATTTCCTAGTTACTCTAAGTATACTTGTAACTAGATGACTTTGGTGATTGGTTAGCAATTAAGCAAAATGCTCTTAGGGTTTAGTCTCTAATTAGCTTAATCTTTGGTCATTAATCCTAAAATGGTGTTTTAGGTATTATTAAATTTATTTGATTGGTTACTAATTTAATCATGATCATTAGTAATCATTTTTATGCTAATCCTAACCCCTTATTGGTCCTTGACCTTTAATTATCCTAATACATCTTTAATTGGTGACTATTAACATTAATTGTAAATAATTACCTAAATATTCCATTAGTGTAATTTTAATTGCTCTTTAATTGTTGGTAATTGCCCCTTAATTGTCTCAAGTGTTTTGATAATTCTTTATGTCCTTTTATAAATTAAATATGAACTAGGCATTAATTACGGTATATTAGAAAATTTAGTCTCTAAATAAATTATGAAAATTGGTGCTTTGATTATTTATGAAGATTTGTACAATTTACTTAATTTAGTGAAGACCTAGTTGATCATTAATTGTTGTTGATTTCTCTTAAATTTTTAGAATGCTCTTGGATTTATTAGTTTATCATTTAGCCTAATTTAATGGTGAATTTACCCCTTGCAAAGAAAATAGGGGAATTAATTTAATTTTTGGGAAAAATCCCTAATATGGCATTTTAGATGTTTTTAGGCTTAATTTATTGGTTACCATTTTAATTATGATTGGTAGTAATCTCCTTTGGGCTAATCTTGGTCTTTTGATAACATTGAGCCCTTGATTAAGTGGGTATATTCTTAATTACACCATTTAAACTAAAACATTAATTTATTTCAAAAATTAAGGTTAATCTTTTAATTATTGCAAATTTAATTGCTCACTAGTATTTGAAAATTTTCCCTTAGTGAAATAAGTATTTTAATATCATTAAAACACTCCTTTATGCACAACTTAAGATTATGTTCAATTATAATATTATTAAGGTATTTAGAGATAACATACTCTTCTATTTAAATAGGTATTTCCTACCAACATATTGTATTGTAGTTTTTCGGGTATTACAAGTGCCCTTTAATGAAGGCGTTAATCTCGATACGAGATAGTGGAGCAGGAAATGTTAGATAGTGGAGCAGGCATTTGCTGGACGTAGAGTTGCATACTGATCAAGGGGCGGATGCACAACCTTCAGGACCAAACCCTAGGTAATCTCTATAAATAGGAGATTATCCTCAGGTGAACAATTCCAATTCATATCCTTTTACCTTATCGTTACACCGCGCACACACCCTACTCCTCTTGGCTTAATGCTATTCTTGTGCAGCACAATGATCGTTTGATATTCTTTGGTGTCTTCCTCATAGGCATCATAGAACTCTCTCATCTCCGGAATCTCTATCTCCTATCCCGAGAGAGTAATAGATCCTAGACCAACCCTATACTAATCCTCTATGATTAGACACTTGTGTTCTCAGAATCGAACAGTAACTAATTTAAATAATTTTAATATTGTAAATTAGTTTTCTAAATGCTAGATTTAGGATGAGAGGGAGTATTACAATTTAAACAGATTGGGCATGACTCAGGTCAACAAAATGGACTCTGGTCGATCACTTTAGAGTATAATGTTTTGTTTCAAAAGGTTGAGTAACCTAATTAACAGTGTTTAGTGCTTCTCTCTGAAAACATGAATAACTAAAATATTAAGTTTTATAGGTCTGATGAAGACAATATAGTCGCGATATAGAACATACTAAATTTATTTGTTTATTTTAATTTCGTTTCTATAAATAGTGGATGGTAAGATGAGATACTTACGATAAGCGCACTATATATATTTTCCAACAATTAAAACATAAAAAGTAATGGATAAAAGGACACGTACAGGGACAGAAAGCTATACCAGCTTATTTATTATTTATTGTTTTATTAGAAATTGGAGATAGGATATAGGAACCCTACTTGGGGAAACCTATAAATAGTTATTCATAAACTTGTTGATGAAGCGATGGATCTTCAGGCCCTCTGAAACTGGACTTTGTACGGCGAATCGCTCAAAGCAAGACGCTGGTTTCCGTCGCTATCAGCATATATGCCAATATCTCTGCACTGAACATTACAGTAGCTGCACACAGTTGGACAGTACACCAACTTATAACTCTCTTCATACTTCTCAATCTTAAACCAATTGCTCACTGTTTGCCACCCAGGATTGCCGACGACACCGCCGGTTGTCACGAACCACTGTCCGATGGTGTCATCATAGTCGTCAAGCTTCCAAACGTTGGACTGAGGACAATCTGTGTTTGCAGAGAAGACGACGTTGAGATCAGTAGAGACGCGAACGACACCTTTCTTGGGGTTAACAGGTGTAAACGACAATGGAAGGCCTGAATAGCCTTGCACCGCCACAACGTCCATTGGGCACTCTTCTCCAATGCTTGCAAGAGCAAGCCCCCCGTCATCGTTTGCCGGAATTACGTAGTAATTGGCTCCTACCCGGAGTTTTTTGCCGGAATTATCAACAACTTGCTCTGGTGCAGCACCGGCGGCTCCGAGCAGTGGCTTTGCGGTGAGGGCGTAGAGAAGGATGAATGCTACCAATGCGATCTTCATGCTTTGTTTGATGTTTCAAACTAGGTTTCTTTATTAGTTTGGTTACTGATGCCAGACGATGAGAGAATTGAGAATGGATTTATAGCTGCAATGATGGTGTAATCTATGGACTTACTTGCACTTATTGTCAAGGATTTCGACTTATACGATTGGCTGTAAGGATAATCTCTTTCCTTTTAAATTTGCTTTCAGAAATCTTTTCAGGAATTTCTCGCCGGTTGAAACTCGAAAGTAGTGTTTCTCAGCCGGTTCCTGCCTAACAATATACTACTTTCGTATTCTAGCTGACCCCTTTGATCTTTTCTTTTGCTTTGTTCAGAAAGCTATATCTTACACTAGTTATGAACTATGGGTTGTATAGAACATAGGAAACGCATCACATTTAATTTTTTTTATTTGTAATAAAATGCATTTCAAATTCCATGCAAGCATATAGACAGGGTTATATATTTGCATCTACGCACATAAACACATTTATTTTAAAATTCTCGTCAAGCACCTAATTTTATGATTGGCTTTAAATTGAAGTCCTAGGATTAACTTTTTATGGTGTTCTTTATATTTTTTTAATTGAATAATGTTTGGGTGGATTGGGATCTAAACTTTTTGTAACATTTGTGAAATAATTTCAATTTTGAACAAATAATTTTTTACGAGTTCAAATATTTATAGGAAAATAAAATCCCTTATGGTTGGAAACAGTAAGAGATGAACTTGTGTTGCTGACAAGGTTTTTGACAAGTTTAGTTTTTGCAATAACAGTCAAATATATTTCCTAATACTTATGAACAGTTAAATATTTTCTCATACCTTATATGACGCATCATAATTTAACCATTTAGAATTATTAAATTTAAGCAAAAATAAATGTCAAATTAATATCAATAATTCTGTAGTAGTGAGAGCGATAGTTCCAGCATGGAGGACATAACTCCCATGGCCACCAATTGCACCTCTCACAGTCCTTTGATATTTAATATAATTACAGTCCTTTGGAATTTAAATACAACTTTTCTAATTCAAGAGACTTGACTACAATATTAGGTTTATTATTTACAGGTAATCTAAGTGACAGTTTTTCTTTCATATGTATGATTTGAATCCTTACAAACTAGTTTTTCTTTGTTTGGTCTCCACTGAAATTTGTGGCTGTCAATTGGGTTTTTCCTTGTACAACATGCTAAAAATGCACTGGCTAACGTCATCAAACTTAAAGAAATGTTGCTAAGAAATCTCAAGAACAGAAGATTTTGAAGACTCCATTACTATGTTGGGATCCATGAAAAGACGTTGATTCAGCATAGCTAATGAGATGATATGAGATACTTAAAGAAACTCTAGTGACAATGACAACAAAAACAACCAAAAAGATCGGGATGATCCACCAAAGTACTTGGGATTTCCAGATAGAAAGAACTAGCTATTGATGTAGTAATCCATTTAAGTCAGTAAACAGAAGGCTATAAGTCTAAAGTGACTTGAAACCCCTAGTATCTCATCATCTTCCTTACGTTGGACAATTTCTCTACGATAATCCACTAAACAGTATAAGTTTCGTGCCTTCAATTCCACTCGAACATCCTCTCATACAGGTTGTGGGCAAAACAGATTCAGGGGCTTACATAGAAGCGACTTCGAATTTAATTCCCTTTACATCCCCTCATCGATTTGGCTTAATCAGAACACCATCGTCGTCAATTCACCTTCCAACCCTCATCTCGAAGACCTCAGGGCCGGTGTCAAGTGGGTTTCTGAGACTGGCTTCAACGGATGTGAGGGTGAACCCCATAGTTAGATTCAATTACTTTGACATGACGGTCGGCGTCTATAAAGCACCGACACTCTTATTTTTAAAAAATATGCGTGTCGGACACTCCGACACCCGTTCGACACTCCAACACCTTCCGACACTCCTCAACACTTCTATTTTTAAAAAATATGGTTACTTTGAATATTACTAAATTGATGATGAATTTTTCTTTTGTATTTTTTTTTTAAAAAAGGAGGCACGGCTTTTATGATGAAGTTGAATCTACGATGAGCCAAAGCTGGAGGCCAAGATTTTACAGAATATTGAACTTAAATGTAAATTATAACATATATATATATATAATATCAAAACGTGTCCTAACGTGTCGAAATTTAGATTTTTTTACAATTAACGTGTTGGAGTGTCGAGTCGTGTCGTATTTCGTGTCTCGTGTCGGTGTCGATGCAACATAGGTCGGCGTTGACCGGTGCGTAAACGGGGCAAGGAAGATTGGGCAAATTATGAGAAGCAGAGCGTTTGATGATTTCAAGTTCAGGAACTGGTTTGGGGGAAGAGAGTTCAGAATTGTCAGGCAGGTGATGCCTGCGAACCAAATGAGCTATGTGGAGATGGCGGCTTTCTATCGCCGAACGTTGAACACCATTTGGCATTATCACAGTGGGCGTGTGGTGGGGAGGGTAGTTGATCCGTCGCTTAGGGTGATTGGAATTTCTTTGCTTCTTCAATGTCAGGATCGAGAGAAGGGAAATATAGATTCTAGTTTTGTGCCCAAGAATAGAGGAGCAGAAATTGTCTGCTTCTTTTTTTTATTCCACAGTACAAAAAATAAACCTGTTCATCTCGGGAACAAAAAAAAAAAAAAAAATCGATTTACCCAACACAATTCCCATTCAATTTTGTTCCTGAAAACAGAAATTAAGAAAAAACTCATTTTGGGAGCATTACCATGCACACCCTTAAAGACCAACGCCCGCCACCTCCCTGGAAATGGAAACTCATAAATCCCAAAAAAAATAAAAACTGAAAAACTGAAAAAAAAAAATTCCAATTGGAAGATGCTTATGGAATTGGCATCCGTATATTCCGCAGGAACGAATAAGTCGTGACTCCAGCTGGGCCTACTTTCGATGTGTCGACTTTTGATTGGGTTTTGAGCGAGGAAGGAGTGGGCCCACGGCAGATGTAGACGGAGTTCCTAACGGTGGTCAGAGCGATTCAGCGTTCGAAGGAGCAATACTCTATTTGATTTGCGCCAAGATAGAATATTCGCCTACGTTGGGGAAGATCAAGTGTGTGTGGTGCAAGAGAGAATCAGGGAGCTTTCATCCGCTTCTTTTTTAAATAAAAAAAAAAAAAAAAAAAATTAGGGGCATTTTGGTATTTTCATAAAAATAATGTGGGCCCCACCCCAAAATTAACACCGTTAAGTTAGATTTTAATGGTGGTGTGACTTTTGCTCCTAAAATATAACCACATGTGTATTTTTGCTCCCAGAAAAAGCCTATAGTTCTGGATGTTCCCGAGAGTAAAACACATGTGTATTTTTGCTCATTTACCCTTCTTTATTTGGTCACTGATGCTTTGCGAGCAGAATCTATGGACTAAACTTGGACTGATAGCCTTAAGGATTTGGTGCTATCCGATTGGCATTAAGGATAAACTCTTTCTCCATATTGTTGCTCCCCCAAGTCTTTTTAAAAAGCATGGCTCTTTTGGGACTTACTTGCCCTTTATCTTTTGCTTTATTCGCAAGAAGCCCACCCGGGTTTGACTAACAGTCAAACACACACATATTATATATGAATATATGAAGTGTGCCATTTGCAAAATATACTTTATATTTCTGACATTAAAGATACTCCTAGTCGTAAGTCGTAATCCACAGGCAACTTCATTCTATCTATGTATTTGCAAATCCCGCAGCAAGACGTCCATATGGTGAGTACGTAAAATCTCCGCACTTAATTATTTACATGATGAATCCCAATTACCATAAAATAATACCACTAATTGAAATCAATATTGAAAAGTATTTACTGTATTTAATTTTTTTGAATTTTCTTATAAAAATTATAGCAAAATCATTATGACTAGCTTAATTTTTCCAAACATTTTAAACCTAAACTTAATGAAAGTATTTTTTAACTTCAACAAATTGGTCCCTTAGGTCACGAATGTCAAGAGAAGAGTATATGTAAAAAATTGATATTTTAGACAAAAAAAAAAAAAAAGGACCTTGTTTCAGACAAGATATTTTATATTACGGATTATGAAGAAAAAAAAAGTTTTGGTAGATGTCTTATATTAAAATACATATATATATATAATTACTAAAAAAACAGTTATTTAACGACGGAACTCCACTGCTCTATTGATTAATAGCAGTCTATTTGACAACGGAATCATCTAATTCCATCACTAATCCACTATTTTTTTTTTTAGTAGTATAACATTACCTAAATTCCTCATATAGGAAAGATTGTCATCCATTTCCCTATATGAGTATTAATAACTATATTATTCATTACTCCCTTCCTTCCTTTTCTATAAGAAATAACTGCCACATATGTTTTGTCCCTACAATTATGAAACACTGCTCTATATGTTTTGTCTCATATTCAATTTGTCAGTATTTAATGACTCACAAGACTCACACACACACTCCCCCCCCCCCCAAAAAAAAAAAAAAAAACTATCTTCTTTATTCTCATAATTTCGTTATTCTCTCGCATATCCTCTTTCTCCAGGTAAATCAAGTATTTTTTAGGAAAAATGTTACAGTTTTTATATATTTATCCTCTCAAACCATTTTTTTTTAATACAAAAAAATCCGCAAGGGAGTAACAAATAGTAGAATTTTGCAAAATGCAAAACTTAAACTATTTATAATGAACCTAGCGAAAGATAGAGGTAAGCTAAGCTAGAACACGAAAGTATACCATATTTTTAGGCAGGAACCGGCTGAGAAACACTAATTTTCATTGTTAAAGAGATTTCTGAAATAAAATCAAATTTAGATTTGGGAGGTGGGGATTAAAAGGTGTTACTTAAGAATAAAATGAAATTGAACAATGTTATATGAGTATTAGAGAAGATATAATATATGATATGATAAACGAAGAAAATTGATTTGTGGTGGGGCAAAACTTTATAGCCTTTAGACTCTGCAAGTATATAGACCGTATCAAGTAATAAAGAGTAAGTAAAATATCGTTCCCACGAAGACTTAGTATCATAAACTTCAGTTTAGCATTAATTTTACACTTTTGTTTAAGTTGAGCAAACCAAATTGAATTTAATTAAGAGGAAATAAATTAAAATGAAAATAAACTATATAAGTGTCTATCGGTCCACTTACAAGTTACAACCCTCTCTTAAGTGTACATTGTTATGTCTAACATAATTACTCAAGAGGCAATAAAACTCAAACACACTCTTCAACAATTATATGCGGTCATTAAGTATTTAAATGCTAGATTTAGGATGAGAGGGAGTATTACCATTTAAACAGATTGGGCATGACTCAGGTCAACAAAATGGACTCTGGTCATTTTAGAGTATAATGTTTTGTTTCAAAAGGTTGAGTAACCTGATTAACAGTGTTTAGTGCTGCTCTCTGAAACATGAATAACTAAAATATTAAGTTTTATAGGTCTGATGAAGACAATAAGGTCACGATATAGGACATACTAAATTTATTTGTTTATTTAATTTCGTTTCTATAAATAATGGATGGTAAGATGAGATAAGTACTATAAGCGCACTATATATATCTTCCAACAATTAGAATATAAAAAGTAATGGATAAAAGGACACGTACTGGGACAGAAAGCTATACCAGCTTATTTATTATTTATTGTTTTATTAGAAATTGGAGATAGGACGATATAGGAACCCTACTTGGGGAAACCTATAAATAGTTATTCATAAACTTGTTGATGAAGCGATGGATCTTCAGGCCCTCTGAAACTGGACTTTGTACGGCGAATCGCTCAAAGCAAGACGCTGGTTTCCGTCGCTATCAGCATATATGCCAATATCTCTGCACTGAACATTACAGTAGCTGCACACAGTTGGACAGTACGCCAACTTATAACTCTCTTCATGCTTCTCAATCTTAAACCAATTGCTCACTGTTTGCCACCCAGGATTGCCGACGACACCGCCGGTCGTCACGAACCACTGTTCGGTGGTGTCATCATAGTCGTCGAGCTTCCAAACGTTGGACTGAGGACAATCAGTGTCAGCAGAGAAGACGACGTTGAGATCAGTAGAGACGCGAACGACACCTTTCTTGGGGTTAACAGGTGTAAACGATAATGCTAGGCCTGAATAGCCTTGCACCGCCACAACGTCCATTGGGCACTCTTCTCCAATGCTTGCAAGAGCAAGCCCCCCGTCGTCGTTTGCCGGAATTACGTAGTAATTGGCCCCTGCCCGCAGTTTTTTGCCGGAAGTATCAACAACTTGCTCGGGTGCGGCACCGGCGGCTCCGAGCAGTGGCTTTGCGGTGAAGGCGAAGAGAAGGATGAATGCTACCAATGTGATCTTCATTCTTTGTTTGAGGTTTCAAACTAGCTTTCTTTTTTAGTTTGGTTACTGATGCGAGATTATGAGAGAATTGAGAATGGATTTATAGTTACAGTGATGGTGTAATCTATGGACTTACTTGCACTTATTGTCAAGGATTTCGACTTATACGATTGGCTGTAAGGATAATCTCTTTCCTTTTAAATTTGCTTTCAGAAATCTTATCAGGAATTTCTCGCCGGTTGAAACTCGAAAGTAGTGTTTCTCAGCCGGTTCCTGCCTAACAATATACTACTTTCGTATTCGAGCTGACCCCTTTTATATTTTCTTTTGCTTTGTTCATATTCATAAAGCTATTTTACTCTATTTATGAACTATGGATTGTATAGAACATAGGAAACGCATCACATTTACTTTTTTTATATTTTTAAGTAATAAAATGCATTTCAAATTCCATACAAGCATATAGAAAGGTTATATACTTGCATCTACGTACATAAACACATTCATTTTAAATTTTTCGTCAGCCACCTAATTTTTTGATTGGCTTTAATTTGAAGTCCAAGGAATAACTTTTTATTTTATTCTTTATATTTTTTAATTGAATAATGTTTGAGTGGATTTGGATCTAAACTTTTTGTAACATTTGGTGAAATAATTTTAATTTTGAACAAATAATTTCTGAGTTAGATAATATTTATAGGTAAATAAAACCCCTTATTGTTGGCAGTAAGATATGAACTTGTGTTTGTGCTTGTAGTTTTTGCAATAACAGTCAAATATATTTCCTAATACTTATGAACAGTCAAATATTTTCTCATACCTTATATGACGCATCATAATTTAACCATTTAGAAGTATTAAATATGAGCGAAAATAACTTTCAAATTAATATCAATAATTCTTTAGTAGTGATGGCAATAGTTCCAGCATTGAGGACATAACTCCACAGGAAACTTCATTCTATCGATGTATTTGCAAATCCACAGCACGACGTCCATATGGTGAGTACGTAAAATCTCCGCACTTAGTTAATTGCATGATGAATCCCAATTACCATAAAATAATACCACAAGTTGAAATCAAAATTGACAAGTATTTACTGTATTTAATTTTTTGAATTTTCTTATAAAAATAAAAACAAAATCATTATGATTAGCTTAATTTTTCCAAACATTTTAAACCTAAACTTAATTTTAACTTCAACAAATTGGTCTCTTAGTAAAGTTAAAGAATGTCAAAAGAAGAGTATATGTAAAAAAAATTGATATTTCAGACAAATATTTTTTTTTTCTTGACCTTGTTTCAGTATATTAAGGATTATGCAAAAAAAGTTTTGGTAGATTTCTTATATTAAAAAACATATAATTACCAAAAAGAACGGTTATTTAGCGACGGAATTCCACCGCTAGGTTGATTGACAACAATTTATTTGACAACGGAATCATCCAATGCCATGGCTAGTCCATGATTTTTTTAGTAGTATAACATAATCTAAACTCCTCATATATGAAATATTGTCATCCATTTCACTATATGAGTATTATTTACTATATTATTCATTACTCCCTTCCTTCCTTTTCTATAAGAAATAACTGCCACATATGTTTTGTTCCTACTCATAAGAAACATTGATGTCTCAAGTTTTTTTTTTTTTTTAGTTTACCCTCCAATTTGTCATCCTTTAATTACTCATCTCTCTCTCTCTCTCTCTCTCTCTCTCTCTCTCTCTCTCTCTCTCTCTCTCTCTCTCTCTCTCTCTAGCTCTCATTCTTTCTCTTCCACAATCCTCTTTATTCTCATAATTTCCTTATTCTCTCGCATATACTTTCTCCCAGTAAATAAAGTATTTTTTAGGAAAAATGTTACCGTTTTTATATAATTATTCTCTCAAACCATTTTTTTATTATCCGCAAGGGAGTAACAAATAGTATAGTTTTGCAAATTTCAAAACTTAAACCATGTATAATGAACCTAGAGAAAGATAGAGGTAAGCTAGAACAGGAAAGCACCATATTGTTAGGCAGGAATCGGCGGAGAAACACTAATTTTCATTCTTAAAGAGACTTCTGTGAAATAAAAACAAATTTAGGTTTGGGATGTGGGGATTGAAAGGTGTTGCTTAAAAATAAAACGAAATTTAACTGTGTTATACGAGTATTAGAGAAGATATGATATACAAAGAAAAGTGATCTGGTTATAAGATTTCTTCATTTTCAATTATTGATGATAATTTTGTAATCTCACACCAATCCGTTTAATGTTTTGTGAACTATAGAAAATTGATGCTAATATCTAAACTAACACAAATAGTATCTATATATTATACATTTATAATGAGTTAGGGATAAAGTCTGGGAAAAGAGATTTTCAGGATTGCAAAGAATAGTGAAATAAAAAAGAGAGATTTGGATAAGGTAAAGTGTATAAAGGATGCAAAAGGAAAAGACTTAGTCTCTGATGGAGATATTAAGGATTGATGGGAGACCTACTTCTGCAAGATGTTTAAATTTTTTTTTTTGGGGGGGGGAGGTTCAATTTGTAAGTTGGAGGATTTGTTAATTAGAGAGGGTGAACAAAATTCGGTGTTCTATCATAGAATCCGTGTTGGCCAGGTTTAGGACACTTATTGGCATCCCCATTAATGTTTGGAAGTGTTTAGGTGAAAAAGGGATGTTATGGTGTACTAAGCTTTGTAATGAAATTTCACGATCTAAGAATATACCATATGATGGTAGGAAAAGCACTTTAGTTCCTATTTATAAGAATAAAGGGGTTATCTAGTATCGTGCTAGTTGTCACATCTGGCCTTATCTTACTTGTACGGAAGTGTTAATATTCTTAAGGGCCGTCCTCATAGCTATTAGAGTGTATATTTGCTCAATTCTCTGCTCATTCTTTCTTACACAACTTTGCGCACTCCCTTTTGTGTGCTCACATACCTATTTAGTTGTTGGGGGAGGGTGAGATTAAGGGAATTTCAGTAGCAAACTTTGCTAACTAAGCAAACAAGATACAAGCTTAATGCATGACATGCTTACTTAGATATTGAATCATTCTAGTATAATGACATACATGCATGCTCCATGTTCTACGCAAGATACATATGTCCACATACAGTACAAACAAAAACAGAGCTTCAATCATTCACATTTGCTCCATACAATTCATCAAAGCAGTCATACACATCAACATATAAGCATACATATTAAGTAAATGCAAATCTTGAAAGTTTTTCTACCTTGTCCTGTGTCCTCCTGTTATAACTTTTCTTCCCAACCACTAAAGTTGCTCTCGATCATTTAATTTCATCTTCTTTGTCAACTCATGACCCTACATATAATTATACTATTAGAATCATGACAAAAAAAATATCCTATGTGGCTACATTAGCCTCTAGGACATGTCCCATGTCTTTGGACCCATACCTGTTCCAAATTACCTCAAGTGCCATTACTTTTTTATTTTTGCACAAGAGTTAAAAGTTGGCAGAATTTTAATCATCTTTGAAAATTCATATAATTTTCTATAAATATCCAAATTAGGTGGTTCAACACTCCATGTGACTCTCATTAAGTCTATTTATAGGAAAAAAATGTCCACTGCCAAATGTATGCACATTGTTCCAGAATTATTAATCAATCTTCACTGGTCTAAAAAACATTCTAGATTCAATACGTAATTTCAAAAAATTCATAACTTATAATATACCAATCCCTTTTCCTCATATTATATATCATTTCAAATCTTGTCATGCCACTTAAAATTTGGAAAGTTTTATAGACATTGAAAATCATTTATTCGGTCAAAACTTCACACGAAATCAAAACTGAATCTGGAAACGAGATTTTTCCCAACTTCCTCTGTCTATATTTGAAAAATCATAACCTGGGTTCTAGACATCTAATTAATATGATCTAGCACACGTTTTAAAACTTAGGAGGATTACTATCTCTTGAAAAAATTTCAGAGACAGACAAAGCTATTCAGTTCAAATCCTCGCACGAACCCGAACTTGAATATGAAAAACAGGATTTTTCTAGTTTCCTTGACCAAAATTAGAAAATCCATAACTTTAATTATACAAATCAAGTAATTTTTTCTTCGACCCATTGTAAAGCTTATGAAGTCTACTATACTCTGACCAAATTTTACATACAGGCAAAGTTATTTGCTCAATCAAAACCTCACACGAATATGAAATTCGAATATGGAGAAACAACTCTCTTGTTTTTCCTGTCTAACTTGAAAAATTCATAACTTGGGTTATAGATCTTGGATTAAGATTATCTAATAGTCGTATTAAAGTTTAGGATGTATATTATATCCTGACCAAATTTCACTGAAAAAATCGAACTTTAGCTTCTGAAATAGACATGCATGTGACCCTCTATTTTTCTATCAAGAAATAGAGGTGACATGGGGGATATGCAACCTTAAAATCATGGCTTATAATGCAGAAAACCAACACCTTAAAACCCATATTGCAAGCTCTGTTTTGGTGAGTCACATGCAGAGCCAAAGAACCCCAAATCATGCCTCAAAACCGACATGCAAGTGAATAAATCACATTTAAAAGCTCTTCTTACAAAGTGACTGAAACTCTTACCAAGAACACTAAACTTTCAGCAGCCATTTACTCTCAAAATCCTCGCTAATCTTCCAAAATTATGATAGAAAAGGGATTGGAAGACTCAACTTTGTCTAGATATATGTTTGCATGTGAGTTTTGGCCTTCTTCCTCCTTCCTCCGGCGATCTCATTCTCTTCGGCTCACCCTGCATTTTCTCCGGTCTCTCACTCTTTCTCTCTCTTTCTGTGTGTTGTCTGGTTAAAAAATGATTAAGTGTGAGGTGGGGTTGTGTGTATATATGACGTGGTAGGGAGGAGTGAGTGGGTGTGTGTTGTCCGAAAGTGAGAGAGGTAAAACGTGTGTGCTGGCCGAATGGAATGAGGAATAGTGAAGCATGTGCTGATATGTTGAGTTAGAGTGGGAGGAGCACACTCATAAAATAACCCTATTTGATCCTCTTTGACCCCCTACAAGACTTTTATTTGTAACTTGGTTCTTTACTTATTTAATTGCAAACATTTGATAAGTGGTAGAAATTAATCCTTAATACCATATAAGGACTTTTCTTCCTCAATTAGTTTCTATAGGCCATAAAATATTGACTCCAAAATTTCTAAGGCAATATTTATCCTCTAACTAATTTTTTCTTAAATTTTTGGGAAAATAGGCCCTCAAATCCAAATAATAGCTTTAAAACTATTTAAGTCAAATTTTCCGTAATAATCCCCTTCTAATATTTCTTGATCGTCAGAATAATATTTTATAATTTTCCCAAATTTTCAAGGTCTAAAATAATTTTAATAATTATCATAACCTTTCCCTCATGATAATCTTAAAACATTTGACTCCTACTAGCTTAGTAGCCTTCTTATCTCAATCTCATTCCTAAACTTCTAGTCCCAAAATTTGGGATGTTACACTAGCTACAAAAGGATTAAACTTATGAGCTATACAATGAAATTGTGGGACATGATGATTGAACACAGATTGAGATTGGAGACTCAGATTTCAGAGAATCAATTTGAATTCAAGCTGGGAAGATCCACATGAAAAGCCATTTACTTGTTGAGGGGGTTAATGGATATGTATTGGAGCAAAGGAAGGATCTTGGATATGATTTTTATTGACTTAGAGAAAGCTTATGATTGCATGCTGAGAAACATTTTTTTTTTGGCCTTGTTAAGGAAGCAGAATTGCCATTTATGAATAAATTCTTACAAAAGGGATGTTATACATATCATTGTTAGCATAAGTATTTGTTGTAAATCAGTTTTAACCTTTAGCTACCTAAACAATTTTAGTGATTTGAATAACGAACGTCTATACATAGTGAAGATTTTGTTTTTCTTTTTGTTTTTTAATTTCTTCTTACCTTTATTTTTTCTTCAATATATTTCTATTTGTAATGAACTGAATATGTAAGACTCAAAATGGGTAGAAAGCTAGAGTGCATTTACAAGGGCAAAAACTTTATTCATTTTGGGTCCTCTGTCATGTGTCATATCAGTACACTGTAGAGCTATCTCTGTTAGTTCAAACATGACTCCATGCCCTTCAATTGATGCTACTATCTCTGAATCAACTATGCCTGTGGACCAATATTGTCACCACTGTTCTCACCCGTTCAGAAATGTCACTGGTTGTTTCTACAGTCACACCCAGGCTTTCACCTGGAAACTTCCGAGTTATTGCCCCAAGGATGAAGAGTCAAATTAAAGGGAATATACATTAGCTTTATGTGTTAGATTCTTGCCTTGGAGAAATTCAGGTGACTTGCTGATGGCTTGCTTTTCTGCAGAAATCAAAGGTAACAAGCCAAAGTCTGTGAGCTTGGAATGGTAGCCTTGAGATTAATCTTGATGGATAAGGACTTTGCTTGTTCTTAGATTGGCATGAGGGACCTTATGTGAAGGCAAAGAGTGACGAATGAAAGCGAGACCGCTGGCTATGTTTTGTTATTTTAGGCAGATTTGTGGACCAATTAAGTTCTTCCAGCTCTGCTATCCAGCAGTAGCAGATCAGGAGTATTAGCATTAAATCATGTTTTGTTTACATGTAAGAGAATGAAATGAGGGAATCAAACTAACCAAAATGACAATATCATCGTCGAAAGAATCTATTCATAAAGAGCTTTATCAATCAGAGAGAGTTGGCCGATCTTCTCATTAAAATTATATTATTTCTATATTATTATAGGCTCATGACAAGATAGTTATTTCATGTGTATTATGTTTTGGTAAAATAAAATATAAAAATTTTAAGTTAGAGAGGGAAAGGGGGAGGGGGAAAAAAAGAAAGAAACACACTGTGCTACTTGATCGTTTATTTATGGTTTTACTAGTTGGAGACAACTAGACAAGATGTTTGCTGGCCAACTTGCCAACTTGGGCAACCTATAACTATTATAATCAAAAGACAAATCGCAATATTTATGAAACTGAAATTTGACTAACTATTGTCCTTCCAAGCAAATCAAAGAAATTGAATTTTGTAAGGCACATCACTCAGGGCAAGATGCTCGTATCCATGGCTATCAATGTATGTCCCAATATCTTTGCACTGAACCTTGCATGTGCTACACACCGATGGACAGTAAGCCAACTTATAACTTTCTTCATACTTCTCAATCTTGAACCAATTCCTCACCGTTTGCCGACTGGGATTCCCCACGACCCCACCGGTGGTCACGAACCACTGTCCGGTGCTATTATCGTAGTCGTCGAGCCTCCACACGTTGGAATGAGGACAACCTGTGTCTGTTTCATCGGAGAACACGATGTTCAGATCAGTAGAGACAGGAATCACACCTTTCTTGGGGTTAATGGGTATGAACAATGATGGTAGGCTCGGATCCTCTTGCACTGTAATTACGTCAAGTGGGCACTTTCTTCTGATGCTTGCAACCTCAAGGCCGCCGCTTGGGGGAATGGGAACTGGTTGTATGTAGTAACTGCGACCTGCTCGGAGCTTTCCCCCGCCGGAGTCGAGAACTGGCTCCGGTTCGGCACCGGCTCCTCCTCCTCTGAGAAGTGGCTCTGCGCTCAAGGCGAAGAAAAGGACGACGAAAGCTGCCAATGTGATTTTCATGCTTTGATTTGGATGCTTACAAATCAAACAAGTTTTCGTGTTTGTTTAGAGAACTAAGCATGCATTTATAGTTGCAGAATTGTGGGCGGAATAAACTTGGACTGATGATAGTCAAGGACTTGGAGCTAGCTATACCATTGGCACTTGGCAGAGTAAGGATAAACTCTCTCTCATATAAAGTTGCTTCTACATGCCTTCTAAAAAGCACTCGTCTTTGTGCTTCGGCCGCCGATCTTTTGTTTTATTCGCCTAAAGCCCACTGGCTTTGACTCATATATCTTTATTTTATACTACTATCTAATTTGGGCGTTACAAATTGAATTTTTTTTTACTTTCAAACTTTAAAAAAAAAAATTATTTTAACGTGTAGAAAATCTAAAACAAAGATAATTTTTTATCTAAAATTTTTAAATTTAGGCCATTGAAATTTTATTTTAATTGTCCAGATTTGACCACAACGAAAAAGCTCTAGGTGCACAGCGTAAATTTTCATTATCTATCTATTTTAATTTTACTTTCTTCAGTAAAGAATTATTTTCCACCCTTATATATTTTTTTTTTTCACTAGCTATGCATTTTGTTTTTTTCAATTTACTTTAAACTTTGAAATGATAGATTTAATTAAAAATAATTATTTAGAATACTTTGAAATTTTCAAATGACGTGATGCTCTCATAATGCCTAAGAGTTTTTGGTCAGCTATTAACTAAATAACTTCATATGGAAATTTCTTTAAAATGAAGCAACGATGAACTGTGCAATATAATTAATAAAATTTATAAGAGAATCATTTAATGAGTGAATTTTCTCACAAATTTATCTAATTTTTAAAATTTTAAATTTGCAATCATACGGTAACAATTTATGTAGAAGGCCAATGATATAAATTCGTTTAGTGCTTTAATTAAGTTTTGATCAAGTTTTAGTTTAGTTCCATAAATTTATAAAATGCATTTCTAATTCTTGTATATTAACACAGTTAGTCTCATTTAATGAAAAATGCTCACTCAACCATTTTAAGTTTTGGCTATGTAATCATATATTGATAAAGCCTAATTTAATTTACATCATTGTATCCTGCACGTTTCCCTTTCTCTCTCAGACTGTAGCTCTCTCTGTCCCCTCCCTCTCATTAGCCACCGTCTACTGGGGCTTCCTCTCAATCTTTACACAATTATTCATTTTGTCTATTTGAAAAATCTATTTGGATCTTAAATGTAAGATCAAAATTCATTTTGTCTCTTGTTTTCCAAATTAATCCGGACAATATTAAGGGAACATTTCCATCAATATGTGTATTAGAACATATGGTTTTCACATACCTAAATTATAGGGCTGATATATACTTCATGTAACTAAATTAAATAATTGTAATATTGTAAATTAGTTATCTAAATGCTATATTTAATTAGGATGAGAGGGAGTATTACAATTTAAACAGATTGAGCATGACTCAGGTCAAGAAAATGGACTCTGGTCATTTTAGAGTATAATGTTTTGTTTCAAAAGGTTGAGTAACCTAATTAACAGTGTTTAGTGCTTCTCTCTGAAAACATGAATAACTAAAATATTAAGTTTTATAGGTTTGATGAAGACAATAAGGTCACGATATGATATAGAACTTACTAAATTTATTTGTTTATTTAATTTCGTTTCTATAAATAGTGGATGGTAAGATGAGATAATTACTATAAGCGCACTATATATATTTCCCAACAATTAAAATATAAAAAGTAATGGATAAAAGGACACGTCCAGGGACAGAAAGCTATACCAGCTTATTTATTATTTATTGTTTTATTAGAAATTGGAGATAGGATATAGGAACCCTACTTGGGGAAACCTATAAATAGTTATGCATAAACTTGTTGATGAAGCGATGGATCTTCAGGCCCTCTGAAACTGGACTTTGTACGGCGAATCGCTCAAAGCAAGACGCTGGTTTCCGTCGCTATCAGCATATATGCCAATATCTCTGCACTGAACATTACAGTAGCTGCACACAGTTGGACAGTACACCAACTTATAACTCTCTTCATACTTCTCAATCTTAAACCAATTGCTCACTGTTTGCCACCCAGGATTGCCGAGGACACCGCCGGTCGTCACGAACCACTGACCGGTGGTGTCATCATAGTCGTCGAGCTTCCAAGCGTTGGACTGAGGACAATCAGTGTCAGCAGAGAAGACGACGTTGAGATCAGTAGAGACGCGAACGACACCTTTCTTGGGGTTAACAGGTGTAAACGACAATGGTAGGCCTGAATAGCCTTGCACTGCCACAACGTCCATTGGGCACCATTCTCCAATTCTTGTAAGAGCAAGCCCACCGTCGTTGTTTGCCGGAATTACGTAGTAATTGGCTCCTGCCCGGAGTTTTTTTCCGGAAGTATCAACAACTTGCTCTGGTGCTGCACCAGCGGCTCCGAGCAGTGGCTTTGAGGTGAAGGCGAAGAGAAGGATGAATGCTACCAATGTGATCTTCATTCTTTGTTTGAGGTTTCAAACTAGCTTTCTTTTTTAGTTTGGTTACTGATGCCAGATGATGAGAGAATTGAGAATGGATTTATAGTTAAATGATGGTGTAATCTATGGACTTACTTGCACTAATTGTCAAGGATTTCGACTTATACGATTGGCTGTAAGGATAATCTCTTTTCCTTTTAAATTTGCTTTCAGAAATCTTTTCAGGAATATCTCGCCGGTTGAAACTCAAAAGTAGTGTTTCTCAGCCAGTTCCTGCCTAACAATATACTACTTTCGTAATCTAGCTGACCCTTGTGATCTTTTTTTTTTTTTTTTTTTTTTTTTTTTTTTTCTTTTTTCATAAAGCTATCTTACACTAGTTATAAACTATGGATTCTATAGAACATGGGAAACACATCACTTTTTTTTTTTTTTTTTGGTTGCACATCCGGTATCCTGAGCTTCGCCATAACTAATCCGAATCCGATCCAGGTAGCGCACCTAGCTATGATGGATGAGTCTCCCAGCGGGGCTTTTCTGCATTCACAAGACTCGAACTCGAGACTTTACTTAAGTGACATAAGCCGCTTTCTACTTGTGCCAACTGTTAGTAAATAGGTGTCCTAGAGACAATATACTTTGACAGAGGAACACCTTTTTCTATTTGGTATTTTATGATTAATGTATTTGAGTACATTTTATATTTATCATATTTATGTCTCGCCTTTACGTTAAGATTAATAGATAAAAACCCTAGGAATAGAACAGGTGTTCACTTGAGGGTCTATGATAAGGATTATGATCATGAGGACTCAAGAACACCGAATGTCTATTGCTTGAAACTAGTTCCTAGTCTTGAATCACCAAGAAAGGGCATTGGTGATCTCAATAAGACTAGTACAACATCATCTACTTGTATAGAGATGCAAGGTAGGGACCTCATGGAATACATACATGATGATGCTTTAGCTGATGTCGTGGGTGGATTTTTTGAAGAACAAATAGCATCGAACAGACCCGCTGAGAGACTCCACAAAGATTTGTAGGAAGTATCATTGGATATAAAAGTCTGTCAACATTTGGTAGTGTGGATCGTCCTAGACTTGAGGATGTCATCGAGCACTGTGTCCTAGGGTCATACTTTGATTGTACAACTCTATTCTCCTGAGAATGGGGAGGATAGTGTACTCTTGGGAATGACTCAAATGCATGAGTGTAGATGGACATGATGAAAGGACTCACAGCCTCTTACAAGGGATTAGTCATTCATAGGACCGGTAGGGCTTGGATGACTTCTAGTTGACTCAGAAATCTGCACACAGTAAGTGATCATGAAGAGTCATGTTCCAGATTCCTAGTTCTATGAAAAAGCTATATTTAGTCAACCAAGAGAGATGATACTCTATTTTTGCTCTCGACTAAATCTAAATGACGTAGTGAGGGATGAAGGCGCACGATATCCAAATTAGAAAAGGTAGATCACTTGATCAACTCAATTAATTAAGGGCCCGCAGAAGCATTGCTAGTGTCTTATGTGGTCATTAGATAACTTGGGTCCATTAAAGGAGTTTGATTAGTCCAAGGTTATTTATGTCAATAATTAATTGGGCCTAATGGGTCACACACAAAGGTTATTCTTGATTGCTTAAAATTAGTAATCTTGAGGCAATAATTGTTATTGGGCTTTCTCGAAAGAATGGGTATATTTGGATGGGAGTTGGACTCCAAGTCCAATCTATTAAAATGGCGTCATATATGGTTATCTAGTGGGAAATTAATTTCTCCATTAATAAGCCCAAATATGTTAGAAGACCAAACACGGCCTTAGGCCATTTTGAATTTTAAATTTGAATTTTCAAATTTGAGATTTAAATTTGAATTTTAAATTCAAGAGATTATATTATAAAAGATAATTTAGAATTATCTAATATAAATATACCTCCAATAAAGATCTAGATAAGATCCATAATCTTGAATTATTAATTCAAGAATTAATTAAAGATTTGGATAAGATCCATTATCTTGGATTATTAATTCAAGAATTAATTAAAGATTTGGATAAGATCCATTATCTTGGATTATTAATTCAAGAATTAATTAAAGATTTGGATGAGATCCATAATCTTGATTAATTAAATAATACCAATTAATGGGCCATAATTCTTTTAACCCTAAATTAAGTTTTTGACCGTGTAAATTATAAGATTTTGAATCTCGAATTTTCGGCAAGAACTAGAAAGAAATTAGGGAATAAGCCGTCGAAAAAGATTTGAGATTTTATTAGTCTCATCTTTTGCGGCTAACTTGGTGGATCTAGGATTTTAACTATTGGAATAATAAGATATAATTATCTTATTATTTTTTAGTTAGAAAAATAGGGATCTAGGTTTTGACCGCAAGGAAAAAATATAACACTACACGTAAGTCGTATATTTTTTTTTCATGGCATTCTTTGAAAACCTAGAGCATTGGCCGAATAGAATTCTCAGCCAAAGCAACCAAGAAAAGGAAGAAAGGCACCATCCAAAGAGAAAGAAAACCCAAGAACATTGAGTCCTCAACCTTGCATCGCCTAGCAAGCATCCAAGGAAAGAGAGAAATCAAAAAGAAGGAGATCTCAAAGCAATCGGGAGATAACCGTGTGGATCGGCGTTAGAGGACATCATACACTTTGAGGTCTTCAGTGGTTTAAGGTAATCCTAAAGCCCCTCACATATTTTAATGAGTAGATCCTTTCTTGGAATATCTCATGATCTCCTGCAAGTGTTTCGGGAATCACATGATCAATATTCTTGGGAATACCCATAGTATTAGGATGACTCATAAGTACCATAAAAGTTACGGGTTCTCATGAGTATCAATTTTAATCACATGCTTAAAAGTCTGAAAACATTGAAGGTACTATTTGTGATGGGTTCTTATGATAACATTATAGGAACCCATGAGTATTTATTTTAAATATGGATTTTAACTCACGAGGAGCACAAGAGTTATGGATTCTCATGAGCGCTTATTAAAACTCACAAATGTGTTCAACGTTTATAAGTCATGATAACCGTAAAGAGTTGCGGTTATTGATTATAGTTTCCGTTGCAAATTAAGGAAAGACAAAAAAATTTTGTTTTTCCTACTCACGAGGTCGCGCTTGAATGTCAGGCTGTGACCATTTTAACTAACACCAACCCCGTTGGTTTTGTTGTAATAGTAATAAAATGCATTTCAAATCCCATGCAGGCATATAGAAAGGATTGTATATTTGCATCTACGCACATAAACACATTTATTTTAAAATTCTCGTCAAGCACCTAATTTTCTGATTGGCTTTAAATTGAAGTTCAAGGATTAACTTATTATTGTATTCTTTATATTTTTTAATTGAATAGTGTTTGGGTGGATTGGGATCTAAACTTTTTGTAACATTTGGTGAAATAATTTTTTATGAGTTCAAATATTTGTAGGTAAATAAAATCCCTTATGGTTGGAAACAGTAAGATTTGAACTTGTCTTGCTGACAAGGTTTTCGACAAGTGCTTGTAGTTTTTGCAATAACAGTCAAATATATTTCCTAATACTTATGAACAGTCAAATATTTTCTCATACCTTATATGATGCATCATAATTTAAACATTTAGAACGATTAAATATGAGCAAAAATAACTGTCAAATTAATATCAACAATTCTGTAGCAGGGATGACGATAGTTCCAGCATTGACGACGCAACTCCCATGGCCACCAATTGCAGCTCTCACAATCCTTTGATATTTAATCTAATTACAGACCTTTGGAATTTAACTACGACTTTTCTAATTCAAGAGACTTGACTACAAATATTAGGTTAATTCTTTAAAGATAACCTAATTGACGGTTTTTCTTTCATATATATGATTTGAATCCTTACAAACTAGTTTTTCTTTGTTTGGTCACTGATGCTCTGCGGGCAGAATCTATGGACTAAACTTGGACTGATAGTCTCAAGGATTTGGAGCTATTCGATTGGCATTAAGGATAAACTCTTTCTCCATATTGCTGCTCCCCCAAGTCTTTTTAAAAAGCATGGCTCTTTTGGGACTTACTTGGCCCTTATCTTTTGCTTTATTGGCAAGAAGCCCACCCGGCTTTGACTAACAGTCAAACACACACATATTATATATAAATATATGAAGTGTGCCATCTGCAAAATCTATTATAGATTTCTGACATTAAAGATACTTCTAGTCGTAAGTCGTAATCCACAGGCAACTTCATTCTATCTATGTATTTGCAAATCCCGCAGCAAGACGTCCTTTTTTTTTTTTTTTTCCATTGGCCAAAACGTCCTTATGGTGAGTACGCAAAATCTCGGCACTTAATTAATTACATGATGAAAACCAATTACCATAAAATAATACCACTAGTTGAAATCAATATTGACAAGTATTTGCTGTATTTAATTTTTTGAATTTTCTTATAAATTTAATAGCAAAATCATTATGACTAGCTTAATATTTCCAAACATTTTAAACCGAAATTTAATTAAACTATTTTTTTAATTTCAACAAATTGGCACCTTAGTAAAGTTAAAGAATGTCAAAAGAAGAGTATATGTAACAAATTGATATTTCAGACAATTTTTTTTTTTTCTTTGACCTTGTTTCAGACAAAATATTCTATATTAAGGGTTATGGAATAAAAAGTTTTTGTAGATGTATTATATTAAAAAACATATAATGACTAAAAAAAAACAGTTATTTAGCGATGGAACCCCACTACTAAATTGATTAATAGCAGTCTATTTGACGATGGAATCATCTAATTCCATAACTAATCCACTGTGTTTTTAGTTGTATAACATAATCTAAATTCCTGATATATGAAAGATTGTCATCCATTTCACTGTATGAGTATCAATTACTCCCTTCCTTCCTTTTATATAAGAAATAACTACCACATATGTTTTGTTCCTACTAATGACAAACATTGATGTCTCAATTTTTTTTTCCTTTTTGTTAGTTTACCCTCCAATTTGTCATCATTTAATTACTCATTTCACTCTCTCTCTCTCTCTCTCTCTCTCTCTCACTTTCTTTCTCGTCCACAATCTTCTTTATTCTCATAATTTCCTTATTCTCTTGCATATACTCTTTCTCCCGGTAAATAAAGTATTTTTTAGGAAAAATGACTGTTTTTATACGTTTATTCTCTCAAACCATTTTTAAAAAAATATCCGAAAGGGAGTAACAAATAGTAGAATTTGCAAAATGCAAAACTTAAACTATGTATAATGAACATAGCGAAAGATAGAGGTAAGCTAGAGCACGAAAGTATACCATATTATTGTTAGGCAGGAGATAATACTCTCCTTGAGGTTTAAAATGAGCTTTGGATCACCTAAAAAGGAGGTCAATAACTCCAGTTATGATATTTTGAAGTTGAGCTAAAAATCTGGAAATTTCTTGTATGCTTCTGGAGTCAGGGGTATGACGTTGCATTTCAGAGCAAGTAAACAAAATTAAAAGAATGTGAAATTTTCCAGATAAATAGTAGACACATAGAGGTTTAATTTGATAGGTAATTTGTCGAATTTCGATAAGTATTGAAGGAGTTATGATTTTTTAAAGATTGGCGGAAATCTGGAAAATTCTGGACATTGTTTATTTTGTCGAAATTGGGGAATTTTCTCAGCCATAAATCAACTTGGTGACTTTAATTTATGAAAATAGACTTATCAAGGTTTAAGTAGAAATTGGAATCACTCCATTTGGAGTTATATCGATCAAGTTATGAATTTTCCAAATTTCCAAAAACGTTAAAGGCTGAATTTTTTATAAGTCTTAGAATAGTCACATAAGTTGTTATTGTGCATAATCTTTAAAGTAAAGGTTCTTTTGGATATACTGAAGGGTTAAATGGCTGAGATGACATTTATTCCACAATAAATAGTAGGCCGGTTTGGTATCCGCGTTATGAGAGCATTGCAAGCAAAAAATATTGTTGGCCGTTAGCAAAAAAATTCAGTGAAAAAAGCCCGATGTTTCTTGTTTGGATTGCCTATTGCGTTGGTTGGGCTTATTTGAAAAAACCAAAAACGCCACTAGACTTATTGGACACTCCAAAGTAGAGCTTATCTCCTCGACACACTTTGAAACTCCATCTTCAATTTTTGACTCGTCCCCTCCATCATCCTCAGCTTTCCCTTCATCTCGCAGAGGAATCTCTCCATCTCGTCCAGCTAGAACCATCGCATGCCTGTCATCCCACAGCTTGTCTCATCCAATCAAGCCCAGAGATTCCTCCCAGAGCTCATCTTGTCATTGAAGTGCAGGGCTATTTTCGTCTTCAAATAGCGCTCTCGTGTTTCTCCATCCACTGCACCTGTGCTCAATTCAACCTCTCTGATCTCTCTCTAGCAGAAGACGCCGTAGCCATCGCCCATCGCCAGTCGCCATAGTCAGTCACTCTAGACTCGTCGTACTCACTTGATCAGCCCAAGAAGCTTCTTCAGGTTTGTGATTTCCTTCCATCTAATGTGCCCAAGAATTGGATTAGCTCTGGAATCATGAGTCTAAGTTGGGAATTTGATTTTGAGTTTCTGTCCAGTGGAGTACCGACATACAATTGGGATTTTAATGTTTGCTTGGATTCTTGCTTCCCATTATTCTATTCCTGTGAAATCGACCCTACCTTTTGTGGCTATGATTGATCTGTACATGTGGGTTTTTTCTTCATGTTGTTGCTCTGTCTGATGGCTTAATCCTTCTTTGCATTCTAGATATATTTCAGATTTTGAAGTGCTTTGGAAATTTGAATGACTCTTTAAGCCATCAAAGTTTCCTATTTGTGCATGTCTATACATATATTGATAGTTTGCAGTTGTTGCTAAATCATGTCCTAGTATTTTGTGATGCATATAGACATGTTAGTTTTGAATGTGAATTTATGCATTTGACTTCAAGTGCTTAACACAGTCATGAGTGAGTTGATTTTAATTATATTGGAATTCAATATGCCCATCACTAGTGGTTGACCAGGCAGGTTGGATAAAATTTACAAGTGGTTATATGTTGGAGTTCAATATTGCTCTGTATATTGCGTTTGATTAGGGTCCCAGTGATGTGGAGTGAAAGATGGGTTAGGTTCAATCTATATATTCGGGACATGGGACTTTTTTCTGTGAACAAAAACTTCACTTTCTTTTGTGTGTGTTTGTGTTTTAGATCAGACAATTTGGAAGATGGAGTTATCTGATATATATCGTTCTTAGATGTATATGTGATCTTTTTTATTGGGCCCCTCAAGTTAGTGCGAGAGGAAAATTGTTTCAAGTTAGCATTGTTGTTGCTCTGTTCCTAGGTCTTTACTTTCTTGTCCTTTATCCATTTGTAGCAGGATATTACTCTGTCAAACCACAGTTGTGGGGGAGCAGATGTTTGGTTAGACATGAAAAGCAGTTGGGATATTTTCTGTTCAACTGGATCTTACTGTCCGTCCACCATAAAAAAAATCCTTGCACTCGGGGTATTGAGAACTATCCGTGAAGTTCAAAAATGGGTTTTTTATTTGCAAGTTACTTATTTATTCTTTAACTGGACACATGATCTCAAATTGTTTTCTATTCAACTTGGCACCACGTTTATGATCTTCTTGCTCTCTTCTTTATTGTTCTAATGTCATGACATTTTTTTTTTAATGCAGGAGAATTTGGACTATGCAAAGTATAGGTACAATGGCATAAAGTTGCCAGAGAATTAGAGATAATCTTCAAGGATGGTGTGGCACTGGATGATGAAGATGAAGATTATGATAATCCACTTGATGAAGGCTCCTCATCAAATATCAATACATTATCTTCACCACAAATGAATTATCTTCGTGATAGAATCGAGAGAAAAACTTGTCACCATAGCAATAGGAGAAATTAATGTATTATTGTATGCCTTTTTATTTTATAAACAATTTTATCCATTAAATATATTTAATTAAGGACTTTATTGTTTATTATTTTTTAATAAACATTTAAATTTTTTTCAGATTAAAATTTTATTATCCCAATAGTATTCAATATGATTCATGCCCTTTTTAGTCATTTTCCATCTCAACGAACTTTTCAAATAATAAGCCAAACACTTATCAGTTTAGAAAAAGTCACTTCTGTAAAAAGCTAAAAAAGCAATCCAAACACAAATCACATTTATAATCGATCTTTTTTCCTACCAGGCTTTTACAAAAGTCACATAGCTTTTAAGTCACCGCTCCTACTGCTAACCCAAACAGACCTAGTATCTAATTAAATAAATCTCAATTGGTGTACTTCCCTAATCATAAGGATGCTAAAGGATAAGTATTTTGGAGTGAGTCTAAAGGAGCTAAATCTTAATTATATTTTTAAGATTGAATTGATTAGTGACCCATCTCTATATGTAAATGTTAATCATAGGACCTAAAAATTGCCCGTGCCTAAGGATAAGCGTAGTGTAAGAATTTGGTGGAAGGATTTTGTCGGTAAGACCAACGGGTAGTAACTCTAATCTCACATTCTTTGCATAGTATTTTCCATATTGAATTACCTTAAATGAATTTCCTTGAGCTAAATGTTTGAAAATCATTGTATGAATACTTGTATTACAAGTTGCGTATAGAATGTAATACTTGACTTTGAATTTGAATGCTTTATATGTTGTATGGACTACTCTGTTTGGTTTATTTACATATATATTGCATATGCTTGGAATTTGAGATTAACCATTGCTTTCACAGGATTCGTTCATTTGAATCTCGGAACCTTCCATAAATCTAGGACGTAGGCGTATAGTAGGCAAGGAGGAAGAGGCAGGGCGTAGATTGTAATAGTCCAGAAAATAATTGATAAAATAATGGGATAATGGATGACTAGGAATAAATATTTATTTATTATTTTAGATGCTTTCAATTTTATTTGGGTAATCTTTTTGATTTGTTGAGTGATCCTCAAGTTTAGGATGAGTCGGTCGGGATACTTGTAAATCAAATTAATAATTTTATTTATTTATTTATTTATTTTTGGTAGTTACTCCCATCATATTAGTTGTGGATTAATGGGTTAGAAATATCTTAACAATATTTTACTAGGGTATCTTAAATTATTTAGTATCATAAGATATTTTGATCAAAATATTATTTGAATGAAGATATTAGGATTATCTTTTAGTTTTATTTGCAGCCTTTAATTCTTTCCATTATTTTGATTTCTATTGGTAATAATAATGATAATAAGCAAATACGTTTATTTTGTTTCAGTCTAATTTTAAATTACAAAATGCCATATAAATTTATTTATTAAGATGGGCATTTTAGTCTTCTCCATTAAAACCCCCACTCCCTTTTTTTACATCTCTTTTCTTTCTTATCATCGTGGATTCCTTCATCAACTAAAAAAAAAAAAAAAAACAACAGAGGCTTCGCGATCCTTCTTCACCGTTCGGCCCTGTTGCTCCTTGCCCCTATTCATTATGGCTGTGTGTCCTTAACCGGTGGTGCCATGTTTGTTGCAACCAGCCTTCTTTCTCCCTTCTATGTTCTATCGTTGATGCTATGCGAGATCATGGAAGTCTCATTTGTTTGCTCCTTCTTCCTCAACTCGGTAAAACACTGTTATGTGGGGTATGTTTGAAAAATTCATCTTTCTTTAAATCTGTGATTGTCATGTGTGAGGAAGGTTTTAAGTTTCATAAATTTTCCTTTTCTATTTATGTGGATTGTCTAGGGTATGTTTTAATATTTTTCTCCCTCATTTTCTGTAACGTTGTTTCTGTTTTTTCCCCGAATGTATGTATGTATTGAGAACTTGATGGTTTTCCTCTAATTGGTGTCTAATTGTTCTTGTCTCAACATTTGATGATTATTTAGAGCTGAGTTTTAGCTATAATATATGAAGTTTGGGGATTTGATTTTAAGAGGAATATTTTTGGAGCTTGTTAAAGTAAATGCCCATTAGGTGTTTGATAAAATGTCTGAAAGGAAAATTTAAAGATAAATAATGGTATTGAATGGAATATAAAGACATTTGTGAAACCATCTTGATGCTTGAGAGCTATATAGTTATTTAGAAATTTAATTTAGGTGGTTTTGTTATTTAACAAAGTTATGGGATAGTGACCCTTGTTTTGTGGCTTGATTTTTACATGGCATACAAGGTGTTGGTGGAATTGTCTAAAAGAGGAATTTGGTTAAGTTGTTCAAATTTATGAGTTGATTTTGTGAATGTATCTAAAGTGTTTGATCAAATGTTTGAGAAGGAAAGTTTATGGAATTGAAAACAAAATTTGTTGGTGATGACATTGAATATTAGATCAGAGCCAATTATAGTTATAATTGAAATGTGGTTAAAAAAATTAAGTTGAAAAGTATAGAAATTCTGTTAAGTTTGTGTATTCTTATGTTAATCTTTGGAATACCTATGTGGTGATTGATTGTCCTTCCTAAACTGTCGTAGGATATAAATGGCTTGAATAACATAAGTTTAACCGATAAAAATTATATTTAGAATAATGATGATTTTGTTTTGGATATTAGGGGTTAAGGATTAAATATTGTTCGGAAGCTGATTAGTAGGAGTAAGTTGTATATTGGGAGTGTGCCAGGTGTGTGAATAACGTCCCATTATAATTTTTATAAATGATGCTTTACTTGCTATAATTTTATTAAATTATCAACTTTCTTAAGAACTAACTTCCTCTAGACAGTTTTGTCGAGATTATATCAATTGCGTATTGTTATTTATATGTTTAAATGATATGATGATTTTATTCAAGGTTAATAGTTCCGTCACATTTTATCGTTATGGATTTTTATGCAAAGAGTTGATAAGAATATTTCTGAGATCTTCTTTATTACTTTTATATTGAGATGGTATTATATTTAAAATGCTCTTATTCGAGTTACTATTATATGAAAAGACTTTCAACTGACGGAATTGGAAGGAAATGTTTTGAGACTTTGTAAACTATCATGCTGGGGTCTTTTGTTATGAAATATTGTTTTCAAGTATTAGAGGAAAATCTCTTTGCTTGCTATTGGTAAATTGACCCCATGCATGCTTGAAATTATTTTGAAAGGACTTGAATACGAGCGCGGTTACTAACGCCAGATCTTGTTAGTCCTTGGTGCACCATAGTTAACTCGAGCTCGCTTGACGTTTGTGAGTACGTACTCACGCTTGATATTTGTGGGATTCGTTCTCACGCTTGTTATTCGTGGGCTTTGTACCTGCGCTTGTTTCGTGGCTTCGATCCACGCTTGGTTACTTACCCTCGTGGACTGTGTGTCCACGCTTGTTCTCGTGGCTTCGTCTTTGCACTTGGTTATTTACCCTCGTGGTGTGTCCACGCTTGTTATCCGTTCTGTTGAGGTCCCATGAGAAGTTAGAACTTGTGACTTATTTATAAACTAATTTTGAAAGGGAAAAGAATGTTTTATCACGTACTTGGTGTTATTCATTTAACGAGCTTTTATACATCTTTAATTATGCTTATTAATAAACTTTTATATAGATTTAGGTTCATGATATCATAGTTGGGAGTTGAAATTAACCTTACCTCTATTATAAACTTTCATGGTTTCAATTTATGCCTCCGTTTAGAAGTTGAAAATTTATTATCATGATTTTATAATTCAAGATTAAGTCTATCTAAATAATTTCTTTCAGTATTACATTTATTTCTATCGATGGGACGTTATTCACCTGAAAAAAATATTTTTGGTCTCAGATGGTGTAGGCGACTCGGTACCTCTGCCTAATTGAAGTTGAAGAATTGTGTAGATCAGTCTCTAGTATGGTGATGTAAACTCAAGCTTTGGTATCATGTTTTGAAAACCTTATTCTAGGAGCTCCACATAATCTATAGGCAGGATCTTTAATTTCCCTTTGTAATTTGGAATATATGTATATGTTTATGCTATATGGAGTGGAGCTACATAGTTTGTAATAAAAATTTGGATCATTGTAGAATTTTTGAGAAGTCTAATTTATTAGATTAAAGCTTAAAGAATGTGAGTTCACTCATATTCTTTGCGATCACCCTTAAATTTTCGGGCGTGACATAGATATTGTTTGATCTTGAGAAGAAGGTGTTGTTGATGAAGCAGATGAAATATTTAGTTTCACTTTTGTATATGGATAAATTATATTCCCTTATGACTTAGTTAATATTTTGAGTTAGCTGTATATGGCTTTTGGGATGTATATATTTAATTAGAGACATATGATCACGTAGAAGTAGACATGATATATATATGTTGTTAATTATTGCTGCAGGGACGGGCATGTATATAACAAGCCAAAAAATGTGATGAATGATTTAGTAGAGCACTAGATTAATTAGAGAAATAAGGAATTACTCTGATAAAACCTAACAAGGTTTCAGGCATGATGCATCATTAATGATAAGTTTGAACCACTGATAAAAGATTTTCAAATGTTTTTAAATGTATTAGAAAAGCTCATTCGAACTATAATATTGTTTTGAACTCTTTATAAAAAGGGCTTTCATTTTTAGGATCAAACCTAGCCCGAGTGGTTTAAATTTTTATTAAATAATACATCAGAATGTATGATAGGTGAAGATGCCACTTTATTCTGGGCTCAGAACAATGGAGTGTTACAGAAACAAAACGAAATTTAACGTTATTATATGAGTACTAGAGAAGATATGATATATGATATGATATAAGAAGAAAATTGATTTGGTAATAAGATTTCTCCATTTTCAATTATTAATTATAATTTCGTAATATCACAATAGTCCGTTTATTGTTTTGTGAACTATGGAAAATTAATGCTAATATCTAAACTAACACTAATAATATATTCTTAATAATTATAGATATATTATCCTTCTAAAGCATTTGAAGACTTTTATAAGGTGTTTGGGAGGAAGTTAGGGGAAAGAAAGATTTACAAGATTTCAAAGAACACAAAAACAAAGAGAGAGATTTGGATCTGGTAAGGTGTAAAGGATGCAGAAGGCAAAGTCTTGGTTTCTTATAGAGATATTAAGGATAAAGACCTACTTGTAAAAGATGTTCAATTAGGAGAGAGGAGGTTCAATTTGTGAGTTGGATGATTTTTCAATTAGAGAAGGTGAACAAAATTTGGTGTGCTATTGCAGGATATGCGTTGGCAAGGTTCATGACACTCTTAGAAAAATGGAAAATCATAGTTATTGGTCTTAACGGTATCCCCATTGAAGTTTGGAAGTGTTTAGGTGAAATGGGGTGTTCTAGCTTGCTAAGCTTTTTAATGAGATTTTACGATATAAGAAAATGCCAGATGATGGGAGAAAAAGCACTTTAGTCCCTATCTACAAGAATGAGGGGGATATCTAGAATTGTGCTAGCTATAGAGGGATAGAGTTTATAAGCTACACAATGAAATTGTGAGAAAAGGTGATTGAACACAGATTGAGATTGGAGACTCGTATTTCGGAGAACCAATTTGGACTCATGCTAGGAAGATCCACAATAGAAGAGATTTATTTGTTGAGGGGGTTAATGGAGAAGTATCGGAGTAAAGAAAGGGGCTTGCATATAATTTTTATTGACATTAAAAAAAAAAAAAAAAAAAAAAAAAAAAAAAAAAAAAAAAAAGCTTATGACCCCATGCCGAGAGATGTACTTTGGAAAACCTTAAAAAAGAAGGGCGTGTTGCATATATTATAATCATACAAGATATGTATGAGGGGGTTGGGGAATGGATTAAGGGCCTACCTTAGGTTGGACGGAGAGATTCCTCCATTTCTTACTTTACTTTGATGAAAGAAAAGAATGTTCCCAGTGTGATCTCATTTAGATCTCAATCGGACAAGTTAACCGGAAGAAAAAGCATACATATATATAGCATACCGAATAGCCTACTTTTCATCATCTTACTTTTTGCTTTCCATTGACTGTAAAGTTCCGGTTAAACACCTCTGCAGGATTGATTTAGCTCAAAAGCGCCGTCTCTTGCACGGCCAAGGAGTGAGTACACATCGATGAGCTTAAGTAAGTGTTTTTTACTACTACACTTTGTAGACTTTCCTATAAGGATTGGCATTCATTAAAGATCAACTTTGAGCCCTTATTTATTTAACCTGGTCTTAAATGTTCTAACTAAGCTTATACTTGAAGAAATCCCCAAGTTCATACTTTTTACTGAGATATTGTTCTTGCGGCTGACTTAAGAGAAGAAATTAATTCTAAACTTGATTTATGGAGAAGGACATTAGAGTTGAAGGTTTTTTGACTAAGTACGTAGGAGTAAGATAGAATATATGCATTGTACTTTTAATAAGAGGAGAGTAAGAAGTGATTTGGAGATTAAAATGGGAGATTAGGTCATTCTACAAGTAACAAAGTTTAGATATTTGGGATCAATTTTGCAAGTAGATGGTGAATTAGATGGAGATGTTAATCATAAAATTCAAGCTGGGTAGTCTAAATAGAGAAAATTTACCGTACGTAGTTATTTGTGATTGTAAAGTACCTGAAAAAGTAAAAGGAAAATTTTATCGTACTGTTATTCAGCCAGCAATGCTTTATGGTAGTGAATGGTAATTGAGATAAGGATGTTGAAATGGATGTGTGGTCATATGAAAAGATAAGAATTATAATGAACTTATATGAAGAAGGGTGGGAGTAGCACCTATTTAATAAAAAATGGTAGAAAATCATCTGAAGTGATTTAAACATGTACAAAAAAGGTCATTATATGAACCGAGTTTAAAGAGGAAGAGGAAAACCGAAGAAAACGTCCAATGAAATTATTGAGCGAGATCTCTTAATTAATCATTTATCCCAAGATTTCATTTTTGATAAAGCTCAAAGCCGTTGTTTGATCCATATAACAGACCCAACCTAGTGAAATTAAGGGTCTTTTGTTGTTTATAGTACACGTAACTATAGAAAGGTTCTAAATTTAATCTTCTTCCAAAAAAAAAAAAAAAAAAATTAAAAAGGCCAATGGCCCAATATATTCAAAAGATATTAAGGGCCCATTTGGATGGGTTTTTTTTTGATTTAAAAAAACACTTTTTTAATGCAAAAAAAAAAAATGCTTTTTCTTATTAATTTATATGTTTAGATGATATTTTTTTTAAAAAGCAAAAGTAAAAAAAAAAAAAAAAAAAAAAATGCCAAAATGCTATTTTTTTTTAAAAGCTCCAATTTGAAGCTTTAAAAAAAGAATTTTTTTAAAGCCCATCCAAACAGGCCCTAAGACATAGTAGTTTACGAAGAGAAAGATATATTTATTTACTAATTTTTATGAAAACAAATTACAGTTCAGATTTTAAAATATTAAGATAAGGTAAATGATATATTATTAGAATCTTTTCTTAGTGTTTAAATATAAAGTTTTTAGTATCAAAATAAATATAACAAGTATTTTGTTATTCCTTTTTTCAAAAGATGAGGAAACTCTACTAATAGGAAATAATATGATAAGTCTAAATTCAATTAAAATCATTTATTTAAAAGATAATCTAGCGGAGATTCCAAAATCCATTATTAGTCATATAAAAATGATTTTTTTATACAATCTAAAATCACTTCATTTTAAAATTAATAACAAAATGGTGCTAGATTTTGTTTAACCTCTAATTTATTGGCCTAAAAAACCGGGGACATTAAGAAATCTAACTTCATCAAAAATCTAGCTTTATAAATCCTATCACCAAAAAAAAAAAAAAAAAATAGCGATTTTATAATCACTGCAAACAATAAAACGGATAGATTATCTCTCCCACAACTTACTTTCTTTATTTATATTTATTAGTTTAATTATTTTTCATGGTCTATAAATAAAGTCAGGCTTCTCATTCTAAAGTAAACACCAAAGTCTTTTATTTTCTTACCCACCACCTTTTCCCTCCATCATCATTTTGATCTTTCTTCTTCAAGAAGTAACCACCAAGAAGGAGAAGAGGAATAATGTGTAACCCAGCAGATTCTCTTCTTGCAAGCAATGATGATCATGGAAGAAGGGTTGTGTTGCAGCCATCACGGAGGCCGATGGCGACTGAGGAGGCTACGGTTGAGGACTAGTTCGGCCAAGAAGTATTGCATTTGCTCGACGACGAGCCACCACGGGTCATTTCGGCGCCAACAACATCGTGCCAATTATATTTGGCGTACGGCAAATCAGTCAAGTAGTAATAGCTGAGTCTAATTAACAGGGGCATGTATTGATGCCAGTATAAAAAAACTAGTCATACTCACATCAATGTAATTACCATATATTTCCTAGAAACTTTTAATTTTTGAGTTTTAGTCTTAGAATTTTATTAGTTGATTGAAATAGAAGTTTCTATTTACGATCAGTATATTTTTTATGTCAGATTTTGTTGTAAATTGTTTTAATATATTTTATCTTGACCTTTTTCCTCCGAAAGTGAAATTCATATTGCTAGCTTATTAAAAAATGTAATTCATAAATCAATTTCATGTAAGTTACCAAGATAGACTGCTTCTCAAAATGTGGTACGAACAAGTAGAAGTTTAAAGTATGCAGATTTTATTTGATTTTCCTTGGCCATGGTGACCCACTAGGTGGACTCCACCCAGATCTTCCACCCGAGGCTCATGTATAGACTCGGGCGGTTTTTTTTTGGGGGGGGGACTATAGAAAAGGACCCAAAATTTTAAGGAATCATTTTCTGACTGTAATTTTAGCCCCCCTCAACATCATTTTCTGACTCCGCCCCTGATTATAGTTGTAGAGAATGTTAAATTAATCTGGAGATGAAATTGTTGACCAGCTTATGGAGTATTTTGACTTTTTTGGTAATATTATTAGAAGGTTCTCAGGACACCAATTTTGACTTTTTTGATAATATTATTAGAAGGTTGACACCAAATGAAGCCCCTTAATTTTACGAAACACTCGATAACGCGAGTCCACTGCTTTGTGGAGAGAGAGAAACTTCTTAATCATCAAAATCACACGATAAGATGGGGAGCTCTTTATTTAATGCATTTCATTATCAATCATCAACTTATCCAAAAGAATGATTTCTTTAGAATATTTCCAAGTTTTCAAATAGCATTAAATTGAATATAAAGATAAACATAAAAAGATATCATTATACCAATTACAAATTTAGAGAATTATTTGTTACAACTTACAAGTATAGGTATAGATTACCATTTGTAACAGTTTAAAAAGATAATATTTTAACAAAAATAACGAAAGATTTGAACTCAGCTATTATTTACCATTCACGCACCACCCTACCTTCATCGCATGTGAATTAGTCACATGGATTAAAAGGGACCATTAGAATAAATATATCATGGGAAAGATGATTTATATTATAGTTTGAAGTATTTTAGGAGAGAAAAAATAAAAAATGCCCTACCCTCAGAGTGAAAGTCCTGGATCTGCAGTTGTTTTAATATTAAATTTAAACCATCCAAATTAGGAAAAATCCCATAAGAAGAACTTTAAAAATGTCAAAAGACAAAAAGATGTTCCCAATATTCATAATTCCAAAGAAGTGTTAGGGTCTGATTTGTACTTTTCAAAATTAAAATGAAATGACATAATTGTCCCTCTAAAATTAAAATTAAGAATAGAGTGGAAGGCACCATTTCACAAGTTCTGATAAATGGTTTTTACATGTTTGGATAAGGTTTTCATAAATTTAGATAAGGTTTTCAAAATTTCTTATAAGAATTTCACAAGTTACAAATCAAAATTCACATGATTTGATAAATGTTTCAAAGTTTGAATAAGGTTTTCATGTACAAGTTCTCAAAAGAATTTTATAAATTGCAAATCAAAATTTACAATATTTGATAAGGGTTTCATAAGGTCTAATAAAGGTTTCACAAATTCGGATAAGATTTTCACAATTAATTCAGTCAAAATGAAAATTAAACTCGTCATTTTTAAAAAATTTTGAAAAGAACAAATAATGTCCTAACGTACAATTCTTTGACATTATGACCATTCATAAAACCTTTTTTTTTTTTTGACATTTTTGAAGTTCTTTTCAAGAGATTTTGCTCCAAATTATATTGTGTGTTGGCCAAAAAATTGTAGTTCCTATTAATAAGAGAAATATCCAATTATCTAAAATATTTAGATTACATGTTAGTCAAATATTGATTTCAATCCATGATGAAAAGTAAAAAAACAAAAAAACAAAAACAAAAAAACCAAAACAAAGAATTGAATTACACCTTGATCTCCTTAAAATACCTTATCTAATCATTTGTATTATGGTATCAAAAAAAAAAAAAAAATCATTTGTATTACTACCCATTGATAGAAATCACCTCAATATTGACAAGAATAATTTAGAAAGAAATTATAATTTCAAGAGACAAAATGGATTATTTTGAATTAAAATTTAAGCTAAAGTATACTTTTAGTCCTTTAAGTTTTACATAAGGCATACTTTTTAGTCCCTTAACTTTATAAAGTATACTTTTGATCCTAAAATTCTAACACGCTTAATGTTGTTAACAAAAAAAGGTACACAAAGAAACTCAAGTGATAGACGAAAACATTTAATTACACAAATTTTATATATTCTTCAATTTACCCATATTTTAAATTTAAACTTAATAGTATTTAATTACACATTCATCACTTAAGTTTACACCGTTATCACTTAAGTTTGCATTTTCCCTTTGCACAATTAATTGTGTTAGAATTATAAGACTAAAAGTATACTTTATAAAGTTAAGGGACCAAAAGTATACCTCATGTAAATTTAAAGGACTAAAAGTATACTTTAACCTAAAATTTATAACTTTATAACTGAATTTTTATTTTTATATAATTGTTATCATGTGATATATTTTTTACTGGAGTTATCATGTGATTTGAATCTTGAAAGCTAAAGGTATTTGTAGGACGAGAAATATCCCGCATTAAATGATTCTCTTATAAATTTTATTAATAAGAAATTCCATTTTAATGAAATTTCTATACGATGTTCTTTAATTATTTGGTGACAAAAACTTCTTTTGTATTGTCTATTATGAGACTATCAAGTTGTTTGAAAATTTTGATGTATTTAAAGTAATTATTTTAAATTTTGAAAATTTTAAAAAATTAAATACTTTTCTAATCTTATTCAATTATATATAATTTATAAACAGAAATTTTTTCATCCTATTTATAAGTCACGTTATTAAGTTTTTACACGAAATATATGCTTTTCCTTTTCATTTATTATTGTATTATAGATTGTTATCTTATGATAAAATTGTGTCAATGTGCGTATAACGGGAAAATTATAATGAAAGACCTAGAGGAAAAGATATTTATAGAGAATGAACGTAAAAAAATTTAATTATTTAGAAATACCAAATACAAAAAAATAAAATTAGAAATACTGAAATTCTCCTAACAAAATCTTCTACATTTCCTCTTACATTTTCTCACACTTTATTTTTAAAATTAATACAAAAGTCTTATGTTTCACTAAATTTTAAAAAAATAATAATAAATTTTTATTTTTCACAACTTGCACAAATATCTATAGAAAGAATTACACATTCTTCAATTTTATAAAAATTATAATTTTTTAAAATTAAAAAATAATTAAAAATAGAATTATATAACTTTAAAAAAATCAAGGTCTTTTATAAATTATCATATATGTTAAACCAATAAATTTTATATGATTTTTTTTTTTAGAATCAATTTATGTGGGTTAAAAAACTCATTTGGTGTTAATAAATTTTTTCAGAAAAATCTAAGTAATCTATTATATCCAAAAAAATACAAGATATAAAATAGGGGGTTTGATTAGGGACAATTTAGTAATTTTAAATTCATCTTACAATGCTCGTTCCTTCTAAATAATTATAATTTTTAGGGTCCTTTGTAATAAATATTATTTTCTCTAGGTCCTTTATTTTAATTTGCTCTCTTAAATAAGGATACTTTGCTAAATTTTAATAAAGTCAATGGGATTTAAGGTTTTTTTTTAGCTCCCATAAATATGATAAGAGAAATAAGTAATAAAATGGATCATATTTACATCAAGATCCTCATATCTATTATGTCAAGAGTTTTCAATCACCCATGGTTATGTATCCTACTTTTGTCATGTGGGTTTCTAGTTAAATAATAATATTTTAAAAATATAGCACAAATATGTATGATTGGAGAACTTGACATAATTGATATGAGGAAATTCATTTAATTATTTTTCAAAAAAAAAAAAAATATAGAGGGATGAAAAATCATTCTTTATTGAACAGAATAAAATTAAGAGAAAATTAGAATGAAGAACCTAAAAATTGATGCTTATTCAAAAGGATTTAATATAGCTCTCTTTGATGCCCTTTGTAATACCCAAACCTCCCAAATATTTTTTTTTCCCCTTTTTTCTTTTAGTCTTTATATTAGGTATAAAATGAGTAACATTTTAATATTTGGTGGGCATGAAATACAGCAGTTTTAATTTTTTTTTTTGTTTCAAAGAAAAAAGACCTTAAAATTGTGCAGTTTTGATTTTTTTTTTTAAAAAAAAAAAACCATTAAAAATTTAACTGTACCACTTTTTGTTCATAAAAATTCAAATGGCCAGTAATCTTATGAAGTATCAAATGCTTTTGAATCAAAAAGGGAAAAACATTTTGTAGGTTGGGACAATGACGGAGCTAGGATTTTTTGTTAGTATTTGCATAATTAGTGAGGGCTGTCCCCAAATTTTAAAAAAAAAAAAAAAAAAAAAAAAAAAAAAAAAAAATTAAATGCATTAAAAGTCACTAACAAAAATAACATGCCTACTTTTCTCAACATTGACACCAGATGTCCACGTTTCATAGCAGAAGCAGAGTCAACAAATATTGCCGTCTTCGAATAGTCAATGCAATGGTATCTTCGAAGGGCAACTCGATACTGTCCATCACAATCACTGGAATACATAAAGTGACAATTGCGTCAAAAAGTCGGCAGGCTGATGGAGTAGTATCGCCAGCTGGGTGTAAACCGAACTTTGATGTGGGCATTCCTTTCGAAGCTGCCCTCCTGTTCTCAATAGACTGAGTTCCATGCTTTATGACGACGTCGTCTTCATTCTCAAGAATTTGGAAGAATTTATCACGAATTTTACCTCCCTATTAAGAGATGAGAACATAAAGAAATCAATATTTTAGGAAGGCAACTGTCCAAATAAAGTGTCTGCATCAAGGCAGTTATTCTTCTAATTTGAGCATATATGCAATGAAAAAATGGAAAAAAAAACTTATTGTCAGGGTATGTTGCTCTAAATAACAAGATATATCAGTTTTATGACTATACATGCGGCAAAAATAAGAGCTGAGCCTACCGATGATTATCATTAATTTGAGAGGTTTCAATAAATTAAAATCTAATTGCAGAAAATGTTGGACTTGGATTAATAGGACAGCAAAATATCAGCTCTGAAGATAAATTTTGAAGGTTTTGTAGCATGAAAAGTAATGACCGTGAGTCAAGAATGCTTTTATTGTGCCTGGCAGTCTCTTAGGATTCCCAACAACAGGAAAAAGAAGGGCAATGTTCTGTCTAGATTGAGAGAGATGTCCAGTCCGTTGGACTAGTACATTAATATTAGATCAAATATAGATCAAATACCTATATGTATAATAGATCACTGTACACGAATAGACGTTAGTCAAAAGAGGTGGTGTGTGTACACAGTAAGGGCAGAATAAGAGCTCATAAAAAACTGAACAAAGATCAAATGCTGACTGTCGGAGAAATTCATAAGCATGAGACTAATTATTACCTCTTTGCGGTGTCGGGCACCCATAAAAAACAAGAACGTATTACAGAAACCATGTAAAATAGCATCTAGTATAAACAGAGAAGAAGACTCCTTTTGAACAAAACACGAATTCGACAGCGTAAAGAGACCTATTTAAGCGAATCCAACATTGACCCAGATTTCAAACAAGTGAAAGCATGAACTGAAAAGGCAGAAAAAAAAAACCACAAAATCGTGCACGAAAAGAAAGCAAAGAAGGGAACAGGGTTGATGGAAAAAAAGAGTCTCACCAGCGTCCGATTTGGGAGTGACTGAGGCTACTTCAGACGGGGCGATGGTTGTACCACACAATTTTTTTTTTCATTTATTAAAAAAAAAAAAAAAAAAAAAACTCAAAATTTGTGTCTACACGTGTGGTCACCTACGTAAGTGTGGCTCTGCCACTAGTTTGGGGCATTATGAAGGGTGTTAGAGTATTAGAGAGAGTACATCGGGGTAGTTTGATATAAGGGATTTTGGGGGAAGAAATTTTTTTAATGAGTTGAACTTTAATAAATAGAAGATGTATGAAAAAATTGTAAAAAATAAAAAATAAAAACTTTTAATCCTATCTCCCTAATATTAGATTTCCATTTGAAACTTTTCCATGGTGTTACAAAAATCTGCAATCCAATCCAGGATCCATCAAACAGTTTCGACTCTCTATTTGTTCTTGTTCTCAAGCTACAAGATACTACATTTCATATAGAATCTATATTAATACTAATTTTTTGCTTTAAAATATGAAGAATCTGCATTTCATATTGAATTCTTTTTTAATCCTCCGTTGGTATTACAGGAAATTGCAAGTCGTCCACGATCTATTAAAGAGGTTCGACTCTTATCATTACTTATTCCTGTTCAGCATTAATTTCTATTCTTTATTCCTATCATATACCTGTCAATTTGTCCATCAGTATCAAACAGGTTTTCTCTTGTTCTTTATCTTTTATCTTCTAAGTATTGCATTTTTTGTTAGTCTCTATTATTGAAGTTGTTTGCGTACACTCATTGTTTTATTTTTATGCGGTATGTCGTCACAGAATTTTGAACTATGGATTGGTGACAGACTTGTCAAGACATGCGCGGATTGATGGATAAAGAGCTAGATGCTTGCGTGCACTGCCACAGCCATTTTTGTGGAGTGAGTGTTTTTGTGCCTTGCTAAAAAATGAAATCTAGAACCAACTGTTGGTTAGGTGATCTCACCAAGTTCGATTCCTAAAAATCATGTTGGCAGAGGGAGGTGAAAATCCTTTGTGTTCAAGCCTTAAATAAAAAATAAACACTATAAATTGTTATAACTTGTAAACTTAAACTAAATCCATAATACCCTAGGATCGGACGGGTAAAGGAAGGAAGTGGCGGCCGCTGGGAGAAGGATGAGGAAGAATGCGGGAGAGCAGTGGAGATAAAGCATTGATTTGGCAAAAAAAATTGAATTATGATAACTAGGATGAAACGAAATTAAATTATGAAAGAATATTAAAAATAAATTAAATAAAATCATCAATAAATTATATTTATTGATTATGCATTCAAGGTGAATCTTATTACTATATTTATTAGGCGTTTTTTGGCCAAAAAAATAATAATAATAATTTGGAATTATGATAACATTGTTGTTAAACTCACAAGTTGACTCTGCGAATTTAGTGTTATTACATTTTTAACTAACAAAATCAAATCGAGTCATTAGTAAACTTGTGATCGTTGTAAAATCGGTTAAACTTATGAGTTTATATCGAGGTTACCATTTTTATGTTTTAGCTTACAAAACCATATTAACTCACCCTAAAATTCGTATTAACTTTATTTGATTTGATCATGTTCAAAGAACTTTAAATATAATTTTTATTGAAATTTCTTTGTTAAATATGATAAATTATGAATGTTGATGAATTTAATTTTATTTGGATTAAAAATATTTAAATCAAATTGTTGTTTTTTATATTTTAATTATTTAATAGTAAAAATGAACTTTTACAAATTTAACTTTGAGTTTACGATACGAGTTTATCTCATTATTATGAGTTTGTTTAAACTCGCTTTTGACAACCTTAATAATAACTTATTAATTTATGGAGATACAATATATTCAAATTTGGGATGGGGATAATGGGATTAAACGGTGTTACAATAAAATTGATTTGGTAATAAGATTTCTCAATTTTCAATTATTGATTATAGAGAGGAGCACACGATGAGAAGGACGAGAGATTGAGGCCATTGTTGGGGAGTGTCCTGAACAGTTTACTATCTCTTTTTTTTTTTTTTTTTTATAGAAAAATTTTAGGGGTGTTCTGAACAGTTTTCCTTCCTCCTAAATATCTAGAGGCTTTACTCTTCTTCCTTCAATCATGTTTACTCTCTTTTTCTTCTTCCTTCAATCATGTTATCTAATTCTGAATTGGGTTGTGTTGAGATGAACTTGATTGAAGAGTTCCTAACTCACTATCCTCTTTCTCTTTCTCTTTCATGATGTTGGAAGCTTCAGAAAGGTGGAAGCTTTGTCTATCGTGAAGGAGTTGGGGAAGGAAGAGTAGTCACGTCACGTGGAGCTGAGTTGGAAGCAAAGTTTTTCCACATAGGATGAGTTATAGATTTAAAAAAAAGAAAGATAATAATAAAAAAGTGAAAAGATAAGAAACTGAAATATATACAAGTTAAACTTTCAGGGACCAAGTTTCGCCAGATCATAGTCAAGGGATTGTGACAAAAATTGAAGGGTATTAAATTTTAGTTAAATTTACTACATTTAGCAAATGTTGCCCCAAAACTCACCCTAAAGCATACTTAATCTGAAAAGTGCTGTCCAAATGGATCTTTAACATTTTATTGATTCTTTCTTACGTACCAAAAAGTAAAAACCCATTCTCATTCCTTTTCCCATTCATATTCTCATTTAGTCATTTTATTTCCCATTTCCTTTCCATCACTCCTTCCAGCATGCCAAACAAGCTCTAGAAATATGCCTAAGGAGCAAAGAATTGTTGAACAGCAGCATATAATCAAGCCTGCCGTTCTTTTTCGCTACATTTCTTGAATTACAATATGCAGCAACCAATATTTGCTATACAAAATCAGTTTGTAAAATCAATTAATTTTCAGAAGGCTCAATGCGCCTGTTATGACCATCAAAGTACGTACAGTGTACACCATCTAGCCTTTCATTAAATTTTTCTGCTAGCTCTGACCATTCAGCTTTTATATTTGCTTGGGTTTTCTTAGCCAATTCCCACTCGTCTCTCAAGTATGGGGCTCGTCCTTTCAACTCATCTCTTTGTGCCTTAAGTGTCTTTCCTTCCTCGAATATTTCCCTCTTTCTCTTTGTTGCCGTGTTCTTAGCTGACTGAAAAACACACAAGTTAGCTTTAATGCCACTTAGCTGCTCTTCCAATTCTTTCTTTCTTTCCTCCAAACCGGCTAACTGGCTGCTTAACTCGTTTTCTAATGATGCTAGTTCTTTAAACTGGTTCTTGTTGGCTTCAAGACTTTCTTCTAGTTTATCTGCTTTCAACAGATTGGTGCTAGCACACTCAATTTGTCGACCAGCATTATTATATTCAGAACTCCACTGAGCAAATCTTTTTGAAACTTCTGATATTAATAAGCGCACTTCCAGAGAGATCCCATCTTCGTCGGTAAGGTTGGAAAGGTACTCTAAGGTGGACTTCATTGAACTGCGCTGCTCTGAATGCAATAAAATAGAAAAGTCTTTGGAGAGAAAATCTTGTAATGTTCTCAAAGCTTTCTCAGTCTCTTCACATGGTGGAATTCTGGGCAATTCACTACAGACCCTAATATCTTGTGGAGGCGACACGACTGAGGTCTCGGCATCCAAGGAAGCATAAAATGCTCTCATTTCTGAATCATCCAAAGTTAGATCGATCTGGTTTTTGGGAGATTCAATGTTAGCCAATCCCAAAATGGATTTGGTTTTTGGATGTTGTTCTCGCCCAGTAGAAGAATCAGTAACAATCGACCCTTGACTGTTTGGTGTCTCAGGAAAAGAAGTGACAAGGGGTGCAGGTTCAGCCTTCAACGGGTGAGCCACATATACAGTGTTCGGTCCAAATTCTACAAGTAAGCAGAGATGCAGAAGGTTAATTCAGTGGAATTGCTGATTAAAAAGTGGTAATACCAGAAACCGCACATCAATCAGAAAGTTGCAATTATAAAGTAAGGACAATGAATAGAGTTTCTCACAGCTAACATATATAAATAAACGGGAATATTGTCCTCAATTCAATGTGGATGTTAGTATCTTCCTATTTATCGGTGGGAAAACATTAAAATTATGCAATGTCTTTCCTTCAAAACAAATAAATCATTTAGGTATTTGGGTTACACTAGGAGTTTTGCTCCATTTCTCATTTGTTTCTTCCAATCTCTCTGGCATTGACCACCACACCAACTTTCCACCATATAAATAAGTTCTACCAATACTTTCTCACAGCTTGACCTCAAAGAATGATAACTATGTCAACCATAAGGTGAATCATAAGCCCCCACCTCTGTGTTGTCTTATCCTCCACCATTGGCATCACAAAAAGCCAGAACCAAGAAAGGCTTTTTCTCGCTCTAAAAACTTACCAATCCACAATTTTAACAGTTGGCTTATTTTCCTCTGTCCCCCTCATTCTTCCCTCATCCAGTATCACAATCCACAAGACAAAAACCTAACTACCAGCCATTTTTATTTCTGCAACCTCCTATATCAGAATTAATGAATAGACAAGATAGTTAACTGCTTTTTCTAAACCCAATTGTCATAGCTAGCATTTTGACTGTTTATAGATATTCATGGGATATAAATCAACAACAGATTATGACAAATTGAAATTCACTTTAGAATGAATCATTTTATTGTCACCAAGATAAACCAAACTTCTATAATCTTTCAAAAGAGAGAAATGATAGGTGCTTGTCAATCGATCTCTATCGTATCTATTTTTTATATCAACCGGCCTTGGAAGATGAGACTATAACCAATACTTATATGGGAGATCTGTTTGCAAGCGACAAACACAACCTATAACTATTGCACTGCTGAGTATTGTTCCTCTCATTAAAGAATTTTATAATGAAGCTAGATAAAAAGGGGTTAATACAATGTTAGGTCCTTATAGTTTGCTTTCATTTTGGTTTTTGTCCCTATAGTTTCAATTCTTAGGTTTAGATCTTTCATGTAAGGATTTGGACCATTTTGCTCCAAGAGACTAAAACCTATGGTTTGGCACTATAAGAACTAAAACCAAAATGAGGGCAAACTATAAGGACCAAACATTGTATTAAGCCATAAAAAAATTTAAAAATAGTGATTATGTGTGGAGATAAAATGAACTTGGGGGCTAATATGACACATTCATAAAGAATGAATGCTTACCTTTGTCAATACTTGTGTCTTGAACATGTGGTAAATTCATTAGCTCTTGGTCAACGCCATCCCCTGTTTTTGGACGCTTGATACATCTGACTATGTGACGCTTTAAATGAGAAGTTCCACAGTTATCTTGCAACAACCTGCCACAGTGTTTGCATTGAACTTTACTTCCCTCACTTGTTTGAATTTTCAGCATATCTTCCCATACTTTAGAAGTAAATTTTGATCGCTTGGAACTATTAAATTCTTCATATTCATATTCTGTGTCAATACTTGTATTCTGATGCGTCATTTTGTCCTGTTGAATAATAATAATAAATGATATTTAGCAAAGCAGCCTGATTTTTTTCATAAACAGACAGAAATAAATATAATATCTAATTATATATAACAGTAACATTTATGCATCTCATGTAAAATAAACTTGACAACCTCATATTTAAGCTACTGCCACCACAAGAGGGCTTTTATATCAGATGCCTTAAGAGACAAAAGGTACTTTCAAAATTTTAAATGAATAGAAATTTATGAATTAAATTATTAAGACAAACAACTGCCATCAATTCAGTTTATTAACACCTTCCATAGCCAGTTAAAAAACAGAGCTATAACCTACCATCAAAGATGGTTAACTTTTCTAAGTAACATTTGAGAGGGGGGACCAAAGTAGGGTACAGTCATAATAAATGCATGAAATTCTAATAGATTAATGAGAACAGTATGTTAAATGTAAAATCCAATAGCCAAGAAAAATACAATAGAACTATTCTTCACTTTTTCCTATAAAATTTCAGAATATAATTAAGGATAGTTTGAAGTCCAATAATCACTAACTTATTTCCAAGAAATCCACATACACTAGCTTACAAATTTGCAAGATACTATCATATCAAAATGCATTCTCTTGATGCAAGAGAGCCATTAGGAAAAGAAAAAACATATAACTTCCAATAAGATCTTACTAAGTAAGAAATTCCTACCAATTTATATGACTTACCCTGGCTAAGGTCAACTAATTTGAAAGCATAACTTTGAAGTGCAATCAAAAAATGAGAATGATGGATTAAGCTAACCAAACTTCTTTTGGTTCTCAACAATCCATATACTTGAAGTAAGAATTTGATAATATGTCAATAGAAATTGTGATGAACATTGTAAAGCAAGACAAAATTTCGAATGTTCGTAAAGTTCGGATCAGAGAGAGCAAAAAAAAAAAAAAAAAAAAAAAAAAAAGGCTTAAGCAATCACTAATAACCCTTCTTCTTTTTCATAATATAAGCTGTACACGCATGTAAACAACAATGACGGCCAAGCAACCCTGAAATTATTTTAAATGTTGTAAAAAATAAGTTTCCTCTCCACTCCTTCTAAATTGCTACAACCGTGCACATTAATTGCTTTAGTCTAGTAAGTTACGGTGTGGCAAATGACACTTTAAAAATTCAAAACTTTCGAGTTCGATAATTCTGTATGAAAATTCACCAACGGATTACATCTTAAACGTTCCAGAGCATCCGTTCAAAATTTTGCTAAACTCATAAGAAGCCTCTATATTTTCCCTATTAGAAACTAAATTTATAATCAAATGAAGGAACCAAATTTAAACTCCCTACAACAGACTTTTAGCAAGGGAGCAATCAAAGAAAAGGAAATATAAATTAATCGAAGACCGAAAGGCGAACGAAAATTATATACCTAATTTAAAAAATACAAAAAAATCTTTAGCCTAGGTTCTGCTGCGGTATCCAGCAGTGCTGATACCGCCCCCAAATACCTCGATTGGCAGCGACGGAGACCACTTGACGTCGTCCGATTCTCTGAAACGATAATGTCGGGGCCGGAAGAAACAGTGCGTTCGTTATCTAGTGAGCCAGGCTGTGGGCTTTTGGGCTTAAGCCCGGGTCCCATCGTCCCCTTTTTTATGTGTATTTTTATAAGCGTGATCTTTTATGATATTTATTGAGCAAAATAAATCAGGCGTTCATGTTGAAATTATTTTTTGTCCAGTGTAAACAATCTTTATATGGAAAATTATTAATTTAGCGTGGTTAAATCAAATCAGGACTAAAAATTTATTATTTGTGTCCTCACTAGTGTGCAATATAAATCAATTCAACAGATTCAATAAAAATATAAAAAAAAAATTAACTCATTACATAATCATTAAAGAAGACCTAATATGTTATACAGTGAAATGAAAATTTAGGTCAACCCATTTAAGCTCTTCTTTATTATTATTTCTTTATAATTTAATTTTGATAATATTAATATTTTAAATTAAAAATTTATTATTTTAACTTTATCTCTATAAAGGAATAGAAAAAAATAGTGTTTTTTTTTAAAAAAAATAATTGACCTAAAACTAGCGGCTCAATTTTAACCTAATAGTATTAAATTTAGAATTTATAATTAGGGGTTTTATGAAAGCCGGGCCTAAACATAAAGGGTCGGCCCGTTTAGGCCCATACATATAAAAAGGCCGACCGGTCATTTATTCCCAACTCTTTGTTAAACAACGATATTTTACATTTAGTGAACTCAACTCATGGTTAATAAAAAAGTTGGAGTCAACTTGGTGTCAAGAGTTTAATAACACTCCCTCTTGTTTTTAATGTACAATCCAATTTAAAAGTTGGTTTGATCATAAATATAATAAATATTTTTATATTGTCAATCTTTTTTTAATTTACTCATATTAATACTCCATCAACAATAATCAAATAAAAGAGAAATGACAGGAATTAGAAACATAATTAAGGTGTTTAAGAAAAAAAATATATTTCATATTAATTAATATAACTAATTTTCTTAATCTAATAAAATTAAGTAAATAAGTTTTATATTAAGAAGGAATGAATGAGTATATTTCTATTTTTAATTCCTCCTGTTACATCATATACTATATTTCACTCAGAAAATATTTACTTTTTTGTTTATTTTCTCTCCAAGTTTTGACCATTCAGTATTGATATTTGTTTGAATCTCCTCAGCAAGTGCCCAGTCATCCCTCAAGCGTGGCAATTGTTCTCTCAACTCATCTCTTTGCGCTTTAAGCAGCTTTCCTTCCTCAAAAATTTCTCTCTTTCTTTTAGTACCAATTTTGTTTGCTGATTCAAAAGCATTGATATCAGATTTTATGGCATTAATTTGATCCTCTAGCTCTTTCTTTCTCTCCTCTAAATAACCCAATTGGCTCTGCAACTCACTTTTCATGGTCATCACTTCCTTGAAATGGCTCTTGTTAGCTTCAAGACCCTCTGCTATTTCATGCACTTTCAACATGCTAGCTTTGGTAATCTCCATTTTCTTGCTAGCATTGCTGTAATCCCAACTCCAATGAGTAAATTCTATGATCACTGATCTCATTTCTACCGAAACTTCTATGATCACTGATCTCATTTCTACTTTCAACACCCCATCATCTGCAGATAATCCAGAGAGGCAATCTAATGTAGCTTTCATTATGCTATAATTTTTAGGCTCTAACATTTCCGAAAAATCTTTGGTGAGAAATTCTTGAAATGTCTTCCATGCTTTTTGGATTTCTTCACTCGGTTTGATATCTGTTTTCAATCCAGAAACAGATTTGATGTCTTTTGAAGGTAATGGAACAAAGGTCTCAGCATCTAAAGAAGCATAAAATGCTTCCATTTCCTCATCATCTTGAGTTATTTTTATCTCGTTTCCCCAGAAATCAAGCATTTTGCTATCCTCTGTCTCACATGCTTCCAAGTGATCCTTGAAGTCTTGGAAATCTTCTACTGACTTGTCATTACCAGTGAGAATCTCCAATTCGGTTTCGTTGTTATCAGATTCTGTGATGGAGTCAGAATCCAAATAAGGGTCTGTGAATCTGATAGAGTTTTCTCCTTGCTTGATTATATGTATACCACAAAAACTCACAGTTACATTTGGAACTTCAGACACTTTGTCACAAGAAATCTCCACCTGATTCCAGTTATCACCTAAATAAGAATCAAATGGGTTCCCCTGGAATGGAGGCAGAGTTCGCAAATCGAATAGCCAAACATGATCTGTCGCCATTTTTGAAAAGCTTGTTGATATTTCCAATGCAAACAATTCTTCTCCATCAATAAAAAACCGAACTTCACAACTGAAACCCTTGTTCATTTTACCCTCAACTGCAAAAACATAACACAGAGCAACCACTGGAAATTTTTCACGAACCCAAAAAGTCATATATTCTCCTTTGTTGCAGAGATGAAACCACTTTGGAATGCTTGCTCCAGGCACCATAACATGTAACTCCCTTTCTTGAAAGGTTTCCTATGAAATAAGAAAAGTGTATAAGAATATGTTGTGAGTCTCACAAGATTAAAAAGGAGAAATCTGATTTCACATATACAAACCTGACTCAATAATAAATTTGATGACATTGCATTCAATGATGTGCAACTACTTGCATTAATGAATTGTAGATTAGGAGGCAAACTTGGAATTTCTTGGAGAAATTTGCAACTGTCTAAGTGAAGTAATTGCAAGTAAAGAAACTCTTGTATGCATAATGGAAGCAATATAAATTTGTTCCTTGAAAGGTCTAGTGAAGTCAACTTGGGAAAAGAATGTAAGATTATGGGAAGATCTTCATCTAATAAGCCACAATTTTCTAGATTCAATGAATCAACATTATGAAAGGTAGGGCTAAGTTGTCCCATGTCATTCAACTTCTTCAAAAAATTTCGCAGTTGTGGACAGCCCTCGATGTCAAGGTTTCTTAGATTTTGCAGCATGTCAAGGTTTTCGGGTAGTTCCTTGAGACTTAAGCAAGATGTCATACATAGTTCTTGAAGTCCACTCAGGTTTCCAATAGAAACTGGTAATTCTTCTATGCCACTACTTTCAATAGAAATGGTTACAAGATTCTCCATTTTTCCTAGGATATCTGGGAATCTTTGAATGCTTGAACACCATATAAGGATCAAATTTTTGAGTGATGGCAACCTAATGACATGTGGAAATTCCCTTAGTTTGGTGCATCCGGAAGCCCTCAACTCTACAAGTTTGTCAAGAAATCCAACAGAATCATGAACCTCTTCTAAATTTGCACAATAATCAAGATTTAATTCTGTCAAATTTGGAGCTCCAGACATGTCAGGTAGTTTTGTTAAATGATCACAATGGCTCAAATCCATAGATGTCAAAGAGTCCAAATACTGCAAATCAAAAAATTGAATCACTATCAGATGCACGATTTGAAGAAAGAAACATTATTAAAAAAAAAAAAAAGCATAAATTACAGTCATATATACCTTGAATGGCTCTTGCATGGTAAAACAACTACGAGATAAGTTGAGGACAACAAGTTTCCTTGGATGAAAATTAGATGGTAATGATGAAGAGGGGTACTCTGTCCAATCGAGCAATCTTAAATTGTTTGGAAGATGTTGAGGGCTTCCAAAAATGTGTGCATTCTTAACTATAAGAATTTTCATATTTCTCATCCTTTTGAAGGTGCTTGCTGTCAAGTGTACCATATAATGATCTGGGAGGTCCACCATCATGCCTTGAATTTTGCTTGACCCCTTTATGACACAGCATAGAGAAATGACATAGTTAGAATTGAGAAAAAAAAAATAATAAGTGAAAATCACTATGAGGTCACAAGGTTGTAATGTAACTACCAAAAAGCCTCAAAACAAGTGAGCAATATGCAATGACAAATTTCAGAGTAAGAAATGAAAACAGGTCCATGATGCTCCCTTGTTATTAAGATTTTTTTATTATTACACTCATTCATTAGGACCTTGTAAAAATTTTCCCTTCAAATAAAACCAATAAAGTTCTTTATTAAACAAAGCATTAAAAATGTCAAAAGCAAAGCTCTTACAATATTTTGAGTGAGTACTTCGAAAACATCTTCAGGGTGCCATATTCTACTCCGATTTCCAGGCTCTAAAGGAGAATCTTCCCTTACAACTTCCCTTCCCATGTCTTGTATCAGATCATGCATTCTTAATCTGTTATATTCATCAATAGTTATAAGAGATCTATCAATTAGCACACTAATGCCAAATTTTGGATAGAACCCACAAGCTTTTAGTGTCTTTTCAACATATTCTATTGTCTCCCCTTTGAAGAAGCATGCTATATCTAGGAAAATTTCTCTCTCATTCTCCTCCAGATTATCATAAGTTACTCTAAGTACATTTTGAACCTCTTTGTTAGGAATTTTTTCATATTTGTCCAATGCATCTTGCCACTCTTCCACTGTTTTACCAAACAAATTTGAACCCATCACTTTCAAAGCCAGTGGAAGCCCTTCTGCATAGAGAGCCACACGGTGTGAAATCTCAAAATAACTTGAATTTGGTGATTTTCTTTTGAAGGCATTCCAAGAGAACAATTCAAATGCTTCACTATGATGCAGCTTCTTTACCTCATAAGTTTTTTCAACTTGATGAGTAGCTAGTAAGTGTTTATCTCTTGTTGTGATCACAATTACACTACCGGCACCAAACCAATCACGTCCTCCTGCTAAAGCTTGTAACTGCTCTAATTTGTCGACATCATCAAGAATCAGAAGAATCTTTTTGCAGCACAGTCTTTTCTTCAAAATGGGGATTCCTTTGTAAATATTTCCTAGCTTAATTTTCTTGTCGCCAACCAAATCAAAAAGAAGTGCTTCTTGGAGTTGTACTAAGCCTTTTGGTTGATTTGAACTTTCTCTAATATCAGCTAGGAAACATGCAGCATCAAATTGATTGGCAATCAAGTTAAACAGAGCTCTAGCAATTGTTGTTTTTCCTATGCCTCCAAATCCATAGATTCCTATCATTCGAATATGTTCACCAGGCTCCATATGCAGAAATGAACTCACTTCCGATAAACGAGTGTCCAATCCAACTGGATATTCAGCAATGTGCATGAGGGTTTGATTTAATTTTCCAGAGACCTCTTCAACAATCTTTTGAATAAGCTCAAATTCGTACCTAACCAGTTACAACATAGATTAATCACATAATAAGCATGTAGTAAATCACTTCTTTTTTACCTTATAACATATAAAAATAAATGAGAAACAATATTTTCATAAACTATGAACATTGTGGCTCATTTCAGATTTTTTTTTGCAAAAACCGACAATAAAGCTATGTTCACACACACACATACACAACGATAAAGGCATATCCTAAAAGGTAACACCCACACAATACACTTGCATATATAAGGGCCAAATCTGGAATTATAAAATGAGTCGAGGATTTGATTCACTTCTTGTGTTTTATTTAAGAACTTTTAACAAACACCTAAAAAACTGATCTGCAAGTTTTTGCCAAAAATAGAACTTGAGAGGAATCACTGGCTCACCCATTTTCTAAGCTCCAACCAGACAAGTTAGCTGCTTCAAACAAAGCCAACTTCCACTTCTGCACTTTCTCCATATTATTCTTGAATCTATCTTCGCGCTTGGCCATGGCTACCCCAAAACTTCCCTTTTGATGGCGTACCACCGAGGGATCTACATAGTGAAAAACCGGCAAAACCAATTGTCCCTTAAATTTCATACAATCAAGGATCTTAACAAGCTCCTCGAGACACCACGTGGAAGATGCATAGTTTTCTGAGAATATAATGATAGAAATCCTTGACTCTTCAATCGCTTTGAGAAGAGATGGGGAAATCTCTTCCCCTCTCTTGAGCTCCTCGTCATCTATGAAAGCGTTAATCCCCTTCTGACACAGAGCATGGTACAGAAAGCCAGTGAAACTTCTTCGGGTGTCTGTGCCTCTGAAACTCAGGAAAACATCATAGGTCCATCCTTGAGCATAAGAACAAGATATCATAGCCATTGGTATCAAGTTTTGATGGTTCTGCTTTCAAAGAGTACAAGACAGAACCAACAAGACTTGAGAGATATGATTATATAAAGAAAAAGTCACACATGCATGTGCCTAACGCGTTCAGCATCTTTTATTACAAATGGTGGGACCTCAGTATTTAAGACATTTCATTATCAATCATCAACTTATTCTTTTATTTCAAAAGAAAAATGAGTGGCTTATGCAGAATGGCTCTTATACTTTATTCTAGAAAAAATGTATTGTTACTAGGCTCCTGTGTTTATACTTTTTGCCAACCAACAATGTTATTATATTTTTGTTTTTTCAGGTCTGATGCTATTTAATTTTTTAGTCACATCATTATTTTTCTTGGCTCGGGTCACATCATTTTTTTACTATACAATATTCGGGAATACATTAATTTTTCTTGCCAGCGGTTGCCCATATTTAATTTGGATTCTCATTTCTGAACCGCGATTTTAAGTGATATCACTGACAAGACTAAGAAAAATGGTTTTTAACATTTTCCTTAGCAAACGTTGATAGTTTCTGTGGAAGGTTCTAATAACACAAGACAGATGCAACAAGGCTGTGCTTCTGCGAAGGCTTCATATTTCATCAGAACTGAGTTGTGAGTGTGCATACAGTAATGGCAATCTATTTTATTTAGAAGGATGAATCTTATGTTTGTTAAAGAAATAATAGGATAGAATATAATATTTATACAAATTTGATGAGTTGCAAAAGTTGTATTTTTAACCATATTTAAAATCAAAAGCAGTATTTGCGTATTATTGAAATTTCAAATATATTCTGTGCAATATATGGCAGAAAAGTCAATATCATGATAGTCTTGAGATTTGGTCATCCTTTTAAAACTTTTTTTTTTTTTTTTTGGCTTCAACATCCTTTTAAAACTTAAGAGATATGAGAAAACTGTTTACTTGGCAAGTTGCCAACTTGCCGTTTAAAATAAGATTTTTCCGTAAAATTAAAAATGAAGTCAATCATCAATTAAATGGCGGAGGAAGTCAACCCGCGGCATATGAATTTATTTTGCTTTAATTATTAGGTTAAATTATATCTTTAAAAAAAAAAAAGCAAAAATAAAAACACATGAAGTTTGAGGCCGTTGGATATAACCTCCCTAATATTTTAAAGCTTAAACTTAATAAACTTAACCTACACCGGCATCATGCTCATAGCAATGATTCCGAGAAAATACACAAAGGGTGAGGCTTTGCACCAGGGTGCTGCAATGAGAATGAAGGTTTTTTATTGTTTAAATTACATTTTAACCCTTGCACAAAATGTTATAATTACTATAAATTTACTACTCCCTCCGGTCCTAATTATAGAAGCAAATTACCAGAATTTGGAAGGATTAAGGAAGGAAGTTAAATTAGTTAATTATATATACTTTCCTAAAATACCCTTGCCTCAACCCACGAGAGTCACATTATGGACGTCTGCGTCAAAAATAATCATCTTGAAAATTCAAAAAATAATTAATTGTTTGAGTAAAATATATGCGAGGGAAAATAATTCCATGATCCCTTAAAATAGTTAGATTATTGTGGAGTCTTGTAAACCTTAATTGTAGATAAGTTTTGGTACATATTTACCAAAATATCTTTGTTTACCATAATTTAACAAAATATTTTTAACCAAGGTAATTTAATAATTTTCTTAACCAAATTGCAGATTTATAAATGACCAATATTTTGAAAATGGGTGGGATATATGTAGGATATAATATTAATTGGACGGTGATATAATGATTTTAAATAAGTTAATTGTGTGCTCGGATGATAGGTGCGAAGCCTTTCCGCTCGCTAGGCATTAATTAATTATTTGAAAATAAGTGGTAAAAAAAAAAAAAAAAGAATACTATAATTTGATGGGTCACTTTCATAAGTGTAGGTTAAAAAAAAAAAAAGAGAGAGAGAGAATAAGTGGGATTTCAGTGCGCTGGTACGCCAAATTAGAGCAAACAACTGTGGTAAATAAGGGATCATTGAACTCATTAATTACAAATAGATAGGGGTATTATAGGAAAAAATTGACAAAAGTTAAAACTTGCTCTTATAATTAGGACAAAAATCAACTCCAAAATTTGCTCCTATAATTAGGACCGGAGGGAGTACTATTTTTTGTTCTAACTATATGATAAAGTTTGTAATATAATTTACATTATAAACTTTGTCCTATATTTAATGTCAGAAGGAGTAGCTTAAAAAATGTGAAGTGTCTTTTATTAATGTGATATGATGATTACCATTAAAAAAAAAAATTAACAGTAAGTTAGCCGCAAGGTGCTAACAACAAAAATATAAAAGATCATTGAGATTAAATTTAAATTTTAAAATATTAGGGAGATTATATGTATTTTTTTTATACAAAAAAATTTAGGTAGGGGTAGACACCGATAACCCATCAGGATCAGGGCATTCACACTTGTTACGGACCGGCCCAAAAGCCCCAAGTCCATAGCGCGGCCCAAGCGGGGCCAGGAGGCATAATCCGCTAATCATAGCAGGAGATCCGGAAATCTCGGCTAGGCAAGATCCACCCCTATTGTAACCTTCCTTCCGAGATACTCGCCCCATTAATGACACGTCCCATTAATGGCGTACCTCGGATATCCGCCCCATTAATGACACGTCCCATTAATGGCGTATCTTGGATATCCGCCCCATTAATGGGGCGCCATTAATGGCGTGCCCTGGATATCGCACCAGATACCTCTATAAATACAGAGGACAGGTAACGAGGTGCACACATTCTAAACCTAGACTATTTACATACAGTCTCACTGTGCACACACATCACCTCTTTGTCGTGTACGGTGATCCCACGCTCTCTTGGTTATTTTCTCCATAGATATTCAGGCAGAGCCCAACCATCCAAGATCAATATACCAGCCCTTGGCTGGACATCTGTGTTCTATAACAGAACAACACTATTGTTTTTTTGATACATAAAATGGTGGCAAATGTGCAACCACTCCGGGTTCTACAGTGGCAAGGACGACCCTCCCAACAGTAGTAGCTCCATACAAGGTGGATTACCAGTGGTTTTACCGCAGCTCGAACCTTAGACCTCTTAAAAGAATCTAACGCCACATTCCGCTGGACCAACCACATGTTAGTGTTGTTAGAAGCCAAGTCTGTGCATGGGGCAGGTTTGGAGGATCAACCCAAGGCCCATACTTGGCTATGAACTCATGGTCGCATTCAAGCCCTATGCCTCCACAATGCTTCGTTAGCTTTATAACCTCACGGCACTCGTCTTCACCTTCCCATCATTACAACAAACATTATTGAAGATCCATGAAGAAAGTGAAGGAGCCTATTGGTTTATGACTTGATAACTTCTTTGAAAAATAATTAAGGATTACAATATATGATGTAATCCCATATTTTCACTTAAAAATCCTTTTATTAATTATCTACAAATTAAGTGTGATGATTGGCATGAAATAAGTTAAAAAGGATTTTGAGGTTTTTATCTATCAACTAAGTTGCAATTAAGCTAAAATGCTTTTAAAATGAATATTCTTATATTTTTAGAATACAAGTGGAGTAAAATGGAAATTAGTTTAGAAAATATTATGAAACCTCCTAGAACAATAAATTTTATATATCGCTCCAAAGTTCAAAAGGCTTTTGTATAATTTAGTCTTATTATTATTATTACTACTACCTCGGTCCTAAATAAAGGACGTAGTTTATAGTGTAATTTCACTACAAGCCATGTCTTATATTTAGGATCGGAAGAATATTATATAAAAAGTCTAAAATAAGAAACTTTCAGGAAATTCATCCATGTCTATATATTAGAAAATATTGAAAATCAGAAACACACTTAAAATAAAATGTAAAAGATTTGATTGAAGTGAATAGCCCTTTGATTATGCTCCCACACATTGGGGAAAATAAAACAAAAATAAAGGGAAAAAAAAGAACGGATCTTTTGTGTTTTTTCCTTCTATGCTCAATTGTTTTTTATTTTATTTTGAGTAAACATATAGAGCACATCTTTAATCATTTTGTTGTTGTATATTTGCGTACAAAACATGGACAAGTATATGTTTTTTTTTTTTTTTTGGTTAGGCACATGTATATCCGCCTATTTAAGGCAAGTATATGTTACTACAAAGTATAATTGCACATGCTTGATTTGGAGTTTGAGTTTTTTTTTTTTTTTTTTTTAAAAAATAATAATAATAATAATTAACGTTTGGTTTGTACTAGTTGAAGGAATGGTGTTTTTCTCCAAGTGTACTTAATCCCAACTATATTCCTCAATTTTTTGCTGGTCACTTATAGCTCGATGGGGAGAGATATAGATTATAGGGTTAAAGTGCAAATCTGTCCCATAAGTATTTAAAAAAATCTCAATGTTGCACTGAATATATTTTTTTTTTTTTGGTCTCAATGACACCGAAGTTTAAAAATGTAGCAATGTTGTCATTAATATTAACAAAGTTAATTTTAACCTTTAACTATATAGTTTGACTAAAATAATATACATTGAATACGTGTCATTACACCACCTCATCATCTTTTGTTATAAGTGCCATACTAAGTGCTAGGTAAGATTTCGACGTGAATTATTTCAATCAAATTAAAGAGTTAATGATCAAAATTAACTTTGTTAATAGTTAGGGGCAACATTGCTGGATTTTTAAATTTTTGAGATAACATTGAGACCAAAAAACTCCTAGGACAACATTAAGATTTTTTGAATACTTTTAGTTAGATTCTCACCTTAACCCTAGATTATAATTGGGATCTTGTGTGGGGAGTTTCAATTTGGAATTTATGGACTTATAGAAATCAGTTTGCTTCTTTGACAATGATTTCCATAAACATGTCAATCCCGCCAATATTATCCGTTATAGCTGGAAATATTTTTGCCCAAATGCAAAAGCCTGAGGTGGATTGATTTGTTCCTGTATCGATTAACTTTTTTCCTTGGCAACCACCTCCGTGTGAGTGGTGGAAATTAATGTTGATGATGCTATGACAAATACAAACTCAAAGGTAGCGAGTGGAGTAATAATAAAGATATCATAAAGGTTGCTGGATTGTTGGTTTCACACATGTAATAGGGCGATTTAGTGCTTTTGAACCTTGCTTGGGATTTTGGATGTTGATATTTCTTCAATTAAGAGACATGAAAAACATTATGTAATTTACTCGATTTGGTGGCAAAGCAAGCTCATAAGCCACCGGGTCCCTGTGTTTCCAATATTTCAAAAGGACCAATATACGAGGACTTAACTTCTTTTCGTTTAATGGCTCTACCTACTCCGATGACGGAGATATTTTCGAGAATACATGATCACCCACATTAAATTCTAGAGGTCTCCTTAATTTATCTGCATAACTTTTCTGCCTGCTTTGAGCTGCAAGGAGTCTCTTCTTGATTAAACGGATTTGCTCGGAAGTCTCATCCACCATTTCTGGCCCGAACAATTCACGCTCAGATAACTCTGTCCAACAGAGAAGGGATCAGCATTTTCGTCCGTATAGAGCCTCATAAGGAGCCATCTGGATGCTAGCACGATAGCTATTGTTATAGGAAAATTCGGCGAGAGGTAAATGTTGATCCCAATTTCCTTTGAAGTCCAGTACACATGCACGTAACATATCTTCCAGTGTCTGGATTGTCCTCTCTGATTGCCCATCTGTTTGTGGATGGTAAGCAGTACTAAATCTCAACCTTGTTCCCATTGCTTGATGTAGAGCTTGCTAGAATCGCGAAGTGAAGCGAGGATCTCGGTCAGAGATAATACTCGTTGGTGTACCATGGAATCGATGATTTCACGTATATAAATCTCGCAATTTCTCGGGAGAATAATTAACACCGACGGGAAGAAAATGCGCGGACTTAGTGAGTCGATCAACGATTACCCAGATTGCATCATGATGCCTGATCTTGAGTAGACACACAATCAAATCCATGGTCACGTTCTCCCATTTCCACTCTGGAATCTCCAGACCCTTCAAGAGTCCTCCTGGTTGTCGATGCTCAGTTTTGACCTTCTGGCAAGTCAGACATGTAGCCACATATAAAGTTATTTCCTTTTTCATACCGGGCCACCAAAATTGTAATTTTAGATCTCGATACATTTTAACCACACCAGGATGAATGGTGTATTTGCTTTTATGAGCCTCATCAAGAATTTTAAATGTCTCAAACCATCGTTAGGTGGCACATAAATTCTTTTCTTATATCGGATCAATCCACTCGGTGAGATGTCATAATCTGTTGTTTCTCCTCGTTCGATCTTTTCTTGAATAGACTTAGCTAGATCATCTTGCATTTGAGCTTCTTTTATTTCAACACACAGACTATTCTCCTCTTGGCTAGCAAGGAGACTAGCAATGTATGCCTCATGAGGTGCATTTTTATTTGCAAAGATTTGATTTGATAAATTCAAGTCGTGAAAATCCTCTAGCAATTTCCGCTCTTTGATCATCATAGATGCAACTTGCACAGCTTTTTCGCTCAACGCATCTCAACAACATTGGCTTTACTTGGATGGTATTTGATTTCCAGGTTGTAGTCTTTTAGCAACTCCATCCATCTATGCTGCCTCATATTAAGTTCCTTCTGATCAAACAGATACTTAAGGCTTTTATGGTCGCAGTATAGCTCAACAGTAGCAAAGACAATAGCTGCAAGCTCCAGGTCATGTGTAGGATAATTTAACTCATGAGGCCTCAACTGACGAGAGGCATACGCTACAACTCTGCCCTGCTGCATCAGGACATATCCCAATCCCTGTAAACTAGCATTGTTGTAGACCATATAGGTTTGGCTCAGATCTGGGATATTAACACAGGTGCTGTCGTCAGCCTCTCCTTCAGTATCTGGAAGCTCTCCTCATAACGCTCATCCCACACAAATGCCTGGTTCTTTCTCGAGCTTTGTCGGTGGCAATGCAATTCGGGAAAATTACGTATGAATCGGCGATAATACCTTGCTAGGCCGAAAACTAACGTATTTACGCAACGGTCTCGAGCCTTTTCCACTCAATACGACTTCCACTTTACTAGAGTCCATTGAAACACCATTTTTAGAAACTACTTGGCCCAGAAATTTAACCTCAGAAAGCCAAAACTCACATTTACTGAGTTTAGCATAGAGTCACTTTTCCCTCAAAATGTTCAATACAAGCCACAGATGATCCTCATGTTCCTCCCGACTCTTTGAATAGATCAAGATGTCATCAATGAATACCACCACAAACTGATCTAGATACGGTCAAAAAAATTCTATTCATGTAATCCATGAAGATAGCAGGAGCATTCGTCAGACCGAACGACATCACAAGAAATTCATAGTGCCCATATCTGGTCTTGAAAACAGTCTTTGGAATATCCTCAACTCTAACTCGTAGCTGATGGTACCCCGAACGTAAATCAATCTTTGAAAAGATACAGGAACCGAGATAATTGATCTAGCAAGTCATCAATTCTAGGAAGATGATATTTATTTTTCACGGTCCTCTTATTCGGTTCCCGTAGTCAACATAGAGTCTCAAACTGCCGTCTTTCTTTTTCACAAATAAAATTGGGGCTCCCCAAGGCGAAACACTAGGGCGAATAAACCCCTTTTCAATTAATTCTTCTATCTCGCTTCTTTAACTCAAACCATTTCATTTGGTGCCATCCGGTAGGCGCTTTAGAAATTGGTCCAAGCACCGGCGCAATGTCAATAGCAAACTCCACCTCTCTCTCCTCGTGGTAACCCACTGATATCATCAGGAAACACGTCAGGAAATTCACTCACCACTGGTATATCATCTAGAGACGGTTCTGAATCTGCTTGTATTGAAAAGAATACTACATACCCTTGGCACCCTTGCTTAATACACTGTTCTACCTCAGTAGCGGTAAGAAAACCAAGGCTTCCTTTGGCACTGAGATTTCGCTATTGGTCAGGACAAATAACCTTTCTATTGCCGAAGTCTAGTACAATACTATTAGCCGTCAACCAATTTAATCCCAAAATCACGTCAATATCATGCAACGGTAAACAAATCAGATCCACAGTGGACTCATATCCATCCATGATCACAATACAGTTCAGACATACATCAACAGTTCTAGATTTGACTCCTAATGGAGTAGACACAATCAGATCATAAGGAAATTTGTGAACATTCAAATTCATACGTCTGACACAATCATAAGCTATGAAAGAGTGACTAGAACCAGAATCAAATAATGCATGTAATAAGCAATCATGAAGAGAAATCGTACCTTGCAACAATTCAGGGGATTTACGAGCATCCTCCCGAGTCAAAGCAAACACCCGACCACGACTGGGTCTCCTCCCAACAATGGCCACGTAGACAACGTCCGCGATTGATATGCCCTAGTTTGCGGCAAACATAACAAATGATCCGCCCATCGCAATTAGATCTAGGGTGCGATTTTCCACATTTATTACGAGACTGAGGCTCTACAAGCCTCTTGAAATTTGACTGATTGGATTGGAAAGGCTTTTTAGAACTGCCACGATTCTTGTTGCATGGCCCTTTTCTTTTTTGTGAAGAATTACCACGAGTAGATTCACTGCGGTTCATTGTATTTCTAGAAGCATGCAATTCATTAAGATTTCTTTCAACAATACGACATTCATCAACGACTTGATTAAGCTCACGAAATTGCCGAGCAACTAGTTTTTTTTTTCTCGATTTCAAATTTAGATCCACGAATCAATATACCTGCCGGGTTACCCTCGTACGGATTCCTGTGATAAGTAGAATATCGAGATAAACAAGTAAATCTCGCATAATAATCCTTAAAAGATTCATCAGTTCCCTGCTGAATAGTTAAGAATTCAGATTCTTTTACAAGTTGAATTGAGCGAGGGAAATATTGTTCATTGAATTTCTCTTTAAAAACCTCCCAAGTAATGGGGATATTACGAGCGCGGAGAGTTGTTTCAGTGTTTCTCCACCATCTATCTGCATCGCCCTCTAATTTATAAATAGCCAACAGAGGCCTTCTGTCTTCAGGGCATTCTAGAACCTGAAAGATTTTATCAAGGCGCAGTAGCCAATCCTCTACACTATCAAATCTGCCTCTAAATACCGGAGGTTGATGTTTACAGAACTGTTTAAACCAATATTGAGGAGTCTCAACTTCTCTGTTGTTCAGTGGCCATTGTGGTTGCTCATCATTGTTATTACTATTATCATTAGTATTATTTGTGCCATCAATAGTTTGTTCTTCTTCGTGATCACGAGCTCTTATTTCATTTATCTGAGCTTGCATTTGCTGCATCATATTCCCTTGTTCTCTTATTAGACCCATCATTTCTCGCATCAGATTATTATCTCGAGGATTAGGTATTTCTGTCTCACGTTCTGGCCTGACTTCTCTGGCTTGTCCTCTGCCTTTTCCCCTTGCCATTTTAAGAATTTAGCTTAACACAAGCAAGAGAAAATGTTATTTTCACAAAAATAATATTAAATTATAATCCATAAATTGATCAACAACCATGCTGAAAACTTACATAATACGTCATTTCCCAACATATCATTGATTCAAATATCAAAACATTAACAGTTCATAAACTGTTCTACATAATTGTACAATCAAGCTACTTGTTATAAGGCTATCATAATATACTTCCGTACACCGATAGTCAGATTAGGGTTCCAAAATAAGTTTGCAGAGACTGATACATATTATTTTAAAAGACTTGAAACTCCAAATTAGTCCCTTGGTTCATAACATTATTCATATATTCTCCTAACCGCACTCCTTCTACCATAGTACTTCCCAAATCTTACACTTACCTTCTTTCGATTATAACTAACCACAAGTATGTTAGTCTCCGTTTTATTTATCAGTATCATCCAAACAGTGTTCTAATACCACAATTGTTACACACCTACCGGCCTCACCCTTTCGGGTGGCGGGTAGTGTGGTCCTTTACTTTTATTTAATTTTAGCTTATATTTCCCCAGTTAATTTACGACACACATCAGAGTATAAGCAGCAGAGCACACACCGGTTTGAACAAAAATATACTGATAAAAATACGGAAGGATAAATTTTCCCCGGAGGGATCAAAATATACAGTCATCCGGATAATTGCCTGATCGGCCAGGCTAACATAATACAGTCATCCGGTAACCAAAATAAATACCCAAAAATAATAGCCACCAATGTCCACCTCCACACTACTCTGGAGCCTTACCTCTGTCTCCCTGCTCCGGTCTCGATGCCAGAGGGCTTAAAAGGTGTTGGGATTCAAAAATTGAATCCCAGAGTAACCGTTAATTTCATATAAAATGTATAACAAAGTATGTAAGCAAACCACAAATAAAAATAATTCAAACCACATCTCATTCAGTATCATGCACCTGCGCCATTACGGAACTAACATCCTAATAGCGCACAAGCCTGATCGGGCATGGCACACAACAAGGCCCGTTTATGCACACAGCATGTTCCGATTCCAAAGCGCTTGGGAAAAATATGAATGATAACCAAATGTATGCAATAAACATGGAAAAACATACATACACAAGTCACATAGAGTATATGAAGATTAAGGTTACTACTTGGCAGTCGACCACTACTATAAATAATTTTCTCGGCGCACAATATCACAATTAGCCCCACATATAAATAAAATCAAATCTTCCTCAATAAATATTTTCTTTGGTAAATTAAAATAAACCCAATCAATGTATTCATATTCACTAAATTCCTTTCTTTATTAAGGAATTTAATTTGGGCCCATATATTCTCAATTTTCGTCCTAAATCTGAAATTTTTCTGAAATAGAAGCCCAACTTCAAAAATTCATAATTAAATCTAGAAAAATCCTTTTGTATTTATTCCAAAGTCCAAATAACCTTTAATATGTCTATTTTCAACTAAAAATACTCATTTAGGCCAGACCAAGTCGAAAGTTCATCCATAGCCTGAAATAATGCCCTGTTTTCAGGGGCTATTTTGAAACATTTATTCTTGCTAGCAAAAAAATTCAGAAAAATACGAATTATATACCAAATTAATCATTGAGATGCCTACTTTCTCTCTGTAAAATTTCATAATTTTATAAATTCATTTACTAGGTCAAATATCATGGAAAACCTGGATGACTCCACAGAAAATTTCCAAAAACAGCACCCTAATGAATTTCAACTTCCATTTATGCTTCCAAAATTATGATCCAAGTTTAACCTTATACAAAATATCATTTTAAACACTTTAAAACCACTAAAAACACCAAAATCCATTCCCAAAACACTAGTTTATCCAGCTGGACGAAATTATTGTCTAACCAATAAAAGGTCAAATTTCCATTCTAACACCGTAATCTTGTCTATAATCATTCCTAATTTGTTGCTTGAACCCTTAATCATACTCTAACCCCATTTAAGAAATTGGGCAGCAACTCCCCATAAATTTAGGGTTTCCAACTCAAATACACCATAAGGAGATTCAAGAATCACTAACCTTTGATATTCTTGTAATTTCTTCTTCCTTGTTTACCCAAAATTTTCAGCCCCCCTTCATGAACACCATAGGAAGACAGATTTTTGGGTCAAGAAGAGTTGCAAAAAGAAGCTTAGAAGAGATGGAAGAGGTTACCTAAAGCTTACCTATTGAATCCTTGAGTTTTTCCTTTTCCCTTTCTCTTAGAATTTTTCCACTCTTCCTCCTCCTTGCTGTTTCTGCGTGTTGGCTGACCCAAAAGTGGGAAGAAAAAGTGATTTAATGCCAATTAAAGGGTCCCAATCAGCTGATTTAATGAAGGGGAAAAATGACCTCCAACAAGCCCAATATTTACTAGTTTACCATTATGTTAAAATCCAACTATTTAGTTGGAATATGTTTGGCCAATTCCTTTTTTTATTTTTTCCCTTTAGTTTGGGCCAAAATTTTAAGCCTCTTTTAGGATAATTTTAGTCCACTATGTTAACTTATAACCCATGCTCATGTGCCCATAAATCCTAAATAATTATAAGACATATGGCACAATTTTATGGAAATTATAATTTTAACCTTGCTTCAATTTTTTTTCCTCTTATTTTCTAAAAATATTCATGCAACTTCTTCTCATTCCTTTTTGGCCAAATTTATTACATATAACTTCATAAAAATTCATATATGCAAATAATTTCACATTAATGCACATGAAAAATGAGGATGTTACACAAGGTATTTGCCCCCCTTCATTTTTTTACCAAATATATAAATTCCGCAACAATAATTTTTGCATGTGAATGGGAAATAACTTTTGCTGTATGATTTTTTTATTAGTTTGAATTAAGTTATAAATTCACTTATGACAGAATTATCTTTTTTCTTTCTGTGTAGAGAGACTGAATCTTAAAGCTGCTAGTGAATATAAATATCTCAATCAAAGTGACTGCATGGCAATTGATGGTATTAAATATTAATGAAGCTAAAAATTTGCATAAGCTAATGGTATACTATAAACTTTAACACTTGACAATTCCTGAACATTACCTGTTTAATTCGTTTATGGCTTCATATGAAACTAACATCTCTTCTGGTCATTTTTCCCACTTTTTGTCAAATACTTTTTCCCTAGAAAGCACCGGATGATGTTCGAATTTTCAAAGACGATCAAGAGCAAGTCTTCAAGATGATTTCTGCACTGGATGATGTTCGAATTTATATTTCGTTTTGTTTATTTATAATTTTTTAGGATTGCTATTGTATATATTTCTACATATACACTTTAATACAATATTCATTATTATTTTTATATATTTTTTATTTCATAATTATTTATATAATTTTTTTAATTGAGATTTGTGACGGAAAAGGAATTTCGTCACAAAAAATGGAATTTTGCAATGGAAAATTAATTCCGTCGCAAAAATTTTCATTTTCCGTTGCAAAAAGCGTTTTGTGACGACATTTTTTGCGACGGACGTAATTCCGTTGCAAATCGTCTTTGTGACAGAAAAAAGTCTATTTTGCAACAGATTTTGTCCGTCGCAAATTTTGACTTTTCTTGTAGTAGAGAGTTTAAAGAATGGATGCCTGTGAGACCGCCGCTATTGAAAGGAGGTGAGGTGAAAAAAATGGAGAGGCGGGATTCACAAAAGCTCTTTATCGACTATTTTCACCAAAACAATCGTTGAATAAGAATCTTTCAAGAGATTCAACACAACCTTTCACACACGCACGCACTCACCCACATAGAGATATATATACATACATACATATAAGGGAACAACAAGGTTATATGCTTAAATTCAGAGAAAATAAGGGTATGATGACACTTTGTCCATAGATCAAATTCAGGTTATGAACAACTATGATCCGGGTTATAGAAGGATACCTGTCCTTTTTCATACAAGGATACTTTTATAGAGAGTATAAATCTCTCAAACCTTCTTCCTTCAGATCATAATCAGCACAACCTTCCTTCGTTTCCTACAGGAGGCGTAACTGGATTTTGTCTTATGGTTTTATATGATCATAACCAGATCTTAACCTTGTTTGAACATATAACCATGTGTGTCTTACAGGATCATGACTAACGAATTTGTGATAATATTACTACCTAATTTAATCCCTTAGAAAATTAGAAACTTGTACATTGTATTTTTTCCATAGTAGTTTAAAATATTCCTCAAAGAAAGACATGATTAAACTTTTGAAATTTTATTGCACCAACATAGAGAGCAGTGTACAAGATAAGTAGAGAATTGAGTGATATCTACAGCGCAGAGTTACAAGGCTTTATATAGAGAGTTGGCATTCCAACCCTTCTCTAATTTTTCTATGCTATATGACATGTTGATAATGTGAGGAGACAATGTTACAAGGCTTTTCAAGATTCCCTTATCTCTACTATCCTATTATTACATAGGACAAGCTATTATGTTACAACTTTACGTAAAAGCATTTCAAGACTCAAGACACTATTACACATGGCTTTCTTTCAAGACTTACGTGAAACTCCTTCCTTTCTTTTTCTCTTTTCAAGATTCCCCCTTTTTTATTTACAATTTCGGCACAATCTCCTCAAGACACGTTGCACTTCTTCTTTTTCTGCTTTCTTTTCTTTGTCTGCTTCTATTTCTCTTTCTCTGTTGGCATGTCTTAAAAGACCGTTAAGATCTATTTCCGAATCTTCAATATCTTGCATTGCTATTTCTCTTTCCTCACAATTCTTACACCTATGATTAGAGTACTTTATTAAGAGATTACATATCTTGCTTTTTGCTTTTCAACCTGTCATACCACTGCATAAACAGTGTTTGATTATGTGATGTTCTTCTGAATGCTGTGATAATTGATGTCATACCACAATAGTATACCCATTGCTTTTCTTTTGATGCAATGGTTCTATTCATTTCTTGGAAGATAATATGATAGTTTTGAGCTCTTATATTTGACATCTTGTTCTGAAATTCTTAGTCATCATCAATATCTTCGTTGATCTCTACTTCAGTTTCTTTGGGCTTCCTTGTTGTTCCAAGTCGAATTAGATTGATTGGAGCATAAAACTTCTTTGGTGTAATTTCTGCAATTGTTGAATAAAATTTAACATACACGATGTATTGAGTTACAACTCCAGCATATATATTGACTGCTTCTTGCAAGGTTGATTGCAACTCCTTAATTTCTTTCACATCATTAGATAAATAAATAGTATGTAACATCCCATATTGGTATAAGATTCTTATTAGAGATGGTGAAGTTCCAGGCTTAGCTACAACTTTATTAAATGCGAAGTGGGAGGCATGTTTGACATTGGGATATGATATATCACTACTACAAAAAGGGTAACTACTTCCCTAAAAGACTTCCTTATTTTTTAAAAGGATGTTAAAAGTGATCGTAGTGGCATTTTTGTAAAATAAATACGATATTATCAAATTTTGCGTCCTAAAACCAGTTTAAGATCGTTTAAAATAAATAAAGGCGTCCTACAATAATTTCGGGACGCTTAAATTAAAATTTTTTCCGCCAAAAATTAATGTTTTAGCGCGCCTTGGCGCCATTTCACGAATTTTTTGGCGCCCCGGCATCGGAAGAATAATGAGGAATTAATTTTTTATTTGTTTAATAAGTTTTAAGGCGTCCCGATAGAAGATCAGGACGCTTTTAAAGAATTAAAGGCGCCCGATTCAACATCAGGACACCTTAAAAGCATTAAAGGCGCCCTGACTCAACATCAAGACGCCTTTAATAACATTAAAGGCGCCCTGAGTCAACTTCAGGACGCCGTTAATGTTATTAAAGGCGCCCTGATTCAACTTCAGGACACCTTTAATGAATTAAAGGCGCCCTAATTGTACTTCAGGATGCCTTTAATTCTTTTAAGGCGCCCTGAATATGATTTCAGGACGCCTTTATTGCAAAATAAACCCTATTTTGCACACGCGTATCCCTCATTCTGCTTCATTCGATTCCCTCCACCCTACCTTCTTCTCTCGATCATTTGTGCGCCGTTTCCTCCTCCGTGTCTTGGGCCTTCGCGATAGTCGACCGTACTCTCCTACCTCGTTCTCATCTTAGCCCTCAACCCTTCCTCTCATCTGTGCGCCGTTTGTGCGCCGTCTCTTCCCATCGCGACAGTCCCGTCGGTGTCCGTGGTTCTCGTTCTCTCTTTCCGTCTTGCTCTCCCGGTGTTCTCCGTCAGCTCTTTGCGGTGGCCGTTGTTCTCACATTGTGCGCTCTCGTTGGGTAAGTCCATCGGTCCACCCCATTCTTCTAACTACGTACTGATGTGTTGATTATTTGGGCGTTGAGAACATTGGAAATTTCATATGTGATGACAATTTTTAAGTTAGGGATTATAGGGACTGTTATTCATATTTGATATTGAAAATCAAATTTTTGAGATTGGCCCTTGCTTTCATGATATTGAAAATCAAATGGTTGATTTCTTTTGCTAGGATTTTGGCATGTATAGACCATGAGTTGCTAAAAACTCTCATTTAGGATTACTTTTCTCCATTGTATGAATTCAAACTACTAGATATGAAATTGAAAATCAAATGGTTGATTTTTTTAGCTAGGATTTTGGTATGTATAGACCATGAATGGCTAAAAACTCTCATTTAGGATTACTTTTCTCCATTGTATGAGATTGGCCCTTGCTTTCATGATATTGAAAATCAAATGGTTGATTTTTTTTTGCCGGGATTTTGGCATGTATAGACCATGAGTGGCTAAAAACTCTCATTTAGGATTGCTTTTCTCCATTGTATGAATTCAAACTACTAGATTATCTTGGTTTTGTCGGTTGGTGAGTATATAAGTTGATTTTTCTTTGTGCTCAATGCTATGTTGTACTTGATCACCACATGATTAGAGTAGTTTAATTGGAAGATGCTTGAGAGAGCCATTTTGATTGTAGAAATTAAGAAAAATCTTGTTAGTGATTAAATGGATGGTTTGTTGTTAGAATAGAAATATATCTAACAACCTAGCATAGTATATTGAAGGATTGCTTTGGAAATATGGTTTTCATTAATTATAAACAGGACATTTAATAATTTTAATGAAAATGAAAAATCGGTCTTAACTTGAGAGAGTTTAGTTAATGATTTTAGAACCTTTGACTAGCATGAATGATTTCTTGTAATCCTTGATACGTACAGCTTAGGTTACCGAATGCATGATTAAGTGAGCAAAACAAGAAATTATTGGTTTTTCTTTGCCCCATTCCGTGTGATGATTTGTTTGTGATGATCTTGTATATTGTAGGAAATGTTAAGGTGTTGATTTGATTCATTGAGCCAGCAAGGCAATGTGTGATTGTGACCCATTCTCTTCTTTCCCGTGAGTCCCCTCTCCCCTCTACACTTGTCCAGCTCTCTTCCTTCCTCCGAGGCTTCTCAGGCTCCAACTCCAGTTCTTCATCCACGGTCCACCTCTGTTCCTTCAACTCTGGCGATTTCGAACCAGCTGATCGAGTGACGAGCGATTGTGGTTTGTCTCTCCTTTTCTATTTCGATTTTACCAATTTTTGTAGATCTGTGTCTCTCTTATCCTGTAAATGTAATGTATAGCCTCGACTTGTTCCTTTTCCTCCCAAATCAGAATCAAATTCCCTCTTCCTATAATCCCATAGCCCATGTGCTCGACTTTGACTTGTACAGGCTTTGGTGATGATGATTTCTTCATTTATTTCTGTTTTAAATTGTTTACTGTGTTACTGTTTAGTTATTTTTTGTTGGCTAAAATTCTTTTACCTGATATATTTATTGTTCCCTTTTAGTCGTGTACATCAAGTAAACACTGATACTACTGTGAATTGATTAAAGTTCTTAGGAAAGTTAACTGACATCATTATTTCCACCTTTCAACTTGTTTGTATGATGAGATTGAATGATTTTGTACTTTTATTCTATCTTGTAATGTTTTCTTTATACCATCATGGAAGGCGGTTTTATCTAAACTTTTGTGATTATGTTAATGAATTTGGAATTCGCTTGGGGGTACAGTTTTCTTTTTTTCCTTTTTAATAATCTTTTTAATTGGAGCCCATGTGAGTTGTATCCCTTAAAATTGTGAAACTTTCCGCCGAGCTGTAATTGTTTTTCTCCTCTGTCACTTTGTCATGCTTTATGCATCTATGTTAATCCTTTAAATGCACGTGCAATCAGTTTTTGCCCAAGATCCAGAATTTAAAGGTAGACAAGTAGTTACTTTTCACAACTAGAGAGACTTCATATTCTTCCGGCATCATCGGTATGTATCCACAAGACTTGAATCATTAATCCACATTTATATGTTTATGCATTTTCTTTCTTTCAATATTGTTGTGCTCGGCTTTGCTTTCTTGATGTTTTGTTGGTTTCGATCTGTACTCGTAATTTTAATTTTTACAATTTCCCATATTGGTAGGGTTCTTTATATGTTATTTTGATTAGCATAATGCCGAAAGAGCATAGTCTATCAATTTCAGCCCTTTTTTGCATTTTATAGTGTAGTTACTCAACCCTCTATCAATTCTATTTTGTAATGATGAAATTGATGCATTTAATGGATGATATTGTTCTGAATCACCTTGAATTAAGCCGAAATTGTTTGTTGTTGAAAATTTGGGATGCATTACTTTTAAGGGGAAATGCTTTGCCAAATTTTTTTTTAAAAGATAGAGAAAAAAGCATGTCGTTTTTGCATTTTACGTTATATAAACTTGAGTGTTGGTGGAAATGTCGTAGGTGGTATTAAAATGGGGCATAGTTGGATGAATGCTTTGAGAACTAGTGAAGAATATGAGAATGGGGTGGAAGAGTTTATTGAATTTGCTAGAAGGAATGTGGCTACAAAAAAGGGATGTATTATTGTCCATGTGTTAACACTACTAGAAAATGTCATATTTGCGACGGAATTTGCGAGGGAAAAATTCTGTCGCAAATTTTAGTCAATTTGCGAGGAAACGTGTTTCCCTCGTAAAAACCCCTATTTTTGTGAGGGAACCACGTTTCCCTCGCAAAAACCCCAATTTTTGCGAGGGAAAAACGCTTCGTCGCAAAATTGGGATTTTTGCGAGGAAATGTGGTTCCCTCGCAAAATAGCACCAAAAAACCAGCCAAAACCCCCCATTTTTTGCGAGGAAACGTTTTCCCTCGCAAAAATCCCAATTTTTGCGACGGAAGCGTTTTTTGTTAGTTATGATTAGTTTTGATGATGTCTTATATGGATGTCACTTATATGGATGTCATTATTGAAAGCAAAAAGATTGAGTAATATAGTTACCTCCTACATTGAAAAGATTGAGTAATATAGTTATCTCCTACATTGACTAACTACTGTATTTAATGTAGAATAATCCAAGATGAATTATAGAGATTAATCAAGAGAAGAGAAGAAAGAAAGAGTTAGAGTTATGGAGAATGATCAAGAGAAGAAGAAAGAAAGAAGAACTCGTTGAATGAAGTGAAGATATCGTTATTCAAGTTCTAAGATTGATGCTAGAAGTCTCCAAGGTCATATGGAAGTTGGAATGGGTCAATTTGAAGTTAAAGTCAGCAAAAATCAACTTCAGGATGAGAAAACTCGAGTTTGGAACACAAAACTCGAGTTTGAGACTCAAAACTCGAGTATACAACTCAAAACTCGAGTTTGTAGTGTCTTCAGCACCTCTGCGTCTCGGACAAGTGAAAACTCGAGTTTGGAACACAAAACTCGAGTTTGGGACTCAAAACTCGAGTATGCAAGTGCTAAACTCGAGTAAGGAAGAGCTAAACTCGAGTATGCAAGTGTAAACTCGAGTTTGCAGCGTGATCAGCTCTTCAGCAACTCTGTTTCACGTTTCAGCACAGGCGAGGTCCGGTAATTCGATGATATCTCTCAAACCAGGAATCGGATTGACGTGAAATCAGTGGCATTTGAAACTAGACATCCAAAGCGTCATTTTGATATATAAATCAAGTCCAAAGGTGTCAAGATCAAGGAGATATGATTTTTACAAGTTGCCATAAGAATCAACGTCACAGTCCAGACCCACCTTCGGTATTTTGACTATAACTCACAAACTAAAAATCCGATTGAGCTGAAATCAGTGGCATATGAAAATAGACTCAAAGAGCTTTCCATCAAGAGTTGAACGGACCAAAACGGAGTTCATACCAGGGAGATATGGCCCTCGAAAGTGGACAGATAATTTCAAGAAAGCAATCAAACTTGTTGAGCTTAAGTGCAAACTGCGGTATAGGTTTGCATACCGCAGTTTTGGACTTCCAGAAGCGAACCAGGTTTTTTAAATGAAGTCAATACTGCGGTATTGGTAGGCAAACTCGAGTATTGGACTTCCAGAATGAAACCAAGATTTTAAACGAAGTCAATACTGCAGTTTGCGTAGCCAAACTCGAGTATTGGACTTCCGCAGAGCAACCAAGTTTTTCAAGCTAAGTCAATACTTCCACCTTTACTGCAGTATGTAAGTGAAAGTATTGCAAACTGCAGTATAGGTTTGCATACCGCAGTTTTGGACATCCGAAGCAAACCAAGTTTTTCAAACGAAGTCAAAACTGCGGTTTCCAAAACCAAACTCGAGTATTGGACTTCCGAGGAAGCAAACCAAGTTTTTCAAACGAAGTCAAAACTGCGGTTTCCAAAATCTTACTAGAGTATTGGACTTCCGAAAGCAACCAAGAGTTTCAAGCTAAGTCAATACTTCCGCCTTTACTGCAGTTTGTAAGTGAAAGTATGCTAAACTGCAGTTTGCATGAACATACTTAGTTTACAACGGTAAAAAACTGATTTTTGAATTACACGAATTTGCAAATCACTCTTGTTTGATCCTATTGCTTTCATGAATCATTCACTTATGTTCCCGCATAAGTTTAACAAGTTTATTGAGTGAATTTCAGTTAGCACGAGATGAAGATTAATGAAGATCAAGGCAAAAAGCAAAAAAAGTGCTCGGTGCATTTAATGCACTTCGCAAATCAACCTTCTTTTGGATAATCCACACGAGCACGCATTCTCAACGGTCAAGAATGCTTTCTTCATCAAGTAAACTCTTCTCCAACGGGCAAATCCTCGAGTTCCACATCGAGATCATATTAGCACTGGATTAGTTGGAGTTTAGAGAGAAAGATGACCGGACCTTAAGCTAATCACCTACAACGGTTGGATTCATCAAGCAACGGTCATTTAATGTTCTCTACCTATAAATAGAGTGCATTAACTTCTTCTCAAGCTGATACACCCGCTGAAGACGAAAATCATCCAAGTCTCATATCTATTTCTTCGGTTTTATCTCAGTATAGTATCTTGTGATACATTGAGCTTCAAAGTGCTTATCATATCTACTCTTAGAGAGAGTTTATTTCCTTGTATATCATTCATTGTAACAATCTCAAGTCGGGTGACTTGGAGATTGGGAAAATCGAGTACAACTTGTAAAGGGGAGTGTGTCCTAGGTTGAGGAGCATTCTTTGTTTACAGAGTGGGTATCTGATTATAATCAGAGTACAACTTGTAAGGGGGAGTTAGTCCTAGGGAGAGGATAACTCTTGAGTACAGAGTGTGTATTTGATTGTTTACAATTACAACTTGTAAGGGGGAGTGAGTCCTAGGGAGAGGATCATCCTGAGTATAGAGTGTGTAATTGTTATTGAGTGATAGTGGAAAATCCCAGAGTGTTTCTGGGGATCGGACGTAGGTCAAAGAGTTGGACCGAACCGATAAATCCTTGTGTCCAGCTTCTTCTTCCTCACTTTGTTTGTCTCTCGTTTTCATTGCTTCAAAACAGCGATTTCTGAAAAGTTTTAAAATACCCAATTCACCCCCTCTTGGGTATATAGCTCCACTTACATTTTTCCCTCGCAAAAATTGGGGTTTTTGCGAGGGAACGGTTCCCTCGCAAAAATAGGGGGCAAAAAACCCTAATTCCCCCCATTTCCCGTCAAGTCCTCCATTTCCCTGCCAAGTTCGCGTCTCTCTCCCTTGTCGACTTCAGATCCGCCGCGTCTTCTCTCTCACGCTCGTGAACAACCGCCGGCAACCTCGTCTAGTCCTCCCCCTTGGTCCGCCGTCTTCCTTCAGATTTATCCCCTACTCCGGCGTGCCCTTCGGATCTCTAGAGTGAAAAGGCACAACAGTCTTCAGATTTGTCGCGGAGTTTCATTGCGGCTTTTTTTTCTCCTTCCTTTTGCCTAAAAATTGAGGCTTGTGCTTCTGGATCAAAATTTACCTCATTGTTGTGCTATCCGGAACTCGAATGGACACGCCTGCAAAGGATTCACGGCGGCCATCAATTTCCCTCCAAAACCCCTCAGGTCACAAACTGAACCGGAACCAAAGCCCCAAGTTCATCACCCGTTTCATCTATCAAACATTTGTTTTATCTTCTCTCGCATCAATCTTCAATTTTTGTACTTTGGACACTGCGTCTTTTCTTTGCTCTAAAATGCCGGTTTACACAGGGCCTCACCTTGTTTCCGTCACTATACTATTAGTTCAGAATTATTATCTCGTGAAGTTTATTTAAGCCGCACATAATGTACTTGGTTGATCGGGATTTACTTCTTGGCGCTTTAGGTTTTCTCCGAGAAGTTCGGTACATTGATCGATGCTTAAGGTTCTTTCTAAGGTATAAATTTATGCACAACCTTTTGTTGTTGATTGAGAATGTGAAATTTGAAATAGAAAAATCCCGTTCTTGCTAATTTTTTAGGTTAATCTTTATTTCAATCCCTTTTATGAATGGTAATTCTGTTGCTTCTCAAAATGTCTCCACTTTTCAACATTGCTTTACTGGTTGAAGCTAAACTTTCAAACTAAGTTGCTTGACTTTCGGTTTTTTTATCATGCTCTGGTTCAACTATTGAGGCATAATAATTTTGTAAATTTATCCAAGTAAGTTTTTAGGATGCAATTTAATGTTTGTCGCCTATTTATCCTTGATCTAAATGGCCGTTTGCAAGCAGCCTCCAAGTAGGGATATCAAGATCATTCTTTTGTGTTTCTCTGTTTTAGACTCACTGCGAGTCAAATCCGAAGTTTAACTTCTACAAATACATGATACGAGCCCTTGAAGATTATTTTAAACAAGTTGTTGGTACAAGGTGAGTGCTTCTCTGGATTCAATATGTAATCTGTAATAACTAGTAATGTTGTTGTGCATATCATACATGTTGATCACTTAGACTGCCCTATCTTTCTTGTTTGTCTTATTATGTGAGGAACCGATTCTCGTACTCATGATCATACTATTTTTTGTTGCAGTTGGTATCTTTGGATGTTTGTGGTCATCTTTTTGTTGCTTAATGTTAATGGTATTACTCATGATCATTCTTCCGTAACTAATTGTTTCTTTTGGTTTTGTTGGTTGTCAAAAACCATTACTTTCTGTCTCCAAATTCTGATATTTCCTTTGATCTTACAGGCTGGCATACATATTTTTGGATAGCGTTTAATCCTTTTTTGTAAGTATCCCGATAAGATTTTTTTCCTCACTTTTTGCGGACATGCCCACCGTGATGTGAATGTAATTTTTTTACGTCTCTGATTCATCATGTCTCAATTATGTATAAATAATAAAAAAAAAAAAAGGAAAACATTTACTCGTACTTTTATTTATTGATCCATTTAAGCACACTCAAATGGGGTCAAACTCTTAGTTCAATGCTATGTCATAATTTTCTCGATTGCTTTCTTCTATCGGCATGGCTTCTAGTGAATTGATCTCAAAGCGACCTTTAAATTCTGAATGTAATAGCCGATAGTATGGCTACATAACTTACTTGAACCAACTTCTAGTAAGAGTTGGTAAATCATTGGGGTTTTGAATGACTTTATAGCTAGCTAGATAGGCTTTCACATGAACCCACAAATTTTAGAAGTGATATAATACGAGAAAATGCTGCGATACATCTACTCTTGTAAATTGTAATTGTATCTTTTTTCTTTTCGTTTAAGCCTTAGAAATTAAAATTTTGCAACAGTTGATTTTGTACATCCTCCTCAATTAGTCATTCCTTTCAATTTTGGCTTCAACGGTATGTGCATGAAATTAAATTTTATCATCATCCACGGGTAATATCTTTTCAAAGAATATATCAATGGACATTAATGGGAACGTGGAAGTGGTCAACTCATTTCTATATTGGTCACAGGCTTTTGTTTAAACTTCAGCAAGCAGATAACATGTCAGCTTGATTTTTAGAAGTATTTTGTTACATTCAGTACCTCTGCTAGATTTGATTAAGAGTGACATCCTGTATAATATAATCTCGGAATTTTTTGTTTCCAGCTTCTTAGAACTGTATTGCATGTCTTTTAAGTGTCCCCCTTTGTTTCAGCTTCAGTTTCTATTCAACATATTAAGATAGTCATGTACTCTTGCGATGTAAGTTCATACATTTAGGGACTTAATATTCTTGCTTCTTAATTTTTCTTTTAGATTCTTTGGTACCCACTTTTTATCTCTCTATTTATCCCATTGTATCGATTTGCATTCTTTCAAACTTCTACTAGCCGTAGGCACTAAGTTGGGGCATGTAATAATACAATTAGCTCATGAAGTATCGAAAAACATGGTGCCATAGAAGGTGAATTAGTTGTTCGACCATCGATTGTCACAAAAAATAAACGCACTTCGTAATGTTGGTTTTGCGAAGATAAGAGGGTAAAGGCATTAGAAGCGAAGGTGAGGGAGCAAGGACGATGATTACGAGATGCGGGCACTTCTCCCGGTGTTGATGACGATCTGGTGCTTGATCATGACCAAATGTTTAGCTTTAGACTTTTTTTTAGTTCATTTTGGTCGAAAGATTATAATTTATAATATTTTTTTTTTTGCTATGTAAACTCTTGTGATTGTTACAATTTATTTTTATGATATACAAGTTTTTTATTTTCTAATTTTTAATATTTTTTTATGGATTTATTTTATTTTTTCTGATTTTATATATATATTTTTTGAAATTAATTGCAATTTTGCGAGGGAAAAGTGTTTCCCTCACAAAATTCAAGATTTTGCGAGGAAAATTTTTCCCTCGCAAAATTTGAAAATTTTGTGAGGGAAAGGATTTTCCCCGCAAATTTCGAGATTTGCGAGGAAAAATGTTCCCTCGTAAATTTCTGATTTTGCGAGGGAAAAAGGCATTTTTGCGAGGGAAAAAATGGTCTACCTCGGTCACGGGAGGTTTCTTGATCGGTTCCACCCATATCGTAAGTTAAGAAAGCGTTTCAACGGCTTCTTGGAGCATAGAACGGCTCCAAAGGCATTAACCGGAGAGGATGTTTATAGTCGGGTAAAACATATCAATGTCATATTGGGTAAGCAACGAAAGATTGTGGGTGAGAAGAATATATGGAAGAAGAGATCAATTTTCTTTGATCTTCCATATTGGCGTAATCTTGATGTGAGACACGATCTTGATGTGATGCATGTGGAAAAAAACGTTTGTGATAGTCTTGTCAGTACTCTTTTGCACATACTAGGAAAGACTAAGGATGGAATTAGTGCGAGACTAGAAATGGTTGATATGGGAATAAGAGAACGGTTACATCCACAAGTAAAAGAAGATGGTAAGAAGGCATATATGGAGCCGGCACCCATACACTATCAAAAGCCGAGAAAAAAAGTTTGTGTGCGTGTTTATATGACATTAAGGTTCCACAAGGATATTCTTCAAATTTGAGAAGGTGTGTTTCAATAGACGATCTGAAGTTAGTAGGGATGAAGTCTCATGATTATCATGTGCTGATGCAACAACTATTGCCCGTATCTATTAGGGGCATTATGAAAGATGAAGTGCGAACCACTATAACAAAATTGTGTATTTTCTTTAATGTTATCGTAACAAAGTCATTGACATTGAAAAGTTGGATGAATTGGAAAATGAGGGTTATATTATTTTGTCTCAACTAGAGATGCATTTTCCTCCCGCATTTTTCGATATAATGGTGCACCGATAGTGCACTTGGTAAGGGAGGTCGTCATGGTCCAGTTTACCTAAGGTGGATGTACCCTTCGATCGATACATGAAGATCTTAAAAGGGTATTCTAAAAATCCTTATCGCCTCTAAGCCTCAATAGTTGAGAGATATGTAGTTGAAGAGGCTATGGACTTTTGTAAAGATTATCTATCGTGGACGATGATACGATCTCGGCATGACAAGGGGATAACCGAGGGAACTCGAGGAATCAAACTGAAGAATAAGGCTCGTGAAGAGGTGTTGCAAGCACACTGTACATCTTGAATAATATGGAAGAAGTTCAACCATACATTGATGATCACGAAAGAGTTTGAAGAATAAGAATCCAAGGAAGAATGACATGCAAATAGCTCATGAGCAAAAGAAGACGTTCATAAAGTGGTTTGAGGAGAAGGTATCGCACGAGACCGGAGTGTCGGATACAATCGAGTGGTTGGCCTGGGGGCCTTCTTTTCAGTCATCACTTGGCAAGGTTATGAAATAAACGGGTATACCTTCTACACAAAAGGCCAAGATGACAAGTTCTCAGTGCAAAATAGTGGGGTGATGGTTGAAGCTGAATCCATGCACTTTGCGAGTACGAAAGACAAAAACCCGGTATTAGCATCAATGGCTTATTATGGAGTTATTGAAGAAATATGGGAGATGAGTTACAACAAGTTCAAAGTTGCCCTATTGAAATGTAAGTGAGTTAGCAATCATACTGTTGTAATAGATCCATAATTTGGAGTTGTCTTAGTTGATCTTCACAGAGTTGGTCATAGAAATGAGCCATTCATTCTAGCAAGCCAGGCGAAACAAGTGTTTTATGTTACGCACCACGCAAATAAAAAAATGTCCATTGTACTTCAAAGTAAAAACAAGTATGGTGAAGAATCCTTCGACCTTGAAGATACACCCCATTTCACAACAAATCCCCCTACAACGCGTGATGTGGAATTGGTAGATGATGAAGAAGATGCTGCAAGAAAAGATCATTGTGAAGGAATATGGGAAACCATATAAAGTAAGATCTTAAGTTATGAAATAGTAATATGTCATAACTTAAGATGGTTTAACATTTTAGTTTATTTTATTAATCTGTTTACTATTTAATAACCTATCTAACATTGATTTGTCCTTGATGAACAGGAACATGTCTAGCTCTAGCTCTGATGAGTCAGGAGGTGAGAGAGGTGGCGAGCCCGTTGTGAGAAGGGGTAGAGGTTGCACACAGATGAGTGTGCTAGTGGCCCGTTTTGACAGTCAAAAAAAGAGGCTCCATGTGGACTTTGATGACAAGTTGAATCCAATTGGCCCGGAGGAAGACAATTTCATTAGCTATGTAGGCTATTTGGCTCGAATCAAAGTTCGCATTGTGATCTCTCGCTTGGAAGTTCGTTCGGAGAAAACGAAGCTTGATTTGGGCACAACTTTTGGTTCGTCACTTTCAATATATTTGCATTTGTATCATTTGGCTTGTTACTTGAAATTTAATTATCTTTCCTTTTACCTTGCAGCAAACGTACGACGTCCCTAACACTAAGGAAATGGAAAAGCATTGGATGAGGGAAGTCCGTATACATTGGAAAGACTTCAAGAATAAGCTGACTAAAAAGTTTGTTCGAGGGCAAAGGAGGAACGAGGATCCATGTCGAAATATCCTTATATTTCTCCGAGGACTGGAGGGAGTTTGTGGCGTCACGGCAAAATCCGAGTTTATTGTAAAATTAAAATTTCTTTCATTTCATATCATTTCTTTTATTTCACAACTTAGTTTTAATTGTTTTCGTGTCATAGGAAATGAGTCAAGCCAATAAAGAGAGACAAGCGGCAAATAAGTATCCGCATTATATGTCTCGTGGTGGGTATAGAAAGCTGGACGAAGAATGATGGAGGAGCAGTAGAGAGAATGAAGGAAGCTTCCCAATCCAATCCTTCTACCGTTGTCCAAAATTCCCCGAACGTCCCCTCCTCGTCACAAGAAATGGAAAGCCGCAAGGATGAAGGGCGACAAGTACATAAATGCGATATTGCCGAGGTTGCCTCAAAGATTGTAAGTAGTTAAATTAGACATTTTAAATAGCCTCGCTTGTTTCATATTATAGGGTTTAGTTGTTATTTATGAAACATCTTATGATACGGGATGCACTTGAGGAGCGTAGTTCCCAAGGTTCATTTACGCCGGGTTCACGGATGGACATTTTGTCAACGGCGATTAGGAAGCGGATTACCCTAACAACATTCGAGGGGAGCCTAGGGGAGTTACAGCCGCAAAATATTTTAGACGGCGTTCACGGTTCTATGACGATAACAACCCTAGTCCTCAGCTTGTAGCCAAAATTCGGGCGGGACTATTTGACGAAATCATGCAACAAGTACGATCCGAAGTGAAAACTATGATGGATTCGAGGGACAATACGGAACATACAACTCATGAATCCCCGACCTTCCCCAGCGAAAGAGAGTTTTCACCCTCCGGATGTTGATCTCGGCGAACCTTCTCACACGCCACGAGAGGACAACCTTGCACTCTCTATTTGGATGTCCCACACCGCGTATTGTTGCCGATGCTCTTATTTACACGGATCACACCACCCACCATAATATTGAAATTCTAAAAGACCTACGTAGGGTGACCGTGAAATGTGTTCGAGAGGGGGAAGACAAAACAGACATCCCGATTCAAGATGACGAGGTTCCCGATTTAGGCCGCCATATGATCATTCATCCTTTCGCCGAATCATCTTATTCGGATGGCGGCGCGCGACACCTCCAATGGTAGGAAATACATTACTAGAACTTGCTTTTCATTGGTAACTCACTCATAATATGTTTGTTTATGTTTTCATAGAATGAAGTGGATGAGGGCAAATTTCCACACTTAGCACCGTCGCGATCCATGTACAAGGACATTAGCTATCTCTCCTTCAAGATGCAACCCGGCATTGTCGGCATAGACAAGACCTATGAGTTTACAAATTGACCAAAAAGATCTTGTCGAATTTTTGCATATGGAGGATTTAGATTTAGTCGTTCTTGAAGTTGCGATAATGTAAGTTTTTTCCCCTTTGATTATTGCATTGATCTTTTTTGTTTGCTATACTTAACAACGCTTATCATTTTATTTCGATCATAGTGTCTCGCTTTCGACATATGCGTCCCGTAAAGGCCGAAAGGATTTGTATGGATTCTTAAGTCCAATAAACACGGCCCGTGCTCGCAGTGTGTTAACCAAAAGGACGTTTTGTGTTGGTGCTACAATTGTCCAACAAGATGATCGTTGTTATCTAGCCCCAATACTTGAAGGGTACGTAATTTAGTTGTCTATTTAAGATTTTTAAGAATAAATTCCTTTCTTATCTTAATTAATATTATAATGTGTTTGTTGTAGTGGTCATTGGACCCCGTGTATTGTTTGTCCCTCCAAGAACGCATGTTATTGGTTTGATCCCTTAAGAGGTGGCAAGCCGAACGATGAAATCAAATCTATGTTTGCCAAGTAAGTAAATTTTTGTCTAAATAATTGATTCTTCATTTATATGATCTATTTTCATGTCTCGTTAATTTCCATTTTAATGTAGTGCATTCAGGCGGCTAGATCGATTCTTTGGAGCACCCGAAAGGGCGGACCGAGTGGTTTTATCCGAAAGTAAGTAGTTTCAATTCAAGTTATTTCATTGACACAATGGTAGCTTTCGATATGCCTTTATCTGTTTTAACAATTTGCTTTTGATTTATAGTGCCCAAAACAACCGGGGAACTCGAGTGCGGATACTTCGTTATGTTTTATATGCATACCATCGTTACGAGCGGACGTACTACGGGTTTTCAAAACGTACATGATCGCTCTCTGCTTTCTCAAATGATAATATTTTTTGTTCTACTTGAGTTAATTATTTTATTCGCTTCATTGGTTTAACTTATACGTTGTTTTTCAATTTATAGCTTTTTGATAGTCTGGATCCGTGCTCGGAGGAAGAGATTGATACTGATTCGAGACGCTTTGGCTGCAAATTTTCTTCAACGCATATAGATATGTACATCATGTGTTGCCTTGTTCGCCTTTAATAGTCTTGGTTTCTCGCAGTAATTGGTAACTCGATTTGTAAATAGCCCCGAAAATTAAATCATATCAATCATTTAGAGTTTTGTTGTTCTTTGTGATCTTTGTTCGTATTGGAATTGAAACTCGGAGTCGAAAGTTGAATTTTTGGTCAGTTTAAGTAATAGTTTGTTGTTGTTGTTGTTGGTCACTTGCTATTGTTGTTGTTGTTGGTCTTGCTGGTTGCCAAGTGTGTTTTGGTCTAAACTGATCTATCTTATTGGGTCTTAAAAGTTTTGGTCACTTAGCTTGCTGTTGTTTGTTTGTTGCTGTTGTTGGTCTTGCTGGCTGCCAAGTGCCTTGTTGCTGTTGTTGGTCTTGCTGGTTGCCAAGTGCGTTTTGGTCTAAACTGATCTATCTTATTGGGTCTTAAAAGTTTTGGTCACTTAGCTTGTCATTGTTTGTTTGTTGTTTGTTGTTGGTCTTCTTGGCCGCCAAGTGCCTTGTTGCCGTTGTTGGTCTTGGCTTGGTTGCCAAGTGCGTTTTGGTCTAAACTGATCTATCTTATTGGGTCTTAAAAGTTTTGGTCACTTGTCGTTGTTTGTTTGTTGTTGTTGTTGGTTTTTGCATCTCTTATATGCATTTTTCTCGGTTGCCAAGTGCCTTGTTCTTTGTTGTTGGTCTTTCGGTTGCCAAAGTGCCTTGTTTTGTTGTTGGTTTTTTCTTTGTTGTTGCCATTCTTTGTTGTTGATCTTATTTGCATTGTTCTATTGCACGGGTTTCAGTTTTATATCAATGCAACAGGGGACATTTAAAAAAAAAAATTATAATATAAGGCGTCCTGATTTGAAATCAGGACGCCCAAAACTGAGTTTTGACGCCCTAAAAGAGGCGTCCAGTGTAGACTCAGGGCGCCTTTTTTTAGGGCGTCCTATACTAAATAGAGGATGCTAATTGAATCGACACCTTTTTTACTAAAAAGACGTCCCCGTTTTAATTGTAGGACGCCAAAAAAAGGCGTCCCGAATCAATTGTAGGACGCCTAAAAAAGGCGTCCTCTTTTTTAACATAGGACGCCTTATAGATTATTTTTTCAACTACCCCTAGTCAGACGTCCTTTGCAAAAAGGACGTTAATTGCCTCTAATTCAGGACGTTTTTGACGTTTTTTGTAATAGTGTATCCATGTTTCCAGTTGTTTTAACCATGGTTCTAAAGAATTTGAATTTAGAATAAGTATCAAAGGATGGGTTTCTAGTAATTTTGGATGATGAGGCTTCTATTGCTTCTCCTTTTTCTTTTCTCTGGACTTCTTCTTGCGATTGGGCTTTTATGATTTCATTAAAAGGGGTTATTTTTTGTAGTTCTTGGGCAGTAGGCCCAATAACATTTTTTTGGGTGGATGACCCATTTATAGTTGTTTGGTTTTGGGTTGATGACCCAATCTGAGTGAATGACTCATTTACTGCGGGTTCAATTTTATGTCAGTTTGTATTGCTGATTCAGCTGTACTTACATTTCTTTTTCAATTTCCTTCCAACTTCTCTATTCTTCTGAATAGAGTTTCTACTTGTTGGTTTAGATGAGCAATATTTCTTAGAAGGCTTTGTATATGCTTGTATTGCACTGATTGTTTAATAGATTTACATTCAATTTTAGAATGTTTAAATTTGCTAACACCGTCTAGCATGTATTACAAGTTTGGTTAGAAGTCAATTCTGAACTTGTTCCTGCGTATCTAGAGTTCGATTCCATCTCGCTTATAAAATTTACAATAAGATTATTTATTTAGGCACATATTCATATAATCATAATATGTCAAATCTCCTTTCCGTTTAAATAACACTTTATTAGCCAATTTTTCTGTTTTTATACCTTTGTCGAGCCAAGATTTTACTTGTGTATTATTAATTCTAATTACAAATTGTGCATTTACTATAAATAATTCAAATTTTTCTTCTGCTTTTACTATTGCTAATAATTCTTTCCAATTCGAATGATATTTCCATTGTGCTTCCAAAAATTTTCCACTAGCATATCTAGTTATAATTTCTTCTTCTTTTTCCTTTTCATGATATAAAGCCGCACCCCAATATTGATCTGATGCATCTGTATAAATTATCCATTTTATATCTTTTTGTAATGGTATTGTTAATTTAGGTAATTTTTGACAAATTTTCTTTAATTTTTCAATTATTTTAATTGTTTCACGATTACATTTCCATTATGTCTTTTATCCTACTAATTTAGAAATTTTTATGTTAATTTTGTCAAGTTTGGAACATAATTTCTTACTTGATTAATTAAACCTAAAAATGCTTGTAAATCTTTTTTTTTTTTATCTTATCAAATTCTAATACTTTTTTACTTATATGATTTTGTAATTCTATTCCATTTGTGGTTATTATCTGTCCTAAAAAAAACATTTCTTGTTTTCTTTATATAGATTTTTTAGGTGATATATTCAAACCTTTTTCTTCTTGTTAGATCTACAAAATGATTCAAATGTTTTTCATGTTCTTTTTCATTATCTGAAAATATTAATATGTCATCTATATATATTACAGCAAAATCTCTTATAAGTAATAATAATTTAGATACAAATTCTTGAAATATACTTAGACTATTATGATACTTAGACTATTCTGAAAATATTAATATGCCATTTTGCAACAAATGCCAAGTGCACAAACAATGTCTTGTATTGGGAAGCACTTCTTTCAATGCTCTTACCATGGCTTGATTTTGATCAGTAAACACAGTTTGAGGCTTGTTTTGTGTGTGAGCATCTAAGAAGGTTTCCAAAGAACCACTTGAAAGACTCTATAGTCTCATCATATAACGTAGCCGCCCAAAAATGACTACACTTCTATGATGGTTAAAACCGAAAAAAAGGCAAGGGGTCGATGATTCTTATTTGTGCTATATGTTGTATCCAAAGATACAACCTCACCAAAATGTGCATAGTCTTGTACCATACGAGCATCTGCCCAAAACACATTGGTGATATATTGTTCCCTGTCCAATTGGTATTTGTGATAAAATGAAGGATTCTCAGCAATTTGTTTTTGAAAATATTCAAGTAGACACCCCACCTCTCCAAACTTTATATGTCTTCGCCTTTTTTTCATCAAGTAGTTTCTTGCATTCACCATGGTATAACCAAGATTTTCTTGACCCCAGCATATGTACTCATCAAGTCAAAAGCTTTCTTGGGTTCAAGCCCGATTCATCCGAAAGATCTATTTTATAAGCTTGCGCTTCGTTAAATTTCTCTCGTGATGGTAACAAGTACCTTGTTTCTTCTGTATGAAGAAGGTGATTATGTTCTTCATTAAACTTGGTGACTTTGAACTTTTGAGTTTGAGCAACACGAGATACAATCATATTCACCTCACACTTGGTTCGTGTCTCTGGCCGGTATATGGAAGAGGTTGTCTCCCTTTTATTTTTTTTTTCTCGAACACCCCGTTTACAACAAACATATTTATATGTAATAATTGAACTATCTTTTTTACTCTTTGTCCCATTATACTTTCTCACTCCAAACCCCATTTTCTTCCCATACTCATTCCAAAATTTCCATGTTTCATCCAAGTTTTCAAACTCTTTCCCTTTTTCGAGTTTAAGTTCATCTTCCATCATCTAGTACCTATAAACAACAAAAATATTATAATGTAAAACATATCATCTTTAAAAAAAAATATTTCATGATAACAAAAGGTTAAATAAGAATTTTCACTTTTTATATTAATTCCAAATCTAGAAAAACATTAACATTTTTCAAATATTCTGTACCACTCTTCAAGCAAAAACATGATCTATAACTTTTTCTCTAGTAAAATTTGACCAACAACTTACTCAAACAATAAAGGAGATGAGTGATATATTTTTAGGGAGAATGACATTTAGATCCCTAACAAGAGAAATAATATATTGACAAGTCTAATGAGTTATTGATGATAACTAATTCACTTGTTAATTCTCATTGTTCACTTGTCAATAGGGATTTTTCTTATATTATTTCTCTTAGTTAGGACATAAAAATCATTCTCTCATATTTTTATTGTATATATTATTTCAAAAAAAAAAACTAAATCCACATAAAACCTACCTCAATAGATAAAGAATCTGATAGTGATTTTGTCTACTCCTATTTTAATGGCAACGACTTCTTCCACTAATTCAGTTGAAAATTATTGCAAAATTCTTGATGTTTATGGCATTCTTTATATCTGTATGAAATTCAATTGCCATTAAAATATTGCAAAAAATCTTGATATTGTAAAATTAAGTTGACTTGAGTATATCTATTTATACACATGCCACGCACAGACTTTACATGCTGAATCGATCCCTTCACATGCCGTAAAGCTAACACGCTCTAACCGTAGAGCCAAGAGATGGACAAAGACACCACGCACAGACTTCACGCCACGCACAGACTTCGGCTTCTTTTTTGTTTTCACATGGATTTCGGTATTCTAATATCTATTTCACATATCTCTCGCTCTATATCCGTATGAAATCTGGGCATTCTCATATATATCTCGATGATAAATAAACAACTAAAAGGAGGGGAAAAAATGAAGAATAACTTTTTTCTTCAATTTGAAATTTTCTTTGCAATGAGAAAGCGTAAGTTGCCTTCATCCAATCTTCAATTGTATGAAGCAAAGTCAGAAAGCACTTTGCCTTTCCCTTCAAAACTTGGCGCCAAGCTTCGTCAGATGAACAGAGTGAGGCGCACGGAGTAATACACTGATACATACTGGTTTAATGAGAAAAGGAAATGAACGGTTGAGATTCAAATCGCATGAACGGTTGAAATCAAATTTTTTATTGAAACGCTGGGTGCCGCGGACAAGCGCTCTCTGCCTATTTTTTCGCTGAGCATGGAAACGGGATCCCATGTTTTGATGGTTATGCTTTCTAACAGTACAAGTCAGAACCAACAAGACTTGAGAGATATGATTATATGAAGAAAAACTCACACATGCATGTGCCTAACGCGTTCCGTAGGGGCGGGGCCCACCCCTAGCTCCCCTTCTTCATTGGAACCTCCGTTTCTAAAATTGCGTCTGCTTCAGGTGCCCCCTTTTTCATTGGAACATCTATTTCTAAAATTACGTCTGCTTCAGGTGCCCCCTTTTTCATTGGAACCTCCGGTTCTAAAATTACGTCTGCTTCAACGTCACTCATAATACAAAGATTGCAGGCCTCTGGTTGGGTTTTAAACTTTTAATCACATATGCACTGTCACGTAAGACACACCACTTATTCACTCATAAAAGATTTATTTATTATTATTATTTAAATGCTTGTTTTAGGTTTATATAAAATAATTGTTTGATTAGAAAAATATAATTTTTAATCCTTAATTTTCCTCAAATACTCAATCGGGTCATTGAATTTCACAGAAAATGATTAGACTTGTACTCACACTTCTAGTTTCTACAGCAACTAAAGAGCTATCTTTCCTATGAAGATAATTAAGAATAGGCTTCAAAATAGAATGAAAGACCAATTTTTTTTTATGATTCTTTAATTTCATACATTGAAAAAGAAATTGTTTTAAGTTTTAACACAAATTCAATTATAAATAAGTTTAACAATATGAAAACACGTGGAGTAAGAGTCAAGTAAAGTGATCATAATTTATGTAATAGATTTCTTTCAATTTTTTGTATAATAGATTTGTATTGTATTTCAATTACTTAAATTTATTATATGATATTTTTTATTTTCACCCACATTAAAATTCCTAAGTCCACCACTGGTGTTCTGCATCTTTTATAACAAGTGCTGGGACCTCAGTATTTAAGACATTTCATTATAATCATGAACTTATTCTTTTATTTCAAAAGAAAAATGAGTGGCTTATGCATAATGGTTCTTAGACTTTATTCTAGAAAAAGTGTATTGTTACTAGGCTCCGTTTATAATTTTTGCTAACCAACAATGTTAGTATATTTTTGTTTTTTCAGGTCTGATGCTATTTAATTTTTAGTCACACCATTATTTTTCTTGGCTCAAGCCACATCATTTTTTTACTATACAATATTCGGGAATACATTAATTTTTGCCCATATTTAATTTGGATTCTCATTTCTGAAATGCGATTTTAAGTTATATCACTAACAGGACTAAGAAAAATGGTTTTTAACATTTTCCTTAGCAAACGTTGATAGTTTCTGTGGAAGGTTCTAATCCAACAAGACAGATGCAACAAGGCTGTGCTTGTGGGAAAGCTTCATATTTTCATCAGAACTGAGATATGAGTTTACATATAGTAATGGCATTCTACTTTCTTTATAAGGATGAATCTTATTTTTGTTAAAGAAATAATAGGATATAACATAATTTTTATACTAATTTGATGAGTTGCACAAATTTTATTTTTAACCATATTTAAAATCAAAAGCAGTATTTACATATTTTTGAAATTTCAAATATATTCTGTACAATATAGGGCAGAGAATTATAATACAATAACTCATTTCATTTTAATCTTATATGTGATATGAATCATTTGGAGAAATTTAAATTTTATGATTTTAGGGATAATAGGAGGAAATTGTGTTTTTTGTTTTTTTAACTTAAGAAGTTTATGTCTTTTTTAAAATAATAAAATTTGAATTTTTCTGATGACTCATCTACCATGTAAGATTAAAATAAGATAAGTTGTTACATTTTAGTTAATTGGAATACACATATAAAGTGGCGCTCATAGAATTGATAACTATTTCTCCATTTTTACCCAAGGGCTAAATGTAATTTTATTACTAAAAAACCCGCATTCTATTTGCTGCGCACCCTTTCACCTTCCAATTCTGAGATGCATTCTTCCGGCCCAGATTATAAAGGTGAAAAACCTTTAGAAAAATGATTGAAAAATACTACTTAAATTTTGAAATCCAGTTGACAATAACGCTAATGGAATTAATAAAAATAGTAAAATAATTGACAACTCATTTTATTGAAAAATCACATATTTGAGATTTTAAAATTCATGTGGTATTTTTTAGAATTTTCTCAAAAGCTTTCAATCTTCTTCTTTGTTTCGTGGTCAAAGTGAAAAAAATTATCAACCAGCAAATGAAGTTTATCTAGAACTAATATCTTATCAACCAACAAATGAAGTTCATCTAGAACTAATATCACCCATTGTGCCATATAGCTACTCTGTAGACGCTCATAATTCCCTAATTTGCCATTATTTTTGGACAATTCATCCCCTAGTTGTAGCATAGCTTTCAATTTTTATGATCAGCCTCTTTTAAAATAAATTTTGCATATATTGTATTGATTTGCAAAAAAATTTAGACGATACGTTCTGGGGCGACAATGAAGGTGCCTTGTGGGATTTTGTACAACCCAACCGTACGTCCTACTAGCTTCTGCTTTGGCCATGGCATTGCCCTGTTCATGGACGCGGAAGCAATTTTGCAGCATAGAAAGAAAATACACAAAGGCCTTTTGAACTCGTGGCTTGGAGCTTTGCAATAGGGTGTTTCTAGGAGTTGAAGGGTGAAAGGGTGCTGCAATGATAATGAAGGTTTTTTTATTGTTTAAAGGGTTAAATGCCTAATTTGTCCTGGAAGTTTTGCTAAGGGGGCGCTCAGCACCCGGAAGTTTTTTTGGTACCAAATTTGCCCCAGAAGTATGAAAAAGGTAGCAAATTTATCCCGGAAGTATGAAAAAGGTAGCAAATTTGCCCTTCCGTTTATTTTAATCGTTAAGTTTAACTGAGTGTACACGTGGCATGCCACCTCATGACACATGGCATGTCACCTCATGACACGTGGCATGCCACCTCATCAACCCAATAAGAGTTAAGTATCATTTTTGCCCTGGAAGTTTTCATTGAGGAGCGATTTTGCCCCGGAAGTTTTCATTGATGAGCAATTTTACCCTGGAAGTTTGCAAAAGTAGCAATTTTGCCCTTCTTTCTCCCAATATTAAATTTGACTATTAAATCGATCAAAGACCACACATGTCATGCCTTGAAAGGTCGAACTTGGAGTCGAGAAGAAGATCCTTGAGATGTTGAGCTCAAGGCAAAAATGCCTTTTGTGAAGTCGAATCGGTCACGAAGCATCACTTATGATCTAAGCAAATGATCGGTCTATACAAACGTAAATATTATCACTATTGATTTGTTTTACGAACCAATTTTTGGAACAATTCATTTCTCGTTTTGCGTTTCATTTGCTTAGATAATAAGTGATGCTTCTTCTCGGGTTTTGCACCTTTTAGTCCCTATGACCGGTTCGGCTTCACAAATTCCGCCGCCTTGAGCTCAACATGTCAAAGATCTCCTTCTCTGACTCCAAGTTCAACCGTTTCAAGGCATGACATGTGTGGTCTTTGACTGATTTAATAATCAAATTTAATATTGGGAGAAAGAAGGGCAAAATTGCTACTTTTGTAAACTTCAGGGGCAAAATTGCTCCTTAATGAAAACTTCCGGGGCAAAATTGCTCCTTAATGAAAACTTCCAGGGCAAAAATGATACTTTTGATTGATGAGGTGGCATGCCACCTCACATTTTAACGATCTACATGGACTTCTGTCACTTTTGGGGAAATTTGATACCTTTTTAATACTTCCAGGGCAAATTTGGTATCAAAAGAACTTCCGGGTGTTGAGCCCCCTTAGCAAAACTTCCAGGGTAAATTAGGCATTTAACCCTTATTTAAATTACATTTTAACCCTTGAAGAAAAATGTTATAATTACTATAAATTTATTAGCTTACACAAGATGTGATCTTTTATTAATGTGATGTGGTGATTACCATAAAAGAAAAAGATATCGGTAAGTTAACGATAAGGTGCTAGTAATAAAAAAAAAAAAGATGAATGAGATTATTACCAAGTCTGTGCATGAGCAGTTTTGGAGGGATCAACACAAGGCCCATACTTGGCTATGAACTCAAGGTCGCAGCCAAGCCCTATGCCTCCACATCCCCTGTTAGCTTTATTACCTCACGGCACTTGTCATCACCTTCCCATCATTACAACAAACATTAACGAAGATCTATAAAGTGAAGGAGCCTGTTGCCTTATGACATGGTAACTTCTTTTAAAAATAATAATAATAATTAAGGATTATAATATAGAGTGTAATTTCTAGGGAGAATTATAATAAAGGACCTAAAAATAATAATATTTATTAAGAAGGACCATAAAAATGGTAATTATTTTGAAGGACTGAAAATTAAAACATTAATATAAAAAGACTTAATTGCCCTTGGTTCTACAATTTTTACATAAAGGTGAGAAATGAAAAAAATGTTTTGGAACAAGAATATATGGCAACCTTTTTTGGAATGAAATATCTAATTAACCAAAAAAAAAAAAAAAAAAAAAAAGTACAAGTCAATGTCTGGGATTTTTTTTTTTTTTTTAACAATAATATATGGCAACCTTCCATTCCACATAAAGAAAGAAAAGTGACAGACCATGCGAATTGGCTTCCGTGATTCAAAACAAAAGTTTGAAAAATATACAATACTAAAGGGGCAAGAATTAATTAGATTTTAATGATTATAACAAGAACCGAACTAAAGGAAAACGAGATAAAAAATTACCAGGAAGAAGAACTTGAAGATTATAGAACGTAGGGGAGGACGCCTGGGTGATCTTTTTAGATGAAAGAACCTATGATTTCTTCGTCAGTCTTCAGAGAGAGATAAAAAGTTACCAATCGAGACTCTAACTTGCATATTCCAGATTCTCGATTTGATCTCTATTTATCATTTTCAATCAATCACTTGATTCGATTTAATTTGAGATAATATAGGAAATTTGACCAAGGACAATTTAATCTCTTTATATTAATGTTTTAATTTTTTGTCCTTCAAAATAATTACCATTTTTATGGTCCTTCTAAATAAATATTATTTTTCTTAGGTCCTTTATTATAATTCTCCCTAATTTCTAATGGTTTCTTTAAGAACTTTTTATTAATTATCTAGAAGCTAAGTATGATGATTGGTATGAAACAAGTAACAAAGAATTTCAAGCTTTTTATCTATCGACTAAGCTGCAATTAAACTAAAATGCTTATAAAAAAATATTTTTAGAATAAAAGTGGAGTGAAATGGAAATTAGTTTAGAAAATATGATGAAACTTCCTCAAACAGTAAATTTTATCTATCACCCCAAAGTTAAAAGGAGCTTTTGTACAATTTGGGTCCTAGTTTGGATGGGCTTTTTGGATAAAAAAGTACTTTTTTAATGCAAAAAATATCTTTTTAATTAATTTATGTGTTTAGATGATATTTTTTTTAAAAAGTGAAAGTCACAAAAAAAAAGCCAAGATGCTCCCTTTTTTTAAAAGCTCCAATTTGGAGCTTAAAAAAAAAACACTAAAAAAAATACTTTTTTTTAAAAGCCCATCCAAACGGGCACTTTGCCTTATTATTATTATTATTATTATTATTATTATTATTATTATTATAAAATAAGGAAATTCCAGGAAATTCATCCATGTCTATATATTAGAAAATATTGAAAATCAGAAACACACTTGAAAGAAAAAGGAAAAGATTTTGATTGAAGTGAATAGCCCTTAGAATGTGCTCCCACACATTGGGGGAAAAAAAGGACGAAAAAGTTTAAGTTTTTGTTTTGGGCTTTGAGAATTCGACCAAAAACTAAGGGATATGTTTAGGCCGAAACATAACACCTTGTTGGGCTTTACTAATGTTTTTTCGTATGGAATGAAGTGATTAGAAGTGGAGTTTACTTGGGTGAGAGGAGACGATCTGGTCCTTGGAAATAGAGAGACTTGACGTGAGAGGGAAGAGAGTCAAAGAGAGATGGTGATGGAGGTGGGGAGTGGAAATAGAAATAACGCACAAGCCATTCCTCTTAGAGAAGGAAAAATTTGTTGACCAACCAAAAAAAAAAGGGCAAATTACATATAGGTCCCAAGGAAAAGAGATATTTACATTTAGGTCCCTTGAATTTACGAAATTACTCTAAAGTCCCAAGGGACTTCAGAGTAATTATTTCAGAATGTAAAATTACTTTGCTGCCCATAGTGCATATTTCACACGTAGCGATTAACAACACAAAATGCATAAATTAACAACACAAAATGTATAAATTAACCACAACTTCAAAACCTTCAATTTGTCATGTTTCACTTTCGGAGCGATTAACAACACAAAATGCATAAATTAACCACAACTTCTGAAAACATTCAATTTGTCATTTCTCACTTCCAGAGGCGATTAACAACACAAAATGCATAAATTAACAACACAAAATGCATAAATTAACCACAACTTCGAAAACCTTCAATCAATCATGTCTTACTTCTGCAGGCGATTAACAACACAAAATACATAAATTAACAACACAAAATGCATAAATTAACCACAACTTCGGAAGTGAGACATGACAAATTGAAGGTTTTCGTAAGTTGTGGTTAATTTATGCATTTTGTGTTGTTAATTTATGCATTTTGTGTTGTTAATCGCTTCGGTGAAATATGCACTATGGGCGAAAGTAATTTTACATTCTGAAATAATTACTCAAGTCCCTTGGGACTTCGAGTAATTTCGTAATTTCAAGGGACCTAAATGTAAATATCTCTCTTCCTTGGGACCTATATGTAATTTTCCCAAAAAAAAAAGAGAGAAGGAAAAATTTCATTCCATGGCCAAATTTTATGAAGTTTTTGAAAAGATTAAAATTCAATAATAATTTGTTATGAGTCCCACATTGGGGAACCAAGCTCTTAAAGTAAGGTTTATAAGTCCATTGGGTTCTCCTCCTCATAGGCTAGCTTTTGAGGATTGAGCTCTCCCTTTGGGCTTATGTTCATTACACACTATAGGAGCTCAGGTATGTTCTCTAGTTCGTCTTATTTTCATGATGGATTCCCCTGACAGAAATAAACAAAGCTGACTTAGTTATGATTCCAACAATTGAATGTTAGTAATCTATGGGGGGACTATAGACCAATTAGCCTGTGTAATTTTTACCATAAGATTTTTTTTTTTTTTTTTTTTTCCAAAGTGATATCCAATAGATCGAAACCGTTTCAGGGCAAAATCATATCAGAAAATTAGCGAGCTTTTGTCCCAGGACAACTTATCTAGGACAATAGAATTATTGTTTTTTTTTTTTTTTTTTTTTTTCGCTCAGAATATAATTATTGTTCATGAAGCGTTTTATCACATGAAACTAATTAAGAAGGTCAGGTCCTGGTTAAGTTGCTTTAAAGTTTAAGATGAACAAGGCCAATGATAAAGTGGAGTGGGACATTCTGTATGCTGTGATGCTGAAAATGGGTTTTTGTAGAGACTGGGTGGACAGAGTATTTGGGTGCCTGTGTTCTATTTCTTTTTCTGTTATGTTATCAGGGAAAATAATTTCTTTTATCACTCCTTCATGAGGTCTTTGTCAAGGAGACCCACTATCTCCCTACCTCTTTATAATTGCTATTAGTGTCCTGTCTCGACTTATTGAAAAGGCTGAATGAATGGGATTAATTAAGAGAATTCGACTTCCATCAAGATGCCCACTTCTCACTCATAGTTTCTTTGCTGATGATTCTGTTCTACTTATAAGCAAAAGTGGGCACTTATCGGAATTTAAAGCAGATTTTGGATGCCTATTGTGATGCCTCAAGGAAAATGATCAATGTCAATAAATCGTGTTTGTTTTTCTCGAGAAATACACTTGAGCTAATGAAGGAAGAAAGTGGTCATGTTTTTCAAGTTCATGCAGCTGACATCCTAGGAAACTATTTGGGTTTACCCATTTTCGGTAGGTCCAAACCGCATGTGCTTAATTTCGTCATTGACAAACTGAAGAAAAGAATCCAAGGATGGCTTTTCTATCCGAAGTTGGAAGGGAGGTACTCATCAAATCTATAGCAAACTCGATTCCGTTATATCCAATGTCCTCTTTTCTTTTCCCGAAAAAAGCACTTATGAAAATGGACCAATTGATATGGTTTCTGGTGGAAAAGTTCAGAGGAAAAAAGGAGAATTCATTAGATTGCAAAAGATAAATTAAAAATGAGTAAAATTGATGGAGGATTAGGATTTAAAGATTTTGAGGCTTTTAATTTGGATTTACTTGCAAGACTTGGTTGGCACATACTACAGGAACTTGAACAGATGTGGGTAAAAATTCTCAAGGCCAAATACTTCCCCATATCTAGTTTCTTGGAAGCAGAAAAAAAGTAGAGCTTCATGGATTTGATCCAGCATCTTAGAAGGCCGAAGAGTGTTGGAAGACAATATTTTGGCAAATGTGAGCAATGGAAGAAACATGAGGGTGTGGAAGGATCCGTGGCTGCCAGAGATCCCAGGTAAAAAGCTCCTATCTCTTTGTCCTCGTGAGTCATTCAATAGATTAACAGTGGCAGATTTAGGATGGTTAAGTTGTTGGTGAGTGAAAATGAGAAAACAAATGTGAGCCCTTCATCAAATTCATTTAAGAACATATGGAAAGAGGTGTGGCATTTAAAAATACCCCATAAAGTGAAGATGTTTGTTTGGAGAGTACTTACTATCAATTGCTCTACCTTCCTTTGCAAGTCTGAATCAAAGAAGGGTTTGTGTGGCAGATGTGTGCCTGATATCTAAGTCAAAGGCTGAAACCATGAACCATCTATTTTGTTTTTGTCCTTAGGCACAACGCACCTGGTTTGGGAGCAATTTCTCCTTTAATTTTAACGAGGCTAGTTTTGATATAGAAACATGGATTTCTCACTGTTTTTTAGATCTGCAGCTTTCAGAATGGCAAAAAGCTCTCATTGCCATGACTACGTGGCAAATATGGAAGAGCCCGAATAGATTTACTTATGAAAAAATGGAGCTTAATCAAATCTTTACTTTTTCTCAGGCAAGTTCCTTACTAGTCAACCCTTAATCCATGCCTAAAGCAAGATCACAGAGCCGAGTGCCTAGGAAGTGGCGCAAACCATAGGGAACTGAGCTAAAATTCAACATGGATTGTGCTTTCAACCAAGAAGAAGGAAGACCAGCTATCTCTTTTGTTATCCGAGAGTCCAATGGATGGGTATTAAATGGAAGAACAAAGCAAGTTTTGGTGGATTCAGCCTTCATGGAAGAATGTATGGCAATGCAAGAGGCTGTGATACATACAGCAGAGAATCAACTAGAAGACGTATGTTTTGAGTCAAACAACGAGTCTTTAATTAAATGCTTAAAGGAGGGATGCATGTCTGCTAACTGGAAATGTGATGTAATTATAGAAAACATCCTTGCTACAAGGAACACTACTAGGAACCACCTTTTTGTATATGGGTTCCCAAAGAAGAAAACTTGTTAGCTGACTGGGTTGCCAAGGCTTTATTGGATGGGTCATGCCCTCTCGATTGGGTTTCCAGAGCCCACAGCTTTACTAGCTCTTATTTTGAAGGATATATCTGGTACTTTTTTTATTAATGAATATCCTTGTTGGCAAAAATAAATAACTAAACTAATTCTAATTCATTATACTCTAATAAATATCTTGGGGGGAAGTAGGAAAAACATTCCAAATATAAAACTACTACATTTAAGACGGTGGAAAAACCAAGTGAAATTTTTTAAGATTGAGTCAGTAAGACTGTTAAGCTGAAATACAGAGAAGTCTTTCGTTCGGGAGAAAAAAAATAAAATCATGAGGGAAGAAATGTATTTTATCAATATCACAATGAACCAGGAACAAGAACAATAGTGAATGATAATAAATTCAATGCCAGATGACGACAATTTAAGGGGCCAAACTCAACCTTTTTGCTTGCAAGGCAACTCAGAATCCATCGATACACTCTACCCTTAATTATGAGTATATTTCTATCAATTTTGATTTTGAAGTCGAGGACAAAAGCTAAGAAAAACAAATATGTGTGTGTAGCCAAGTTTTGTGTGTTATCAAAGCCACCTCGTGCAGTAGAGCTTATACATTATGTTAGAGAATGTCAATATTGGCAACACACAAAGAAATAGGAAGGACAAAAAAGTACCTTGAGAACTCATAGTGCTAGTAGCTGGCCTAGGTCAATTTACAGATTCTTTACAATTTGAATCCCAATTCATCTGTGCGTACCGCGGGCAGTAACAAAGCCAATTCTTCTCCAGGACCAACTCTGAAATGTCGCATAAACCCAGTGCCGCCCTTCCCCCGATAAAGCACCCCGTAATGTTTCAACTTTCAAGTATGGCACTCACTGTCTTTTCTCTTTCTCTCCTTATTTTTTCACTCAACTTGTGTCATCGTTCATTTGGTTCTTCTATCTCATCCATAATTATTTTGATCCCATTAGTTACTAACAAGTCTTTATCACTTGCCGCCACAATGATCCTGCTTCCTTCAACAGACCGATTAAGATTTTCAATTATTACCCCCAAATGATCCAATTTTTCAGCACCATCAGGAATTTCAAGAATTACAAGATTCTTCCCCAGTGGGAGCGGGACTAGTCTTCCCTGGAAATCATTCCATCTGAAAATGACTACTCTTCTCTGGAAATCATCCCATTTGAAAGTATAGCCCCTGGCTATTTCATGAAAACCATCAAAATACAATAAATCTTCAAAATGACGAGCAATAACATTACACACAGCACGTGCTATTGCTGATTTACGTATTCCACAAATTCCTACCACCTTAACTTCCTTATTAGACCCAATATCCACAAGTGAGATTACCTTTTGTACAAGAGATTCAAGTCCCACTGAAAAATCCCAAACGGATAAAGGAAACATAGCAAGCCTTGCATAGACTTCCCCAGTAATCCATTTAATAGCATTCTCATCATCTTTTGTTGCAATCCTGACCAAGGTGGAAGAAATTCACTTTTTAGTCAAACAAAATATTATGATAGCACTCTTCACACAAAGAATTAAAAATGGAAATATTGTAAAATTATTAAAAATTAAAAATTATCATAATATAAAATTCAGTCACATTTATTAAAAAACTAGGCCATTATAGTGATAAATAAGTTTTGATCTAGACATGTATAGTTATTAATTAAAATAATTACATAAGTGTGTTCCCTTTCTTTTTGGTGCATGTGTTTTGATAATTAAACATATCAGTTATGCATAAGGTGATTGTTCAGATACTATTCCTAAACTTTTTAAAATTATGAGGAAAAAAACTAGCTTTGCAATTTTTGAAATGAATATTCAAAATTATTATAATAAATACAGTAAATAAAAAATCGGGCCCAACAATCTTCCTTCTATTTTTCCCTTCTTGCAAGTATAATCTCTATTTCCATTTGGGAATCTACCTAAGGTTTGATTTGTACAGCACACGATATATAATATTTCTTGCATTGTTAATATTCATTTTTATTCTTTATTATTCAAATACATGAAAAATACTTTTCGCTTACAAAATTATGCTTTTATTTTCATTCTACTCATGTTGAAAGCAACCTGGAATAATATATATAATGTTACCTAGGTAGCTAGCTAAGCATAGATATATGTGTGTGTGTAACTTAAGTCAAGTCAATTAGGCCCATTATGTCCGGTTATCTAACAAGCTTTTGCCACCTCTATTAATTTTTCCAATCAGTATTTAACCCCCAAATCCTAAGATAAACCACAGCTAGTTTTGGAATTTTTTTTAGAAGAAGAAAATAAAAGATAGAACTCCAGCTTCCATGGGAACAAAGAGACTCAGGGAGATAGATAGGAGCTTAACCGCAACACTGTCAAAACCATCAGAATGTACACCGTTTTGTTCCTTAACAGCAGCCATATCAGCCCCATCAGTTGAAAGGCCTCTGCTTGAGATTGCAAATGAGAATGTCACTTTTGAAGGTCAACCCAAAAAAAAAAAAGGCAAAATAATAGAAATGCTTAGTGGCTTCCATTTAACCTTATCAACAAGGTATTCCATAATTGTCTTCTATCACGTATGCAAATTCAGATCCTCGTGATTTTCTTTCAAGTTTTAATATTATGCTACCGCGTTCAATGCCTCTGCTTCTCATAATATTACTATGACTCTTTCCGAAACAAACTTGGAGAAGAATTGGATTTAGGGTTGTGACTTTTGCTGTATATTCTAACAGACCTTGGCTTCTCTCCTTTTTTTCTGCCAGGTGTCGTCCTTTCCCCCTTCATGTCCATTAATTAGATCAAAATATCTCTTCCCATGGAAGTTGGAATTCTATCTTTTATTTTCTTTTTTTATAAAAAAATTCTAAAACTAAAGTTGGTTTAATTAACAGAGGATTTAGGGGTTAAATGATGATTGGAAAACTTAATACAAGTGACAAAAACTTATTGAATACCTGGACACAATGGACCTAATTAACTTGACATAAGTTTTGTCCTATCTATAATTCCCGTGTAAAGTAGATAATGCTTATAAGAATTATACAGAAAATCTATATTGCATATTTAATATAAAAAATCTAATAAGCCATACTCTTATTATAAAAGATGATGTATTATTTGTCAAATTTTTTTCAACGAATCAAATTGAGATATGGAAGTGATAGTTAAAGTAAAGCCCATACCTGAGACTAAAATGATGACACATTTCTTGTCTGCCCAATGCTCCAGACAAAGCCAACCTTCTTTTTCGTCTGAACATCTTCCCAAGCCTAGAAGATACTTCACTATCACTATCCCTTTGAAATATTGGGTTAATGAATTGACATTTCATTCCAAAGCACTCATTAATGTTTGAAAGACTATTCAAACTTGATGAGGATCCATAGTTTTTGGAGATAACTCTGATAATTGTCCTGGATTCACGTAATGCTTTAAAATTTTTCCAACTACTGTTCACTAATTCATTATTAACAAAGACACGGACTCCACATCCGCACAAGGAATTATAGAGATGACGAACAAAACTTGAACATGCATTATCACCTCCGTAACTCAAAAACACATCGTAATTCCATCTATATGGCAATACTGCTCGCTTTCCCTTGAAATTTTCTTCTTCCTTTGGCTTTTTTCCTTTCTCATCCAATGCAGAATTCCATTCATCATCATAAATTATTTCGACACCATGACTTACTAACAACTGTTTATCCCTTATCACCACAATGATCCTGCTTCCTTCACCGAACCGATCACAATCTCTAATTGCTCCTAACTGATCCAATACTTCAACACCATCAAGAATTACAAGAATCTTCCTATGTGGGAACCAGGGTTGTGTTATCCAATTATGGAAATCTTCCCATGTGGAAGCATAGCCCCTAGCTATTTCACGAACACCATGAAAATACCATAAATCTTCAAAATGATGAGCAATAACATTACACACAGCACGTGCTATTGCTGATTTACGTATTCCACAAATTCCGACCATCTTGACTTCCTCATTAGACCCAATATCAACAAGTGAGAATACTTTTTGTACATGAGATTCAAGTCCCATTGAAAAATCCCAAACGGATAAAGGAAACATAACAAGCCTTGCATAAACTTCCCTAGTGATCTGTCTAATAACAATCTCATCATATTCTGTTGTAACCCTGACCAAGATTGAAGAAATTCACTTTTTAGTCAAATAAAAAAGTATGATAGCACTTTTCACATAGAGAATTAAAATGGTAATATTGTAAAATTATTAAAAATAATAATATAAAATTCAGTCATATTTGTTAATAGGTCATTATAGTAATAAATAAATTTTAATGTAGACATAGTTATTAATTAGGGTCAAGGTGCAAAAATACACATATGGTTTTTCCAAAAGTGTATCCAACACCAAGTGCTTTTTTGGATGCAAAAGTAACTATATAGTTACAAAAGTATAGCGAAAATACTCATTGATCAGTTTGACTTATTTGTATTAGTAAGGCTGATATGGATGATTACTCAGCTAAATTTCCTCCAACTGGCAATAAAGAACTGGAGAAAATGACATAGATATTTTGGAAATTACAGTTTAGCCATTCTCTCTCCAATTCCTCTTCTCTCTCCCAATCCCAATCTTACCCATTGAGCCGTTCATCTTCGCCTCCTCACCATCATTGCCACCTTTCTATAATTTTCAAAATAATTTTTGTAATTTTCAAAACTATCTAAGCCCTTTTCTCTAATTTCCTCCAGTTCTCCACTCGCCGATTTGGATGAAATTTAATTTTCGAGTCATCATCCATGTCGCCTTAAAAATACAAAAAAGTCAAACTAAATGTCAAGTAACGGTTAATAGGTATTTTTGTTCTACTTTTATAACCACAGTCACTTTTACATCCAAAAAAGAAATTGTTGTTGGGTGTACTTTTGAGAAAACTACATATATATTTTTGCACCTTAACCCTATTAATTAAAATAATTACATAAATCAAGTGTGTTCCATTTTTTCGTTTGGTGCCTGTGTTTTGATAGATAAACATATAATTCATGCATAAGGCGATTTTTTAGTTAACTAGTTCTGCAAATTTTGGAATAAATATTCAAATTTATTATAATAAATACAGTGAATTAAAAAAAGGGCCTTACCCTCTTCCTTTTTCTTTCCCCCTTCTTGCAAGTATAATCTCTATTTCCATTTGGGAATCTACCTATGGTTATTTGATTTGTACAGCACACGATATATAATAATTCTTGCATTATTAATATTCATTTTCATTCCATATTATTCAAATACATGAAAAATACTTTTTGCACGCAGGCACCCAATGGGATAAAACTTTGGTCAAGTTAATTAGGCCCATTATCTCCAAGTATCCAATAAGCTTTTCCCACCTGTATTAATTTTTCCTATCAACATTTAACCCCCAAATCCTCAGATAAACCACAGTTGGTTTTGGAATTTTTTAGAAGAGAAAATAAAAGATAGAGCTCCAACTTCCATAGGAATGGAGAGATTATGAGAGATGGATAGGAGCTTAACCGCAACACTGTCAAAACAATCAAAATGTACACCGTTTTGTTCCTTACTAGCAGCCATATCTGGCCCATCAGTTGAAAGGCCTCTGCTTGAGATTGCAAATGGGAATGTCACTTTCGAAGGTCAACCCCAAAAAAGGCAAAATAGTAGAAATTCTCAGCGGCTGCCATTTCACCTAATCAACAAGGTATTCCATTATTGTCTTCTACCACATATGTAAATTCAGATCCTCGTGATTTTCAATCAAGTGTTATTATGTTGCTACTGCATTCAATTCCTTTGCTTCAAATATTGTTACTATGACTCTAGCCAAAACAAATTTGGAGAATTGGATTTTGGGTTGCGGCTTTTGCAGTATATTCTGACAGTTTTGATAGACCTTGGCTTCTTTCCTTTTCTTTTTCCGCCCGGTGGCATCCTTTTCCCCTTTCACAACCATTGAATCAAAATCTATCCCTTCCCATGGAAGCTAGAGTTCTATATTTTATTTTCTTTTTCTATAAAAAAATTCCAAAACTGAAGTTGGTTAAATTAATTGAGGATTTGGGGCTTAAATGATTGGAAACTTAATACAGGTGGCAAAAAGCTTATTGAATACCTAGAGATAATGGACCTAATTACCTTCACCTAAGTTTTGTCCTATACATAACTCCCATGTAAAGTAGAATAATGCTTATGAGAATTATATTGAAAATCTATATTGCATATTGAATATCAAAACTTTAATAAGCCATACTCTTGTTATAAATGATGATGCATTATTTGTTAAATTTTGTGCAACGAATCAAATGAGATATGGAAGTGATAGTTAAAGTAAAGCCCAAAAAGGAGAATAACTAAGGAAAAGGGTGAGGAGATACCCTGGAGTGAGATGGTGCATGACACCTGAGTTAGCTACTTCAGACAAAGCCAACCTCCATTTTTGCACATGTTGTTTGAATATCTTCTCAAGCTTAGCAAATACTTCCCCATAACTCCTCGTTTGATATTGCAATTCTAATGGCTCCACATCACAGAATATTGGATAAATGAGTCGACATTCTGTTCTAAAGCACTCATGAATGATTGCAAGACTATTCAAACAAGAAGGTGAGGATGCATAGTTTTTGGAGATAACTATGATAGCTATTCGGGATTCTTGTAATGCTTTCAAATTTTCCCGACTAGTCTTCCCTAATTCATCATTATCAAAGACACGGACTCCTTGTTGGCACAAGAAATTATACAGACAACGAACAAAAGTTGAACAATATTCATCATCACTTCTATGACTCAAAAACACGTCGTAACTCCATCTGGATGGGAATACCGCTAGCTTTGCCTTGAGATCTACTTCTTCCTTTGGGTTTTTTCCCTTCTCATCCAATGTAGAATTTCGTTCATCATCATAAATTATTTCAACACCATGACTTACTAACAATTGTTTATCACTTGTCACCACAATGACCCTGCTTCCTTCACCAAACCAATCACATTCTCTAATTGCTCCTAACTGATCCAATACTTCATCACCATCAATAATTACAAGAATCTTCCTCTGTGGGAAGCAAGGTTGTCTTATCAAATTATGGAAATCATCCAATGTGAAACCACAGCCCCTTGTTATCTCATAAACGGGCAATTTCATTTTAATTGCATATAATAAATCATTCTTGGTCCAAGGCAGTATAGAAGAACTAGAAACACCAGAAAAATACCATAAATCTTCAAAATGACAAGCAATAGAATTACACACAGCGCGTGCCATTATTGATCTGCGTATTCTGCCGCCGCAAAGTCCAACCATTTTGACTTCCTCATTAAACCAAATATCCACAAGTGAGATTACCTTTTGTACCTGAGATTCAAGTCTCACTGAAAAATACTCAACATGGAAAGGAAATTCTTCAATCCTTGCAGAGACTTCATGAGTGATCAATTGAACGATATCCACATATTTTGTTGCATTCGTGACCAATCTAGACAAATTTCATTTTTTAGTCAAACAAAAAATTATGATAGCACTCTCAACATAAAGAATAAAAAACGAAAATATTGTAAAATTATTAAAAATTACAATAATATTAAATTAAGTCACATTTATTTAAAAAAAAAAACTAGGTCATTATCGTGATAAATAAATTTTAATGTAGACATGTATAGTTATTAATTAAAATAATTACATTAATCAAGTGTCTTCCCTTTTTTTGTTTGGTGCCTATGTTTTGATAATTAAAAGTAGTAGTTATGCATAAGGCGATTGTTCAGTTTCTATTCCTGAACTTTTTAAAATTACGGAAAAAAAAACCCAGTTCTACAAATTTTGAAATGAATATTCAAAATTATTATAATAAATTCAGTACATTAAAAAACAGCCCATAATCTTCCTTTTCCTTTTTCCCTTCTTGCACGTATAATCTCTCTTTCCATTCAGGAATCTACCTACGGTTTGATTTGTACAACACATGATATATAATATTTCTTGCATTATTAATATTCCTTATTATTCAAATAGATTAAAAATACTTTTCACTCACAAAATTATGATTTTTTTCAATTCTACACATTTTGAAAATAATACATATCATGTAACCTAGCTAGTGCATGCGTGCGTGCGTACATACATACATAAAATAAAGAAAACTTTGGTCAAGTTAACTAGGCCCATTATGTCCAGGTTGCCACCTGTATTAATTTTTCCAATCAGCATTTAACCCCCAAATCCTCGATAAGAAACAATTTGTTTTGGAATTTGTTTTTTAAAAAGAAAATAAAGATAGAACTCTAGCTTTCATGGGAAAGGATAGATTTTGATCCATTTGCCATGAAGGGGAAAAAGGATGACAGTGAATGAGAATAGAAAAGGAGAGAAGCCCGGTGCTGGTTTTGACAGTACTATTAGGAAGCTGGAGTTCTATCTTTTATTTTCTTCTTTTTTAAAAAAATTCCAGAACTAAAGTTGGTTTAATTAACTGAGGATTTAGGGGTTATAAATGCTTATTGGAAAAATTAAGACAAGTGGCACAAGCTTATTGAATACCTGGACATAATGGACCTAATTAACTTCACCAAAGTTTTGTCCTATATATAATTCCCATGTAAAGTAGAATAAAGCTTACAAGTATATAATATTGAAAATCTATATTGCATATTCAATATCAAAAATTTAATAAGACATATTCTTATTATAAATGATGATGTATTATTTGCCAAATTTTGTGGAACAAATCAAATTGAGATATGGAAGTGATAGTTAAAGTAAAGCCCAAAAAGAAGAATAACTAAGGAAAAGGGTGAGGACATACCCAGGACTGAGATGGCACATGTCTCTTGAGTCAGCAACTTCAAACAAAGCCAACCTCCATTTTTGCATGTGTTGTTTGAACATCTTCCCAAGCCTAGTAAATACTTCCCCATAACTCCCCATTTGATGTTGCAACTCTAATGGCTCCACATCATAAAATATTGGATAAATGAATAGACATTTCTTTCTAAAGCACTCATGAATGGTTGCAAGACTATTCAAACAAGAAGGTGAGGATGCATAGTTTTTGGAGATAACTATGATAGCTATTCGGGATTCTTGTAATGCTTTCAAAATTTCTCGACTAGTGTTCCCGAATTTATCATTATCAAAGACACGGACTCCTCGTTGACACAGGGAATTATAGAGATGACGAACAAAACCTAAACATTCATCATCAACTCTATAACTCAAAAACACATCGTAACTCCATCCGGATGGGAATACCGCTAGCTTTGCCTTGAGATCTTCTTCTTCCTTTGGGTTTTTCCCCTTCTCATTCAATGTAGAATTCCATTCATCATCATAAATTATTTCCACACCATGACTTACTAACAACTGTTTATCCCTCGTCACCACAATGATCTTGCTTCCTTCAGCAAACCGATCACATTCTCTAATTGCTCCTAACTGGTCCAATACTTCAACACCATCAAGAATTACAAGAATCCTCCTCTGTGGGAACCAGGGTTGAGTTATCCGATTTTGGAAATCATCCCATGTGGAAGCATAGCCCCTGGCTATTTCATGAACACCATGAAAATACCATAAATCTTCAAAATGATGAGCAATAGAATTACACAGAGCACGTGCCATTGTTGATCTGCATATTTTGCTGCCACAAATTCCTACCATTTTGACTTTATCATTAGACCCAATATCCATAAGTGAGATTACTTTATGTACTCGAGATTTAAGTCTCACTGAAAAGTGCTCAACGTGGAAAGGAAATTCTTCAATCCTTCTAGAGACATCATGAGTAATCAATTGAACAACATCCTCATCTTCTGTTGCATTCGTGGCCAATCTAGAAGAAATTCACTTTTTAGTCAAACAAAAAATTATGATAGCGCTCTCAACTTCAAGAATTAAAAATGGAAATATTGTAAAACTATTAAAAATTATAAGAATATTAAAAGCCTAGGTTATTATCGTGATAAATAAATTTTAATGTAGACATGTATAATAATTAATTAAAATAATTACATAAATCAAGTGTGTTCCCTTTTTTTGGTTTGGTGCATGTGTTTTGATAATTAAAAGTATCAGTTATGCATAAGGCGATTGTTCAGTTTCTATTCCTAAACTTTTTAAAATTATGAAAAAATAAAATAAAAAGTTGTTATGCCAATTTTGGAATGAATATTCAAAATTATTATAATAAATACTGTAAATTAAAAAAAACAAGCACTATAATCTTCCTTCTCTTGTTTCACTTCTTGCAAGGATAATCTCTAATTCCATTTGGAAATCTACCTATGGTTTGAGTTGTACAACACTCAATATATAATATTTCTTGCATTATTAATATTAATTTGTAATTTATTTATATTCTCTATTATTTAAATACATGAAAAATACCTTTCGCTTACAAAATTACGCTTTTTTTTTTTTTTTCGTTTTACTCATTTTTAAAGCAAACAGGAATAATAGATATCATGTTACCTAGGTAGCTAAGCAATACATACATACATATACACAAACACACACACACATATATGTATCTTTATACGTGTATATATATACATACATACATAGCGCACACACAAAAAGACAGTACACACACCTGCGTGTGTGTGCGTGCGTGTGTGCGGGCGTGTACACACACACACACACACCCCTGCGTGTGTGTGGGTGCGTGGGCATGGGCGTGTGTGTGTGTGCGCGCGCGCACATGCAGACACACATACACACACAGAGAGACACACACGTATGGGTGTGTGTGTGTGTGGGTCTACATGCACATAGATATAAGTGTGTGCGTGTGTGTTTACCTATACGTATATAGAGAGACACACACCCACACACATAGGCACACACGCAAACACACACACACGCACGCACGCGCACCTACACACGCGCGCGCACACACAGACAGACAGATGCACACAGGCACACACACATACACACACACACAAATGCGCACACACGCACGCGCTTTTGCCGTCTGCATTAATTTTTCCAATTAGCAGTTAAACCCCAAATCCTTAGATAAACCATAGTTTTGGAATTTTTTTAAAAGAAGAAAATAAAAGATAGAACTCTAGCTTCCCTAAGAATGGAGAGGTTCTGGGAAATGGATGGGAGCTTAGTTGCAAAACTGTCAAAACCGTCAGAATGTACATCGCTTTGTTCCTTACCAACAGCCATATCAGCCCCATCAGTGGAAAGGCCTCTGCTTGAGATTGCAAATGGGAGTGTCACCTTTGAATGTCAACCCAAACAAAAAACAAAAAAAAGAAAAAATAATAGAAATGCTCAGCAGCTTCCATTTTACCTTATCAACAAGGTATTCCATAATTATCTTCTATCACGTATGCAAATTCAGATCCTCGTGATTTTCGTTCAAGTGTTGATATTATGCTATTACTGCATTCAATCCTTTGGGTGAGTAGGGAGAGCTCTTCCCCCATCTAGATTGTCCAGATAAGATCCGGAAAGTCCATATTTAAATTTTTTAAACTGCCGATTTTTAAATGAAAAATTATTTTTAAAAAATATTTTAGTTGAGAGATTATCTTTATTTTAAATTCTATACCCATTAAAATACTTTTTAAAAAAAAAAAAAAAATAAATGCATCGTCCGATGTAAAAGCTCTCCCTACTCATCCAAAGGAAACTTATTCCTGTTACTATAACTCTTTTCGAAACAAACTTGAAGAAGAATTCGATTTTAGGTTGCGACTTTTGCAGTATAATTCGATAGATCTTAGCTTCTCTCCTTTTTTTCTTTTCAGCCAAGTGTCATCATTTTCCCCTTCATGTCCATTGGATCAAGATCTCTCCCTTCCCATGGAAGCTAGTTATATCTTTTATTTTCTTTTTTATAAAAAAAAAATTCCAAAACTGAAGTTGGTTTAATTAATTGAGCATTTGGGGGTTAAATGATTATTGGAAAAATTAATACAAGTGGCAAAAACTTATTGAATACCTGGACATAATGGACCTAATTAACTTGACCTAAGTTTTTTCCTAGATATAATTCCCATGTAATGTAAAATAATGCCTAGAGAATTATACTGAAAATCTATATTGCATATTTAATATAAAAATTTTAATAAACCATACTCTTGTTATAAATGATGATGTTATTTGTCAAATTTTGTGCAACGAATCAAATTGAGATATAGAAGTGATAATTAAAGTAATGCCCAAAAAGGAGAATAACTAAGGAAAAAGGTGAGGAGATACCTATTGATATGGCACATGCCTCTTGAGTTAAACACTTTAGACAAAGCCACCTTCCATTTTTGCACACGATGTTTGAATATCGTCTCAAGCCTAGCAAATTCTTCCCCATAACTCCCCGTTTGATGTTGCAACTCTAATGGCTCAAATTCATAAAATATTGGATAAATTAATCGACCTTCCATTCTCAAGCATTCATGAATGAATGCAAGACTATTCAAACAACAAGGTGAGGATACATAGTTTTCGGAGATAACTATGATAGCTATCCTGGATTCTTGTATAGCTTTCAATTCTTCCCCACTAGTCTTCACTAATTCATCATTATGAAATATACGGACTCCCCGTTGGCATAGGGAATTATAGAGACGACGAACAAAACTATAACATTCATCATCACCTTTAACTCAAAAACACATCATAAGTCCATCTGGATGGGAGTATCGCTCGCTTTACCTTGAGATCTTCTTTTGGCAAACGCTGCTCCTTGAGATTGACCATAGCTAGGTCTTAACAAGTACATCAACAAGTTATCATTTGAAATTATAAATTTTGATTTACAGTTGTTAGTTATAAACTAGTCAATTGCACAAGTGATAAAAGAAATAAAATTTCAAAATCATCATATTTTTAGGATAAAATTGACCTAAAGAACCTTGTAGTTTCACCTAATTTTAAATCAAGAGTCCAAGTTTTTTTAAAAAAAAAAAAATAAATTAGGTCCTATTAAGTTTTAACTTCCCCTGTCAAATCCATTAGTCTCTCATTTTTAATACTGTTAAATAGTGACCAACGGTGTTAAGAATTTTGTTAGAGAGCATTGATGTGGCAAACAATTAAATTATCTATATGGAAAACAGTTGCTAATTTAGCCATGTTAGTAAACAAATTTGTTTGACCTGGAGGTCTAAAAACATGACTTGTTCTGGTAAAAAATTGTTTCCTTGCATGGTTAAATTTATTCCACCTATATCCTAACTCAAAATACAATTTTCTAAATAATCCACATGTCGGTCTAAAAAAATCCAACGCATCAATGCTATGTAACGAAATTATTAACATTGTTAGTCTCTACTAAACAATTTTAAAGATGAGGACAAATGGATTTAACGATGTAAAATACAAAAACCTCATTAAAAGACAAGAAAAGTACAGGAACTTCGTTCAAAACTAGAGAAAAGTAGAAAACTATGATGATCTCCAAAATAATTTTTCCTATTTTTAATACAGGGCTACCCAAGGGTACTTGGTTTAGTGGTGGACCAACTAAATCACAAAGTGTGAGGATTGAGGTTCAATTCCCATCTTGTAAAGACCTCAAAGGCATCATGTTCACAAAACCTAAATCTAGATTAGTCAGTTGCCCAAATACTTGATAATAGGATCCAAAAAAGTACATACAGGATACACAGGTGGCCCAAAGGGTTATAAGAAAATTAACAAAATAAAGGGCTTCCACCATACAAGAGTTACTTGATCAATGATAATTAATTTATTTTTAAAATTTAACAAAGGAAAAGGTTATTTTATTTTTATTTGTGTATGTTTATATATAGAGTGAAGAGAAAAATGACATAGGATAATAGGAGGGAGTCTAGCTAGTTTAATTTTTTGTTTGACCACTATATCAAAGTGCACTGTTCAAAATTTGTGAACAATATAATTTTGTTATAGACTTGTTAGATCTATATATGTGTGTGTGCAATATTACAATATTGAGTTTGACACTTTATTCAAAATACATAAAATAACTTTTTTTTCAATATATTGTTTGGAAAACACAAAACAATCAATATTTTTTTACCAAATTCAATGTATACTAGAAGACAGAGGAAGGACAGAAAAATTGATCACTCATGTGGTGATCCTGATTCTGTAGATTTCATTGAATTTGAATCTTACTCATTTATCTTCATGTTATTTAGTATCTAGTGGTCGTTGGACTTGTTACCACGACTAGTAATCAAGGTATGTATGTTTTAGCATGAGAAAGATATTAATGTAGGTAATACAAAAGGAAAGGAGAAACCAAACCTCGGTTAAGGCACGTCGTCTTCAAGTTCTTCCCAATCTTGAGGTTGTTGTACTCTTTGCCACGAGTTGCTATCAGCGTATACTGTTCTAGGGTCCATGAATCGGATAGTATCCGAGTTATTTTGTTGCTTGCAGACATGAAGGGCAAGATCAAATTGATCCCTTCCACTTTTTGTTTCTTGTGTATTGCTCTTGATGGAAACCTTTACATGATTCCATCTATTTCCTTGGCGGAGTTTAGCCTTGTGAATCATACTTTGCAGATCACATATACATAAATGACCCATCTTCATTGTTGACAACAAATGCCACTCACAAGAAATATCCAGCTTGGTGTCATTGACGTGAACCAGGAATTTACAATTGGAGAGAAAATCCTGATCATGTTTAACAACAATCCATAGAAAGATTGTTGGGAACACATCACGAACCCAAAAAGACACACAGCTTCCCCTGCTATAATTGTCGAGATTTTCTGGGAATTCAGCTCCAGGCAAAATAAAGTTTGTTTTCCCAGTTTGTAAGTTGAGTGCCTAGCAAATGCATATTACGGAACAAAACTGATAAATAAAATGTAAGAACAAATAATTATATATACATAGAGGAGGGGAGCAGGGAAGTGAAGAGACCTGATACAATACTTTGCTCTTAGATGATTCAGTCAGTGACTTGCAACATATGGCGCTGAATTTTTCCAAGTTTGGTGGCATCTCCTCAATATGTTGAAGTCGCTTGCAATGATCCAGCAAAAGGTATCTCAAATGGTGACATTCTTTGATGCATGCTGGAAGGGTTGTAAACTTATTGAAACTTAGATCTAAACGTATCATATTAGTGAAGTAAGAGAGGCAAAGAGCAAGGGAGTCATTTGATAAATTGCAATTTGAGAAACAAAAATGTCCCAATTTCAAAGACATTGCATAACAACCCAAGTTTTCTTCTCCTCCCTCACACATCTTAAAATGCGTCATTAATTTAGAAAAATTTGCATTTAGTGCCCAAAGGTTTGGCAACAGATAAATGGTAGCTTGGTAGTTGCTCAAGATAAGGACATTCCTCCATATTCAAGGTTTCAAGTCCAATGAGATTGCAAATTGAAGATGGCAACACAGTAATGGCTGTTCTCCCTATATCAAGTGTTCGAATATATTTCATCTCCACTAATATATCAGGGAAACTATAGAGACTTGAACAACCAAAGAGGTTGAGTTGTTCAAGAGATGTCAACCAAAGGTCTGGAGGCAAAATCTCCAATTTATTGCATCGCATGGCACTCAATTCCTTCAATTTATTTAAACGTCCAACTGAATGATGGATTTCAACTAAATTTGTACAACCATCAAGCCACAATTCTCTTAAATTAGAAACTCCAGATAAATCTGGGATTTGTTGTAGAGATTTACAGTTTCTGAAATTCATGCAACTTAAAGTGTGGAACGTCTGCAAAATAAAGATAAATTATTAAAGAAGTTAGGCAAATAAACCATATGAAGAAACACATCAAGTGTTAGATATACATATATATACTTACCTTTGTAAATGGTTGAAGGGTATCAAAATAACTACAGGACAAGTCAAGACAAAAGAGTTCAGTTGAGCTAATATTATATGGCAAAAACTTGAAAGGATACCCCTTCCATTTCAACCACCGTAAACTCTTTGGGAGATGTGTAGGACATGTAGAAAAGCTTGCATTATTTATCACAAGCATTTTGAGATTCTTCATCTTCATGAATGCTTTTCCATTCCATTGGATTTGTGCTCTACTACCTCCAGGTAGGTCTAGAACTATGACTTCAACTTTATTGGTTCCCTTTCAAAATGAATAGTTAATAAATTTCAAATTATACACATGTAAAAATTATAATGTAATTTAAAAGAAGAAAAAACATAATTCATATTGGTTGCCTTACTGTGTTTTGTTTTAAAACATGAAGAATATCTTGGTAGCACCATAACCTACTCCGTTCCCCAGGTTCATTTGGTGATTCTTGTCGAACAATCTCTTTGCCCATATCTTCTATTAAGTCATGCATTAACATACGATCACCTTCAATTTTTATGAGGGATTTATCAATCAAAACTCCAATAGCATATTTTGGTTCGAATCCACGTAAACATGACAACATGTCCATGACTTCTTCTAATTTCACACCATTGGAAAAGCATGCCAAGTCCAGAAAAAATTTCTCTCAATTTCTGTTAAAGAATCATAGCTCAATCTAAGGACTCCAAAAACTCCTTCTTCTTGAACTCTTTTATATTGATCCAATGCAGATTGCCATTCATCGACTCCTTTATCACGTAAGTTGGAACCAATCACTTCTAAAGCTAATGGAAAGCCACAAGAATAAAGTATTGCTCTCTTAGAAACTTCGATGAAGTCAGACTCTACATTCTCAGTTCTAAAGGCATGCCAACTAAGCAATTGAAGAGATTCCTCATCATTTAATTCTCCGACATTATAAATGTTGTTGACATCATGACTTGCTAACAAATGTTTATTCCTTGTCGTTATGACAATTCTACTTCCAGGACCAAACCAACTACAACTTCCAGCTAGTGCTTCCAATTGTTTCAATTCATCAACATCATCAAGAATCAAAAGAATTTTCTTGTGGCCAAGCCTATGTTTTATTTTTGGTATTCCTTCATAAAAATCACCCAATTTGAGATCTTTCTCCATGACTAATTTACAAAGTAATTCCTCTTGAAGATGTGCCAAACCATTTGGCACTTTAGACATTTTGTCTCACATTAGAAAGAAAACACAGGCCTTCAAAATGATCACCAATCAAATTATATGTGGCTCTTGCAATCGTTGATTTACCTATCCCACCAGGCCCCACAATTCCTACCATTTTATTTTTCTTTTCAGACCAAAGATCTAAAAGTGAGACCACTTGTTTAACGCGAGACACAAGTCCAACTGGATAATGAGTAACGTGTAAAGGATTACGATTATGATTAATCTTGGCCGATACTTCATCGATGATCTCGTCAACACATTCTTGTTCGTTTGAAATCCTGAGCAATTGAAGAAAAGTTCGCTGTTAATCAAACTAAAAATTATATGACATGCCTAAGTTAACCTTTGTCGTCTTCCCTATTGGTTCTTATGAAGAAAAAGTTCCACTCCTCATCAAAGCAAATATTTAAGTATTGTCCATTACAAAACTCAATCCTCATTATCAGAAAAATTATTAAATTCTTAATATGAATGATGTATACAATTATTGTTATAAACACGCATGATTACTTAAATATTTGCGTAAATTAATAGAGCAGCTCTTCATTGGGCATGGAAGGATAGTACATGCGTGTGCAAACAATAACATAATTTGTTAAGACTTTCGGAAGAAATAAGCACGATAAAAATAATCGAATCAAAAGCCTTCATTTTTCATCTTGGATTTAAAGTCTATGTATTTTATACAAGATTGTAATTTGTACTTAATCTGGCCATTTTGTTAGAAGAATCTCGGAACAATAATATTCAAGTATTTAAAAAATAATACCTAAATAATTAAATAAAAAATAACAAGCAAAAGAGGGTAAAAAACATACTTGGATTTGAGATGACAGCCTTTCAAGTTAGCTGCTTGGGACAAAGCCAACCTCCACTTTTCTACTTTCTGTTTGTCGTCCTTAAATCTTTCCTCTTAGTCCAGCCAACGCTTTTGCATAGCTTCCTCTGGGACGTCGCAACTCTGACGGATCCACATAATAAAATACTGGATATACTAACCGACCTTCTTCTATGAAGCACTCAAGAATCTTTTCAAGTTCTTGCAGGCAGAATGTGGAGTTTGCATAGTTCTCGGAGAAAACTATAATAGCTATCCTGGATTCTTGTATGGCTTTGACAAGTGCTGGAGTGATTTCCTCTCCGGTTCTGATGGAATCGTCATCATAAAAGACACGGATTCCTCTTTGACGGAGAGATTCACGAAGAAAGCCAACGAAGCCTAAGCGAGTGTCTTCACCATGGAAACTAAGGAACACATCGTACTTCCACTTGTAATTGATACAAGAGGACACTACCACTGGTTGTGCCATGGCCGTCGTGCGGGCTAATTTTAGCAGACTCAGAAGAGAGAAGTCGTCTTTGGGCTAGAAACAATGAAGGGTTAACTGAGGAAGTTGTTGGTAGGTTGGAGAATAAAAGGATGTCATTCACTCATTTGTAATATTATCTTCTTAGACCCACTTACCGTAAGTTAGTGGCCAAAATATGTCCTCTTGACTGAGGAAGTTTCCCAGAAATTACTTGAGTCAAAATGTTGTCGGGCAATTAATTCCTACTTCCTGTAATTGAATTGAAGGGTAAGAGTACGATTCCATAGTTGAAAAGTAAGTCGTCAACTTTACGTGTGCGTAGGGATAGACAATTGATGAATTGAAGCCGGCTTCCACGAAATGAGGCAGTAAGATGGCCCACCCAAAGCAGCAAGAGATGTCCGGCTCAAACTTAAAAAAATAAAATTTATTTTAAATATATTTATTATTTTTAGCTAACTTTAATTATTTTTTTAGATCACATAATTTCATTATTGTTTTCTAATAAATAGGATAAGAGGGAGTAATTATAAAAGATGGCTTCAAAATAACATCAGAGGTTGTATTTAATGTTTATAAATTATGTGTCTCTCTAGCCACTCTTCATAAAACATTTATTGCTTTTAGACTTAATATTTATTCGGAAATGAATTTCATCATTTCATGAGCTGATCGAGCCTGTAAAAAAACGTGTTGTAACAAGAAGTAAAAAAAAAAAAAAAAAAAAAAGTCCCGTGGGACCTATTAGAATTGGCTTATTTTTTAGGGAGAAGTACTAAAATAATGTTTTTTTTAAAAAAAAATACCAAAATAAAGCACATTGGAAAGTTTTTTTCCAAAGTAATGCTCACGCCACTGATGGCGTGACACAGGTTCACGCCACCTAGTGGCGTGAACCTGTCACACGCCACCTAGTGGCGTGAAATACTATATCATCAGACCCACAATTGTGGGTCTGATGATATATATTAAAAAAAAAAAAAAATTTAAATGTCAGTGGTGTGAATAAGGTTCAGGCCACTGACATTTTGTGTTAGAATATGTTAGTGGCGTGACCTTTTTTGCCCCACTAGTGGCGCGGCCTGTCCTTACGCCACCAACTGTATTACTTTGGTAAAATATTTTCAATCGGCTTAATCTGGTAATTTTTTTTTTTTTTCTTATTTTGGTCAAAAAGCCTTTTTTTTTAATCAGCTTAGCCGAAAAAAGGTTCCTTCCTCAGGAAGACTAGCGTGCGAGCGTCCACAGGGTTTTGTCCTTCCTTGCCCAGTGTTCAGAGTTTGTCCTCTTCTGTCAAAATTAAATGCTTTGATTGGGAAATAAATTCCCAACGTTCACACCGGCATTTCTTGATATTTTGATTTGGCAAATACAGGTGGACCTAAGGGAATATCAGTGAAAAAATAATTACCGTATTTACTGAAGAAAAATAATTAACTTCCTTATTTGGAACCAATTTATAATTCTCGTCACTTACAAAAATTAATTACTATATTTACAAATGAATGATCTCTGAGATAAATCAAAAGACCAACTTGTTAGACATAAGTATTCCAATTAGCAATGAACTATTATTTGAGTATCAACCAGTAAAAAAATATTTGTATGTATTCTATTTTATATATAATTTTATCCATTAAATATATTTAATTCAGCAATTTGTTGTTTATTAATTTTTTAATAATAATTTTTATTTTTAAATTAAAATTAAAATTTTTACCTTCACTTATCTCAATATATACAACTAATATGTATATGTAATATTCAATATGATTACGCCATTTTCAATCATTTTTCATCTGAACTGATTTTTAAACGTGGAAAGAAAAAGAACCAAGAAAAAGAACCAAACAGGGAAAAGAACATCTAGATTTATGGGAAAATTATGTTTAGATGTCTCAATCAAGATAAATAATATCGGAAAGGTCTCACCACTTATTAATACTAACCGATTTACTTGTTATTAACAACCTCATAAGACTTTTCTAATATTACTCTCCTTAATTTGGATCTATATGTGATTTTTCTTAGATTTACTGCTATTTCAATTTCCCTTCCATTAACTTTTTATCAAAGTTATAATGATTGAAATTTATACTCTTTATGATAGTAGATTTTTATTATATTTAATATTATAATAATATTTTTATATAGTATCAAATTTTTGATGTAATAATTATATACTAGCTAGAGATGAAACGAGACAAAGTGTCGAGGTGTAATTAATGCACTAGGGCCCATTAGTGCTGCGTAAAGACTGGATCAAACTGGCCTTACCCTCAACCTATGGTATGGTTTGAAAATCAGACGGGACTAGAACTGGTTACATGCGATCTGATCTGATTAAAAAACACCCCATGGCAAAATATACCAGGTTTGGTCTCTCAAGTTAGAGACTTGTTTGTCAAACCATTTTTTTTATAAAAAAAATTATGAACCTAAAAAAAATAATGATGATGATAATGATGACGACGACGACAATAATAATAAGGTTCTAACAATTCCGGTTTTTGGGCTAGCTCTAAAGTGGGAATTTTTTGAAGTAGGCTTAACTCAATGGGATCCTATCTCCTAAAATTGATTTGCTTACTTTTAAAACCATAAAAGACCGAGTTATGAATTTTCAAAGGATAAGGACTGAGTTGATAAGTCAGTAAAACCATAAAGATCAATTAATTGAGTTTTTGAAGAAAGATTGGGTTGTTCGTTGGCGTTTTACTCCGCGGTCTTCTAATGGAGTGGCAGACCATTTGGCAAAAATGGGTATTGTATCATCTTGCTTCTTTGATGTATGTCCGGCTTCTGCAGGACCATTACTGTCTCATGATAGGCTGGGATTAATTTCCCCTGTGTAACTCTTGTTTAAGTGTTAATATATCATCCTTTCTCAAAAAAAAAATAAAATAATAAAATAAAGATCAATTAATTAATTTTCTAAAATGAAAATTCTTATTTATAATTGTATCAGATATACAACACATCTCTCCATAGTTCTTAATTAATTCCTCTAGCTGGAGTTGGAATGTTATACTAACTCATGTCATTAGTGTAACTACACTTTATAGTTTACTTTTATTTATATAAGTGATCTCTAATATAATTGATTCATTAAAATAGTAAGTTGAAGATCTCTCTCTCTCTCACACATTCATTTTGTTACAAAATTACATTTAATTAAAAGCAAAAATTCTAATCCAATTTTACTAGTCATTTCTCTCATTCCTTCTCTTTAGTCTTCTTCACCTTAATTACTCAATATACCACACACACATGCGTGTGTGTGAAGGGCATTATAAAAAATATATTAGTTGTTTCATAATTTTTAAAAATAATTCACACATAAGAATAATAGAAAGAAATACTCCTCCATTCCTTTTTAAATGGCCCAAAATTTGAATTATTTTGATCTTTCTTATAAGAGTGCAATAAAAGTTGCCTGAGCATTTAATGAGTTTTACTCCGTTATTATTTCTTATTAATTATATATATTGCATTAATTAAAAATTTGATGATGATAATATTTACTTTATTTCTTTCTTTTTCTTTTTTTTGACTCGCCCCTCATAAATTAAGACATACTTAAAAAAAATATTTTTTTATTTTAGATACACTTATTATTTTTAACTAACTTTAATTATTTTTTAAAACTGTATAATTTGATTATTCATCTTTTATAAATAAGATATGAGGGGGTGATTATAAAAGGTGGCCTCAATTAAGGTCAGAGGTTGTATTTAATGTTTATAATTTCAATACTCTTGGACGTGGAATTACGGCACGATCGCTATATCTTTTCTTTTTCTTTATCTCTCCTCAATGCTACATATGCGTCTAGGCACTCTTCATAAACATTTATTGCTTTTAGATTTAATAATTATTCGAAAATGAATTTCATCATTTCACGAGTGAAAGTCAAAAGTTGCCGACTTACTTATGGGTAGGGACTATGGTTGTCAAAATCGCCGATCCAACTCGTAGGATCGCCGATTTCACGATTTTTTGGGAGGAAAACAATGCTGATCGTCGGTAGGGATCGGACTAGAGCAAGATCGTGTGGGATCGCCGTGCAAACTCGTCGAATCGTACATTCGTTGGAGATCGTCGATCCTACTTGGTCGGATCTCAGTCTCAGGTTCCCCCTGTTTTCAGAAGCTTCACCAGCAGTAATGGAGGAGGAGATGTCGCCGGCGACAGTGGAGGAAGCTAAGGTTGCCTACGACGGTGAAGGAATGGAAGGTGGAGGAAGGAAGGAAGGATTGAAGGTCGGAGGTCGAAGGTTGGTCGAAGGTCCCCTCTCTTCGTTCGCGCGCTATTTCTTGGTCTACGTTTTTCAATTTGGGAATGACTCGAGTTTTGACCAGGGACCTAAGTGTAAACAAATGAAAGTTTTCGAGAGGGAGTAAACTGAAATGTTTTTGCAATTTGAGTTCAAACTTTTATTTTCGTAGGGACTAAATGTTATTTTATATGCATATATATTTTTTATTATTACTAAAATTAAAAAAGTAAGATCTTTACGATCTGTCAATCCCACGATTTACGATCTTACTACCCTTTCCGATCTTAAGTAAAATCGCAATCTTGACAACCTTGGTAGGGACAGACAATACGATCCCAAACTGGTGACAACCCAAAACACGAAAAGAAGAAGAATCAAAAGAACGTCTACATTTATCACTCTTTCTATTTTCTTTTTCATGTTTTAATAGATAAAATTTATTTTATTTATAAATGATTGTTTTTTTATTATATTTAATGTTATAATAATTATAAAAGCAATAAACTGTAAAGCAATAAATAGAAAGAAAATTGTGAATCTGAATTACTTGAAAAAATAATGTACAAATATATTTTCATTTATTTACAACCATCGTCACCGGAGATGCGAACTCCCACTCATCCCCTGGGGTAACGGCGGGTGAGAACGAAGAAAGAACCGAAGGTAGGAGGTGGCGCAACCATCGTCACCGAGACGCGAACTCGACTCAACCCCATTTGGGAAAATTCGATACTACAAATATGAATTCCGCGGAACACCAAAGACGACAGATTGATTCACGAGGTTAATGGCCTTTCAACGAATCCACATTAGGTGCTTATGCTTATATGCTTATTTATGTGCTTATACCTCTAATTAAAGGTATAAGCAATTTTTTTAATTTTTTTATATATTGTATTTATTTAGATTTAAATCATATCTTTAACGCTGATTTTTTTTTTTGAAGATCTCAAATTAATTAATTTTTATAATACGGTGGTACAGATAAATACGAACCGAAAATTAATTAATTTAAGATAATTGGGTGCAAAAAAACATCTCGAAAAGAAAGATATGAATTAAATCTAAATAAATATAATATATAAAAAATTTAAAAAAAATTAAAAAAATTTCTTATACCTCTAATTAGATATATAAAGATATAAACATAAGCACCTAATGTCCACTCACTTTCAACACAAGATGGTGCAACAAAGGAAAAGTCGGATATTAGGGTGTCTCATCAATTGGCTACGAAAAAGGATAAAAAGCTAGATTTAAATGCCATTAAAAAGGAGTTGACTAAGGAGCATGGCCCACAAAAATCAGAATGGGTGGTTGGAGCTAAAAGGAAAAATGCCAATAAAGGTATATATAAGGGGTTGGGTTTCTCTCTCCGTCTTTTTTTCATTATCCCTTATCATCTTTAAATCATATTCATTCAATCAATCACAATACTATTTTAACCTCTCTCTCTCCTCTTCCCAATCAATGGCCCAGATGGGGCCAATGAGAAACAAAAAGAAACAAGATTATGAGAAAATCATCTCCCATATATAAGGCGATAGCCTCTCATTTACCAAAAAAGAAGGGTAAGGTGAGCAGGCAACCAGCATGTGATCTCAATCAGGATTTATGCGGGGACCACGTTGCAGCAACTAATCAGGAGATTTCCCATGGAATATTGAAGAAAGTGGGATCTACTTCATGTCAAGCCGAGGATGCGCCATGTCTAGCGGAAGTTTCCCATTGTGTTGGAGGTAAGGAAGCTGACGTGGTGGTACCCTCTACGTCCTTTGAATCTCGAATGTTGAAAGAGGATTCTTCTGTAATTTATCCACGGGTTTAGGATGAATTACTTGTACATCAGGATAATATAGATGAACAAATGGTTGAACAGGATAAGACTGAGGGAGAGGTGACCACTCCCAAACAAATGATAGTTTCCCAATGCACTACATGTTATGGAATTCATGAGGCACTGGAGCACGTAGCTTCCCTGCCCTTGTTCGTGACTTAAAAAACCATTACCATTTGATTCTATACTAGGATTGTATCTTCTCTAATAAATACTAGGATCCATTTTCTTATTTTACATTAATGCAATTCCTAATTATTCAGAATATGATTCTATACAATTCCTGATTATACGAGATATGATTATAACACCCCCTCTCAAGTTGGAATATATATATTGATTATGACCAACTTGTTACACATATACTCGTGTCCCTTTGAAGGCTTTCGTCAAAAGATCTCGTAAGTTGGTCGTTTGATCACACGTGCCTTGTAGATACAACATTCTCTTTGATTTTGTCACAAATAAAGTGACAATCAATTTCAATATACTTCGTATGCGCATGGAACACAAAGTTTGATGCTATATGAAGTGATGCTTTATTGTCACATCATTGTTTCACGAGCAATGTCGTGTCGATGTCAATTTCCTTCATGAGTTGAAATACCCACACAATTTCTTTTACTAATTGTGACATGGCTCTGTATTCTGCTTATGCACTTGATTTTCACACAAAACCTTGCTTCTTATTTCTCCAAGATATCAAGTTTCTACCAACAAACACATAATAATCTATAGTGGACTGTTTTGTGGCCTTAGATCCTACATGATTCGCATCACATAAGCACTCAACTTTAACGTGGCCATAATCTGTATGAGAATGCCACGACCTAGAGAACCTTTCAAATAATGCAAGATATGCTCTTAGGCTTCCTACTGTGCCATTGTTGGAGATGTCATGAATTGGCTAAGTACACTGACTGAGAAGGTTATATCATGTAGTGTAAAATGATTCAGCTTCCCAATAAGTCTTCTATATATATCTCTTAGGAGATGTGACCGACTTCGCCTGATCAATCTTTTTCAAGTCATCAAGAAGTTCATCAAACATGCTATCATTAAGATCTAGAAACGGATTCGGAATCATGGGAATGATGTTTGGTGCAGCTCTAAGCTTTCCAGGTCTCCTTTAAGAGATCGAGAACATACTTACTCGAGTCAAAATGATGATCTTCTTGCTTCTCAAAACCTCAATACCAAGAAAGTATTTTAATGGTCCGAAGTCTTTTGTCTGGAGGTGGAAGTTAAAGGAAGACTTTAAGTTATGAGATTCCAGAGATGTTACTCCCAATAATCACTAAATCATCAACATACACTACTAGAAGAATCATGCCTGCATCAGATTGCTGGTAGAACATAGACTGATCACACTTGCTTTGGCATAACCCAAACTTCTTGACCACACCACAAAATCTATCGAACTAGGCATGGGGACTTTGCTTCAAACCATACAATGACTTTCGGAGGTAGCACACTTTCTTATGCTCCCCGAGCAACAAAGAGACGAGCAATGTTGCGTATTTAGGGCAAAGAGGGAAAGGAAAAATAACGATTTTTAATAGATGAAGAGATTGCTCTGGCATGGATGCATGATGTTACAAAGTTATGAATGATAAGTTAGTCATTTAATTCCTTTGTTGACAAATTAACATGCTGATCTTTCCAACATGAAAGCACCTAGATAACACCACATATTAATTCAAAACCTCAAAACTCATGTTTATTACACACATAATGTTAAGCCCAATAATTCTATACGAAGTGAGACTTTCTATATCTAGGCATGCAAGACCACATTTAACATCATAACATTTTAAAATTAAAACAAAAGTTTAACTATTTTAAATAAATGTACTCGAAATTACTTAAGTTCTGACGTTTAATAATAAGCTATTTTAAATAAAAAGTCTAACTAATTGTTTGATCATTTATCTTGGTGGACTTGTGTTTGTGACTTCGTTTTTGAACCAACTCCTAATTGTCCATGTTATTTTCATGATCTATCTTATTCTTTTTATGGTTTGTTGTGGTTATGCTTTAAGAATTTTAAGAACCTTGTTTGATGATTTATCTTGGTGGACTTATTTCTGTGACTTTGTTTCTGAACCAACTCATACTTGTTCATGTTATTTTCATGCATGATCTATCTTGTTCATTTTATGGTTTGTTGTAGCTATGCTTTAAGAATTTTAAGAACCAAGGAGGAGGAGGAGGAGGAGTAGTAGTAATAATAATAATTAAAAAAAGGCTCTAACAATTCCAGTTTTTGGGCCAGCTCGAAAGTCAGAATTATCTGAAGTAGACTTAGCTACATGGGATGTTTTATATGAAAGATGATGAAGACTTAGTAGACATGTACACACAACTTTGTAAATGTTGTCAGCAATGTTGATCATAAGATATTTTAATGTTATTTCATGATTAATTCGGGATTTTAACTTATTTTCTATGTAATTATTTCATGATTTAGCACTTATTTTAGTTAGGAACCTTTGCATTGAATTAAGTCCAATTACATTGCATTGAATTAAGTCCAATTACAGATAAAAAGATAATAAATTGTTAATTTCTTCAAGCAATTGTGCCATTGGACTTTTGATTATACCTTGTTAATTTATTCCTATTCCATCATCGTCCTTGGTGGAGGATGGGAAGCAAGTGGAGGATGGGAGAAGAAGACACAAAATGGGGTATTTAGAGGTAAAGTGAGTTGGGTAAGTTAAAAGGACCGAGTTGCTTACATGGAAGACAATAAGGATCGAGCTATATGTTTTTAAAGTATAAGGATTTAGTTGACAAAACTATAAAGATCGATTAATTAATTTTTCTAAAATGAATATTCTTATTTATAATTTTATTAGACATATAACACATCTCTCCATAGTTCGACGAATTCCTCTAACTAGAGTTGATTTGTTATACTACCTTATGTCTTTAGTGTAAGTTCACTTTGTAGTTTAATGTTATTTATATAAGTAATCTCTAATATAATTTACCCATTAAATTCATTAAAATAGTAAGCTTAAGATATCTTTCTCTAAGTGTGTTTGAGATAGCGGTGAAAAAAATGACTTTTTTGCAATCTAACTTATGAAAATTCAAAATTGGAAAAATTTAGATTGTATAATGTGTTTTATGTTTGAATTGATAGCAGTTGTTTTTTTTTTTTTTTTAATTTGACTTTTAAAACTTGTTTGGTTATTATGTTGAATAGTAAATTTATATGAAAAATGACATAAAAGGACATAGATCTTATTAAATGAAAAATATATATTATATGTACATTAATTTTAAGAAAATATTAAAATTATATAATTCTTTAAGAGAAATACTAAAATTGAATAATAAAAATATATTTAACTACGTAAATATTAAATAATTTATTATTAATTTAATTTCTTAATAATTCATATATTAAATGAATAAAGGTGATGGTGCTGGGGTAAATAATAACAATGTCAAGTGTGGGGTTAAAAAAACAACGTCCAAGAAAGCTGATGGCGAGAGGGAAAAAATTGGAACCAGAGGGGGTCGGCGCGTGCGATGGGGAGACGGATGAGAGGGGGAAGAGAGAGAAAATAAAGGGTGAGTGGCATAATGGTAATTTCTCTTTTTTCCAAAATAACAACCATGCTTTTGCTTTTTTCATAAGCTCCAAATTTTGGCTTATCAAAATAAGCAGCTTATATCATATAAGCCTAATAGACCCAAAGATGTATTAAACATGAGAAAAAATTTCAAAAGCGCAAATACTTTTAAGGCGATAAGGTATCCCAAACAACCTGTGACATATATTGATCTTTTCAAAAATACATTTAATTAAATGCAATGTTATGAACATATTCATTATGTAGATGCATATTGACTCTTAACCTCTCACATCCAAGTCACCATTCATGGGTAGTAGTTGGAAAACTAAAAGACTAATTAATGCATATTCATGAATTAATGTATATTTATATGCAAGAATATAGTGAAGGGTCACACATTCATCTGTGTTAATTGTATTATTCAGTGTATGTCACTCTTAGTGATGACTCTTATATGTTTATAAATAGAGCCCATATATATACAAAGTAGTACAACACACAGAATGTACAAGAAACAAATGTGAATGAGAATTGGCTAACTTACTCCTCTCTCTCTCTCTCATGTTCTCTTATCTTACTCTCCCCTTTTATCCAAAATTTCGTTTATTTATACAACATGCAAGAAATTCTAATCCAATTTTAGTTGTCATTTCTCTGATTCCTTCTCTCTAGTCTTCACTTTAATTACTCAATATAACACACACGTGTGTGTTGTGAAGGGCATTATAAAAAATATTAGTTGTTGCGTAATTTTTCTTAAAAATAATTTATATATAAGAACAATAAAAAGAAATACGTATAATAAATTTTTCTAAATTTGATACTCTTGGATGCATAAATCCTTCTATACACTCTTTCCTATCCATAATATAAGAAATAAGCAATATTTCAGACAAGGGTAAATAAGGTAAGGAGAAATAACGATTTTTAATCAATGAAGAGATTGTTCTTGGCATGGATGCATGATGTTACAAAGTTATGTATGAATCATAGGTTAGTCATCTTCTTCCTCTGTTGACAGAGTAACATGCTGATCTTTCCAACATGAGACAAGCTGGATAACACCACATTTTAATTCATGTTTATTACAAATATAATGTTAAGCCCAATTTCTATACGAAGTGAGACTTTCCATATCTAGACTCTAGTCAAGTCTGCATATTCCGTGTTCACTAGCATTCAAATCGCTTTGGAACAACGGGAAAATGGCAACTGGAATTACAAGATGCGGCAACTCCGTTAGGGCCTGCGTCCGGGTCGAGCTGCTGAACCGGGTAGGATAGGCCAACCAGCCTCGCCAGGGAGGACAATGCAGATGGCGTGCGTCTTGGCCATTCATCAAAACGACACATCGTTCTTGCATTCCGGAATGGGTCTCCCTCCCTTGCGCATTGGGCCTGTCGTTTTGAGCCATTGTATGTCCTTTAGGCTTGCTGCAGTTTTGCTAGGAAATCGATCGCTCCTAAGGTCAGCTGACTAGTGATAGAAGACTGGCTTGCCGCTGATTTACAACCACCCTCACTGACTGCCCTTGTGCCTAGAGCCTCTTGCTTTGCTAATTTGGGCCCCAATTATTTGGGCTTGTACAGTTTTATCATTTTTTTTTTCTAGGATAGGGCTTTTCCTGACTTGGGCTTCATATTTAATTAATTATATTATTTTGTCATCTTACTGATTGGGCTAGCTTTCTTTTGTTTCTTTTCTTTGTTTGAATATTTTTATGAACAATATTATTATAATAATAATAATATAATATAATTAATACAAATAGAATATAATTATATAATTATTTCTTTATTTCTTTTTCATTTTTGAAATATTGAAAATGGAATATAAGTAATGATTTCTAATTTATTTATGTTTCATTTATATTTCTAATTTATATATTTAATATATTTCCATATTGAATTTAATAAATTTAGAAATATATTTATAAAATATATTTCTAATTTATATTTATATATTCTATTCATATTTCTATATTGAAAAAATGGATAATAAGAATATTTCAAAATCAAGCACAAGTAAGAAAAACACATTAAAAAACAAAGAATAAAAAATGTGATTTTTAATTCTTCATATCCCGAACTGCATCCTGGATTGTTAGATAGGAATCCGAAGATGAAAAGAGAAACAAAGTATATCACTACTATGTAAACAAAAGTACACATGAGAGGATTCACACGTAAAACTTATATGATATTATAAATTAAGATTATTAAAATGTCTCAATCTTGAATAAATTCTGAATTTTTCTAGGACAATATTAGTATTCAAATTAAAGATCCCATCGAAAACTTACAAAGACTTGCCAAACAAAAGCTAAGAGAAAAAAGAGTACGAACGTATTTAAGTTAACATTATTAAGTATTAAGTATTAAGTATGAAGATTCAATTTATATTTTAAGTTTTTAATAATAATAATAAAATAATGAATTTTTTATTTAGTTAATATTTAAAATTTTTATTTAATTAATATAGAAATCAAAATAATAATAAAGATGAAAAAAAACACTTGGTGTTGGATACTATTTTGGCCAAACCATATGTGTATTCTTGCACCTTGAAAGCCACATCATTATCCAAATAAAAGGAAACTTAACGGTCAAATGATATTTTTGCACCTAATTTGTAACCACATAGTCACTTTTGCACCTAAAAAAAAAAAAAAAATGCTACTGGCACTCCTCGAACCAAAATACATGTGTATTTTTGCACCTTAACCCTTGTATATATGGTGTTACTATATGATTGTAAATTTCTCTTTCAAGTTCTCTCTCTTTCTCTATATATAATTTATGTTGTTTTATATATATGGTATTCTATATGGTTATATAGTATAATCTATACATTGGGGGGGGGGGGTTGTTATTTATATTTGGTTAAGAATTTGAATTTACTTAAAATATTTTGTTACAAAGTATTATCTTACTTTTATTTAATGGCTAGCAAAATACTCATGATTATATGATTAGATGACTAGAAGTCACATCACATTTATAATAGTTCTTTTGTAAAGGAACCTTGGTAATTCCTGGAAATGGTATGATAAGAAAAACTTATGTCACTTTGATGATCTAATCTTTACAAATATCAAGCCAATATCAAGCCCTGAAGGCCAAAAAGTCATAGATCACACTACTACAAAATACCTAAAAGACGACCTAAAAAGACCCAATTAACGTCCTTATTCTACGGGACGTCGGGGGAGAGCGTAGTCGTTCTTTGGTATATTTAGCGACTGAAATTGTTTCAGTCGCCTCATAATAGGCGACTGAACACAAATCGGGAGAGGCGACCTAAACACTATTCGTGTCATCTCATATGTGGTGACCGGATTTGTGTTCAGTCATCGCATATGAGGCGACACGAAAAGCATTCGTGTCGCCTCATATGGGGCAACCCGAATGCTTTTCGTGTCGCTTCTTATGGGGCCAGGTTGTTCTTTTTATCATTTTAGGCGACTTGGTTACAAATCAGGTCACCTCATCTTTGGTAATAGGCGACCTGATTACTACTATTCAGGTCGCCTCTTATGATCCAAAGACGCCCTGAATTGATTTTCGTCGCCTTAAATTATTATTTTTTTTAAAAAAATATGCTTGTCATTTTGTTTGGCCAATTTGCTGCAAATACTTCACAAAATAATTAAGCGCATATGCGTGAATGACAATAGATAACAATGAATGTGAAATATATTATGACATATGTGCATTCCATAAAAGAAGGTGAATAACAATGAATACAACAAGGTTCAATAAGAAAATTGTAAAAGTGACTTCAACAAAAGAATATTGGCTACACATACAAGATCATACAAGAGAATGACAATATAGATGTTCTATATTCAGCTCGATCAGTTCAACAAAATCAATCAAATTCACAACTTAGCTTCCAACATAACCATGAGGATGCAAGAATATCAACAACTCCAAAGAGAAAACTTCAACTGCAGAGCCTAAGAAGACAAGTTCGGGAAAGTCACGATAATGAATTAAAATGTAGCGATCCAGAAACTTTCAAAGAAATTCAACAAAGAAAAGAAAGAAGGTATGACCTAGATTTAGGTTACTAAAACTAGACCAAAACAACAAACAAAGCACCACTATGACAACAAATTTTTCTCACATTTGGAGGCAATTAATCTCCAAAATTTCACAACAAACTTTCACAATTTAATGCAGCAATTAGATAGCATCAACATTCCCTTCAATTGGCAATAACACCGATATGCGACAAGAGGCAAATATATATAGCGACAATGACTTTTGCACACAAAGCTTAACAGAATTTCAAGGTTTTGAAGATACGAAATTTAGCTCAACTCTAATGCTAAAGTGAATGAGAGCCACCTAGTAATAATCATAGTACCACACAAGCAAATCCAACACCTCCCAAGCAAGAAGCACACATAAAAATTTCAGCAAAATCGGTTATGATGGTATGATTCAACAAAATTCTCAAGTCTTGGTTATTGGAAAATCAAATGCGATAGGTACAATGGCAAAATCAAACCTCATATGACAAACATCTATTTCTAGAATTAAACAAGTGATCTAACCTCATATTCCAAAATCAAACCTCATATGACAGTGATCTATTTCCAAAATCAAACCTCATATTCACAGCAATTAAAGTGACAAATTCAAAAGCAGCACCAATAATTTACAGAAACCGAAATTAGCACAGCTTAATAAGTTTCACATTGACAATCACCCTAACAAGTAATGACTTGCCTATATATTCACATTGAGCCATGTTCAAGAAGATATCTAGCCATCATGTCTCGAACCGAATCGATGTCATCCCGTGAGTACGGATCCTCGCACGAAAAAAGCGTAAATTGGAAAACAAGGTATAATTAACAACCAAGTACCACAACAAAAAATATCATCATTTGAGGATCACGAGCATTACGTACATTTTGCAAGCCCGTGTACGTCCGGTGGAAATGATAGATTGCATCCAACTGATAACGTAGTATCCGCACTCGGTGTTCCCTGGTTGGTGATGGCACTATAAATCAAAAACAAATTGTTAAACAAAAAGCTACTGTGTCTCAGAAAAAACTTGAATTGAAACTACTTACCTTCGGATAAAACCACTTCGGTCCACCCTGCTCTCGTGCTCCGGCAATGCATGTCATATGTCCTAAGACCCCTATCATTAAAATGGAAACTAACGAGACATGAAAACAATTCATTTAAAAAAAGAATCGATGATTTAGACAAAAATTTACTTACTCGGCAAACATGTTTTTGATATCCTCGGTTGGCTCCGCCACCTATGGAATCGAACCAATAACATGCGTTCTTGGCGGACAAACAACACACGGGGTCCAATGACCACTACAACATATACATATTAATATTAAACTAAGATAAAAAAGCATTTTATCCTTAAAAATCTTATATAGACAAAAAAAATACGCACCTTTCATGTATTGGCGCTAGATAACAAGACGATTTTATGTCGCCTATTGTTAAACCAACATAAATAGCCCTCCTGGCTAAGATATTGCGAGCCGAAGCCGTGGATCCAGGACATAAGAATCCATACGAACCCAATCGGTCTCCCTTTTTGCATATGTCGTGGCAGACACTATGATCGAAATAAAATGATAAATGTTGTTGAATATATTAAACAAAAAAAGGGTATTGACATAATTAAAGGGTTAAAAAAAACTTACAAGATTGCAAGTTGAAGCCACTTGTATATCTAAACGAGTCCATATGCATAAACTCTCAAATCTTTCTTGTCAATTGATATCGGATATGTCTTGTCTGCACCGACAATGCCCGGAGGCATCTGCAAGCCTATAGAGACGATGTCCTTGTAGAGCTCTCGCAGCTGTGATAAGTATGGAAATTTGCCCGCAGCTTGTTCATGCTATGAAAACATAATAAACAGATTATGAGTGGGTTAGCAATGAAAATCAATCCTAAACCCTACTCATCGTCAATCAGTAGTGTATTTCCTACCATTGGAGGTGTTGTCCCCACCTCAATAAGATGATGTGGCCGAAGGATGAACGATGTGGTGGTAGCGTCTAGCGTGGGAACCTCCTCATCATCAATCGGGATGGTGTCTTTTCTTCCCCCTCTCGCACACTTGTTAGAGTCACCCTACGTTGGTCTTGTGGAATTTGCATATTGTGGTGTGTGGTTTGTTCTGGGTAAACAAGACCATCGGCAACAATACGCCGGTGTGGGTCATCCAAATATAAAGTGCAGGGTTGTCCCCCCGCGTGGAGTGTGAGAAGGCTCGCCGGGCTCGCCAATAAGTACATCCGGAGAGTGATGAGAAGGTTCGCCAATAGGTACATCCGGAGCGTGAAAACTTTCTTTCTTTGCTTGGGAAGGCCGGGGATTCCTGGTTTGAAGGTTGCGTATTTACCTTCCCTTGTATCATCTCCCTTATTTCACCCCGTAGTTGTGCCATAACCTCATCTACGAGGGACGCTCGAATTTTGGCTACAAGCTGAGGACTAGGGTTGTCATCGTCATGCGAACAACTCGAACGCCGTCCAAAATATTTTGTGACACTAACTCCCCTCGGCTCCCCACGAACAGCATCAAGGTAATCAGGCTTCCCATCGCCGTGGACAAAATGTCCATCCATGTACCCGGCGTGAATGAACCTTGGCTGCTTTGATGCTCAAGCACATCCTGTATCATAGGATTTTTCATAAATAGTAACTAATTAAACTCTAAAAATATGAAACAACGAGGCTATTTAATACTTCTAATTTAACTACTTACAATCTTTGAAGCAACCTCAGCCACATCTTCATTTATGTATTTCTCGCCCTTCATCCTCGTAGCTATCCATTTTTTGTGGCGAGGAGGACGCTCAGGGGCCTGGATAACAGTGGAAGGATCGGATTGAGCAGCTTCCTTCATTTTCTGCAACTCTTCTTCTATCAGACTCCGTTCAAGCTTCTTATAACCACCCCTAGACATGCAATGTGGATACTTATTTCTCGCTTGCCTCTCTCTATTGGCGACTTGTTTTACGTGACACGAAAACAAATAAAACTGAGCCTTCGATGTCAAATAGATTCAACTAAAAGATAAGATATGAAAGAAACTTTACAAGAAATTCGGGATTCGCGTGACGCCACAAACTCCCTCCAGTCCTCTGGAGAAATGTAATCATAGTTCTGACATGGGTCCTTGTCCCTCTTTGACCCTCGAATATATTTTTTAGTAAGCTTGTTCTTAAAGTATTTCCAACGTAGACGAACCTCGCCCATCCAATGCTTGTACATGGCCTTATTGTTAGGCACATCATATGTTTGCTTTAAGGTAAAAGAGAAGATATGAAAGAAATCAAGTCATAAAACTAAAGATACAAATGCGAGAAGATATCGAAAGTGAGATACCAAAAGTTGTGCCCAGATCAACTCCTTTGTTTTAGGAGGAACCAACTTCCAATTAGAGAATACAATGCGAACTTTGCTTCGAGCCAGATAGCCTACGTAGCTAATGAAATTGTCTTCCTCTGGACCAATTGGATTCATATTGGCATCAAACTCCACATGCAGCCTCTTTTTTTGACCGCCACGACGTGCAATTAATGCACCCATATGTGTGCTACCTCTACCCCTTCTCACCACCGGTACATCATTCCCACTATCATCCGATGACTCGTCAGAGCTAGACATATTCCTGTTCATTAAAGACAAATCAATAATGTTAGATAGAGTTATTATTAAATAATACACAAATGAATAAAATGAACTAATATGTTAAACCTGTACAAAAATAACATAGGAATTTTTCATAACTGAAGATCTTACTTTATATGGTTTCCCATATTCCTTCGAAATGATCCTTCCTTGGAGCATATTCTTCATCATCTACCAATTCTACTTCACGTGTTGTAGGTGGATTTGTTGTGAAAGGGAGTGTATCGTCCCGGTTCAAGGATTCTTCACCATACGTCTGTTTTTTACGTTGAAGTACAATGGACATTTTGTTATTTGCGGTCACGTAACATAAAACACTTGTTTCGCCCGGCTTGCTAGAATGAATGGCTCGTCTCTATGACCAAGTATTTGAAGATCAACGAGACAAATCCAAATTTAGGATCTATTACAACGACATTATTGGTAACCCACTTACATTTAAATAAAGCAACTTTGAACTTGGTGTAGCTCATTTCCCATATTTCTTCAATAACTCCATTGATGCTAACACCGGGTTTTTGTCTTTCGAACTTGAAAAGTGCATGGATTCATCTTCAACCATCACCCCACTGTTTTGCACAGAACTTCTGTCATCTTGGTCTTTTGTGTAGAAAGAATATCGTTGATATCATAACTTTGTCCAAGTGATGACTGATAAGAAGGCCCCAGGCTAACCACTCGATTGTAGCCGACACACCGGTCTCGTGCAATACCTTCTCGTGGAACCACTTTATAAATGTCTTCTTTTGCTCATTAGCTATCTCGCATGTCATTCTTCCTTGGATTCATATTCTTCAAACTCTTTCGTGTTCATCAATGTATGGTTGAACTTCTTCCGTATTATTCAAGATGTACGGGTGTGCTTGCAACACCTCGCACGAAGCATATTCTTCGGTTTGATTCCTCGAGTTCCCTCACTTATCCCCTTATCATGCCGAGATTGTAACGTCACCCCGATAGATAATCTTTACGAGCTCCATAGCCTCTTCCACTACATATCTCTCAACGATTGAGGCTTCCTAGTCGATAAGGATTTTTAGAATACCCTTTTAAGATCTTCATGTATCGCTCGAAAGGGTACATCCACCTTAGGTAAAGTGGACCGCAAAGCCTTACCTCCCTTACCAAGTGCGCTATCGGTGCACCATTATATCGAAAAATGCGGGAGGAAAATACATCTCTAGTTGGGACAAAATAATATAACCCTCATTTTCCAATTCATCCAACTTTTCAATGTCAATGACTTTGTTACATATAGCATTAAAGAAAATACACAATTTTGTTATAGTGGTCCGCACTTCATCTTTCATAATGCCCCTAATAGCTCTTGGTAATAGTTGTTGCATCAACACATGATAATCATGAGACTTTATTCCCACTAACTTCAAATCGTCCATTGAAACGCACCTTCTCAAATTTGAAGAATATCCTTGTGGAACCTTAATGTCATATAGACACCCACACAAACTTTTTTTCTTCGCTTTGATAGTGTATGAGCTGCTGGCTCCATGTATGCCCTCTTACCGTCTTCCATTACTCGTGGATGTAACCATTCTCTTATTCCCATATCAACTAGGTCTAGTCTCGCACTAATTCCATCCTTAGTCTTCCCTGGTATGTGCAAAAGAGTGCGACAAGGCTATCGCAAACATTTTTTTCCACATGCATCACATCAAGACTGTGTCTCACATCAAGACTACGCCAATATGGAAGATCAAAGAAAATTGACCTCTTCTTCCATATATTCTTCTCACCCGCAATCCTTTTCTGCTTACCCAATGTGACATTGATATGCATCACCCAACTATAGACTTCCTCTCCGGTTAATGCCTTTGGAGCCGTTCTATGCTCCGGTAAGCCGTTAAAACACTTTCTTAACTTACGATATGGGTGGAACCGATCAAGAAACCTCTTGTGACCGAGGTAGACCATTTTTTTCCATGCTTTAATTGCTGGAAGTTTTTGTCAGCTTCACATATTGGACATGCTTTATGCCCCTTCACACTGTACCCAGACAAATTTCCGTATGCGGGAAAGTCGTTGATCGTGGTAAAAATCATTGCACGCAACTTGAAGGACTCCTTCTTATATGCATCAAACACATCTATGCCTTCCTCCCACAACTTCTTCAAATCCTCAACCAAAGACGCCAAGTACACATCGATATTATTACCAGGCTGTTTTGGTCCAAAAATATCATAGAAAGCATCACATACTTGCGTTTCATACATAGCCAGGGAGGTAAGTTGTATATTACAAGGAGAGAATTGGCCATGCACTATGGGTACTGCTAAGAGTTCGATACGCATTGAATCCATCTATACAAAGCCCCAGCCGAAGGTTTCTTGGCTCAATGCCAAATTGGGGGAACATTTCGTCTATTTTCTTCCATTGGAGAGAGTCGGCCCGGTGTCATAGATATTTTCCATCGGATATTCTCTCATCGAATGCCATCTCAACTTCTTTGCTTTGTTGCTTCACTAGTAAACGAGACGCTTAAACCGAGGAATTATGGGAAGATACCACAAGGCCTTCAAAGGTTGCCTTTTTTTGTGTGATCTCCGTAACCACCACCTTTCTTCACTTTGTATCGTGAAGTTTTACGGTTCGGACAATTACTAAGGCCTTCATACTCATTTACGTACAATATGCGGTCATTAGGGCAACTGTGTATCTTTTTATACTCCATACCCATCGTAGATAAGATTTTCTTGGCCTCATACATACGATTTGGAAGTACATTATTATCTGGCAACATATCACACAACAATTCAAGCAACGACGTGAAACTGCTATCGGTCCACCCACATGTTGCCTTTAAGTTGACCAAATGTAAGGTCCCAATCAACCGTGTATACTTAGTACACCCGGGGAACAAAGGTGTCTCTCGCATCACTCCGCACGCTATCATATTCATGCGGTTGTGCAAAGGATTCGACCTCAACATCATGAATCATTCTCTCCATTCCATCATCATCTACCTCAACTTCATTTTCATAGGATGCACTGGGAGTTACCTCCTCACCATGCCATATCCACGTTGTGTATCGAAGGCTTATTCCATCACAAATTAGGTGGTCCCTTATATCAGCAATATCTCTTCGAACCCCATTTAAACAATTAACACATGGATAATAGTACATCCCATTTTTTGTAGCCACATTCCTTCTAGCAAATTCAATAAACTCTTCCACCCCATTCTTATATTCTTCACTATTTCTCAACGCATTCATCCAACTATGACCCATTTTGTTACCACCTACGACATTTCCAACAACATCAAGTTCATAACAATTTCAAGAACGACATGCTTTCTTTTAAGAAAATTTCGCCCATTCCCCTTAAAAGTAAGACATCCCAAAATTTCAATAACAACCAATTTCAGCTTAATTCAACAAAACTTACTATATAAGGAGAAAAGCCTTGTTCTCTCTCAAGAAGAAGGTATCATATAAGAACAATATATGTGTGTGTGCATAAAATGAAAGCAACTGACCTAAGTTGTCTAAGTCATAAACTATAACTTATGGACATCTAAGCATCATTATTAATACTACAAAGTTTACCTAGTTCAATGCACATCAACAAAAAAACAATATTTAACTATAATTACCTCAACTTTAAATTCCTCTCCTTGAAATTTATTTGCTCTATTCAACCTAAAGACAACAACAATAAAGACAACATTAGAATTATTCAAACTAACATATGAGAGGGAATAATTATATGACAAAAGGAACATGATTAAAAATTAAAAATACCTACCCTAGGACTCCTCAAGATCTTGTGGGTTGTTGTCGTGGCCAAGTCACTAACAAGTAGTCACTATAAGATCAATATTTATCAACTAATTAATCCCCTAACACTGATCTGTTCCAATTCCAACTTGATTAATAGCAAGTCCCTGTCAATCATTGATGGCATGAATAACTAAATTCAATTCAACAGAATTGATTCCAATAAGTAATTTAGAGTAAGCTTAAAAATTTTGAAGAAACCAATAAAGCATGATAGAAGAAAATTCTAATTAAGTAGACATTAGATTAAAATTTAGAGCACGATAAACCATCGGTAATTACACCATAAGTTTTGTCAATATTCTTCCTCAATAATAATCAAAGAGGAGAGGGAAGAAGAAAATTATGGAAGATAACTAGAGTGTTTTAATAAATACTATTAACTAACTTAACTAAATTTCTTAATCTAAGTAAGTTAGGTAAACATATTTTATATTAAATACCGAGAGGAAGTAACACTTTGTGCCTAAATATAGACCACTTGTAGGGAAAAAAAGGTTCAAAATATAAGTCAATTGCGCGTTTTATCAATTTTACCCATATTTATTTTCTATTAGTAAGAGAGAATGAGAAGATAGAGATGTGAAATTTTTTGTAAAGTAGAGAGAGACAAAAAATTCAATAAAGGGAAATGTAAAACATTTTATCAATTTGATGTATTTCTCAATATCCAATAATAGATACAAGTGACTTACATTTAGATACAGAATGGTATAAACGTAAAGCCTAATCCTATGCAATCATTAGATTAATTAAGTCTAATTAATTGCAACAAACGTGTCTAATAACAAACATATGTGGTAGTGGTAGATTGTTGAAATTTTTCAGTGGATCAATTCATTAATCACGAATAATAAACAATCTATACTAAGCCACCATCCTCATTCAAGGTTCAGCCATTATAAAGTTCTCCCTACAATATGAATATTGTAATAGAATACTAAAAAATCAATGGTTATTGAAGATGAAATAGATGAGTACCTGGAGAAACCCAACGAACATGCAGAAAACACCGGAGAAGGCGACTATGGAGATGGAGTGGAGGTCGACTGGAAGAAAGAATCCAAGGTTGAGTGCGCCGTGAGAGGGAAATGAGGAAGGGGAAGGAGGCGGAGATAAGTGTGCCGCAAGAGGGAAATGATGAAGGGGAAGGAGGCGGAGATGAGTGTGCCGGCCGCGAGAGGGAAATGATGAAGGGGAAGGAAGTGGAGATGAGTGTGCCGCGAGAGGATAGGGTTTCTATCGCGGGGTGGGTCATTTGAGGATCCTATTGGGCTTTTTAATGAATATGGGCGACTGAAATAGATTCAAGTCGCCCATATTTGATAATGGGCGACTGAAAGAAGTTCGAGTCACCACTCTTCGAAAATAGTCGACTGAATCTATTTCGGTCGCCACTTTTCAGAAAACGCGACCTGAATGTATTTCGGGTTGTCCCTATTCGAAAAGTGGCGACTGATTTTATAGTTAAAAAGAAAAAAAAGCCACACGGTGAGTTAGTTTTAGACCAAAAAAATTTATGGAAATTTGGGCGACTGAATTAAATTCAGGTCGCCTAATTTGACCAATAGACAACCTTTATCTATTTCGGTCGTCTATATTAAAGAAAATTTAAAAAAAACATGGCGCCAAAGAAATTAATTTTCGAACAAAAAGTTTCATGGCGCCAAAATTTATCCCAATTTGGGCGACTGAAATTTTGTCGTCACCTAAAATCTGTCCCTAATGTAAAAAAAAAAAAAAAAAAAAAAAACCAATTTGGGTGACCTAAATTAAATTCGTCGCCTAAATTGATAAATAGACAACCTTCATCTATTTCGGTCGCTTATATGAAAGAAAAAAAATGGCGCCAAAGAAATAAATTTTTAGAACAAAAAAGTTTCAAATTTATCCCAATTTGGGTGACCTTAATTAACTTCGTGTCGCTTAAATTCAAAAACAGGCGACTTGAATTATATTCAGGTCGCCTAAATTTGAAAAACCAACGAAAATGCCATGGCGCCAAACAAAAAAAACCCATGGCGCCAAACAACAAAAAATTCTCAATGGCTATTAGGCGTCCTGAAATGGTTTTAGGACGACAAAATAAAATTTTATAAGTCCTAAACAATAATTCAGGACGCTGAAGGCTCATTTTCCTTCGATATAATTACAAGATTGCCACTACCTTCATTTTTTACTTCCTATTTTAAAATAAGGACGTTTTTTAGGGTTGTGATATCCAATATTTGTAGTAGTGTCAAGTGACAAAAAAAAAAAAAGAGGCATGTAGATTTAAAAGATTTTTGATGGTCTTGAAGACGATGATAATGTCATTGAAATGAAAGCACAAAACTATCCATAAGAAAAATAATGTCTATGAACATGTTGAATATATAAATTGACAATTGAAAGTCAATAACAATATGAAGGCTCTAATGCCAATATGAGCCTGGTACAAAGGATCCGACGAGATGTTGACTAGGGACTGGCAGGTCTCCTGGCACCACATTTACCGTGAAGGCAACCACTGTGCTGACTTTCTCGTGTCCTTTGCAACGACGTTGAGAATGGGAAACCATGTTCTGTCGACGCCACCGGATGGGCTGCTATGCCTTCTCAAGGAAGACGCCGAAGGGGTGGGGCAATTGAGGCTCGCTCGAGTGCAAGCCGATTCATGGTGATCGGTTCCTTTGTAAACCCAAAAAAAAAAAAAAAAGTCAATAATATTTTACCTGTCATGATCATTGAAAAATAATACCTTTGTGGTCCTCAAAACAATATTATATATTAGCCAATGTTACATGATGGCCATAAGCCACGAACAAATATATATCAATTTATTAAAGGTAAAGACTAAAATGACTGTGAAGTAAAAAAGACCATAAGATGTTATGAAAAATTAAATATCAAGAGACAATGAATTGTGGAAAAGGATACCCCGGATTTATTGTAAAGGCAAAAAAATTGACTATAAACCTAGGAGGCCATATGATTTTAATTATGATTAGTATTTAAATGTAAATTTATTTTGATTAATTTGTTAGAGAAAAATTATTATAACTATTTGATTTTGTGATATTGATAAATGTTCATGGGTGATGTATCAAATCAAATTAGACTAAAAAGTAATTATTAGTCATTTTGAAATTTTATTATGTAGTACTAATTTATCTGAAAATTTAAATACTTGGTATACTTGGTATGTGGATGTTTATAACTCCATGATGATCCTTAGGATTCTAGCTCATGGTTAATCTTATTATACCTTATAACCCCCAAATTGAAAGCTAAGGCTTTTAGTATCTGTTGTACAATTAAGTCGTTTAATTCTATTTGTTATGTATAAATATGCAATTTATTTGTAAAATTAAAATTATGACCTGTGTGTATTACCCTAAAATTCGTATTTATCGAAATATTATATTTTGATAAATAGTGCCTATTAAAAATAGGTGAATATGTGGTCTCAAAATTGAGTAACATATTTATGTTAACTAAAGGAATTAACCACAATTAGGAGGCAATTAAATTTGCACTAATTAAAATAATGGTATAATACCCCAAAATTCATATTTCTCTTGAATATTATAGTTTGGCAAAATAATACCTACTTAAAATAGGAAAGTATGTTATCTCTAATTTTAATAATTTATTTGATTATTTTCCTTGGAAATTAAAGGGAAAAAATCCAATATTATATTAGGGACCCTAAGTTCCCTAAGATTATTAAATTAACGCATGATGCATAAATGACCAAAGTAAACTCAAAAGTTGTGAGAAAATAGTTAAACCAATTAGAGAAAATTGTCAACAATTAGTGGATAATTCAATCTACATTAATTAAATTAATTTCATAAACATTTATAATTAATTTAGTGGCATATGTTAAAGGAATAATTAAGGATGTATTACCTTAATTAAGAACCAATGGCTAATGAAGGACTAAGATTAGCATAGAAGTGATTACTAATGATCATGATTGAATATAAGCATTAATCCAAGACAAGAACACAAATTTGGCTTAGGATGAATTATCATCTTAAAGGTTACGTAACAAATACAATAAATTCTAAAATGATGAAGGGGTAATTAAATACTTCTAATTAAGTCATAATGTTCAAGAATCACAAAACTAATTAGGGAATTGGATTAGACTCCAAACTAAACCCTAAGAGCATTTTGCTTAATTGCTAACCAATCACCAAAGTCATCTAGTTACAAATATACTTAGAGTAACTAGGGAATTAAAGCACCAAGTTGGAAATGCATGAAGGTGGAGAGGCCACCAAGGCTTGCTTGAAGAATGCATGAGGGTGGAGAGGCCACCAAGGCTTGCTTGAGAGTGCATGAGGGTGGAGAGGCCACCAAGGCTTGTTTGAGAGTGCTTGAAGGGGGAGAAGCCACCAATGCCATTCTTGGAGCCTTGCATATTACCAAAGTTGCCATTGGAGTTTTCTATAAATAGAGACCTTAGGCTTCTTCATTTTTCACACCAAACTCAACCAAAATAGGTGAGTTTTAGAGAGAGAGAGTAGAGAGAAAGAGAGTGGGAAGTGAAAGTGGAGCTATATACCCAAGAGGGGGTGAATTGGGTATTTTAAAAACTTTTCAAATCTGCTTCGTTTTTAGATAACAAAAACGAGAGATGAACGAGTAGAGAGAAGAATAGCTGAATACGAGAGAATTTATCTTGGTTCGGTCTTAACAACTTGACCTACATCCAAATCCCGGACTCTGGGATTTTCACTATCACGAGAGATTACACACTATGTACTCAAAGAGTAGTTCTCTCTCTAGAACTCACTCCCCCTTACAAGTTGTAATCAATGAACTCCCAAATCACCAAGTCCCCTTGACTTGTGATTCTTTTCAATAAATGATTTACGAGATAAAAACTCTCTCTAAGAGTAGATGATAATAAACACTTGAAGCTTATAATGTCAAAAGACGAATACAAGTGAAAAACTGAAAGGTAGTTAAGAAACTTGAATGCTTGTGCGTTTTCGGTTGTTGTGATTGTTGAGAAGAATTGAATGCAGCTCTATTTATAGCTAGACAACATTAATTGACCGTTGTATTGATAATCGACCGTTGGAGATGATCCACGAAGTTGTGAGCTACTTAGGTCTTCTTCTCTTTCTCGAAACTCACTTAGTCCAGTTTGGTTGGATGGTCGAATTGACTCATCGCAAATTAATCCGTTGGAGAGGATGTTGCTTAATGTAGAAATCATTCTTTAATGCTTTGCAACCGTGTACGATGGATTAACCAAAAGGATGCAAGTTTCGGGTTGAGCATTTAATGTTCGACATCACTTTTGCTTTTGCTTTAAACCTTCGTAAAACTTCCTTGATCTGTCTGCAAACTCACTAAAAAGATGATTAAACATATCTAGTACCAATAAGGAATAATCATGGAAAGCATTAAGATCAAACACGAAGGTATAGCAAAATCGTTAAGTTCGAATTTCAAACAACGTCCGAAACCGGAGGTTTGTTCACAAACCTCGAGGTTTGATCATTTAAGCTTGAACACGTTTTTACATCAAAACCTCAAACCTGGAGGTTTATCATTAAACCCGGAGGTTTATAATGTTGCTATCACGAAGGTTTCTTGGGTTTACTCCGGACCTCGAGGTTTGGTCGAAACCTCGAGGTTTCACATCGTGTGTGAAACCCAAAGCAAAGACGCGATGAAACCAAACCTGGAGGTTTCTCAAGGAACCTCGAGGTTTTCGAATGAGTGCAAGTTCATTTGCTCTCGGGTTGCCACAATACCCGAGGTTTCCAGAAATACTCGAGGTTTTTCCCAAATGACAAGGTTGTTTGTTTTGACCCAAAACACAAACCTGGAGGTTTCTATGGAAACCTCGAGGTTTTCAAATTCGCTGAAAAACCATTAGCTCTCTGGAAGCCAGAAACCTGGAGGGTTTTGATAATACTCGAGGTTTCTCATATAATTTTAAAATACTCGGTTTGGCGCCAAGGCACAACCTTGAGGTTTTGTAAACCTTGAGGTTTCACAACTTGGTATGAAACCGAGTTTTCTCGGAAGATCAAAACCTTGAGGTTACTTAATAAACCTCGAGGTTTCACATATCTTTGTGAAACCAAGTTTTCTTAAGTTAGAATACAGAACCTCGATACTTCCCTCATAAGGCCAAACCTCGAGGTTTTCCCGAAAACCTCGAGGTTTGCTCTCATTCGGGGTTTTCCAACTTCGAGAGCAAATCCTCATTCTTTGTTCACAATTGTTGGCAATCATCAAAATCTCTTCGAGAACCAACAGAAGCATGAAGGAGGAGGAAGTTCTTCAAGGGTAAGCTTCCTTGTTCTTGAGTTCTAGTTTTAAATTCATAATTAGTTTATGTTTGATCTTTAAATCTTCCAAGTAGTTTTGATTTCATGTTTTTATGGTTAAATATGTCTTAATTTTGAAAATATGGTAGAGAATATGATGGAGCAAAATTCTTGGAAGTTGAAGATCAAAGTAGCGAAATTTTGGCAAAATTTTTGGTGAAAATTCTGGACAAACAAATAAAGAAATGCTAATATTTTATGTTGAAAATGAAGCCCATAAATCAAAAAAATTTCCAAAAATAAATTAGATATGTAGGGATTTCCAAATATATATATAATATGTACTGTTTTGATTTACGTAAAAGAAATACAATCAGTTGAAGTTAGGCTATTTTTCCTCGACGAAATTCTGGGCAATGTTGTGAAAAATGAAACCTGGGAATTTTTCATAAATTCTGGGTATATACAAGTATTTTTACTTGAAAATAGACATCCTAAGGATTCTGAGGAATTTTACGGATCCTCATTTTGATTTTTGTAGAATTAATTAAGAATTTTCAAAGTTACCAAAAAATTTGCACAGAAAACTCAGCACTTGCGTTTTTAAGAAAATGTAAGGGCAAAATTGTAAATAACAAATCCACCAAGGGTAGAGAGGTAAATAGAGGTGGAAATATCTCTTAGGATATTATTCTAAGTAATATGGTGATATGTTAGGATATCCGGAAGTCCGGGGCCGGATTCAAAGGTCGGGCAAGTTGGCCACTATACGGAGAAAGGTACGTTCGCGTACTAGTAACTTTAATCACCTATATCTTATATGCTTATATGTGATAGATAAACTTTACATATGCTGTGTGCTTTTGAAATACATCTGCTGTGTGCTTATGTATTGTTGGGAAACATCTGCTGTGTGCTTATGTACTGTTGGGAAACATCTGCTGTGTGCTTTTGTACTGTTATTGAAATGCCATGAATATCTGTCATATATTGTCATATCTGCTATAGAGGTTAACTGTTACGTGAGATTCAATTCGATTGAATCTCAACCTTGACTAAAGGTTCAGGAAAGGAACCAGGTCACGAAGGTACCGGTAAAGGCGCCAAGAAGAGAGGCACCGATGGATGGAGTCGTGAGGAGGCACCGGTCGAGACAAGAGCCTAAGAAGTTTAATAGAGCATTCCTCCTGGCATGGATTTAATGAATTTATTTCAAACCTTTTGGTGTCTAGAAAGGGTTCGTCTATGTGGTTCGATCGGTGAGTCGCCATGAATTCGGGGAGACTTCCACTAGACACCGGCCCGGCCAAATCGTTTGATTAACGAGTTAGGTTCATTGCCCCAAGTCTACCTAAGGCTTGGTTTAAGATTGTATAGTTACTATTGAAGAGTTGTAATTATACAAGTCCCGTAATATTGTATCACATGAATATTCCTTCGGGATTATTTTTATATATCGCTTTATGTTGGGACATCATCATATGTCTGGGCATTTTTTTATATCAGATACTCATTGTCCAATTGTTAATACATGCTCTCCGTTTCCGCAATACTCTGAGTGGTAGCACCTCAAACTCTGGTGATTTTCTTAAAACTAAGTGTCAACAGACACATTTTGAAGTGTGGATTTTGGGGTGTTACACTGTGTGAATATTATTCATACATTAATCATGATATATATTAGAGTTAAATGAGCTTGTTGATCTTGTGATTAATGGAATTTCTCTTGTCAAGCTTTAAACCCATCTCTATTTTCTAGAGGTCACAGATATCCCATCAAACGCTTAACCCGTATATCCTAACATGAAGGTCTCTTCACATTTCTTATGTGGTGGAAATTCTAAGCATTTCATATTTTGAATAATCACTATTACAAAAGGCACTTTTAACGTCCATTTTAGGATCATAAAATGGCTGTTTTCATGAGATAGTGTATGTGAGTATCGTTGAAAGTTTTAAAATAGATGTGTGTTTTTAGAAAGTTGTTGTAAGTGGGCATTACAATGACCGTTTTCTGAAAAACAGACTTCTATAATTTTTTAAAAATGAAATTTGTGTTATAAAACTAGGTAAAATACAAGAGAAATTAAGATAAAGGAGATGAAGAAATGCAAGAGAGAAATGGCCGAGAGCAAGGAGAGAGTGATTCTTCTTTCTATTATTCCCTTCCAACCTTTAATACATGTCTACTATATATAGGCAATGAATGAATCCTTAACTTCCATTACAAGAGTTACAAAAGAGTAAATCTACATAATGGTATATTATGAAGTTTTGTAAGTTATTTACATTAATCATATAAAACTCCCACTAAGCCATTTATGTCATAGGTTATATAGCTTTAAGTGTAGAATTCCAAAAGACCCTTTTTGAAAGGTTATGGACATTCACACTAATATTGAAATATTTATAATACTCCCCCTTGAATGTCCATTATGAATGTGCTTCATTAAAAACTTTAACTAGGAAAAACCTAGTGGGACAAAAACCTAGCCAAAGAAAAGAGTACATCATCCATTGATACACTGTCCAGTCCTGCATCATTAAAAACTTTTCTAGGAAAACCCAGTGGGACAAAACCTAGATAAGGGAAAAAGAGTACAAAATGTATCGACTCCCTCTTTTGACAATATCAGTATTACACCCCCTGATAAATGTTCATGGGTGATGTATCAAATCAAATTAGACTAAAAAGTAATTATTAGTCATTTTGAAATTTTATTATGTAGTACCAATTTATTTGAAAATTTAAATACTTGGTATGTGGATGTTTATAACTCCATGATGATCCTTAGGATTCTAGCTCATGGTTAATCTTATTATACCTTATAACTCCCAAATTAAAAGCTAAGGCTTTTAGTATCTATTAATATACCATCCAACTGTACAATTAAGTTGTTTAATTCTATTTGTTATGTATAAATGTACAATTTATTTGTAAAATTAAAATTATGACCTGTGTGAATATTATTCATACATTAATCATGATATATATTAGAGTTAAACGAGCTTGTTGATCTTGTGATTAATGGTATTTCTCTTGTCAAGCTTTAAACCCAACTCTATTTTCTAGAGGTCACAGATTTATCATCAAACGCTCAACCCGTATATCCTAACATGAAGGTCTTTTCACATTTCTTATATGGTGGAAATTCTAAGCATTTCATATTTTGAATAATCACTATTACAAAAGGCACTTTTAACGTCCATTTTAGGACCATAAAATGACTGTTTTCATGAGGTAGTGTATGTGAGTATCGTTGAAAGTTTTACAATAGATGTATGTTTTTAGAAAGTTGTTGTACATGGGCATTACAATGACCATTTTCTGAAAAACAGACTTCTATAATTTTTTTAAAATGAAATTTGTGTTATAAAACTAGGTAAAATACAAGAGAGATTAAGATAAGGGAGATGAAGAAATGCAAGAGAGAAATGGAGAGCAAGGAGAGAGTGATTCTTCTTTCTATTATTCCCTTCCAACCTTTGATACATGGCTACTATATATAGGCAGTGAATGAATCCTTAACTTCCATTACAAGAGTTACAAAAGAGTAAATCTACATAATGGTATATTATGAAGTTTTGTAAGTTATTTACATTAATCATATAAAACTCCCACTAAGCCATTTATGTCATAGGTTATATAGCTTTAAGTGTAGAATTCCAAAATGTTAGTTCTCTACAGATTTTGATGATAACTGCCATTTGTGAACACAAAATATGGTTTTGTCTTTGGTAAGTTGAAATTCTTACTATCACGACAAAACTCGAGTATTGGTCTCAATACTCGAGTATTGACTTGACAAAGAGTTGCTCAAATCAATTACACAAAGCAATACTCAAGTATTGGATATAATACTCGAGTATTGGACTTACGAGAGAGAGCACTCCAAGTTTTTCACCCGAGCCAAACTCGAGTATTGATATGAATACCCGAGTATGGAACACACGAGACAATTTCAACATTGACTTAAGATCTCAACACTCAAGTATTCAACTGAATACTCAAGTATTGGTCATACGAGAGTCATCAAGTATTTCCATCGTATGGAAACTTGAGTATTGACTCTGCATACTCGAGTATTGGTTTTTCACAAAGCTTTCATAGCTAACACTCTTTTATGAAAAATCAAGTATTCATTTGAAAACTCAAGTATTGACTTGACATCAATTTATCAAAGTTTTCAAGCATCTTGAATACTCGAGTATTGATATACATACTCGAGTATTGGACTGACAGAAAGACTACAAGCTTTATGCATATATCGAATACTCAAGTATTCATTTCAATACTCAAGTATTGATCTGGGAAAGCCTTCACAAAGTTTTTCAAAATGAATACATACTCGAGTATTGAGCTAAAAACTCGAGTATTGGACATACAGAAAGCTTTGCCCTTTGTCAATGACTTGAACACTCAAGTATTGGAATCAATACTCAAGTATTGAGGTTTTTGAACTCAAACTTATTTTCATATCAAAAGTTCAAAACTCGAGTATTGAGTTGGAAACTCAAGTATTGGACATACGAGAGCTTTGCTCTTTATCAATGATTTGAACACTCAAGTATTGAAAACAATACTCAAGTATTGAGGTTTTGAACTTAAACTTATTTTCATATCAAAAGTTCAAAACTCGAGTATGGATTTGAATACTCGAGTATTGACCTTATTTCAATGATAAGGTCCAAAGTCAAATCTCGATGATTCTTCTCTGTAAGAAGAATACTCAAGTATCAAAATGAATACTCAAGTATTGACTTAAGTGCATAGTGACAAACTCGAGTATTAATACACATACTCGAGTATTGAACGCTAAGTTTGAAAATCAAATTTGACGATTTTGCTATACCTTCTTGTTTGATCCTAATACTTCCTATGATTATTGTCTAATATTCCTAGACATGTTTAATCACTTTATTGCTTTGAGTTTCGAATGATTAGAGAATATACATTTGAAGGTTTAAAGCAAAAGCAAAAGTGATGTCAACACATTAAATGCAAACCCGTAAAGTTGCATTCTTTTGGGTAATCTATCTGCACACGCCTACAAGGGATTAAAGAATGATTTCTACTTCTAGTAGCTGCTATTCCAATGGACTAATTTGCAGAGAGTCAACTCTGATATTCTACCCAGCTGGATTAAGTGCAGATTAGAGAGAGAAGAAGACCTTACCTTGCCCAGAATTTTGGCTAATCAAGGCAAGGTAATAATGAAGATTACAACGGTCAATTAATGATCTCTTAGTATAAATAGAGATGCATTCAAGTCTTCTCAACAACTACAACAACTGAAAACGAAATACATTCAAGTCTAGCATTTATTCTTTCAGTTTTCAACTGTATTGTATCTTTTGATACTTTGTACTTCAGTGATTATTCTTATCTACTCTTAGAGAGAGTTTCTACTTGAAAAAACATTTATTGTAAAGAACCACAAGTCAGGGGACTTGGTGATTTGGGAGTTCATTGATTACAACTTGTACGGGGGAGTGAGTTCTAGAGAGAGAACTACTCTTTGAGTACGAGTGTGTAATCTTTGTGATAGTGGAAAATCCCGAGAGTCCGGGACTGGATGTAGGTCAAGTTGTTAAGACCGAACCAAGATAAATCTCTCGTGTCCACTGTTCTTCCCTTTACTCGTTCATCTCTGTTTTTGTTGTCTAAAAACAAAGCAACTTACAAAAGTTTTTAAAATACCCAATTCACCCCCTCTTGGGTATATAGCTCCACTTTCACAAAAGACCATTCTTGAAAGGTTATGGACATTCACACCAATATTGAAATATTTATAACACTCCCCCTTGAATGTCCATTATGAATGTGCCTTATTAAAAATTTTAACTAGGAAAAACTCAGTGGGACTAAACCTAGATAAGGGAAAAAGAGTACATCATGTATCGACTCCCCCTTTTGACAACATCAATATTACTCCCCCCGATGACTATATTACTTTCAACGTCTTTTGAGCATATCTTCTTTTTGGCCATCAAACATTCTATTGCGTACCTGCAAGAACTAAATATTTCTAGCAAAATCATAATAATACTAACATGATTTCTAGGCATTCTTATAAGATATATCTAGATGCATATCAACATATATTCATTAAAACGATTATATCATATATGCTCTGATAGCTTTAAGTCATACAAAACTTATTAAGTATTGTTCTCGAGAACTTTGAATTAGATGCTTCTGGCATCTTGAGTTCTTTAGGGACATGTGCTACTAGCACTCTTGTATCCTTTGAAGATTCTTATGCAATCTTCATAATTTAATAAGCCATATGCATATGCTATATAACAATATCTAATAGACGCATAATTTATCATTCATAAATTGTCAGATTTATCATATCCACCACAAAATCATACATTCCAATTTGGACTTCAGGTCCGTAACTATTATAATATGATTATATTTGCGTCATTCTCAATTTTACTTATCCTCTTGGCCAATAATCTTTATATAATATCCTTATTTGATCACGTGATATCATTATCAAAATTGTTGTCGACAACTTTATCTTTTCGGTTCTATTTTTCCAATTCAACATAACAATATCAATATTACTCAGGTACCTGAACCTCTCTTGAGGTTTTCCAATTAGCTATGTCTCAGTACTCTTCTGGAGTACCAACCTCCTTAATATGATCATCTTAATCATATGCTCCAATTTATCCATAATATTTATATTTGGAATCAAATACTTACTCATGCTTCAGACATGTTACTAATTGGAGCATTTTTAGCTGGAATTTGAGATTTAATAAATCTCATTTAGGTCAGTAATTCTATCTGGCAAATATATCATGAATGCATAACCTAATGAACTTCTGGTTCATACTTCTTTATTCGAGGATATATACTTTGCTCTAATGCATTCCATGTATTCTCTTGTCCAGCTATTCAATTTCTCCCCCTCATGTTGAGAAAATAATGTCAAATATCAATTGACTAATCATATAGTATAAGTCTTCTTAATCCATTTGTTTCCTTTAGAAACATCATTTTGTTTCATATAGAGACAAACAAGAAGAAGAAGGTCCTTATACAACATTTATCTCAATTTTCTTTCTATATCCATCTATGTGCATTGTGGTGGATTAATAATCATTGCACATTCAAACTTTATAAGATGGAATTTGTCTTGCTACTGACCAAAACCAATTTTATTGGGAGAATTTTGTTGGCTTATAAGTGCTGCAATATGTAAGATTGAATATACCAACATAAAAATTTTGTTCTCATAAGAATTGATCTAGCTATTTATGGAGGCTTTAAATCATGATTTCTGGATTGTATAATTTAGAAATTGTGCGCTCAATTTATTCAAACATTATTGCAAACTTTAGGTTGCAAACATTCTTACAAACTTCAGGTTGCAAGATAATAATTTGGCATGTAACCATCTTATAGATGCATCTTTAGTTTTGTTTGGTTTATATGCTATTTCAATGAGCCCATATAATTTTGTTTGACATATTTCCAGAAATCCATTGCAAATCATGACCAATGATATTCTCATAGACAATTTGTTTTGAAAACAAGCAAAGACATAATTCATAAATAATATGTTGGTTATTCTTGAAGAATCTTCTGGCTCTTCAATGAATGTCAATACGTAATCTTATTTGCATTATATGACTCGAATGATCAAATAAGTCATGCCAACAATAAATTTCTTTGGATCAGTAAACTTTTGCTTTACTGTGACATATGTCTTAATCAATCATAAACTTTTGATCATAATCTGACATCCATTTTGGGAGATATATTAGGCTTTATGTGAGAAGTATATAACTTTTCAGTTATTAGCTCATACTTGTATTTGAACTCACAATTGTTTTCTAACAATCTCCCCTCAAGTGTGAGCCATATAAACATATGTAAGAATAAAACTTAAACTTTAAATGATGAAATCAAAAATATGAATATAATATCAAGTAAGGATAATGGGAGAGAAAACACCAATACATGAGCAATATTAAATAAATATTCACAAATACTAGAAATTAAGTACTATTATCAACATAATTTATTTCAATATTTGACCCTTTACCAATGTGTCTTAGTGTATGACAGTACGAGACCAATAACCCTTGCCACCACAAATAAAATATGGATTTTTTTTTAGCATGTTTATTATGCCTACTAGATTCCCTTTTGTGGTTCTTATCAATAATATTTTATCACTTCAGGTGAGAATTTGAACTACCACGGTAACAACCATGGCTATGCCCAAGGCTATAGACACATTTACACCTATATCAGTGACCACAATACATTCGTTATTTCATTCACTTATGGGAATGGAGTTGAGCCTGTTGGATGGGATTCATGATTCTTGTAACAAAAACTTATTGTTTTGTTTAACCTTATAGGGTCAAGAAATTAATTCCATATATTTCTTAAGACTTCTTTCACAATATTGCTACTGCAGGAGCAAATTGAAAGCATCCATTTATAATGAGTTTTTGGAAGAACAGCCGGCCATCTTTTGGTACAATTCCTTTAATTTGTTGTAAAGAACAACTGGGTTTTATAAAGCCAAATAACAATTTTGATGCTTCATGAACCACAAATTTAAATTTCATTATACAATAAAAAGAAATTTATGAGATATAAATCACAATATAATAACATAATAATAGATTCATAAAGACAATAAATAATCCATAAATTATGATATTACAACGAAATTAAAAATTTATGGCTTTAGGCCATTCACTTCTAATGGCTTTAGGCCATTTATCTTCAGGATAAATAAAAGTTGAACATTATGGCTTCCAGCCATACAATAAGAAGATGAAAGAAATATGACTTCGCCATATAATATCAAAATAAGAGTAAAAGAAATATGACTTTCGGTCATATAATATCAAAATGTTATGGCTTTGGGCCAATAATGAAAATTTAGAATTATATGACTTCCGGCCCTTTATCTTCAGGATAGATAAAAATTAAATATATGATTCTAGTCATCCAATAAAATAAAAGATGAAAAAGTATATGACTTCAGGTCATGTAATAGGGAATTAAATGAATATGGCTTCCACCATATAATATAAAAATAGAAATAAAAGGAATATGACTTCTGCCATATTTTATCCAAGTCAAAATGTATATGACTTCTAGTCATATAATCTCATAGTAGAGATAAAAAGACTATGGCTTCTGGCCATGTAATTTTAAAATATGAAATCAAAGGTGTATGACCTCTGGCCATAATAATATTAATAACATATAAGATTTTGTATAGAATTAAATATAAAATAACATAACATTAAAAGTAAAATGTTACGTTAGCAACAATAAAAGTAAAATGTTTATTATGTTAAGGTTAGCAACAATAACAGTAAAATGTTATGTTATGTTAAAGTTAGTAACATATATTGTGCAAAAGTAAAGCATTATGCAATAATGTAAATAGTAAAACAATCTTAAATTACTATGCAATTATTGTGCATGAATAAAATTGATAGATGAATAATGATAAATAGTAAAAGTACTATATAAAATAGTAAATAATCTCCAATCTTAACTATGGAACCTGATTGTCACGCCCTGAAAATTTAGGGGTGACCGCACAGAATATGAGTAGACTCAAAATCCTAAAGCTCTAAAACACATATAAACAAGGGCGTCATATAATAATTACAATAATATTGAGTATGCGTACATCACTTCTAGTTCTTATATAATCTACTTAATTAAGAAATTTGTAAATATCTTAGTAAAATCTGTTCGAAATTTCTACAATCACAAGATCAATATAGTGTGTGGAGCTTTGCTCCACAACAATATATAGATATACATACATTCCAAAACCATCAAAAAGAGATAAGGATCCCGCCTATGGACTATGCGGAGCTTCTAGAATAGGATGTTCAAAACATGATACCAAAGCTTCAGCTTACATCACCATAGAGACCGATCAACACAATTCTTCAATGTCAATTAGGCGGGAGGAGGTACCGAGTCGCCTACACCATCTCGAGACCAAAGATATTTTTCTCGGTGAATAACGTCCCATCGATAGAAATAAATATAATACTGAAAGAAATTATTTAGATAGACTTAATCTTGAATTATAAAATCACGATAATAAATTTTCAACTTCTAAACGGAGGCATAAATTGAAACCGTGAAAGTTTATAATAGAGGTAAAGGTTAATTTCAACTCCCAACTATGAAATCATAAACCTAAACCTATATAAAAGTTTATTAATAAGCATAATTAAAGATGTATAAAAGCTCATTAAATTTTTTTCCCCTTTCAAAACCAGTTTATAAATAAGTCACAAGTTCTAACTTCTCATGGGACCTCAACAGAACGGATAACAAACATGAACACACAGTCCACGAGGGTAAATAACCAAGCGTAGCACGAAGCCACGAGAACAAGCGTGGACACACAGTTCACGAGGGTAAGTAACCAAGTGTGGATCGAAGCCACGAAACAAGCGTAGGTACAAAACCCACGAATAACAAGCGTGAGAGCGAATCCCACAAATATCAAGCATGAATACTGTACTCACGAATGTGAAGCGAGCTCAAGTTAACCATGGTGCACTAAGGACTAACAAGATCTCGTTAGTAACCAGCTTCGTATTCAAATCCTCTCAAAAATAATTTCAAGCATGCATGGGGTCAATTTACCAATAGCAAGCAAAGAGATTTTCCTCTAATACTTGAAAACAATATTTCATAACAAAAGACCCCAGCATGATAGTTTACAAAGTCTCAAAACATTTCCTTCCAATTCCATCAAAAGTCTTTTCATATAATAGTAACTCGAATAAGAGCATTTTAAATATAATAGCATCTCAATATAAAAGTAATAAAGATCTTAGAAATATTCTTATCAACTCTTTGCATAAAAATCCATAAACGATAAAATGTCATGGAACTATTAACCTTGAATAAAATCATCATATCATTTAAACATATAAACAACAATAAACAATTGATATAATTTCGACAAAACTTTCTTAAGGAAGTTAGTTCTTAAGAAAGTTGATAATTTAATAAAATTATAGCAAGTAAAGCATCATTTATAAAAATTATAATGGGACGCTATTCACGCACCTACTTTGCGCTCCCAAACATATGACTTACTTCTACTTATCAGCTTCCAACTTATATTCACTCCTTAGTCCCCTGACGTTCAAACAAAAATCATTATTATTCTAGTTATAACTTTATATGTCAAACATGTATTATTTAACTCATTTATTAAGATCCTTCAACACCTTAGCAAGCACAATCATCACCAGATAGATATCCCAAAAGTTGACATACAAATAAGAAAACTTAACCATTGGAGGTCCCCAATAGCATTCTTTCCAACATCATTATATAAAATTCCAAGCTTTCCAAATTCAGTTTTCAACAATATTCTAGTTAGAAAAATTATTGGTTCCTGTAAATTTGTTCAATGTTATTACCACCTAATTTATTTCTCAATTTCCATAAAATTTCCTTCTCAAGCATTTACTCAAATACTTATATGCATTCCAAAAATCAACTCATAAGCTTGTATCATCTTAACAATTTCACCAATACCTTGAGTGCTTATAAGAATCAAATCATAAAAATTAATGGTGATCGATTATTCCATCTTACTAACCAAGCAACTCTAAACAGCCCCATTAAATCACAGCAGCTAAATTAAGTATCTTAACAACTGCTAAGCTACAAACAAAGATCATGCCTCAAATTAGTTTCACAAAAGTCTCAATATTCCATTTAATGCTTTAGATTCTCCTTTCAAATATTTTATCAATCACCAATCAAACTTAGAAATTTATATTGACAGAACAAGCTTCCTTTCTTTAAACAACTTTAATTTCTACAACATCCATACTTTATCATTCATGGAGAACAACATCACAATTACAATTTCCAATAGATACCACACTCTTAACTTCCACTCTCATTTTGAGAGTCTAGCCACGAATAGGGGAAAAATTCCATTCCTTTTAGACCACACTTCACGGTAGCCAAAAAGAGAGCAAGGATTGAGGCTCTTGAACACCAACATAAAAGTCAACATAGCAAAGAAGAATGAAAACTAACACATACAGCAATAAGATACAGAACATAGGATGGAGAAAAAGGATTTGAGCATACATACACAATCTTAGCACCTAAGAACAAATTCAAAACTCTAATACACACACCTGAAGCAACATCGATCACAGTAAAGGAAGAAGATGACTTCAATTGTCACAGCACAGCCCTAACGAAATGAGATCATACCCATCGACGGTGAAGGAAAACAGACCCACACACTTGTAAAGCGAAAAAGGAAAGGGAAAGTTGTTCCTGTCATGGCAGCGCTTAATAAGGAAACACCGCCGGTGAACATAGACGACGGTGACATAGTCGAACAGGGAAGAAGAATGGCGAAGTCTCCAGAAATTTTTCCCTTGGTTGCTGGACGAATGAATCAATAATAAGGAGGAGGAGAATTATCTAATCAGGGCTTTAATAGAAGAAGACTAAAATGCCCTTGTTGCAGCAAAGAATCAATAAATTTACATGGCACTTTAGTAATTTGAAATTGGCTAAAACAAAATAAAGGTATTTTTTTTTATTACCATTATTATTATTGATAGCAATCAAAATAATGGAAAGAATTAAAGGCAGCAAATAAAATTGAAAGATAATTCTAATATCTTCATTCAACTATTTAAATATTTTAATCAAGATATCCTATGATACTAAATAAATTAAGATACTCTAATAAAATATTATTAAGATATTCCTAAAACTACCCCATTAATCCGCAACTGATATTATGGGAGTAACTACCAAAAATTAATTAATTAATTAAATCATTAATTAAGTTTAATATTCTCTCTTACTGATCCTAAACTTGAAGATCACATAACAAATAAAAAAGATTTCATAAATAATAGAAAATATCTAAAATAACATAAGTAAATATATTTTTTCTAATGATTTATTATCAAGATAGTCTATAAATATTTTACTGGCTATTACACCGATGTATAAAAACAATCGAAAAGAGAAATTTTTAATTCCATATAGTGGTTTAGATTATCCCCGATATATAAATAAACATATAATAAAATGATTTAAGAAAGTAGATGAAATTGTTAAAGAAATTATACCTTCGTTATAGCTATCGTGCGATAATGTGTTATAAAACTAAGTAAAATACAAGAGAGATTAAGATAAGGGAGATGAAGAAATGCAAGAGAGAAATGGAGAGCAAGGAGAGAGTGATTCTTCTTTCTATTATTCCCTTCCAATCTTTGATACATGCCTACTATATATAGGCAATGAATCGTTAACTTCCATTACAAGAGTTACAAAGGAGTAAATCTACATAATGGTATATTATGAAGTTTTGTAAGTTATTTACATTAATCATATAAAAACTCTCACTAAGCCATTCATATCATAGGTTATATGGCTTTAAATGTAGAATTTCAAAAGACCCTTCTTGAAAGGTTATGGATATTCACACCAATATCGGAATATTTATAGCAATTCGTATTTTATTTCTATAACATTTTTAATAAACAACCAAAAATGAGAATAAAGAAAACTGAGTAATAAACAGTACAGTCACTTTTTAGAATAGAGAATAAAGGAAACTAACAGACATCACATTATAATGCCTTATATATATATACAAAAGTTTTGTAAACATGGTTAATAAGAATGTGCACGGGTTCACAAGTTAATATAATCAAGTATGTCAACAAGTATTTCTAAACCACTACACGATGTAAAAAATATTTTATCGATATCTACACATCTTCTATCTGTTGTAGAAGATGTCCCGCCAAAAGGTCTCATATCACATTAATGTCTTCCATTGTGTGGACTTACTTATGACCAAAAATCTACAAGCAAATTGAAGAAAAAGTTAACATAAATCAATTAATCTAATGAAATAACTAATAATTCACTTACAAGAACAAAATGAAAATTATTTGAGAATTAAGAAATGATGACCTATTAAAATCTTAAGTAAGTCCACTAAGAATGATGTTATACATATTTAGTATAACGTAGTATCCACACTCAGTTTTCCCCAGTTAGCGAGGGCACTATAAATGAAAAGAAAATGGTAAAAATGAATAAAGGCAAATATAAAGTGATTGTCAATTAAAGAACTTGAATTTAAATAAATTACTTTTGGCCAGTACCACTTTGTGGTAGTAATTTTAGTTTCGCGTCTCCTACCCATTATATAATACGTCTTGAGTACGCTATCATTAAAATGAAAAGCAGAAGACATTAAAACAAATTGTTCAAGTGAAAAACCAATGATTTACAAACAACTTAATATTCGTCTTGAAAATAGTTTTGATCTCTTTGTTCGGCTTGCAACCTAAGGAATCAAACCAATAGATGTTGTGGATCAAGGGTTAAGCAACACAGAGGTTAGCTAACATGCTACTTCTTAACTTAACAAACTGGGTATGCTTTAAATAGATAAAATAAAGTTACTTGCCTGTTAACAATTGGTGCCAGATAACACGGCAACCAAGTCTCTCCGATTCTATGGCCCATATACTCATCCTTTTTTCGAACTCGTTTAGCTTCCTTGCCATACACCCAGGACATAAGAATCCATAGGATGTTCTTTTCTCCATTTGGCCACATATTTTGTGGAAGAAGTGACCATATAATTAAAATAAGAAATGACTTGGTGAACATATAATCCTAAAAATCACTGTATTAATTAAAGTTAAAAATAAAAAATAAGCTCTCTGATTGCAAACGTAACCCATCTGAAGTATATCTCCTCCAAAGATAATAACTTTCTAATATCTTTGCTATCAACCACATAGGCATACGAGCTCTGTCTACCCACAATCCCATAATGCATATGCAATTCAACCTTGTTAATTTTTGTGTGGATATTTTGGAGTTGTGCCAAAAAGGGAAACATGTCCGCTTGTTTTTGATCCTAGCAACACATAAATTAAAGATTGTAAGTAGGATGTCAAAGGAAATTCAAGTAATTAACAGTAAGGTGTTTCCTACTGTTTAAGGTGTTGTCGCCATATGAACTAGATGTTAAGGCTAAAGGATGAAAGATCCTTTAACTTGATCAGGTAGGGAAACCTTGTCATCAAGAAACGAGACGTCTACACCTTCCTCTCCCTCTCGAACACTTGTAATATTGACCTACGTTGATCGTCCCAAATTTGTTGATGATGGTGGGTGGTTGCATACATGTACATAACAACATTGGCAAGAACATGCAACAACGGACATCAAACAAAAGAGAGCAAGGTTCTCCTATCTCTGGGGATTGTAACTACCTTTGGTGCTGTGAAACGCTGGGGATTCCTGGGTAAAAGAAATGAAAGAAATAATTAGACTAACTTAAGGCAAAACTCAATGTTACCTTAATTGAAATTATTTACAAACCTAAGCTCTATGTTCCAATTGACCCATCCCAGCTTGAATGTTAGACATCACCATCAATCTCATCTCAACTCATAGCTCTTCTTGAAGTGATTGGGCGAAGTTACAACTCGAGCTCTTCTTTGACTTCCTTTCAAATTGATTAACAAACTTCCTCTCAAACCTTGGCCACAAGCTTTCTACTGGGTTCACTCTGTTCAAAATGTGAAGAAGTTCGTCCAAAATATCTTGTGAGGCCGACTCCCCTCGACTCCCCCTAACACGATCAGGGTAATCTAGCTTCCCAAGCATTGTTGCTAAGATGTTCATCCTTCCCCTTAAAGTGAAGGAGCCTTGCTGACTCTACTCTTTAAGGTCATCCTGTAGCATAGAGTTGATAAATATAAATTAATTACATAATCTTTAAGGAAATTGAAACACACTTAAATAAACTTTATATTAACTACTCACAATCTTTATAATGACCCCTTCAATGATTGAATTTATGTAATTTTCTCCCTTCATCGTCCTTCCGTCCATTTTCTATGATGTGGGGTGGAGCCGGGGTTTGCACAACAATGGTAGGATCTGATTTCGCTACTTCCTCCATTTTTTGGAAATCAAACTACATGATATTCTTTTCAAGCTTTTCATAACCCCCACGAGACATGCAAATAATACCTGAAATTTGGGATCATGCCTCTCTTTATTTGCTTAACTTAAATTCCTATGAACAAAGAATAAAGAGAACTAAGTAAGTAATGTGAAATAAATTCAAATAAAATGTTTCATACTATGATGAACAAATTATATCGAAATTTGGGATCCCGCGTGATGCCACAAACAATCTCCAGTCATCTATAGAAAGAAAAGGATAATCTTGACAAGGATCCTGATGTCTTTGGCCCTCAAATGTACTGGCATGTTAGCTTAGACTTAAAGTCTTTCTATCGCTCATGAACTTCCCCCATCTAATGCTTGTACATATGCTTGGTGTTAGGGACATTGTATATCTCGCTACAAAGAAAAACATAACATAGTTATATATATAAACCAATAGAAATGAAGATATAAAGTTATATATCAAAAGTTATTTCCAAATCATCTCCTTCGTGTCCATTGGAACTTCCTTCCAATTGGGCCAAAGAATGCCAAATTTGGTTCGGCTCAAATAGTCAATATAGCTAATGAACCTATCTTCCTCTAGGCCAATTGGATTCGAATCAACATCAAAGTCCACGCACACCTTCTCCCTTTGATCCTTACGATGTGCAACCAACAGTCATAGCTTTTTGCTTCCTCTCACCTTTTTCCTAAGGGTTGAGGCACCTAAGTTCCTTGCACCACTGTTCCCATCATCTAAGGTAGCCATGTTTCTGCTAACAAATCATTAATGTTAGATATGACGAGTAAATTGCAATTAAATGAATAACATAAACAAATTAAAATGTAAGCAAATCACACAACCTTATTTTATTCCTTAAAATATTAGAAAATCACACAGTCCTATTTTATTCCTTAAAATCTTACTTTATGTGTTTTCCCATATTCATTCACAATGATCATTTCTAGCTGTATAGTCTTTATCGTCTACAAATTCTACTTCACTTGGTATATGTGGATTTGTAGTGAAAGGTGGTGTGTCGTCAAGATTCAAAATTGGATCATCATACTTCTATTTCTTACTTTGGAGTGCAATAGACAATTTTTTATTTTGAGGATCAGTGACATAGAACACTTGTTTCTCCTGGCTTGTTAGAATAAAGGGCTCATCTTTATAACCAACTTTACAAAGATCAACTAAGGTAAATCCACATTGATCTATTTGAACATCATTATTGTTCACCCATTTACATTTGGATAAATGAACTTTCAACTTGGTGTAGCTTATCAATATGTCTTTGATAACTCCATAATGGGCCATACATGCCAATATGGGGTTTTTATCTTTCAAACAAGAAAAAGTGCATTGATTTAGCTACTACCATCACCCATTATTTTGCATAGTACTTCATCATCCTAGGTTTTTGTGTAGAAAGAATACCTTTTTATATCATAACCGTCCAAGTGATGACTTCAAAAGTTCAAAAGAAGGCTCACAAACTAACCATTTGATTGTCTCAGACACTAGTCTTATGCGAAACCTTTTCCTTGAACCACTCTATGAACGTCTTGTTTTGCTCATTAGCTATCTTCATGTCATTTTTGCGTGGAAAGATATGCTTTAAACTCTTTCTATGTTCCTCTAAGTATGGCTAAACTTCTTTCACATTATTCAAGATATACAAGTGTGCTTGCAACACCTCTTCACGATGTATACTCTTCATTTTGAGCCCCGTGTTGCCCGACTTCTATCCTTTTCATTATGGGATTGAGCCTTTGACGTTGATAGATAGTTTTTGCAAAAGTCTATAGCCTCTTCAACCCCATATCTCTCAACAATTGAGGCTTCGAGTCAATTAGGATTTTTAAGATCTTCATGTATCACTCACAAGGGTACATCCACCTTAGATAAAATGGGCCACATAGTCTTATCTCCATTACCAAATGAACTATCAAATACACCATTATATCAAAAAATGTAGGAGCAAAATGCATCTTTAGTTGAGATAGAATAATATAACCCTCATTTTCTAATTCCTCTAACTTTTTAATCCCAACAACTTTGCTACAAATAACATTAAAGAAAATACACAACCTTGTTGTCGTGCTTCACACATCATCTTTCATAATGCCTCTAATAGCTACTGGTAATAGTTGTTGCATCGACGTGGCAATCATGAGATTCCTACTAACTTCAAATCTTTCATTGACACAAGCCTTCTCACATTGGAAGAATACCCTTATGGCACCTTAATGTCATGCAAACATCCACACACTTTTTTTCTCAGCTTTTGACAATGTATGTGTTGTTAGCTCCACATACGTTCTCTTACTATCATCTCTTAGTTATTGATGTAACCATTCTCTTATTCCCATTTCAACCAGGTAGAGTCTCACGCTAATTCCATCTTTAAGTTTTCTCTGGTATGTGCAAAAGCGTACCAAGAAAGCTACCACATACATTTTTCTCTATATGCATCATATCAATACTGTGTCTCACATCAAGATTACGCCAACATGGAACATCAAAGAAAATATTATTTAACACTAAGACAGCAATCACTGAATTGCCTTATTCAATTTGCAATCTCACTGGACTTCAAATCTTGAACGTAGAGGAGTGTCCTAATCTTGAGCAACTACCAGCTAGTATTTGGACATTACCAAACCTCTGGGCACTAAATGCAAATTTTTCCAAAGGAATGAGGCATTTTAGGATGTGTGAAAGTGGAGAAGAAGCAAGCTTAGATTGCTCGTCAATGTCTTTGAAATTGGAACATTTTCATTTCTTAGAATGCAATTTATCAGATGACTCTCTTGCTGTTGGTCTTCCTCACTTTCCAAATATGACACATTTGGATCTAAGTTTTAATGATTTCACAATTCTTCCAGAATGCATCAAAGAATATGACAATTTGAAATATCTTTTGTTGGATAATTGCGAGCAACTTCAGCATATTCGGGGGATGCCACCAAACTCGGGAAAATTCAGTGCCATCTTTTGCAATCATTGACTAAGTTATCTAAAAGCAAAGTATTAAAGCAGTCATTTCTGTTTTCCTCAACTATCCTCTCTCTATTATAATATTCTTTTATTACTTATATGCCATCTAACTTTTTTATTGTTATTTTTTATGGCAATATGGAATTGGCAGGCACTCAACTTTCAACCTGGGAAAAGAAACTTTATTTTTCCAGGAAAAAAATTCCCAGAAAGGCTCCATAATTGTAGTCGAGGAAATTTTGTGTCATTTTGGGTCCGTAACTTGTTCCCGGCCATTTTTCTATGGATTCTAGTTAAAGATGATCAAGATTATGTCTTCAATTGTAAATTTTCTGTGCACATCAATGGCATCAAGCTAGATATATATTTCTTCTAAGTGGCTTTTCTGTCAACTATAAAGACTGATCACATATATACATGTGATATGCAAAGCATAATTCACAACATTGAGCTCCCCCATGTAAACAAGTGGAATCAAGTGAAGGTTTCCATTGAGGACAAAGCACCGGAAATAAAAGGTGGAAAAGAAATTTATTTTGGAGTTCATGTAAACGATCTGCAAAGGTAACCTAGAAAATATACAGTTCATGGACCCTAGAAATTACACTGATCACAACTTGTGGCAAAAAATACAAGAACAACCTCAAGATTCGGACAACCTGGAGGAAGATATGAGTTTGGGATTTCATAATCAGAAAAATCTGCCGAGTCAGTTGAGAACACCATGGAGTATCAAGGTATTCGTTCCCCTTCAATTCTCTTTCTATTGTGCTGCCATTGCTTTCTATATATATATTATGTCCTTTGAAGTTTGACACTACGTGATTAGCCACTAAATCCTCACGCTTCTAGGCCAAAAAAAAAAAAAAAAAAAAATCGTTCTCCCAAGATTCTGTCTGATTTTTAGCTATTTGCATGATGTTCAAGATTTGCACCCAAGCAAAAAATTGATTTGCAAGTCAGTTACTACTTTGAGAAAAATGAGAATTCTTGTTTTTTTTTTTTTTTTTTTTTCACTCCCATTGGTAAATATACTTTTTTAGTCCTAAATGTAGGAGCTAGTTGTCGAGTTGTTAATATAAGATCTCAATCCAATTTGTCTTTCATGTTACTCCAAACTACCCCTCTTCTCTGTATTCATACTCCCTCAATAATAGTAGAAATCAAATTCAAATTGTTACAACGTATTTGTTACACAAGGATAGTTTAGGAAGATTATTCGGTCACATTTGTACAAATTTACTAATTTATCTACCTTCATCAATCTATCCAATTTAAGTTAGTTAAATAAATTTTATATTAAGGATTGGATGGGTATTATTTTAAATCACATTTTACATAATAATCAAAGGGAGCCCATTTCTAAACAAGAATAAACCAACATAGTCCTAGAAATAAGCTTAGTTGTGACTATAAACTAAATTGTGTAATCGGTCTTACATCATATATATATTTCTAGCAATACGTGAAATGCTGAAATGGTCTTCTCCGTAAAAAACAATTCTTTCCCATTTTCTTAAAAAAGCCGTGATATGCTGATGGTTAATATTGAAAAGCGTTGGCCAGACAATTTGTTTCCATCCCATTTTCTTATATGTTACCAATGTCGTTATTCTTTCCGCTGATACTAAAATATAACTTGATTACTGATCGTGTTTAGAAAATAGAACAACCGAAAGAATTGGATGAGCCTGAAGATGATGACAATCGAGATTCAAATTCAACAGAAAACATCCCGTGTAATCATGTTTTTTCCCCCCTTTCCTCTATCTTCATGCGTTACTATTTTAATATTGATATTGATATTCTTTTCGATAAAATATTATATATGCTTTATTTTGCATGGCTGTTTTTCGATATTTTGGCTATATTTTTTCTCGGTTTGTCTTTTGAAGGCTAGCACATGATTAACATGTAAAAATCGTAGGTTGATCATCTACCCAATAATTCTGGCTAGTCCAGCTCCTAAATATGGCTATGTACTTATGAGAATGATCATACTGGAAAATATTTTTTCAGTTGTTCCTTAATAACCCAGATATTTGAAAATTTAAAAATAAATAAATAAATTAAATTATAGTATTATAAGCTAATTATATATGTACTATTTACTGTAGTCAGGAGTCAATGTAAAGCTTGTAACTTGATGGTAATGGAGATGGTCAAAGGTCTTTTAGGTTCTAGGTTTGAATCCTCATTAAGATAAGGTATAATTTTATTTTGCCTCAGCTCAGCAGAAATTACCAAAATACCCTTATTTGTGTTTCTCAATTTTTTTTTTTTTTTTTTTTGAGAAATCAGATTTTCTTTTTCAGTGCACGACTTCGCCGTTTGGGTAGCAAAAGCTTCGCAACTTTGGAACCCAAAAACCTCGGCCCCCATTGCTCGACTGTCTTTTCACCCTTCCTCGCCATCGTCGGTGACCGTCGTCCGTCCAACCACCGCCGGCGTCTCCCCCTCTCCGCCATCGTCGTCTCACCATCTCCCTCATTCTTCAAAGAGTCGTGACTATGAGCAGAGTGTGTGTTTGTGATTGTTCACTTTTACCTTCTTCATTCATTCAACATCGTCGCTGTTCTCTTTTCTTTTTCTCATTCGGCGTTTCACCATCAAGGGAAGAGGAGGAATTTTTTTGAAAGTGGCTTGGCAGTACCTTCCTCCCTGATTCGTGTCTTTGATTCTTATTGGTGTGTTTTTCAATCTTCTTAATTTATTTTTCCATAATCAGTTCCTGTCTCTCTACTTTGTGATTGTGGTTGATTTAAGTTACTCTCTTGTTTCTCCATGATCTCTTTTGCAAGTGGTAAGCATGAATCCTTTAATTTCCTTGATTGTGTTGCTGTTGAATGTTTGTATAAGAGGGATTAATTGGATCTAGATACTGATTTAACTTGATTATGACCCAAACTTTGTTATGATATTTTGAGATTCTATGATTTAATGGTAACTTTGAGATTTTTGGGTTCACAAAGAGTGGTCATAACCTACGTAGCACGGAAATGCTAATTTTCAAGATTAGAATGTTTCCGATTAGCGAATCGGCCGGAGACGTTGGGAGACACTAAATTAACGAATCGGATGGGTGAAATGCTCATAATGACATTTCTGTAATATTCCAAAAACTAAAGGCCATTTTATAACTACGTTTTGTGAGTGTTCTTTTGCTACTCGTTGATATTTAGTCGACTATGAGTGTTCTTTTGCTACTTGTCTCTGTGCTGGCTTGCTGGGTATGAATAATTAGGGGAATTGAAGGTTGCTATCAGCTATGAATGTGGGATCAATATTTACATGTTTCAGAATTGAAGGTTGCTTACATGTGGGTATGAATAATTAGGGGAATTGAAGGTTGCTTATATGTTTATATTAAAAATATTATTTAACACTAAGACGTTTCGGAACATCTCGAAATATTAGTATTTTTGAAGTAACATTTCAATGTCACGTATCAGCAACGTGTCGAAAACGCCGTATCGGTATCAGTGCATCATAGGTCATAACCATTATTTTGAGCTAATTTATAGAGTGCACATGTAGTGTTTGATTAAATGTTTGAAAAGAAGATTATGGATTTTGGGAAGAATTGGATAATTAGAAGCTATTTAATTCCATATTAAGAATCGAGAAATTTTAACGATGTTTATAAAAATGTTGGTATTTCATATACAAGTTAAAGCTAGATCAATTCTTTACTTCCAATTGCTACGAGTATTTTTTGAATTTCTCTATATATAGAGTGTTGGTGTTTGTGAAAGAGAGACTATTATGAAGAGCGATATGAAATCTTGACAAACATGATATCAGAGATTTCTGTAAAGCTATGGTTGTGATGACAATAATATTATTTGGATGCTAGGGGATTAAGGTTGAATCCTATTTGAAGGCTACATAATAGGAAAAACTATAGCTATTGGGACCACTAAGTGAGTGAATAACGTCCCATGATTTTTTTTTAAAGACAATATTTGTACTACTTTTATAGTTTTATATTAATTACAACATTTTCCAAGCATGATATCATATCATCAAGGACAATTTACTCGATTTATTTCATTCTCTTATTGGTACTAAAATGAATCAAGATTTAAGAATTTTGGTTGTTGTTAATTATTATTCTTCAATTGGTTCATGGTACAATTCACAATTTTACACAAAATTGACAAGAAAACTTTCAAGATATGCTTTGTGAAACTTCATGCTGGGACGGTTTATTTATTGTGGAAATGTTCTGATACGAGTTTATATTATTGTGAAGGATTCTTTATAGATTGACTTGTGCAATTTGAAGAAACTATTTTGAAATTGTGAACTTTCGTGCTTGAGTCTTCTTTTATGATATATGCTCTATAAGCTTTCATTATCAACAAAAGATCTTTTCGGTTGCTAATGGTGAATTGACCTCATGCATGCTTGTAAATGTTTCTTAGAGGACTAAATACAGAACGTTGGTTATTAACAAGCAGATCTTGTTAGTCCTTGGTGCACCATGGTTAACCTAGAGCTCACTTGATATTCGTGAGATTTGTTCTCTCGCTTGTTATTCGTGGGTCTTGTACCTATGCTTGTTTTCGTGGCTTCCAGCCACACTTGGTTACTTACCCTCATGGATTGTATACCCATGCTTGTGTTCGTAGCCTTGAGCTACGCTTGGTTAGTTACCCTCGTGGACTGTGTGCCCATGCTTGTTATCTGTTCTGTAGAAGTCCTACAAATAAATGAGATTAGGGATTTGATGTTTTAAAAACTGATTTTGTTAAACAAAATGATTTATTACGCATTTGGATTTATTTGATTCATAATCCTATATAGAGTTTTATTGCCATATTGTTGTTATTTAAGGATAAATACATTTAAATTATTTTCTCATATATTTCACTAAATTATATAAATGGGACGTTATTCACCGGAAAAACTTTTGGCTTCGTATAGCATTGATGACCTTGCACCTTCAGTTGAACCGTGAGGACTGTCATTGCTGGCCAAACTTGTAGATATATTTTGGAGCATCGACAAGTGGATGTAATGTTAAGCTTTCATTCATGTATTAATATTTGTGGTTTAGATGCTCCATGTAATCTATAGGCAGGATCCCTATTTTTTGTTTTCTTGTAATTTGGAATATATATGTATACGTATATGCTATATAGAATGGAGTCCCGAATGCTGTAATGAAAATTTGGACCATTGTAGAATTTTTTTTGGAGGTTTAATTTATAAGTTTAAGGCTTAAGGAATGTGAGTCGCCTCATATTCCGTGTCGGTCACCCCTTAGTTTTCAAGGCGTGCCAGTTCCTTGCAGCTTTTGTATATCTTTCCCACTCTTTACTTTATGCCATAGTTTCTGAACCATGGTTTTGTTCTCGTTCTCTATTAATACAATGATGCACGATGCAGTTGGTTAAAAAAAAAAAAAAAAAAAAAAGGTAAGTAGGCTTACAATTAGTTTATTCACTGAATAAAGATACATACCGCGTTAGATACATGAATTATATCAAGTATTTTTTTTTTTTTTTGTCCATACACTTGTACCTCAGTTATAATATTATGTTCATGGCCTTGTTATATATATTTCAATGTGATGGTATGTCTTGATTTGCAGAAGGAAAGATATTCGTGAGTTTTGAAGGCAAAGACAGCCTTAGTTTCATGGAGGCTTTGTATAATGCTTTTCATTCGAATGGGATTGAGGTGTTCAAAGATGTTGAGAACCTGAGAAGTGGGGAAAACGTTTCTACAACTGCGCTCAAAGAAATTGAAGAGTCTAAGATTTCTATTATTTTATTCTCAGAAAACTATATATGCTTCTTCCATACAGTGTCTTGTGGAACTTGTTGAGAGTCTTCATTTTTTGAGAACACAAGGCACATGGATTGTTCCAGTTTTCTACCACATAGACCATTCAATCGTAAAATATCAAGGAGGAAGTTTTGGAAGAGCAATGGCTAAGCATGAAGCGAGATTCAGTAATGCAATGCGTATAGTGAAAACGTGGAAGTTGGCTTTGTCTAAAGCATACAGCCTCGCTGGTTTATTCGTAAATATCGCTGATTTATCGGTAAATAACGGGTATGTTTATGCTTCTTTTCTTTTTTTCTTAGCTATTAGAGTTTTGCATTAATCACTCTTGAAGGTTCGTCACCAAAATAGCTTCAACTACTTTTGAAGGACTCAACACACACTTATATAGTGGTAATTAATTAATCTCTAACCGCTCGATATGCAGGACTATAACACTAGCTCGTTTAGACAAAACATACCCGACTTTAATTTCTTAGATAATCATGAGTTTTTAATTAAAAGCATAGCATACCATAACAAACAAATCAAATCCTTGATTTTCTAATTTGTGTGAGTACACATATTTTTAAAGAAAAGTTGCATCTGAATCGTCTTGTTATATATGCCCTCTGGTCTTTTTAACAAGTAACAATATCTCTTATATGCTGGTTTTTAATACAAGAAATACTTTTTGCGCCCAAAAATCGAAATTGCTCTTTCTATTTTTACCCCAGTTAAATAGATACTTTTACATTAATTATCACGCATGCACCCTTATTCTCTCTTATTTACTCTACTTACAAATAGGGTATGTTTGGAAAACGAATTAGATTTTCCACACATTTATGACTTTTAAGTAAGTTTAACTTCAAGTTTGATTTTCATATTTTGGTACCTGTTGCATATTAAAAGAAATGAGTAAGTAATTTAAAGTTCACTGCTTTATGTTAAAACGAAAAGAATATTGTATTCAAATTAATGATGACATGTTTACTCTTCATGCACGGATTACTTGTAAATGGGCAGGAACAAAAGTGATGTGATCCAGCGCATTGTTAAGTGGTGTCGGTTGTTACTAAGTCGCATTCCTTCTGCACAAAGCTGATCACCTCGTTGGATTCAAAAGAGAAATGAGACTTTCGATTTAACTTGATTGCCACTCAATTATATGCTGGAAGTTTGCGTATGTTGATATTACAGAAAGTTCAGATCAATCAAATGGTTAGTAGTACTCCAAAAAATAATGGACGGTTTAAATTGAGCTCCGGTTTATTACATCATATTAAATTTTATGATCCAGCTACAGTGAAGAGTAGAGAAAAGAGGAGAAATAGTATTTTTCAGTTTTAATGTTTGGACAGACAGAAGAAAATAAGCAAAATATCACAATTACAATTATACATCTGTCAGAATATAATCTGTCTCATAAACTCATAATAATCTCTATCAAAATAAAAAGGATGTAAATATAATATTAAAATTAACATTTTTAATAATATATATATATTCGTGTTTTTATATTTCAAAATATAATAACTATATGTCAGTGTCCAAAGAAGATTAAATCAAACAAGTTGATTAAATCAAACTGCAATCATGGCTTAACGAAAGGGGATATATATCCACGAAGCTTTTAATCATATTCCCTTAATTTTAACGGCTTTACAGAAAGATACAAAAGGGTGGCAAAGGTAGAGAAAACAGTGAGTGAAAGATATCTTATGAGAATTAAGCTTTTTACTGGCGCTAGAAATACAATGTCGTAGAAATACTCCCTCCAATTGTTAATAAAATAAACCTGTTAACTTTTTTAAGAAATTAAGGAAGCTAAATAAATTACTTTAAAGTATTTATATTTATTTTTTTTAAAATTAATTTTTCTAACTTATAAAATAATATATAATTTAATAGTATACAACATATACTATGATTAAATATAATTTATTTAGCTTCATTAATTTCTTTAAATATATTTGCAAATCCCCCTCGATTTCCAAATAAAATAAAGTGAGTAGATTTTTTTAAATAATTTTTTATATAAGTGCGTTTGTATGAACTATGAAGGATGATTCATGGCATGACTGAGGTTGCAAAGTTAATCCTTTAATGTTACCTTAATTTGTTCAAGAGGGGACGGGAGGAAAAATATTTTCATATGGACAACTTTACCTTATTTCATTTAAGATTTTCAAACTTTATAAACTGTTTAATAAAATAAATTGTAAGTAATATTAAATAGGGAGAATCCTATAAATATCGTCCTGAAATATTGAAATCTAAATTTAGGTTTACACTTTAAGCAATTCCTAATCAGGTCAAAATGCCCAATTAGGGATTTTTAAATGTTGTTGAAAAACCGTAACACCATTTGAAAATGAAAATTGAAGATAGATGTAGGCTAAATCTCAGCTTTAAATATTTTAGCTAAATTTAATTTATATTTTTTCCTTTTTTATTTATTATATTTCTTTATTTTATCATTTTTATATAAAAATAAATATTTATCTATATATATCATATATAATTATTTTAAAAAAACTGTACTAATTATCTATATACTATAAAATTATTTAAATTTATATGAGCTTGTCCTAATCACAATATAGCAATTATATGGATTCTTGCTGGCCATCTAAATGCAACAGTATAAAATATAACATACAAATGACTGAAATGAGTATAAGAATACAATGGGTGGATTAATTTAGCCACTTCAGTTGTCCAATCAAATTATTTCCCACAAAATAAATGAAAAATGCTAAAAGCCACAATTAAAAAGCAGTCTTTTTTAAAAGGATGAAAACAGGTAAAAGGCACTTGCAAACAAACGCTTTTGTAGGCCCTGAATCACTATTTGTAGGCCCTGATCTCTCATTAATAGTGATCCTTGTCGATGGTTGCAGGACGAAAAAATTCAGTTGAACGGTAATCTTCAGGGCTTATGATCTTTGCTAATCGCTAAATTGTAGCGATAGAGAGATCAAATGCTGAGAGGCGAAAGAGCGAAGAGAGAATTAGCTGACAGAGGTGGTTTGGCTAAAAGAGATGGCTTTGAGAGGGTAACATATAGTCATTTAGCAATATTCACAAATCCCTAATTAGGTCTCTTGGCCTGATTAGGAATGTGTTAAAGGTGTAAGTTTTGATTTGGATTTTTGTATTTCAACTGAATTTATATAGGACTCTCCCTAGCTAATATGTTAAAAAATATATAATAATTAAAAAAATTAAAAAAATATATTTATAATCATTAATTAATATATAAACAATAATATAAATCCACTTACTATTGTTATTAGGGTTAAGGTGCATTTTTGCCCTTAAAGTATGCGGCCAGGAGCAATTTTGCCCCCGATGTTTCAAAGCGTAGCAATGTTGCCAAGCATCGAAGTTTCAAAACGAGCACTATTACCCCTCTGTTAAAAACTCTAACGGTCAACGTTAGGGTTTTTAACGGAGGGGCAACATTTCTCTATTTTTAAACTTTAGGGGCAACATTGCTCCAAAAATAGTAGCAATTTTGCTCCGAAGTTTCAAAAACGGAGCAATGTTGCCCCTTCGTTAAAAACCCTAATGGTCAACTAACAATCCAACGTTAGTTGACCGTTAAGGTTTTTAACGGAGGGACAACATTGCTCTGTTTTGGAACTTCAAGGGCAACATTGCTACGCCGAAAACTTTAGGGGCAAAATTGCTCATGGGCCCATACTTTAAGGGCAAAAATGCACCTTAACCCTTGTTATTATTGAAAATGCTTTGCTCCTCGTCACTTGCCTTGCATGATGCCCCACTCCATCTTCTTTATCTTTATTTCCCTCTCACCGTTTCCCGTAAAATAGATATGTTCTGAAATAAGAACACAAATGTCTAGCCCTAGGTGGACTAGTATGTTGATGTAGGATCTGATAGCTTTCTCCTAGGTGATCATGGATGAGATACCTAAGAGGATAGATGTAATACCCCAGATTTTTAGAAATAATAATAATAATAATAGATTAATATAATACTAATAAAATAATAATGATTAATAATAGAAAAATAAATAAAAATAAATTAATAATGTTGTATTGTTTTTGTAGTAATCATATTATTTTGTAAATAGTATTATTAGATTAGTCAATATTGGATCCAAGAATCTAGGAGTTAGTTAGATTAGATTATATTTTAAATTTTTTGAATTCATCATCTAATCAAAATATATCTAATAAAACTCTACAATTTCTTTTAATTCATTTTATCGGGAATAAGTAAGTAGCCCAACCCAATAGCTAAAACCCTAGTTTTAATTATAAAACTTAGGTCTAGCCGCTTAAACCTAGAGAGGCTCAATATTTTATTTGCCGCTAAACTTTTCTCCGCTACTACACCCTCGTTCCGTACTCTCGTCAATTGTTCTCCTAGGAGGTTAGCAACACGGAGACCAGGTAATCCTAACACCCAGAACAACCTTGCGTCTCGTGCTTATTCTTTTTCTCTACATCCTATTTTGCTAATCCTAATTCCCATGAGTCTTAGGTTAATTTTATATCTTGATAGGTGATCTTGATCCCTAGGTTATAAAATCTAATTTGTTGCTTGATTTCCATATGTTTAGATATATTTATATATGTATATATAATGGCTTTGCCTCGACTTACGTGATTGAACTACAATATTCATATGTCTGTACGTTTTTCCCCTTATGACTTGAATGAATACAATTGATTCATATGCCTGCGTTTTCCCTATTGAATTGAATAAGATTGATTTTGCCTCGGTCTACGTGCTTCAATGGCATACATATGTATGAGTGAATTCAATTTTTCCCCTGTGCGTTTTTTTTTTTTGCTTTGTGATGAAAACCAATACTTCACCTCGGCTCTCGTGCTCAATTGAATACCCATGAGTATTTTTATGGTTGCCACATATTATATTCCTGTACAACAAATTGCACTACATGAAGCTACAATTAATATCACCTGAATATGTCTGTCTATGTTTTTCTATTATTTGATTTTCTCTTTTTATATAATATTTCCCGCATAATAAAATAAGATATGAATAGATTTTAATTCATAATATCCTTATATCCCGTATTTAATTGGGTAAGAAAAGTCTATGAAAGGTAATTAAATAATAGAAATAATTTAGGAATTTTGTTGTGTGTGTGTTTTAAAACAATTTAACAAAATGGGAGGATAGCTTTGGGATGGTACCTCCCAAGGTGATGAACACAACTTTTGGGCTTTATGCCACCGATGTGAAAAGATAGTATCCGTTCTTCCCAAAGTGGTGTCTGGCAGGTTTCCGGGACACTAGTAGCAACTTTGGGAAGAGGTGTGCACACTAGGAAGAAATGTTGATATGTTTATGGCCAATTGATGATTGTGACTGGCAGGTTTCCGGGTCACAGGTAGACTGGCGGGTTTCCGGGTCTACCATGGTTCTCTTCCCACTAAACTAAATAGACCATGTGCGGGTTTTAGTCTATACGAATTTAATAAAGATAATGAATGATATTTGATTCGGTGTGAATATATGTATATATATGGCGAATATTGGATTTGTTATTTGATTAAATCACTATGTGATTACGTGTTTGATTTTATTAATATATTTTAGCCATATAAATTGTGTTTATTAGGATTACCAGCTTTTGGCGATGTGTGTGTTCATAGGGTCGTGATGATCCTTCTGGGAGCAGAATTTCGGTGAAACAGTGTCAAGAGTTGGGGCTAGCAGTGGGAAGTGAGGAAGAATCTTCAATGAATCTAGCTAGTTTTATTTTATTTTTATTTTCTTTCTTTTTGAATAAAACACATTTATTTAAGTTCAGATTTCTGTTATTGTAATAAGTAGCCTTGCACTTGTCCCAGTACAAGTGCGGCGGTAGCACTCCCCAAGGTTGTTTATTTTGAATTTCAGTAAAATTTTACGTTATTATAACTGTTAGAAATTGGGGGTGTTACAATAGAGGATCACAGAGCACAAACATAAAGGCTTTCGCCTAAGAGAGTGGGGTGTGTGCTCTGTGTAGGCGAAATAGTAAAGAGGATGAGTATAGAAGTTTTTGTACCTTAGGGTTTACCATCTATGTATAGAGGGTACTTTAGGGTTAGGGTTTGCTTGCTTCTTGTTGGGCCACACTTGGTTAGGCCTAATATCTGAATCCATAACAGTTGTCCCTAGCCCGGTAGTTCAGGTCTCTAGGCTACCAAGATGCATTAATTGTCGATGTGAAACGCAAACTTGGCCGAGATATATCCAAACTTATCCAGGTTGTGTGAAAAGAAAGAAGATCCCTTGCTTGTTCTCGTAGTAATGCTTCTCGGGATAATTATCCGATCTATATTCCTGCATTTAATAATATGCAAGCAAATCATAATCAATGAAAAATACTTACTGTTTGCACAAATCATTATTGATAACATGCCTTTCCATTAATAAATTGTTGTCCACTCTGTTGCCCCCAGCCCGATAGTTCAGATCTCAAGGCTGTTGATGAACTGCTTTTGTCGCTAAAGCAATCAATTAAACTAGGTCCTAATTAATTATGCAATATAGGGTCAACCTAGGTCATTCTCCCAAGGAGCAAGTTTGTGGGTTTTTCTTTAAGTCGAATTTAGGTGACAAAAATTTCAATGAAATGAAACTAAACTAACTAAATGCGGGATGAAGTTAATTCTAAAACCTATATGAGAATGGAACTAATCTAGATGAGAATGCAAATTTGGGGGGTTTTTGTTATGAGAGAATTTTAAATTCCTAAGAAGAAAATTAAATAAAGGCAAATCAACCAAGTTATGATGATAAAAGGGACAACTTAGGAATTGCATGGAGTTGACTTTCTTAGCCTAAATCAATTAATTAGACCAAAGGAGATTAATGAATTTAATTACCCAATTGAACATGGGAAACCCTCTAGCTCAATAACACATATTCCATTAGAAAACTCATAATGAAATAAGCGGTAGTTAATTAAACCCATTAAAAACCAATCACAAAATAATCTTGGAAATCTCGTTTACAATTATCTAATTAAACAACTAGATAAGTTATCAACCCAATTAAACAATTAAGGTGATAAACCAAATTAACAATTAAATTAATAATGAAAACTCAATTACTAATTTAATCGACAATCTAAAGGTTGCAAACAAGAATCTAGCAATAAGCATAAAAACTTCAAATCAGTCTAATCCAAAAGAAATAAGTTTACAATCTAAAACTAGATTGTTCTCAATTAATACAACCCGAAATTCTTTAAAACTAATTAATCTCAAGTTTGAATTAAAAAGATAAAAAGAAAGACACTCCCTTGTAGTCTTCAAGTGTAAAACCCTAGGCTCTAGCTTTCTCCATGCTCCTCCCAAGTTGTCTCTTAAAGATCTCAAGCTGCCATGGAAACGCTCTCCTCTTCAAACTTCATGCAGCTCCCAACCATAAGAATAGATGAATCAATATTCACTTGATTAAAGGTAGAAATAATGGTGGGCCCGTGAATTGATTAAAGGAGTTGATGAATGAATAAGTCTCTTGCTGTGTCTCCCTCAAGTGTTGGCGTTCCACGTGCGTCAAAGAATTGAGATCAATTGATGGAAGAATTAATCAAGTCAGTGCTCTGCGTCTTTGTGCGTCTTCGCAGCTAGCGTCTCTGCTTCAGCGTTCTCGCGGCTCAGCGTGAATGTCAAAATCCCAATCCAGCAGCTAGGTTAAATAAATGGGGGAGAAGAGATTTGGGTACTAATTTGGGCCCAATAAAATTTAGAAAGCCCAATAAAATTTCACCTTTGGATCTCCTTTTAGCTATCCTGAAAAATTATGCACCATAGGATCTTCTAATATGATAAAATCAAGATATATTATATATTAAGAGATCTTATTTAATAATAAGATATCAATTAGAATAAATAATTTAAGCCCAATATCTCATAATTAATTCAGATTTATATTATCTCCTAAAATTGGCTAACAATTCAAATATTATCTACTATATCCAAATTAGCCTAAAATAATCTCCAAAATAAATGAATAAGGGGGGATAAAATATATTAAATCTGGGATTTATCAGCTGTCGGATGCATTTAAGGCTTAGCATGGATCTGCACATGGATCCCAGATTTTAACCAGATTTTAACCAGATTTGGTGTGACTGGGTCCGCCTTCAAAAAGTCACACGGAGCACGGATTTTAACCAGATTCGGTGTAACCGGGTCCGCCTTCAAAAATTCACATGGATCCCGGAGTCCGCCTTCAAAACTCCTCCGAGTTTTATTTGATGATTGGACCAGAGTCATAAAATCATTGCGCAAAATAGGGTCTGGGACCACCCATGGGCAGTATATCCTCCTAAGTGATTGACCAGAAATCAATCGAGAATAAGAGCCATCCGCCACATATCTAGGTTCAATGTCACAACCAAACTCTAATTCCGACTTGATCACGGTCGTTGTGATGACTTGCTTCATTACCCTAAGCTTTGATACATCATAGCCGCAATGGGCTTCATCGGTTTTACTGTGTTCCAAAAGAAGCACGTTTTAACCATTATGTGGGCGTTACCGCATCCCGGAGGAATAAGTTTTAGCCATAATTTTGGCCTTTCGGGATACACTTTGACCTCTATGTGGGCGTTACCACATCCCAAAGGAATACGTTTGAGCCAGAATCTCGATGTTACCGTATCCCGAAGGAATACGTTTTAACCTTTATGTGGGTGTTACCGCATCCCGGAGGGATACGTTTTAGCCATAATCTCAACGTTACCGTATCCCGATTTAACCTTTATCTCGGCTTTACCGTGTCCCAAGGAAACACGTTCTAACCATCATCTCCATGGAACCCCGATTTTAACCAGATTCGGTGTAACCGAGTCCGCTTGGTGACATAGTCGTCTTCATATTCTTCAAACTCAGTTTTACCGATCCTAAACATGGAACACGGATTTAACCGTATAATTCTCAATTCATGATACAATTTCACCATATGCAGACTTGAAATTTTTTAACTTCATGCCACTGGTTTGATTGAAAGAAATTCATGAGAATAAATACATTGGAGAGTAGATCAGTACCGTATTTGGAAGAAGTTGTTGATTCTCCAAAGCAAAATTTGAATTGTTGGGAGATGAATTTATACTCAAGCTAGGACAATTTCTCCCTGTTAGATTCTTAAGACATTCCCAACTCAAAAGATAGTTTTCTGAGAAAATCCCAAAAAGATTTATGGGCACTTCCCTGATACTTATCTTCTTGGCAATTGGTAGATACCAATATTGACATTGATACACACTTGGCAACTTACTATTCTTTTGGTTACACCTGCAACATAATAATCCTTATGAAAAGCATCAAATAATATGTTATAAGAAATTGTAGAGGCCATACCATGCATTGGGAATGGAATTGTAAATAAAACTATCAAGTGGGACGTCACAGCATTGCAATTATTGACATTTAATGGATTCATAGAAGAGCTTTTCTTGCTGCCATCAATCAAGCAAACGTGAGGCGTAAGCTCTTGTCTCCTATCAAAAGTCCAGGATTAATGCCCCCATAGAATGCAGCGCCTATAATGGAAGCAGCTGCTAAAATAATTAGAGCAGGCCCTTGGCCATATAGCAAGAATAATATGTCATCTTCTGGGCCTTCATTTCTTCCAAAGCCTTCAGAAACTAATGAAATTACATGTGCCTCCAAAATGCTGTGAGAAGGAATATCTTCAAATATTTCATAGAGCGAACGCAAACATGGAGTAGAATCCATTCATGGCCCACAAAAACAAGTGGATCATCCTTGACATGGAAACTCTTACCATTGAAGTTGTAAAATGAACCAGACTTGGATATGAATTTTGATAACTTCACCCATAATAGATCAAGCTATTTGACTTTTCCATGTAATCTCCAACACCTTTTATCATTACCACAATAAGTCACAATATATTTGTGATGAATTTGCTGCAAGTCATGCTCCATAAGCACTAAAAATTAAATTCTCTTGTAGCTTCTTACGCCACCCCTTTGGACTTAAAAAGGAAGAGGTGCAACATTAGAAAAGGTCTTCCACCATGAAGAAGAAAACCAAGCTCCCCAAAGCCTACAGATGTAAATACTATATGTTGCAAAAGTTGGATTTTCCCCACTCTTAAATATTTCTTCAAACACCACAGTAGCTTGGTTAATGTCTACATCTAGAGTGCTCTGCGTTTTATTACACTCTCCCAAAATGCATAGTTGCACCTGCTTCATATTCGGATGTCATGTCTAAATCTCCCATAACAATGTCTGGAACTTGATCCGCAAAGTTGATAATTGCCCAAGATGAGAAATCACTTCTAGCTTGATAATAGAATGCTCCTGCTTTTGCTTTAATAGAATGCAACAGAATAGAATTCTAATATAACCATAATAGAATGCTTCTACTTTTGCTTTAAATGCATCACAAAGCACATTGGAAGACGAGTTGGAAAGAGTGAAGAACTTTGTGGATACTCTTCAAAATAAACTAAGGGTGGCTTGGACATTGAAAATTGTTATGGACTCATATATTGGGCCCTAATATGGGGCCGAGCTAACACGAATAACCAGCTTGAAAGCCCTCCTTAAGTTGGCAAACGCTAATCACCCTATAAATAAGGCATTAATCACGGCAGTACAGGTAGTGGAGTAGGGATGCGTCAGATAGTGGAGCAAGCATTTGCAGAATATGGAGGTGCATTTGCTTGAGGAGTGGACGCAAAACCAAGCAGATGAAACCCTAGGTAATCTCTATAAATAGGAGATTACCTGCAAGGTGCACACATTCGATTCATATCCTTTTACTATTCAATCACACTGTGCACACACCCACTCCTTTTGGCTAATCGCCATTCTTGTGTAGCACAGTGATCACCTGATATTCTTTGGTGTCTTCCTTATAGACATCATTGAATCATCATCTCTTGGGTATTCACTCTTAAATACCTCAGAGAGCTTACAGATCCTACATAAACCAAACGCTAACCCATTGAGGTTAGACATCTGTATTCTTAAGAGAGAACATTGGCGCCAACCGTGGGGAGAGATAAATTTTGATTCCCAAGCACCACAGAAAACCACAGACAACCACTAAAATGGCCGTAAGTACAAGGAGTCATAGTCAAGCAACTCGACAAGATCAGTTGCCAAAGCGACAGTCACACCAGCCACCCCAAGAGCAAACGATCCAGTGTTTGGATTCGGTGGCTCCTGATCAAAATAATATCTCGGTGAGGATTGAGGGTGAGACGGAAGACACTACAAATTCCCCTCATCCAAGCTGAGGCATCCAATAAGGGTAGTAATCAGTTCAGCAGCAAAACCTTCTGCACCCTCCTCTCGAGTTTTAAATCGACCATCCCGACGTTAAATGTTGCACAACATTATGGAATCAATGCTACACCAGTTGGAAAGTACAGAGATTCATGGCCAGTTCCAGAGAGAGGAGGATGCTAGGCACATCAAAGAGGACATGGACCGCCAGAATGCCTTATGGTGGCAGGAAGAGCAGCGAAGGATATAGCAGATGCTGGAGGAGCGAATTGGACAAGGAGAAAAATAAAGTCGGAATGCGGGCCGGAAGGATGCATATTCGAGTAGGGTTTTGGTCTCAACTTCTATGCGCACCAGCGTTGAGGAACCCTGTGGACATCATAAGAAGGAAGATTTGGTTGTTGATGACTAAGATAAGGTTCTTGAAGGAGAGAGTAGGAAAATACAGTTGTTGGAAGAACATATAAGGATGCTTGAGAATCCTGACTGGAACATGGGCCGGGATGCCAGCAATCCTAGCCGAATCAGTGACATGACTACCACTGAGGTTGACGCGGGCATTCCCCGAGTTACTCATTTCGACTTAGCTCAGGCAAAGGGAAAGCATTCAGCAGAGAACTTAGATTCCCGAAAGGAAGGAATGACATTCTCGTCTCTTAGCATACCCGAGATACATACGGTGGGAAACAGTGAAGATAAAATCCTGAACCAATTTTCAGATGAGATTATGGCCGCTACCTATCCCAAGGGTTTAGATTCAAGAGAATTGCCGAAGTACGACGGGAGTCAAGACCCGTTAAACCATGTTAATAATTTCAAGATGGAGATAGTGGTAAAAGGGATTGCAAGGAATGTCATACCTCGGTCGTTTGCAGGGACTCTGCGAGGAGTTGCACAAATATGGTTTCATTCTCTGTCGTTACATTCAATCCGGGATATGCAGACCCTTGAGAAGAAATTTTTGGTGAACTTTGCTACTAGCAGAAAACAACCGAAGACTGAGTTCCAGCTCGGTCAAGTAAAGCATGCGCTTGGGGAAACCTTGAAAAAGTATCTTGAACATTTCAAAGACACGGCCTTACAAGTGCCGGGGTCAACTACGTCAACAACTTCAACGAGACATAACAACAATCTGTACTCTAACACGTACAACCCCGGATGGAGGCAGCACCCCAACGTCTCGTGGAGCTCCCAAGGTCAACAAACAGTAGGGTAGTCATCTGGCCTATCATACTTAAACAGACCATCAAATCCCCCAGGTTTTAGCCAGCAAGCACGACAGTAGGGCAGTGATTTAGAATCACAACGCTCTATGTTGACCCTTATGAAGGAGTACATGGTAAAGAATGATGCAATCATTCAGAGTCAGCAGGTAACTCTTTGAAACCTTGAAAATCAAGTCAGACAACTAGCTATCGCTCTCAACAATAGGCCCTCAGGATCTCTACCAAGTGACACTGAAGTCCCGAGGATCCATGAAAAGGAGGAAGTCAAGCTAATAAAGCCCCGAAGCGGCAAGAGTCTGGAACCCATAAGAGTGACCAAGCAACCTACTGAAGAGGCTAATTCAAAATTTAGGAAATCAAAGAAGGGGAAGGAAAGTGCCGAACAACCCCTCAATGAAGAACAACAGCACTCAACACCAATGCGAACTGAGCTGGATATCGATGCTACGACATTATCTCCATTCAGCCGTGTAATTTGTCGATTCAAAGAAATGTTTTGGAGGGCAGATGGCTGATCGAAGCTCAACAGGTACGTTCTGACTCCAGATAACTCCACGAGGAAATTGTGGATTTCATAAAGAAGGAGTCGGAGAGCTTGTCGAAGAAGGGGGTGAGAACTTGTACGGGCTCTTTGGATATTTGGGAAACCAAGGGGCTGACTTTCAACTTTTTAGTCGGGATCACAGTACCGCCCGCTTTAGAGCCGGGAGCGGTGGATGATGGTGTGACCCTCCTTTTGGCCCCAAGAGTGGTAAACCCGGTATTAGCCAGGGCAATTGCAAAGTTGGGAAGTTCCACCGCTGGAGGAGGTTCCATCACGGGACTTGTAAAGAAAAAGCAAAAGGTTAGATCATTAATAAATAAATGTGCAAACAACACATTGATTCACCAGATTTTTGTTGGAAATTGGTGATATCCCCTCTGAGTTGGGCATTCTTAGTAGGTGGGAAGAATTTGAGCAAGAATTTACTCCTTAGATCATTCCAGGAGGAGATTGAGTTGGCTGGTAAGCTGTTAAGCCATGTCCAAGCCTTGTCCCTAAGAAAGAATGGAAATAATTTAATCCGAATGGCATCGGGCGTGACTCCTGGAATGACGAATAAGTCACACACCTCCATGAAAGCCTTGAGGTATAAGTAAGGCTCTTCGGATGTGAGTCCTCCAAATTGTCCAGCTGCATTCAACATCTGGCTCATGACACCTTTAATTTCAAAGCGTTCTGCATTAAAGGTCAGTGGTGTGATAGCCGAATTCAACTTGTTTAGATCTGGAATCCCGAATTCCATGATAGCTTTGTTCACATTTGGATTTGGAGGTGGAGGGACCTGATTGTCCCTATTTATTGCTTGTGGCTCCCTTCGATCCTAATCAAGATTGACCTGCATATCCGCCATGCTTGCGGAGTCAAAAGGTTGACTTCTTTGCTTTTGCTTCCTGCACCTTTGCTTGTAAGTGCGTTCGATTTCAAGATCGTAAGGCTCTTGGTTGACTGAAGGGGAGTTGCGCATGCACTACAAAATGTACCTGAAAATCAAGAAAAGGGAAAGAATGAGCTTTATTGGATAGATCACAGCTATTAAGCAAAAAGGGCGTCGTCACTAAAGGTATCTATAGTCCCTGGCAACGACGCCAAAAACTTATTGGTCGATTTCCCTGATGGCAAGTGAACCAGTCGAACAAGTAATAAAGAGTAAGTAGAGTATCGTCCCACAAAGATTGGGATACCAAATGATGACACCGAATTGCAGAATTAGTTGTCTTTAACAAGAGAATAAATTGGATTTGTTTGAGATTTTTTATAGCTATACTAATAAACAAAAAAAATAACTAAATGATCGTAGTCATAAGAAGATATCAGTAAAAATATAGACTGGACTCGGAATCCTTTCTAAGCATATCAATCAATGCTACAACATGAACACCTTATGCAAAGTTATTCAGTTAATCCACCATGTTAATCTATTGAAGCTCTTGTGTCCGATACATACAATCTTGTTATGTACTTCTCCCATATGTCTATGGAAACTTTTCTAGTTGGATTATCAATACAAATCAAGGTGTTATGATTATGAGCGGTAGACCCATTCCTGAAGCCTACAATAATAGGTCAAGCCTTGCACCAGCCTACCTAGCAAACTGAATGCATTAAATTAAGAAATAACAACTGGGTTCATTCTATAGTTAGAAAGTCATCCTCGTTCAGCCTCAGAAAGTTAATTCATGACTGACTAGGGAATCACAAAATAGAGTACTATAGAATAGCCCATGAGAAAAGATTGACTCGAATTAAAATAAAGAAATAGAAAGCCTGATGGAGGTTCCGACGGCGTGGAAGAAGCCCTGTCACGTTACAACTCCACGTCTTCTTTACTCCGTCTTGCTGCAAGGAAGGATGCTAGGTTCTCTTGGAGTCCTTTTGCTTCATAACTTCTCTCACTCTTCTTTCGAGTTTGGCCGTATATGATTGGTCTCTGACTCTCGACGACTTTCAACCCTTTTTAAGGTTGGCTACTGTTTCCTTATATAGTCTGGTCTTCTTGTAGCGTACGTTTGAATGAAATGGACCTTTCGTAATCTGTCGAGGTCCAATTGTATCTTTCTTTCCAAATCTCAATAGATTGATTCTGTTGATCCTGCGGGATTCTTCAAATCTTTAGTTTCGATCCTCCGCTTCTTCTATTTCAATACGTTAGCAATCTAACCATTATTCTCACCCTGCAATGTATTTCCTAAAACAACCTTGACAAAAGATCAGGACATATGCCGCATAACACTACGTCATTTACTCTGTTATAGCTTCAGGGATGCATTGTATTGTACTTCGGTAAAGCTGTCCTGATGCTATAGCATAGAATCAGCTATGTTATGTGACTTTCTCATAAAACCTCAAATCTTGTTCTTTCTTAGCACATGTTTAGGATGTGAGTGGAATTTATCCTTAAGTTTCCTATAAAATGAATTAATGCCTTTTTGCTTAGATTGAATGCAGTTAAGCTCATATTCACCATACAATTCAGTCATAAAATACAGGGAAAACATGGCATAATTAGTGCTCATCGACAAGCTTCTCCAGTCTAAGTCTGATGGTCTTGGAATTGGCATTTCTACCCCTGCTCCCAAAACCTCACCTTCCTCATCTCCCTCACCATCTTTTGGCTTCACCACCACTCCTGCTTTCCCCACTCCTATCATATCTTCTACCTCAACCACTGTTCCAGTTCCTCCATCACATACCTCTACTGTGAAGATTTCCTATTCTAGTTCTTCTACAGCAGAGTTATTTGGTGAGGATGAGCTTGATACCTCCATCACTCAGCCTATTCCCTTCACTCTCACTCCATATACTCCCCTTCCTTTCCCTCACTTCACTCATCCATTCTCTTCTCTCTACCAGCTTCCACCTCTCTGATCCCTTCTTTTTGATTGATGCCAAAGGGGGAGAAGAATTGAAGAAAGAAGCCTAAGCATATGCATATAACTGGATGTTATGTTTTTGTAGCTAGATTTCATTTTTTTATGACATGTTATGATGTATGCTATTCTTGCTGTTGGCTTTCTGGTTTATAGACCTCTAGCATTTCTGTTACTTTTTCTTGTAATTGACTATCTTCTATATGATTATCACTTCTGGCAGTTGTTTATGGCCTTCTATTTTGAGCATTATCCTTTTTCATTTGCTTAAGTATGTGTCATATTGTTTTATTGAAATTCTTTTTGGCTTCTTGTTTACAAAGGTTATCATCATCAAAAAGGGGGAGAATGTTAGCTCCCTATATGTGTTTTGATGATAATTAACCATTGTAAACAATCTAAGACTTACGATCCTAGACAAAATGTTTTAACTCAGTCAAAAAATGGATCATATCAATTGAAGCTCTCGCTATCGGTTGACTCAAGCCAAGGCTTGATGACTCGAGTCAATCCCTTCTCATCTATAGCCAAAATGACGTTTTGACTCGAGCCACCATTTCTAAGCCTCGAGTTTAATACTAAACTCGAGCCAACATTCGGTGACTCGAGCCAATTGTCCGCAAACTTAAAATGATTTCAAAGTTATATTTCATTTGACTCAAGCAAGAATTTGGCCATTATACTCAAAAAAACATTTTAACTTGAGCCTTCACTTATCACCTCGAGCTAGAAAGATCTCTTTCAAAAGTTTCTAAAAAGTTTTATTGGATCCGAGTCGAGCTAGGTTTTTACTGCCTTGAGTTTGGACATATACTCGAGCCACGTTTTTCTGCCTCGAGTTGAAGAACCTTCAGAAGTTAAGTGATCAATTGGAAATTGACTCAAGCCACTATTCTCAAGTATGATCCTAGACTCGAGCGAGTTATTTGACTCAAGATAACTAGCTTGATACTTTTCTTCTCTGCCTTTTTTCAAAGCTAAATTGACTCGAGCCAGAATAAGATTGACTCGAGCCAATTATCCTTAGTTTGAAAATCTATGTGTTTGAATCTTTCAATTCTCTAAGATTGTTTTATATACTTCATATCATCTATCATTATTATTCCTAACTACATTTAACCAGTTTATTAATGAGTTTCAGATGATTAGAATGTGGACTAACATTGTTATTAGTAAAGCAATCTCTGTGTCAGAGCATTAAATGCTCTTTGCCTATTCGAGACACTACTCCAGTAAGCATTCCTCTAAGCATACGAAAGATGTTTTTCGCAAGATAATCTTAATTCCTTTTGTTGTGTCTCAACTATCATAAACGAAGGAATAAAGGAATTAAAGAATGTTGAAGACGACGATTATTACAGAGCATTAAAGTTTCAATGCTTCATCTCTCTAACAGACATTTTGAAGAGTCTCAATGGATAAATCATCAAGCTTCTACAACGGTCATAAATGCCATCAACTATAAATATCGAAGAAGCATTTGAATTTTCCAACTACCAAAATGCTATGCAATCAATTTAGTGTTTATCACTTTATCTACTCTGTGAGAGAGTTAAACACTTATCGATTTATTGTTCTTTAGTCAAATCTTAATGTTGTGGAACCTTAAGTGTGTGTGTACAATTACAGCTGGTAAGCAGGAGTGAGTCCAAGTATGAGAGGATCATTTGAGTACGAAGTGTGTAATTGTAATTGCCATTTTGAGTTAGTAAAAAATTTCAAGGTGCTTGGGGACTAGACAAATGTAATGTCCCAAATTTTGGGATTTGAAAATAAGAAATATTTTATGGGAATTTATTATGAAAATTTGGCCTAGAATAATTATATAAATAATTATTGGAGTTTAAGGCCTATTTTCTTTGGAATTTTTGGGAGAAGAATAAATATTGGCTTAGAAATTTTGAGTCAAAATTGTATGGTTTATAGAAGCTAATTGAGAAAGAAATATCCTTAGATGGTATTAAGGATTTATTTTGAATATTTATCTAATGTTTGCAATTAAATGAGGGAAAAGATCATGATGCAAACAAAAATCTTGTAGGGAGTCAAAGAAGATCAAATGGAAATTTTATTGGTGGAATACAAGTGTGAATATGCATAGAAAATTGATTAAGAGATACCCTCCATTCTCTTTGCTCATGCCGTCACCTACTTAGCCAATAAGTAGAAATTTTAAAATGCCCATGTGAACATATTCTATTGGTCAACAAAGTTGAAACTTAAGTTGCTTCTCACCCCTATTTCGGTTATCAAAGAGAGAAAGTGAATGATTATTTTCTCACATGGCCCTCTCTTTTGTCTTGACCTTCCAACACACCAAGGACCACACACACTTTTTCTCCATTATATTCAACATTTCCGTCAGAATTAGACAATGCAAGAGACAACACTCTCCCATTCACCTTTATTTTATTATTATATATATAACTCTCTTTTAGTTATCATAAGGCAACGACAGAAGCATATGGAGACTTGTAAGAGTACAGTTCCTCCAATCATCCGGACTCACACTTCTTATTCATTCACGGGAGGACTCTATGCATGCACATCGCGTTCACTTTTTCAATTTTTGGATAGCATCTTTTACTCATGTTTGAACATCATTCTTTTCTGCCAAGACGCATAGAAAGAAAGAGAAAAAAGAGAGAGTTGACATAGGAAACAGAAAGAGAGACTGAGAGCATAGTTTGAGAAGCAAGTGTCATCGGAAGAGGAAGAAGGAAGCAGTGTCGCTTCCAGAAAATCTGTGAAGTCAGTCAGATTCATGCAAGGATTTGAACGAGAAAATAACTCCATCTGACTATGAAATTTGATAATAATAAAGTACACTTCTTAAGCTTTGAAATGAGTGCTAGAACGTATTAATCCGACATCTAGAACTCTAGTTATGAATTTGCAAAATTTGGTCAGAAAATCTGGAAAATCCTATTTTTAGATTCAAGCAACGTCCGTTTTTCGAATTTCTGGGAATTATGAAGTCATAAATTGGTTTGATGACTATTTTTCCCTTAAACTAAACTTATAGAACTTCGAATATAATTTTGAATCACCCTAATCGGAGTTCTATAGAATTAATTATGATTTCTTCAAAGTTAGAAGTTGAAAACTGGAAAATGTCAGTTTCAGAAATGAACAGTGTTTTTTGGATTCACTTTTGAAATGGTAAATGTTTGAGTTTTTCTATGAAAATTTCCAGAATGAAAATAGACTTACCAAGCTTTAATTTGATAAGTCATAAGCCTCATTTGGAGCTATATTCAGGGAAATATGAATTTTTGAAGTTAAGTATGAAATCTGGGACATTTTCTGAAACGTTTCTGAATAGTAGTCACATTTTTGAAATCTGGGAATTATTGGCATATGATTAAATGTTGGAACCAATTTTCCTTGAAACCAGAGGAGTTTGTAGGCATTTGAACTACCTGATTTGGACACATAGAACTTCAGATATGGATTTTTGAAGTTAGATAATATATCTGAACTTTTTCTGGAACAATGAAGATGAATGAAAATTCTGGAAATAATGTGTTCCTATTCGATAGTGGAATGTATTTTTCCCTGAAAATAGACTTACTAGAGAACAAGTGATTTTTGGAAGCACATAATTTGGAGTTTTGTACAATTAAATATGAATTTTCAAAGTTAATTGAAAATTCTGCCAATTTTTAGAATTGGTTCGAGAAAAAGAAAAATAGAGAATTTGGATAAGTAATAACTTGTCGTCCATGAATATGTAAATATAGGATTTGGTATTTATTCGGGACGACCAAAGGATTGAGAACCAAATCAAGAATTGGAAATACGGTCAGGTAGTAACACTTCTCTCACATACTATGTGTGCCTTTATATGCATATATTTACCATTTGTATATATACATATCATGTATGAATGTTTTGAATGTTGAATGTGTTGAATATATAAATTATGGTTGACTTGCATGTTTTGTGTATACATTTTATGTGAGTGATTATTAACGTTACTACTAGGATTCATTTGAATTACAGAATATTTTTGAATTAGCTAATTTGCAGCTTGGGTAAGAAGACTCAAGATCAAATAAGTTGTGTATGGACGAGTAGATCAAGACGGAAAAAGAATTTACCACCATCAGATATCTACTTTTGAGTTGTAAACCATATACGTGAATAGTGTACAATACCGTATACGTGAATAGTGAATGTTACCGTATACATGAATAGTAATATTATATTTTAAGAACACTTCCGTGTATGCAATTAAGTGGAGTATTTAAGGTGGGTGTTACAACATAGGTCATGGAATTTGACCGAACCAGTATAATCTCCCGTGTTCATTTCCTCTCTTTATCTTTGTGTTTTTGTTCTTAAGGCTCTAGTGAAAAGTTTTTATAATCACCTATTCACCCACCAGGTGATATTCCATATTCGATTGTGGCATTTCATGCCGTTTACCTAACCCCCCAAACCATTGGCATTTCTCACATGCCTTGCAATACAAGTATGCATCCTTAAATAGGTTAGGCCAATAAAACCTAGCATCTAAGACTTTCCTAGAGGTCTTGTTACCACTAAAGTGCTCACCACAAACCATGGAATGGCAAGCAGAGAGTATTACCTCAGACTCGGTCTCTAGGAAACACCTCCTAATGACTTGATCATTACATAGACTCCACAAATAGGGCTTATCTCAAATGTAGTGTTCAACTTCTCATTTAAGTTTCTAAGCCTGAAAGGAAGACATATGCTCAAGAATGAGACCAATCACAATATAATTAACGAGATTAGCAAACAAAGGAATATATACAGAGATAGCTATAAGGGAAGTATTAGGAAAGTCATCACAAATAAGGTCAGAGTCAAGTACTCCCCCTGTACCATCTGTTAGTCTACTCAAGCAATCCATTACAAGGTTCACAATTCCAGGCTATCCTTAATACTAATATCGAACTATTGTAGCAGTAACATCCATCTAATAAGCATTGGTTTTGACGATCTTTGGTGAAGAGAAACTTCATAGCCGTATGCTCTTTATACATAACCCTTTGGAATTTATTAGATATTGTCTGAACTTATCTAATGCAAATATAATAACAATTTTTTTCAGTGGTTGTGTAATCCTTTTGTGCACTATCCAAGGTTTTAGATGCATAAGCAATCACATGGGGCAACTTGTTATGCTTTTGACCTAGTATGACCCTTATGGTAGAATTGGAGGCATCACATACTAGTTCAGAGGGCAAGGTCCAATCCGATGCACTTAGAGTATGAGGAGAAATTAAGTGTACTTTTAACCCATCAAATTCTTGTTTACAAGAGTTATCAAAGACAAAATCAACATCTTTTTTTAATAGTGTGGATAATGGTAGAGCTATCTTACTGAAATTTCTTATAAATCTATGGTAAAAAACCCACCTACCTAAAGAAAGAATGAAGTTCCTTAACATTTGTGGGGTAGGTGAGAAGGAAATCACCTCAATGTTAGTTGCCCTTGCTAGATATCAAGTGACCAAGTACTATTCCATGGGTAGCCATGAAATGTCACTTCTTATTGTTCAAAACCAAATTTTTCTCAATACATCAAGCAAGAACATTGTCCAAAGTATTTAAACAAGTATCAAACGAATTGTTGTACACTGTAAAATCGTCCATAAGCACCTCCATACAATTTTCAAGGAAATCAAAAAATAGTGACATCATGCAACATTGGAGAGTGCTAGGTGTATTGCACAATCTAAATGGTGTTCTCCTGTAGGAATAGGTATCGAATGGACAAGTAAAAGTAGTCTTTTCCTCCTGAATAACTTTCTAGGAAACAATAGTGGCTCTTACCTGACAGCCTTTCAGGCATCTGATCAATGAAGGGTATGGGAAAGTGATCTTTTCTAGAGGCTTCATTCAATTTCCTATAGCATATGCATACTCGCCAAGCATTTTGCACCCTAGTAGGTATCAATTCATTGCTTTCATTCTTGACCTCAATGATCCCACTCTTCTTAGGCACTACTTGTACCGGGTTAACCTACTCACTATCAGAAATTAGGTAGATGATTCCCGCACTCAATAGCTTGGTCACTTCTTTCTTGACCATATCTAGAATCAAGGGGATGAGTCACCTTTAGGGCTGCCTAGGGGGTTTGGATTCCTCATGTAAGAGGATTCGATGGTACAAATAGCCGGACTAATGCCAAGAATGTCAGCTAAGAGTCCAACCTAAAGTCTTTAAATTTCTTCTCAAAACATCAAGCAATCTCTCCTCCCCACTCCACAGACAAAGAATTTGAAATAATAACAGGTATTTTGCCATCAGCAACGAGGAACACATATTTCAAATTACAAGGAAAAGGTTTAAACCCTAAATCGGGGGGGGGGGGTTGATCAATAGGGAATTAACTTAGGAAGATCAAGGGTAGTAAAGATACTCCGCTTTGTAGACTTAGGCAGGTGCATGACTTGCGCTAAGCTCCATTAATGGAAGCATATTTTTATTAATTTTTTCATGATTAATTTGAGATTTTAATGCATTTTCTAGAACATTAATGCATTATCAAGTACTAATTTGAGTTAGGGGCATTTATATTGAATTAAGTATAATTGAGGAAAAAAGTGTCATAATTTGTTACTTATTCACCTTGTACTTAATCTTGCATTGTACGTGTTTCGGAAAAAAAAAAGTGGAGAATTTGAAAAAATGTCAATTGAGGTCGAAGCACCATTTTTTAGGACTGGGGAAAATTACATAAAAGCCCCAGAATATCAAGAAATTGCAAATCAGTGAAGAAAAAAGGCCGGAAAGTTACGAGTCAAGTACCCATAATTGTTTTTAACAGTCGCATATTAGTCCCTAATGAAAACGCACGTTTTAACCTACCCTAATCTAAAATTTCTAGGGAAAATCTACATCAGGGCTCAAATTAGGAAAAAATGTCAAAAAAGGTCCAAGAAAAAGTCACATGTCAAAAAAGGCCCTAGAGCCTTTTTTGGTATTATTTCATCAATTGTTAGTTGTTAACAGGACTGATACAATTGTTAACGGGTACAGATATAGTTGTTAAAGTTGTTAGGATATTGTTGCTAATGCTACTGAGTTAGTTGTTAATGTCCTACTCGTTAACAACTAATGTTTTATGAAATAATACCAGAAAAGGCCTTGGGGCCTTTTTTGACGTGTGACTTTTTTTGGGCCTTTTTTGACATTTTTTTCCTCATTTGGGCCCTGAGGTAGATTTTCCCAAATTTCTATTTGCTGCTTCTTCAACACGGCATGAGAGACACATTAAAGCTTGAGAGAGCTTGAGTTTTGGACTGCACCTTAACCTTCACTCCCCCCACATCCGTCGTCAATGACCTCCGCTCTCACCTCCTCATCACCGATGAAGTGAGGAGGAGATTTTCATAGGAGGACACGTGATAGGGAACCAACCAGAGCTGACCAGATGCACCGCATACATCAAACCTTCGAACCTTCTTCTCCACCTCGCGTACCACTACCATCTTCACTTTCTACCACCATCTTGACCTCTTTCACCCCTCTCCGGCGTCCTTCCTCTATTTTTCACCTTCGTTGAAAATTTCTTCCATCACTGTCGGAGGAGCTTCACCATCGGATCTCCATCGACTTCACCGCAGTCTCTCTGTTCTATCCTATGATAACAGTCTTGAATCTCATGGCACCAATATTTTACAGTACACACAATAGAGTTCACTGTAAGGTTAGGGCATCCTTTGTGGCATTCTAGGTTGCCGAATTGGAGGTGAGTAAACCTCATTGTATCTTCCAAAAGATTGGTGAGGAGATGGTGAATCTTGTCCTACAAAAGACCAAGTAGCCATGGGGTGAATCTTGATTAAAATTAGGGAAAATTATAATAAAGGACCTAAGAAAAAAATATTTATTGAGAAGGACCATAAAAATAGTAATTATTTTGAAGGACTAGAAATTGAAACATAAAAATAGAAAGATTAAATTGTCCTTAGTCAAATTTCCTATATTTTCTCTACCTAAATTGTCCTTAGAAATAAAGTTACACAAAGCCTTTCACTTGAGTTAAAGACAGTTAACTCGAGCCAGTCAAAACTGAAAACTATTTTAACTAAGGTTTTAAAGCTATGACTCGAGTTTTTGGACCAAGACTTGAGTGTGTCTTTGACAAACACATGAAAAAACTCTCGATTCAATATTGAAATTAAAGTTAACCACTCAAGTGCCATTAAATATATACTTAAGAGACTTGAATCATCAAGTCTATATTCTTTATTCTTAGAATATTAGGGATTATCTCGATTAATCATTATCTAATTATTATTATTATTATTAAGTTTGATATTTATTAGGGTAAAGATATGGATATATTATATCTTATGATAATATATCTTGATCATTTAGATTTGATTTAATTTATTTTGATAATATTAGATTGTAGGGTTAGCTCTAGGTTTGCCTATATAAAGGCCTTATGTACTCTTTTTGATTTACATGGTTTAATAAGAGTGAATTTTATCCTTATAAATTTAACATGGTACCAGAGCTAGGTTTGATTTTAGACTTATAGTAAACTCCAGCGCCTATGCCTGGTTCGACCTACTCATCTCACCTAGGCATCATAGACACCATCCGACCTTCGACCTTTAGAAGTTAAGCCTCACGGAATAGAGGAGACCTAAGAGACGAGAAAGAGAGGGAGACACGAGCCTAAGAGAGAGAGAGGGAGACCGGACGACGACCGTGAGTAAGCACGGCGGAAAACACATAAGGCGCGACTTCCAGATCTGAGAACGCACGATCCAGATCTACGGTGAGGGGGAGCGCGTGTCATATCACTGCCACCATAGATGGAACAAGAGCCTGCCAGTTGGCAAAACCCAATGGAGCGTCGACAATCTGCTTGGCGCATGACCACCACGCACTACCACTTTCCCAGTGCGTGATACCCACACGCCGGCATGAACAGTGCCCCCAGCGACTGTTTTCGCACCCTTTTCTTATCACAACGATGGATCCTTCCATTTTTCCTCAAAATTCCAGTCCAACTCCCATGGCTTTTATGTCTAGTAAAAATTCTAAAACTCAAGACTCTTCATCTTCAGAACCACCAAACCAAACAGTACCCTTCAAAATCATAGAGATGACACCAAATTTTTTAGAAAATCACAGTATGGTTTTAAACTATCAGTTCAATGGTAGAAACTATATATAGTGGTCACAAAGTGTATTGAAGTATATTCATGGAAAGAGAAAAGAGAAATATATTAATGGGGCAACACTTTAGCCAAACCCTAATGACCCAAATTTTGACACATGGTTCGCTGAAAATAACCAAGTTATGACTTGGTTGCTTAACTCGATGACCGTGGAGATCAGTGAGGGCTATCTGCTTGCCCACACAGCAAAGGAAATATGGGATACTGCTCGAAAAACGTACTCCTCACATGATAACACCGCTGCCTTGATCCACTTAAAACAACAACTCCGTTATTTAAGATAAGGTAACATGACAGTAACTGAATATTATAATTCTGTGCTAAAATTGTGGCAGCAACAGGATCTGTTTGAAGATCACCCCTGGGATAGCCTCAAAGATGCACAATTATACAAAGCGAATTGTGGAAGAAGGAAGGATTCACGATTTTTTTTTTAGGCATGAATGACTCTTTTGAAGAGATAAGGGCGAATTATGAGGTTAAAGCCACAACCACAAATTTTTGAGGTTGTTAACTTCGTCCAATTTGAGGAAAGTAGAAAAATCCTGAACCAAAGTGGCCCAAGCCAAAATGAAAGCTCAGCTCTTGCAATTAAGGGACCACACGGGGAACAAAAGTGCAACTATTACAAGAAGAAGGGCCATAATAGAGAAGAATCTTGAAACTCCATGGAATACCTTCTAGTGGAGTCTCAAACTTCCAAAGTCACATTATCCCACCTGAACCAATGGTCGAGAATGATGATCGCCTGAGAAAGGAAGAATTTCATATGCTTCGTAGGATACTTGAGAAGCAGAATAAGTCAAATTCTATTATCCCCCATGTGAATCTGTTACAATCCAGATTTACAAGGGAAGACGATGATTGGGACTTCTAGAGAATGGGACTCGAGATTCTTCTAAGCAAGTTTTGCTACTCAATATGGGACCTTTGAGACTCCAAAAATGAGTACAAGCCCAAACAAAATATGGGACCTCTGAGACTTAAAAAGGAGTACAAGCCCAAAGAAAATAAATGGGCCGCTGAGACTTAAGAAGAATACAAGGCCAGACAAAAATAAATGAGTCACTGAGACTCAAGAAGTACAAGCCTAAATATTTTGAAAGGGTTAAATACCATTTTTTCCACGGAAGTATTGGTAAGGGGACACTCAGTACTCGGAAGTTTTTTGGGTATCATTTTTGCCCCGAAGTTTACAAAAAGGAGCAAATATGCCCCAGAAGTTTGTTTTAGGAGCAAATTTGCTCCGGAAGTTTTTTTAGGAGCAAATTTGCCCTGGAAGTTTACAAAGAGAGCAATGATCTAATGGTCAAAATCAATCGATCGGCAAGATTACAAGTTTTTAAACTTTCGAGGCAAAAATGATACCAAAAAAATTCCGGGTGTTGAGTACCCCCTTACTAATACTTCCATGGCAAAATTGGTATTTTACCCATTTTGAAAATTGAAGCAGGAATAACAAAATTTGAAGGATTTCGAGGTAAGCTGGGAATGATCGATATATACTCTCTAGCTTGAGGGGGAGTGTTAGAATGTTAGGGATCATCTTAGATTAATCATTATCTAATTATTATTATTATTAAGTTTGATATTTATTAGCATAAAGATATGGATATATTATATCTTATGATAATATATCTTAATCATTTAGATTTGATTTAATTTATTTTGATAAGATTCGATTCTAGGGTTAGCTCTAAGTTTGCGTATATAAAGGCCCCTATGTACTCTCTTTGATTTACGAGTTTAATAAGAGTGAATTTTATCCCTCTAAATTCAACATTTATAATTATCTATTATTATTAAAACATAGAGAACTAACAAATAGCGTTAAATTATCGTGATTCTAATTTATCATTATTCGTCAATCACTCAAAATTATACCCTGATTTAGTTAGAGAGAGTATAGGAAATCTGGGTAGGAGCAATTTAGTCTTTCTATTTTAATGTTTTGATTTCCGGTCCTTCAAAATAACTACTATTTTTATGGCCCTTCTTAATAAATATTATTTTTCTTAGGTCCTTTATTATAATTCTCCCTTAAAATTATTATAAGCATTGAACCAAGCCATCATGCAATTCAGAGGGAGAAAAAAAAAATTAAAAGGATCCAAAAATTCACACAAAAAGGGGGAAAAACAAATAAAAAAAGATAAGGGAAAATCTCATATAAAACCAGTTAAATTAAGAAAATTTTAAAATAGGTTGAGAAATTCAACAAATCTTTAATTAAGCCATTGACCCAATTTAGGATTTCAAAATGAGAATAAAATAACTTAAATGCCCTCTCTTAGCTATTTTTTTAAAGAGTTTGATTACTGGTACTTATTTTTTCAAAATATATATATCAACATTGATATTTAATAAAATAAAATATGTATTAACTATAACCTTCATGCCAAAAAAACTGTACATTAACTATCATTAGAAGAACAAAAACGTACAATATTTTTGAAAAAAAGGTTCATTTTATACACAAGAATAATTTTTTTTTTTAAAAAATTAAAATATAAAGCTCTTTTAAGAGGGAGAAAGGAGAGGGCATTAAAGTCATTTCACACACATTTTGAAATCCCGAATTGGGTTAATGACTCAATTAATGATTTGTTAAATTTATCAACCTGATTTAGAATTTTTCCATTTTCTAGGTAGCTTTATATCGGATTTTTTCAAAAAAGTAACACGAAAATCTACAAAAAAAAAAAAAAAAAAAAAATAGCAAAAGAAAAAAATTCAAAAAAAGGTGGTCTAAAGGAAAATTTCCAAACAAAAATGATCTAAACATTAGAATTAAGTCAAAATTTATTGCACCTAATTGCTAAAGCTATTGATTTTGCTCCAATTCCCGCAACTAACACTTAGACCCGTTTGTTATAAAGAAAGTATGGGGGAGGAAAGGGAAGATCTCAATCTTCCCATGGATTTGGGGTGTTTATTACGAGAAAGTCCAACAAGATCTTCCAAATGGTCCCAATCTTCCCTTATTTGAGGGAAGATGCTTTCCATCCAAAAATGGAAGGAAAGCTACAATCTTCCTAGGAAAGTTTGAACTTGACAAATTTACCCCAAAAATTCAAATTTGGCGGGAAGTTCAAACTTGACGGAAAGTTCAAATTTTGGCGGGAAGTTTGAATTTGGCAAATTTTTTTTTTCACGAGTTCAAACTTAACAAGAATATATTTTTTAAAATATATTTTAGCAAAAAAAATATTATTTTGAATTAATTTCTTTTGAGGGTAAAATAGGCATTTCCTAATTCCTTACCAACTACCACTTCTTCATTTTCTTCCTACCAAACAACTCAAACCATCTTCCCTCATCTTTGAAATCTTCCTTTCCTTTCCTTTCCTCTCCTCCTCCAAACTTTCTTTGTAACAAACGAGGCCTTAGATGCAAGTTGAGGAATTCACCAAAGTCTCAAACAATATCCACTTCAAGCGAAGGCTAGAAACAGGGAAAACACATAGGAATGAGTTCAGACTATGTTAACAGCAGATCAAACAAGCTAGGAATGTGCAGCACAGTGCAGATCATACACTCGAGTATACTGAAAGGCATACGCTCAGAGCTCAGTGAAGTTTGTAGTTCAGGGAGAAAGAATGAGCACTCAATGGCTAGCAACGCACCAACATATTTGGAAGAAGAATTTTCAATTCAAAATCTGGCACAACTGGAAGAAGACTTGGCAGATTTGGAAGAATTTTCTGAGCTCAAATATGGATAGTTTAATACAAAGATTCAGTGAATAGTTCAGCTATAAAAATTAATTCTCCACAAGAACATATGTAGCTTATAATATACGAGTACCAGATTTGAAGAAAAATAAGTACAATTCCAATCAGCAATGAGTCATGTGGCTCTAACTAATGCATGAAATAGATCACAGTTCAATCTCCTTGCACCACAACAATGCAATCTTCAGCAATGAAAGCAACAGCAAGCAAATTGGCTATGGTTTGCAAAAATTTATAGGTGAAAGATTGCACCAGAACACCCAAAGAGTCAGCAATTGGATGTTTGCAGTATGCAAAGTCAAGTACCAAGAAAATCCAGCGGAGGAGTTGACGCAAATATCAACAAGAAGAATTTTAGTGAATAAAGCTTCGCATAGATTCAATTTCGTGAAGCCAAATGACAGCCTTAATGCTCTCTATATCAGCAATTCACAAGTGCAACATAAAGCAGCAACCAGAACAGCGAAAATGTACCATGAACTCACACTTCAGAGGCTTAACAAGCTGCTACAGCAAAATTAGTTAAAGCCCAATAATATGAATATTCAATTGATCATTAACTAAATTTTGACAGCTTGATGATCAAGTCCCAAACAATGATAGCAAAGTAATTCAAATTCAACAATAGTGCACACAAATTCTCAGCAAGACAAATTCACTGTTGGATCAAAAATTCATATATGAATTAACCCACATCAGATTGTAGTGACAGATTCAAGACAATGAACTTTCCTCAGAAAAATTTCAAAAATGCAGCAAAGTTTCAGAGTTTTAGAGAAGGCAGGATGCACTTGGTTCAATAAGGCCTTTTTTTTCTGCACAAATAACTAGAAACCAAAATTTCAGTGGGTAAGCTGACAGTAACAACTTCCAAAATTTGCCTGCAATTCAATTACTAATGGTAATGAGTGCAGTTTTGAGCTAAGCTGAATGCTCCAGGTTACAGCAAACTTTCAGTACACAATAAAGGGACCAAGATCATTAGAAAGTCAGCACGCAAATGATCAAGGAGTCGGTGTAATTTTCAAGAACCTCAGAATTATGTGCAGCACAACTTAATTAACCTGAGAAACATTAAGTACATTCAATCACGCATTCAGATGTACCAACATCCAAATCATGAAAAATTCATGCAGCGCTTGTCTGATTGACACACAAGGATGCGTTCTCACAGTTCAGTGAAAGAATTCAGTGGCAGCAACCAACTTGATGATGAATTATCAATTAATGACAGCACAAGTGATCAAATTTAGCAATAATCAACCTTGTTTCCCATTGTATTTTAAAAAATTCACAAATCACAGTTCAATGCACTTAACTATCCAAGTGACATCTCACCACACATCACAGCAGCAGCAAATTCGTACCCCTTGCAAATCACAACAGAATGCTGTAATGACAACAGCATTGACAATAAAAGAAATCAATACCTAAGGTAACCATTTCCATAGCAAGAGTCAGTCTTGCGACAGAAAATTCAGAGTAAGATAGCAAAGTGAGTCTCAACCACAATCCGTGAATCAACAAATCAGACCAATACCATACAATTCACAAATGCTCCAGTGTTACCGAAAGTGAGCACTAAGACACTCCAAAAACAAAAACAAAAAAACAAAATGGAGACCTATTCAAGCTAAAATTCTAAACAAATAATGACAAAAGTCTTCGTTTGGTATTTTCAGATTTTTTTTTTTTTTTTTTTAAAAAAAAAAAAAAAAAAAAAAAAAAAAGAAAACAGAATGGCAAAACTAACTAACTCCTAAATTCTAACAACTTACACCCAACCAATTTGATAATTGACACTCTATTACCTAGGAGCTAGGCTCCCCGGCAACAGTGCCAAATTTGACCATTCACATGGCACTTGTCATCATGTTTACATGAGCAATATTTCTATATACACATCATAGTGCTAAATGAACTTGACAAAAAATGCAAGCATGGGACTTATATAATTAAATGGAAATGAAAACGAAAGGCTCAGCTTGGAACTGTCAGGGTTTGGGAACCACCCTGACAATTCGACACTTAAAGTTCCAGAGTAGAAAGCTTAAACCAGACTTAATCTTCTTAGCAGAAACCAAAATGAAGAGGGAGAAGGCTGAGAAAATTAAAAGGAAGCTAAAATATGGTCATAGTATATATCATGATCCAGTGGGGAGATCGGGAGGTCTTGCATTATGGTGGAAGGAAGGGGTGCAGGTGTAAGTGGGAGTTATTAGCATATTTATTTTCCATCTAGATAAGGTAAGTATTAATGGCATGATGTGTAGATTGATGACTTTTGTTTATGGACCACAAGTATACAATCAGAAATTAGCTTGGTGAAGTAGTTTGGAAAACTTGTGTCAAGATTATAATACTCCATGGGTGGTATTAGGCGATTTTAATGACCTGTTATATAACTCTAACAAGGAAGGGGGAAATGTAAGCTCTCAGAGACCTTCAGAGATTTAGTAGTTTCATGATCAAGTGCGGTATGATGGAGTTGGAAACAAAATGATGTAGGTGCACTTGGAGAAACAACAGAGAAGGGGAAGACTTTATTAAGGGAAAATTGGATAGAGCAGTAATTAATGATAAGTAGAGAGAATTGTTCTCACATGGTCAATGTCATGTGCTAGAGTCAGTTGGTTCAAACCATTGCCCTTTATGGATGGAATTAAGCCATAAAGAAGAGAAAACACCAAGACTATTCTGATTTGACATGAGGTGCGTGGTTGAGTCATCCGAATTTAATGGACATCATAAAGTCAAATTGGAAAGGTGAAGCTAATGATAGTAGGCTGACTGATTTGGCGGACAATTTAACTCAAATTAGCCAGGTTCTCACGGAGTGGAGTAGAAAGGAATTTGGGAATCATGCTATTCTAATTAACAAACTAATGGGTAAGGTCCAGCAATCCTTAGATGAAGATTGGAATGCTGAAACCGCCCAGAAGCTTGCTGATATAAGAAGAAAAATTGATGAACTATGGAATCAGGAGGAGGTGGAGTGGGAGCAAAAATCTCGGGTTCAATGGTTGAAATGTGGAGGCCAAAATTCCTGCTTCTTCCACATGACCACAATAAGAAGGAGATGCAAAAACAAAACATTAGATTGAAGAATGAACAAGGCTTTTGGCTGGAGTAGAAGGACGAAATTGGGAAAAGGTTCTCAGACTTTTATGAAAAATTGTTCTCCAGAAGTCACAGCCGAGAATTTTGAGGTTCTAAACTGTTTAGATGAGGTGATAATAGAGACAACATGATGCTTATGGCTGAGATAACAGATGAGGAAGTAAAAAGAGCTGCATTTGAATTTTTCTTTTTGTTGTTGGGGGTGGGGGGACAAAAGCTCCAGGCGTGCACTGATTCACCAGCAATTTCCTGCGGGAGCTCAGTTATGTTCTCTGGTTCGCTCTTATTTTCATGATGGATTCCCCTTGACAGAAATAAACAAAACTCACTTAGTTAAGATTCCAAAAATTGAATGGTAGGAATCTGTGGGGAAGTATAGACCGCCTGTGTAATTTTTCCTATAAGATTCTTTCCAAAGTGATATCCAATAGATTGAAACCGTTTCGGGGGAAAATCATATCAGAAAATCAGCGAGCTTTTGCCCCAAGACAACTTATCCAGGACAATGAAGCTTTCATCACATGAAACTAATTAAGAAGGTCAGCTCCTGGTGAAGTTGCTTTAAAGTTTAAGATGAACAAGGCCTATGATAGAGTGGAGTGGGACTTTCTATGTGCTATAATGCTGAAAATGGGTTTTTGTAGGGACTGGGTGGACAAAGTATATGGGTGCCTGTGTTCTGTTTCTTTTTCTGTTATGTCATCAGGGAAAAGAATTTCTTTTGTCACTTCTTCACCAGGTCTTCGTCAAGGGACCCACTATCTCCCTACTTCTTTATAATTGCTAGTAATGTCCTGTCTCAACTTATTGAAAAGGCTGAATGTATGGGATTAATTAAAGGAATCCGAATTGCATCAAGATGCCCACCTCTCATTCATAGTTTCTTTGCTGATGACTCTGTTATATTCTTACAAGCAGAAGTGGGCGCTTGTCGGAATTTAAAGCAGATTCTGGATGCCTATTGTGATGCCTCAGGGAAAATGATTAATGTCAATAAATGTTTTTCTCGAGAAATACACCTGAGCTAATGAAGGAAGAAATTGGTCATGTTTTTCAGGTTCATGCGGCTGACATCCTAGGAAACTATTTGGGTTTACCCGTTTTGGGTGGGTCCAAACCGCATGTGCTTAATTTCGTCATTGACAAACTGAAGAAAAGAATCCAAGGATGGAAACAGAGTTTTCTATCCGAAGCTAGAAGAGAGGTACTCATCTCGATTCCAGTATACCTAATGTCCTGTTTCCTTTTCCCGAAAAAAAACACTTACGAAAATGGACCAATTGATATATGGTTTCTGGTGGAAAAGTTCAGAGGAACAAAGAATTCATTGGATTACAAAAGATAAATTAAAAATGAGTAAAATTGATGGAGGATTAGGATTTAAAGATTTGGAGGCTTTTAATTTGGCTTTACTTGCAAAACTTGGTCGGCGCATACTACAGGAACTTGAACAGATGTGGGTAAAAATTCTCAAAGCCAAATACTTTCCCATATCTAGTTTCTTGGAAGCAGAAAAAGGAAGTAGAGCTTCATGGATTTGATCCAGCATCTTAGAAGGCCGAAGAGTGTTGGAAGGCAATATTCTGGCCAATGTGGGCAATGGAAGAAACATGAGGGTGTGGAAGGATCCATGGCTAATAGAGATCCCAGGTAAAAAGCTCATGTCTCTTTGTCCTTGTGAGTCATTCAATAGATTAACAGTGGCAGATTTAGGATGGTTAAGTTGTTGGTGAGTGAAAATGAGAGAACAAATCCGAGCCCTTCATCAAATTCATTAACATATGGAAAGATCCCAGGTAAAAAGCTCTTATCTCTTTGTCCTCGTGAGTCATTCAATAGAATAACAGTGGCAGATTTAGGATGGTTAGGTTGTTGGTGAGTGAAAATGAGAGAACAAATGCGAGCCCTTCATCAAATTCATTTAGGCTTTGTTTGGGAGTTTGGAAGGAAGGGAAAGAAAAGGAATGAAAGGAGAATGGAAGGGAGGGGATGGAAGGGAAATGAAAGATATTTCCTCCCTCTGTTTGCGAGTTAAAAAAATAGTAAGGGAGAAAGATGGAGAATTAATGAGTTATTTTTACTATTTTGTGCTTTTCTTTAATAATTAATATAATTATTATACTTTACAAATAAATTTAAATTTTCTATAAAAATTATTTATGTAATTTGTATATTAAAAAATTTATTTATGTAGTGGCGCGGCGGTAGTGGTGGTGGGGTGGCGGTGGTGGTGGGGCGGGGGTGATGGGGGTGGTAGGGTGGTGGGGTGGTGGTGAACGAGGGTAAAGAAGTCATTAACCTATTTTTTTCTTAAAACCCCTATATTGGGAACTTTATTTTTTAGAAGAAGGGTTTTGGGGGATTTGTAAAAATCACTGATTCCCTCCTTTTTATTTTTAAAACTTGCAAACAAAGGGAGAGAGAGATATCAAAACCCTCCCTTTCCTTTTCTTTCGCTCCAAAATGAAACTCTCAAACATAAATTTCTTAAGAATATATGAAAAGAGGTGTGGAATTTTAAAATACCCCAAAAAGTGAAGATGTTCGTTTGGAGAGTACTTACTATCAAATGCTCTGCCCTCCTTCGCAAATATGAATCAAAGAAGGGTTTGTGTGGCAGATGTGTGCCTGATATGTGAGTCAAAGGTTGAAACCATGAACCATCTATTTTGTTTTTGTCCTTGGGCACAACGCACCTGGTTTGGGAGCAATTTCTCCTTTAATTTTAACAATGAGGCTGGTTTTGATTTAAAAACATAGATTTCTCACTGTTTTTTAGATCTCCATCTTTCTGAATGACAAAAAGCTCTCATTGCCATGACTATGTGGCAAATATGGAAGATCCTGAATAAATTTACTTATGAAAAAATGGAGCTTAATCCAATCTTCACTTTTTCTCAGGCAAGTTCCTTACTAGTCAACCCGGAATCCATGCCTGAAGCAAGATCACAGAGCCGGGTGCCTAGGAAGTGGCGCAAACCATAGGGAAATGAGCTAAAATTCAACATGATGGATTGTGTTTTCCATAAAGAAGGAAGAGCAGCTATATCTTTTGTTATCCGGGATTCCAATGGATGGGTATTAGATGAAAGAACAAATCAAGTTTTGGTGGATTCAGCCTTCATGAGAGAATGTATGGCAATGCAAGAGGCTGTGATATATGCAGCAGAAAATCAACTAGAAGAGTATGTTTTGAGTCAGACGAGTCTTTAATTAAATGGTTAAAGGAGAGATGCATGTCTCCTAATTGGAAGTGTGATGTAATTATAGAAAACGTCCTTGCTACAAGGAACACAACTAGGAAACCCCCCCCCCCCCCCCCCCCCCCCCCCCCCCCCCCCTTTTTTTTTGTATATGGGTTCCCAGAGAAGCAAACTTGTTAGCCAACTGGGTTGTAAGGCTTTATTGGGTGGGTCATGCCCTCTTGATTGGGTTTCCAGACCCCTACAACTTTACTAGCTCTTGTTTGAAGGATATATTTGGTACTTTGTTATTAATGAATATCCTTGTTGGCAAAAATAAATAACTAAAACTAATTCTAATTCATTATACTCCCATACATATCTTGAGGGGAAAGTAGGAAAAACATTCCAAATATAAAACTACTGCATTTAAGATGGTAGCTAAACCAAGTGAAATTTTTTAAGATAAAGTCAATGAGACTTTTAAGCTGAAATACGGAGAAGTCTTTCGTGCAAGAAAAAGAAAAAAAAAAAAATCATGAGGGAAGAAATGTATTTTATTAATATCACAATGAACCAGGAAAAAAAAAAAACAATAGTGAATGATAATAAATTCAATGCCAGTGACGACAACTCTAAGGGGCCAAGCTCAACCTTTTTACTTGCAAGGCAACTCAACCATTGATACACTCTCCCCTTAATTATGAGTATATTTCTATCAATTTTGATTTTAAAGTCGTTATGAAGGTGACAAAAACTAAGAAAAACAAACACACACACATATATATATATATAAGTTTTGTGTGTTATCAAACCCACCTCGTGCAATAGAGCTTATACAGTATGTTAGAGAATGTCATCAATATTGGCAACACACAAAGAAATAGCAAGGACAAAAAATTACATTGAGAACTCAGTACTTTTAGCTGGCCTAGGTCAATTCACAGATTCTTTACAATTTGATACCCAGTTCATACGTGCATACCGCAGGTAGTAACAAAGCCAATTCTTCTCCATAACTACCTCAGAAATGTCACATAAACCAAGTAATTGCCCCTTCCCCTATTGAAGCACTCCGTAATGTTTCAACTTTCAAGTATGGCTCTCAATGTCTTTTCTCTCTCTTTTTATTTTTTCCCTCAACTTGTGTCATCGATCATTTGGGTCTTCTTCTATCTCATCCATAACTATTTTGATCCCATTAGTTACTAACCAGTCTTTATCACTTGCTGTCACAATGATCCTACTTCCTTCACCAAACTGAATAATGTTTCTTCTTATTTCCCAAAAATCATCCCGTTTTCCAGCACCATCAGGAATTTCAAGAATTACAAGATCCTTCCCCTGGAGCCACTCTAGTCTTACCAGGAAATCATTCCATGTGAAAGTATAACCCCCGACTATTTCATGAAAACCATGAAAATACCATAAATGTTCAAAATGACGAGCAATGATATTACACACAGCACGTGCTATTGCTGACTTGCGTATTCCACAAATTCCTACTATCCTGACTTCCTCATTAGACCCAATATCCACAAGTGAGATTACTTTTTGTATACGAGATTCAAGTCCCACTGAAAAATCCCAAACGGATAAAGGAAACATAGCAAGCCTTGCATAGATTTCCCCAGTGATCCATTTAATAGCATTCTCATCATCTTTTGTTGCAATACTGACCAAGATTAAAGAAATTCACTTTTTAGTCAAAAAAAAAAAAAAAAAAAATTGATTTCACTCTTCACATACAGAATTAAAAATGGAAATATTGTAAAATTATTAAAAATTATAATAATATAAAATTCAGTGACATTTATTAAAAAACCAGGCCATTATAGTGTAAATAGATTTCAATATAGACATGTATAGTTATTAATTAAAATAATTACATGATCTGTCTTCCCTTTTTTTGTTTGGTGCATTTGTTTTGATAATTAAACATATCAGTTAAGCATAAGGCTATTGTTCAGTTACTATTCCTAAACTTTTTAAAATTATGAAAAATAAAAACTAGTTTTGCAAATTTTGAAATGAATATTCAAAATTATTATAATAAATACAATAAATTAAAAAACGGGCCCAACAATCTTCCATTTATTTTTCCCTTCTTGCAAGTATAATCTCTATTTCCATGTGGGAATCTACATATGGTTTGATTTGTACAGCACACACGATATATAATATTTCTTGCGTTATTAATATTCATTTTTATTCCTTATTATTCAAATACATGAAAAACACTTTTCACTTACAAAATTATGCTTTTATTTTCATTCTACTCATTTTGAAAGCAACCAAGAATAATATATATCTTGTTACCTAGGTAGTTAAGCATAGATATATGTATGTGTGTGTATCATTTGTCATGTCATTTGACATAAGATTTTGTTAAGCCACTCCGAAACGACATCGTTTTGAAAGGTAGGGGAATTAGTGAAGGGTGTTTTAGTAAAATTCATATAATAAATACAAAAACAAAAATATAAAAACACACTTCATTAATTCCCCTACCTTTCAAAACGACGTAGTTTTTGGGTGACTTGACATAACCTAGTTAAGCGACATAACAAATGATAAACCCTACACACACAGGGATAAAACTTAGGTCAAGTTAATTAGGCCCATTATGTCCAGGTATCTAACAAGCTTTTGCCACCTATATTAATTTTTCCAATCAGTATTTAACCCCTAAATCCTCAGATAAACCACAGTTAATTTTGTAATTTTTTTAGAAGGAAAAAAAAATAGAACTCTAGCTTCCATGGGAATGGAGAGACTCTGGGAGATGGATAGGAGCTTAACCGCAACACTGTCAAAACCGTCAGAATGTACACTGTTTTGTTCCTTACCAGCAGCCATATTAGCCCCATAAGTTGAAAGGCCTCTACTTGATATTGCAAATGGGAATGTTACTTTTGAAGGTCAACCCAAAAAAAATGGCTAAATAATAAAAATGCTCAGCGGCTTTCATTTCACCTTTTCAATAAAGTATTCCATAATTGTCTTCTATCACGTATGCAAATTCAGATCCTTGTGACTTTCGTTCAAGTGTTAATATTATGCTACTGCATTCAATGCCTCTGCTTCTCATAATGTTACTATGACTCTTTACAAAACAAACTTGGAGAAGAATTGGATTTTGGGTTGTGACTTTTGCAGTATATTTTGATATACCTTGGCTTCTCTCCTTTTTTTCTCCTTCCAGGTGTCGTCCTTTTCCCTCTTCATGTCCATTAGATCAAAATATCTCCCTTCCCATGGAAATTGGAGTTCTATCTTTTTATATATATTAAAAAAAAAAAAAAAAAAAAAAAAAAAAAAAAATCCGGAACTAGAGTTGGTTTAATTAACTGAGGATTTAGGGGTTAAATGATGATTGGAAAACTTAATACAGGTGACAAAAACTTATTGAATATCCGGACATAATGGACCTAATTAACTTGACGTAAGTTTTGTCCTATCTATATAATTCCCATGTAAGGTAGATAATGCTTATAAGAATTATAGTGAAAATCTATATTGCATATTTAATATACAAAATTTAATAAGCCATATTATTATAAATGATGATCCATTATTTGTTAAAAAAATTTCAACGAATCAAATTGAGATATGGAAAAAGTAAAGCCCAAAAAGGAGAATAACTAAGGAAAAGGGTGAGGAGATACCTGGAACTGAAATAATAATGCATGCCTTCTATGTTAACTCCTTTAGACAAAGCCAACCTTCTTTTTCGTTGGAACAGCTTCCCAAGCTTAGAAAATACTTTACTATAACTCCCCCTTTGACTTGCAAAATTGTATGGCAACAGAATTGAATCATTGGATTCGTCCATTCCAAAGTGCACAATAATGTTTGATAGACTAGATGAGGATCCATAGTTTTTGGAGGTAACTATTATAATTGTCCTGGATTCACGTAATGCTTTAAAATTTTTCCAACCAACCTCCACTAATTCATCATTAACAAGGACATGGACTCCCAATTGGCACAGGGAATAATAGAGATGACGAACAAAACTTGAACATGCATCATCACCTCTGTAACTCAAAAACACATCATAAGTCCATCTGTATGGCAATACTACTCGCTTTGCTTTGAGATCTTCTTCTTCCTTTAGGTTTTTTCCCTTCTCATCCAATGCAGAATTCCATTCATCATCATAAATTATTTCAACACCATGACTTATTAACAACTGTTTATCCCTTATCACCACAATGATCCTGCTTCCTTCACCAAACCGATCACAATCTCTAATTGCTCCTAACTGATCCAACAATTCAACACCATCAAGAATTACAAGAATCTTCCTCAGTGGAAACCAGGGTTGTGTTATCCGATTCTGGAAATCATCCCATGTGGAAGCATAGCACCTAGCTAATTCAGTAACACCATGAAAATACCATAAATCTTCAAAATGACGAGCAATAACATTACACACAGCATGTGCTATTGCTGATTTACGTATTCCACAAATTCCTACCATCTTGACTTCCTCATTAGACCCAATATCCACAAGTGAGATTACTTTTTGTACATGAGATTCAAGTCCCACTGAAAAATCCCAAACGGATAAAGGAAACACAGCAAGCCTTGCATAGACTTCCCTAGTGATCCATTTAATAGCATTCCCTTCATCTCTTGCAACCCTAAACAAGATTGAAGAAATTCACTTTTTAGTCAAACAAAAAATTATGATAGCACTCCACATAAAGAATTAAAAATGGAAATATTGTAAAATTATTAAAAATTATAATAATATAAAATTCAGTCACGTTTATTAAAAAACTAGGTCATTATAGTGATAAATAAATTTTAAAGTAGACATGTATAGTTATTGGGCCTGTTTGGGTTGGCAGGAGAAATGGTGGCTTAAAAGCTATCTGACTTTAGAAAAAGCTCGGTAGGAAAAATGATAGCTAATTGTGTTTGGATTGCCTGTTTAGCTTTTGTAGCGTAGCTTTTTTTCAAACTAAAGAGTGTTTGGATTATCATTTAGAAAGTGAATTGAGATAGAAAATGGTGAGAAAGCGTAAATCTTGTTGAATACTACATATATATTTATATATATTGTGATAATTAAACATAAAAATTTTAATTTTAATTTATATTTGGAAAAAAAATAAATTATAGAAATTGTTAAAAAAAAAAGGAAAATAAAAGAATTAGAGTAAAAAAAAAAACTTGAGGTGGGCCCACGCTTTGTCATATCCCTCTCGCCAAAACACCCCATATATGTATAAATCCCATAAAAACAAAACTGGTGGGGCGCACCCCATATATTGTCCAACGCCAACGCCCTTAAAGCTCCCCTCCCCAACGTTTTTGTTAATGGGCGTTTGTTCCATTAGTCCAGTGACAAAAAAGCCTCTCCAAACACATCTATATGGGCTTTGGCTTAAAAGCCGACGCTACTGGGCTAAATGCTCCCAAAACGCGTCACCAAACGGGCACATTAATTAGGGTTAAGGTGCAAAATACATATGTTGTTTAATTTTCACCCAACACCAAGTTTTTTTGTTGTACAAAAGTGACAATGTTGTTACAAAAGTATAGCAAATATATCCATTGACCGTTAATTGATCATTAGTTGGACTTTTTAGTATTATTAAAGTTGACATGACGATGATTCAATTAAATTTCACCCCAACCGGCAATAAAGAATTGCAAAAAAAATTACGAGAAAATGGCAGATATTTGGAAATTACGGTTCAGCCCTCCGCTCTCCAATTCCCCTTCATTCTCCCAATCTCAATCTTACCGTTGGGTTGTTCATCTCAGCCTCCTCACTTTGCTATTGCCGGCTTTACGTAATTTTCAAAACTATCTAAGCCCTTTTCTGTAATTTTCTCTAGTTCTCCACTACCAACTAGGATGAAATTTAAGCTGAGTCACCATCCAAGTCGGCCTTAAAAATACGAAAAGACAAAACTAACGGTCAATGAGTATTTTTGCTCCACTTTTATAACCACGAGTCACTTCTACACTCAAAAAATTATCATATTGTTAGGTGCACTTTTAGGAAAACCGCATGTGTGTTTTTGTACTTTAACCCTATTAATTAAAATAATTACATAAATCAAGTGTGTTCTATTTTTTTTCGTTTGGTGCCTGTGTTTTGATAAATAAACATATCAGTTATGCAAAAGGTGATTGTTTAGTTATTGTTCTTTAACTTTTTAAAATTATGAAAAAAATAAAAACTAGTTATGCAAATTTTGGAATGAATATTCAAAATTAATATAATAAATACAGTAAATTAAAAAACAGGCCCCAAGCCAGCAAGCACGTTATCTCCAAGTACCTATATATACTTGGAGATATATATATATATATATATATATTAAGACAAAACTTAGGTCAAGTTAATTAGGCCCATTATCTCCAAATATCCAATAATCTTTTTCCACTTGTATTATTTTTTGCAATCAGCATTTAACCCCCAAATCCTAAGAGAAACCACAATTGGTTTTGGAATTTTTTTAGTAGTGGAAAATAAAAGATAGAACTTTAACTTCCATGGGAATGGAGAGATTCTGAGAGATGGATAGGAGCTTAACCGTAACACTATCAAAACCATCAGAATGTACACCATTTTGTTCCTTACTAGCAGCCATATCCGGCCCATCAGTTGAAAGGCCTATGCTTGAGATTGCAAATGGGAATCTCACTTTCGAAGGTCAACCAAAAAATGGCAAAATAATAGAAATTCTCAACGGTTTCCATTTCACCTAATCAACAAGGTATTCCATAATTGTCTTCTACCACGTATGTAAATTCAGATCCTCGTGATTTTCAATCAAGTGTTATTATTTTGCTACTGCATTCAATGCCTTTGCTTCTCATAATGTTACTATCACTCTTGCCAAAAAAAAAAAAAAAAATTGGAGAATTGGATTTTGGGTTGCGACTTTTGCAATATATTTTAACAAACCTTGGCTTCTTTCCTTTTTCTTTTTTCACCTGGTGGCATCCTTTTCCCCTTCAAGACCATTGAATCAAAATTTATCCCTTCCCATGGAAGTTGGAGTTCTATCCTTTATTTTCTTTTTCTATAAAAAAATTCCAAAACTAAAGTTGGTTAAATTAACTGAGGATTTGGGGTTAAATGATTGGAAACTTAATACAACTGGCAAAAAGCTTATTGAATACCTAGACATAATGGACCTAATTACCTTCACCTAAGTTTTGTCCTATACATAACTCCCACATAAAGTAGAATAATGCTTCTAAGAATTATAATGAAAATATATATTGCATATTTAATATCAAAAATTTAATAAGCCATACTCCTGTTATAACTGATGATGCATTATTTGTCAAATTTCGTGCAATGAATCAAATTGAGATATGGAAGTGATAGTTAAAGCAAAGCCCAAAAAGGAGAATAACTAAGAAAAAGGGTGAGGAGATACCCGAGACTAAGGTGGGGCATAACACCAGAGTTAGCTACTTCAGACAAAGCCAACCTCCATTTTTGCACATGTTGTTTGAATATCTTCTCAAGCCTAGCAAATACTTCCTCATAACTCCCCGTTTGATATTGCAACTCTAATGGCTCCACATCATAAAATATTGGATAAATGAGTCGGCATTCCATTCTAAAGCACTCATGAATGATTGCAAGACTATTCAAACAAGAAGGTGAAAATGCATAGTTTTTGGAGATAACAATGATAGCTATTCGGGATTCTTGTAATGCTTTCAAATTTTCCCAACTAGTCTTCCCTAAGTCATCATTATGAAAGGCATGGACTCCCTGTTGGCACAAGGAATTATTGAGATGACGAACAAAACGAGAACATTTATCATCACCTCTATTATAACTCAAAAACACGTCGTAACTCCATCCAGATGGGAATAACGCCAACTTTGCCTTCAGATCCACTTCTTTCTTTGGGTTTTTTCCCTTCTCATCCAATGTAGAATTTCGTTCAACATCATAAATTATTTCGACACCATGACTCACTAACCATTGTTTATCACTTGTCACCACAATGACCCTGCTTCCTTCACCAAACTGATCACATTCTCTAACTGCTCCTAACTGATCCAATACTTCATCACCATCAAGAATTACAAGAATCTTCTTCTGTGGGAACCAGGGTTGTCTTATCAGATTATGGAAATCATCCAATGTGAAACCATAGCCCCTGGTTATCTCATAAATAGGCAATTTCATTTTAATTGCATATGATAAATCATTCTTGGTCCAAGGCAGTATAGAAGAACTAGAAACACCAGAAAAATACCATAGATCTTCAAAATGACAAGCAATAGAATTACACACAGCGCGTGCCATTGTTGATCTGCGTATTCTGTCGCCGCAGAGTCCTACCATTTTGACTTCCTCATTAGACCAAATATCCACAAGTGAGATTACTTTTTGTACCTGAGATTCAAGTCTCACTGAAAAATACTCAACGTGGAAAGGAAATTCTTCAATCCTTGCAGAGACTTCATAAGTGATCAATTGAACGATATCCTCATCTTCTGTTGCATTCGTGACCAATCTAGAAAAATTTCACTTTTTAGTCAAACAAAAAATTATGATAGCACCACTCTCAACATAAAGAATAAAAAACGAAAATATTGTAAAATCATTAAAAATTATAATAATATTAAATTAATTCACATTTATTTTTAAAAAAACTAGGTCATTATCGTGATAAATAAATTTTAATGTAGACATGTATAGTTATTAATTAAAATAATTACATAAATCAAGTGTCTTCCGTCTTCTTTTTGTACCTATGTTTTCAAAATTAAAAGTATCAGTTATGCATAAGGCGATTGTTCAGTTTTTGTTCCTGAACATTTTAAGATTCTTAAAAAAAAATAAAAACCAGTTCTGCAAATTTTTGGAACGAATATTCAAAATTATTATAATAAATACAATACATTAAAAAAACAGTCCATAATCTTCCTTTTCCCTTTTCCCTTCTTGCAAGGATAATTCTATTTCCATTTGGGAATCTACCTATGGTTTGATTTGTACAGCACATGATATATAATATTTCTTGCATTATTAATATTCATTTTTATTCCTTATAATTCAAATACATGAAAAATACTTTTCGCTCACAAAATTATGCTTTTTTTTCATTCTACACATTTTGAAAGCATGAGGAATAATATATATCATGTTACCTAGCTAGCTAAGCATATATATCTATATATATATATATATATATATATATATATATATATATATAAAAGAAACAAAACTTAGGTCAAGTTAACTAGGCCCATTATGTCCAGGTATCTAATAAGCTTTTGCCACCTGTATTAATTTTTTCAATCAACATTTAACCACCAAGTCCTCAAATAAACCACAATTTGTTTTGGATTTTTTTTTTTTTAAAAAAAAAAAAGATAGAACTCCAGCTTTCATGGGAAAGGAGAGATTTTGAGGGAAAAAGGAAGACAACGAATGGGAAAAGAAAAGAAGAGAAGCAAAGTCCCAGTTTTGACAATACTATTAGGAAGCGGAGTTCTATCTTTTATTTGCTTCTTTTTTATAAAAAAATCTAGAACTAAAGTTGGTTTAATTAATTGAGGATTTGGGGGTTCTAAATGCTTATTGGAAAAATTAATACATGTGGCACAAGCTTATTAAACACCTAGACATAATGGACCTTATTAACTTCACCAAAGTGTTGTCCTATATATAATTCCCTAGTAAAGTAGAATAAAGCTGATAAGAATTATACTGAAAATCTATATTGCATATTCAATATCAAAAGTTTAATAAGCCATGTTCTTGTTATAAATGATGATGGCTTATTTGTCAAATTTTGTGCAACAAATCAAATTGAGCTATAGAAGTGATAATTAAAGTAAAGCCCAAAAAGGAAAATAACTAAGGAAAAGGGTGAAGAGATACCTGGGATTGAGATGTAACATGCCTCTTGAGTTAGCAACTTCAAACAAAGCCAACCTCCATTTTTGCACGTGATGTTTAAACATCTTCCTAAGCCTAGTAAATACTTCCCCATAACTCCCCGTTTGATGTCGCAACTCTAATGGCTCCACATCATAAAATATTGGATAAATGAATCGACATTCCTTTCTAAAGCACTCATGAATAGTTGCAAGACTATTCAAACAAGAAGGTGAGGATGCATAGTTTTTAGAGATAACTATGATAACTGTTCGGGATTCTTGTAATGCTTTCAAATTTTTCCGACCAGTCCTCCCTAATTCATCATTATAAAAGGCACGAACTCCTCGTTGGCACAGGGAATGATAGAGACGACGGACAAAACTTGAACATTCATCACCAGCTCTGTAACTCAAAAACACATCGTAACTCCATCCGGATGGCAATACCGCTAGCTTTGCCTTGAGATCTTCTTCTTCCTTTGGGTTTTTTCCCTTCTCATCCAATGTAGAATTCCATTCATCATCATAAATTATTTCAACACCATGACTGACTAACAACTGTTTATCGCTTGTCACCACAATGATCCTGCTTCCTCCACCAAACCGATCACATTCTCTAATTGCTTCTAACTGATCCAATACTTCAACACCATCAAGAATTACAAGAATCTTCCTTTGTGGGAACCAGGGTTGAGTTATCTGATTCTGGAAGTCATCCCATGTGGAAACATAGCCCCTGGCTATTTCTTGAACACCATGAAAATACCATAAATCTTCAAAATGACGAGCAATAGAATTACACAAAGCACGTGCCATTGTTGATTTGCATATTCTACTACCACAAATTCCTACCATTTTGACTTCGTCATTAGACCCAATATCCGCAAGTGAGATTACTTTATGTACCCGAGATTTAAGTCTCACTGAAAAGGACTCAATGTGGAAAGGAAATTCTCCAATCCTTCTAGAGACATCATGAGTGATCAATTGAACAACATCCTCATCTTCTGTTGCATTCATGGCCAATCTTGAAGAAATTCACTTTTTAATCAAACAAAAAATTATGATAGCACTCTCAACTTAAAGAATTAAAAATGAAAATCTTGTAAAACTATTAAAAATTATAATAATATTAAATTTAGTCACATCTATTAAAAAAACTAAGTCATTATCGTGAATTCGTGATAAATAAATTTTATTGTAGACATGTATAGTTATTAATTAAAATAATTACATAAATCAAGTGTGTTCCCTTTTTTCTTTTTGGTGCCTATGTTTTGATAATTAAAAATATCAATTATTCATAAGGCGATTGTTCAGTTACTATTCCTAAACTTTTTTAAAATTACAAAAAAAAAAAGTTGTTCTACGAATTTTGGAATGAATATGCAAAATTATTATAATAAATACTATAAATTAAAAAAAAAAAAAAACAGGCGCTATAATCTTCCTTTTCCTTTTTCCCTTCTTGCAAATATAATCTCCAATTCCATTTGGGAATCTTCCTAGGGTTTGAGTTGTACAACACTCGATATATAATATTTCTTGCATTATTAATATTAATTTGTAATTTATTTTTATTTCTTATTACTCAAAAACATAAAAAATAACTTTCGCTTACAAAATTATGCTTTTTTTTCATTCTACTCATTTTTAAAGCAAACAGGAATAATATATATCATGTTACCTACGTAGCTAAGCATATATATACATTAAAAAAAAAAAAAAAAAAAAAAAAAAACACACACACACACACACACACACACGTATATGTATATAGATATCTATACATGTTCAATCAACATTTAACCCCCAAATCCTCAGATAAACCGCTATTAGTTTTGGAATCTTTTAAAAATAAAATAAAAGATAGAACTCTAGCTTCCATGGGAATGGAGAAATTATGGGAAATGGATAGGAGCTTAGCTACAACACTGTCAAAATCCATCAGAATGTACACCATTTTGTTCCTTACCAGCAGCCATATCAGCCCCATCAATTGAAAGGCCTCTGCTTGAGATTGTAAATGGGATTGTCACTTTCGAAGGTCAACCCAAAAAAAAAAAGGCAAAATAATAGAAATGCTCAGTGGCTTCCATTTCATCTTATCAACAAGGTATTCCATAATTTTCTTCTATCACATATGCAAATTCAAATCCTCGTGATTTTCGTTCAAGTGTTAATATTATGCCACTGCGCATAGGCGGACCCAAGTGTATGAGACTTGCCCCTCCTGGAATTATGATGATTTTTTTAAAAAAAAAATAAGGGAATTAAAATTATGATGTATTTGATGGCATTGATAATAAGGCAATTATGATGAAATTCTAAAAAATAAGACCTAGAAGGATGACATTGTACTTATTTTTATTGTAATATACTTATTAATATATATTTGAACTTATTAAGTGCCCACCCTTCATTGTATTTTATATAGCTGCATTTCTAACAGCACTTAGTCTTGCTTTTCTAAATAATAGATTTGTAAAATACTTGCCTCTCTTATTATATCATCAATATTCACTTGATTTCATGAATATTTTTTTGATATTCTTTTCTTTTCTTATTCATATTCTTTTGTTGTTTAATACATTTAAAACTTTCCTTTAAAACAAAAAAAATTCAAGGGCGCTGCCCCCGAATCCCCCACCAATTGTGTCCCCCTTCTATAATTTTCTAGGTCTGCCCCTGCCACTGCATCAATACCTCTGCTTCTGATAATGTTACTATGGAACCAGTTTCCCTCCTCATCCTTTGGGGGAATAGGAGAGCTCTTCCCCCAATCTAGACCGTTAAGATAAGATCCGGACGATCCCGATTTAAATTTTTTAAACTTTGCCGATTTTTAAATAAAAAACTTATTTTTAAAAAATATTTTAGTTGAGAGATTATCTTTATTTTAGATTCTCTACCCATTAAAATAATTTTAAAAAAATTAAAAAAAAAAAAAGAACTGTCTAGATGTAAAAAGCTCTCCCTAATCATCCAAAGGATAAGAAATGAAACTGATTCTTGTTACTATGACTCTTTCTGAAACAAACTTGGAGGAGAATTAGATTTTGGGTTGCGACTTTTGTAGTATATTTTGACAGTTTTGACAGATCTTGGCTTCTCTCCTTTTTTTTTTTTTTTTTTTTTTTTTCCCTGCCAAATGTCATCCTTTTCCCCTTCATGTCCATTGGATCAAAATCACTCCCTTCCCATGAAGCTTGAGTTCTATCTTTTATTTTCTTTTTCTATAAAAAAATTCCAGAACTAAAGTTGGTTAAATTAACTAAGGATTTGGGGGTTAAATGATTGGAAACTTAATATAGGTGGCAAAAGGCTTATTGCATACCTAGACATAATGAACCTAATTACCTTCACCTAAGTTTTGTCCTATACATAACTCCCATGTAAAGTAGAATAATGCTTCTAAGAATTATATTGAAAATCTATATTGCATATTTAATATCAAAAATTTAATAAGCCATACTCTTGTTATAAATGATGATGCATTATTTGTCAAATTTTGTGCAATGAATCAAATTGAGATATGGAAGTGATAGTTAAAGTAAAGCCCAAAAAGGAGAATAACTAAGGAAAAGGGTGAGGAAATACTTGCGAGTGAGATGGCACGTGCTTCTTGAGTCAACTATTTCAGATAAAGCCAACCTCCATTTTTGCACATGTTGTTTGAATATCTTCTCAAGCCTAGCAAATACTTCCCCATAACTCCCCGTTTGATATTGCAACTCTAATGGCTCCACATCATAAAATATTGGATAAATGAGTCGGCATTCCATTCTAAAGCACTCATGAATGATTGCAAGACTATTCAAACAAGAAGGTGAGAATGCATAGTTTTTGGAGATAACTATGATAGCTGTTCGAGATTCTTGTAATGCTTTCAAATTTTCCCAGCTAGTCTTCCCTAATTCATCATTATCGAAGGCATGGACTCCCTGTTTGCACAAGGAGTTATGGAGATGACGAACAAAACTATAACATTCATCACCACTTTCATAACTCAAAAACACATCATAAGTCCATCTGGATGGGAGTATCACTTGCTTCACCTTGAGAGCTTCTTTTGACAAATGCTGCGCCTTGAGACTAGCCATAGCTAAATCTTAACAAGTACATCAACAAGTTATAATTTGAGATTATAAATTTTGATTTACAGTTGTTAGTTATAAACTAGTCAATTGCACAAGTGAGAAAAGAAATACTATTTCAAAATTGTCATATTTTGAGGATAAAATTGACCTAGAGAACCTTGTAGTTTCACCTAATTTTAAATCAAGAGTCCAAGTTTTTTTTAAAAAAACATTAGGTCCTATTAAGTTTTGACTCTCCCTGTCAAATCCATTAGTCTCTCATTTTTAATACAGTTAAATAGTGACCAACGGTGTTAAGAATTTTGTTAAAGAGCATTGATGTGGCAAATAATTAAATTATTTTGACAACTTAGAATATTAAATATCTATGTGGAAAACAATAACTGATTTAGCCATGTCTGTAAACAGATTTGTTTGACCTCAAGGTCTAAAAACATGACTTGATGTGGTAAAAAATTGTTTCCGTACATCGTTAAATTTCTTCCTCTTATATCCTTACTCAAGGTATAAAATAACTTGTTTTAAAAACATATTGTTCGGAAAACACAAAACAATCATATTTTTTACCAAATTCAATGTAATACTTGAAGACAGAGGAACGACAGAAAAATTGACCACTCGTGTGGTGATCCTGATCCTGTAGATTTCATTGGATTTGAATCCTTACTTATTTATTCTTCATGTTATTTAGCATCTAGTGGTCGTTGGACTTGTTACCACGGCTAGTAATCAAGGTATGTATGTTTTAGCATGAGAAAGATATTAATGTAGGTAATACAAAAGGAAAGGAGAAACCAAACCTCGGTTGGGCATGTCGTCTTTAAGTTCTTCCCCATCTTGAGGTTTTTGTACTCTTTGCCACGAGTTGCTATCAACGTATACTGTTCTGGGGTCCATGAATCGGATAGTATCCGAGTTTTTTTGTTGCTTGGAGACATGAAGGGCAAGATCAAATTGATCCCTTCCAATTTTTGTTTCTTGTGTATTGCTCTTGATGGAAACCTTTACATGATTCCATCTATTTCCTTGTAGGAGTTCAGCCTTGTGAATCATACTCTGTAGATCACATATACATAAATGACCCATCTTCATTGTTGACAGCAAATGCCACTCAAAAGAAATATCCATCTTGGTGTCATTAACGTGAACCAGGAATGTACAATTGGAGAGAAAATCCTGCTCATGTTTAACAACAATCCATAGAAAGATTGTTGGGAACACATCACGAACCCAAAATGACACACAGCTTCCCCTGCTATAATTGTCGAGATTTTCTGGAAATTCATGTCCAGGTAAAATAAAGTTTGTTTTCCCAGTTTGCAAGTTGAGTGCCTAGCAAATACATATTACGGAACAAAACTGATAAATAAAATGTAAGAACAAATAATTATATATACATGGAGAAGGGGAGAGGGGAAGTGAAGAGACCTGATACAATACTTTGCTCTTAGATGATTCAGTCAATGACTTGCAACATATAGCGCTGAATTTTTCCAAGTTTGGTGGCATCTCCTCAATATGTTGAAGTCGCTTGCAATGATCCAGCAAAAGGTATCTCAAATGGTGACATTCTTTTATGCATGCTGGAAGGGTTGTAAACTTATTGAAACTTAGATCTAAACGTATCATAGTAGCGAAGTAAGAGAGGCAAAGGGCAAGGGAGTCATTTGATAAATTGCAATTTGAGAAACAAAAATGTCCCAATTTCAAAGACATTGCATAACAACCCAAGTTTTCTTCTCCTCCCTCACACATCTTAAAATGCGTCATTAATTTAGAACAATTTGCATTTAGTTGCCAGAGGTTTGGCAACAGATAAATGGTAGTTGGTAGTTGCTCAAGATAAGGACATTCCTCCATATTCAAGGTTTCAAGTCCAATGAGATTGCGCATTGAAGATGGCAACGTAGTAATGCCTGTTCTCCCTATATCAAGTGTTTGAATATATTTCATCTCCACTAATATATCGGGGAAACTAGAGAGACTTGAACAACCAAAGAGGTTGAGTTGTTCAAGAGATGTCAACCAAAGGTTTGGAGGCAAAATCTCCAAGTTATTGCATCGCATGGCACTCAATTCCTTCAATTTATTTAAATGTCCAATTGAATGATGGATTTCAACTAATTTTGTACAACCATCAAGCCACAGTTCTCTTAAATTAGAAACTCCGAGATAAATCTGGGATTTCTTGTAGAGATTTACAGTTTCTAAAATTCATACGACTTAAAGAATGGAACGTCTACAAAATAAAGATAAATTATTAAAGAAGTTAGGCGAATAAACCATATGAAGAAACAATCAAGTGTTAGATATACATATATATACTTACCTTTGTAAATGGTTGGAGGGTATCAAAAGAACTGCAGGACAAGTCAAGACAAAAAAGTTCAGTTGAGCTAATATCTGGCAAAATCTTGAAAGGATACCCCTTCCATTTCAGCCACCGTAAACTCTTTGGGAGATATGCGGGACATGTAGAAAAGCTTGCATTATTTATCACAAGCATTTTGAGATTCTTCATCTTCATGAATGCCTTTCCACACCATTGAATTTGTGCTTTACTACCTCCAGGTAGGTCAAGAACTATGACTTCAACTTTATTGGTTCCCTTTCAAAATGAATAGTTAATAAATTTCAAATTATACACATGTAAAAATATAATGTAATCTAAAAGAAGAAAAACGTAATTCATATTGGTTGCCTTACTATGTTTTTTTCCAAAACATGAAGAATATCTTCGTAGCACCATAACCTACTCCGTTCCCCAGGTTCACATGGTGATTCTTGTCGAACAATCTCTTTGCCCATATCTTCTATTAAGTCATGCATGAACATATGTTCATCTTCAATTTTTACGAGGGATTTATCAATCAAAACTCCAATAGCATATTTTGGTTGGATTCCATGTAAACATAACAATATGTCCATGACTTCTCCTAATTCCACACCATTGCAAAAGCAAGCCAAATCCAGAAAAACTTGTTTCTCATTTTCTGCTAATGAATCATAGCTCAATCTAAGGACTCCAAAAACTCTTCCTTCTTGAACTATTTTATACTGATCCAATGCAGAGTGCCATTCATCGACTCCTTTATCACGTAAGTTGGAACCAATCACTTCTATAGCTAATGGATAGCCACAAGAATAAAGTATCGCGCTCTTAGAAACCTCAGTGAAGTTGAACTCCACATTTTCCTTTTTAAAGGCATACCAACTAAGCAACTGAAGAGATTCCTCATCATTCAATGTCGTGACATTATAAATGTTGTTAACATCATGATTTACTAACAACTGTTTATTCCTTGTTGTAATGACAATTCTACTTCCAGGACCAAACCAATCACAACTTCCTGCCAGTGCTTCCAACTGTTCCAATTCATCAACATCATCAAGAATCAAAAGAATTTTTGTGTGGCCAAGCCTATGTTTTATTATTGGTATTCCTTCATAAAAGTCACCCAATTTGATATCCTTCTCCATGACTAACTTATAAAGTAATGTCTCTTGGAGATGTGCCAATCCATTTGGCATTTTTGACTCTTTTCTTACATTAAAAAGAAAACATAGGCCTTCAAAATGATCTGCAATCGAATTATACACAGCTCTTGCAATCGTTGATTTACCTATCCCACCAGCCCCCACAAGTCCTACCATTTTATTCTCCTTAGTTGACCAAAGATCTAAAAGTGAGACAACTTCTTTCACCCGAGACACAAGTCCAACAGGATATTGAGTAACGTGTAAATGATTATGAATGATCCTAGCCGATACTTCATTGATGATCTCTGCAATATATTCTTGTTCTTTTGCTATCCTGAGCAATTGAAGAAAAGTTCACTGTCAATCAAACTAAGAATTATGACATGCCTGAGGTAACCATTTTCGTCTTCCCAATTCGTCCTTCGGTAGAAAAATTAATGTTTCATTCCTCCTCAAAGCAAATATAAGTATATATTGTGATTCGGTGAAACTGAACCCCAATTATATTTTTGGTAAAGGAAGATTAATCTCAATCCCCGTTATCAGGGGAAAAAAATTAAAATAAATGTATGATATATATATTTATAAACATGTGTATGATTACTAAACTAATTGCGTAGATTAATAGAGCAGCTCTGTATTGGGTGGGGAAGGATAGGATCGTCATGTGTGTGCAAATAGTAACATATTTTGTTAGGACATTTTCGAAGCAATAAACACGACAAAAATGGAATAAAAACCTTCATTTTCACCTTGGATTTAAAGTCTATGCATATAATACAATATTGTAATTTATACTTAATCTGGCCATTTTGTTAGAAGTATCTCGGAAGAATAATATTTAAGTAGTTAAAAAATAATACCTAGTTAATTAAGAAAGAAAATAACAAGCAAAAAAAAAAAAACATACTTGGATTTGAGATGACAGCCTTTCAAGTTAGCTGTCTGGGACAAAGCCCACCTCCACTTTTCTACTTTTTGTTTGTCATCCTTAAATCTTTCCTCTAGTCCAGCCAATGCTTTTGCATAGCTTCCTCTGGGACGTCGCAACTCGGACGGATCCACATAATAAAATACTGGATATACTAACCGACCTTCTTTTATGAAGAACTCAAGAATCTTTTCAAGTTCTTGTAGGCAGAATGTGGAGTTTGCATAGTTCTCGGAGAAAACTATAATAGCTATCCTGGATTCTTGTATGGCTTTGAAAAGTGCCGGTGTGATTTCCTCTCCAATTCTGATGGAATCGTCATCATAAAAGACATGGATTCCTCTTTGACGGAGAGATTCACGAAGAAAGCCAACGAAGCCTAAGCGAGTGTCTTCACCATGGAAACTAAGGAACACATCGTACTCCCACTTGTAATTGATACAAGAGGACACTACCACTGGTTGTGCCATGGCCGTCGTGCGGGACTAGTTTTAGCAGACTCAGAAGAGAGAATTCGTCTTTGGGCTAGAAACAATGAAGGGTTGGGTTAACTGAGGAAATTGTTGATAGTGTTGGAGAATAAAAGGATGTTTTTTTTTTTCGCTCGAAGAGAATAAAAGGATGTCATTCACTCATTTGTAATATTATCTTCTTAGACCCACTTGCCGTAAGCTAGTGGCCAAAATATGTCTTGTTGACCGAGGAAGCTTCCCCGAAATTAGTTGCGTCATAATGTTGTCGTGCAAGTAATTCCTACTTCCTGTAATTGAAGGGTAAGAGTACGGTTCCACAATTGAAACCAATCCAAAACCTCAACGAAGCTTCCTCTTAAATCAGTAACATGGGTCAGAGTCAAAAGTTGACGACTTACTTTTGCGTCTGTAGGGATAGGGACAGACAATTGATGAATTGAAGCTGGGAAATGATAGTCAAGCTCCAAGGACCATAAAAATCTAGGTGTTTAAATTTTATTGTGAATATGATACTTCCTGTTATGAATATATTTTTTTTTTTCCATTTGTGAATGTCGAGGTTTTTAAATTTTATTGTAAATATAAGACTTCATTTGTTAATAGAAATAATATCAAAAAAGTCCTTAGGGACTTTTTTAATATGTGAATTTCTATTGAGTTTTTTAATAATTTTTTATGATTCTTGTGACCTAATTTGTCATTTTCCCTCAAGAAGATGGCTTCCACAAAAGGAGCAAGTAAGATGGCCCACCCAAAGCAATAAGAGATGTCAGGCTCAAACTTAAAAAATAAAATTTATTTTAAACATATTTATTATTTTTAACTAACTTTAATTAATTTTTAAACCACATAATTCCATTATTGTTTTCTAATAAATAGGATAAGAGGGAGTAATTATAAAAGATGGCTTCAGAATAACATCAGAGGCTGTATTTAATGTTTATAAATTATGTGTCTAGCCCCTCTTCATAAACATTTATTGCTTTTAGATTTAATAATTATTCGGAAATGAATTTCATCATTTCATGAGTTAATGAGCCTGTTTGGAGAGGGTCCAGTCCAAAAAAAAAAAAAAACATGTTGTAAATAGCAGTAAAAAAAGGTCCAGTGGGACCTATTTGCTTATTTTTTAAATGGGCTTTAAAAAAAGTTCCTTCCTCTGTCCACAGTGTTTTATACTTTCTTGCCCAGTGTTCAGAGTTTGTTCTCTTCTGCCAAAATTAAATGCTTTGAATGGGAAATAAATTCCCAACGTTCACACCGGCATTTCTTGATATTTTGATTTGGCAAATACAGGTGGACCTAAGGGAATATCAGTGAAAAAATAATTACCGTATTTACTGAAGAAAAATAATTAACTTCCTTATTTGGAACCAATTTATAATTCTCGTCACTTACAAAAATTAATTACTATATTTACAAATGAATGATCTCTGTGATAAATCAAAAGACCAACTTGTTAGACATAAGTATTCCAATTAGCAATGAACTATTATTTGAGTATCAACCGGTAAAAAAAATATTTGTATGTATTCTATTTATATAATTTTATCCATTAAATATATTTAATTTAGAAATTTGTTGTTTATTAATTTTTTAATAATAATTTTTATTTTAAATTAAAATTAAAATTTTTACCTTCACTTATCTCAATATATACAACTAATATGTATATGTAATATTCAATATGATTAAGTATGCCATTTTCAATCATTTTTCATCTGAACTGATTTTTAAACGTGGAAAGAAAAAGAACCAAGAAAAAGAACCAAACAGGGAAAAGAACATCTAGATTTATGGGAAAATTATGTTTAGATGTCTCAATCAAGATAAATAATATCGGAAAGGTCTCACCACTTATTAATACTAACCGATTTACTTGTTATTAACAACCTCATAAGACTTTTCTAATATTACTCTCCTTAATTTGGATCTATATGTGATTTTTCTTAGATTTACTGCTATTTCAATTTCCCTTCCATTAACTTTTTATCAAAGTTATAATGATTGAAATTTATACTCTTTATGATAGTAGATTTTTATTATATTTAATATTATAATAATATTTTTATATAGTATCAAATTTTTGATGTAATAATTATATACTAGCTAGAGATGAAACGAGACAAAGTGTCGAGGTGTAATTAATGCACTAGGGCCCATTAGTGCTGCGTAAAGACTGGATCAAACTGGCCTTACCCTCAACCTATGGTATGGTTTGAAAATCAGACGGGACTAGAACTGGTTACATGCGATCTGATCTGATTAAAAAACACCCCATGGCAAAATATACCAGGTTTGGTCTCTCAAGTTAGAGACTTGTTTGTCAAACCATTTTTTTTATAAAAAAAAATTATGAACCTAAAAAAAATAATGATGATGATAATGATGACGACGACGACAATAATAATAAGGTTCTAACAATTCCGGTTTTTGGGCTAGCTCTAAAGTGGGAATTTTTTGAAGTAGGCTTAACTCAATGGGATCCTATCTCCTAAAATTGATTTGCTTACTTTTAAAACCATAAAAGACCGAGTTATGAATTTTCAAAGGATAAGGACTGAGTTGATAAGTCAGTAAAACCATAAAGATCAATTAATTAATTTTCTAAAATGAAAATTCTTATTTATAATTGTATCAGATATACAACTCATCTCTCCATAGTTCTTAATTAATTCCTCTAGCTGGAGTTGGAATGTTATACTAACTCATGTCATTAGTGTAACTACACTTTATAGTTTACTTTTATTTATATAAGTGATCTCTAATATAATTGATTCATTAAAATAGTAAGTTGAAGATCTCTCTCTCTCACACATTCATTTTGTTACAAAATTACATTTAATTAAAAGCAAAAATTCTAATCCAATTTTACTAGTCATTTCTCTCATTCCTTCTCTTTAGTCTTCTTCACCTTAATTACTCAATATACCACACACACATGCGTGTGTGTGAAGGGCATTATAAAAAATATATTAGTTGTTTCATAATTTTTAAAAAATAATTTACACATAAGAATAATAGAAAGAAATACTCCTCCATTCCTTTTTAAATGGCCCAAAATTTGAATTATTTTGATCTTTCTTATAAGAGTGCAATAAAAGTTGCCTGAGCATTTAATGAGTTTTACTCCGTTATTATTTCTTATTAATTATATATATTGCATTAATTAAATATTTGATGATGATAATATTTACTTTATTTCTTTCTTTCTTTTTTTTTTTGACTCGCCCCTCATAAATTAAGACATACTTAAAAAAAATATTTTTTTATTTTAGATACACTTATTATTTTTAACTAACTTTAATTATTTTTTAAAACTGTATAATTTGATTATTCATCTTTTATAAATAAGATATGAGGGGGTGATTATAAAAGGTGGCCTCAATTAAGGTCAGAGGTTGTATTTAATGTTTATAATTTCAATACTCTTGGACGTGGAATTACGGCACGATCGCTATATCTTTTCTTTTTCTTTATCTCTCCTCAATGCTACATATGCGTCTAGGCACTCTTCATAAACATTTATTGCTTTTAGATTTAATAATTATTCGAAAATGAATTTCATCATTTCACGAGTGAAAGTCAAAAGTTGCCGACTTACTTATGGCTAGGGACTATGGTTGTCAAAATCGCCGATCCAACTCGTAGGATCGCCGATTTCACGATTTTTTTGGGAGGAAAACAATCTGGATCGTCGGTAGGATCGGACTAGAGCAAGATCGTGTGGGATCGCCGTGCAAACTCATCGAATCGTACATTCGTTGGAGATCGTCGATCCTACTTGGTCGGATCTCAGTCTCAGGTTCCCCCTGTTTTCAGAAGCTTCACCGGCAGTAATGGAGGAGGAGATGTCGCCGGCGACAGTGGAGGAAGCTAAGGTTGCCGGCGACGGTGAAGGAATGGAAGGTGGAGGAAGGAAGGAAGGAAGGATTGAAGGTCGGAGGTCGAAGGTTGGTCGAAGGTCCCCGTCTTACGTTCGCGGCGCTATTTCTTGGTCTACGTTTTTCAATTTGGGAATGACTTGAGTTTTGACCGGGGACCTAAGTGTAAACAAATGAAAGTTTTCAGAGGGAGTAAACTGAAATGTTTTTGCAATTTGAGTTCAAACTTTTATTTTCAGAGGGACTAAATGTTATTTTATATGCATATATATTTTTTATTATTACTAAAATTAAAAAAGTAAGATCTTTACGATCTGTAATCAATCTCACGATTTACGATCTTACTACCCTCTTCCGATCTTAAGTAAAATCGCAATCTTGACAACCTTGGTAGGGACAGACAATACGATCCCAAACTGGTGACAACCCAAAACACGAAAAGAAGAAGAATCAAAAGAACGTCTACATTTATCACTCTTTCTATTTTCTTTTTCATGTTTTAATAGATAAAATTTATTTTATTTATAAATGATTGTTTTTTTATTATATTTAATGTTATAATAATTATAAAAGCAATAAACTGTAAAGCAATAAATAGAAAGAAAATTGTGAATCTGAATTACTTGAAAAAATAATGTACAAATATATTTTCATTTATTTACAACCATCGTCACGGAGATGCGAACTCCCACTCATCCCGGGGGTAACGGCGGGGTGAGAACGAAGAAAGAACCGAAGGTAGGAGGTGGCGCAACCATCGTCACCAGAGACGCGAACTCTGACTCAACCCCATTTGGGAAAATTCAGATACTACAGCGTGAATTCTGCGGAACACCAAAGACGACAGGATTGATTCACGAGGTTAATGGCCTTTCAACGAATCCACATTAGGTGCTTATGCTTATATGCTTATTTATGTGCTTATACCTCTAATTAGAGGTATAAGCAATTTTTTTAATTTTTTTATATATTGTATTTATTTAGATTTAAATCATATCTTTGCTTTTAAGATTTTTTGCACCCGGTATCTCAAATTAATTAATTTTTATAATACGGTGGTACGTAAATCTGAATCGAAAATTAATTAATTTAAGATCTTGGGTCAAAAAAACATCTCGAAAAGAAAGATATGAATTAAATCTAAATAAATATAATATATATAAAATTTAAAAAAAAATTAAAAAAATTGCTTATACCTCTAATTAGATATATAAGCACATAAAAAAGCATATAAACATAAGCACCTAATGTCCACTCACTTTCAACACAAGATGGTGCAACAAAGGAAAAGTCGGATATTAGGGTGTCTCATCAATTGGCTACGGAAAAGGATAAAAAGCTAGATTTAAATGCCATTAAAAAGGAGGTGACTAAGGAGCATGGCCCACAAAAATCAGAATGGGTGGTTGGAGCTAAAAGGAAAAATGCCAATAAAGGTATATATAAGGGGTTGGGTTTCTCTCTCGTCTTTTTTTTATTATCCCTTATCATCTTTAAATCATATTCATTCAATCAATTACAATACTTATTTTAACCTCTCTCTCTCCTCTTCCCAATCAATGATGATGGTAATGAAAACAAAAAGAAAAACAAGATTATGAGAAAATCATCTCCCATATATAAGGCGATAGCCTCTCATTTACCAAAAAAGAAGGGTAAGGTGAGCAGGCAACCAGCATGTGATCTCAATCAGGATTTATGCGGGGACCACGTTGCAGCAACTAATCAGGAGATTTCCCATGGAATATTGAAGAAAGTGGGATCTACTTCATGTCAAGCCGAGGATGCGCCATGTCTAGCGGAAGTTTCCCATTGTGTTGGAGGTAAGGAAGCTGACGTGGTGGTATCCTCTACGTCCTTTGAATCTCGAATGTTGAAAGAGGATTCTTCTGTAATTTATCCACGGGTTTAGGATGAATTACTTGTACATCAGGATAATATAGATGAACAAATGGTTGAACAGGATAAGACTGAGGGAGAGGTGACCACTCCCAAACAAATGATAGTTTCCCAATGCACTACATGTTATGGAATTCATGAGGCACTGGAGCACGTAGCTTCCCTGCCCTTGTTCGTGACTTAAAAAACCATTACCATTTGATTCTATACTAGGATTGTATCTTCCCTAATAAATACTAGGATCCATTTTCTTATTTTACATTAATGCAATTCCTGATTATTCAGAATATGATTCTATACAATTCCTGATTATACGAGATATGATTATAACACCCCCTCTCAAGTTGGAATATATATATTGATTATGACCAACTTGTTACACATATACTCGTGTCCCTTTGAAGGCTTTCGTCAAAAGATCTGTAAGTTGGTCGTTTGATCACACGTGCCTTGTAGATACAACATTCTCTTTGATTTTGTCACAAATAAAGTGACAATCAATTTCAATATACTTCGTATGCGCATGGAACACAAAGTTTGATGCTATATGAAGTGATGCTTTATTGTCACATCATTGTTTCACGAGCAATGTCGTGTCGATGTCAATTTCCTTCATGAGTTGAAATACCCACACAATTTCTTTTACTAATTGTGACATGGCTCTGTATTCGCTTATGCACTTGATTTTCACACAAAACCTTGCTTCTTATTTCTCCAAGATATCAAGTTTCTACCAACAAACACATAATAATCTATAGTGGACTGTTTTGTGGCCTTAGATCCTACATGATTCGCATCACATAAGCACTCAACTTTAACGTGGCCATAATCTGTATGAGAATGCCACGACCTAGAGAACCTTTCAAATAATGCAAGATATGCTCTTAGGCTTCCCAATCGTGCCATTGTTGGAGATGTCATGAATTGGCTAAGTACACTCGAGAAAGGTTATATCATGTACTGTAAAATGATTCAGCTTCCCAATAAGTCTTCTATATATATCTCTTAGGAGATGTGACCGACTTCAGTTTCTCTGGATCAATCTTTTTCAAGTCATCAAGAAGTTCATCAAACATGCTATCATTAAGATCTAGAAACGGATTCGGAATCATGGGAATGATGTTTGGTGCAGCTCTAAGCTTTCCAGTCTCCTTTAAGAGATCGAGAACATACTTACTCTGAGTCAAAATGATGATCTTCTTGCTTCTCAAAACCTCAATACCAAGAAAGTATTTTAATGGTCCGAAGTCTTTTGTCTGGAGGTGGAAGTTAAAGGAAGACTTTAAGTTATGAGATTCCGAGAGATGTTACTCCCAATAATCACTAAATCATCAACATACACTACTAGAAGAATCATGCACTCGCATCGATTGCTTTGGTAGAACATAGACGATCACACTTGCTTTGGCATAACCCAAACTTCTTGACCACACCACAAAATCTATCGAACTAGGCATGGGGACTTTGCTTCAAACCATACAATGACTTTCGGAGGTAGCACACTTTCTTATGCTCCCCCCGAGCAACAAAGAGACGAGCAATGTTGCAGACGAGGGCAAAGAGGGAAAGGAAAAATAACGATTTTTAATAGATGAAGAGATTGCTCTGGCATGGATGCATGATGTTACAAAGTTATGAATGATAAATTAGTCATTTAATTCCTTTGTTGACAAATTAACATGCTGATCTTTCCAACATGAAAGCACCTAGATAACACCACATATTAATTCAAAACCTCAAAATTCATGTTTATTACACACAAAACGTTAAGCCCAATAATTCTTTACGAAGTGAGACTTTCTATATTTAGTCAAGACCGCATTTAACATCATAACATTTTAAACTTAAAACAAAAGTTTAACTATTTTAAGCAAATGTACTAGAAATTACTTAAGTTCTGACGTTTAATAAGCTATTTTTAAATAAAAAGTCTAACTAATTGTTTGATCATTTATCTTGGTGGACTTGTGTTTGTGACTTCGTTTTTGAACCAACTCCTAATTGTTCATGTTATTTTCATGATCTATCTTATTCTTTTTATGGTTTGTTGTGGTTATGCTTTAAGAATTTTAAGAACCTTGTTTGATGATTTATCTTGGAGGACTTATTTCTGTGACTTTGTTTCTGAACCAACTCATACTTGTTCATGTTATTTTCATGCATGATCTATCTTGTTCATTTTATGGTTTGTTGTAGCTATGCTTTAAGAATTAAGAACCAAGGAGGAGGAGGAGGAGGAGTAGTAGTAATAATAATAATTAAAAAAAGGCTCTAACAATTCCAGTTTTTGGGCCAGCTCGAAAGTCAGAATTATCTGAAGTAGACTTAGCTACATGGGATGTTTTATATGAAAGATGATGAAGACTTAGTAGACATGTACACACAACTTTGTAAATGTTGTCAGCAATGTTGATCATAAGATATTTTAATGTTATTTCATGATTAATTCGGGGATTTTAACTTATTTTCTATGTAATTATTTCATGATTTAGCACTTATTTTAGTTAGGAACCTTTGCATTGAATTAAGTCCAATTACATTGCATTGAATTAAGTCCAATTACAGATAAAAAGATAATAAATTGTTAATTTCTTCAAGCAATTGTGCCATTGGACTTTTGATTATACCTTGTTAATTTATTCCTATTCCATCATCGTCCTTGGTGGAGGATGGGAAGCAAGTGGAGGATGGGAGAAGAAGACACAAAATGGGGTATTTAGAGGTAAAGTGAGTTGGGTAAGTTAAAAGGACCGAGTTGCTTACATGGAAGACAATAAGGATCGAGCTATATGTTTTTAAAGTATAAGGATTTAGTTGACAAAACTATAAAGATCGATTAATTAATTTTTCTAAAATGAATATTCTTATTTATAATTTTATTAGACATATAACACATCTCTCCATAGTTCGACGAATTCCTCTAACTAGAGTTGATTTGTTATACTACCTTATGTCTTTAGTGTAAGTTCACTTTGTAGTTTAATGTTATTTATATAAGTAATCTCTAATATAATTTACCCATTAAATTCATTAAAATAGTAAGCTTAAGATATCTTTCTCTAAGTGTGTTTGAGATAGCGGTGAAAAAAATGACTTTTTTGCAATCTAACTTATGAAAATTCAAAATTGGAAAAATTTAGATTGTATAATGTGTTTTATGTTTGAATTGATAGCGGCGAAGTGTTTTTTTTTTTTTTTTTTTTTTTGACTTTTAAAACTTGTTTGGTTATTATGTTGAATAGTAAATTTATATGAAAAATGACATAAAAGGACATAGATCTTATTAAATGAAAAATATATATTATATGTACATTAATTTTAAGAAAATATTAAAATTATATAATTCTTTAAGAGAAATACTAAAATTGGAATAATAAAAATATATTTAACTACGTAAATATTAAATAATTTATTATTAATTTAATTTCTTAATAATTCATATATTAAATGAATAAAGGTGATGGTGCTGGGGTAAATAATAACAATGTCAAGTGTGGGGTTAAAAAAACAACGTCCAAGAAAGCTGATGGCGAGAGGGAAAAAATTGGAACCAGAGGGGGTCGGCGCGTGCGATGGGGAGACGGATGAGAGGGGAAGAGAGAGAAAATAAAGGGTGAGTGGCATAATGGTAATTTCTCTTTTTTCCAAAATAACAACCATGCTTTTGCTTTTTTCATAAGCTCCAAATTTTGGCTTATCAAAATAAGCAGCTTATATCATATAAGCCTAATAGACCCAAAGATGTATTAAACATGAGAAAAAATTTCAAAAGCGCAAATACTTTTAAGGCGATAAGGTATCCCAAACAACCTGTGACATATATTGATCTTTTCAAAAATACATTTAATTAAATGCAATGTTATGAACATATTCATTATGTAGATGCATATTGACTCTTAACCTCTCACATCCAAGTCACCATTCATGGGTAGTAGTTGGAAAACTAAAAGACTAATTAATGCATATTCATGAATTAATGTATATTTATATGCAAGAATATAGTGAAGGGTCACACATTCATCTGTGTTAATTGTATTATTCAGTGTATGTCACTCTTAGTGATGACTCTTATATGTTTATAAATAGAGCCCATATATATACAAAGTAGTACAACACACAGAATGTACAAGAAACAAATGTGAATGAGAATTGGCTAACTTACTCCTCTCTCTCTCTCTCTCTCTCTCATGTTCTCTTATCTTACTCTCCCCTTTTATCCAAAATTTCGTTTATTTATACAACATGCAAGAAATTCTAATCCAATTTTAGTTGTCATTTCTCTGATTCCTTCTCTCTAGTCTTCACTTTAATTACTCAATATAACACACACGTGTGTGTTGTGAAGGGCATTATAAAAAATATTAGTTGTTGCGTAATTTTTCTTAAAAATAATTTATATATAAGAACAATAAAAAGAAATACGTATAATAAATTTTTCTAAATTTGATACTCTTGGATGCATAAATCCTTCTATACACTCTTTCCTATCCATAATATAAGAAATAAGCAATATTTCAGACAAGGGTAAATAAGGTAAGGAGAAATAACGATTTTTAATCAATGAAGAGATTGTTCTTGGCATGGATGCATGATGTTACAAAGTTATGTATGAATCATAGGTTAGTCATCTTCTTCCTCTGTTGACAGAGTAACATGCTGATCTTTCCAACATGAGACAAGCTGGATAACACCACATTTTAATTCATGTTTATTACAAATATAATGTTAAGCCCAATTTCTATACGAAGTGAGACTTTCCATATCTAGACTCTAGTCAAGTCTGCATATTCCGTGTTCACTAGCATTCAAATCGCTTTGGAACAACGGGAAAATGGCAACTGGAATTACAAGATGCGGCAACTCCGTTAGGGCCTGCGTCCGGGTCGAGCTGCTGAACCGGGTAGGATAGGCCAACCAGCCTCGCCAGGGAGGACAATGCAGATGGCGTGCGTCTTGGCCATTCATCAAAACGACACATCGTTCTTGCATTCCGGAATGGGTCTCCCTCTCTTGCGCATTGGGCCTGTTGTTTTGAGCCATTGGATGTCCTTTAGGCTTGCTGCAGTTTTCTTCAAGCCAGGAAATCGATCGCTCCTAAGGTCAAGCTGACTAGTGATAGAAGACTGTCTTGCCGCTGATTTACAACCACCCTCACTGGCTGCCCTTGTGCCTAGAGCCTCTTGCTTTGCTAATTTGGGCCCCAATTATTTGGGCTTGTACAGTTTTATCATTTTTTTCCAGGATAGGGCTTTTTTGACTTGGGCTTCATATTTAATTAATTATATTATTTTGTCATCTCACTGGGCCATCGTCTTTCTTGACCCTTATTTTTGTTTAGTTTTCCAATTTATATGTCATTTTTGTTAATTAAAAAAAAAAAAAAAGGGATCCCTTGTACCAAAAACAAAACCCCTAAAGTCATTTTGCTCATTAGGCCTCAGATTTTATGTTTTTGTTCACAAATCCATTTTGGCAACATTTGGGCCACATGTTCTCTTGTTTGGTACAGTGGCGAACCTTCGATAAATATTTAAAGAGATAAATGTATACTCATTAATTAGTTAAAATTAGACCTCTCTGTTTGCACAATGTATGCACAAGATGACAGTGAAAATGGTACTACTGCAAAGTGGAGGCCATTTTGGTGCATAACTGATAAAAGGATGACTTCATTTATTTCTTCTGAATTTTTCCATAATTTTCCCTCTGAGTTCTAGCAGATGCTGAAGCATTTTGCTGCTAGAACTAATAAGAATTAGTTGCAAATATATGTTACCTTTATTCCTTGAAAAAGGGTCACTATTGATGAATTCAATTTTAGGAAACTTTATTTACTAGTACTAACTTCTATAAGTATAACTAAATTTTAAGAAATTCATTGCAAACTTAACTTACTCAAATTTAAAACGCAAACTTTCCTAAAATATAACTTCCTTTCCAAAATCCAAATTTCAAGACAGATTATAGATACGTTGTTAATGAAAATCATATAGAAACACCAAATACCAAACACGCCAAAGAGTTCATTGAAAGATCGGTCCCTCAACTAGGGTCATTCATGATGCTCATGGCCCTGTACGCCCACCCCGCCCACTGAAAAATCGCCCTGCCTACCCAAGGAAAAGCCTTCCAAAGAACAATGGGCTCAACTGGGCTGGGCACCGGGCACGGTATGCCGCCCTGCCCAGTAGTATATATTATATATATTTTATTTTTTTAATAAAATAGTATTATATATTTATTATAAATTATATAACCTAATTGTTGTTTTATTTTCTTCCTAGATGCTGCACATGGAGAAGGGGGAATGTAATGATTATGGTTGCCGGTTGGCTAGTGGTGAATGAAGTAGGCAATTTACAACCTTTAAAGTTTAAACTAAGGTTAAGAGCCTACAATTAATTTTACTTTCACATGTAAATGATGTAATAATATGCTTTCTTTTAGGTGATTCTATATACTTCACCATTTTAACATTTTGGGGCCTTGATGAAACCTCTAGAAGTTTTGGACGTCTACAAGGCTTTAATTTATGTTTTTTGATGCCTTGTATTTAATGGATTACTGACTATTTTTTGATGCCTTGTTAAGACATATGGTCGTCTTTTTAATTTTAAGATTTAATTTGTAGACTTATATTGAAATATTCAAAAGTGTAGAATTATGTATGTTATTTAATTTTTCAGTTACTTAAGTTGTTGTTTTTTGGATTAAGGACCATTTTTGCCAACGAACTATTGGGCCAGGTGCACACAACACAATATACTTTTTGTTGGACCTTAAATGCAAATAAACCTTTCAAAACAACAAATTTGCACAATGCCGTTAAAAGGCGAGTTAACGTCCGTCTCCCTCTCTCATTCATTCCCTCTCCCTCTTTCGTCTTCTTCATTCCTTTTGCTTATTTTTTTCCGTAAAATGAAACAAAGCCCGAAAACCGAACCGGCGACAAGAGAAACGCAAAAAGGAGCAAACGAAAAATGAAACGATGACAAGAGAAACAAAGAAAAAGGAACAAACGAAATGAAACAAGTGACAAGAGAAACAACAAAAAGGAACAAACTAGAAACAAAAGAAACAAAAACAAAAACCGGAAAGCAACACACACGAAACAAAGAAAAAGGAAAAACCGAACCGCATCAAAACCCGAAACTAGAAACAACGACAAGAGAAACAAAGAAAAAGGAAAAACCAAAAACATTAACAAAGCCCGAAACAATGACAAGAACAAACAAGAAACAATCGAGATGTATCAAAAACCATAAACAAGTGAAAAAAACAGAAATAGAGCCAAAAACAGAACCGGCGCTTCTACGACGATGGATTTGGAGCTCGGAGATGCACTCACGGTGAAGACCGCGCAAATGTGAGCAACGGTCGGAGGGCGTAGCTAGCCCGTATGACGAAGCTCTTTATTATCTATGTTCCCTTTTGCTTATTAATCTCTCGCACATCGCATGTGACGGTGAGATTGAATTGAAAGAAGCTTCAACCCATATGAGCGAAATATTAAAACAGATGGGTATGCTCTTCCGAAAATGGATCGTGCAATCATGTGGACCCAAAACTAAATGTGTTTCACTCCAAAAGATCTAAAAATAGGCAAGAAGATGCCAATCTATTTTATCCATAAAATCGAAGTTTAGATTAGATTCCGACAGAGCCAAAACCACAAATTTAGGCCAAATCGTTCAGTGAAACCACTTCAAATCAGCAAAATCGCTTCAAAAGTAACAAGTTATTATGGAAGAAATCGCAAACCAAGACCAAGATCGGAGGTAGAGACAAGATTCCGTGAAGAGGAAGGAGGATCCGGTGAAGAGGATGAAGAAGACGAAAGAGGGAGAGGGAATGAATGAGAGAGGGAGAGGCGGTGAAGAGGATGAAGAAGACGAAAGAGGGAGAGGCAATGAATGAGAGAGGGAGACAGACGTTAGCTCAGCTTTAACGGCATTGTGCATATTTGCTGTTTTGAAAGGTTTATTTACATTTAAGGTCCAACAAAAAGTATATTGTGTTGTGTGCACCTGGCCCAATAGTTTGTTGGCAAAAATGGTCTTTAACCCTTTTTTTTCACATAGGGTGTGGCAGAGTATCACCACTTGGGCATGGAAGGGCCGCCCTGCCCACAAATGTTAGGGCTTCTGAGCTACATTTTGCTGCCCAATGATCTTTCGGGCAGGTCATCTGGCAAGGATCTCGCCCTGCGCAGCCCTACCCATGAACACCTCTACCCTCAACTACTATTGCTATAGCTGCTAGCTAGTGGCTAGTGCTTCATTTCTTCCATTAAAGCATTTTTCTAGAAGTATCTTTTTACTATATGAAGGTTTTTTTTTTAAAAAAAAAGGCCATCAGCCACCAATTTGGCGTCAAAACGACACCGTTCCAGGAAGAGGACGGCAGAGGACCTCAAGATGCAGGGAACTGGATTACCTGCTCGTCCGTACAGACGAGCTCCCAGCCATCAGATCTCAGATCTGATGGCTCAGATTTTTTTTTAATTTTCGTTTTTATTTTTTTTCTATATGAACAAATCATTTTTTGAAAAAATGTTAGTTGAGAGATTATCTTTATTTTTTGTCCTCTTCCCATTAAAATTATTTTTTACAAAAAATAAAAAAGTGAAAAAAAAATCAGATGTGGACCGTCCGGATCAAATCGACGGTCCACAGCTCGTCCGTAGGACAAGCACTGAAACTGGTTCCAAGATGCAGAGGACTGAAGCCGTTCCCATTACGATTGGGTTGAGTGAAGATTAAAGTTCCCATTTGGTCTAGCTTCCGAGCCGTGTTCCTGAAAGAAGTAATGAACAGAGCTCTTAGAACGAGGAAGACTTCAGAACCAAATGTTAGAGCCTAAAAGTCATTATAATAAATCAGAGCTGAACATATATATTAAGTGTTGGATAAAAAAGGATTAAGGTGGTGGCTAAAAATTCATACATCAAGTGACAAAAAAAAGGAGGCATGTAGATTTGAAAGATTTTTGATGGTCCTGAAGACGATAATAATGCGCCATTGAAATGAAAGCACAAAACATATTTATAAGAATAATAATGTCTATGAACATGTTGAATATATAAATTGACAATTGAAAGTCAATAATATTTTACCCTGCCATGATCAGTGAAAGATAATACCTTTATGGTCCTCAAAACAATATTATATATTAGCCCATGTTACAAGATGGTCATAAACCACACAGACAAATATGTATTAATTTATTAAAAGTAAAGATCAATATGATTGTGAAGTAAAAAAGACCATAAGATGTTATGAAAAATATCAAGAGACAATAAATTATGGAAAAAGATACCCCGGATTTATTGTAAAGGCAAAAAAAGTGACTATAAGCCTAGGACGTCATATGATTTTAATTTTGATTTGCATCAAACAGTGAATACAAGTTGCAATGAATACTTAAACAAGTGTACACTAATATTGGGTCGTTATTGAGTTTAAAAATGAAGTCACCTATAAATATGAAGTTCAGCGATTCAAGCTCAGTCACATAGCTGGTTATGGCCCTACCTATTTGATAGGTGTGAATTCAAACTCTTAGCAACATAAACGAAAAATAAATTCACTGTCAAATCTTGAAATTAACCAAAAGTAATCCAAGCAAGAGGAGAACAGTCGGCATGAACCCCCACAAGTGGTGCAATTAGATGAAATATTTTAGAACATATAATTTTTCATTCTTTTTTTCTTTCTCAATATAAATCAGGGGAAGAATAGCTGATCAGTAGCTAGGAAACCAACGGACAGAAAAACTCACCTCAGTTTGTGGAACAAGACTATTCTTCCCTATTATCTGGGTAACCACAGATAACCCTCAAAAACTCACAGGCTGGACATAATCGTTGTGATGAAGAAGACGAACAAGGCAGGGTGGTGGCGACAGAGGTTGAAGAAAAAGATAGCCACTGAACAAATTTAAGAAAGATAAAGAAGATGAATTGAAGAGGGAGGTGGTGACAGAGGTCGTTGAAGAAGACGAAGGAAAAAAAAAAAACCCCAAAATTCATGTCTGCACCTACGGTCACTTGCCCCAATGTAGTTCCGCCACTGGGTCCATCCTTGACCATAAGAACAAGATATCATAGCCATTGCTATCAAATTTTGATGGTTATGCTTTCTAACAGTACAAGACAGAACCAACAAGACTTGAGAGATATGATTATATGAAGAAAAACTCACACATGCATGTGCCTAATGCGTTCAGTAGGGGAGGGGGCCCACCCCTAGCCCCCCTTCTTCATTGGAACCTCCGTTTCTAAAATTACATCTGCTTCGGGTGCCCCCCTTTTTCATTGGAACATCTATTTCTAAAATTACGTCTGCTTCAGCGTCACTCATAATACAAACATTGCAGGCCTCTGGTTGGGTTTTAATCACATATGCACTGTCACGTAAGACACACCACACCGTTATTCACTCATAAAAGATTTATTTATTATTATTATTTTTTAAATGCTTGTTTTAGGTTTATATAAAATAATTGTTCGAATGCTTGTTTTAGGTTTGTATAAAATAATTGTTCGATTAGAAAAATATAATTTTTAATCCTTAATTTTCCTCAAATACTCAATCAGGTCATTGAATTTCATCCTAAAAGGATTAGACTTGTACTCACTCTTTGAGTTTCTACAGCAACTAATGAAATATCTATTTTTACTATGAAGATAATTAAGAATAGGCTTCAAAATAAAATGGAAAACTATTTTCTTGATAATTCTTTGATTACATACATTGAAAAAGAATTTGTTTTAAGTTTTAACACAAATATGTGGAGCTAGAGTCAAGTGAAGTGATCATAATTTAGGTAATAGATTTCTTTCAATTTTTTATAGTAAGTCGATATTGTATTTCAATTACTTAAATTTATGATATAATATTTTTTATTTTCGACCCATTAAAATTCCTCTGTCCGCTACTGTTTGTTCAGCTTCTTTTATAACAAATGGTGGGACCTCAGTATTTAAGACATCTCATTATCAATCATCAACTTATTCTTTTATTTCAAAAGAAAAATGAGTGGCTTATGCATAAGGGAAAATTTCATATAAATACCATTTGAATTTGTAAAAAGACGAGAGGTACCAATGATCTATGAGGGATATATAAATTCAGGTGAAATTACCTTTTGCGTTTCAGGATTTATAATTGGCGTTTCAAGATTTGTGATAGTACTTTTTTTTTTTTTTTTTTTTTTCACTCACATGCATTAAAGAGTAAAAAAAAGGATCAATGTAAAAAAATGTTGTAAATGACATTTTGGGATTTGTAATTAGCGTTTTAGGATTTGTAATTGACGTTTCAAGATTTGTGATAGTACATTTTTTTTTTCACTCACATGAATTAAAGAGTAAAAAAAGGATCAATGTAAAAAAATGTTGTAAATGGCATTTCGGGATTTGTAATTGGCGTTTTAGTATTTGTAATTGGCGTTTCAGAATTTGTGACAAAGTGCATTTTTTTTAGAAAAATTTCACTCGGGCATTAAAGAGGAAAAAAATGTAAACTTAGAAAAAAGTTGTAAATGACGTTTCGGATTTGTAAATGGCGTTATTGAATTTGTAAATACCGTTGGTTTTAAAGGAACTTGGGCCACTTGGCCCTATGGATATGTGGGGGGTTGGAAGTTCGAACCCCTCCCCCCACACTTTCAATAAATCTAATTTTTTTTAAAGAAAAACCCCATCCCCCTCCCCCCCCCCCCCCCCCAAAAAAAAAACCTCTACCTCTTTACCGGTGGCCGTCGGCCTGCGGCTCTCCGGTGAAAGTATTTTTATGTTTTAAAATTGAGGGTAAAAGGGTATTGTCACCCGAATTTGCAATCCCTCATAGGTCCTTGGTATCTCTCGGTCTTTTTACAAATTCGGAGACTTTTAGGTTTTACAAATTCAAATGGTATTGATATGAGATTTTCCCTATGCATACTAGGCTCCGTTTATAATTTTTGCTAACCAACAATGTTAGTATATTTTTGTTTTTTCAGGTCTGATGCTATTTAACTTTTAGTCACACCATTATTTTTCTTGGCTGGAGTTACATCATTTTTTTACTATACAATATTCAGGAATACATTAATTTTTCTTGCCAGAGGTTGCCCATATTTAATTTGGATTCTCATTTCTGAAATGCGATTTTAAGTTATATCACTAACAGGACTAAGAAATATGGTTTTTAACATTTTCCTTAGCAAACGTTGATAGTTTCTGTGGAAGGTTCTAATACCACAAGACAGATGCAACAAGGCTGTGCTTGTGGGAAGGCTTCATATTTTCATCAGAACTGAGATATGAGTGTACATATAGTAATGGCATTCTACTTTCTTTAGAAGGATGAATCTTATTTTTGTTAAAGAAATAATAGGATTGAATATAATTTTTATGCTAATTTGATGAGTTGCACAAATTTTATTTTTAACCATATTTAAAATCAAAAGTAATATTTACATATTTTTGAAATTTCAAATATATTCTGTGCAATATATGGCAGAAAATTCGATTTGATCATCCTTTTAAAACTTAGATAGAGATATGGGAAAACTGTATGGTTGGCAAGTTGCTGACTTGCCGTTTAAAATAAGATTTTTCCGTTAAAAAATGAAGTTAATCATCAATTAAATGGCGGAGGAAGTCAACTAGCTGATATGAATTTCTTTTGCTTTAATTATTAGGTTAAATTATATAAAAAAACTCGTCAACTTTGAGTCAGGTACATATAATTTTCCTAACGTTTTAAAGATAAAACTTAACAAACTTTGATCTACATCTTACCGTTATCTTTCTTATGAAATTTGCTATACATCTGATTTATAGAAGACACCTCATATTTTATGTGTCATTCCTTATGGCGTCCTATGTAAGCTAATTAATTTATAGTGATTATAACATGTTTATCAAAAAATAATTACATACTAGCGTCACCTCATCTATACTCAGACTAATTACAATGCAAAAACTCATTTCATTTTAATCTTATATGTCATATGAGTCATTTGAAGAAATTTAAATTTTATGATTTTAGGGATAATAGAAGGAAATTGCGTTTTTTGTTTTTCTAACTTAAGTAGTTTATGTCTTTTTAAAATAATAAAATTTGAATTTTTCTGATGACTCATCTACCATGTAAGATTAAAATAAGATAAGTTGTTACATTTTAGTTAGTTAGAATACACATAAAGAGGCGCTCATAGAATTAATACGTATTTCTCCATTTTTACCCCAAGGGCTAAATGTAATTTTATTACTAAAAAATCCGCATTCTATTTGCTGCGCACCCTTTCACCTTCCAATTCTGAGATACATTCTTGCGGCCCAGATTATAAAAGTGAAAAAGCTTTGGAAAAATGACAAAAAAATATTACTTAAATTTCAAATCTTGTTGACAATAAAACTAATAGAATTAACAAAAACAAGAAAGCAATTGACAACTCATTTTATTGAGAAATCACCTATTTAAGATTTTGAAGTTCATGTGGTATATTTTTTTTTTTTTTTGGATTTTTCCAAAAGCTTTCAATCTTCTTTGTTTCTTGGTCAAAGTGAAAAAAATTTATCAACCAACAAATGAAGTTCATTTAGAACTAATATCACCCATTTTGCCATATAGCTACTCTGTAGATGCTCATAATTCCCTAATTTGACATTATTTTTGGACAATTCATTCCCTAGTGTTAGCATAGCTTTCAATTTTTATGATCAGCCTCTTTAAAAATAAATTTTGCATATATTGTATTGATTTGCAAAATTTTTTAAACGATACGTTCTGGGGCGACAATGAAGGTGCCTTGTGGGATTTTGTACAACCCAACCGTACGTCCGACTGGCTTCTGCTTTGGCTATGGTCACGGCCCTGTTCATGGACGCGGAAGCAATTTTGCAGCAGAGAAAGAAAATACACAAAGGCCTTGTGATGCAACCATTTAGCTTCATATTACTACAAGTCACAGGAGCGATCCGGCATCATGCTCATGGCAATGATTCTGAGAAAAAACACAAGGGGTGGAGCTTTGCAACAGGGTGTTTCGAGGAATCGAAGGGTGAAAGGTTGCTGCAATGAGAATGAAGGTTTTTTATTGTTTAAATTTCAGTTTAACCCTTATAAAAAAATGTTATAATTACTATAAATTTATTAGCTTACATAAGATGTGATTTTTTATTAATGTGATGTGGTGATTACCATAAAAGAAAAAGATATCGGCAAGTAAACGATAAGGTGCTAATAATTAAAAATAAAAGATCAATGAGATTATTACCAAGTCTGTGCAAGAGCAGTTTTGGAGGATCAATGCAAGGCGCATACTTGGCTATGAACTCAAGGTCGCAGCCAAGCCCTATGCCTCCACAATTCCCTGTTAGCTTTATTACCTCACGGCACTTGTCATCACCTTTCCATCATTACAACAAACATTAACGAAGATCCATAAAGGAAAGTGAAGGAGCCTGTTGCCTTATGACATGGTAGCTTCTTTAAAAAGAAAAATAATAATAATAATTAAGGATTGTAATATAGAGTGTAATTTCGGATGGTTTCTTAAAGAACTTTTTATTAATTATCTAGAAACAAAGTATGATGATTGGTATGAAACAAGTGAAAAAGAATTTCGTGCTTTTTATCTATCGACTAAGTTGCAATTAAACTAAAATGCTTTTAAAAAAATGTTTTTAGAATAAAAGTGGAGTGAAATGGAATTAGTTTAGAAAATCTGATGAAACTTCCTCAAACAATAAATTTTATCTATCAACCCAAAGTTAAAAGGAGCTTTGTATAATTTATTATTATTATTATTATTATTATTATTATTATTATTATTATTATTATTATTATTATTATTATATAAAGTCTAAAACAAGAAACTTCCTGGAAATTCATCCATGTCTATATATTAGAAAATATTGAAAATCAGAAACACACTTAAAAGAAAATGTGAAAAAAGAGTTTGATTGAAGTGAATAGCCCTTAGAATGTGCTCCCACACATTGGGGAAAATTAAAAAAATAATACAAAAAATAAAAACCGACAAAAAAACAATTTTATGTATATCCATATAATATATCATATTTATATGTATATATTCTATAATACACACACACACATATATTCTAAAAACAGTTAGAGGAATTAATGAAGAGTAATAAATACAAAAACAAAAATACTAAAACACCTTCCATTAATTCCCCTAACCCCAAAACTACGTCGTTTTGAGAGTTCATTAATTCCTCTAACCCCAAAATGACATAGTTTTGGGGTGATTTAAATAACCTTATGTCAAGTGACATAACAAACGATAAACCCATATATATATATATGCAATTCACATTACACAATTTGTTATAATTGACCCTTATTTGTTGTTTCATGAGAGACACTTGTAAAAAACCTATCGAAAGTACTTGATAATTACCATTACGAACTTGTAAGCACCATTAAAAAATTGATGATACCATTACTGAACTTGTAAATCCTATTAATTAACTTGTTATTGTTAGTTCTCAATATGTTTTGATGATTAACAACAAATGTAAAACATGTTTTGAAGTTTGCAAAGTCGTTAAAAACATTCGATAGTTGCAAACTCGAGTATAGGTTTGCATACCGCAATGGACATCCAGAAAAGCAACCAAGTTTTTCAAGTTAAGTCAATACCGTAGTTTGCATAGCCAAACTTGAGTATTGAACAGTCAATACTGCGGTTGCATAGCCAAACTCGAGTATTGAGCTTCCAGAGAGCTAAACTTTTCAAGTTAAGTCAATACCGCAGTTTGCATAGCCAAACTCGAGTATTGAACAGTCAATACTGCAGTTTGCATAGCCAAACTCGAGTATTGAACTTCCAGAGAGCTAAAGGATTTTTCAAGCTAAGTCAATACTGCAGTTTGCGTAGCCAAACTCGAGTATTGGACTTACAGAGAGCAAAAGGATTTTTCAAGTTAAGTCAATACTGCAGTTTGCGTAGCCAAACTCGAGTATTGGACTTACAGAGAGCAAAAGGATTTTTCAAGTTAAGTCAATACTGCAGTTTGCGTAGCCAAACTCGAGTATTGGACTTACAGAGAGCAAAAGGATTTTTCAAGTTAAACCAATACTGCAGTAAAGGAGTGCAAACTCGAGTATAGGTTTTGTCTTTCAAACACAAGACTCGATGGTTTGCCTCTGAAAGGTGCAAACTCGAGTATCCAATTAGATACTGCAGTATGGACACTTGTGAACAGTGCCATACTCGAGTTAGCATGAACATACTGCAGTTTACAACGGTAGAAACCAATTTTTGAATTATACGAATTTGCAAATCACTCTTGTTTGTTCCAATTGCTTTCATGAATCATTCACTTATGAACCCAACTATGTTTAACAAGTTTGTTGAGTGAATTTCATTAAGATCGATGAAGATTATTGAAGGTCAAAGCCATAAAGCAAAAAGTGTACAATGCATTTAATGCACTTCTGCAAATCAACCTTCTTTTGGATAATCCACCTGAGCACGCATTCTCAACGGTCAAGAATGCTTTCTTCATCAAGTAAACTCTTCTCCAACGGGCAAATCCTCAGAGTTCCACATCAGATCATATTAGCACCTGGATTAGTTGGAGTTTAGAGAGAAAGATGACCGACTTAATGCTAATCACCTACAACGGTTGGATTCATCATTCAACGGTCATTTAATGTTCTCTACCTATAAATAGAGTTCATTAACTTCTTCTCAAGCTGATACACCTACTGAGAGCGAAAATTTATTGATTGCCATTTATTGTGTTCAGCTTTCACCTGTATTGTATCAATCTGATACTTGTACTTCAGTGTTCATCTTATCTGCTCTGAGAGAGAGTTCTATCTGTAAATCATTTATTGATTGAGATAACCACAAGTCAGGGGACTTGGTGGTTGGGTGTATTGATTGCAACTTGTAAGGGGGAGTGAGTTCTAGAAAGAGAACTACTCTTGAGTACAGAGTTTGTAATCAATTTGTGAGTATAGTGGATTGAAAATCCCAAGTGTGGCTTGGGGACTGGATGTAGGTCAAGGATAAGACCGAACTAGGATAATTTCTCTTGTGCAAGCTTTCCTTCCCTTCCTCCTTCGCTATCATCTGTTTTTACTTGGTCAAAACAGAGCACTTTCCGAAAGGTTTTTAAAATACCCAATTCACCCCCCTCTTGGGTATATAGCTCCATTTACAGTTATTCCCATTACAAATTTTGTTCAAAGTTTTCAGATTTTTTTCAGTCTTGTGAATCCAATTTTATGTATATCCATATAATATATCATATTTATATGTATATATTCTGTAATACACACACATATATACGTGTGTGTGTGTGTGTGTATAATGAGCTTCACAAGGCTGAACAAAATCTAAGCACTATGATCAAAATTTGTAATAAGAATAACAAGTTCAATAATGAGATTTACAAATTCAGTAATGGGACATACACGAGTGTTTCTTGATGGACAAAATGTTAAGAAGAATATATATATTTGTTAATGCATATATATGTCAAAGGAACCAAATGGCCCAAAGTGGTTGGGTTACTTGGCCCCCATTTGAACCCCATATTCTCACTTTCATTCAATTTTTTTTAAAGAAAAAATATTCAACCCTCCCTAAGAAAAAAAACCTTCGTTTGATCCTAGGCCGTCGGCGACCGGAGCCCAGGCTGCCGGCAGTTGCAGGCTGTCTGGTGGCCGGCCACGGGGGCTCTCCTGTGATGCCTTGGCTTAATATTCCTATATCTATCAAAGTTTAAATGCACAGGCATCGAAATAATTTGGACGACTTAATTGCGGAATAAAAACTTTCTTAAAATAACTTAGTTTGAAGACATGAGGATAAATTTTTCACGATTCGAATCTATCCCATAGTAGGATATTAATACAATAATCCAAAATAGACAAATGATAAACAAATTAGTACAATCCAACTATTTATACTATCACAAAAGTCCTTTCTGCTGTAATCCTTACAGCTACATCTTTCCTCTTGATCCCGATCTACTACCTGTCTCTTTCATATGATTTGAGTTCAAATAAATGAACCCAGGGGTAACAATTAATCTCATAAGCAAGTATGAAATATAAATCAAGTATAACACATGTTCAGCATAGAATAATTTACAGTAAATAAGTCGCATCGAAACCGCAGTTATCAGCCAAGGACCATAGCCCTTTAGGACATGCAGCCCTATGAGACACGCAGCCTCAATCCATAGCTAGGATACAAACATGTAGAATTATCTAGCAACCATGATCAGTCATACAAGAATACATGCATACAAGCTAAACAAGATAACAGTCACCCGCCTCAAACTTGAATCCTTAACTGGTCCGGTAGGTGTTGTGATCGGTTTAGGTGTCAAGGTATGCCTATAAATGTTTATCATTGTCATTAGTCATCACTTATGTCACAAAGTAACCATGATCAGTCATGATTAGTCAATCCATAGCTATGATACAAACATGTAGAATTATCTAGCAACCATGATCAGTCATACAAGAATACATGTATACAAGCTAAACAAGATAACAGTCACCCACCTCAAACTTGAATCCTTAACTGGTCCGGTAGGTGTTGGGATCGGTTGAGGTGTCAAGGTATGCCTATAAATGTTTATCATTGTCATTAGTAATCACTTACGTCACAAAGTAACTAACTACGTGAATTATTTTTAGGAGATTAAAAGTGATTATTAACCCCTAAAATTTCCTTAATAATAATACCCTTTAATAATATTATTTATTATTATTTATTTATCTATTTTATTACTTATTTGCTTCCTAATAATAATAATAATTAATTACAATTATTTCTCCGGGTTGAAGGGGTTCTAGGTTGAGGGTTGAGGGGTTCCGGATGAAGGTGGTGGGATGGGGTTCTTTGGGATGGGTTGTTGAGATAGGGTTGCTAGGATGGGGTGTCGGATAGGTGGTTCGGGATCCAAGGTGAGTAGTCCGGGATCTGGGTTGAGGGGTGAGTGGTTAAGGGCAGAGGGGTAAGGTATCTAGGATCCGAGATACGGGATGAGTGGTCCAGGATCCGGGATGAGGGGTGAGTAGTTGAGGTTGAGGGTTGAGGGTTGAGGGGGTAAGGTGTCCGTGATCCAAGATTCGGGATGAGCAGTCCGAGATTCGGGTTGAGGGTTGGTAAGGTGTCTAAGATCCGAGATCCGGATGAATGGTCCGGATCCGGGTTGAGGGTAAGTGGTTGAGGGTTGAGGGTGGAGGGGTAAGGTGTCCGGGATCTGGGATCCGGTATGGGTAGTCTGGGATCCAGGTTGAGGGGTGAGTGGTTGAGTGTGGAGGGGTAAGGCGTTCGGGATCCGAGATGAGTGGTCCGGGATCCAAGTTGAGGGGTGAGTAGTTGCGGGTTAAGGGGTAAGGTGTATGGGATCTGGGATGGGTGGTCCGGATCCGGGATGAGTAGTCTAGGATGCGGGTTTGAGGGGTGAGTGGTTGGGAGTTGAAAGGTGAGTCGTTGAGGTATCCTAGTTCATACCAAGTTTTTCCTCTACACTTAAACACATTCAGAGCTATATAGACTTCAACATACAGTCCAGAAAAATTCCAGATTTAATAGGTCAATTTCAAAAATTCGCATCTCTCTGAATACAACTCCGAATAAGGGGTGTGACTTATCAAATTAAACCTTGTTGTGTCCACTTTATTTCTGGAAAATGATAGTTTTTCAGCTTTGTTGTCAAACTTTGAAAAATCATAACTCCCAATATACACGTCAATTTTGGCTGTTCTTTTGCTCGTTTTAAACCTTATTGAGTCTACTATTTAATGTAAAAAGTTCACAGAAAAACTCAAACGTTTGACTATGAAACAGAAACACACAAGATTCTCTGTTTCAGATAAGAAAAACAGAACATGATCACATTTTTCTTCTAACTAAACCACTTGCAGCAAATTAAAATCACAAAAATAGGAAAGATAATACTTAAGGAACTCACCTTAGTTGATTCCTCAAGCTTCACAATCAGCTCCTTTGGTTTTCTCCAGTCGTGGCTCTCTTCTCACTTTCTCATGTTTCTCTCTTGCTCTCGCTTTCGCTTGAGCTGAGCAAAGTGAATGAATGAAGATCAAGTAACAGTGCTTAAATAAGAACGTATGGAGAGTCTACTGTTGTGAGCATTTGAGCCGCTGGAAGAGTATGGTGTTTATGATCTTGCGTGATCAGAGAATGAGTTAATCACACTGAAAAAGTATGGCTAATTACTTTTTGCTGACATCTCTCCACTGTCATGTGCTTCAACCGAGGGAGTTAAATAGGGATAATGGGCTTATAGTGAACATTAATATTGTGTTATGAGGCCCATTTTAATATCTAATTGATCCTCTTCCAAACCTTTATTTGCAATTAGGTACTTAACTCAATTAATTACAAATTTTGGAATAATGATAACGTTAAATCCTTAATTCCATATAAGGATTCATTTTCTTTGTTAATCAATTCCATAAATGTTTAGGCCTGAAATTATCCTTTATGAATATTCCTTAATCTTTTCCTAAAATAAATTTAAGGAAAAATAGACCTTAATTTCTAAATAATTATTTTCGTAATTATTTTAAGCCAAAATTTCATAATTGATCTCCATAGACTATTCAAACCTAAGAATCCAAAAATCCGGGATGTTACATTTCTCACCCCGTTAATTTAAATTTCGTCCCTGAAATTTGCTACACATTTTGCAAACTCTGAGCCATAAATTCTGGGTACTTCTCCTTCATGCTTTCTACTGTTTCCCATGTTGCCTCTTCCGTAGATAAACCTTTCCAAACCACTTTTACAAACAAGATACTCTTGTGCCGGAGCTGCTTTTCCTGATGCTCAATGATCCATATCGGCTCAACCACGAAAGTATTATCATGTCGGAGTTCCACATCCTCATACTCTATGACATGCTTATGGTTCGGTTGATACTTCTTTAGCTGAGAAACATGGAATACATCATGAAGTTTACCCATGTTTAGGGGTAAGGCTAGTTGGTAGGCTACTGGTCCACATTTCGCCAATATTTCAAATGGACCAACATATCGAGGACTTAACTTTTTCCTCTTTAATGTTCTACCAACTCCTGTAACTGGAGATATTTTCAGAAAACATGGTCTCCCACAGCAAACTCCAGAGGTCTTCTCCTTTTATCTGCATAGCTTTTCTACCTGCTTTACACTGCTAGGAGCCTCTTCTTGATTAGCTCAATATCTTCAGAGTTTTTGTCAAATATATCTGGTCCAATTAGCCTTCTCTCAGACAACTCTGTCCAGCAAATGGGTGATTGACATTTCCTGCCGTATAGTGCTTCAAACAGAGACATCTGAATGCTCAAACGATAGCTATTATTATATGCAAACTCTGCTAATGGGAGATATTGATCCCAATTCCCTTTTGAAGTCCAACACAAACGCTCTCAACATATCTTCTAGCGTCTGTATGGTCCATTTAGACTGACTGTTGGTCTGGGGTGATAAGTTGTACTAAATTTTAACTTTGACCTCAAAGCTTCATGTAAAACTTGCCAGAATCAAGATGTGAATTGTGGGTCTCTGTCGAAAATAATACTCTTCAGTATACCATGGAGTCTCACTATCTCCTTGATATAGACCTCAACCAGCATCTCAGGAGAATAACTAGCACTAATGGGAATAAAGTGTGCCGTCTTAGTAAAACAATCTACAATTACCCAGATTGCATCAAAATGCCTGATCTTAGGCAATCCCACCATTAGGTCCATGGTAATATCCTCCCACTTCCATTCTAGAATTTCAATTCTCTACAGTGGTCCTTGCAGCCGTTGATGTTCAAGTTTCACCCTCTGGCAAGTTAACCATTTGGCCACATACTGGGTTACATCTTTCTTCAACCCTTGCCACCAGACCTCAGATTTCAAATTCTGGTACATTTTAACCATGGCTAGATGTAAGGTGTATTTACTCTTGTGAGCTTCATCCAGTATTTTCTGCCTTAACTCAGCATTTGGTGGTACATATACTCTTTTCTTATACCTAACCAATCTGTTGGAGGATAGATCATAATCTTGAGTCTCATTCTGAGAGATTAACTCTCGTATAGCATTTGCTTATTCATCTCACATCTGAGCTTCTTTAATTTTATCCCTCAAATCATGCTCTCGTCGACTAACAAGAAGACTTGCAAGATAAACCTCATGGGGCTCTTTCAGTTCTAAAGCAATTTGGTTGGACAGATTCAGATCTCTTAAATCTTCCAGCAATTTCTACTCGTGGATCATCATGAATGCTGCCTGCACTACTTTTCTGCCCAAAGCATCTGCGACAACATTGGCTTTCCCTGGGTGATATTTAATCTCTAGGTTATAATCCTTTAGCGACTCCATCCATCTCACTAGTGCAAAAAAGGCTTTAAGACCGCCTCATTTAGAGCGGACATTGGACACCCCGGTCTTAAAGGAATGACCGGTGGCAGTTCCGTAAATATAAAGAACTTCTTGCACCGAGACAAATTTTTCACCGCTCTTAAAAACATTATTGAGACCGACTAAAATACAACCGGTCTTAAAAATTGAACTGAAATTTCAATTACTTTCTAAATATATCTCATATAGCCGTACTTATATTTTCTCGCGGTAAAACATAATAAGGAAAAATTTAAATATAAAAAGTCTAAATTTTTAAGACCGAACTTATCAAGAAGACGGTCTTAAAAGTTTTCTTTCAAGACCGGACATATGATACTTCCGGTACGAAAAAGTTCATTAATATTAAGACCGGCGTTTTAAAAGGAACGGTCTTAAAGGTTAAACTTTTAAGATCGGACGTTTAATATGACCGGGATTAATGTAAATATTAAGACCGTCTATTTTTCATCCGGTCTTAAAAATCCACGCAAGTTATACATTTCTTCGCGCGAAAGCTTTTGTTACTCTGTGGAGAACCTCTGTTCACGTTCCGAAACCCTTCCTGTTGCATTACCTCTCTTCCTCGCCCACGTACCATCAGCCCCTGTTACTCTCTCATTTGCTCAGGCATTCCTCTCTTCCTGTCTCGAAAATGGACGGTGAAAACGAATCTATTCGTGTTCCGGCAACGCCAGCCTCTGGTGGATCGGTGTGAGTGAGAACGAACCCTCTTCATCTCACAATGAGGCTCGTAATCGCCCGCACGCCGGGTAGAAGAGGCACACGAATGATGGATGTGACCCTAAGTCGGACTTCTCGGGTCAAAGTTCGAGATTCGCTTTAATGCAAGGTTGGAACCTGTCGGTCCTAATAAAAGCAAATATAATAGTTTTGTCGGCTGTCTAGCACGCAGCAAGGTTAGCATCTTGACGGATGAGTGGAAAAGTGTGGACTCTAAGAATGTAAAGGATCCTATTTGGGAGACTATCCTGGTTACATACACCGTCCCCGATCGTCGGGTTGAAAGACAAGACATTGTCTTATTGTGCTGATCGGTGGAGGAAGTTTAAGACCTTTCTCGCTAACACGTATATTTTCTCCGAGGTTCCGCCGCCAAACATCCTTGGGAAGTTTACACATTTATTGATGAACGAATTTGGCGACAATTTGTTCTTCTCGGACCACTCCCGAAGCTCGGTGAGTTTATATTTAGTTTTGTTTTCCCTTTTGTTTGCTTATTAACCCGTGCGGATATGTGAATGTTATTGTGTTCATGTAATCCCGTTAGTTGTAGAATGGTTCGGTGTGTGAATAGAAGTATACATTTCCCGCTTTGTCTATGCAAGTCGATATGTCAACCCCGAAAAGGTAAATTACGATGAGAAGGTATTAATTGTGTAATGGTTTGTCTTGCAAAGGAGGAAATGAATAGTCTTAAAAGGGGGAAACTTTATATACCCAATTGTTACTATCTAATGGAGACTAAGATCCCACCGGATGCTTTAAAAAGGATCAAGTTTGTATTATTCTCGTAAGCATAATTCTCTTTTGTTTCTTAACCTATCTATCTAGCTAGCACTACAAAACATAGCTCCAATTTCTTCTACAATTCTACATCTTCCTTAAATAAAATGTTGAAACTTGATGAAGTGAAGAATTTGACTACTTGTTTGATTGACGTTCATATGAACCGGAAGTTCTCTAATTTCTGTTAGTGACATGCATGTATGGAATTCATAATTAATAGATGTTTTCAATCCCGATTCACGAAAAAGAAGGGAACAAGCACGGAGATAGGTAGAAAGAATGATTGCCCTCATAGGGCTTCTCACGCGGATATCAAATGGCTGAAAAAGATTTGATGGTCGCCAAGCGGAAGAGATTGGATGATGAAGCGTAATCCAATCCTTCGTGATACATGCTCCTCCATCTCCAATACGTCGCGAGGATTTGTGGTTGCATATTCGGCAAAGCCAAGCGGCGCCTACACGAGTGAACAAACTCGTCTAGTTCTTTGAAAGAATTGTAAGTATCGTTATTGTTATTTTTTAGTTACTAAACATGTTTCATTACTAAGCTTCCGTTATCCGTATCTTACGGAAGATCTTAAAAGAAAGAAGCGGAGAGGATCTTTTGTGTCGGACGGGAGGAATGATGTTCGACCGTTGCGGCCGAAAAACTGGATCACCGGGCGTGTAAGGGGGATTGGAGGACGGGTAGGCATAAAGCAAGTCTTTGGTACATCCAAACGCCATAGACAAAGTATGGTTACCGGGAGGAGATGGACCGGACTGGCTGGTAATAAAGCTTCAATGATCGCAATGTTTCAATCCGAGATGAGCCGGATGAAGGAGGAACTGAGTCGGTGAGGCCGCTTTGAGCAATCGTCCGAGAGACCAGTGTTCCCTTCTCACACTCACTGCAACGTGCGGCCTTAACACTAGAGGAAGCTGCATTGTTGGACGGTCGAGCAACCTTGTGACCTTTATGTGGAGGATCCCGATCATCATGATGGACGATTATTGGTTGCAAAAGGGACTGTTCACAACTTGGGATCAACTCGTACACCACCAACAAATGCCTGATGATGAAGTCAGAGTGTCAGTTGAAAAGGTGATCATTGATGCACAGCTCCCTCTCCAAACTGATGAGCTGAAGCTTATGAGTGATGTCAAGGGAACCTTCATCCCTTGGCCAGTGAAGCTTGTACATGTCTCTACTGCTCCTGAAGCTTCAACCCCTCATCCTCAAGTTCCATCCCCTCGTCAAGCTCCATCCCCTCGTCAAGCTCTATCCCCTCCTCAAGCTCTCTCCCCCTTTCGCTAAGTTGGTCGGCCCGGGGAAAAAATATCCGATCGATGAAGAGTGGATATTTTAAGGATAAATCGTGGTCTGTGATGAAGTACTAGGCGTCCCTCATCCTATGCCCGTTCAAGTTGACACCGTTGATGTTGAGTCCCCGCTTGCTTCCTCGACGGAGCTTACGATGCGGTTGTTAGAATTTTTATGAAGTAAGTATCTTACGTCTATGAGTACATCATTTAAATGCATCGTTTAGACATACATACATATATACTAATTCCCTGATCGATGTCATTATGGTAGGTTCTTGCATCATGAATTGGTTCAAAGGTGTAGGATCAACGATTTTGGATTCTTGTGCCCTGTCTATTCAAGTCAAACAACCATGGAGGAGAGACAGGAGTACATATCAAAGAGGTTGTGTGAAGTGAGCAGAAAGTTGTACTTTTTGCCATTCTTCCATAGGTACATATCAAAAATCTTGTCCGCAATTCACTTAATTCTGCTACATATATCACTGAGTATAGTTTACTGATGTGAATTTTCAGCCGCCACTGGTAGTTGGTCCTCATGTGCATGGAGGAGCATAAAGTTATCTTCTTATGCTCCACTCACACGAGCCATTGACTACGTTGGTGCGGACCATCAATGAGTAAGCATGTCATTTTGATTCTCTTGTCGAAATCTCTGCTGTGAATTTTCGGTGAATCATTGATAAATTTGTGATTTTGATGATAGTGCCATGAGGACCTTCCAAAGAGTAGAAAAGAAAAGGCGTGCTACTCGGGACAAAGACCCCATATGGTACGCACCCGGAGGTTGGTACAATATTTGTAGCACACCGCCTTGTGAACTTGGTCATTGAGCTATATATATGCTCTTATATATATTTCTTGTTCTTTTTAGACCCGTCGGCAACCACGAGAGTCCAACTTATGTGGCCGTACGTCATGAAACACATGTATGATATTACAAGGCGAGGGATACTAAATTAACCGCAAAGGTAGATGTATTTGATGTTACATATTATGCAAGTTAATTCGGTTTAAAACTTATCGTTACAAATGAAATATGCACGCAATTTAATTCGATTCTTTGTCTTTGATGTTACGTATGTTTCAATGCAAAACTCCCTTTTCGATGATGAACTGGAGCACATACGCAATGTGTTTTGTGAATATCTCGTATGGTCTCGATCTTAGAGTCGGAAAAATGACAATAATTAATGTCCTAAATTCATTTGTAAGTATAATCTGTAGCAACAATAATTGATCTTCTAAATTTGTTTATTTTTTTGAACAATTCATTTGTAAATATACATAGGCAATGTAAAATTCAATAAATAAATTTAGTTAATTTTTCGAACAATTTTCTTGTGTCCATTTTGGGTTTCGAATGTATTATTGGATGGTGGATATAGCTATATAATTTAGTGTTTGAAATCTGAGACTTTTAGGACCGTTCATTAACAGCATGTCCGGTCTTAAAGGTCCGCAAAGTTTCGGTGTGAAAAGTATGAGACTTTTAGGACCGTATATTGCTTTTGTGAATGTATTATTGGATGGTGGATATAGCTATATAATTTAGTGTTTGAAATCTGAGACTTTTAGGACCGTTCATTAACAGGATGTCCGGTCTTAAATGTCCGCAAAGTTTCGGTGTGAAAAGAATGAGACTTTTAGGACCGTATATTGCTTTAGTGTCCGCTCCTAAAAGCTTAAAAAACCACATGAACTTTTAGGTCCGGATGTATTATAAAAGGTCGGTCTTAAAAGTCGCCCGCTTAACTTTTAGGACCATACTTTTATAAATAATCGGTCTTAAAAGTCCTTTGGTTACAAGTGTGCTTAACTTTTAGGACCGTATGTTGTTATTTGTTTGATCTTAAAAGTCAATCACCTTTAAATACCTCTTTTCAGACAAATTAAATGGATAGGGTTGAAGACAACCGAGGTTCTGGCGTTCTGCTCAAGCTAGGTCCTTCATTATCATCGTTGTTACCTCTCCATGTGTAGAGCAGCATTATTGGTGTCCCTTTTATTTTGTCTTTTGTCTTTTTGTCGGAAAAAGAAGGAAGATAATGAAAAGGACACTTTGTTTCTAACATGGGGAGGTAAAACCGACGTCAACGAAGGTCCAACCTTGAGAAGAATAGTCACTTTGTTTGTTCTTATCCGAATAAGGTAAAAGCTCCTTTTTTTTGTATGTTCTTAACGTATTCTCGTGAATTTCGTTGTTGGATTTACACGAGGACAATATTTTGTTTGTTTCCTTTTTGTCGGAAAAAGAAAGACGATAATGAAAAGGACAAGAGGCAATCGGATATGGAAACCAAAGCCGACAAAAATGGCGGTGTTTTTTAGGACCGTCGATTTACTAACTAAAGTCTTCGTTCTTTTATTTTAGGTTTTTTAGTCTCGCCATTATCCATCCTTCATAGTTGCCTTGTTTATTGCTTTCCGTGTTCGAGATAATGGGATAAAGTACTAAACTCGCACGAGAACAAAATTTAAAAATATTTTATTTACTAATTTTTTTACGCTGCCCTATAGGGGCAGCGATCACAAAAAAAAAAATCAAAATAAAAAAGCAACAAAAAAAAACTAATCCCTCTCGTAGTCGGAGAGGGAGGGGGCGTCGGAGTCGTCGGAGTTGTCGGAGTCGTCGGAGTCGTCTTCAGCGGGATCGTACTTCACGTCATTGGCGTGGAGTACCATGTTCAGCTTGTTGTTCATGGTATGAGCAAGCTGAACCAATTGGCCCAAATGTCGATCGATTTGATCGACGCGGGCCACCAGTGACTGCACCAACTGCTTCACAGTCGGATTTGGAGGAGGCGGTGGCGGAGGGGGCTGAGGTTGAAGAGGAGGAGGAGGAAACGGAGGACTGGGAGCAGCCATTACGGTGGGGGCGAGGTTGAAGAGGAGGAGGAGGAAACGAAGGACTCGGGGGAGAAGAATGTGAAGAAAGTACAAGTAACAACGGGTTTAAATAGAGAACCCATCCCGAACAATGTGAAACGCCGGAAACTTTAATGAGGAGACGCATTGTTCATCGTAATACGAGGAGACGCATTGTTCATCGGAATACGAGGAGACGCCTAGTTGGGAAGTTTATCTAGAAGCCGAAGAGACTCTCGCATCATTCATTTGAGCAAAGGTGTGTAGTACCGGGTAAATGATAAAAGGTCGGTCTTAAAAGTAAGACTTTTAGGACCGGACTTATTATAAAAGATCGGTCTAAATAATAGAATTTTATACCGCATACCTATAAGTATCGGGTTAATGATAAAAGGTCCTGGTCTTAAAAGTAATTTAGACTTTCGGGACCAGATATTTTAAAAAATGCTCGGTCTTAAAATAAAATGAATTGCAAAAATATTAAATAATGGAATTTTATACCGCGTACTATAACTCCTTATTAATTCCTCACTACCTCGTAACTCCAAACTACGTACGTGGCTATCTCGAGAACAGCTCTCTTGCCTTTATTAATTAACTCATCATACCTCTCTAAACTACTCAAACCATGGTTAGATTCAAGAGAACCGCTCGTAGGGTGCTCTTAGTCGTGATGCTCGTGCCTTCCGTCGATCGTTATACGGTGCGCCTCCTCCATCGAGAGTCCGTCCTATTGTGACGGAAGAGTCTCGGGTCGTTGGATCCATTGTTATTTCTTCGGATGATGAAGAGGTTCCCGCTCCCCCTCTCCAACCTCTTGGCCCCACCGCGACTACTACTGACCCCTCTCCTCTTTCCTCTAATGAAGCATTGTGGCTGAATCGAGTAAGACAGAAACTTGCTGATCTCCGGCGGGAAATTAATGCATTGTTCACGCCGAAATCGCCAAGGCTTTGGAGGATAATAAGCTTTAGGAGATGTTTAGTCGATTCTTGTTTTTGATAATTTTCTCGCTTGTTTTTCTTTTGTATTTTTTCTTGTGTACGTGCATATGCAAGTAATATATGTAATTAAAGAAACTCTAGTTTTCCTTTAATTTTTATTCATTCATTCTTTGCGCTTGCCAAATCCTTTTGTAGAAATCACGAAAACGAGGAATTTTAGGACCGGAGTATTATAAAACAAATGGTCTTAAAAAATTTTATATATAGAACCGTCTCCTTTTAATGAACCGGTTTAATTGTCTCAATTTAGGTCCAGAGTATTATAAAACTCCGGTCTTAATAAATTCCCAAATATAAAACATGTCTCGCTCTGTCGCGCAGAATATTAAATTTCCCTCTCTGAACTTCTCTTGTCGCGCCTAAAGTGTTACTCAGGTTCTGTCGCCACTTCGTTGCTAGTTCGCGTTGCTCTCTCGACAATCACTTTCTCGGTTCCTTAGCTAAACGTCTATAGACCAAGCTGTAAGAGGTGTTTCGGTTATATAACTTTATGATTTTCCCGCTCATCGTTCTGGGTTTTTCCGGGTTGAGCGAAATCGATCAAATGTTCTTGTGGGTTTCGTGTTGTTAATGGATATTGTATTTTGAAGATTATAATTGCACTTTAGACCTACCCAACTGACCAATAAATGTTTTTAGGGTACTCTTCTTTGTCCGCAACATCAACGTTCATGGCGGGAGAAGAAAGACTAAGCAAACGCATTTGAATTTATATGATACGGTGAGTCCACAAGACCTTCACGCGATGCATTTAATTTCCTCGTCATGCATTTATTTTGGTTTTTGGATTCACTGCGATACATTTATGACCAAAAGTGATTCTTCGTTCGCATTTAATGAGCAAGTTTATCCGAAAAAAAAAAGACATAACCGACATTTGAGCATATATATGTATGTTAAATCTTTCCGTCTATATATATAGGAATTCTACTATGGATCACAGTTGGAAAAATGCTAAACGGACGAGTGTTGAATATCAGAATGGGGTGAGGGACTTTATAAAATTTGCTCAACAAAATGCCCATGCTGAGGGCGGGAAGTTTTATTGCCCTTGTGTAAAATGTTTGAATGAGAGGCGACTAAGTCCTGAAGTTATACACACACATTTAATTTGTGAAGGAATTTGTAAGACTTATACAGTATGGGTATGGCATGGTGAAAAAATACCAAGTGGGTCTCAACATAGGGAAGTGGCCTTTGATGATAATGACATGGATATGGATGATCACATAGAGGACATTATCCGTGATGTAGGAGAAGAGGCTTTTCATCAATCACATGCATATGGTAATATGTGCGGTGATGCGAGACCCTCTATACCGTGGGTGTAAAAAATACCAATTGTTGAATACCGTATTGAAATTGGTAAGCTTGAAGGCACGTCATGGATGGAGCGACAAGAGTTTTTCAGAAATGCTTGAGGCTTTTAAGGACATGCTTCCGGATGATAATGTGTTGCCACATCGATACTATGATGCTAAGAAAATACTTGAGTACAAAAAGATCCATGCATGCCCGAATGATTGCGTGTTGTATAGAAAAGAGTTTGAAGAGGAGCAGAATTGTCCGAAATGTGAAACCCCAAGGTACAAGTCAAATAAGGGGCCTGCAAAAGTGTTGTGGTATCTTCCAATCATACCAAGGTTCAAGCGGTTGTTTGCGAATGAAAATGATGCAAAAAATTTGAGGTGGCATGCGAGATGAGAGGATTTCTGATGGAAAGCTTCGACATCCGGCCGATTCTTCTCAATGGAAGAAAATCGATCAATTATTTCTGAACTTCGGTGAAGAACCTAGGAACCTTAGGCTTGCCCTTAGCACGGATGGCATGAATCCATATGGAAGCCTTAGCAAGATACATAGTTCATGGCCTGTACTCACGATTATTTACAACTTATCTCCAATGTTATGCATGAAACGAAAGTACATCATGTCGTTTATGTTGATTTCGGGACCGAAACAACCCGAAAATGACATTGATGTTTACCTTCAACCCTTGATCGAAGACTTGAAGGAGTTGTGGGCAGAAGGTGTTGATGTTTTTGACTCTTTCAAGAAGGAGGTGTTTAAAATGCGAGCCATGATATTTTGTACTATAAACGACTTCCCAAAGATATGGGAACTTGTCGTAGGTATAGTGTAAAAGGCCATAAAGCATGTCCGGTTTGTGAAGAAGGCACACGCTACCATCAACTTCAACATGGAAGAAAGACGGTTTATCTTGGACATAAGAGATTTCTTAGACGGGGTCACCCATATCGTCGATTGAAGAAAGCCTTTTTTGGTGGCCAAGAGTATGAAGATGCTCCGGTGGCATTGACTGGGGAGCAAGTTTATGAAAAGGTGAAAAATATCAATGTCGTATTCGGTAAGACTTCAAAGAGTAGAAAAGAAACAAATATATGGAAAAAGAGATCTGTATTCTTCGATCTTCCATATTGGTGCAATCTTGATGTGAGACACGTATTGATGTCATGCATGTGGAGAAAAACGTATGTGATAGTATTGTCGGCACGCTTCTCAACATACAAGGTAGTTCCAAGGATGGTGTGAAGGCAAGATTGGATCGATAGCAATGTGAATACGCGAAGAGTTACATCCAAGGCCGATGGGAAGAGAACTTATTGTCCCCCTAGCTTCTCATACTTTGTCTAAGGATGAGAAACGAAGTTTTTGTGAGTGTTTACATGGCACAAAAGTTCCCACGGGGTATTCTTCAAATTTGAAGAGGCTTGTATCGATGAAGGACTTGAAATTAGTAGGCCAAAAGTCTCATGATTGTCATGTCTTGATGCAACAAATGCTACTCCCAATAGCTATTCGAGGCATCACCGAATATGATCTTCGGTCGTTTTGACTAGACTTTATGTCTTCTTCAATGCGCTTTGTGGTAAAGTTTTCGAGATTGAAAAGTTGGATGAATTGGAGAATGAAGGATATCTTATCTTGTGCCACCTTGAGAAGCTTTTTGTTCCTACATTTTTTGACATCATGGTTCATCTAATTGTTCATCTAGTGAGGGAGATAAAGATGTGTGGCCCTATCCATGTATGGTGGATGTACCCAATTGAAAGATCTATGAAATTCCTAAAAGGGTACGTGAAGAACGCATACCGGCCGAAGCATCAATTTTTCAGAAATATGTTTCGAAGAAGCCATGGAATTTTGTCAAGATTATTTGGCCAAAGTAAGACATATTGGGCTTCCAAAACGTCGCATGCAATGGGGGTAGACGAGGGCTTCCGTAAAGAGTGTGGATCCCGATGAATTGTCACAAGTCCACTTATACATCTTGAATAACGTCGATGAAGTTCAAGCCGAAGATAGCTGCACATAAAGCGGTTGTAAGGAAAGAAAATCATCGAATGATCAACAAAGGTTGATTAGGGAGCATAACAGAACTTTTGCAAACTGGTTGAAACAAAAGGTCGAGGGAGAGGAATGTGTTTCTGATACAATCAAATGGTTAGCAGGTGGTCCTGAGGTTGATGTCATAAGTTGGAATTCGTATGTGATCAATGGTTATACATTTTACACGAAGTCCCTAAATGATACGAGCACATCGGAACGGTGGTGTTATGTTAGAGGGTCAATCTATGCACTTCTCCGATTCGAAAGACAAGAGCCCTTCATTGGCGGTCATGCCATATTATGGGGTTATTGAAGAGATTTGGGAGGTGGACTATGTGAAAATTAGATTTCCCATTTTCAAATGCAAGTGGGTTAATGTCAATAACGGTGTTCGGATCGATCGGCTAGGATTTACATTAGTCGATGTCAATGGTAGAAGTTTTGGATATGAACCTTTTATTATGGCGACTGTGCAAAACAAGTGTTCTATATCACCGATCAAGAAAATAAAATGTGGTCCGTAGCCCTCCAAGGAAAGAGGGTCATTGATATTGATGAGGAAATGAATTCAAATTATGGTATTCCCGAGAGTACTCCTTTTTCAAGGGGTCTACCTGGACATGAACGAAGAAGATGAAGCGGATAATGAACCCAAGATAAGAAGTGATCATCAAGAAGGGATATGGGAAGATATCACTTTATAAAAGAGTCAATTCATAAGGTAATATTCATATGCAGATTTCTTTGAAGACTTTAAGGCTTTAACTATATATATATTATATTCCTTCTATCTATGTTCATAGTTAATGTCACCGACTATGAATTTTGTTCTTGTTTTATTTTTGTGTGGCGGGATCCGATCCAAAGGGGCATGTTATATAAGAGGATGTTACGTTGTTGGGTGGGGGAATCGATGAAGGCATGGTGAATATTATTTTGGGCGCATGTATGTTGTACTTGTAACTTATTGTATTTGTAAGTAAGTTATCTTATTGTATGAATTAATTTAGGTGTTGTAGTCATAGTAATCATTAATTAAGAGGCCAAATAGCTCATGGTGAATAATATTTGTATTCTTTTTCCAATTCAATTTATTCAAATAATTGTTCATAGCTTGTAGCTTAAAGTATCGAATTTTATGTGCTAGATTGGGTGGTGGATTTGTGTATATATATATATAATCAGGAAGAACAGCAGGGAAAAATTCAGGAAAATTTAGACCGAAAATAATAAGCCGGTCTTAAATGTTCACTTGTTAAGACCGGATGTAATTATATTACCGGTCTTAAAGGTCAGGACGATTTTGAGTTTTGATATTAAACCCGGTTTTAAAAGTTGGTCTTTTAAGACCGGTCTATTTAGACGTCCGGTCTTAAATAAAAATATTTAAGACCGGATGTTTTTATCATCCACTCTTGAAAGTCAATCCTTTAAGACCGTGTGTAATTAGTCGTGTGGTCTTAGAAGCCGCTATTTTTCGACCGTATGTGTCTTGTCCGGTCTTATAATTACGATCTTTAAGAGCGGCCTATTTTTGTCCTCGGTCTTAAAAGTTGAGCATTAAGATCGAACAAAAAATATTTCGGCTTCATTTAGTACAACTTTTTAAGACCCAAGTTTTTAAATGTCCGGTCTTAAAAGAGTTTCTTTAAGACCGGTTCGAGTCCGGTCTTAAATGGTAGACTTTTAATACCGGCAGGAACAAGACCGGTCGCATATCCGGTCTTACGACCCCTCTTTTGTCCGGTCTTAAAAGCCTTTTTTGCACTAGTGTCTACACTGTCTCATATTCAACTTTCTCTGGTCAATGAGGTATTTGAGACTCTTGTGGTCACAGCACAGTTCCACGGTAGTACCATACAAATAGTGCTGCCAAATTTTCAATGCAAAAACAACAGCCGTGAGCTCCAAATCATGAGTTGGATAGTTTGACTGGTGAGATTTCAGCTGTTGAGAGGCATAAGCCACCACTCGCCCCCGCCGCATCGAAACATCCCAATCCATGCTTGCTAGCATCGCTATAGGCAACATATGTCTCACCCAGATCTGGGATAATCAACACTGGTGCTGTAGTCAATCTCTCCCTCAATTCTCTGAAACTACCCTCACAACGCTCATCCCAAACAAATGATTGGTTCTTTCGTGTCAGCTTTGTTAATGGCAAGGCAAGCCTGGAGAAATCCTTTATGAATCTGCGGTAATATCCTGCCAGACCCAAGAAACTCCATATTTCAGTTACCGTCTCTGGACTCTTCCAGTCTAGTACTGCTTCCACTTTCTAGGATCAACGTTACCCCATCTCGTGATATCACATGGCCCAGAAATTTAACTTCTGAAAAAAGCCAAAAATCACACTTACTTAACTTGGTGTAGAGTTGCTTCCCTTTTAGTACATTAAGTACTTGCCGCAGATGGTGCTCATGAAAATATCATCAATAAAGACTACTACAAACCGATCCAGATACTCATGAAAGATTCGATTCATATAGTCCATGAACACTGCAGGTGCATTAGTCAAGCCAAAGGGCATCACTGTAAACTCATAGTGCCCATATCTAGTTTTGAAGGCTGTCTTCAGAACATCCACAGCTCTTACACGCAACTGATGGTATCCCAAGAGCAGATCAATCTTCAAGAAAATGCTGGAACCAGATAATTGATCTAACAGATCATCAATTCTAGGGAGTGGATATTTGTTTTTGATTATCACCTTGTTCAACTCCCTGTAATCAATGCAGAGTCGAAGACTCCCATCCTTCTTCTTTACAAACAATACCGGAGCTCCCTAGGGTGACACACTGGGTCGGATGAATTCTTTCTCTAGTAACTCTTCAATTTGCTTCTTTAATTCTGTCATTTTACTAGGTGCCATTCTATAGGGTGCTTTAGATATGGGCCCCGTGCCAGACATCAACTCAATAGTAAACTCAACTTCCCTTACTGGTGGCAATCCACTAATATCTTCTAGGAATACTTCAAGAAACTTGTTCACTACTGGTATATCTGACAATGATGGTTCAGTCTCTACCTATACTGAGAATAATACGATGTACCTTAGGCAACCTTGATTTAAACATTTCTTCGCTTCTTGGGCAGTAAGAAGATTCAAACTGTTTGTTGTAGTATCCGCTGTTGACTGTGAGTACAGGATTTGCCTGTTACCACAATCGATCAAAGCATTGCTAGCCGTAAACCAATTCAATCCCAGTATGATGTCAATATCAACCAATGGTAAAAAAATTAAATCTAATGTGGACTCATGTCCATTTACAATCAATACAGAATTCAAGCATACATCATATACTACAGATTTAACACCAAGCGGTGTATTTACAATCAAATCATATGGTAATCTATAGGTGTTCATTCCTAGCCTTTTTAACACAATCACAAGCAATGAAAGAATGGCTAGCACCCGAATCAAATAATGCTTGCAAAGATTTACCATTACCTTGGATCATGTTAGGAGATTTTTTAGCCTCATCTCAGGTCAATGCAAAAACCCTTCCTTGATTTTGTGGCCTCTTTTCCCTAGCTTTCTGTGGGCAACTAAAACTGAAGTGTCCCGATTGGTTACACACAGGTAGAAAAAGTCCTTTTAAGACCGGACAAAAAAGGTCACCTAAAACCGGATCTAGAACCGGTCTTGATACAAGCGGTCTTAAAAGTCCTCTTTAAAAAATATGATCTTAAAAGTCCAACTTGTAACAACAACAAAAAATATCTCCAAATAAGCCGCCCACTGCCCCCTCCGACAACAACGCCGCATCGAATGCCCGGCTCAATAGGCCGGTGCATCGACGTCACCACCGTCTTCCCTTCCACGCCGCCGACCTCGAGTGGTCATTACCCCTGTGACGCCGTTGAGCCAAATAATCTACAAAAGAATGGGGGAGATTACTGAAAGCGCGCATGACGGTGAATAAATCCCAAATTAAAGGAACCTAGATTCATAAGAGTAAATCATGATACTTCAAAAAGGGAATTTCAAAAGGGAACCTAGATCCAAACGATTCCACATATCGATTAAAGCATAGTTCTTTCTATTTCTAAAATCATCGACAAAAATGAATCAAGAGTTCGAATCACTTGACAGGATAGATCTGTTCTCAAAAGGGCATAAACTCCATCAATTAACAGGGAAAAAAATTGCTTCACAATCCAATATCATATTTGGTGATTTTTAGAGAAAAAACATTACTTACCCATCAACTTCGAATTTTGGAACCATTCCTGGAAATAGCAATCCAGTCACCGTCCCCTACCCAGGAAAAAATAAAACAACGAACAAAGAGATTTTGCTAAAGAAATGGAAGAGAAACAGATCTATCATTTACAGAAGGAATGGAAGAGAAAGAAGCTATCAGAGCTGAAACTGTGCGATGAGGAAAGTGAATGAATGAAAATCAAGGAACAATGCTTAAATAAGAACGTATGGAGAGTCTGCTGTTGTGAACGTTTAAGCCATTGAAAGATATGGTGCTTCTAATCTTGCGTGATCAGAGAATGAGTTAATTACGCTGAAGAAATATGGCTAATGACTTTTTGCTGACAGCTCTCCATTGTCACGTGCTTCAGCTGAAAGAGTTAAATGGGGATAATGGGCTTATAGTGAATATTGTGTTATGAGGCCCATTTTAATACCTAATTAATCATCTTCCAAACCTTTATCTCGCAATTAGGTATTTAACCCAATTAATTGCAAATATTGGAATGATGATAACGTTAAATCCTTAATTCCATATAAGGATTTGTCTTCTTTATTAATCAATTTCATAAATGTTTAGGCCTGAAATTATCCTTTATTAATATTCCTTAATTTTTTCCTAAAATAAATTTAAGGAAAAATCAACCTTAATTTTCAAATAATTATTCTCATAATTATTTTAAGCCAAAATTTCATACTCGATCTCCATACATTATTCAAACTTAAGAATTCCAAAATTTGGGATGTTACACCTCTGACGGTCATTTTTCATTATTTAAAAATTGAGGGCAAAAGGATAAATTTACCCGAATTTGAAAATCTCAATTTGGTTCTTGTCATCTTTAAGTCCTTTTCAAAGTTTAATAGACATATAAGGGGTTTTTGAATTTCATTTGGTATTTAAATAGAATTTTCCCCCAAAAAAAATAACATTATAATTTCTTGGGAGAATTGGACAGATCGATAAAGGACCAATCTGAAATTTGAAATTGTCATTAACCTACCTACATGTCTTTTTTTCCCTCCTCCTCTTTCTCATCCCTACCTTTGAGATTGTAGAGTGCATGTTTGGTAAATAACAAAACCATGGTTTGAGAAGTCCTTCTCTACAGGCCGAGACAAAATTTCTTTCATATACTTACTTTGTAAATTATAAAACTATTCTCTAAAAACTAATTCAAACATGCATTTACTCAGTTATTCTCCCCGTGGTATTTTTGGAGATGGCTTATCTCCACCGCAGATCCATCTCGCCCCCTCTTTTTCTTGAAACTTTGTTGTTTTTGTCTAATTGATGAAGAAAAAAATGACAAATGTTAGGAGTGGGAAGGAAAATTTCATTCAAGTTTTGAAAAGATTAAAATTCAATAATTTAATATTTTGGCTAAAGTTAAGAAGTTTAAATTATACACATTTATCCTTAATATAAGTTATATTTATCTAATTTAAAGAGATTGAGGAAGCTAACTAGGACCAAGATGAATAAAGGTTTTATAGCTATGAACATAATTCACTTGAAATTAGGTCTTACGTTTAAGATAAATGAGTAGATTTTAATGTTATAATAATTTAAAATTCTTTATAATTTCTAATTGGATAAATAATAATGTATAAAGTTATTCATTAGAAAAATTAAAGAGATAAGTAGCATTCAACATCCTAAGATATTTATTTTCGTAACACTTATTGTTCTAAACAAAAAAAAAAAAAAAAAAAATATACGTTTAACACTTTAAAGTATTTTTATGGTAGCACTTAATATCCTAAAGTTAAGGTGATCATTGCTATTGAAAATTATTTTTGATAGAAATTGAGAAAAATATTCTTAAGGGTAAAAGTGAAACAAAAATAATTTTGAAGACAATGGGTGCTATCTGAAAAAAATAATTAATGTGTTGAAGGCACCAAAAATTAATTTAGAATATTAAGTGCTAATAATAAAAAAATACTTAACTGTTAAAAGTTAGCAAACCCAAATTAAAATAATATCTTATTTTTTAGATTTAAAATTTAAAATTTGAACTTCTTAAATTTGGCCAAAATATTAAATTATTATTGAATTTTAAACTTTTCAAAAACTCCATAAAGTTTAGCCATGGAATGAAATTTTTCCTTCTCAAATAGGAATGACTCGTGCTTATTTTTATTCATCAATTATACAAAAATAATGAAAAAAAGGAGGGGTAATGGATGGATCTTGCGGCGGAGAGAAGCCAACTCTCTACTCAACCCACTTTCACTCCTGCGTTGAAACCATGACAGAGCTACCCCAAGCGAAATTTTGACGGTGACAACTCTCCATTTGGTTTTGTTTGATCCTCAATAGGGCTCTTGTGGGTGGTGACGTCATGCCCTTTGTCGGAGTTTGGCTCGATATCACCACCAACGAGATCCTTATTGATAACCGGAGCGGCATATGATTGGGCTTACTTGAGTCAGTATACACACACACATATCTGTATGACCTCGTACAGTCAGAACAATAATGTCGTGAATTCATTTGGAAATATATGTTGTAGCAACAATCATCTTCTTTAAAATGAACAATTGTACAATTTGTTTAATGATCATTAATAAATTTATTTATTCATTTCCAACAATTTCCTTGTGTCCATTTTTTGTTGTTGTATGTATTGGATAGTGGATAAAGCTATTTAGTGCTTATACCTTTAGGGCAGGATGTTGTAAAAAAGTGGACTGAAATGTGAGAAATTATTTTTCCTTTAAAAATTAATGTTAGACTTTTAAGATCAGATATTTTTTAAAGGTTTGGTCCTAAAAGTCTTCGTCTAATTTTAAAAATATTGCGATACTTTTAGGACCGATTGTTTTAAAATCAGATCTTAAAAATCTAACTTTTAGGACCAAATTGTTTTAAAATCCTATTTAAAAGTCTTCGTTTAAATATAAGAAATGGTGATACTTTTAAGACCAGATATTTTTAAAATATGGTCTTAGAAGTATTATTTTGGACGACATGATTTATTTATAATCTAGTCTTAAAAGTATTGTTTTAATTTTAAAAAATATGGCAAGGATTTTAGGACCAGATATTTTTAAAATCCGATCTTAAAAAGTGACTATATATACTCTACGGTGTAATACCCTAATTTTCATAATTCATATAAATATTGTATTTTAGCAAATAATTAGCAAAATACAAAAGTGAATATGTGTCTCAAAGAATTATAATCTATTGATTATATTTTTATCCAAATTTCACTTTGGAATTAATTAACCAAGGGTTAATTATGAGACTACATTTTAGGGACAATAAAATGTGACATAATTAACACATTGAATAATGGTTAATCTATAACCAAAAAAGAGAAGGAAAGGGTATGAAGACACTTAATTAAATTAGAACACATTAGCCAATTTTAATTGGTAATTAAGTTTGCACTAAATAGAGATTAGTGGCATTTGTCTTCAAGTTGATAAAAGACAATAGAAATAAGTGCATAGAGCTTGATTTAATTAAGTACTAATTTTCATGATGAGTTAATAAATCAAATAATCAATGACAAATGCAATTAAAAGGCATTTAAGCATTGGATTAAGAGTTAATTAAACTTTGTTAATCAACTTTGAAAAGTCAACAATAGCAACTATCCAATGAGAAATAGAGAAAATAAGCTTAATCCTCTTGTAAATTGATTGGCCAATGAGAAATCAAAGAAATGAGCTAAATCCTCATAAAATTAAATGGACCAATGGGAAAATTAAGCTATGGATAAATGGTGAGGATCTATTCTTAACTAACACAAATCAATCCAATGGCTAGAGATCAAGATGAGAGGATAAGAGATGAATTAATAATATTTAAGATATTATAATTACAAGAACACATGGGATAATTGAAGCACATGGAGTCATAAATGAATGCACATGGCTATGGAAGAGGATAGGATTTGTGAAAGAGGATAGGATTTGCACATGGGGGGACAAAGTGGAAGAGCATAAGATAAGGTTTTAGTGAATTTGGAAGAGGATAAATGAGAGAGATTATTTAATAATAATATGAGCACATGTGGTTTATGCAACAAAAACCTTCAATAGTAATTAGGGTTTTCTAATCACATGAAGGGATGGGATCAACTCTTGTAAAGTAAATTGCATCCAATGGTTGAAATGCAAGAAGAGGTAGGTTTGAAAAATTTACCAAAGTTGCCATAATGTTTTACTATAAATAGGCACCTTAGGTTTTTCATTTCTTCACACCAAAAATCAAGTAGCAATCTGAATATAGAGAGGAGTGAAAGAGAGTGAGGAGCTTCTTGAAGGAGTTGAAGCAATAGCAAGTAAGTTCTTGAAGTTCTAGCTTTTAAATTCATAGTTAGTTTATGCTTTGATCTTAAATTTCCAAGAGCAATTTTATGTTCACGTTTTTACGGTTAAAAATGGCTTCATTTCGAAAATTTGATGGAAAACATGATGGAGAAAAATTCTTGAAAGTTGAAGGTCAAAAGTAGCGAAATTCTAGCGAAAACTGTTCGGTTAGAGATTTCTGGAGTCAGTGTCATAAATGCCATGATCTTATGTGGAATATGAAGTTATAAAATTCTGAAATTTTTCATGAGTAAATTAGACATCTAGACCTTTCTAAATATGTATAATATGTGTCATTTTGAATTTTTTGCAAAGAGATAAAAATTCTAGAAATAAGGCTACGTTTTTCTGGAAAATTCTGAGCAGAGGTTGAAGATCATTAAACTGGGAATGATCCACTCATTCTGGGTGAAAACCATTATTTTTCCTCAAAAATAGACATGCTAAGGATTCTGAGGAATTTTACGTAACCTCGTTTTGATTTTTCTAGAATTAACTATGATTTTTCAAAGTTACCAAAAATTCTGTCCAGAAATGCTGAAATAGCGTTTTAAAAGAAAATGTAATGGGAAAATTGTAATAACACATCTACCAAGGGTAGAAAGGTAAATTTAACCTTTAGGATATTATTCTAAGCAATATGATATTTATCAAATATCATATAATAATCCGACAATAATGTATAGGATATCCGGGAAGTCCGGAGTCGGGTTCAAAGGTCGGGTTAGATAGCCATTACACGGTGAAAGGTACGTTCGCGTACTAGTAACTTTAATCATCTATAACTTGTATGATCATATATGATTGAATGATTCATGAAGTGATGGACAAGACTAGGTCTTAGGTCATGCACTATGACTAAGTTTATGGGGCTTAGATCACCTGTTTATACATTCAGCTTTATACGAGTTATAGTCTTGATAATGCCATTGAGTTTTCCTAGTGCTGAGGACAAGAGGGGCCATTGTGGCACTGGTTAGTGCAAACATTGCAAACTTTACATGTGCTGTGTGCTATGTACTATTATGTTGTTGACATTACATATGTTGTGTGCTTATGCATTGTTGTAACCTTACATCTGTTGTGTGCTATGTATGGTTGATGCTGATATGTAATGAATATCTGTCATATATTATTATATCTGCTATAGAGGTTAAGCACTGAGGTCCAATGGGTATTGGACCTCAGATTTGACTATAGTTCAGGAAAGGAACCTGGAATAGAGAAGGCACCGGTAGATAGAGCCGTGAAGAGGCATAGATGGACAGAGCCGATAAGAGGCACCGGTCAAGGCAAATGCCGGAAGAAGTTTAACAGAGTCTACCTTCTGGCATGAATCTAATAAGGTTACTTCAAACCATTTGGTGTCTAGAAAGAGTTCGTCTATGTGGTTCATCGGTGAGTCACCATGAATTCGGGAGACTTCCACTAGACACCGCCCGGCCAAATTGATTGATTAACTCGAGTTAGGTTCATTGCCCCAAGTCTAGCTACGGCTTGGTTGAAGATTGTATCGTTACCATAAAGATTTGTAATTATACAAAGCTCGTACTAATGTATCACACGAATATTCCTTCGGGAAATTTTTAATATATATCAAGATATGTCGTGGCATCGATATGCCTAGGCATTTTGTATCAGTGACTCATCGTTCAAACGTTAGCACATGCTCTCCGTTTCCACATTACTCTGAGTGGTAGCACCTCAAACTCTGTTAAGTTTTCTAAAACTAAGTGTCAACCGACACATTTTGAAGTATGGAATTTGGGGCGTTACATACGGTAACCCCATAATCTCGTCTCTAATCAAACAACGCCCTAGGGTTCAAGACAACCGCTTGCGGGGGTGGGTCTGCTCTTCCGGCCGTTGCCATTGTGTATCCTCATTTTTACCTCCCTTAATTTTGATAATTATCAATCTCCTTTTTCTTTGTCTTTTTTTTTTCTTTTTTCCATAAAAAGAACAAAAACAAAGAAAAAAGACACGAAAATGATCAAAATCAAGGCGAGGTAAAAGTGAAGACACATGATGGCAACAACCTTGAGAAGAATTATCATTGTATTGTTTTGTATGTTTGTTCAAACAATGTAAACGATGTTTTGTTTGTTCTTAACGTTGTATTCTACGAATTTTCAATGTAAATGATTACACACGAGGACATTGTTTTGTTTACTCGTGACTACGTTTCCTTACTACTGTGTATGCATCACTTGAAAAATGAAGATAGAATAAAATTTGTAATATTATTCATAATATTTTTTTATGCTGCTTGATAAAGAGCAACATTTAGTACATAGATTAAAAAACATCATTAAAAAAACCCCTTCAACCCTCCATATCATTGCTTTGGAGGAGGGGTCGTCAGAGGAGGGCTCGTCTGATTCTTCAGAAGAATGATACTCGACATCATTGGCATGGAGTACCTGGTTGAGCTTGCAGTGGACAGTATGCAGAAGCCCAACCAATTTGCCCAGGCGTCAGTCTATATGATCACCCTAGCAAGCACATGCTCAAGCATCTGCTTGTCTGATGGATTTGGAGGCAGTGGAGGAGGCCTTTGAGGTTGTAGATAAGGAGGAGGAAAAGGAGGACTAGGTGAAACAAAAATTATGGTAGAGGTGGTGGAGGTTGTAGAGGAAAAGGAGGAAGTGGAGAAGAATGTGAAGAAACTAAAGTAAAAAGAGGCTTAAATAGATCACCATAATTGGAGTGGCCTCAGATTACGAGGAGACGCATAGTTGGGAAATTTACTTAGAAGCCGAAGAGACTCTGAAATCTAGAGTCAATTGGTTTTTAAGTGTTGATTGGTTTTCTATTCAAAATACTTTTTAGGACTGGATATTTTATAATTCGTCTTAAAAGCATTTTTAGGATTGCACATTTGTGAAATCCGGTCTTAAAAGTAATTGAATAGAAAACCAATCAACACTTAAAAACCAATTGACTCCTATTTATTTTCACATTTAATCCATTTTGTACCTCTCTCGACCTAACTTCTCACCCCGTTTTGATAATCCTCTCTCGTCCTTAATCGTCGTCTCTACTTAAACAATGGTATGATGTCTTCATCTTTCTCGAATTTCACTTGGTTTTTTCATTTTGGTAATGGGTGTTTTATGGGTTTGTTCTTGTTTTCTACTACCTACCCTGTAAAAACTCTCGAGTTAGGAAATCCGGGAGAGAGTTTGTAGTGCCTTTGTTATATTCAATTTCAAAATCAAAAAAACTTAGAATGGCTTGCCATCTAGCAAAAATCTGTTTTGATGCATGGTTTTTAACATCTATTTGCAAAACATCTTTTGTAGATTTACATTCAATGCGAACTAAAAACCTTTGATTTAAAAACTAGCTTGAAATTTGGAAATGCACAAAACAATTACCAAATTTTCTTTTTTGATCATAGAATAATTCTCGCGCTAGGTAGAATTCCAGTGTTTGGAGGTAAAAGAAATGATTTATTCTTTGTCATCTAAATGTTGTTTAAGAATACATCCATTGTCGATATCGAAAGCATCTGTGTGTGTTTAGAGGTAAAAGAAATGACTTGTTCTTTGCCATCTAAACGTTGTTTAAGAATACCTCTATAGTCGATATCAAAAGCATCTATTTCAACTATTTTAAAGGAAGATGGAGAAGGAAGGCTAAGGCAAGGAAGCTCCTTAACCTGTTGTTTAAGTTGTCAAACAATATCAGTATGAACATCTATCTAAGGAGGAGGATTATCCTTGAGACGTTGATGGAGTGGTTTGAAGAAGTTATTGAGTTGAGGAATAAATTTAACAGCATAGTTTAAACAACCTAAGAACCTTTGAAGTTGGTTCTTATCAATGATTTGATTAGGAAATTTATTAGCAAACTGAATTGCTCGTTCAATTGGAGTTATAGTTCCTTGGTAAATCCAATGACTAAGAAATCTAACTCTCATTTGGAAGAGACTAAGTTTTGGTTTAGAAACAACTAAACCATTTGTTTCCGCAATTCTAATGAATTTGTCAACATTTTTAAAATGTTGTTTAATTGAATGGGAAAAGATCAAACATCATCAATATGAACAATAATATATTGACTAGCTATGATCATTGAAGATTTCATTTATAATCCTTTAAAACTCAGAAGGAGCATTTTGTAAGCCAAAAGGCACAACGTTCCACTCATACTAACCAAATGGAATAGTAAAAGCGGTTTTATACCTATCCTTTTCAGAAATTTGGATCTACCAAAAACCAGATTTCATATCAAATTTGGAAAAGATTTTTGCAGAATGCAAATGTTTTAGTAAATCAGCCTTGTTGGGAATTGGATACTTGATCCATTGTACGGCTTCGATCATTTAAAGGTTTATAGTTGATGACATGCCTTCAAGAATCATGATCCAAAAGTCCTATATTCAAGTTAAAATCATTATCAATAATGGTGTTGTTTTAGAACAAACCGCTCTATTTGACACAGGATCTTGTTCTTCTGATTGCGATGTTAGCAGAGAACCAGCTTCTAGGAGAAATCCTCAACCTGAATCTCATGAGCAGCACTTTCAACATTCTCTTATTGTCTATCAATGGCTGTATCGTATAACACAATGACTGATCCCAACAAGTCTTTGATCTACATCCCATGAGTTGCCTAATTTCCCCCTTGACCTTTTCTCAACTGGTTGCCGCTACCGGAATTGTGCTTCTAGGCACCCGTGAGACCTAACTCGTTTGCTATTGCCAGAGTAATTAATTTGCAACTATTATGGTTTTCAGTCCTTATGTCTCCCTTGATTACATCAAGACCTTTGATGCATCCTGGATAGTAAAACGCTAAAACTAAAACTACTAGAACCAATAAATCAAGACTCAAACACTGACCCATACAACCAAAAGGCTATTGTTGCTGTAGCGGAGCTCAACTTCAACTACTCCATAACAAGATGTATATATCTGTGGGTTGAAACCCATCAAAGAATGACTAACCTCTGTAAAATTATACAAAACATATCTTATATTGGGAATTTAAAACCATCAATTCTTTTATGATGGGAGACAAGCTTTAAGATATCCTTTTCTTGTTGATGAGTATCTTGATAATATACAGGGACGTGGCATTTGCGCATTATTAACAGGTTTAATTTGATGAGGCCTAGGGGCTAGTGTTACATAAGTGGAACTTACTGATAATTTTTTATTAAAATTGAAGGATTTATTTTTTTGGGGAAACAAAAAGTAGAGATTCCATTCGTTTTGATACGTATATGTTCCTCGTATTTTTGTTCTCCAAATTGGATCTCTTAGAAGCTGCTGAAGTATGGGAGTAGTTGTCCGTTTTTGTTTTTCTCACCTATTTTTTGTATACTAAGTTATTTTTTATTCTCCAAATTGGATCTCTTAGAAGCTGCATAAGTATGGGATAGTTGTCCGTTTTTGTTTTTCTCACCTATTTTTTTGTTTACTAAGTTATGAATCAAGGACATACAGTTATTTGTTATTTCATAATATTGCTGCTATTCTATTTCTGATTATCGAAATTGTTTGTTCTGGCATGTTCTTGTTTTCAAGTCGTTAAGGTCTTAAACTTGATATTAAGAAGACAGATTTTGGCATGGCTTCATTGTGATTTAGGAATGAGGGAGCCTCTTTGAAGCAATGTCCGGGTTCATTTTGTCGGCTTGTTGCCTCAGTATTGAGAGATGTAACTGGTTTAAGAAATTCACACTTTCTGGTTTGCTTCCCTATTTTAACTTTTTTTTTTCCAACCTAATACATGACAAATTTGTTAAAAATGCATTAACAAGGGAATATATGCTTGAAATCCCTGAAGGCAAATATTTCCCCAAATTTGATAAAGTTTAAGTTCATTAGGGATTGTAAACTCATTATGGTAATCATCTTCATTTCTGATAGGTAAATATCACCTTGTGGATGCTGGATTCATGTTTACAAGAGATCTTATAACACCTTATTAGTGAGTCCACTATCATTTGAATGAGTGTTCAAGGAGAAATCCACCCATAAACTATAAGGAGTTATTTAACCTGCTACATGCAAAGTAGTGTAATGCAATTGAATGAGCTTTTGGTGTTTTGAAGAAAAGATTTGCCATTATATCCAATGCAACTAAGCCTACATATGGAATCAAAGTTCAAAAAATGATAATCTATGCATGAATGATTCTTCATAACTTCCTCATGACTGTTGACAGTGATGAAGATCTTATAAGAGAGGTGGATATGGATCTTCATCGACAAAGTGGATCAAATGACAATAATTGTGCTCCAAGTAGTAACAATATTGAGGCCGCTCATGGTGAACTTGTTAGAGACAATATCGCCACTCAAATTCGGACAGATTAGCAGAATAATCATGAGCACACTCTTGAGGACGACCTTGAGGATGAGGTTGAGGTTGAGGGCTGGAGTTTGATTTATCATTTCTAAACTTAGTTTGTTGTGTTCTTTGTTGAGTCTAGACTTGAATGACTCATTTTTTAGACATGCAGTTTGTTGTATTTTATGATCAACTTCAGTTGAATTGCAATTTCAAACATTATTTTTAATTTATTACTTCTTTAGTTTTATTTGCATGCAAAAATTTCAGTTCTTATAAATTGTACTATATGATCATAGTCTAATTTTGATTGGATGGCACCCAACCTTAGTAAGGAAGCATTGAACTGGATAAGAAATATGGATGATGCCCTCATTGATGCTTTTTTATGGTTGCTTATAATGAGGGCCGCAAAGTTAATGGCACTTTTACTTATAAGGCTTAAGACAATATAGTGGCAGAATTAAGTGCTTTATTTGGTCAAATTGACAAGGATAAGGTGAAGAACTAAAGACTTTGAAGAGAAACTTCTCTAAAAGTATGTGACATTTAAAAGTCTGAGTGGGTTTGCTTGGGACCCAACAACAAAATTGTGAGATGCTGAGCCTGAGTTTTGGGATGCATTGATTGAAGCACTACAAAAAAAATACTATTTTGCGACGGAATTTTTCGTCGCAAAATAGGCATTTTCCGTTGCAATTGTGACAGAAAATGGAAATTCCGTCGCAAAATTCGAAATTTGCGACGGAAATACAATTTTGTCGCAAATCTTGAATTTTGTGACGGAAAACAATTCCGTCGAATTCTATTTCCGTCGCAACTTTTTGTTTTTTAAAAAAAATTAAATAATTTTTTTAAACACAAATAACATTCATGTGGACAACGCACATGAATCAATCAAGAACTAGCTAGCAAATTATAAAATGTTTGAAATTGAATTTGAAGGGGTTAAATTCAATTTAAAATTTGAAAGAGTAAACAAAGAAGCATTTTATTATGCATGAAATTTATTACGAAAAAGATTGAACAAAATTCGGGTACCGAATAGAACAAAATATTAGCAAATAAAGCGACACAAAATGGAATGACTTCAATATATCCATTTTGATCCTTCCAAATATATTAAACTTTAGTACTATAATTAGTGAGAATCAAATATAATCAAATGTCATAAACCAAATGAAAAAACCAGGCAGCCAAATGAACATATCGGTCCTCTAATTCCAAATCTCTACCACATGAAACACATACAGGGTTATACATCTATATAAGCATTGAAACTTTGTAAGATCAAAACACCAAATACTTAAAAGGTGAGGATCAGAAAACAAGCATGGATGGGCACAAGGGAAAACACAAAAAGGCGAAGGATCAGGCGTAGTAACGGTGAACAAAAAGCGCAAAGGAGAATGGCGCAACACTCGCGACTAACGGCGCAGACACACTCACGGCTGACGGTAGAGGTCTCGTGGTGGAGTCAAGCAGAGAAGAACCAGAACGCCTCGAAGTCTAAGTAAATAGCGGACGCAAGCACGTAATGAAATTGCGTAAGTGGAATGAAGATATAATCTTCAATTTTGCGACGGATTTTGATTCCATCGCTAATCCTTAAAAGCCAGTTTGCGACAGATTTGTTTTCTGTCGCTAACCGGCCTTTTTTGTGACGGATTTTTAAAATCTGTCGCAAAATTTTTAAATTTGCAACGGAATTGTAAATCCGTCACAAATATCTTAAAATTTGCGATGGAAAATTTTCCGTCGCTATTTACGTTTTTTCTAGTAGTGAAGTAAACATGTTGTCTGGTTCTATTGAATTGCACGGTAATTTTTGAAACAATTCACTTGGTGTTTGTACCTAAAAACCTTAGCGTTATGGCTGGCTGTTTTATTTGCTTGTCACTTGTATTTGTACTGTCATTTTATCATGTGCCCTGTTACCTTTTTCACTGCTTCAACCGTATGAAATGTTGCTGGTATTTAAGTTTACATTGACTCTACTGAAAACTCTCTTATTTTTGTCCATGATTCAATGGCACAATAATTTCTTAAACATATTTGCATGCATGCTTCTCACCTTGACTGTGTATGGTGCAATGAATATGGTTATTGTTTATTATTGTTGCTGAAAACTTTGTCTCTTCATTTGGGAACACATTATGTTTCTTGCTTCTAAGATTGTCATTTTGGAACAAATCCTTCATTTTTTTGTAGGCTAAACCTAAAGCAGCATTATGGAGAACAAATCATTCTCCAAATTATGAAAAGATGATGATATTATATGGAGTAGATAGAGCTGGTGGAGAGAAAGGCCAAACAATGAGTGAATTTAGAAAGAGACACCGTTCTCAAAAAGAGCTGACCGAGACTTTCAACGACATTGGCAACCTTGTTTCACAAGATGGATTCACATCAAACAATATTGATCATTTTGTTGAAGTTGATGGGCAAGGTACTGTACATGGACAAGGTCAATCTCCTGAACAAGATAATTCTCCTACTGCTCATAGTTCTTGAAGCCAGAGGCAAAGAGAGCAACAGAATTGTATGAAAGATTTAACAAGGGTAATATCAACAGTGGTTAAGGCAATTAATAGAGGAACTGATGCATTATATTAATTCAAGGAACTTTGGTTTTTCAAAAAGCTTCCACCACAAGGATAGAAATGCCACAATTGTCAGGTGAAGAGCTTTGGAAAGTTCTTGAAGAATGTGGATGTGATAGTGAAAGAATACCTAACCTATATTACTTTCTTATAGGTGATACTGACAAGCTTAGGATAATGGTTCAGTGTCCACCTTCATACAGGAAGAAAAAAGTGATCATGAAGATGTTCTATCATTCACTTTAATTACGTGGTGATGACTTATATATATTCTGGTTGATGCTAAAAAAAAGTATAGCTTTTGAATATTAGTTATCACTTTTGAATATTTTGTTACATGCTTAAAATAGATATTTGAGCATGTAGTTATGACTTGTTGGTATGTACACTTCTAAATATTTTGTTACATGCTCAAAAAAGGCATTTGAACATGTTGTAATCAATTGTTCATATGTGGACTATTGAATATTTCGTCATCACTTTATAAAAAAAAGGTTAAGGTGTAAAAATACACATGTGGTTTTTCCAAAAGTACACCCAACACTAAGTATTTTTTTGGGTGCAAAAGTGACCATGTGGTTACAAAAGTAGAGCAAAAATACTCATTGACCGTTAGTTTGAATATTTTGTATTTTTAAGGCTAACATAGACAATGACTCAGCTAAATTTCATCTCAACTGGTTGTGGAGAATTGGAGAAAATTACAAAAAAAAATGGCCCAGATAGTTTTGAAAATTATAGAAAGGCGACAACGGTAGTGAGGAGGCATAGATGGGCGGCCTGATGGGTAAGATTGAGATTAAGAGAGAAGGGCTAAACTGTAATTTTTCAAAACTATATGGGCCCTTTTCTGTAATTTTCTTCAGTTCTCCATTGCCAATTGAGATGAATTTAGCTGAGTTGTCGTCTATGTCAGCCTTTAAAATACAAAAAATTCAAACTAACGGTTAATGTGTATTTTTGCTCCACTTTTGAACCATATAGTCACTTTTGCACCCAAAAAAAAATATTGGTGTTGGGTGCACTTTTAAAAAATCCATATGTATATTTTTACACCTTAATTTTTTAAAAAAATAGCTTTTTAGCATTATTGACTTTCACAGTTTTTTATGCTGAAAACAAAACAAGTTTATTTCATTACATTGACAAATTATATAAGGATATAAAATCTAGATGAAATCATAAGTTGAAAATAAGAAAATGTAAAATTTGGATGAATATAGTTTAAATAATCAAAAGTTGAAAACTTTGACCCAAAAAATAATGAATCAATGGGCGAAGTAAAGATGTTAATGGATAAAAAGGAAAAAAAATTGTTAATTTAGTATTTTTAAAATATTTATTATATTAGTTATTGATAAAAATATTATTTTTATTCACATATTACAATATTAATGTAATAATTTAGGGTTTAATATTTCTACTTTTGTCAGTAGAAACTTTTTTCCCGCCACACTCACATAAAAGTGAATGGGTCTCATTTAAAGAGAAGAGAGAAAAATATAAGTGGAATCCACTCACTTCTACATGTGAGTGTGACGTAAAAAATGTTTATACAAAAAAAGCGAAATATTTAATCCTAATAATTTAATTTTAATCCAATGGTAAATTAATTTAAACAATCTATAATTATAAAAACATAAAGTAATATGTAAGAGTAAAATGTTCAATTAGTTATTATAGCCCTTTTCCTTTCCTCTTAAACCAAATAAAGATCTTGTCCACTCCCTTTCTCTGTAACAAGCCAAATAAAGTAATATACCCTCCCCTCCCACCCGTGAAACCAAACACAACATCAAAAAAGGACGCGCAATAGGGAACCAACCAGAGAATGCACCACAGACATCAAACCTTCGGACCTTCTTCTCAACCTCGCGCAACGCCATCATCTTCACTTTCTACCACTGTCTTGACCTATTTCACCCCTCTCTGGCGTCCTTCCTCTATTTTTCATCTTCTCCGGAACCTTTTTCCGTTATTGCCAAAGGAGCTTCACTATCGGACCTCCGTCGTCTTCACCATAGTCTCTCTATTCTATCCTATGATAACAGTCTTGAATCTCATGGCACTTAGATTTACTGTACACACAATAGAGTTCCCTTTAAGGTTGGGGCATCCTTTGTGGCATTCTAGGTTGAGGAATTGGAGGTGAGTAAACCTCGTTGTAGCTTCCAAAAGATTGGTGAGGAACTGGTGAATCTTTTCCTGCAAAAGACCAAGTAGCCATGGGTGAATCTTGATTAAAATTATTATGAGCATTGAACCAAGCCATCATGCAATTCAGAGGGAGAGAAAATCAATTAAAAGGATCCAAAAATTCACACAAAAAGGAGGAAAAAAAATCACAAAATGTAACACGAAAATCTAAAAACAAAATTCGCAAAAACAAGGAAGAATTCAAAAAAAAAAAAAAAAAAAAAAAAAAAAAAAAAAGTGGTTTAAATATTGGAATTTGGTCAAAATTTGCTACACCTAATAGCCAAAGCTATTGATTTTGCTTAAATCACCCAAAACCTTTAGGATACCAAATTTTAGAATTTTCTGGGTAAAATTTTGTTGTAACTCCAGCAAGCAATATTGAAATGTGCAAGTGAATTCTAACAAAATTCCAATGATTTTACCAGTGGAAAAGAAAAAATCCTAAGCTAAATAAATGTTTCTTTTGCTCCAAATAGATGACAACTTTTCAGACCATCAATTTAGCACAAATTTGGGTAAGTCAAGAGATAGAATAATAGGCTAAATGGAGAGAATAGAAATACGATGGAAATCACAGTGCATTATGCTACAACACCTGTGCTCTTTATATAACAACGAATACACAATCCTGGAGGATTTACAATCATAACAGAACCTATACAATGTTGACACGTGTATGACTGAACGTACAGGAGAATCTATATTGTTACAACAATATACTAAATGGAAATATAGTCTAATCCTAAATTATATTCTAACATTCCCCCTCAAACGAGAGGGTGTAACTAACAACCCGAGTTTGTCTCTGAAATACTCAAATTGATCCTGAGATAGGGGTTTGGTGAAACAGTCAGTGAGTTGTTGTGAAGAAGGAATGTATCTGATGTCAATAATGCCAAAAGCTACCAGATCCCTAATAAAGTGAATATCAACTTCAATATGTTTATTTCTTGCATGCTATTATTAGACTACAACTCTCACTTCATTGTATTAATTCGTAGGAAAGAATTACACTTATATAGACTCTTAGAGAAGCTACAGGTAAGACTTAACTATTGAAGTTACCGATACAAGCTACAGGTACGACACCAAGAAGGGTTGTGCCAAGGATACTAGTATTACAGGTCCTAATAGGGTTCTAATAGAGGTAGCAGATAGGCTGATGTTATGGTCCTTGAAAGGTTGTCTTCTAACACTCCCCCTCAAGCTGGAGAATATATGTCGATCATTCCCAACTTGCCTCGGAAGCCTTCAAACTTCATTATGCCCAGTGGTTTAGTCAAGATATATGCAATTTGGTCTGCAGATCTTATGTGAGATAGAGTTATAATACCTGCATCAATCTTTTCTTCAATAAAGTGTTGATCTATGTCAACATGTTTTGTTCTATCATGATATACTAGGTTCTTGACCATCTCAATGTTGGCTTTGTTGTCACACTAGAGTTGTATTGGTTCCTCATGTTGAATTCCCAGCTCTTTCAATAACCTTATAATCCATAGTCCTTCACATACTCCTTTGTTGACAGCTCTCAGTTCTGCTTCTGCACTACTTGGTGACACCACTGACTGCTTCTTACTTCTCCATGTGACTAGATTTCCCCAAACATATGTACAGTACCCTGATGTTGACCTCCTAGTCTCTCTATCCCTTGCATGATTTGCATCAGTGTAGATTTCGATGTTTCTGGAAGTACTTTTCTTAAAGAATATTCCTCTTCCAGGATTAAGCTTCAGATAGCTCAAAATTCTGTACACAGCCTTCATGTGTTCTTCTTGTGGCTGATGCATAAATTGACTTACTATCCCAACTGCATAACTAATATCAGGACGTGTATGGGTTATATATATCAATTTTCCCACAAGTCTTTTGTATCTTTCTGAATTAGTTGGAACCCCTTTTGGCTTGATCTGTAAGTGACATCCTTCTTCCATTGGTGTTCCCTCTGGTTGAGAACCCAACATTCCTGTCTCATGTAACAGGTCTAGTGTATACTTTCGCTGAGATACATTGATACCCTTCTTGGTTCTTGCCACTTCCATGCCTAAGAAGTACCTCATTTGTCCAAGGTCTTTTACTTGAAATTCTATTGATAAGTCCTGTTTTAGTTTGGCAATGGATTCTTCATCGTTTCCTGTAATGACTATGTCATCCACATAGACAATCAATATGGTGACTTTTCCATTAACACATTTGATGAACAACGTATCATCTGCTCATCCCTGAGTGTAGCCAAGTCCTTTTATTGCTTTGGTGAATCTACCAAACCATGCTCTGGGAGATTGTTTAAGACCATACAATGCCTTATTGAGTTTACACATAGAATTTCTGGGAGCTAAAACTCCATCCGGAATCTCCATGTATACTTCTTCCTCTAGGTTTCCATTCAGAAATGCATTCTTCACATCCAGTTGGTGTAATGACCAATCCAAGTTAGCTGCAATTGATAATAGTACTTGGATGGTTTGAACTTGGCTACTGGAGCAAATGTTTCCTGATAGTCAATCCCATAGGTTTGGGTATATCCTTTTGCAACAAGTCTTGCCTTGTATTTGTTGATACTACCATCTGGATTGAATTTTGGAGTGAAGATCCACCTGCATCCTACTAGTTTCTTTCCTTTAGGAAGAGTTGTGATCTCCCATGTTCTATTTTCCTTGAGTGCTCTTAATTCCTCTTCTGCAGCTTGTTTCCAATTTGGATCCGTCATAGCTTGTTGAAATGTGTTTGGAATTGTTATCTGCGCACTATTTACAACAAAGCTTTGCATTTTTTCAGACAAATTACCATATGAGACAAATCGTTGAATTGGGTGTTGAGTACACGATCTTACCCCTTTCCTCAATGCAATAGGCCAACCCAATTCTTCAGGATTTAATTCCGAATTGGATTCATGGTTGTTCCTTTGAATGGGAGAGATAGTTCTACCAGTGTCTGGTTCAGTTTGAGACTGTGAATCGAACTCTTCCTCTTGTCGTGGTTCAGTATCCACCCTTGAATCAGTATCCACCCTTGAATTGATCTCAACATGTGTTTCCAGTTCATTAAGTCTAGGTTGAGATGGAGTATACTCAGACTCATGATTGGATTGGATAGGCCGGTCGATGGGAGGAGGTGAGTCAACAGCCTCTACAAGGATAGGTGGTAGTGATGATGATGTGTCAGATGAGTTAGAGCTTTTCAGATGGGATGTATCCATGGTTAGCAATTCAATGTCAGAATACTCCCCCTGAATGGGTAACTTGGGATAGTAGGCTTCATATTCTGAGAGTACTATATCCCGAGAGACAATAAGTTTCTTTGAAGATGGACAATAGCACTTGTACCCTTTTTGAGTAGAGGAATAGCCAAGAAAGATACACTTGTCAGCTCTAGCACTAAGTTTATTGCCATCCTTTTTGTGAACAAAGACAACACACCCAAACACCTTGAGAGGTAAGGAATTGATTAGAGGACAATTGGGAAAGAGTTCAAGGAGTTTTTGAATTGGAGTGTTGTAATTGAGAACTTTAGAAGGCATACGATTAATGAGGTAAGCAGCTGGGTGAGGATGGCGTCACCCCAGAAGATGGTAGGGACATTCCGTTCCATTAGTAAGGCACGTGTGACTTCCAATAGGTGACGGTTTTTCCGCTCGGCTACTCCATTCTGTTGAGGGGTGTAAGGACAAGAAGTTTGGTGACGAATTCCTTGGTAATCAAGAAATTCTTTAAAGGCCGTGCTCATGTATTCTTTGGCATTATCACTCCGTAGTACCTTAATGGAAGTGTTGAATTGGGTTCGCACAAAGGTATAGAAGTTTTGAAATACTTTGGCTACTTCCGATTTGTCTTTCATTAAATAAACCCATGTGGTTCTGATGTGATCATCAATAAAGGTAACAAACCACCTGGTATGGGTGAGTGTGCTTATTCGGGCAGGACCCCAAATATCACTATGGATTATTGTGAATGGTGAGGAAGGATTATAGTACTGTTTGGGATATGAAGATCGGGTTTGTTTTGCAAATTGCCAAGTTTCACAGTGAAAAGGAACAGAATTTTTATTGAATAAATGAGGAAACACATGCTTCATATAATCAAAACTAGGGTGTCCTGACCGACAGTACCACAAAAACATATCATTATTTTGAGAATCCGAGCTAGCCAATGCTCGTCTTGCCTTCCATGCATTCTTGTCTTTTGATTCTTCAAGGTAGAACAATTCATCCCATTCTCTAGAAGTTCCAATCGTTCGCCTCGATTTTAAATCCTGAAAAATACATAAACCTTTATCAAAAATCACTCGACATATTTGTCCTTGAGTCAGCTTGCTCACAGATATCAGGTTACAAGTAAGTTTAGGTACAAACAAAACATTATGTAGTGCCAACTGATCAGATAATGTGACCGTGCCAATTCCCTTAACTCTTGTGAACACACCGTTAGCTACTTTTACTTTGAGGTGTTCATGACAAAATTTAAGGTTGCTGAATAAAGTTTTGTTACCGGTCATATGATCTATGGCGCCTGAGTCAACAATCCAGGTATCATTACTAGTCATCATAGCGTTGAGAACTATAATAGAATTACCTGATTGTACTAGATTTACACTGGTGGCAGAGTTTGACTTAGTCTGTGTGTTGAGAATCTTGCAGAGCATCTGTAATTCTTCCTGACTTAAGCGGTCGTCATTCTCAACCTTTGCTTCAGCTGTGGTTAGATGACTTTGAGTGTTTGATTTTCCACTAGATGGTTTTCCATGGAGTTTCCAGCACTCTTCCCGATTATGTCCCTTCTTTTTGCAATAGTTGCACCATTTGTTAGGTTTTCGTTGCCCATGTGGTCCCTGCATTGCGAGAGCTGAGTTTTCGATTTGACTTGGGCCACTCTGGTTCAAAAGTTTCCTACTCTCCTCGAATTGCACAATGTTAACAACATCAAAGAGTTGTGGGAGTGGCTTCAGCCCTATGATTCTACCCCTTACTTCTTCAAAAGTGTCGTTTAGGCCTAAGAGCAAGTCATGTATCCTTCCTTCTTCAACGATCCTCTTGTACAATTGTGCATCGTCGAGGTTTTTCCAAGGATGAACTTCAAATAAATCTTCTTGTTGCCATAATTTCAGTAAAGCATTATAGTATTCAGTCACCAACATGTTACCTTGTCTCAAATCCCGAAGTTGTCGCTTGAGGTGGATCAAGGCGGCGGTGTTCTCAAATGAGGAGTAGGTCTTCCGAGCGGCATCCCAGATTTCCTTTGCAGTGTGGGCAAGCAGATAGCCCTCACTGATCTCCAAAGTCATCGAGTTGCACAACCAAGTCATGACTTGGTTGTTTTCAGCAAACCATGTGTCAAAATTAGGGTCATCGGGGTTTGGTGGAAGAGCTGCCCCATTTATATATTTCTCTTTTCTCTTACCACGGATATACCTTAGCACACTTTGTGACCACTGGATATAGTTTCTGCCATTAAACTTATGGTTGATAACCATAGCTTGATTTTCTGAGAAATCTGTTGGCATTTCTGTGTTCTGGTTTGTACTGTAGTCCTGGTAGTGGAAGAAGAAGATGAAGAGTTGTGAATGTGGGAACTTGTACTGGACATGAATGCGGTAGGAATTATGTCGGTTGGTTTTGCAGGAATTAATCCGAACGAGGAGGAAATTGAGAGGAGTCCATTTTTTCTGAACTGCTGTCGAGATCACTGTTCACACCGCCGATCACTGTTCACCGCCACCGCTTCTCGTGAATCCGCCGATCGGCACGTGCTGATGCCGTCTATGGTGGTGGTGTCGTCGAACGCGCTCTCCTTCAGGCAGAACGAAGATGGTCAGATCTGTTCTGTTCTCTCTCTCTCTCTCTCTCTCTCTCTCTCTCTCTGGTGTTTCGCTCTCCCTTTCTGCAGCTTCAACTTCCGGCCAGCCAGAAAGGGTCAACAGACTTGATGAGTGATGAAATGTGGAAGTTGGTGGAGTTTCAACACTGGGTCCTTTGAGTTTTGACATTCGGACGTCCGACGCTGTGGTTAATCACCGTGGCTGAATGTGGAGTAGTCCGACGCTCTCTGTGCCTTCTAACAGAAGGTCACCTTGCTCTGATACCTATTATCAGACTACAACTGCTGAACAGGGTTCGCAGCTAGGGACTTTGCACTCATATTGTCACACCACTTCACAAAGGGATTTCTAACAGATAAACCAATTTCAAACAACAATGCAATCAACCATTTACCTTCAGCAGAGCCATCAGCCAATGCTCTATACTCAGACTCCGTACTAAATCTTGATACAACCTTTTGTTTACGCGAAGACCAGGAAACAAGGTTATTGCCTAAAAACACACATAAACCAGCTATAGAACGTTGATCATCTAGATCACAAGCCCGATTAACATCTGTGTATACAATTAACTGTGGATTACTAAAAGGTATGATGTGTAATCCTAGATTATAAGTACCCTTAAGATACCTAAGGACTCTGTTAGCTGCCTGAAGATGAACTATTCGTGGTTGAGACAGAAATTGGCTTAGCTTATTCACTGCAAAGGATATATCTGGCCTTGTAGTAGTCAAGTATTGCAGGGAACCTATGACTTTCCTATATTCAGTGGGATTTTTCAGTAGGTCACCATCACTAGAGGAGGTCAGTTTACCAGTCACCATTGGAGTAGGTACCGGTGCACAATCAAACATACCAAATTTATGCAATAAATCAACAACATACTTGGTTTGATTTAAATACATTCCCAGATTGTCTCGATAGGCTTCTAAACCCAAAAAATAGTAGAGTGGCCCTAAATCTTTAAGTGAGAAACTTTTAGTCAGGTTTGCCAAAAACTCATTCAGATAAGCAGAGTTATTCCTAGTCACCAAATATCATCGACATAAATTAAAATGAAGATGATCAGACCACGTTTCTGATGCAAGAACAAAGACACATCACTTCTTAGATTCCGAAAACCCCACTTAAGAAGAGTAAAATGTAATTGATCAAACGAAGCTCTCGGAGCTTGTCTCAAACCGTAAATAGCTTTGATCAACTTACAGACATGTTAGGGCTTCCTTGAATCTGCAAAACCATTAGGCTGAGGCATGTATACGTCTTCCTTCAAGAATCCGTTGAGGAAAGCGTTGTTCACATCAAGCTATCGAATTTCCCACTTGTAGGTGACGACCAAGGACAGAATCACGCGAATTGTGGTTGATTTTACCACCGGGCTGAATGTTTCCCCAAAATCGATCCCTGGAATTTGTTGAAAACCCTTTGCAACTAATCATGCTCTATGTTTGAGTATCAAGCCGTCAGCTCGGAACTTGGTTTTAAACACCCACTTGTTGTCAACAAGCTTCTGACCAGTGTATGGGACCAGGGACCAAGTTCGATTACGCTACAACGCCTGAATTTCTTCGTGCATCGCGTAACGCCAATTTAGGGAAGAAAGAGCTTCTCGGACATTTTTAGGCTCCAAAACACTCGACAGATACACTGGAGCTATAGCAAGACCTGTGAATGGGTATTTGGGCTTAGTTATTCCATCTTTGGCCCGTGTAGCCATATTATGGTGATTACTGGGCCGAACTAGTGTAGCTTCTTGGACTAAGCTAATAGAATCTGATGTTGTGTCTTGGACTGAGCTGATTGAAGCTCGTGAACTTGAGCACTGAGAATTTGAAGAACGTGGACTTGAATATTATGAATTACTGGGTTCGTGATCGTCGTCGGCAACAATTCTTGGTGAGAAAGATGTCAACGACACACCAGGTGTTTCATTCTCAAGTGCAATAGTTATAATCGCTTCACGACTTGTATCAATGAGTAATGAGATTGAATGAAGAGCTTCAGAAGAAGTACAGCCATCTCGTTCAACAATATATGACCTATAGGGAAAACAACCAGGGTCAAAAACAGTGTGTCGTGATATAAATATTCTTCCAGACTTACTCAAACATTTTGATCCTTTCTATTGAGACGTTGAGCCGAGATACACACACTTCTGGCTATGGAACTGAAATTTGTGATTGTTATAAGGTTTGAGGCAAGGATAAATGGTGCATCCGAATGGTTGCAGAGATGCATAATCAGGCTCTGTTTGCATTAGAGAAAACATGGGTGTATTATTCTGTAAGACTGGTGTTGGTTATCGATTTATGAGGAACACAGCATGTTGAAAAGCGTTGCCCCAGAACTTCAAAGGCATGCCTGCAAATGCCAACAATGTTAATCCCATCTTTACAATATGCCAGTGTTTGCGCTCGGCCCTACCATTCCAAGCAGAAGTGTAGGGATAGGTGTAGCGGATGCTAATGCCAGATTCTTATGCTATGGGAATGAAAGGCTTGTATTCAGTGCCATTATCACACTGAATAGCCTTTATTTTAGAATCGAATTTGTTCTCAACACGAGAATTAAAAAGCTTGAAAGCATGCACAACGTCACTTTTGTTTTTCAGCAGGTACAGCCAGGTGAAACGGCTGTAATCATCGATAAAGTGTATGTAATACTAATGTCCTCCTATTGAAATGACAGGGGAAGGACCCCAAAGGTCTGTGTGTATCAACTCAAGTGGAGCATTGGATTTGGACACAGAAGTTGGGAATGGAAGTAATTTAGATTTGCCTAATTGACAAGCTTCGCATACAAGACTGTCATCAACAATGGTTCTTTTGAAAATTTCTTATTACATTTGCTTAAGACTTGATTTAAAATCCTAGTGCTAGGATGCCCCAAGATGTGGTGCCACCTCAAAAAATCCCGCTGCAAAGAGTTATGGTTGACTTGCTCGCTTCGCCATTAAAACGTTAGGAGATGTGAGATCATCAGGCTTTCTTCTCGTCATGGGGTACATTCTTGCCTTTTGCATTCCCTGAAGTAATAGTTTGCTTGTCGAATCCTTCACATTGTTAGTTCTCTATGGATTTTGATGATAACTGACATTTGTAAACACAAGTTGAGGTTTGTCTTTGGTAAGTTGACAAGCTTACTGTCAAAGACAAACTCGAGTTTTGGTTAGAAAACTCAAGTTTGGACTTGACAGAGAGTAGCTCAATTCTTAAAAGTAAACAAAACTCTAGTTTGCGTGACAAACTCAAGTTTGTATCAAACAAAGAGCGCTCCAAGTTTTTCACATTAAGACAAACTCAGGTTTAGGTATACAAACTCGAGTTTGCACCATACAGAGACTCTCCAATAGTTTCTAAAGTAAACAAAACTCCTGTTTGAGATAGTAAACTCGAGTTTTGGGCAAACAGAGAGCCTCCAATGTTATGAGGCTAAGAAAACTCCAGTTTTTGAAATGAAAACTCCAGTTTGCACTTAGCCAAGAGTTTTCTAAGTTTTCCAAAGTTTTGAGAAAACTTGAGTTTGTGTTTGTAAACTCGAGCTTAGGCTTGACAGAGAGCTTACATGTTTTATTCACTTTGAGAAAACTCCGGTTTGTTTTAGAAATTCTAGTTTTCACTTGCGAGAGTTTTCAAAGGTTTTCATTTTTAAATGAAAACTCGAGTTTATATTTGGAAACTCGAGTTTTGGCCAAGCCGAGAGCTTTGCTCATTTCAATGTTTTGAAAACTCCAGTTTTGAGTTTTTGTACTTAAACATGTTTTTCACTATAAAAGTCCAAAACTCGAGTTTATCACTAATCAACTCGAGTTTTGCCTTATGATTCAAAATGTGCTTTTAAACTCAAAACACGACATTCTTCTCTCGTAAGAAGAAAACTCGAGTTAGGATTTGAAAACTCAAGTTTGTCTTCGAGAATACTTACAAACTCGGTTTGGATAAACAAACTTGAGTTTGTGTCGTTGAGTTTGAAAATCAAATTGCTCGAATTTAAGAAATCTTATTGTTTGATCTTAATACTTCTTATCATCACTCATTACTATTCCTAGATATGTTTAATTAGTTTGCTAATGAGTTTCAAACAGTTTAGAGAACTTTAAATGAAGATTTGAGCAAAAGTAAAAAGTGATATCGGTACATTAAATGCAAAGTTCAAAACTTACATCCTTTTGGACAATAATTCTACACACATTGCAAAGGGATTAATGTTTTCTTTCCACAATGGATTAGAAGTTAAGAAGTCAACCATAAACATCTGTGCAACTGGATTAACTAAAGAGTAAAGAGAGAAGACCAAAGCTTAACCTAATCCTTGCTTAATGAAGGCAACAGTCATATTGAAGATTACAACGGCCATTTAATCCTCTCTTTGTATAAATAAAGCTGCATTCAATTCTTCTCAACAACCAATCTGCTGAAAATGAAAATCATTCAAGTTTCCAACTACTCTTTGAGTTTTCTTGTGAAAAGTATCTTTTGATACATCTGTACTTCAATATTTATATTTATCCACTCTTAGAGAGAGTTCATTTATTGTAAATCATTTCATTGTAAGAATCTCAAGTCGTGGGACTTAGAGATTGGGTTATTGATTGCAACTTGTAAGGGGGAGTAAGTTCTAGTGAGAGAATTACTCTAGAGTTACAAAATGTGTAATCAATTGAGATAGTGAAATCCCAGAGTGTCTGGGGACTGGACGTAGGTCAAGTGGTTGGACCGAACCAGTATAAATTCCTTGTGTCTTGCTTCTCTTTCCCTTCTCTATTATACCCTGTTTTAGTGTTCAAAAACAAAGCCTTAGAAAAGAATTTTTAAAATCCCCAATTCACCCCCTCTTGGTGATTTGCTCCACTTTCACACATCACAGCTTGTGTTGGTGAATTTTATATCAACAGGGTTGTCATTCACCAATTTATGCACACTCAACAATTTCTTGGTTGCTGTTCGCCTCGCAAGTGTACGAGTTTCGCAAGTAATAAAGTGATAAATAAAGTATCGTTCCCACGAGGATTTGTTTAACAAATTGGTCAAGCAAGAGGCTTAGTGAATTTCATCAAGTTGAGCTAGAACAAAGTTTTGATTTGGAAAGAGAATTTTTAAAGACAATTTCTAAAACTTAGAATTGATAAAGGCAAATGACTTTTGACTTCAAGGATAAAAGAGCCTAGGATTCTTCTTCCCTTTTTGCATTTCATAAAACTTGGTCAAATACCTCTCTAGTAGCATTTCAATACATACATGTGTTAGTCTAAGGTTCACAAATACTTGACCCGCTCTCTCAAGTCAAAATCAAGTTTCTCTTCTCATTAAAATGCACAATCTCTTGCTACAATTAATGAGAATCAATCTTTAAGCAACAACCCTAATGTGACAATGCAAGGTTAGTAAATATATCTCTATTCTACCAACAAACCATCCATTTATCAAGTAAACTTCAAGACAAGCATGATTTCAATCAAGTTCTACACCTAGATTAGCTCTCTCGAGTCAAAACCTATGTGAATAAATCATCTAAATGGAGGCCAATCACTTAGAAGCATTACGCCAAGGTTGAAATCAACACATGTGTATATTTATCTACCAAAAGAGAGGAATATTCAAGTTTTAATCCATACAAAGGGTAAGAAGAACCCTAGAATGAAAAGTTTAGCTACTCATATTCAAATACAAAGAGAGTCTAAGCAAAGAAACTGAATACATGAAGAAACTAGGAAGAAAAGAGAAGAAAAGAGGAAGAACCAAGGTGAAATCCCCAAAATCTCTCTTAGGTTGAGCACCCAAGCCTCCAAGATTGTCCAAATCTCTCTCCCAAGCTCTTCCCTTGTGTGCCCACTTGTTTCCTTAGGTCAAGAGTGTGTTTTTCGGCCCTTCCCTTTAGGTTAAATAGGGTTTTTCTGTTTCGAAATGTAAAAACGCGCAGCTGTACTTTCTGCATTTTTACGATCGGCTACGGCCGGTTGTGACTTTCCACGGAAAGTATCGCTACGGCCAGCCAGACTTTCCACGGAAAGTACACTGCGCGCCGATTGTGACTTTCCACGACGATTGCACAGTTCTTCTAGCTTTGCAATCGCTTCACCTCCTTTATTTCTTTCCTTGTTTCTTGATTCTTATAGAGCTTCAAAACTTGTCTCCCTCTTCCTACAAAAGAGGAAGCAATTATCAATTCTCAATTGCATCATAAACTCCATAGTAACAAGAATTTCTTTGATTTTTGCCTCATACTTTGATATGCACATTTTCCTCTATGACTTCATTTCTATGCACATTTTCAACCAAAAATAGGTAAAAGGAGAGAGAAAATGTGCTGGAATATTGTCAATTTCTAGGAGTTAACAGTTGCTGAAGGAACATACAAGACATTCTTAAGTAGTAACTGAGAGTGATTGCAAGGAAGAGTGACTGAGCCTATACCTATTATCGGGCTCTTTGCACCAGTACAGGTAGTTAAATGAGACTTACCAACGGGAGTGATTTCGTCAAATTGCTCGGAATTTGGGTTCACATGGTAGTTAGCTCTGTTGTCCATATACCATGAGGGATCTGAAATTGAAGAGGAATTAGCATAATAATTCTGAGGAGGAGCAGAGTGAAAATCATGTGATGTACCTTCTCGATAATAGTAAGTAGCTAACGTTGTTAGTTCTCAATATGTTTTGATGATTAACAACAAGTGTAAAACATGTTTTGAAGTTCGCAAAGTTGTTTAAAAACATTCTGATTGTTGCAAACCACAGTATAGGTTTGCAAACTCGAGTATTGAACAGTCAATACTGCAGTTTGCTTGGCCCAACTCGAGTATAGGTCATCCAGAAAGCAACCAAGTTTTTCAACCTTAGTCAATACCGCAGTTTGCATAGCCAAACTCGAGTATTGAATAGTCAATACTGCAGTTTGCTTGGCCAAACTCGAGTATTGGTCATCCGAGAAAGCAACCAAGTTTTTCAACCTTAGTCAATACCGCGGTTGCATAGTCAAACTCGAGTATTGAACTTCCGAGAGAGCTAAAGGATTTTTCAAGCTAAGTCAATACTGCAGTTGCATAGCCAAACTCGAGTATTGAACTTCCAAAGAGCTAAAGTTTTTCAAGCTAAATCAATACTGCAGTTTGCATAGCCAAACTCGAGTATTGAACTTCTAGAGAGCTAAAGTTTTTCAAGATAAATCAATACCTCAGTTTGCATAGCCAAACTCGAGTATTGAATAGTCAATACTGCAGTTTGCGTAGCCAAACTCGAGTATTGGACTTACGAGAGCAAATGGATTTCTCACGTTAAGTCAATACTTTGCAGCTTTGCGTAGCCAAACTCGAGTATTGGACTTACGAGAGCAAATGGATTTTTCAAGTTAAACCAATATTGCGCTTTGCATAGGCAAACTCGAGTATAGGTTTTGTCTTTCAAAAACAAGTCACGATGGTTTGCCTCAGAAAGGTGCAAACTCGAGTATCCAATTGGATACTACAGTTTGGACACTTGTGAACAGTGCCATACTCGAGTTTACATGAACATACTGTAGTTTACAACGGTAGAAACCAATTTTTGAATTATACGAATTTGCAAATCACTCTTGTTTGATCCTATTGCTTTCATAAATCATTCACTCATGTTCCCGATATATTTAACAAGTTTATTGAGTGAATTTCGGTTAAAGCACGAGATGAAGATTAATGAAGATCAAAGCAAAAAGCATAAAGGTGCTCGGTGCATTTAATGCACCTCTCGCAAATCTACCTACTCTCGCTAATTCATCTCGAGCACGCCTTCCGAACGTTAAAGAATGCTTACTACAACAAGCAAAGTAATCTCCAACGGGCAAATTCTCGGAGAATCTCATCGATCAAATTAACACCGGATTAGTTGGAGTTTAGAGAGAGAAGATGACCGACTTAATGCTAATCACCTACAACGGTTGGATTCATCATTCAACGGTCATTTAATGTTCTCTACCTATAAATAGAGTGCATTAACTTCTTCTCAATCTGATACACCTACCGAGAGTGAAAATTCATTGATTGTCATTTATTGTGTTCACTTTTCATCTGTATTGTATCAATCGATACTTGCACTTCAAACAAGTTCATCTTATCTCGCTCTGTGAGAGAGTTCTATCTCAAATCATTTATTGATTGAGATAACCACAAGTCGGGGACTTGGTGGTTGGGTGTATTGATTGCAACTTGTAAGGGGGAGTGAGTTCTAGAGAGAGAACTACTCTTGAGTACGTAGTTTGTAATCGGTTTGTGAGTATAGTGGATTGAAAATCCCAAGTGTGACTTGGGACCGGATGTAGGTCAAGGATAAGACCGAACCAGGATAATTTCTCTTGTGCAAGCTTTCCTTCCCTTCCTCCTTCTGTTATAATCTGTTTTTACTTAGTCAAAACAGAGCACTTTCGAAAAGTTTTTAAAATACCCAATTCACCCCCTCTTGGGTATATTGCTCCATTTACAAACGTGTGACTGGGACGTTGACAATGGACATAGAAAGGGCATCCGCCGCAACCACCACTTCCTCCTCTAGATTGTACCCCCCTGTTTCTGGGACTACAAGGGTGTCAGTAGTTTTTCCATCCACGACCAGTGCCAGAATCTTGGTTAGCTTCATGCTTTTGAGCATAGTTGGCCATTGGTTGAATACTAAGGCTGGAGAAATGACTGAGCTGAGTTAAGCAGGATTCAAACGCCAATAAAGGTCCCTGAGCTTCAAACCAGGAGAGATCAGGCTGATCAACGAGCTTAACCACAATCGCGTTGTAATTGGCGTCGAGACCGTTCAATGTATGGAGAATCAGGTCATCTGTGGCAATGGGAGAGCCAGCCAAAGCCAGTTCATCGGACAATTTTTTCATTCTGTTGAGGTAATCATCCATCGAAAGAGAAGCCTTACGGGTCTTGTGTAATTCATGTTTGATAACCATAACCCGAGCCTTAGTGGATGCGCTCGTCAAATCTCTAGCAGCATTCCAAAGATCTTCGGCACTTTTGCAGTGAAGTAACTGAGCACTGATCTCCTGTGTCATTGTGTTACGTAGCCAGCCTACTAGCAACCGATCAGTGGAGAACCATTCAGTGTATCCTGGGTTAATGATAGTGACAGATTCACCGGCAACAACTTTGATCGGAGCTCGAGTGAGGGCATTGATGTGACCTTTGAGTTGATTCCCCTCAATAAGGGGAAGGACAATGGATTCCCATACTAGAAAGTTAGTTCGGTCGAGTTTAATGGCGGTAGTTTGACTGGAGGAAGAAAACAGAGAGTAAGAACGAGATGAAGGGGTGGTGCCGGAAGAAGCAGTGGAGGTGGTAGTCATGGCTCTGATACCAAGATATAATAATAGGCTAAATGGAGAGAATAGAAATATGATGGAAATCACAGTGCATTATGCTACAGCACCTGCGCTCTTTATATAACAATGAATACACAATCCTGGAGGATTTACAATCATAACAAACCTATACAATGCTGACACGTGTATGACGAACGTAGAGAATCTATATTGTTACAACAATATACCGAATGGAAATATAGTCTAATCCTGAATTATATTCTAACATCAAGTTCAAATTCCAACAACAAACACTTGGATGCAAGTTGAGGAATTCACCAAAGTCTTAAACAATATCCACTTCAAGCGAAGGCTACAAACAGGGAAGACACATAGGAATGAGTTCAGACTATGTTACCAGCAGATCAGACAATGGAATGTGCAGCACAATTCAGATCATGCACTCAAATATACTGAAGTCGATTTTGAAGGCATATGCTCAGTGACGTTTGTAGTTCAGGGAGAAAGAATGAGCACTCAGTGGCTAGCAACGCACCAACATATTTGGAAGAAGAATTTTCAATTCAAAATCTGGCACAACTGGAAGAAGATTTGGCAGATTTGGAAGAATTTTCTGAGCTCATATGGATAGTTTAATACAAATTCCAGCCACAAATCAATTTAGCCAAGAGCCAGTGAATAGTTCAGCTGTAAAAATTAATTCTTCTCAAGAACATATGCAGCATAAAATATACAAGTACCAGATTTTAGGAAAAATAAGTATAATTCCAATCAGCAATGAGTTCTGTGGCTCTAACTATGCGTGAAATAGATCAGAGTTCAATCTCCTTGCACCACAACAATGCAATCTTTGGCAATGAAAGCAACCGCAAACAAATTGGCTATGGTTTGCAAAAATTCTAAAAGGACCCTATTCAATGGTTCCTAAATCTATGCAAGGAGACATAGGAAGACACAAATAGCACAAACAGGGGAGCAAGATGCTTTTAAGGTTGCAGAAGTTGACCTTTTATTTTGGAGTAAAAGTAGGATACTAGCTGTCATGTAGGGTGGCTTTTTGGGTACTATGAAAGTTGTATGTTTTGCCTATATTAGCTGTTAGGAGTGTTATTGGGTGGGGGAATATTTTGTGAGTGTATGAGGAGAAGAGGATCGGGTTCGGTGTTAAACCCGGACTATTCTTGGTCATTTAGGAGTTGTTTTGCTTCTAGGCGAGTGTTGTAATCTTGATATCAATCCATATATCGGATTGTGCGGTGTTCGAGATACTATATCTTGTTAGTTCCTAACAATTGGTATCGTATCGAAAGGAGATCCTAGGGAAGAATGAAGTAGAAAGACTTGAGTGTACTTAGTCTCAAAGAACTGAGGCGATGTTGGAAGCAATTACATTTAACGAGAATAGAGATGGAGATGCTTTAAAGGACAACGAAGGAGCAGAGGAGAAATCAGAGGCACAAGTTGAGGCAAAAAAGGTTGTAGAGTTAAGAAAAGCAAACGAAGAGGAGAAATTTGTTGAAGCAAACGCAATATCAGAGATAATATTGAGCAATGTTGATGTTGAAGTAGGCGAGAAGGATGAGAAGGAGCCAAACGAGCAAGAAACAAAGAGAGCTGAAGATCTTGAGGCTGAACAACAATCAACGTTACAACCTTTTTCAACAGAAGAGAAGTTTGAAGGAGTTGTTGGTGACGCAGAAAGCTTGTCGGTCGGCGCAGCGGAGCCACACATTTCCAGAAACGTCCACTATATAAATGTTGCGGCAAGAGAATCTAATAAGGAGATGAAGAAAGGAAGGGCTGTTGAGAGGACCCAAGCACGATGCTGGAGATATGATAAGCGGCAAAGAGATAGGTGGAAGGGATGGTTCGATGTGTTGACTCCAATGACGCTGCAACTACGAGACGTTGCGAAGTTGGTGTTGAACGCAGATGAAAGGAACCAGGTTCTAGAGAAAGAAAATGGCTTTAGGTTTGTCAACATCCAACACTTCACTATTGGGCCTGAATATTTTTCGGCCCAATCCTATTTTTACCTACAACTAATGCACATGACAGAAAGCAACAGGAGAAACATCATCGTTTCTGCAATCGCAACTTCTAATATCCCAAAAAATTCTCTTCTACCGGCAACGTATGGCAAACCCATGGTCTCTCTCCCACTATTTGGTGTTGATGCATCTAGAAGGAAGAAGCTTTCGATCTCATCTGCAACGTCAAAGCTTCTTGAGGAGTTTTTGCACTGGCAAGATGCCGACTCTAATGGGCTGTTTCAACCAAGCAGAAGTGGGAAGAACCAACAAATAGGGCATCATCGTTTATTGTTTTTCGTTAACGATAAAAAGAAGGATTTCGGCGCAATCGGAACAGCAAAAATGAAGAAGAATGGGACTGCTGTGGTATTGTTCCTGCTAGCATTAACATTTTCTCATCTATTTGACATCAATACAGCAAGAGGAGGGGCGTCCACTCGTTTAATTCCTGAATTCATGTGCTTTGGTTTGATAAAAGTCCTATTTTGGGATATGCTGAGCAGGGAAAGAGTTTTTTCCTTTTTATATGATGTTGACACAGCAAGAGATGGGAGGTATAATTTTGCTCTTTGCCTTAATAGGGTCTCGGGCTCAACAACCTCTACATGTTCCATTTCTCTTTTCACAGGTTTGGCTTTGTCTTGAGAAATTTTCTGGGTTGCTGAGATTTTTAAAGAAACATATTGGAGAGACCATCAACCTATATGAATTTCACATGAAGCAAGTGATGTTCTTATCAAGCCAATTAAAACACTCTTCTGGTTTTGCAAGCTGACAGGACATGAAGAGGAAGAGACTATGCCATGCCCATGAAGACAAACACAAAGGAGGCAAAAATAGTTTGGTTCTCTCGGGCATGGAGTATTCATAATTGGGTTAAAGCAAGGTCATGTTGGAGGAGTTGAGGATAGTGTTAAGAGGTTTATGAAGGGCTCCATAATTGAAGCAAAAACAGGAGATGAAGTATTGGTTTTTTATCCTGCCAAGCAACTCAGAACCCCTATATCAAGCGAACGTAAAGCTTCAAATTTTCTCAAGTGCGAGAGAAAGATAATGACGAAAATAGAGATCTCTCCAAGGTATTGATAAAGTGTGGCAAGATTTTGGAAGCAATTAAATTTGAAAAGAATATTCGGGTGCCACAAATTTGATTCCATGCTCACAAGTTCAATCCAGTTTTGCATATTTCAGCCCTTAGAAAATCGACAGTTTCTCACTGTAATTCCAACAATCCCACCAGCTCGCGAGCGAACAACTAGAATTACAAGTTCAACTGGAAACAGTTTGCAAGGTGAGAAAGCTGATGAATGAGCAACTCTGGAAGTACTAATACGGTGGAAGGATATGCCATCTCATGAGAATTCTTGGGAAGGTCTTTGAGACAATTGCAACACAATTTCAGGCTTTCACCTTGAGGACAAGGTGAAGCTTTTAGGGGAAGGTAATGAAAGGACCCTATTCAATGGTTCCTAAATCTAAGCAAGGAAACCTAGGAAGACACAAATAGCACAAACAAGGGAGCAAGATGCTTTTAAGGTTGCAGAAGTTGACCTTCTACTTTGGAGTAAAAGTAGGATACTAGCTGTCATGTAGGGTGGCTTTTTGGGTACTGTGAAAGTTGTATGTTTTGCCTATATTAGCTGTTAGGAGTGTTATTGGGTGGGGGGAATATTTTGTGAGTGTATGAGGAGAAGAGGATCAGGTTCAGTGTTAAACCTGGGACTATTCTTGGCTGTTTAGGAGTTGTTTTGCTTCTAGCAGAGTGTTGTAATCTTGATATCAGTCCATATATCAGATTGTGCAGTGTTCTGAGATACTATATCTTGTTAGTTCCTAACAAATTCATAGGTGAAAGATGGCGCCAGAACACCCAAAGAGTCAGCAATTGGATGTTTGCAGTATGCAAAGACAAGTACCAAGAAAATCCAGCAGAGGAGTTGATGCAAATATCAACAAGAAGAATTTTAGTGAATAAAGCTTCCCACAGATTCAATTTCGTGAAGCCAAATGACAGCCTTAATGCTCTCTATATCAGCAATTCACAAGTGCAACATAAAGCAGCAACCAGAACAGCGAAAATGTACCATGAACTCACCCTTCAAAGGCTTAACAAGCTGCTACAGCAAGATTAGTTAAAGCCCTATAATATGAATATTCAATTGATCTTTAACTAGATTTTGACAGCTTGATGATTAAGTCCCAATCACTGATAGCAAAGTTATTCAAATTCAAAAATAGTGCACACAAATTCTCAGCAAGACAAATTCACTGTTGGATAAAAAATCCATATATGAATTAACCCACATCAGATTGTAGTAACAGATTCAAGACAATGAACTTTCCTTAGAAAAATTTCAAAAATGCAGCAAAGGTTCAGAGATTTAGAGAAGGCAGGATGCACTTGGTTCAATTTTTTTTCCTGCACAAATAACTAGAAACCAAAATTTCAGTGGGTAAGCTGACAGCAACAGCTTCCAAAATTTGCGTGCAATTCAATTATTAATGGTAATGAGTGCAGTTTTGAGCTCAGCTGAATGCTCCAGGTTACAGCAAACTTTCAGGACACAACAGAGGCACCAAGATCATTAGAAAGTCCGCAAATGATCAAGGAGTCAGTCAGAAACATTAAGTACATTCAATCACGCGCATTCAGATGTACTAACATCCAAATCTTGAACAATTCATGCAGCGCTTGTCTGATTGACACACAAGGATGCGTTCTCACAGTTCAGTGAAAGAATTCAGTGGCAGCAACCAACTTGATGATGAATTATCAATCAATGACAGCACAGGTGATCAAATTTAGCAATAATCAACCTTGGTTCCCAATGTATTTTAAAAAATTCATAAATCACAGTTCAATGCACTTAACTATCCAAGTGACATTTCTTCACACATCACAGCAGCAAATTCGTACCCCCTGCAAATCACAACAGAATGCTGTAATGACAACACTATTGACAATCAAAACAATCAATACCTAAAGGCTAAAGTGACCATTTCCATAGCAAGAGTCAGTCTTGCGACAGAAAATTCAGAGTATGATAGCAAAGTGAGTCTCAACCACAATCCGTGAATCAACAAATCAGACCAATACCATACAATTCACAAATGCTCCAGTGTTACCGTAAGTGAACACTAAGACACCAAAAAAAAAAAAGAGAGACCTATTCAAACTAAAATTCTAAACAAATAATGACAAAATTCTTCGTTTGGTATTTTCAGATTTTTTTTTTTAAAAAAAAAAAATCTTTAAAAAGAAAACAGAGTGGCAAAACTAACTAACTCCTAAACTCTAACAACTTACACCCCGACCAATTTGATAATTGACACTCTATTGCCTAGGAGCTAGGCTCCCTGGCAATGGCGCCAAATTTGACAATTCACATGGCACTTGTCATCATATTTACATGAGCAATATTTTAGATACACATTATACTGCTAAATGAACTTGATAAAAAATGAAAGGCTCAGCTTGGAACTGTCAGGGTTTGGGAACCACCCTGACAATTCGACACTTAAGGTTCCAGAGTAGAAAGCTTAAACCAGACTTAATCTTCTTAGCAGAAACCAAAATGAAGAGGGAGAAGGCCAAGAAAACTAAAAGGAAGCTAAAATATGGTCATAGTATATATAATTGATCCAGTGGGGAGATCGGGAGGTCTAGCATTATGGTGGAAGGAAGGGGTATAGGTGTAAGTGGGAGTTATTAGCATATTTATTTTCCATCTAGATGAGGTAAGTATTAATGGCATGATGTGTGGATTGATTACTCTTGTTTATGGACCACTCCTGTGTCCAGATTATAATACTCCACAAGTGGTATTAGGGGATTTTGATGACCTGTTATATAACTCTGACAAGGAAGGGGGAAATGTAAGCTCTCAGAGAGACCTTCAGAGATTTAAGAGTTTCATGATCAAGTGCGGTATGATGGAGTTGGAAACAAAATGATGTAGGTACACTTGGAGAAACAACAGAGAAGGGGAAGACTTTATCAAGGAAAAATTGGATAGAGCAGTGGTCAATGATAAGTGGGGAGAATTGTTCTCACATGGTCAATGTCATGTGCTAGAGTCAGTTGGTTCAAACCATTGCGCTTTATGGATGGAATTCAGCTATATAGAAGCGAAAACGCCAAGATTATTCTGATTTGACGTGAGGTGGTTGAGTTATCCGAATTTAATGGACATCATAAAGTCAAATTGGAAAGGTGAAGCTAATGATAGTAGGCTGACTGATTTGGTGGACAATTTAACTCAAATCAGCCAGGTTCTCACAGAGTGGAGTAGAAAGGAATTTGGGAATCGTGCTATTATAATAAACAAACTAATGGGTAAGGTCCAGCAATGCTTAGATGAAGATTGGAATGCTGAAACCGCCCATAAGCTTGCTGATATAAGAAGGAAAATTGATGAACTATGGAATCAGGAGGAAGTGTAGTGGGAGCAAAAATCTCGGGTTCAATGGTTAAAATGTGAAGGCCCAAATTCCTGCTTCTTCCACATGACTACAATAAGAAGGAGACGCAAAAGCAAAATCATTATATTAAAGAATGAACAAGGCTTATGGATGGAGCAGGAGGAGGAAATTGGGAAAAGGTTCTGAGACTTTTATGAAAAATTGTTCTGCAGAAGTCACTGCCAAGAATTTTGAGGTTCTAAACTGTTTAGATGAGGTGATAACAGAGGAATACAACATGGCGCTTATGGCTGAGATAACGGATGAGGAAGTAAAAAGAGCTGCATTTGAGATGGGGGAACAAAAGCCCCAGACCTGGACTAATTCACTAGCAATTTCTATCACAAAGCGTGGGACACTGCGAGAGCTCAGGTATGTTCTCTAGTTTGCTCTTATTTTCATGATGGATTTCCCTTGACAGAAATAAACAAAACTAACTTAGTTATGATTCCAAAAATTGAATGTTAGGAATCTGTGGCGAAGTATAGACCTATTAGCCTTTGTAATTTTTCCTACAAGATTTCTCCAAAGTGATATCCAATAGATTGAAACCGTTTGGGGGGGAAATCATATCAGAAAATCAGCGAGCATTTGTCCTAGGACAACTTATCCAGGACAATATAATTATTGTTCATGAAGCGTTTCATCACATGAAACTAAGAAGGTCAGGTCCTAGTTAAGTTGCTTTAAAGTTTAAGATGAACAAGGCCTATGATAAAGTGGAGTGGGACTTCCTGTGTGCTATGATGCTGAAAATGGGTTTTTGTAAGGACTTGGTGGACAAAGTATGGGGTTGGCTATTTGTCCTCTTCCTTCTTTCTTCTATTCCATCCTCTTCTTCATCTCACCGTTGGATTGAAATCTTAACCGCTTGATTTAATCTTTTATAAAACTATTATTTTAAATATTTTATTAATAATTTAATTTTTTATTAATATTTTTATAAAAGATTAAATCAACCGTTAATCTTTCAATCTAACGGTTGAGATGAAGAAGAGGATAGGAAGAGGATGGGAAGGGAAGTGGATGGGAGCCAACTCCACAAAGTATACGGGTGCTTGTGTTCTGTTTCTTTTACTGTTATGTTATTGGGGAAAAAAATTTCTTCTGTCACTCCTTCATGAGGTCTTCGTCAAGGAGACCCACTATCTCCCTACCTCTTTATAATTGATAATAATGTCCTGTCTCGACTTATGGAAAAAGCTGAATGTATGGGATTAATTGAAGGAATCCGAAATGCATCAAGATGCCCCCCTCTCAATCATAGTTTCTTTGCTGATGACTTTGTTCTATTCTTACAAGCAGAAGTGGACACTTGTCGGAATTTAAAGAAGATTTTGGATGCCTATTGTGATGCCTCAGGGCAAATGATCAATGTCTATAAATCTGTTTGTTTTTCTCAAGAAATACACTTGAGCTAATGAAGGAACAAATTGGTCATGTTTTTCAGGTTCATGCGGCTGACATCCTAGGAAACTATTTGGGTTTACCCCTTTTGGGTAGGTCCAAACCACATGTGCTTAATTTCGTCATTGACAAACTGACGAAAAGTATCCAAGGATGGCAACAGAGTTTTCTATCCGAAACTGGAAGAGAGGTACTTATCAAATCTATAGCAAACTTGATTCCAGTATATCCAATGTCCTGTTTTCTTTTCCCAAAAGAAACACTTATGAAAATGGACCAATTGATGTATGATTTCTGGTGGAAAAGTTCAAAGGAAAAAAAAAAAAAAAAAAAAAAAAAGGAGAATTCATTGGATTACAAAAGATAAATTAAAAATTGATGGAAGATTAGGATTTAAAGATTTTGAGGCTTTTAATTTGGCTATACTTGCAAAACTTGGTTGGGGCATACTACAGGAACTTGAACAGATGTGGTAAAAATTCTCAAGGCCAAATACTTCCCCATATCTAGTGTCTTGGAAGCAGAAAAAGGAAGTAGAGCTTCATGGATTTGATCTAGCATCTTAGAAAGCCGAAGAGTGTTAGAAGGCAATATTTTGGCCAATGTGGGCAACGGAAGAAACATGAGGGTGTGGAAGGATCCGTGGCTCCCAGAGATCCCAGGTAAAAAGCTCCTATCTCTTTGTCCTTATGAGTCATTCAATAGATTAACAGTGGTAGATTTCGGATGGTTAAGTTGTTGGTGAGTGAAAATGAGAGAACAAATGTGAACCCTTCATCAAATTCATTTAAGAACATATGGAAAGAGGTGTGGAATTTAAAAATACCCCCATAAAGTGAAGATGTTTGTTCGGAGAGTACTTACTATCAAAAGCTCTGCGCTCCTTTGCAAATCTGAATCAAAGAAGGGTTTGTGTGGCAGATGTGTGCTTGATATGTAAGTCAAAGGCTGAAACCATGAACCATCTATTTTGTTTTTGTCCTTGGGCACAACACACCTGGTTTGGGAGCAATTTATCCTTTAATTTTAACAATGAGGCTAGTTTTGATATAAAAATATGGATTTCTCACTGCTTTTTAGATCTGTAGCTTTCTGAATGGCAAAAAGCTCTCATTGCCATGACTATGTGGCAAATATGGAAGAGCCCGAATAAATTTTCTCATGAAAAAATGGAGCTTAATCCAATCTTTACTTTTTCTCAGGCAAGTTCCTTACTAGTCAACCTGGAATCCATGCCTGAAGCAAGATCATAGAGCCGGGTGCCTAGGAAGTGGCGCAAACCATAGGGAAATGAGCTAAAATTAAACATGGATTATGCTTTCAACCAAGAAGAAGGAAGAACAGCTATCTCTTTTATTATCGGAGATTCCAATGGATGGGTATTAGATGGAAGAACAAAGCAAGTTTTGGTGGATCCAGCCTTCATGGGAGAATGTATGGCAATGCAAGAGGCTGTGATATATGCAGCAGAGAATCAACTAGAAGAGTATGTTTTGAGTCAGAGAACGAGTCTTTAATTAAATGCTTAAAGGAGGGACGCATGTCTCCTAACTGGAAGTGTGATGTAATTATAGAAAACATCCTTGCTACAAGGAACACTACTAGAAACAACCTTTTTGTATATGGGATCCCAGAGAAGCAAGCTTGTTAGTTGCCAAGGCTTTATTGGGTGGGTCATGCCCTCTCGATTGGGTTTCCAGGCCCCCACAGCTTCACTAGTTCTTATTTTGAAGGACATATTTGATACTTTGTTATTAATGAATATCCTTGTTGGCAAAAATAAATAACTAAACTAATTCTAATTCATTATACCCTAATACATATCTTGGGGGGAAAGTAGGAAAAGCATTCCAAATATAAGACTACTGTATTTAAGACGGGGGTAGAACCAAGTGAAATTTTTTAACATTGAGTCAATAGGACTTTTAAGCTGAAGTACAGAGAAGTTTTTCGTGCAGGAAAACAAAACAAAAAACAAAAAAATCAAGAGGGAAGAAATGTATTTTATCAATATCAAAATGAACCGGGGAAAAAAACAATAGTGAATGATAATAAATTCAATGCTAGATGACGACAATTTAAGGGGCCAAGCTCAACCTTTTAACTTGCACGGCAACTTAGAATCAATTGATACACTCTACCCTTAATTATGAGTATATTTCTATCAATTTTGATTTTGAAGTCGTTACGGAGGTGACAAAAACTAAGAAAAACAAATATGTGTGTGTTAATAGCCAAGTTGTGTGTGTTATCAAAGCCACCTCGTGCAGTACAGCTTATACATTATGTTAGAGAATGTCAATATTAGCATTAGCAACACACAAAGAAATAGGAAGGACAAAAAATTACCTTGAGAACTCATAGTACTCGTAGCTGGCCCAGGTCAATTTACAGATTTTTTACAATTTGAATCCCAATTCACTTGTGCGTACTGCGGGGTAGTGACAAAGTCAATTCTTCTCCATAATTAACTCTGAAATGTCGCATAAACCAAGTAACCGCCCTTCCCCCATTAAAGCACTCCGTAATATTTCAACTTTCAAGTATGGCACTCAATGTCTTTTCTCTTTCTCTTCTTATTTTTTCCCTCAACTTGTGTCATCAATCATTTGGGTCTTCTATCTCATCCATAATTATTTTGATCCCATTAGTTACTAAGAAGTCTTTATCACTTGCCGTCACAATGATCCTGCTTCCTTCACCAAATTGATTAAATGTTCCACTTGTTACCCACAATTGGTCCAACTTTTCAACACCATCGGGAATTTCAAGAATTACAAGATTCTTCCCCTGTAGGGGCCACCAGGGTTGTCTTATATCGAAATCATCCCCTATGAGAGTATAGCCCCTGACTATTTCATGAAAACCATGAAAATACCATAAATCTTCAAAATGACGAGCAATAACATTACATACAACACGTGCTATTGCTGATTTATGTATTCCACAAATTCCTACCACCTTGACTTCCTTATTAGACCCAATATCCACAAGTGAGATTACTTTTTGTACATGAGATTCAATTCCCACTGAAAAATCCCAAACGGAAAAAGGAAACCTAGCAAGCCTTGCATAGACTTGCCCAGTGATACATTTAATAGAATTCTCATCATCTTTTGCTGCAATCCTGACCAAGATTGAAGAAATTCACTTTTTAGTCAAACAAAAAATTATGATAGCACTCTTCACATAAAGAATTAAAAATAGAAATATTGTAAAATTATTAAAAAATTATAATAATATAAAATTCAGTCACATTTATTACAAAACTAGGCCGTTATAGTGATAAATAAATTTTAATGTTGACATGCATAGTTATTAATTAAAATAATTACATAAATCAAGTGTGTTCCATTTTTTTTTTTTTTTGGTTTGGTGCATATGTTTTGATAATTTTACATATCAGTTAAGGATAAGGCGATTGTTCAGTTATTATTCCTAAACTTTTTAATATTATGAAAAAAAATAAAAACTAGTTCTGCAAATTTTCAAATAAATATTCAAAATTATTATAATAAATACAGTAAATTAAAAAACGGGTCCAACAATCTTCCTTTTATTTTTCCCTTCTTGCAAGTATAATCTCTATTTCCATTTGGGAATCTACCTATGGTTTGATTTGTATAGCACATGATATATAATATTTCTTGTATTATTAATTTTCATTTTTATTTCTTATTATTCAAATACATGAAAAATACTTTTCACTTACAAAAGTATGCTTTTATTTTCATTCTACTCATTTTGAAAGCAACCAAGAATAATATATATCATGTTACCAAGGTAGCTAAGCATAGATATATGTATGTGCGTGTGTGTGTAGGGACAAAACTTAGGTCATGTTAATTAGGCCCATTATGTCTAGATATCTAACAAGCTTTTGCCACCTATATTAATTTTTCCAATCAGTATTTAACCCCCAAATCCTCAGATAAACCACAGTTAGTTTTGAAATTTTTTTAGAAGAAGAAAATAAAAGATAGAACACCAGCTTCCATAGGAAGGAGAGACTTTGTTTGGGAGATGGATAGGAGCTTAATTGCAACACTACCAAAACCGTCAGAATGTACGCCATTTTGTTCCTTACCAGCAATTGGTAATGTCACTTTCGAAGGTCAACCCAAAAAAAATGTCAAAATAATATTAAATGCTCAACAGCTTCCATTTCACCTTATAAACAAGGTATTCCATAATTGTCTTCTATCACTATGCAAATTCAGATCCCCGTGATTTTCGTTCAAGTGTTAATATTATGCTACTGCGTTCAATGCCTCTACTTCTCATAATGTTACTATGACTCTTTCCAAAACAAACTTAGAGGAGAATTGGATTTTGGGTTGCGATTTTTGCTGTATATTCTAACAGACCTTGGCTTCTCTCCTTTTTTAATTTTGCCAGGTGTCATCATTTTCCCCCTTCATGTCCGTTAGATCAAAATATCTCCCTTCCCATGGAAGCTGGAGTTCTATCTTTTATTTTCTTTTTTTATAGAAAAGTTCCAGAACTAAAGTCGGTTTAATAAACTAAGGATTTGGGGGTAGAGTGATGATTGGAAAACTTAATACAGGTGACAAAAACTTATTGAATACCTGGACATAATAGACCTAATTAACTTGACGTAAGTTTTGTCCTATCTATAATTCCCATGTAAAGTTGAATGATGCTTATAAGAATTATACTGAAAATCTATATTGCATATTTAATATAAAAAATTTAATAAGCCATACTCTTATTATAAAGGATGATGTATTATTTGTCACAAAAAAAAATTCAACGAATCAAATTGAGATATGGAAGTGATAGTTAAAGTAAAGCCCAAAAGGGAGAATAACTAAGGAAAGGGTGAGGAGATACCTGGAATTGAAACAATGACTTGTGCACATTATGCCAACTCTACCAACTCTTTTAGACAAAGGCAAACTTCTTTTTATTTGGAACACCTTCCCAAGCCTAGAAAATACTTTACTATAACTGCCCCTTTGACATTTAAACACTAATGGCATCATATCATAAGATATTGGATCAATAAATCGACAGTCTTCCATGTCAAAGCGCTCATTAATGGCTGAAACACTATTCAAACTAGGTGAGGATCTACAGTTTTTGGAGACAACTATGATAATGGTCCTGGATTCATGTAATGCTTTTAAATTTTTCCCACTAGTCTTCACTAATTCATCATTAACAAAGACACGGACTCCCCATAGGCACAAGGAATTATAGAGATGACAAACAAAACTTAAACATGCATCACCAACTCTGTAACTCAAAAACACATCATAAGTCCATCCATATGGCAATATGGATCGCTTTGCCTTGAGATCATCTTCTTCCTTTAATGCAGAATTCCATTCATCATCATAAATTATTTTGACACCATGACTTACTAACAATTGTTTATCGGTTGTCACCACAATGATCCTGCTTCCTTCACCAAACCGATCACAATCTCGAATTGCTCCTAACTGATCCAATACGTCAGCACCATCAAGAATTACAAGAACCTTCCTCGGTGGGAACCAGGGTTGTGTTATCCAATTCTGGAAATCATCCCATGTGGAAGCATAACCCTTAGCTATTTCAGGAACACCATGAAAATACCATAAATCATCAAAATGACGAGCAATAACATTACACACAGCACGTGCTATTGCTGATTTATGTATTCCACAAATTCCTAGCTTCTTGACTTCCTCATCATACCCAATATCCACAAGTGAGATTACTTTTTGTACATGAGATTCAAGTCCCACTGAAAAATCCCAAACGGAAAAAGGAAACATAGCAAGCCTTCCATAGACTTCCCCAGTGATCCATTTAATAGCATTCTCATCTGTTGTTGCAATCCTGACCAAGATTGAAGAAATTCACTTTTTAGTCAAACAAAAAATTATGATAGCACTCTTCAACATAAAGAAAAAAATGAAAATATTTAAAATTATTAAATTATAATAATATTAAACAAATTATAATAATATAAAATTTAGTCACATTTTTTAAAATTAGGTCATTATAGTGATAAATAAATTTTAATGTAGAAATGCATAGTTATTAATTAATATTAAGGTGTAAAAATCCACATGTGGTTTTCCCAAAAGTGCATCCAACACTAAGTGCTTTTTTGGGTGTCAAAGTGACTATGTGGTCACAAAAGTATAGCAAAAATACTCATTGACCATTAGTTGACCGTTAGTTTGATTTTTTATATTATTAAAGTTCGACATGGACGATGACTCGACCTAAATTTTATCCCAACTGGAATTAAAGAACTGGAGAAAATTACAGAAAATGGCATAGATATTTTGGAAATTACAGTTCAGCCCTTCTCTCTCCAAATCCCAATCCTACTCATATGGTCATTCATCTCCGCCTCCTCATTGTCATTGCACCTTTCTGTAATTTTCAAAACTATCTAAGCCCTTTATTGTAATTTTCTCTGGTTTTCCACTGCCAGTTGTGATGAAATTTAGTTGAGTCATAATCCATGTCAACCTCAAGATACAAAAAAATCAAACTAATGGTCAAGTAATGGTCAATGGGTATTTTTGTCCCACTTCTATAACCACATAGTCACTTTTCTACCAAAAAAAAAAGCACTTGTTGTTGGGTGCACTTTTGGGAAAACCACATGTGTATTTTTGCACCTTAACCCTATTAAATAAAATAATTACATAAATCAAGTGTGTTCCATTTTTTTGTTTGGTGCTTGTGTTTTGATAAATAAACATATCATTTATGCATAAGGTGGTTGTTTATTCCTGTTCTTAAACTTTTTAAAATTGTGAAAAAAAAAATAAAAACTAGTTCTGCAAATTTTGAAATGAATATTCAAAATTATTATAATAAATACAGTAAATTAAAAAAGGGCCCTATACTCTTCCTTTTCCTTTTCCCTTTCTTGCAAGTATAATCTTTATTTCTATTTGGGAATCCACCTATGGTTTGATTTGTACTGCACACATGATATATATTTAATCAAATACATGAAAAATACTTTCTGCTTACAAAATTATGCTCTTTTTTTTTTCATTCTACTCATATTGAAAGCAACCAAGACTAATATATATCATGTAACCTAGATAGCTAAACGCGTGCACGCACACACATATCATATACAATATTTATATATATATATATATATATGGACAAAACTTATATCAAGTTAATTAGGCTCATTATGTCCAGGTATGAGGTATCCAATAAGCTTTTGCCACCTATATTAATTTTTCCAATCAGCATTTAACCCCCAAATCCTCAAGTAAACTACGGTTGGTTTTGGAATTTTTTTTAGAAGTAGAAAATAAAAGATAGAACTCCAACTTCCATGGAATGGAGAGATTCTGAGATAGATAGGAGCTTAACCGCAATACTTGTCAAAACCGTCAGAATGTACATCGTTTTGTTCCACACCAGCAGCCATATCCGCCCCATCAGTTGAAAGGCCTTCACTTAAGATTGCAAATGGGAATGTCACTTTCGAAGGTCAACCCAAAAAAAGGGCAAAATAATAGAAATTCTCAGCGGCTTCCATTTCACCTAATCAACAAGATATTCCATCTGTATCAACCAAAAAAAAAAAAAAGATATTCCATAATTGTCTTCTACCACATGTAAATTCAGATCCTCGTGATTTTCAATCAAGTGTTAATATTTTGGTACAACGTTCAATGCCTTTGCTTCTCATGATGTTACTATGACTCTTGCCAAAACAAATTTGGAGAATCGGAGTTTGGGTTACGACTTTTGCAGTATATTTTGACAGTTTTGACAGCCTTGACTTCTCTCCTTTTCTTTTTCCACTTGGTGGCATCCTTTTCCCCTTTCATGACCATTGAATCAAAATCCATCCCTTCCCATGGAAGCTGGAGTTCTATCTTTTATTTTCTTTTTCTATAAAAAAAATCCAGAACTAAGTTGGTTAAATTAACTGAGGATTTGGGGGTTAAATGATTGGAAACTTAATACAGATGGCAGAAAGCTTATTGAATACCTAGACATAATGGACCTAATTACCTTCACCTAAGTTTTGTCCTATACATAACTCCCATGTAAAGTAAAATAATGCTTATAAGAATTATATTGAAAATGCATATTGCATATTTAATATCAAAAATTTAATAAGCCATACTCTTGTTATAAATGATAATGCATTATTTGTCAAATTTTATGCAACAAATCAAATTGAGATATGGAAGTGATAGTTAAAGTAAAGCCCAAAAAGGAGAATAATTAAGGAAAAGGGTGAGAAGTACCGGTGAGTGAGATGGCACATGAATCCTAAGTTAGCTACTTCAGACAAAGCAAACCTCAATTTTTCCAAATGTTGTTTGAATATCTTCTCAAGCCTAGCAAATATTTTCTCATAACTCCCATTTGATGTTGCAACTCTAATGGCTTCACATCATAAAATATTGGATAAATGAATTGACATTCCATTCTAAAGCACTCATGAATGATTGCAAGACTATCCAAACAATATTTTGAGCATGCATAGTTTTTGGAGATAACTATGATAGCTATCCTGGATTCTTTCATTACTTTGATTTCTTCCCCACTAGTCTTCACTAATTCATCATTAACAAAGACATGGACTCCCTGTTGGCATAAGGAATTATAGAGACGACGAACAAAACTTGAACATTCATAATCACCTCTATAACTCAAAAACACATCGTAACTCCATCTAGATGGGAATACCGACAACTTTTCCTTTAGATCTACTTCTTCCTTTGGGTTTTTTCCATTCTCATTTAATGTAGAATTCTGTTCATCATAAATTATTTCGACACCATGACTTACCAACAATTGTTTATCCCTTGTCACCACAATGACCCTGCTTCCTTCACCAAACCAATCACATTCTCTAATTGCTCCTAACTGATCCAATACTTCATCACCATCAAGAATTACAAGAATCTTCTTCTGTGGGAACCAGGGTTGTCTTATCAGATTATGAAAATCATCCAATGTGAAACCATAGCTCCTGGTTATCTCATAAACAGGCAATTTCATTTCAATTGCATATTAAAACATTCTTGAAGGCACCATAAAAATACCATAAATCTTCAAAATGACAAGCAATAGAATTACACACAACACGTGCCATTGTTGATCTACGTATTCTGTCAGCAAATTCCTACCATTTTGACTTCCTCAATAGACCCAATGTCCACTAGTGAGATTACTTTTTGTACCCGAGATTTAAGTCTCCCTTAAAAATCCCAAACGGATAAAGGAGATATAGAAAGCCTTTCAGAGACTTCATGAATGATCAATTGAATATCATCCTCATCTTCTCTTACATTCGTGACCAATCTAGAAGAAATTCACTTTTTAGTCAAACAAAAAAATATGATAGCACTCTCAACATAAAGAATAAAAAAAGAAATATTGTAAAATTATTAAAAATTATAATAATATTAAATTTAGTCACATTTATTAAAATAACTAGGTCATTATAGTGATAAATAATTATTAATGTAGACATCTATAGTTATTAATTAAAATAATTACATAAATCAAGCGTGTTCCCTCTTTTTTTTTGTTTGGTGCCTGTGTTTTGATAATTAAAAGTATCAATTATGCATAACGAGATTGTTCAGTTTCTATTCCTGAACTTTTTAAAATTATGAAAAACAATAAAAACCAGTTCTGGAAATTTTGGAATGAATATTCAAAATTATTTAATAAATATAGTACATTAAAAAAACAGCCCATAATCTTCATTTGACTTTTTCCCTTCTTGCAAGTATAATCTCTATTTCCATTTGGGAATCTACCTATGGTTTGATTTGTACAGCACACGATATATAATATTTCTTGCATTAATAATATTCATTTTTATTCCTTCTTATTCAAATACTTGAAAAATACTTTTCGCTGGCAAAATTATGAACTTTTTTTTTCATTCTACACATTTTGAAAGCACCAAGAATAATATATATCATGTTACCTAGCTAGCTAAGCATTTATATATATATATATATATATATATATAAAACAAAACTTAGCTCAAATTAACTAGGCCCATTATGTCCATGTATCCAACAAGCTTTTGCCACCTCTATTAATTTTTCCAATCAGCATTTAACCCCTCTATTAACTTCTTTTGGAATTTTTTTAAAGAAACAAAATAAAAGATAGAACTCCAACTTTCATGGGAATAGATTTTGATCAATGATCATAAAGGAAAAAAGGACATAATGATAAATCCCAATTTTAACACTACTACCAAGAAGCTGGAGTAATAATTAATAGAGGTGGCACAAGCTTATTGAATACCCCTGGACATAATGGATCTAATTAACTTCACCAAAGTTTTGTCCTATATATAATTCCCATGTAAAGTAAAATAAAGCTTATAAGAATTATACTGAAAATCTATATTGCATATTCAATATCAAAAATTTAATAAGCCATACTCTTGTTATAAATGATTATGTATTATTTGTCAAATTTTGTGCAACAAATCAAATTGAGATATGGAAGTGATAGTTAAAGTAAAGCCCAAAAAGGAGAATAATTAAGGAAAAGGGTGAGGACATACCCAGGACTGAGATGGCACATGTCTCTTGAGTTAGCAACTTTAAGTAAAGCCAACCTCCATTTTTCCATGTGTTGTTTGAACATCTTCCCAAGCCTAGTAAATACTTCCCCATAACTCCCCGTTTGATGTTGCAACTCTAATGGCTCCACATCATAAAATATTGGATAAATGAATCGACATTCCATTCTAAAGCACTCATGAATGGTTGCAAGACTATTCAAACAAGAAGGTAAGTATGCATAGTTTTTAGAGATAACTATGATAGTTGTCCTAGATTCTTGTATTGCTTTCAAATTTTCCCGACTAGTCTTCACTAATTCATCATTAACAAAGGCACAAACTCCCCGTCGGCACATGTAATTATAAAGACAACTAACAAAACTTGAACATTCATCATCACCTCTGTAACTCAAAAACACATCGTAAGTCCATCTAGATGGCAATACCACTCACTTTTCCTTGAGATCTTCTTCCTTTGGGTTTTTTTCCCTTCTCATACAATGCAGAATTCCATTCATCATCATAAATTATTTCAACACCATGACTTACTAACAACTGTTTATCACTTTCCACCACAATGATCCTGCTGCCTTCAGCAAACCGATCACATTCTCTAATTGCTCCTAACTGATCCAATACTTCAACACCATCAAGAATTATAAGAATCTTCCTTTGTGGGAACCCGCGTTGAGTTATTCGATTCTGGAAATCATCCCATGTGGAAGCATAGCCCCTGGCTATTTCATGAACACCATGAAAATACCATAAATCTTCAAAATGACGAGCAATAGAATTACATAGAGCACGTGCCATTGTTGATCTGCGTATTCTGCTGCCACAAATTCCTACCATTTTGACTTCGACATTAGACCCAATATCCACAAGTGAGATTACTTTATGTACCAGAGATTTAAGTTTCACTGAAAAGTACTCAACGTGGAAAGGAAATTCTTCAATCCTTCTAGAGAGATCATGAGTGATCAATTGAACAGCATCCTCATCTTCTACTGGATTCATGGCCAATCTAGAAGAAATTCACTTTTTAGTCAAACAAAAAATTATGATAGCACTCTCAACTTAAAGAATTAAAAATGGAAATATTGTAAAATTATTAAAAATTATAATAATATTAAATTTAGTCAAATTTATTTAAAAACTGGGTCATTATCGTGTTAAATAAATTTTTATGTAGACATACATATTTGTTAATTAAAAATAATTACATAAACCAAGTGTGTTCCCTTTTTTTTTTTGTGCCTGTGTTTTGATGATTAAAAGTATCAGTTATGCATAACGAGATTGTTTAGTTTCTGTTTCTGAACTTTTTAAAATTACGGGAAAAAAAAAAACAAGTTCTGCAAATTTTGGAATGAATATTCACATTTATTATAATAAATACAGTACATTAAAAATAGCCCATAATCTTCCTTTTCCTTTTTCCCTTCTTGCAAGTATAATCTCTATTTCCATTTGAGAATCTACCTATGATTTGATTTGTACAGCACACAATATATAATATTTCTTGCATAATTAATATTAATTTTTATTCCTTATTATTCAAATACATGAAAAATACTTTTCGCTTACAAAATTATATTCTACACATTTTGAAAGCACCAAGAATAATATATATCATGTTACTTAGCCAGCTAAGCATACATGTATGCATATATACATATATAGATGTCTATATAGGTACATATGTACATATATACATACGTACAAATAAATAGGTACGTACGTATGTACCTATCTAGATATGTACATACGTACATATATACATATGTACATTGGTACATATATATATATATATATATATATATATGTATGTATGTATATGTATGTATGTATAGAGATAGGTCAAGTTAGCTAGACGCATTATGTCTAGGTATTAAATAAGCTTTTGCCACCTGTATTAATTTTTCCAATCAGCATTTAACCGCCAAATCCTCAGATAAACCACACCTTGTTTTGGAATTTAAAATAGAAAAAGAAAATAAAAGATAGAACTCCAACTTTCAAGGGAAATGGGAGATTTTGACCCAATAGTCATGAAGGGGAAAAAGGACGACAACAAACGGGAAAAGGAAAGGAGAGAAGCCAGGTCCCGATTTTGACACTACTATCAGGAAGCTGGAGTTCTATCATTTATTTTTCTTCTTTTTGTAAAAAAAATTCCAGATCTAAAGTTGGTTTAATTAACGGAGGATTTGGGGGTTATAAATGCGTGTCGGAAAAATTAATAGAGGTGGAACAAGCTTATTGAATACCCCTGGACATAATGGATCTAATTAACTTCACCAAAGTTTTGTCCTATATATAATTCCCATGTAAAGTAAAATAAAGCTTATAAGAATAATACTGAAAATCTATATTGCATATTCAATATCAAAAATTTAATAAGCCATACTCTTGTTATAAATGATTATGTATTATTTGTCAAATTTTGTGCAACAAATCAAATTGAGATATGGAAGTGATAGTTAAAGTAAAGCCCAAAAAGGAGAATAATTAAGGAAAAGGGTGAGGACATACCCAGACGAGATGGCACATGTCTCTTGAGTTAGCAACTTTAAGTAAAGCCAGCCTCCATTTTTGCACATGTTGTTTGAACATCTTGCCAAGCCTAGTATATACTTCCCCATAACTCCCTGTTTGATGTTGCAACTCTAATGGCTCCACATCATAAAATATTGGATAAATGAATCGACATTCTTTTCTAAAGCACTCATGAATGGTTGCAAGACTATTCAGACAAGAAGGTGAGGATGCATATTTTTTGGAGATAACTATGATAACCGTTCGGGATTCTTGTAATGCTTTCAAATTTTCCCGACTAGTCTTCCCTAATTCATCATTATCAAAGGCACGGACTCCTCGTTGGCACAGAGAATGGTAGAGACGACGAACAAAACTTGAACATTCATCATCAGCTCTATAACTCAAAAACACATCGTAACTCCATCCGGATGGGAATACCGCTTGCTTTGCCTTGAGATCTTCTTCCTTTGGGATTTTCCCCTTCTCATCCAATGTAGAATTCCATTCATCATCATAAATTATTTCAACACCATGACTTACTAACAACTGTTTATCACTTGCCACCACAATGATCCTGCTGCCTTCAGCAAACCGATCACATTCTCTAATTGCTCCTAACTGATCCAATACTTCAACACCATCAAGAATTATAAGAATCTTCCTTTGTGGGAACCCGGGTTGAGTTATTCGATTCTGGAAATCATCCCATGTGGAAGCATAGCCCCTGGCTATTTCATGAACACCATGAAAATACCATAAATCTTCAAAATGACGAGCAATAGAATTACATAGAGCACGTGCCATTGTTGATCTGCGTATTCTGCTGCCACAAATTCCTACCATTTTGACTTCGACATTAGACCCAATATCCACAAGTGAGATTACTTTATGTACCAGAGATTTAAGTTTCACTGAAAAGTACTCAACGTGGAAAGGAAATTCTTCAATCCTTCTAGAGAGATCATGAGTGATCAATTGAACAGCATCCTCATCTTCTACTGGATTCATGGCCAATCTAGAAGAAATTCACTTTTTAGTCAAACAAAAAATTATGATAGCCCTCTCAACTTTAAGAATTAAAAATGGAAATATTGTAAAACTGTTAAAAATTATAAGAATATTAAGTTTAATCACATTTATTTAAAATCTAGGTCATTATCGTGTTAAATAAATTTTTGTGTAGACATGCATAGTTGTTAATTAAAAATAATTACATAAATCTAGTGTATTCCCTTTTTTTTGGTGCCTGTGTTTTGATGATTAAAAGTATCAGTTATGCATAACGAGATTGTTTAGTTTCTGTTTCTGAACTTTTTAAAATTACGGGAAAAAAAAAAAAAAAACAAGTTCTGCAAATTTTGGGATGAATATTCACATTTATTATAATAAATACAGTACATTAAAAAAACAGCCCATAATCTTCCTTTTCCTTTTTCCCTTCTTACAAGAATAATCTCTATTTCCATTTGGGAATCTTCCTATGGTTTGAGTTGTACAACACTTGATATATAATATTTCTTGCATTATTAATATTAATTTGTAATTTATTTTTATTCCTTATTATTCAAAAACGTGAAAAATACCTTTTGCTTACAAAATTATGCTTTACTTTTCATTCTACTCATTTTTAAACCAAACAGGAATAACATATATCATGTTACCTAGGTAGCTAAGCATATAGATACAGATACACAAACACACACATACAAACATATACGTAGAGACAGACACAGACAAATAAACACAGAGATACAGACACAGACATACAGACGCATAGGCACACGCACAGGCGCACGAGCAGGCGCGTGCCCACAGGCACAGGCGTGCCTGCTCGTGCCACACCCACGTGTATGTTGACACACATGTGTGTGCATGTGTACCTATACGCGTGTGTGTCTACACACACAGATACATATACATACACACACACATGTATATAGAACAACTTATGTTTAATTAATTAGGCCCATTATGTCCAGGTATCCAATAAGCTTTTGGCACCTGTATTAATTTCTCCAATCCGCATTTAACCCCCAAATCCTCAGATAAACCACAATCAGTTTTGGAATTTTTTTTCTAAAAGAAGAAAGTAAGAGATAGAATTCTAGCTTCCATGGGAATGCAGAGATTCTAGGAAATAGATAGGAGCTTCGCTACAACACTGTCAACCGTCAGAATGTACACCTTTTTGTTCCTTACCAGTAGCCCCATTAGTTGAAAGGCCTCTAATTGATATTGCAAATGGGAGTGTCACTTTCGAAGGTCAACCCAAAAAAGTGGCAAAATAATAGAAATGCTCAGCGGCTTCCATTTCACCTTATCAACAAGGTATTCCCTAATTGTCTTCTATCACGTATGCAAATTCAGATGCTCGTGATTTTCGTTCAGTGTTAATATTATGCTATTGCGTTCAATGCCTCTACTTCTTATAATGTTACTATAGGAACCAGTTTCCCTACTCATCATTTGAGTGAGTAGGGAGAGCTCTTCCCCCCATCTAGATCATCAAGATGAGATCTAGACGGTCCAAATTTAAATTTTTTTAAACTGCTGATTTTTAAATGAAAAAATTATTTTTAAGAATTATTTTAGTTGAGAGATTATCTTTATTTTAGATTCTTTACCCATTAAAATAATTTTTTTTTAAAAAGTAAAAAAAAAAAAAAAAAAAAAAATCTGGTTTTAAAAGCTCTCCCTACTTATCCAAAGGATAAGTAGGAAACCGATTCATGTTAGTATGACTCCTTCCAAAACAAACTTGGAGAAGAACTAGATTTTGGGTTGCAACTTTTGCAGTATATTTTGACAGTGGGCCTGTTTGGATTCACTTAAATTTGAGCGTTAAAGGCAAAAAAATGCAGTAGCTTAAAAGCCAATGCTCACACAGTGATCAAAAGAAAATGGAACCCGTTTGGATTGCCCAGGACGTTAGCTTAACTTTAAATCAAAAAAGCTCAAAAAGTCAGTTAAGGAAAAAGCTCCAGAATCTAGCTTTTCCAAAAAGCTCTCAGCTTTTTGATGTGGGCCCCGCCACTTCTACCACCATCAATCCAAACACAAATCATTATCTATAACCTGACTTTTTTCCTATCGAGCTTTTTTAAAAGTCAGATAGCTTTTAAGCCACCGCTCCTACCGCCAACCCAAACAGGCCCAGTTTTGACAGACCTTGCCTTTTCTCCTTTTTTTTTTTCTACCAGGTGTTGTCTTTTTCTCCTTCATGTCCATTGGATCAAAATCTCTCCCTCCCCATCGAAGCTAGAGTTCTACCTTTTATTTTCTTTTTCTATAAAAAAAATTCCAGAACTGAAGTTGGTTAAATTAACTGAAGATTTGGAGGTCAAATGATTGGAAACTTAATATAGGTGGCAAAAAGGTTATTGAATACCTGGACATAATGGACCCAATTACCTTCACCCAAGTTTTGTCTACATAACTCTCATGTAAAGTATAATAATGCTTATAAGAATTATATTGAAAATCTATATTGCATATTTAATATCAAAAATTTAATAAGCCATACTCTTGTTATAAATGATAATGCATTATTTGTCAAATTCTGTGCAACAAATCAAATTGAGATATGGAAGTGATAGTTAAAGTAAAGCCCAAAAAGGAGAATAACTAAGGAAAAGGGTAAGGAGATACCCGGGACTGAGATGGCACGTGCCTCTTGAGTCAACTACTTCAGACAAAGCCAACCTCCATTTTTGCACATGTTGTTTGAATATCTTCTCAAGCCTAGCAAATACTTTCCCATAACTCCCCGTCTGATGTTTCAACTCTAATGGCTCCACATCATAAAATATTGGATAAATGAATCGGCATTCCATTCTAAAGCACTCATGAATGATTGCAAGACTATTCAAACAAGAAGGCGAGGATGCATAGTTTTTTGTGATAACTATGATAGCTGTTCGAGATTCTTGTAATGCTTTCAAATTTTCCCGACTAGTCTTCCCTAATTCATCATTATCAAAGGCATGAACTCCCCATTGGCACAGGGAATTATAGAGACGATGAACAAAATTATAACATTCATTATCACCTCCATAACTCAAAAACACATCATAAGTCCACCTGGATGGGAGTGTCGCTCGCTTCACCTCGAGAGCTGTTTTTGGCAAACGCCGCGCCTTGAGACTGATCATAGCTAAGTCTTAACAAGTACATCAACAAGTTATAATTTGAGATTATAAAGTTTGTTGTTAGTTATAAACTAGTGGATTGCACAAGTGCTAAAAGGAATAATATTTCAGAATTGTCATATTTTTAGGATAAAATTGACCTATAGAACCTTGTAGTTTCACCTAATTTTAAATCAAGAGTCAAATTTTTTTTTTTTTAAAAAAAAGGTCCTATTAAGTTTTCACTCTCCCTGTCAAATCCATTAGTCTCTCATTTGTAATACAGTTAAATAGTGACCAACGGTGTCAAGAATTTTGTTAGAGAGCATTGATGTGGCACACAATTAAATTATTTTGACAACTTAGACTATTAAATATCTATGTGGAAAACAGTTACTGATTTAGCCATGTCTGTAAACAAATTTGTTTGACCTCAAGGTCTAAAAACATGACTTGATCTGGTAAAAAATTGTTTCCATACATTGTTAATTTTCTTCCTCTTATATCCTTACTCAAAATACAATTTTCAAAATAATCCACTTGTCTGCATCAAAAAAAAAAAAAAAAAAAAAAAATCCACTTGTCTGCCGCATCATTGCTATGTAACGAAATTATTAACATTGTTAGTCTCTACTAAACAATTTTAAAGATGAGGGCAAATGGATTTAACGATTTAAAATATGAAAACCTAATAAAAAGAAAAGAAAAGTACAAGAACTTAGTTTAAAACTAGAGAAAAGTATAAAACAATAATGATCTTCAAAATAATTTTTCCTATTTTTAATATAGGGCTACCCAAGGGTACTCAGTCTAATGGTGGACCAACTAAATCACAAAGGTGAGGATTAAGGTTTGGTAAAGACCCTAGGGATCAGAGGCATCATGTTCACAAAACTTAAATCTAGATAATATGATCCCAAAAAAGTACATATATGATACCAGGTGAACCAAAAGGTTATAAGAAAATTAACAAAATAAAGGGCTTCCACCATACAATAGTTACTTGATCAATGATAATTAATTGATTTTTTAAAATTTAACAAAGGAAAAGGTTATTTTATTTTTATTTGCGTATGTTTATATATAGAGTGAAGAGAAAAATGGCATAGGATAATAGGAGGGAGTCTAGCTAGTTTAATTTTTTGCTTGACCACTGTATCAAATCGCACAGTTGTTCAAAACTTGTGAACAATATAATTTGGTTATATATATATATATACACACAACATACAAGGTTAAGGTACAAATTGGCCAACCAAGTATTACGTTAGAAGCACCCGACACAAAAATGTTTTGAATGGAGTAAAAATACTAATAAACAATTGAAAATGGGCAAAAATAATGAAGAACTTAAAAATGATGTACATAACACAATTCCATTAACTTCAACTTTAGGCCTATTTGCCTCATTTTTAAATTCTTCATTAGTATTTTTGCCCATTTTCAATTGTTCATTGGTATTTTTGCTCCCTTCAAAATATTTTTGTGCCAGGTGCTCCTAGTGTAATACTTGGATGGCCAATCTGCACCTTAACCCCATATATATATTGAGTTTGAAACTTTATACAAAATACACAAAATAACTTGTTTTAAAATATGTTGTTTGGAAAACACAAAACAATCATATTTTTTTACCAAATTCAATGTAATACTTGAAGACAGAGGAAGGACAGAAAAATTGACCACTCGTGTGGTGATCCTGATCATGTAGATTTCATTTTGAATCCTTACTAATTTATTCTTCAAGTTATTTAGTATCTAGTGGTCGTTGGACTTGTTACCATGGCTAGTAATCAAGGTTTGTATGTTTTAGCAAGAGAAAGATATTAATGTGGGTAATACAAAAGGAAAGGAGAAACCAAACCTCGGTTAGGCACGTCGTCTTTAAGTTCTTCCCAATCTTGAGGTTGTTGTACTCTTTGCCATGAGTTGCTATCAGCGTATACTCTTCTAGGGTCCATGAATCGGATAGTATGCGAGTTATTTTGTTGCTTGCAGACATGAAGGGCAAGATCAAATTGATCCCTTCCACTTTTTGTTTCTTGTGTATTGCTCTTGATGGAAACCTTTACATAATTCCATCTATTTCCTTGGGGGAGTTCAGCCTTGTGAATCATACTTTGCAGATCACATATACATAAATGACCCATCTTCATTGTTGACAACAAATGCCACTCAGAAGAAATATCCAGCTTGGTGTCATTGACGTGAACTAGGAATGTACAATTGGAGAGAAAATCCTGATCATGTTTAACAACAATCCATAGAAAGATTGTTGGGAACACATCACGAACCCAAAAAGACACACAGCTTCCCCTGCTATAATTGTCAAGATTTTCTGGGAATTCAGCTCCGGGCAAAATAAAGTTTGTTTTCCCAGTTTGTAAGTTGAGTGCCTAGCAAATGCATATTACGGAACAAAACTGATAAATAAAATGTGAGAGCAAATAATTATATATACATGGAGGAGGGAAGGAGGGAAGTGAAGAGACCTGATACAATACTTTGCTCTTAGATGATTCAGTCAGTGACTTGCAACATATAGCGCTGAATTTTTCCAAGTTTGGTGGCATCTCCTCAATATGTTGAAGTCGCTTGCAATGATCCAGCAAAAGGTATCTCAAATGGTGACATTCTTTTATGCATGCTGGAAGGGTTGTAAACTTATTGAAACTGAGATCTAAACGTATCATAGTAGTGAAGTAAGAGAGGCAAAGGGCAAGGGAGTCATTTGATAAATTGCAATTTGAGAAACAAAAATGTCCCAATTTCAAAGACATTGCATAACAACCCAAGTTTTCTTCTCCTCCCTCACACATCTTAAAATGCGTCATTAATTTAGAAAAATTAGCATTTAGTTCCCAAAGGTTTGGCAACAGATAAATGGTAGTTGGTAGTTGCTCAAGATAAGGACATTCCTCAATATTCAAGGTTTCCAGTCCAATGAGATTGCGAATTGAAGATGGCAAAGCAGTAATGGCTGTTCTCCCTATATCAAGTGTTCGAATATATTCCATATCCACTAATATATCAGGGAAACTATAGAGACTTGAACAACCAAAGAGGTTGAGTTGTTCAAGAGATGTCAACCAAAGGTCAGGTAAAATCTCCAAGTTATTGCATCGCATGGCACTCAATTCCTTCAATTCATTTAAACGGCCAATTGAATTATGGATTTCAACTAAATTTGTACAACCATCAAGCCACAATTCTCTTAAATTAGGAACTCTAGATAAATCTGGGATTTGTTGTAGAGAGTTACAGTTTCTAAAATTCATGCGACTTAAAGTGTGAAACGTCTGCAAAATAAAGATAAATTATTAAAGAAGTTAGGCAAATCAACCATATGAAGAAACACATCAAGTGTTAGATATACATACATACATACATACATATATATATATATATATATATATATATATATATATATATATATACTTACCCCAGTAAATGGTTGGAGGGCATCAAAATAACTACAAGACAAGTCAAGACAAAAGAGTTCAGTTGAGCTAATATCTGGCAAAAACTTGAAAGGATACCCCTTCCATTTCAGCCACCGTAAAGTCTGTGGGAGGTGTGCAGGACATGTAGAAAAGCTTGCATTATTTATCACAAGCATTTTGAGTTTCTTCATCTTCATGAATGCATCTCCACTCCATTGGATTTGTGCTCTACTTCCTTCAGGTAAGTCTAAAATTATGACTTCAACTTTATTGGTTCCCTTTCAAAATGAATAGTGAATAAATTTCAAATTATACACATGTAAAAATAATAATGTAATTTAAAAAAAGAAAAAACGTAATTCATATTGATTGCCTTACTGTGTTTTGTCTTAAAACTTGAAGAATATCTTTGTAGCACCATAACCTACTCCGTTCCCCAGGTTCATTTGGCGATTCTAGTCGAACAATCTCTTTGCCCATATCTTCTATTAAGTCATGCATTAACAAATGACCGCCTTCAATTTTTATGAGGGATTTTTCAATCAAAACTCCAATAGCATATTCTGGTGGGATTCCATGTAAACATAACAACATGTCCTTGACTTCTCCTAATTCCACACCATTGAAAAAGCAAGCCAAGTCCAGAAAAATTTTTTGCTGAATTTCTTCTAAAGACTCATAGCTCAATCTAAGGACTCCAAAAACTGTTCCTTCTGGAACAATTTTATATTGATCCAATGCAGAGTGCCATTCTTCGACTCCTTTATCATGTAAGTTGGAACCAATCACTTCTAAAGCTAATGGAAAGCCACAAGAATAAAGTATTGCGCGCTTAGAAACTTCGATGAAGTCAAACTCTACATTATCAGTTTTAAAGGCATGCCAACTAAGCAATTGAAGAGATTCCTCATCATTTAATTCTTCGACATCATAAATTTTGACATCATCATGACTTGCTAACAAATGTTTATTCCGTGTCGTTATGACAATTCTACTTCCAGGACCAAACCAACTACAACTTCCAGCTAGTGCTTTCAATTGTTTCAATTCATCAACATCATCAAGAATCAAAAGAATTTTCTTGTGGCCAAGCCTATGTTGTATTTTTGGTATTCCTTCATAAAAATCACCCAATTTGAGATCTTTCTCCTTGACTAATTTACAGAGTAATTCCTCTTGAAGATCTGCCAAACCGTTTGGCACTGCGGACTTTTGTCTTACATCAATATAAACTACTAAATGTTGTAGCCGATTAGCTATTGGTCCATGTATATCATTGCAATTGGTCAATAAATGGCATCATAATTACATGGCATGAAATATGTGGCCCAACGTGTTTGGTTACTTATACCAATATGCCGAAGATGAAGGTCAGCGTAAGCATTTATTTACAGTTCACATTTAACTATTTATTATCGGCTCAGTGTTCCTTCACAGTGAACTGTCATCAAATATATATGTTTTAATCTATTTCCACACAGCACTATTTAATAAACTTACAGTTCCCACGTTTTTAGTCTATTTCCCATGCATCATTGGTTCTTTTTCAACATTTTATATGGAAATAAAGGCCCTCATTGGCTGAAGTGTTTTAGTCTATTTCACAATTTATTGCTTAAGGAGTTTTCCCACGTCTTCACTCTTTTCCCATACAGTTTCTTTAAAACCATTTGACAGATAAAGGTTTTAGACATGGGAAATTGGAGCAGGCAATTTCTATTAGTCTTTGACGTTCTAGCCTTTTTTTTTTCAAATCCGGAAGGAAACTCTAAATTGAGTCTTCATCTCCTATATAATGTGACTAAATGAAGTTCCAACATATCCCGCTTAACAACAACAAAGCAAAAACACTCCAGAAATCTCCAAACTATGACGCCATGGGATGTGTCTTCCTTCACAGAAGTAGATGACAGCCACAACTTATGGGTCATCTATGAGAAGGTGAACAATGTTTTTGGGACATCCTTCATTCTAGGAGCCACTACCTGCTAACCTTCAATGCTGTTTTATCAGATGCAAAGGTTTGCAGTCAAATCAAACATAGTCTTCTGAGGGTTTTTTTTTTTTTTTTTTTTTTTAATATTGCATATGAATTTAAATTCTGACCTAGTGCTCCTATTTTTGGTTCAAGGTTACATGATTCAAGCAATTGTGAGATGCCAAGATATGCTTAGGAGGTTTTGTGGTGTGCTGGTTCGTGGATTTACGTTCGTGTTCAGGATGTTTTCAGTCGAGGTTGGTCTTAACATCATCAATGTTGACATGAAGATAGTTATAGAGCCGTTCTCCTAACTTGAACTACTGCCAGACGTCATCGAGGCTCCTCTAATTCTTTTCCAACTCCTTCTTAACATTGTTGCCACTACCTATGTTGAGACTTGCCTCATTAGTGTGCAAACCATTCACTTAATATCTGTGCTACGAGTTTGAGTTCGTATATGTTAAAAATTATCTGCTAACATGTTGTTCAACTTTGGGTTCAGACTATAGCAAAAAAAAAAAAAAAAAAAAAAAAAAATGCTTTGGGTTCAGATGTTGTCGGGGGTTGGTGACAGGAGTGTTTGGTATCAGTGATGTCCGTGTTAATGGTGAGAGCATCTATAAGTACAACTTTGAGGTTATGGATGAATGGTATACTTCTCAATGCTGTAAGTAACCTTTCAACTCAATGCTACTTCTTTCCTGTATTAACAGTCAATTTATCGACTCAGTTTTTTTTTTGAAGTGGGAATCCATTTCAATGTTCTTTTAGAGGGACTCTTGCTTTCTGGGCTAGCATTGATGGGGACGTATATATTTTCCAATGATATTAAGTGGATTAAAAAATTGACTGAATTAAAAAATAAAATTCATGCTGATTAAAGTGTTAAGCTATGAGTACATGTTCTACGGATATTAGAGAAGCTGTGAAACGTTAAGATCAATTTGGAAAAAAAAAAAAAAAAAAAAAAGCATATATAAATGATACACCCATTTTCATATACACAGACATAGAACCATCAACTTTAACACATAAAAAAAAAATCATAGCTTATTCTTTTATTTCTTATGCTTATTAAAGAAGCTGTGTAAAGTGGGTTTTGAGTACATGTTCTACGCATCATTTACGTTGGAAAATTCATATTCAGCATGGATATACTAAACTTGCTATGACTCAATCAGAAATTACTATTAGTTAAGAGTTTGGTTGCTATTGGACTGTTACCAAAAAATGTTATTTGTATTCCCTTTTGCTATGGTTTATTAGAGTTCATGAAAGAGATGAGTCATCTTACATATCTGTAACAAATAAAAGCAAACCGACCTGCATGTTTCTTCCTATTATTGGTCTGAGTCAATGGTGGCCCAGTGTGTCTAAAATGAAGATTGGATTTAATTAATTCAAACCGTAAAATGACCCAACGGGTGGTCTTCTTGACCTTTATAGTCTTTAACAAAGACATATTCTAGAGTGTTCATCAGAACGTGCAGCTCAACCTCGACAAATCTGCAAAAGCTGAAATTGGTTTGCCCAGTACCAAGGGAAGTTGAAATAACAAGACCATCCAATGCACATTATAACGTGTTATAGTGGAGCCATGTTCATTATCTTAACATTATACTTCTATGGCGGCATATTTCCCCTCCTACTTCTAACTATTTAATATGGCTAGGTTGCACCAAAGACACCCACCACTACCATCAACGTCTTCCTCCAACAAATCAAGAGGAATGATATAGTAGCTTAAGGTCAGTGCATCTAATCTAATATATCTAATATATACCACTAAACCGTGTGGCTTTACAATTATTGGTCGATGCTTGGTGCCACATAATCAGTCTTTTCTTTCCAACAACCTCCCAATTCACACGTCTTCCCTCCCACTATTTTTTCGATTTCAAATTTCAAATTTAAATATTCCAATATAAAATCACCTAAAACATAAGCCAATATGATGGTTAGGGTAATGAAAAACAATGTTGACTCCCATTGGCTAACGAAAAACAATTCACAATGCAGCATTTAATTATTTCACATATACCCACGTCCTAAACCCTTTCCCATTAGGGCTAGAATATGATGGTTAGGGTTTTTCAAGTTTCTCTCTTCATCCAGAGGTAATCCATTTCACTATAAATAGTCGTGTGTTGCTTTAGAAAGATACCCACGTCCCATACAGATTTATGTTGCGCAGCTCTAGGTTAAGATGGAGTGCCTTCGAGGTTAATGTTGATCAATCTATCAATTCTGCCTTGTCGTGATTACAGTTTTTGGATGTTAACTTATTTATAATCTTGCAGGTGGAAATATCATCTTCATAAGTCACTGGGACATGTCTGAGGCCATTTTTAACTACAACCATCTTGCTGTTGATTATTTCCGAGCAGAGATTTATCACCTTCCTACAAAGAAAGCTCAAGAGGTGGAAGGAGTAATTGATGTTTGAGTCAACCTATATTATTTATGTGTTCGTCGCTTATGTTTTCTCTCAATAATTTGAACTACTCAAGTCTATTATTTCCTAAGTTTTAGTATTCTACTTCGTCCATCATCTTCTGTTATGCAATCCCGAATGTAACCTTGAAAACTATCTCTTGATGTCAATCTTATGAGGATATTTTGATTTCAATATATGCAGTACTACCAAGTTACCTTTTCATGATCTCTCAACGTCTCCATATAATATATATTAGTGTTTGCATGAGCTACCTTTTTCATACAAATCGAACATGAAATAAAAGTGTCATGGGATTGAAAATATTCAATACGTTCTATAAATGATCATTAAAACCAAGCACTTATACATTGTCAGAAATTGTGTAACAATATTCCAATATTTATGTTTTAAATTTTTAAACGTTCGAACGATTTGTTTATTTTAATCCAAAGATACCAATGGGAAGGCAATTTTCTAGGGATTCTGGGATTGAAGGTAGGAGAGAGGAAATGGTAGATAATGAGGTATTGAATACCGGGAAAGTTTTTCTGTCCGCTTGAGTGATCTTATTGATTTTTGTTGATGTTTAGACTCACAAATTTGTTGTACACTCCTATGGACGAAGCTCTGGATGAACATGACAAGCAATAATATTTATCTTTAATGTTGACTACTTTTGGGAATAAATTTGAGGAAAAAACTTATCCTGTGTTTTAGATGTAAGAAAAATTAATGAAACATTTCCTTTTTTTTTTTTTTTTTTTTTTTTTTTTTTGTAATCCGCCAATGCCAATAATTCCATTAACCATGGAGAATATTGCTCCGTTTTTAAACTTCATGTTAGTTGACTGTTAGGGTTTTTAATGAAAAGGCAACATTGCTCCGTTTTTAAACTTTAGAGGCAATATTGCTACACCGAAAACTTCAGGGGCAAAATTGCTCTTGGTAGATATACTTTAAGGGCAAAAATGCACCTTAACCCATTAATTAATAAATGAAAAATTCCTTTTTTGGGTAAAACTTAAAAAAAAAAAAACCTTTTATTTCAACATATTTGCTTCCGATCAGATTTTTTACCTTTTATTTCAACATATTTGCTTCCGATCAGATTTTTTATTTGATTAATACTTGAAAATTGAAATTTTGAAATCAATCAAAATGAGAGAGAGAGAGAGAGAGATGAGTGATAATTGGTAAATAGTATAATTTTAGAACACATATTTGATGTGAGAGTGGAGATGTGATTCTAAGTATAAGACAAACCACCTTATGTGTATATCACTCCAAATTAAGACAGACTAATTATGATTGAATTTACCAATTTGCATAATATAAATCCATAATTATATTTACATAATGTTAAAACAAAGGAAATGTTTCATTAATTTACCAATTTGCATAATATAAATCCATAATGAAATTGAGTGTTTTGGATTTGAGGATATGGTTGTATTTTGATTGCTCTAATAAGTGAGAAAATAATTTATGGAATAAGGAAGTGCGATTGAAATGATAATTTGACGGATAGATAAATTGTTTTCATTTTTTTAAGAAAACAAAAGTGAGCCAATCATGAGAGTTCAATTACTAATTCATTTGGCACTTCGACCCGACTTATTCTTATTCTCGGGAGTTAAACTACAACAAAGAAATTGTAAATGCAGCTATCAATGCTTCTCATCTTTGAAATGAATATAGATTACTTTGACTAACCAAGAATATGAGGCTGAAGTCTTCAAGCGATCCAATCAAACAAGAGAAAATTAAAATCATTTTCAGAATGGTTGCTACTTGTAGGAGACGGATAGCTATTGCAGACATCACGATACCCTCAGATTTGTTGCTTCATGATTATTGTAATAGAACATGTATTCGATGAAGATTACCTAAACAATAGTCCATTCGTACCCCTACAACGGAAAATATCGACATATTAGTACATTTGTTCTTTGTTGCTAGGAGATGCGGTAGAGTACTTTAGTTCTGACCCTATAAGTCGTATACATAATGCTAATGGAAGTTTTGAGGATTTGTATGACACAGAATATCTAAATGCAATTAAATGCTCTAGGATACCTCATCATAAATTGGTATTGAAGGTTGGTGTACCAGTTGTGCAACAGTACAAGGTTACAAATAACACAACTTGGCAAGAACATCATTAAAGCAAAGGTGTTGAGTGGCATAAGCATTGGCGGAAAGATTCTAATACACATAATGGGTATGAATCTATCTGAATCTAAAATGCCTCTCAATATGACAAGAAGGCAATTTCTCATTATAATTTCATTTGTAATGACGATAAAGAAAAGCTAAGGTCAATCAATGTCAAATATAGGTCTTTACATACCAAACCCGGTTTTTCCACATGGGCAACTATATGTTGCAGTATCTAGGGTTAATAGTTTCAATGGTTTGAAAATACTTATATTGAAGGAGTTCAAAAAATACATTAACACAACCACAAATGTTGTTTACAAATAAGTTTTTCAAAACTTGTCATTATAGTAACAGTATGAATAAATGTTTTGTTTGCCATTGTACAATGTAAATGATGTCATTTTATGATAGGGGGAAATTGTTTGTTTTTTACATGATAGCATGTATGTTAAGTTAAATCCATTTACATATTTAACATATTCATGCAACGCATGGGTCAAAAGTCTTGCACTAGAATATGACATTACGTACAAAAACATCCCTACCTTACATTGTAAATATTAAAAGAGCAAACAATATGGGATATCTATATGCAAAATCATACCTTTTGAGGAATTGAAGGTGTTATATTTGAAGGACTAAAAACACATTTTTCAAAGTTGAAGGTATAAAATGGAACCTTGCCTATTTTTATAGGGCTAAAGGTATACCTTAGCATAATAATATATATGGTCAACGTATGTGATGTAACTTTAGTTATGTAAAACCTTTTTTGTTTTTTGTTTTCTATACAGTGTGTTATCTTTTTATTTCATATATATACATAAATGTTGTTTCGTTAATAACAGTTTCGTTCACTACATTTGTAATTTAGATTTGCAGATTACATATGTCGATGTAAAGAAGGCTGCGGGGGGCTAACATGGTCAAACCCTTGACAACTATCCATGGATGCCTAAACCTGATAAAGACTTAATCATTGACACTTCAACCCAACTCATTCTAAAAGAGCTTAACTACAACAAAGAAAAAGAGATGGAGAACTCTAATAGATTACAGTGATTAATGACTAAGGAACAAAAGAAAGTGTATGATGAGATAATTGATGCAGTTTCTTCAAAAAGAGGAGGTTTTTTCTTTGTGCATATATGGAATTCATTGATAGCTTCTGTACGAGCAAATGGTGGAATCATACTTAACATAACTTCTAGTGGAATAGCAGCCACTCTATTACCATCATGAAGGACTGCACATTTAAGATTTTGTATTCCTATCGATGTTAATGAAGACTACATATGTTCCATTACTTACCAGTCATCAATTGCAAACTTAATTCAAGCTACTAACCTAATTATTTGGGATGAAGAGCCAATGGTTAAGAGACATTGTGTCGATGCCTTAGACCGAACATTAAGGGATTTGATGAGTGCGATTGCATATTTAGAGGTAAATGTGTTGTAATGGGGTGTGATTTCAGGCAAATCCTGCCAGTTATCCCAAAAGGTGGACGAGTTGAGGTTGTAGATGCAACTATTAACGCTTCTCCTATTTAGAATGAATGTAGATTATTACGATTGACCAAGAATATGAGGTTGATATATGTCTTCAGTTAATCAAGTTGAACAAGAAAAGATTAAATCATTTTCAGAATGGTTGCTAAATGTGGGAGCGGGGCCATTGGATATCCACATGATGGTTTTGTTGACATCACAATACCTTCAGATTTGGTGCTTCATAATAATTGTAACCCAATTAGATGCATTGTTGAAGCTACTTACTCAAATTTAAAAGAACGTATATTTGACGAAGATTACCAGACCAATAAGTCAATTCTTACACCTAGAATAGAAAATGTGGATATATTGAATGAGTACGTTTATTCTTTGTTTCCCAGTGATGCAGTTGAGTACTTTAGTTTTGACTGTATAGGGTACATAAAATAATAATGGAAGCTTTGATGATTTGTATGACAGAATATCTAAATGCAATTAAATGCTCAGGGATATATACCTCATCATAAATTGGTATTGAAAGTTGGTGTACCAATTAAGTTAATAAGGAATATTGATCGTGCAAAGAAGGTTGTGCAACAATACAAGGCTACAAATTACACAACTTGGAAAAAATGTCATTAAGGCTAAGGCATTGAACGACACAAGTGTTAGTGAAGATATTTCAATTCATATAATGGATATGAGCCCATTTGAATGTAAACTTCCTTTCACTTTGACAAGACGACAATTCTCCATTATAATTTCATTTGCAATGACAATTAACAAAAGTTAAGGACAAGCCATGACTATGTTGGTCTCTACCTACCAACCCCAGTCTTCTCACATGGGAAACTATATGTTGCACTTTCTAGGGTGAAAAGTTTCAATGGCTTGAAATTACTTATCTTAATGAGTTCAACAAATGTAGTAAGACTACACCAAATGTTGTTTATAGAGAAGTTTTTTAAAACTTGTCACTACAATAATAGTTTCAATGTATGTTTTGTGTTGCCATTGTACAACGTAAATGATCCGATATTATGAATGTAGGGAAATTGTTTGATCTTTACATGATATCATGTGTGTTAAGTTAAAACCATTTAAGTATTTAACATATCCGTGCATCGCACGGGTCAAAAGTCTTGTTAGAAAGAAAACACAGGCCTTCAAAATGATCACCAATTGAATTATATGTGGCTCTTGCAATCGTTGATTTACCTATCCCACCAGGCCCCACAATTATTACCATTTTATTTTCCTCTTCAGACCAAAGATCTAACAGTGAGACCACTTGTTTAACACGAGACACAAGTCCAACTGGATAATCAGTAACGTGTAAAGTAGGATTATGATTAATCTTGGCCGATACTTCATTGGTGATCTCTTTAATGCATTCTTGTTCGTTTGAAATCCTGAGCAATTGAAGAAAAATTCTCTGTTAATCAAACTAAAAATTATATGACATGCCTAAGTTAACCTTAGTCGTCTTCCCTATTGGTTCTTATGAATAAAAACTTCCACTCCTCATCAAAGCAAATATTTAAGTATTGTCCGTTATAAAACTCAATCAGAAAAATTATTAAATTCTTAATATGAATTATGTCTACAATTATTGTTATAAACACGCATGATTACTTAAATATTTGCGTAAATTAATAGAGCAGCTCTTCATTGGGCACGGAAGGATAGTACATGCGTGTGCAAATAATAACGTAGTTTGTTAAGACTTTTCGAAGCAATAAACACGATAAAAATAATCGAATCAAAAGCTTTCATCTTTCATCTTGGATTTGAAGTCTATGTATTTTATACAAGATTGTAATTTGTACTGCCATTTTGTTAAAAGAATCTTTTTTTCTTTTTTTTTTTTGCCAACAATTTTGTTAGAAGAATCTTGGAACAATAATATTCAAGTATTTAAAAACTAATACCTAAATAATTAAAAAAAATAACAAGCACAAGGGTAAAAAACATACTTGGATTGGAGATGATAGCCCTTTTTCTCAGCTGCTTGGGACAAAGCCCACCTCCACTTTTCTACTTTCTGTTTGCCGTCCCTAAATCTTTCCTCTAGTCGGGCCAACGCTTTTGCATAGCTTCCTCTGGGACGTCGCAACTCTGACGGATCCACATAATAAAATACTGGATATACTAACCGATCTTCTTCTATGAAGCACTCAAGAATCTTTTTAAGTTCTTGCAGGCAGAATGTGGAGTTTGCATAGTTCTTGGAGAAAACTATAATAGCTATCCTGGATTCTTGTATGGCTTTGACAAGTGCTGCTGTGATTTCCTCTCCGGTCCTAATGGAATCGTCATCATAAAAGACACGGATTCCTCTTTGACGGAGAGATTCACGAAGAAATCCAACGAAGCCTAAGCGAGTGTCTTCACCACGGAAACTAAGGAACACATCGTGCTTCCACTTGTAATTGATACAAGAGGGCAATACCTCTGGTTGTGCCATGGCCGTCGTTCGGGGCTAATTTTAGCAGACTCAAAAGAGAGAAGTCGTCTTTGAGCTATAAGCAATGAAGGGTTAACTGAGGAAGTTGTTGGTGGCGTTGGAGGACAAAAGGTTGGCATTCACTCATTTGTAATATTGTCTTCTTAGACCCACTTACCGTAAGTTAGTGGCCAAAATATGCCTTGATGACTGAGGAAGCTTCCCAGAAATTACTTGCGTTATAATGTTGTTGTGCATTTAATTCCTACTTCCTATAATTGAAGGGTAAGAGTACGGTTCCATAATTGAAACCGATGCAAAACTTGAACTTAGCTTCCTCTCAAACCAGTAACATGGGTCAGAGACTCCGAGTCAAAAGTTGACAACTTAATTTTGTGTGTGCGTAGGGGCGGACGACTGATGAATTGAAGCTGGCTTCCACGACAAGGGGGAGTAACATGGCCCACCCAAAGCAGGAAGAGATGTGAGGCACAAACTTGAAAAATAAAGTTTATTTTACACATATTTATTATTTTTAATTAATTAATTTTTAGACCACGATTATTATTTTTAATAAATAGGATAAGAGGGTATAATTATAAAAAGTGGCTTAGAATTAAATCAGAGGCTGTATTTAATGTTTATAAATTAAGTGTCTAGCCACTCTTCATAAACTTTTATTGCTTTTAGATTTAATAACTATTCGAAAATGAATTTCATCATTTCATGAGTGAATGTCAAAAGTTGCCGACTTACTTTTTTGTGTGTGGGACGTGGGTCGGGACGCGAGAGGATTCTCTCCTCATCGTCTCTCCCCATCCCTTCCATCGCAATCAACCGTCCAAATCTTAATCCAACCCGGTCCGAAATCTATTAAAAAAAATTGTCGTTTTTTTTTTGTCGTTTTGTGGTAAATTTTTTTTTTTTTTAAATCTGAACCGTTGGATCAAGATTTGGACGGTCCAGATTACGATAGGGAGGTAACCGCTAAGAAGAGAAATCGGATCCAGGTAGGGACAGACAATTGAAGCTGGCTTCCACGAAAAGAGGCAGTAACGTGGCCCACCAAAAGCAGTGCGAAACATGATTCCACACCAGCGGAACCAACCCCCCCAAAAAACGCGAAAAGAAAAATAACCACAGGGAAAAGAACGTCTAGATTTATGGGCAAATCACGTTTAGACCTCAAGTACGATAAATAATATCAGAAAAAATCCTACATTTTATATATGCAACAGCCCAAATGGCTTCTGAAATTCCATTCTCCTGTTCACCTAATAACAAATGGTCTGCTTCTCGTGTCGCTCAACAAGTTACAAAAGAGAACCTGCACTGAAGGTGATAGATACAGTGATTTGACAAAGTACATGGATTTTTCTTCAGACCAATATAAAATTGCATGGGTTGTGTATTCCTAGTTTCTTACTTGTGCTTCAAATTCTCTTGCCCTCCTCATAACCTCTTTTTACCTAAATAATAATAATTCAGAATAAGTTGTAACACTTAGCAGCAGTTTACAAATGCGACAATTTGGCATTTTCCGTAAGAGACCATAAGCCATACCTAGCCAATAGAAGCCTTCACTCACAAAGCCTTAATGATATTGCCAGATAGCCTTGATCGAACAGACTCCAAATCTGGCACTTCCTTAATACTGCAAAATCCTCAGAGTTAGGACATTGCAGAGATATAGTATCCAAAATTCAGATGAAAAACTATGTTAAGGGTGAAAACCAAATTTCTGGTATTGTAATTTTTCAAAAGAATTCTGACTTTGGATGTCGCCTAAAAAGACACCGGCACCTATTGTTTATACGAGACAAATTTGATAGAGTACCGATTATTGTCGGCGATATACTGGCTACATGATCCATACATGTTAATGTAAATAATAGCATGTCCACGTGTCAGTAGTGTTAGTTCTCTAGATGACGTGGAAGCCAACTTGATGAGTGTCCGTTAACAAGTTGTTAGGAAGTTATGCTGGCACATGCATTCTGTTATGTAAAACTCAATCTACAAGTATCATCGACGAGGCCTCAGATTATTCATTCAACTGAGTGCCATTTCTCTCAAATTCAATCTTCTTTTCTAACTATACAAGCATAATAATTTATATGCATGAGAATTATCAGCAAAACCAACACACAGATTTATTGTTTTATTTAATCAAAACCGAATTTCCACCAGCTTCCATACAAATTCACGAAGTTAAGAAATATTATATTTTGGCATCTGACAATGTAGTACACTCAGCTTCCATGGTTGGTAGATGCAAATTGAGACACTCACCAGTACATAGTATCTCCACTAGGGCCCGACTTTGTGTAGATCCAATCTGGCGCTAACTTTTCAAGAAAATTAATCTGCTCTTCAGCTTCTCCTGTAGATAAGACTAAATCAGTTAGTCACTCACCATAGTTAATACATTAACATGCAGTTAAAAACTACTTGTGTTATAGTCACAAGCAATACATACTCATCTCAACAAAATCTAAACTGTTCATTAGTATCTTGTGCAGGAGCTCCTCTTTTGTGATTGGAGAGCATTTGATGGAACAAAATATAGAATATATCACATCAACAAGGCCAAGCAACGATGACGGCGTCTGCTGCCAGGTTGTTGAACCACCTTGTGTCTGATTTGTATTTTCATGAGAACAATCATTGCACTCAGCCACCTGTATTGAGAAACCAAATATGAGATAATGACAAGTATAAAACCACAAATAACTCATAAAGAGATGCAACATTTACCAGAAAACTAAAAGGAAAATAATTTGGGTTTAGAGCAATAACTTGATCTAATCATGGCCTCTATGATAACACATCAAAGTTAATTCTCAACTCTCACTACATTATTCAAATTTCAGAATGTATCCATGCAAAAGATGAATATAATGGAGATGCAAGTATCTTTTAGAAAAAGTTTAAGGAAAGAGACAAGGGGTCCCTTCCCTCCCCTCAAAAGGTTGATTGGGAATAAAGAATAATATATACATGTATTGAGTATGAATGTACAATACCAGCAACTTATAAAGAAGAGTTCAGTTATAGTTGTTATCACGCCCAGTATGAATGTGAATGGGCTGATGGGTTTTCTATATTCCTTGGCAAATGCTCTTTTGTGGAAGCGGAAGAATGGGAAATTCTGCCAGGCATGGAAACTGGGAACTTGGGCTTTGTAAAGTCATGTTTGAATCTGATTCGGATGAGCTCATTGACAGAATTAACAATCCTCGGGAAAATATAGGAACTTACTCCTCGGAATGGAATTTGATTACCAACGAGAGAAGCAGAAACTGGCTTTTAAAGTTTCAGTTTGTAGCCAGAGAAGCCAATATGGTAGCAGATAAACTTGCAAAGGATGGCCTTAGTAGCAACCATAGTTTTAGATTCATTGGTATGGTCCCAGACTCCATGAGGATCATAGTGCAACAAGACATCTTGGAATCTTCATCCCCAATTTTGAAGCATGTGACCTCTCTTATTATTAAAAAAACGCAAACACAGTACATTTAGCTCTGTTGAATTCAAGGTAAATTTTACTGTATATAGTGCCAAAAATTAGAACAAAAAAGACAGACAAAGAAAGAACTAAAACAAAGGGGATAACTAATAGAACTCTTGTCAATTTAGAATTAAAAAGGAGACAACAGTCACAACAGATAGCATCATCTCTATTCTCTACTATGAAGAGCTGTTTTCCATGAGCCCCTTTGAAAATTTTCCCCAGAAAGGCCCTTGTTCAATTTGAATACCAATATTAATACATAATATAAAAATATTTATCAATCCACATTATTTATAAGTCATGAATAATGCAATTCATTCTTCAAATCCCATACAATGCATGGGAAACTGTGTCTAGTACTCTAGTTTATAGGATAAAATAACTCTATTTTATAAAAGAGAATATCAAAGATTAAAAAAACAAAAATACTAAATTATACAACTGCCCAATTTTCTATAATATATTTAAAGGAAAGAAAAATCTATGTTTTTAATGCTACTATTTTATTCTAGTTTATAGGATAAAATAGCTCTATTTTTATAAAAGAAAATATCAAAAATCAGAACCAAAAAAATACTAAATTATACAACTGCCCAATTTTCTATATATATTTTTAAAGGAAGAAAAATCTCTATTTCTAATGCTAGTGTGTTTAATGCTTGCCTCAATCTTGTTATAATACGAAGATGATCAACTCAAACAATACTGAACTCTATTTTATTCTTTTATTCCAATGACCAAGGTAGACAAGGTTTAAGGTGAACCAAAATCAAGATCCAAAATGAACAAAATACTAGCATCAATGAACAACACAAAAAGGAACACATGCTTGTTCAATAATACCAATAAAGTAAAACAAGTTAGAAAATTAAAAACAAAAAACAAAAAAGTTTTATTGGCGACTTTTCTGTTGTATGTAAAAAAGCAATTATAGGCATGGAATTATGAATGATTTCCAGAAGTGTACCATGCCTAAAAGATTTCGAAAGCATACCTTATGGGAAAGAACAACAGAATTAGAAACATCAAAATCCTCAGTGCGTGCTTCACTAGCTTCAGTGATGTTATCACAAGCATCTCTACTTGATTGTAACTTGTCAACATCATAATCACCACCTTGTGAAAAAAGAACTCTTTTTACATGCTTATTGCTTGAAATTGAATTTTGTGTGGTCATAATATTAAGCTTAACATCAGAATTGGGCGCCAATCTTCTAGGTGTTGACTGAGCAGGTGTCTCTGCCATTAACACATCTGTGGACAAGGCAATCTTGAGATAAGAGCTTTCATAACTACCACAACTAACAGACTGTGGAGAGCAAATCAGACGTGCCGGTGTATTAACAACACTACTTTGTAATCCCATAGAAAATGATTCATTCTTCAGTTCTTTTTCCAAGTCCTGATCAGATTTCAAATGTGAAGTAGTACATTTTTTCTGCCATTCACTGGCACCTTCACCTCCTTCATTATCCAAGCAGTCATATGAATGATGTGACTGAGCAATTTGACTTGCTACATTATTTTCTGTCTCTGCCACAACATTCTTCTTTGAGAAATGCCTTTTAAGAGGATATGGCTTACATTCCTGTGACAGCTGTTGATTTTGATCAGAAGTTGGAGGAGAGAGTATTGTTGAAGGATCTACAGGCAAGTCCTCACAAATCAAGCTATGAGCTCTTTGTTGAAAAGGTTCTGGTAGTGTAGCTTCTGGAATATCAGTATTCTTGTCCACAAGAGTAAAGAAAAATTTCAAAAAAGATTGATTAACTTATTTTGAATCATAAAAATACCAGACGGAAATCACACCCAAATCTCACAACGCTGGAAAGACAATCCACGTACAAGCAGAGCTCATTATAGCTCTAGCAAAACAAAAAAGGAGCAGAACTCTCTAGGTTTATATTTAAAACTTATATCCCGCTCAGTGAATTATAGAAAAGAAACTCCCTTTTCCTTTCAAAAAAAAAAAATCAAGATGCTCCTCCAATCCAAATATAAGTCTGGTTTAACAACTTCACATGGACCTAGTCAATTGGTAGTTACAAGTACAACGTTAACTATGTAAAGAATTAATAAACGTTTCCAAATATTCCCATAACAGCAGTCAATGGCAATGCTATATTAATTTATAACGAATTAATTACTTATAAAGTTTAATTGTATAGAAGGGCAAAAATAGGGAAACAGATATTAAATGCTCTACATATAATCAAAATGGACTTATATTTTGGACCAAGCCAAGCTAAGAAAAAATGACTTGACTGAAGGAATATATAATATCTATTAAACTCCTATTATCGTCACTTTCAAGTAATTATCTATTTTTATTACCTTTTTATCTAAGGATATAAGGGACATTTCTCATTCCATGCTATTTTGTTTACCAATCAAGCCCCATGACCCTGAGAATTTAAATTGATATTGATATTTATATAAAAGTAAAAGTCTAACCTCTAGAACGATCCCAAACTATTGGTAAGGTTGCCATAACAGCTTTAGACACAACAAATACAATACAACATAACAACACAATATTGGAGTATACCTCTGGATGCCTATTGAAGAACTCAAGCAGCCTAGAACCAAACAGTTTCCGGAGTGCCATATAATTACGTTCACTAGAGTGTCCTAGCACAACCTCATATACCAAGGTGATCTTCAAATCAGGCTTCATACACAAGTTTCTATTGTCATGTACTAATATCTTCTCTATATGTATGGCTTCAGGAAGTATATACTTTATCTTAGCAAGATCGGTGTACAAGAATTTTCTGCAAAGAGAAAATAGCAGCAGCACAACATTCCAACCAACAAAAGTGAGAAGAAAATTCAGGAAGGGATAAAACCCAAACCCTTCAATGGGATCCATTAGTTATATCAGGGACATTGAAAAATAAAACGAAGCAGAAGATAAATATAACTGAAATAGCAGCAAAAGTTGCAATTACCTTTTAGCGAGAACTTCGACCTGGGAACAAATGTTTTGAAAGGTTGTAGACTTTTTACACAGACGAAGCAACCTCAGTGAACAACTCATATGATCAAATAAATCTGCTAAAGCCTTGTATCTGAAATCTCAAGGAAATTCAAGAAAGAAAGAAAAAATCTCAAAATATACTTCAATCACAGATGAGGGGAAAAAAAGAGCAAACAAATAATCACTTCCTATAGGAAAATTTTTCAAGGGACGCAATTCAAACCCAATTAGGCACTCACGTTTCTGGAAGCTGGGTGGATCCCTCCTTGGGTTTGGTAGGTAAGGGTTCACTAGTCTTCTCTGGAGTCTGGCAAGCGATAGATTTATCAGCTCCATGAAGAATCTTCGCACACTTAAAATTCAAATCGTTTTGTCCCCCTGCTTCCAGCGTTTTCTGATCCATTCTCCAACGGCAACACAGTATAGGAAAAACTGGAGGACGTGAAAGAAATGAAGAATATCATAATGCATTGCGAAAATTTCACATCGTTCACAAAAACACTGCATTCCCATAACTCTTTGCTAAAAGGAAAAGTACAAGCATTACCTGAATTTGCACTTGCAGGACTGGACAGGGGAAACCGAGCCTCACTACTAGCTAGGTTTTGGGGTTGATGGAGGAGAAGTCGAATGGGAGGGAAAATAATCCATAATCAAAGTATTTATATTTTTTTCGAAAACTTTTTGTCCGGATGTAGCGATGAAAACGCAGTCGTTTAACTTCCAGAGCATTTGACCGTTATTGGCACGTGCACGGTATTCGAAGGCGATAATTTGATTTTTTTTTTTTTTTTTATAAAGTAATTTGATATTATACCTCTGTGCAAAATCCAAATTGGATTGGCCATGTGTTGAGAATTTATTGAGCTTCAAGACATATGGGCCTTGACCCAACCCATTATACGTGGCATTTTTTGTCAGATAAGAATAAAGGCCAAGTCGGTCCCTATTAAATTGCTTACTATATTTTTTTGTGTTGTTTAAATTTAATTTAAATTATTTAAATTTTTATCATGTTTTATTTTAATTATCTAAATTTAAATTTAATTCAAGGAGAATGGAGCAATCCAAAGTTCTAAATTATGCAAATATATACAAGTACTATGATGAAGCAATAGCATGCTGCGTGTTCAATGGCTACAGTCTCATTATTACTCCCTCATATCATTAATATATGATTTATTTGGAGAGTTGATCTTGATTCTATATAAGACCTATTTTTCATTTTTTTTTTAATATTTTCTGAATTTAATCATATTGATGATCCCTCAACAATAATTAAGAAGGAGAGGGAATGAAAAAATTAAGAAAGATGACTACCATGTTTTAAAAAGTACATATCATATTAACTAACTTCTTTAATCTAATTAAATTAGGTAAATAATCTTATACTAAGGATCTGACAATGTCACTATAGAATGTAGAGTCTCATCCCTTAAACAAGAATTAAGGGGCATTTTTTCTCTGAAAGTTTTTACTAAGAGGTAATTTTACTCGGAAGTTTAAGAAATGGAGCAATTGTTTCCTGGCCATTATCTCAATTAATTTTGACCAATAGTTAACCAAATATGTTGAGTTGGCAATCCCATGTCATCCATATTATTTTTGTTAATATGCAAATTTGCCCTGAAAAAATCAAATACAACTTTGAAGAAAAAAATGCAGCACATGATATATGAACTTGCGATGCAAATTTACACCTAAACAAAATTGACATAGATGACCTGTAAACTATTAGCTTAGCATATTTAGTCAACTATGTAACATCTCAAATTTTGAAATTGAGAAATTAGAAATAATATATGGGAATTAAATTGTGAAAATTGGCCAAATAATTAAAAACTAATTATTTGGAGAATTAGGAATTTATTTTCCTTGTAATATTTAGAAATAAAATCATGGAAATAATTGCAAGAGATAATTTTGGAATAGAACTCAAGTAACCAAGCCCAATTGTTTATACTTTGATTCATTAATGATTTGGCCTAACACTCATGCTCCTCTCGTCAGCCATACTTCCCCAGTTTCCTCATATTCTCTCTCAATTTACTTATCTCATTCGGCTAAATCACAGGGTTTCACGAAAATGCAGAAAAAGAGATTACACCAGCGATTTTCATGGGATAGCAACAAAAGATCACGACGGCGGCAGCTCCTGTAACATCCCGAATTTTAGGATTTTAAAGTATGAATGATATAGAGAAATTAATTATGAAATTTTGGCTTAAAATAATTATGAGAATAATTATTAGAAATTCAGGATTATTTTTCCTTAATTAATTAATTTTGGGAAAAGAATAATTTAATAAGGAATAAATTATGACTACAAATTTTTATAGAAATAATATTTGAGAATTAAATTGTGAAGGATAGCCAAATGATTAACCTTAATTATTTGGAAAATTAAGAATTTATTTTTCTTGTATTATTTTACAAGAGACAAATTTTAGAATAACACCCAACCCATAACAGCTAAACACATGTACGCAGCCTAGATGCAATTTTTTTTTTTTTTTTTTTTTTGTAAAAAAACCCAACCCATTAAATGACTTTAGCCCATTATCCTATTAAACTAGTCTCACCAGAATGCAACAACAATAAAGCTAAAACAAAAGCAAACCCAAACCCAACAGCCCAACACGTGATTCCTTAAATGAGCAACCATAGATATCTATATGCATACTCCAATGCCCATGCAACTTTAGCACGGCATCACAGCGAGAGATCAGTGAAAAAAAAAAAAAAATCACAACGCCCTCTTTGAAAAAGTAGATGCAACGAGAAATAAGTAACGCCACGTCTCCCACGTCAGCTAACTCAGAACAGCACCATTCCGCTTGAGCCCCCAACCACGCCGGACACGTTAACTATTGCCCTTCAGTCTTTTTCTTTTTCTTCTCAAACCAAAACCGCCAGCTACTCTATATATGTATATCACCATTGCTCTGCGTCTTTGATGAGCACAATTTATGTCATGTTTTCCCTATATTTTATGACTGAATTGTATGGTAAATATAAGCTTAACTGTAATCAATCTAAGCAAAAAGGCATTAATTCATGATATAGGAAATTGAAGGATAGAAACCATTTACATCCTAAACATGTGCTAAGAAATGAGCAAGTTACAAGGTTTTGAAGGAATGACGTGTAACAAAGCTGATACTATGCTATAGCATTCTGACAGCATATCGAAGTGCAATACAAGACATCATGAATGCTATAGCAAAGTAAAGGACGCAATGCTATGCGGTATATTTTCTGATCTTTTATCTAGATGATTTCAGGAATAATAGTGAAGGTTGAGAATGACAGGTAGACTGCTGACGTAACGGAATAGAAGATGCGAAGGATCGAAACTGAAAGATATGAAGAATCCCGCAGGATCAGCAGAATTAATCTACTAAGATTGGAAAGAGATATATGATGGATCTCGACAGATTAGGAAAGGCCCGGCTTGCTGGAACTTACGCTGCAAGAAAGTCTGATTATATAAGGAAACAGCAAGCCAACCCTAGTGGAAGTTGAGTCGTAGAGAGTCCAATCGAAATTCACATTCGGCCAGACTCGAAAGAAGAGAGAGGGAATTCCCAAGGCATGAGAACTCTAGGATAACCTAGCATCCTTCCCTGCAGTAAAACGGAGAGAAGAAGACGTGGAGTGGTGACCTGACAGGGCTTCTTCCATGCCGTCAGAACTTCGTCAAACTTTCTATTTTTGTTTAATCTTTTGATCATGGGTCATTCTGTTACTATCTGTGTTTTGTTTCCCTCATCAGTCATGAATTGATTTTCATATGGTTGAACGAGGATGATTTCTTAAGTGTTAAATGAACCCAGTTGCAAGTTCTTAATTCAATAAATTTGGTTTGCTTATCAGTGATTTGATTACTAGTCGATTAGCGGAAGCTAAGGGCTAGATTTGTGGCCTCGGCTTACTGGCAAGGAGTCGAGTTAGACCTCTGAGAAACAGTGATTGCTAGGCAGGCTTGTGGAAGGCTTGACCTATTATTATAGGCTTCAAAAATGGGTCTACTGCTCATAACCATTATACCCTGTTTTGTAACGCAGATCTAACTAGAAAATTACCATAGACATATGGAAGGAGTAAAGTTAGTGTTATATGCATCGGACGCGGAAGCTTCGATAGATTATAGTGGTGGGTTAACCGAATAGCGTTGTAGTTAGTAGCTATGTTGTAACATTGCAGAAGCTGTGCAGTGTAGATGCTATAGCAACGAAGTAGAGCAACTGGGGGATTGATATGCTTAAGGACGACTCCGAGTTCAACCTAACTTCTTACTGATATCTTCTTATGACTACGATACTCTGTTTATTTTGTTTGTTATTTAGCGTAACGACAAAAACCTCTCAAACCAATCAGATTTACTTTCTGTTTCACACAACTATTATAGCATTTGAGCGTCACTTCCTAGTATCTTAGTCTCTGTAGGACGATACTCTACTTACACTTTATTACTTGTTTGACTGGTTCACTTGCCATCAAGGAAATCGACCAACAAGTTTTTGGCGCCGTTGCCGGGGACTGTAGATACCTTTAGTGACGACGCCCCTTTTGCTTAATAGTTGTGATTTATCTAAGAAAGCTCACTCTTTCCCTCTTCTTGATTTTTAGGTACATTCTATAGTGCATGCGCAACTCCCCTTCAGCCAACCTTGAGCCTTACGATCCAGAAATCGAACGCACTTATAAGCAAAGGCGCAGGAAGCATAAGCGACGCAGTCAAACTTTTGACCCAGCAAGCATGGCGGATATGCCTGTCAACCACAGGCAGGATTGACGAGAGTCGTTGATCGTAAACGGGGACAACCTGGTCCCTCCACCTGCAAACCCAGATGTGAACAAAGCTATTATGGAATTCGAGATTCCAAATCTCAACAAGCTGAATTCAGTCATCACACCACTGATCCTCAATGCAGGACACTTTGAAATTAAAGGTGTCATGATTCAGATGCTGAATGCAGCTGGACAATTTGGAGGACTCCTATCTGAAGATCCTTACTTACATCTCAAGGCCTTCATGGAGGTGTGTAACTCATTCGTCATTCCAGGAGTCACAGCCGACGCTGGCCGGATTAAATATTCCCATTCTCACTTAGGGACAAGGCTCAGACGTGGCTCAAAAACTTACCAGCCAATTCCATTGTCTCCTGGAACGATCTGGGGAGTAAGTTCTTACTCAAATTTTTTCCACCTACTAAGAACGCTAAAAAACCAAGATCTCTGCATTCGCCCAGAAAATCCCTCGACTAGATGATCGCCTAGAATATGTCCGAACAGTGGTGTCCCATTGTGCAATCGCACAGTAAAACTTTAAACCTAGTTCGAACTCAGTCATTGGGATGAACCAAACCGAATATTAAATCTAATATTCAAACTATTTCCAGAAATCGAATCCGATAAGATAAAAATAGAAACAAGTTAAATTACCGATAAAGCACAAGCTCTCTGGATGAATCATGGAATCCTCAACGTTGAGTTAACCACAGAAGTTTAGCTGAGCATGGCTAGGCAAAACGCAGAAAAAAAGATGAAGAACGCGAAGAACATTGTAGAGAAAATTAAACTTCTGTATTTCAATCCAAAACTGTCTAAAACGTGAATGAGAATATGTTTTTAGCCATCTAATCCAACCTATAAATAGGAAATACTAGGGCTACAAGATTGACCCAAAAATAGGAAACCTCTAATAAATAGGAAACCTCTAATAAATGGTCTTTTATTACAAAATTCGAGCAAAATAAAAATCCAAAAAAATGGGTCTCAGTGGCGGATCTTGGGATAAATATTTGGGGAGGCTAAATCTTTATCCCAAGATTATAATATTCGGTATAGACAAGTAAATACGGGGAGTGACAAATCTAGTTTAAGTTGTGAAGACAACAAAGATATCTATTACTATCATTTCTCACCGACAACAAACAAAATCAACGAATGAAAGCAAAGAAGGAAATAAAGAAAGAAACAAGAAAATAATTTATTAAACTCAACGATTTCAACGAGATTTACCGATTAGGAAATTTCTTATATTAGAAAAGAATCAAGACCAAACAAAGTAAATATGGAGTTGAATCAAAGCAAAGAAATAAGATGGGAGAATTTACCTGTAGCGAGCAAGAGCCGAAAAATCACAAATGAGTTATCAAGGGAGATTGGGAGAAAAACATGCGCGTTCCTCGTTCTTGTTCTCGTTATTCAGTTATCAAGAGAGATTGTGAGAATAATAGAAGTGTGCCCTAATGTCTAACGTACTGGAGCGGGATCAAGGAGGGAATGAAAAAAAGGGGGGGAAATGTTTTTAAAAAATTTGGGGGCCAAAGGAGTATGATTATCCAGCTTGCATGTTGAACTTTATGCCAAAGGGTGTGAAAATGATATGAGTGACACTAATGGATTTTTTATATAATTGGAATAATCAGTCAATCAATCACATTTAATTTCTCATTGTCCATTAAATTTAATTAATTGGTTGAACAATTCCCACATTCAGTAGCTTAAACCAAAAGATCTCACATTCCCATATTCAATTTGCATGATTAATTTTTTTTTTGGAGGCCATCATCAAAGATTCACCACTGACTTAAACCAAAAGATCTCACATTCTCACATTCAATTTGCATGATTAATTTTTTTTGGGGGCCATGGCCCCCTCTGGCCTCATCAAAGATCCGCCACTGATGGGTCTGTTTTTAGCTCCAATTCCATCCATCTTCTTGTCCAAATCAGCCTTCCGAGTCTTCATAACAATTGTAACTCTCTGAATCATCTAAAAAAGGAAAGAAGAATCAGGCTAATCGGATATCAAGATCAAAAGTTATGGAAAAAATACTAAATCATTGTAAATATGAAATTTAATCATAAAAATGAATTAAATCCAATTAAAAGCTCAGAGCTCGATTAAGTAATAAAATCCATTATTTATTAACTAAAAAATCCTAAATTTATTCACCAAGAGATACAAACAGGGCGGACGTTGGTATGGGATAAGGGGGCACGTGCCCCCACGAAATTTCCTCCTTTTTTTAAATTTTTTTTAAATTTTTTTAAAAAAAAAACTAGATGGCGTTATGCGAACGGAACCCACTATGTCTTGCTCTTTGGGGCCGGGACACCATTTTGGGATTTTAAACCAAAGCCCTTTTGCGCTTTCGATATATCGAATCAAATTGACACTTTATTTTAGATTATGACGTCTTTTAAATAAATAAAAAATGTAGAATCTCATATAAATACTATATAAAATTTCAAAACCCTCAAACGTTTGCTAACATTTATAAAGTATGTAAAGGTTAGAGAGATCAAATTGAGATTTTAAAACGTAGAGGACCAAGCATACTTATCTCGCATCACTTTAAGGTTGACATATTTTATGCGATGATAGATACTCAAAAATGACATTGTAATTGTTTTTATTGTAATATACTTTTGTTATTAAAATATATGATGTCCAACCTTGCTATTTTTAATAGTACTTAGTCTTGCTTTTCCCTTTATATTGTTTTATTTTTTAATTTATTTAAAGCTTTATTGTAAAAAAAAAAATTCAGGGGCAGCCCCCGCATCCTCCGCCAATGGTGCCCCCCCTCCTATAAATTCCTGGGTCCGCCCTTGGATACAAATAAATGTAATAATATTCAATTATCAAATTCCCCTACACTTATTCTTTTGCACTCCTGGGCAAAATTAAAAGGAAAAAAAAGTAAAAGAAAAACTTCTTCTTTCTAACAATTGCCAAACTTCAAAATTGAACAAATGTCACAAAGCTTCTTAAGATCAACCAATCAAGACTGAAATTCTTTCATCTCAAATTATAAAGCATGACAATCTCAATCAATGATGTTAATCACATAAGATGGTCTCTCAAGGATGCTTTCAATCAATCTCTCAAGTGTATAGGGTAAACATGTGTATCGCTCAAATTCTACTCAAGAAAATAGTCCTACCATAGACTTGCTCAATTTCTACTTCTCCACTACTTATAACATATGCATGCAAAAATCAAGAGAGCTTGTTATTGAAGTTGTAATGGGGCTAAGGTATAGGTATGAATAAGTATGGTTATGATCGGCTAAGCACCCAAGAAATTCAAAGAACATTAGTTAATAATAGCAAATCACCTCAATATCATTTCTTTTTATTTCTCCTTCTTTACATTGCTTCTTCCCTCTTTCTTTCTTTTCTTTTATTTCTTTTTTTTTGTACTTTTTTTTATTTTTTGTACTTTTTTTAAAAAAAATATAGAATTACAATGACCAACATCAATGCCAAATGATGAATGGCACAAAATCAAAATCAAATACTCCCCCCACACTTAAAATGTTGCACACCTGGGCAACCCCCACACTGAAACACAAAACCAAGGTGAAACCAACGCTCAATAAATTTTCAAGGTGCGGAATAAAATGGTTTTACGCTTAGGTTTGTAATGTGGCTTAGAAGAGAATGAGTCAAGAAGGCATAAAGGGGCTAGCAAAGGGAATATAATGTAAGGGAAAGGCTATTTGGCCAAAGTGGGAAAATGAAATAAAGAAAACAAGCTTCCATCATACTTATGCACGTAAGTGAAAAATTTAGCTTCAAAAAGAAAAGGAGTAAGTTCTAGAGAACACAAATCATGAGCAGATGCACATATGAAAGAAAGAATGGTAAAAGATGAATTCCATTCATGTAGGCCCAAAAATCTCACAAAGGTCAATACCAAATCATGCAACCAAGATCCCAAAATTAACTACCAAGAAATATAATCCAAGAGTCCGAAATTCAGTCTCAAACGAAGGATCCATCAAAACCAAGATGTCAAAGTTCACAAGAGATAGAGCAATCATAGAAAGAAAGAGTATTATTCATAAAAACAAATTTTTATTTTAAAAAGGGAAATTATTCACAAAAGAAAACTTTTCTTCCTTTTCTTGAACACAAAGAATAAAAACCAAAGCAAAAACAAAAATATTTTTATTTTTCTCATTTTGAAAACAAAGAACAAAAACCAAAAGTAAGAACAAAATCCCTCCCCCACACTTAAATCATGCATTGTCCTTAGTGCAAAAGATAGATATAACCAATAATAGTAGGTAGTGCAAGTAAAAGAGTAAGGAGAGAGTACGGCCTGACTATCTTGGAGAGTCAATTGAAGTGGTGCAATTGGCTTCTCTCCTTTGTCTGGTTGTAAGTCACATGAAAGCACTAGTGATGTCTTCTTTTGATACTCAACAAACATCTTCCGTTTTAAGATCCGCAAATAACGTTTCATCAAGTAGAGAAGGTGTCTGGATAGGAGTAATTAATCCATGTGCCTGCATAAAATCATAGCACCAAGCAGTATATCGTTCCACAGGAATAGAATCAATAAAATTCAATTTATCAAGAATCAAGAAAGATCCCAAAAGAAATTGTTGGAACTTCTAGATATTTTGAGCAACCCACAAAATCAATAAGACTCTCCTCAATAAGAGTCAAACTCTCTAAAGAATAATTCAAGTGATCACTCAAAGTAGTCTCACAATGGTTGCTCAAATCATCACACAAGACAAATTCCACATGTGAAACATCATGATTCATGATGATCTTTCCCTGTAAATGCATATCAAAAGCAAGGCTTTCCCCACACTTATCTTTAATAGTATCTCCACTAACAACAGTCATGTCAAGATCATGAATAATATCTGTAACACCCCCAATTTCTAACAGTTATAATAACCTAAAATTTAAATGATTTTCATAAATAAATATTGAAATTTGAAATAAACTACCATGGAGAGTGTTACCGCCGCACTTGTCTTGGGACAAGTGCAAGGCTACTTATTACATTAATCATAAATCGAACTTAAATAGGTGTATTTTATTCAAAATAAAGAAAATAAAATAAGAAAACTAGCTAGAATCCCGAATGATCTTTCTCACTTCTCACCGCTAGCCCCAACTCTTGACACCCGTTTTCGAAATTCTCCTCCCCGGAAGGATCATCGCACCCATGAACACACACATCGGTAAAAAAGGGTAATCCTAATAAACACAATTTATATGGCTCAAATATATTAATAAAATCAAATACGTAATCACATAGTGATTTAATCAAATAACAAATCCAATATTCGCCATATATATACGTATATTCACACTGAATCAAATATCATTCATTATCTTTATTAAATTCGTATAGACCCGGAAACCTCGCTCTATTTAGTTTAGTGTGAAGAGAACCATGGTAGACCCTAAACCCGCCAAATCACAATCATCAATTGGCCATAAACATATCTTCCTAGTGTGCACACATCTTCCCAAAGTTGCTACTAGTGTCCCTAAACACCGAGACACCACTTTAGGAAGAACGGATACTATCTTTTCACATCAGTGGCATAAAGCCCAAAAGTTGTGTTCATCACTTTGGGAGGTACCATCCCAAAGCTATCCTCCCACTCTTAAATTGTTTTAAAACACACACATAATAAACTCCTAAAATCATCTCTATTATTCACTTATCTTATATATATTTTTTTATATTACTTTAATTAAATATAGGATATTAGGATATTTTGACTTAAATTATCTTATTTTATTGTGTAGGAATATTATATAAATCAAATCAAATCAAATAATAGAAAAACATGGACAGACATATTCAAGTGATATTAATTGTGTCATTGTACAGGAGTATCATATATATTGCAACTACAAACATGACGCACAGGGATCATGGTTATTCAATTGACGCACGAAAGCCAAGGCAAAGTATTGGTTTTCAATCACAAAGAAGAAAAAAACGTACAGGGAAAGAATTTGTGTTCAATCATATATATATATATATATATATATATGCAATTAAAGCACGCAGTGCGAGGCAACACAATTATATTCATTATGTACGATATACATCTCTCTCGAAAATCAAGCAACAATTGGTCTCTATAATCTATAGATCGGGTTACCTATTAAGATATAAAATTAACCTAAAGCTCATGGAAATTAGGATCATGGGGATTAGGATTACCCTGGTCTCCGTGTTGCTAACCTCCTAGGAGAACAATTGACGAGAGTACGGAACGAGGGTGTAATAGCGGAGAAAAGTTTAGCGAAATAAAATATCGAGCCTCTCTAGGTTTAAGCGGCTAGACCTAACTTTTATAATTAAAACTAGGGTTTTAGCTATTGGGTTGGGCTACTTACTTATTCTAGATAAAATGAATTAAAAGAAATTGTAGAGTTTTATTAGATATATTTTGATTCCGATGATGAATTCAAAAATTTAAAATATAATCTAATCTAACTAACTCCTAGATTCTTGGATCCAATATTGACTAATCTAATAATACTATTTACAAAATAATATGATTACTACAAAAACAATACAACATTATTAATTTATTTTTATTTTTCTATTATTAATCATTATTATTTTATTAGTATTATATTAATCTATTATTATTATTATTATTTCTAAAAATCCGGTATTACAATATCAATAAAATCAATGGAGGTATTGCTTCCATCATTTAAAGCATCATTATGGTGAGCGGTAAGTGGGTATCTTTAAAATCAATAGTGTCGGGAATGAACATCGTGGTGAACATCAAATGGATATCACAACCAACATCGAATCCACAATTAATGCAGAATCACCAATCAAATCATAGTGACCATATAATGCATCATTAATCTCAGTGCAAATAGGACAGCATGCATTATCATAACATTCACAAATAGAAGAGTCACTCACAGATGCAAAATCTAGATAATCATCATACCAGTCAGAAAGAACATCATCAACAGTTTCATCAATCACATCAATGCACAAAACTGAATGCTCTTCTCTAGAATGTTTCATGGCATCAAAGACACAAAAAACACACACAAAAATGCTAAAAACTAACCTAAACAAGTCTAGAAACGTTATCAAATGAGGTTTTAAAAAAAAAAATTTGTGACTTCCATAGAACAACTTCTAGACTATTCCTAAACCTAAAAATCAAATTAAAAAAAATTGAAAAAAGTGGTCTACACTAATATATTCTACTACACTGTTAATCATTAGAACGATGCAAATTCCCCGGCAACGGCGCCAAATTTTGAAAGAGATTTTATGTGTCTCTCAAAATAACCAGATTCAATAAAAGATTTGCGTAATAGGAAACCTAAACCGTTTTCCCAAAGAATTCGCAGGGTCCGATCGAATAACAACAAAAAAAAATGGTAAAAATGGGGGTTTTGATTCAAGCAGAGCAAGACGAAATAAATAGAAACAGAACGGAATATTCATAAGCAGATTAAAATCGATCAACCCAACGTTTAGATTCTAGAGACTTCCATCATCGAACGAAATATAAATAACCCACGATTGGCACCGTAAATCGAGATCTCGCATTCGCCCGTAAAATCCCTCGACTAGACAATTGCCTAGAATATGTCCGAACAAATGGTGTCCCACTCGTGCAATCGCATAGCAAAACTTTAAACCTAGTTTGAACTCACCCTTGAGATGAATCAAACCGAATATTAAATCTAATATTCGAACTATTTCCGTAAATCGAATCGATAAGATGAAAATAGAAAATGAAATTCACGACATTTCTTCACAAACTTAAAAATTGGTTCAAAAATAGAATGAAGAAAAGAGATATGATAGAAAATGCATGACATTTACAATGAAAATAATACCCTTATTTTATTTTTGAACCAATTTTTAAGTAATTTCCATGAAAAATAGGTTCAAATAAAAAATTAACACTCAAATTAAATGTCAATATCAAATTAAATGAAATTCTTTCTTATAATTTAAAATCAAAATCTTAAACAGGTTATATTTCTTCACAAACTAAAATAATTAAAAAAAATAAAAGTTCTTATGGATGAACACCGAAGAGATTAAAATCAGAACAATTATTTCAAATTAGATATACCTAAGTTATAACCATATTGCTCTCTTTTCTCCTCCTTCTCTCCTTCTCCCCGCACTTCATCTTCTTCATCGCATGCTCCTCGCGGCGGCTTGTGCCTTACACAAGCCGCCGGCGACCACCGCCTTTGTGCCACGTACGAGTCCGAGTGGTTGTTGCAAGTCCATATCTTGGATCTACGGTCCGTGTTTTGGAGTCCGGATCCTTGATTTATGGTCCTCTCCCTCGACCGTCGACATGGCCTTCTCTCGTCCTTGTGGCGAGCCCTTTCCTCTCCTCTCCGCATATAATCTCGTGGAGGTGAGATTTATCTGTTTTTTTATTACTTTTCTTGTGATACTTGGGTTGTCTCGGTGGTGTTTTTGTCTCATGTAATAAGCAGATCCGTAAGATCTCGCGTGCATAGCCTCTTGGGTGGACGGTTGTATGAACGTTATAAGATCCGATTCTTCCTTGGTAGTTCGGATCTGCGTTCTTAGGGGCAGATCTAAAGAGGCGTTGCTTGTTGTATGGCCATGGTCACCAAATCTGATTCAACAGAGGAGCAGAAGATTTCTTCTGGACATCATGGGTCTTCTTACGTCTGAGGTTGGGTTTTTCGAGTTCTTAACCCCAATATGGGGTACCTGTACAGCTGCTCTCGTTGCAACTAATGCTTATAAGGAGGTGTGCCCATTTGGGTGGGTTTTACAACCATCACCTTCTTCCTTGTCACTTCTAATCTCGATATTAAGGAGGTCGCTTTGTCTATGATTCTACTTCTACTTCTAAATATTTTATGTACTATGATTTCGCGCTTTTGTTGTTTTTTTGTTTTGGATGTATTTTGTTATACCGGATCTGCTTTACTTGTATCCGGATATTGTACCCGTTTTTAGTATTAATATAAATAGCTTTCCGAACAAAAAAAAATAGATATACCTTACTTATATCTTACAAAATTTAAGAAGTAAATATTTATTGTTTATAACTCAAGTAGGGGTGAGAATAGGCTGGGCCCCTATCAGACGGCCTACAGCCTGGCCTGTTTAAGGCCTAATCAGGCCTAGCCTGTTTGCTAAAAAGGCCTATGTAAATAGGTCAAGCTTATTTTATTAAGGCCTGACATGTAGGCCTTCGTGCCTAGCTTTGTTTAAATATTAAATAAATATAATTACATTTATATCATATAAATAAGATAATATTTATTGTTTTTTATTCTTATATTATAATTTCAAGATATATTTATATAAGTTTTGATATGTTTAAAGTATATAAAGATTATTTATGGCCTCCCCGCAATGAGGCCTTTTTAAAGCCTACATTATAAGTATGCTTTTTAAAAGGCTTTACGCTTGACCAGGCCTTATGAAGGCTCAAGGAGCCTAGAAAAAGGTCTGAATTCAGGCTCAGGCCCAGACTCGGGCCTTCTACCCCCCATTACAGTCTTAAGCCTATTTAGCCAAAGCCTGACCTGACTTAACCTATTTTCATGCCTAAACTCAAGTTAGCTTCTTTTACATAATTATATATATGTCGGGGCCTGAACCTAGTACCTCTTGCGACATTATTGATTTGAGATACTACAAATTGAATTAAATTTAAGAATTCTTTTAAGAAAAATTTTGTATGATTTAATTACACTTGAGAGCCATTCATTCTCAAAAATAGGAGACGGCTTAATTAAGTAAACTTTTTTTTTATTTTTATTTTTTTTGCATTTCCTTGAGTGAAATTCTGTACCATAGCGGAAATTAGTGTAAAATTTTTATACATAACAGCCTTTGAGGAGGCTTTGGTCCGTAAGTTTTGTCATGATCCAATATGGGATTAGTTTTAAATTTTGATAGAGCAAGATAAATAAAAATGAAATTGACAAATATGGGTAAATCCATTTTTCTCTCCGACTTTTTTTTCTTTCTAAATTTTCTCTTCATTCAAACATAATACAAAAAAAAGTATAAATTTAGGAGACAAAATATATTGTAATATTATATTTAAAACCAGAAAAGTAATTTATAATTGCAAAGTAAGGAATACAAATTTCCATATGCAACCTCGTCAATAAAATTACTCAGCCTGTTTTTTCAAATATTGTTTCATTTTTATACATGTGAAGGGAGACATATTGGTGTCAAAATATTGGCGTTGTTTTTTACCAAAAATAAAAAATTGTCAGTTGTTTTCGGTCCTCCCTATTATTTTTTTCCTCTTTTTGCTCCTGTGCTTTTATCTGATTTTATTTGGTAAATGGGTCTAATAGTTTGTGTATCGTTTTACCTTATTTTTTAATAAATTGTTTTTTATTCCCAAAAGAACTTAATCTTCATAAGGAAGCAGCCCTCTCAAACACCAATTGGCATAGTCTGGTTTCCAAGAGGACATTGTTACGTCCCATTTTGGCTTTTGCAACCCAAGGCTGTCAATTTCACATTTGCATATAAATATTTTTGGTCAATTTTTTTAAAAATATAATCACTATATATGCATGAACAATGATAATTATGTTAACTCATGTCCTTTAAATAAAGGTTTCCACTTGAAAGTTCAAGTCTTTCACATTTAAAAAAATCCTATTGAACCTTATTTTCCCCAATGGAACTGTTTTTTAGGACCCCGATAGACACTTAACCTAATGTAAATTCTAAAATCCAAATTGATAGGTAGTGCCATATGTTCGTGTAATTTTTGAAATGAGATATTGACCCACCAAATGGGATAATATTAATTTCATAATATATATATGGAAAAAACACTTCCGTACGTAAGAGAAGTGTATTCTCATGCCACACACACATGAAATGGTGGGACCCACATATATATATGTGGGTCCCACCATTTCATGTGTGTGTAGGAATCTTCGTCTTTTCACGCAACGTAAGTTTAAACCCCTATATATATATATAAACAAAAGTAATGTTGTTTCTATATATATAGGAAAAATACTTCTCATGTTGCAGGAGAAGTGTATTCTCATGTCACACACACATGAAATGGTGGGACCCACATATATATATATGTGTGTGTGTGGGTCCCACCATTTCATGTGTGTATGGAATCTTCGCCTTCCTCAAATGCAAATACGGTAAGTTTAAACCCCTATATATATATATAAACAAAAGTAATGTTGTTTATAACACATGAAATGGTGGGACCCACATATATATTTATATGAAGCTCTCCTAGACACAGACAAACATGTAGCTAGCAACACCGTTGATCACAATTCTTACTAATTCATGCATCTAAATTTATATTTGTACGTGGAAGATAATTGAGAATAAACACCAGAATAATCATGTCCAAATTTAAACCCTCAACACATGGAATTCCAGAATATATACTAGTGGAAGTATAGTACAAGTTCACCCGGAATATATTGCTCCTGTACGTGTGAGTCTGGTTTTTCTACATGCATGAAATGAGACCAAATTCAAAGCTCTGTGAGAAATTTCTTGTTGAAAGTTTGATTGAACCAACGTATCGTGAATGGACACTAATTAAACCCAATTAAAACTATAAGTCTCACACGCGCTTGCTGCAATGAATTAAACAGTAATACTCTCTTTGGTCTTTAATATAATATTTAATTAACTTTTGTTGAATAAATTAAATTAAAGAAGTTAGATTAAAAGACCGGAGGTAGTATGATGAAAATATTTAAGCCATTCAGATAAAATGATAAGTTAACAACTAGCTTGCGGAGCTTAATTAAAAGACAATAAAGTAACCTGAATCATACATGCACTGTAGAATGATTTTCAAGAATGATATGTTAGAAATATAGGCGATCTTATCATGCTGAACAACTAAATAGCATAAGATCAATGCGGAAAAATGAAGTAGAGATCACAAATACCTCCCGCCATTGATTTGTCTCCTGCAAGCAAGGACGAACTCGAGTCTCCAAACAGAACGAATCCAAGCCAAGAAAGTAGGAATGAACTCCGAGTCCGTCCTTCGATCCTTCTCTCCGAATCTGCAGATGGTGTGCTTTCCTCAAGGTCGAGCCGGTTCTGGGGGACCGACGAGAATTACACCGCGTGTTTCCCCTCCGCCATCACGAGCTTAAAAAGGAAACACATTCAATACGCAATAAGTGCGTATTAATTGGGCCGTTACGCATTAATGACGCATTCAATACGCACTTATTGCGTATTAATTGGGCCGTTACAGTATTAATGGCGCATTCAATACGCACTTATTGCGTATTAAATGGGCCGTTACAAAGATTAATGGACGGTTACAAAACCAAAGAATAATGTGGGCCATAAATAGAAATAACGGAATATTGACTACTAAATTAAATATTCCAACATTCTCCCACTTGGCCCACATACTTCAAGATATACCTTTGAAAAACAAAATGCAAGGATCATAGCGATAGGTCCTCTTAAAGTGAGTAATATCTTCCATGTATCACAAGGCATCGTGTTTCCCAAGCCCAAGTAACTTAATGAATAAACCCTACGTTTATTCTTGGTCCAAACTTAATGATATTTCTCAAATTAAACAAACAATTGAATGTGTACACAAACTGAAATGAGAAATATCACAAATAGAGTTTCATAAATAACATCGTTCTTACAACGAAAATCACATAAGGGAACCAAGTCCCATTCTTTCGCATGATCCTGAAATTTTAATGTAGGCATGCCTTTAGTTAAAGGATCAAAGAATGATCAATTCAAATGCTCATGTGTTCAACAACCACCGTTTAATTTTTAACACGCATTTTTATGGCTAACACTCAATGTCGATATACTTAATTCGACTACCACCTTTATTGTTCTTAGCCATAAAAACCACAAATTTAATTGTCACAATATAATCTTAATAGCCTAGAAATTGGATCCATAATTCTAAGCCAAGAAATGAAACTATTCATTTGTACACCATGTGAGGTAGCCTCAAAACAAGATACAAACTCAACTTACATAGTGGAAGTTGCAATTAAAGATTGCTTTTTACTACTCTATGATACAGCTTTATCGGCTAGCATGAATATATATCCTGAAGTGGATTTCCTTAAGTCCATGCGCAAACATAAGATAATCAATCATAGTAACCAATCACTTCCAAATTGTCGATTCATTTGTACTTAAGCATGTACTCTTTAGTTCCTTTAAAGGTATCTCAATACTTTCTTTATAGCTCTCCGTGGTTTATACCGGATTACTCGATATTTCCTTAGCATTCCAATAGCAAATGCAATGTCGTCTTGTGCGGACCCAAGTATACATAAGGCTTCTTACTATTAAAGCACAAGGAATATTTTTCATTTGTTCCCCTTCCAAAGTCATTCTTTGGGCATTGGTTCAAATTGAACCTATCACCTTTCACAATAGGAGCTATACTTGGTGAACAATTCCTCATGCAAAATCTTTCCAAAGCTTTGTTGCTATAGGTCTCTTGAGACAAACTTAGAATACTTGACGTTTGTCTCTATGTATCTTGATGCTAGTGGCATAAGATGCATCTCCTATAGCCCTCAAGTCAAAGTTTTTCAAAAAGAAATCGTTTCACCTCATATAGTAAACCATTACCATTGGTTGCAATTGAATATCATCCACATATAGAATAAGGAAACAAGTCTTACTCCCACTAACCTTCTCGGTATATACATTCATCCACAATGTTCTCTACATAACCAAATAAAGAGATAACATCATGAAAATTTAAATACCATTGATGGGAAGCTTGTTTCAATCCATATACGATTTCTTGAGTTTGCACACCAAATGATCACCATTATCGAGGAAAATCCCGATGGTTTGTTTCATGTAAAACTCTTCCTTTAGATCTCCATTGAGAAAGGCCATTTTCATATCCATTTGTTGCAACTTTAATTCAAAATGTGCAATCAATGCTAGAATGATACGAAGAGAATCTTTCTTAGATACGGGAGCAAAGGTCTCCTTGTATTCGATTCCTTCCTTTTGAGTGAACCCTTTAGCAATGAGTCCCGCTTTATGTCTCTTAATGTTGCCCAATGAGTCTATCTTTGTTTTAAAGACCCATTTTAAATTCAATGGCTTTTACACCATTGGGCAACTTAACAAGATCCCGCACTGTTAGATGCCTCGCATTCATCTCGGCCTTCATAGCATCACACCATGAGTTTGATTCTCTACGTTCATGGCTTGTAAAAATGTTCCGGGATCATTTTCAGCCGTACATTATAGTCGATTCCCCGTAGATACACAATATATTCACTAGGTATCGCTGATCTTATTGCTCTAGTAGATCTACTTAATGTTGTTTCATTATCTTCTTGAGGAGCTTGTTGTTCAACCGTTATTCAACAATTTCTTATTATTCCTCATCAACAACTTGATCTACTTGGATCAATATCACGGTTGTAAATCTTGAATGATTGATTGTACAATATTCGGTTGAACCGAAGGAATATTGTTAACGACCAATCCTTAAACTCGAAGTGGAAAGTTGACTATCTAAATGATCATTTTCAGAAACAAGTTTCTAAATTGATCGCTCCCACTAATCAAGTCATATTCAAGAAATTCTCCCATTTGCATTTTCAGCCTTCCCTCCTTTGAACACACATGGTCAAAAGTTTATTGATTGACCATTTCTCCTCATGTGTGTTGCGGATATCCTAAAGGGTCTATATGGTCATGGGAGAGTGTTCGAATATAGTGTACAAGGAAAGAATCGGACATGTCAACCTCAAGTGACTTCGGTTGAGTTGCAATGTCCCTTATCTATATGATGTGCTTACACACATCTTTTACTATAATGAGTCTTGGGATGAAAACTTCATAATTAGGGTGCGGCAAATGCTTTATCTGAAGTAACAAATTGTTCATCAATTGCCTTCGAAGTGGCCTAATCTTGTTATGTTGCTCGACAGACCACGAATGCCAAAGAGAGATTGAGGTCTTTATGAACATAATTGAGAGGCGATTAGATCGCTCCCATTTGCATACAGATCAATCTCATCCGGAGTCTTTGGTCTCACGATAGAAGGTGGTTCGTCTTTCCTAATAGCATAACTAATGTCTATCCACCCCAAATGTATGATACTTTATAGTTATCACCCCTCAAATCGGGAATGTTACATTTCATATCAAAGAAATTCGCAGGTTGTATGACTACATAGTATTGAACATACATGCTTATAACTAAAATTTAAGACTAATAAATCATATCATGATTTACCAATGTAAATCATACTTAAAAAACATGAATCTATTGACATATAACTTACACAAGGGCTAAAGTTATAATTCAATTAGATCCATATATACCTTTATCATAAAACTATCAAATTATTTCCTTATTCTTAATTCTTTATGGTAAATTAATAATATAATTTGATGTTCTATTCCAATTAATCATACATTATAAATTCGTATCACTAAAGTCTACCTCACGGGCAAAGACATTAGCATAGCATGAATTTATCTTGAATTGATGAAACTAGAATGCAATTATATCCCCTAATACTTGTGGGCTACTTAGAAAATATAATGTCATTCCATTCCACCCTAATTAAAACTATGATTATAATTATCTGCTTTGTGGGCAAAGATTAATTACAACCGCACATTTAATTACAATTGATGTCAAACCTTTATGTGATGTATTTTGTTGCATCGAACAAAATAGAGTGTATGTACCTAGAGAGGTAGCAGCTTCTCAATTCTACGTGTTCATCACAAAGACATCAACCATTGTGTATACTAATGTACATATGATCATAATTTTGATATAGTATGACCTTACGTGATTAACCATGCATACAAGTATGTGCATAAAGATGTTGTAGCTATTCCTTAAACAAATACGTATGCTAATCACTAATATCAAATATGTACAATATAATGTAAATACCATACACATACACAATGTCTACGGAATCTTAATTAATTAATTTAATCAACTAAATCATTAATGTGAATAAAAATATTTACTCACCTTCAAAAATTGATATTCTAAAATCCACATGTGATTAGTTATGCATGCCATAAGAAAACTTTATACTTAAATTCTGTATATGCACAACTTTATAGAGGATTTAACCAATTAATTTAATCAACACAAGTGACTAAATTCAACCCTCCCACTTTGATTAAATTAATGTTACCAAAATCAATCACCAAAATTAACTCGCTGTGAAGTTAGATTCCAAATATGCACAAATATTTAATGAGAATTTAATTGATCAATTTAATCAACAAATGTGATTAAATAATCATCTTAGACAAAATCCTCCCACTATTTTGTGCATTCAAAAAATGAATCTAATTTATGCACATCTTAATGGAGGGATTAATTGATTAACTAAATAATCAACTTAAAAGGAAAAATCCTCCCAATTTGTTTTATGTACCCAAAAATTGTCTAAATAATAATTAATTTTGGCACTTTTTTCATCTTAAATTAAGTGTTACAAAATTTTGAACAGTTAAATAATTGTCTAAAGTTAATTTTCCAAATATTTAGACAATTCAATAACTTATAAATTAATTTTGCAAACCTTTCAAAAATGAAAGAAAAACAAAAATGCCAAAATCAATCCTTTTCGTAATTAAATATGATGTAATCAAAATTATACATAAAACAGGTTGCCAAGAAAATGAACTAGCATGGCCCAGGTAATTAAAAAAGAATTTTCTAGAAGAAAATTAAATATTAAAAGGCTCAAAATAATTGCTCATCACGCTCAAACAAGATGCAATGAGTGATAAAAATAATGATTTTGCAACCCCTTCGGCCCACAACACAAATGTTCATTTTGACTTGGCCATATATACTCAATATTAGCCATAAAACCATACACAATGGAATCCAAAGCGTCACGGCCCACTCAAAAATAATTTAAATTCCATTTGACACTGAAAACCAATAATTTATTTAAATTCAATAATGATTCATCCTCTCGCCACAATTGTAGGCGTGGCTCATATGGTAAGACGCTAGCCTTTAGGCGTTCATTCGATCACGGAATGGGCTTCGAATCTTCCCGAGACCATTTTGTAAAATTTCCAACCGAATAACAAATTATATATATTTATTAACGGTTCTCATTCAACCAAATATGAGTGCATGGCACAAATGCGTAGCGCCCGACCATCAAGTACTCAAAGACGCATGGGTCCTATGTTCAAGCCCGCTAGGACCCTTTTTTTTTTTTGTCATCTTCCCCACAAACCGGATCCCTATGACCCGATTTTTGACCCGGTTTCGCCGCACGTCCGGTTCCATTCGCGATCCGCATGCGATCGCCTTTTCCGGCAACTCCAATCGAAAAACCAAATGCGATCGGGAGCATATGCCGCTACCATGATTTGAGATGCCACCGTGATCTCAAATGGCCGCCATGGGAAACGAGCTCCGATCCAGTTTCCGGTGATCCTTATGCCGTTGTCATCCATATTTCACGGCGTCTCGGGCGATTGGGAAGCTCAAAGGATGGTGATTTTCATGCAATAATGACCGAAAATAATCACCAAAAATTAATAATGATCCGAACAATATGCTCAATATAATTACACAATCGAAATCAAAGATCAAATTGAAAAATCCAGATTCTAATGGCCGTATTCATGGATAATCAAGCAAAATCCAGATCAAAGGCATATATGCAAAAGGAGCTCAGATCCAGATCAAAAGGAAAAATCACAGATCGAACCAAAAAGTTTTGCAGATTCTTCCCATAAAAGAGACGTTTAGAAACTCAAAAGAATCCAAAAAAACCCATACCGTCAATTAGTTTCAAATGGAAAAATCTAAGATCAAAGAATCAATTAACATGTATATTGATTCCGTAGAACAAATACTAGAAAATATTTCCGAGAAAATCCCGATTGAAAATATGTATCAAGATCGAAACAAGGATTTCAAAGCTTCAAGAAGTAAGAACAGAGACAATGAAAAGTGTCTAATCATTGAAAAACAAAATTGATTGCCTCTCTCTTAATGAAAAAAGCATGCATATATTCAAAAGAAATCCAGAAAGAAAAAAAAACCCCGATCAAATATATACATCAAATCTCTCCAACAAGTTGAAGAAAATAAAATTTCGTCGATCAAAAATCAAGGCGAGAGGAACATCGCTTTGATACCAAATGTTAGAAATATAGGCGATCTTATCATGCCGAACAACTAAATAAAGCATAAGATCAATGCGGAAAAATGAAGTAGAGATCACAAATACCTCCCCGCCATTGATTTGTCTCCGTAAAGCAAGCAAGGACGAACTCGAGTCTCCAAACAGAACGAATCCAAGCCGGCAAGTAGGAATGAACTCCGAGTCCGTCCTTCGATCCTTCTCTCCGAATCTCGCAGATGGTGTGCTTTCCTCAAGGTCGAGCAGGTTCGGGGACCGCATTTAATTACACCGCGTGTTTCCCTCCGGCCATCACAGCTTAAAAAGGAAACACATTCAATACGCAATAAGTGCGTATTAATTGGGGTCCGTTACGATATTAATGACGCATTCAATACGCACTTATTGCGTATTAATTGGGCCGTAACGATTAATGGCGCATTCAATACGCACTTATTGCGTATTAAATGGGCCACATGTATTAATGGACTTACAAAACCAATGAATAATGTGGGCCATAAATAGAAATAACGGAATATTGACTACTAAATTAAATATTCCAACATGATACACTTGTATTGATATTGCTACCAACAAGTTCACTTGTATTGATATTACAGTATTATGTACAATCAATGATTGTATCGTTATTAAGGAAAAAACAAAGGAGGTATACTGTTACTTCCAGTTTTAAATATAAAACCTAATTTAAAAGTGAATTTTGACTGTAAATATAATATATTTTTTCAATTATCTCTTATATTTATCATTTTTTCCAAAAATAAATAAATTGTCTAACTTATAAACTAATGTATAGTTTATTGATACATGTAAATATTTCAGAGAGATCACATAATATATACTATAATTATAAGAAATGAAGCATTTAGCTTCTTTAATCTGTTTAAATTAATCAACTGGCTCTTCTTGATTTGCATTCAAGCCTCTACATGGTAATCTTTAGATTTCGTAAGGACACTGTTGCCTGTAGCTCAGGGCATCATCAATCATACAGCCCAGTGGAATGTGCTACAATTATAATGCACACATATAGCCTTTTGGCCAACAGATAGCACATAGCTGATATGAACATCCACGTTTTCAAATTCCCTATTTAGATAATAGCACCTGTTTGTGAAGGGACCGGGGCATCTACGGTATAAACAAAATAAATGATAACTTCATAAGACAAAGAAAACAAAGTTACAATCGCAACCATGTCAGGGATCAAACAACACTTTGTGGTTAACATCCAGATTTTTAATTGTTTATTTTAAATTAATATATTTTTACCAAAGGTAATTCTATTTTTTTAATAGGATAAAACCTAGGTAAAGTTACTCAAATTTATTAGTTCAAGTTCATTTATAGGTGAATTTACTAAAGCATATTTTAACAACCATCACCTAATAAAATAGCAAGCCTCAGCTATGAAAATTTACTAAGCTTAATTTAACAATAAACAATAGTAAAATAATAAGTGTCCATACGAAAATTATAAATACTAATTTACATTATAAGAGATTATACAAAAATTAAAAGTGTTCATAGGTAAATTTTATGAGTGTATATATGCGCACTTTTACAATTAACAATAGCAAAATAATAAATAATGATTAGAAAACTACCTAATGAACATAAACAATTTGACCTAAGTTTTTTCCTTTCTAATAAACACATTAAAATCAAACTCTTCATAATTATTAATTGTTTTGTTACCAAGTTAAATCTACGTAAACAGTACTTGGCCACCAAAACCAATATATACTAGTAATTACTTATCTTCTCTCTTATTTATCACAAAATCAATCTAAATACGTAACTTATTCGTAAAGATGCAAAGTATGCATGTGAACATACAAATGCGTAGATCCATAAACATATACATACACACTCTTGTTTCTTTTGTAAAGAAGCAAAATTTGATTCTTTGAGAGCTTTTATTCCCATGGGCCTTTCACCCCAATGATACCAAACACCTCCTTTAAATATTTATTATGCGTGAGGACATAGGTTCAATTTTTTTTTTTTTTTTTTGCCAGCCATGGGTTAACATAAAGATAATTTTTTTTTTTGAATATAAAAATATTGGACCGCGATCTAATGCCTTTATTACATTATTCTCGTTTTATCCCAATTAATTATAGCCAGAAGCAGCTAAGTTAGTGTCATTAACAAATCACCATGTCGATGATTAAAAAAAAAAATGTTAAACACTTAATATACCCACAGATAACAATAACAAAAAAAAAAAAAAAAAAAAAACTTATCTTATTATTGATTATATTCGTTAGGTCAATATCTCTAAATTACATTTATCATTTTGTTATTATTAATTGTTAAAATGTGCATTCGTACTTATAAATTCACATATAAACATTTGTAAATTCTTATATCGAACCTTATAATGTAAATGTTCATATGAGACTCATTATTTTGTTATGATTAGTTGTCAAAATTAATTAGGATTTATAAATGTTCTTACTTATACTTGTTATTTTGCCATTTTTCATTATTAAAATTATAAATTGGCTTATAAATTTCCCTCTGAATTTAACCAAATAAATATAACTAACTTGACCTAAATTATATCTCGTTCGTTTTTTTTTTTTAAAAAAAAGTATAGAGTGATTTTATTCTTATAAAGGAATTATAAGAAAGGGATCGAGTGAGTAATTTTGTAAGGACATATTAAACCTATTTTGGGAGCTCAGCCAGAGATGCCAACTTGGGTACAATTCAAATGGTGCGCCATAACTAATTAATTAGGGAAAATCCATTTCAAGACTTATATTGGCAAAAAAATATATTAAAAAATGCTATAAAAAAATCACATATCAAAAAAGGTCTCAAGGCCTTTTTTAGTATTATTTTATAATCCATAACAAATTAAATCAGTTATTAACAACTAAATCAGTTCCATTAACAACTAAATCGGATCCGTAATAACTACTCCCTCCTTCCTAATTATAGAAACTATTTATCGAAATTTGAAGGATTAAGGAAGAAAGTTAAATTAGTTAATTATATATTTTTTTCCTAAAATACCCTTACTTAAAATTTAAAATGACATTAAGTTGCTTGTTGAATAAGGTCGAGACTTTGGACAAAAAACAATCGTGACAGACAGAAGGGCATACTCGGAAACATAATTCATTCACAAAAACATCAAACCCAATGTGAAATGAACAAAATCAGCATGCCATAACAGAGGCAGAGTAACAGAACACCCCCATCAAAAATTATAGCGACAGGACCAAGGTCAGTTTATATTTTCTTTTCCTTTTTAATTTTTCCTAAGTATAGATAGGGGTATTATAGGAAAAAAAAAAGTTAAAATTTACTTATAATTAATTAAAACTTTTTTTTGATATATGACTTTTTTTGAAATAATATTATAAAAGACATTTTTTAACATTTTTTTAACGTTTTTTAATCAATATGAACCCGATCATTTTCCCAAGTAATTAACCTGAGCTCACCTCATTATTAATACTCAAAAGCCAAAAGAATCGTCAGTGCAATGTCCATCCCCCTTTTTTGAATCTTGTGCTCCATTTTAATAGTTTTGTAAGGACATTAAACTTATTTTGGCTTATTCTTCTGCCTCTCCATTTTTTGAATCTTGTGCTCCATTTTAATTTCCATCCCCCCAAGGCAACACGCACAACTAAAAGCAGAAATAACGGACGGAGCTTCTGTGGGTCCAGCCAAAATGATGAGCGCTACGTGGCACCCTTGCTCACCACTCGTCCCTGATCTCTGTGGCCCCACCTGCCAACTGTGCGTCGCGTCATTAATTCCACGCGTCGACAGTCCACTGGTCTCCACTTTTACTGGGGAGCTCACACGCCTGCGTCGTTTCGCGTCAAAGCAACGGAACGCTCTTCCTCTAAAGGGCAACGTCACGTGATTTTCAACCACCGCCACGTCCTCCACGCCCACCTTCCCTCCTTTAAACGGAAACACAATTCTATAAAGATCTTAATTTTTATTAAAAACTGGACACTTTTTATGAATAAGAATAACATATACGGTTAAAAATCATGTTCAGATAATTTTTTTTAATAATATTTAATTTTAAATATGCCTTTATGGATTTTTACTTTTTTTAGTGATAAAACTCTTGTTTCTATTATTGTTTATAGATTTTTATTCAGAGTAAAAATGATAAACAATGAATTTAAATTACGTTAATTAATGTCATTTTACCCATAGAAAAAAATTATAAGAATAAATTCATAACATATATTAATTATATATTTTTGTTTTTATGATGAAAATAAATTAGCGAAATTCATTTTCTATTGAAAGGTATTAGACGACGCATAAAAGTTTGTTTAGAATAATAAATATTGCAATTTAACCTGATGGTATGTTACAAAAACGATAGAAATGATAATTTAAACTAAGCACCGCGACATCATTATCATTATTAGATTCTAATTTTGAAGAGGTCAGGCTCATAATACGGTGGGAACGTGAAGATATTTTCCGGTTTTAAAAGAATCAAAAAAAATATAATTAAATAAATTTCAACGAAATACTTAATAAAAATGTATAATTAAAAACATGAATCATCACATATTACATAGGGGCGTCACCGTCCATATCTAGGTCTAGCAGTTACAAAGAGGAAGAGAGGTATGAGTGACACGTGGCAAGGGCACGTGGACGTTGAAGCAGCCATGGACGGTGGGATTTGTCAATCTGGTCCCTGCTCTAACCAGCAACAGCCCTGGAACCTGTACGTTGGAAATCACGTTAGCTGTCTCATTGTGTTATTGTTCCATCCTAATCAAACCCCAATCATCCGTCCCCATAATAAATATCACTCGGTTCTATTTATAAATCTCATTTTGACCAAATCACATATACTAAGGAGAGGTAGGTAGTTCAGTGATTATAGAGTAAAATTTCAACTTTATCCTCATTTATGATTGGTTACTTACCCTCATTTATGATTGGTTACCTTTTAACTTTTTCTTCTCTCTTTTTTCATCGTACTTAATAATATGGGCAAAATTGTCATAATCTCATTTATTTGGTCAAAAAGGACTTATAAATATAACCAAATTTTTTTGGTCAAAAGGGACTTAAATAGGACCAGAGTGATACTCTATATATATCAGGTTTAAACTTCTCATATTACATGAGAAGAAGAAGATTCCTACACACACATAAAATAATGAGACCCACATTTATATATATAATTGCATTATATATATGTAGGTCCCACCATTTCATGTATGTGTGATATGAGAATACACTTCTCCTATAACACGGTAAGTGTTTTTCCCCTCCATATATATATATGTAAACTCAAAATAAAAAGAACAAAAAGTTATTATTATAATTATTTTTAATAATAATATTGTTATAGCCTCATATATATAAAGCCATTCAATGTATGGCCCAAACAAGAGACAATCTATATAACATAGATATGCCGGCATAGCACTTGGGTTTAAAGGCAAAAAGGCCCGTAAGTTCAAATCCTAGCCCTACAGGTATACTCTATAAATAAGGGGTAAACCCTAAAGATATATTCATTTTCTTTCAATTACTATTCTGCCGTCACTTTGCACACACACCACCCCTTTGACTAACGCCTATTCATGCACGGTGATCTACTATACTTATAGATATCTGATCCATAGATACCTAAAAAAATGTTATTTAATCCAATATCAATATACTAATTCAACGTACTAGACATCATGTCAATCAAGACAGAACAAACATATAGAAAAAATAATGACTTGGCGCGTATTGTTTATGCCATCCCAGCATATTTCCACACGATATTGTCTGTGTTGTGACCAAACAATAATATCTGATTCCCATAGCCAACATTGACACTTCACTTGCATTCAAACACAAGCTATCTGTGTCGTCCTCTCTTTATTCCTTTTCCACGTTATGTTGTAGTATCACAACATACTCTTATATATTTTATACGAATTAATTAATTTTCTCTGTGGAGTATTGGTAAAATTCAAATTCAAAATTGAATTTTTTCTAATATAGTTTGAGGAATTTTAATATAAACAATTGGTTTGCTGAAAAAAATAAATCAGTTTTATTTATTGAAATCATAAACTGATCTTTACACATACATTTCCACTCTCATCATTATTTACATGGAGTTGAAGTGAGCGTCATGACTTACGTTTTATCCTTTTGTCATTTTCTGCCCTTTTTTGGTTGCATAGCGGCACCCATGGAAATAAAAGGTTTTTATTTTCCGTTGTTGATGACCAAATATGGTTTACGTGATAAGCACATGGTTGGTTTCCACTCTTATCATTATTTTTTTAAAAAAAAATTAGGGTTACTGGCTTTTAAAAATAATCACTTTTTTAAAAAGTGCCTTTTTCCTCTCTTTTGTTTGTTTTTTTTTTTTTTAAAATGATTTATGTGGAAATAAACAATCTTCGTAGTTTAAGAATACTTTTTGTGTGTACAAAACAGCATCCTTTGGTCTTCTGTTTTTTTTTTTTTTTTTTTTTTTTTTTTTTTTTTTTTTTTTTTTTTTTTTCAATAAAGAACAACTACCAAAATTATCTAGTTTAAAATGTTAGTTAAAGTGATAAGTCTGTAACATATGCATTTTCATTTCTAATTATACCTTTATTTATAAAGAGATTACATAAGAGATAACAGATGAAATTTTATTATAGAGAGATAATGAGAATATTCAATAAAGGTAAAAACGAAAAACCAATGTAAAATTTTCGACATAAATGATTTGTTTATTATATTAAAGACCATCTCTATAAGAGGGATTTTTCCTTATAAAAAGAACTGAGGGAGCATTTCTTCTAGTCGTTATATTATGACATGTTAATAGTTTTAATATAAGTTAAGAAATGCATTTAAAATTGTAAAAATACTCCTAATAAAGTTTATTAATTGAAGAAGGTTATTTATTTTATTTTTGTTATAACCAATCACACAACCATCATACTTGTATAGGGTTCAAACTCATAATCTCACATTTGCAAAAGAGTACTTAAGAAAGGATTAGAAAATACTAAAGAAAAATGAATTTTGGAAAAAATTAAATCCTAAGAAGTGCACTTATTGGTAGAAGGTGAAAACATTTTGCTTTCTACGTCTTGAAAGGAGTCTTAAATCCAAAGTAAGTTGTGATACCCTTAATCAAACCAAATAAAAAAGTTAATAATTTTGATAACAAATCTTATATAATAAAGACTATAATCAATAAAAACAAAGATGTGTTTTTAATGAAGTTCTATTCACTAGAGACTTTATGAGAATGTGGTTGAGTTGAGAGGATATTTAGAAAGAAAGACAGAGATCTCGAACTGTGTGGGAGGAAGAAGGGCCGTGTGTAATAATATAGCCAGGAAATGTAAGCATCAAACACTTTGGAATGGTAACGACAGCTCTCTCTCTCACTAAGCATATACGTACATACATATATATATATATATATATAGAGAGAGAGAGAGAGAGGTGTCTCATGTACATGTAACTTGCTAGGGTTTGGACATTCTTTCGTGTCCCTTTCATATTTCGACTATGACGCTTTCCTCATTTGTCCCATTCATCCTAAAGTGTTGCGATATGATCATATACATCTAATTATATATATATACACAAACACACACACACACACCTACACATATATATACATATACTTTATATATGTGTGTCTATATATATATGTCTATATGTGTGCGTACACAAATAAATAAATAAATACATACATACATACATACATATATGAATACAGTGGCGGACCTTAGAAGGAAATATATAGAATGTAAAAGGTATGTTATCTTATATATTAGACTTGTTAAAATACTTTTATTATATATTTAGCTCCCAAATAATTTTTTTAAAATTAGTTAATGAGTATATATTTGACCTCCCTCAAATATTTATTTCAATGTCCACTACTATATGTATGTATAAGTGTGTGTATATGCCTATACATACATACGTATTTGAGTATGTAGATATTGACTCTTCCATACGTTGCCACCTTATATATTGCCCATCACTTTCTCTTACCTTTTCTCAACTTACATCCAAGCTTTTTCTTGGGCACTATGATTACTTAATTATTATTTTAATCTTTTTAATTTACCCCCACTACGTACATTGCATGCATCAATCTCCCATCCAAACACTATTCTGATATTCTCAAGCTTCTTATAGGAACATTATCTCATATAAAGAATTTAATTATTACCAACGAATTCAACATGTACAAAACCATATAGTATACAACTATATATACATGATATCTAAATACTATCTTTGCTACGTACTAAATTTAAGAGTTAGAAAATATGTTTATTTTTATTATAAAAATAAGACCCCTATTCACTTTATCCCCCAATTTTATAATTTTTTGCCCAAATCATGCCAACAGATTGCTCATATGAATGGAGTTTCCATCAAGGGCACAATGCATATAATTAAAAAGGAAATCATAGGCAAAGTAACACACACACACACACACCACAAATAATTAACTATTTTTATTAATATATGCAATTATCTAACTCTTATATTAATTAATGATGAGTAGAGTACACGCTATATGGGACCTATCAATAATTAAATTTCTTACATAAGACTTTTATGTGATTTTCCTTAATAATCAAAATTAGTTATTGAATTAGCAGTGATATGGGTAGTTCTATCGCTTTAGTTTTGCCTAAGAAAAGGCTCGAAGTTCTTTTTCCTGTTTTTAAAGAAAGTTATAACCTCTATCTTAAAAGCAATATATGAACTTCCAGCCTTTTCGAATATATGTGTGTGAACATACACATAAAACTTTATTAGGCACCCAGCTTTTTCCTTTGTTTCTTCACATGTTTTATAAAGGTCTCATATTTTAAAAAAAATTAGTACAATATTTTGAAAATAAAGATTAAATTTTTTTCTCTTACATGCATTGCATGAGAAAAATATATCTAAAAAATCAGCAACTTCAAGTTAATTACGTAATGTAATTTTAAAAAATTCCTAACTGCTATATATCTCCTAAGTAAATTTTTCTCAATAGTATCATTAAACTACTAGAAAAGTATTACATTACTTTTAATTTCAACACATTATTCATATTTTTATTAAATAATTATATAACATGCCCACACAGGCACAAGAATTCGCATGTATAATATTGCAAGCTCAATAAATGTATTTTCTTCATTTTCAACCTAAAACTTTATTTTTAATGAATTAATATGATTATGTATGGCATGCAATTCACATAACATAACATAAGAAGATATTAGAATTAGGAGAATATATACTTTATATATATATATATATATATATATATATATATATATAATCCTAAATCATACTCTTGTGGTTCTATTTATAAGCCATTTTCAACATATTTCATACAAAAACAAAAAAACATTAAACATCATTAATTCTATTTTAAAAATTCAACAACTTTTCAATTTCATCCCTAATTAACTACACGTACATTCTTTAAGGAATAACTATCTACCACTCGATCTTATTTATAAGTTTATTTTGATAAAAAAAAAAAAAAAATATTTATAAGTCCAGTTTCATGTAATAAATGAGATTGTGATAATTTTACCTATATTAATTGCACCCATGAAGATAGAAAAGAAGAAACAGTTAAAAAATATCCAATCATAAATGAGGACAAAGTTAAAATTTATCCTCATAATCATTGAGTTAACTACCTCTCCTTGATATGTTAAATTTGGTCAAAATAAACTTATAAATAAGACCAGAGTAGTACACAATAATAAAACAAAAGTAAAACCATATATCCTAGTAATTAAAAAAATTGATGAATGAGTATACATTAAAAACAAACTGAAAAGATCATATGATATGTATTTGTTTCCATGTCCCCATAATTAATGAGGGTAATAGAGTAATAATTATTATAATATTAGAGTTTAGTGCTTACTTAAATTGGAGCCATTGACAACTATTTTTATTATAATAAGCGAATCTGGAGGGAAGGAGTGCAATGAAAAGATCATATGATATGGGAGCCCCGAAATATAATATTCTACTGGGAGCCACGATTATTGGAACCCTGTCATCGCAACAAGAAAATTAATTGCGGGCTATTTATTTCAGCAATACATTCTTTTCGAAGACTGTGTATACATATATAAAATTTTTGCCTCGTAACTATCTATATATGCTCCCTGCCGTCGGCTTTTGGGTTTTCTCTCTCATTAAGGTATTTCTCATTGTCCTTTATTGGTTTAAATTTGACCGTAGATTTGATATATCTTCTCACACCAACAACCTCATTTAAGTCAAATCAATTATTGAGATTGGATAATGAGGGATTGGGAGAAAATATGCCAATGAGAGAATCCTCTTCCTTTTGGTGTGGCTGTAGTGTGTTTGCATTGGTGGTGAAAACGATCGTTCATGTAAATTAAGATAAAATCTCTCTCACAAATATACCTCATACAAGTAAATCACATTGAAAAACAATTTTTATCACTAACTCAAATAGGCACGTGTTCGTTCTAGGGAGAAGAAGAAGAACCACAAACATTGAGATCAAATCCTAATTTTAGTCACAAGGGGCAAAAAAAGAAAAAAAAAAAAAATCAAATCCTAACTACCCATCTACTTATTCTAAATTTCTATTTGAACAAAAAGTACAAGGGGGGAAAACTTTGTAACTACTCCCTGAAATACCAAATATAAGTAATTCTCAATCACTTTGTTTACTAAAACAAAAAGAGAGAGATATAAACCTGCCTTCAGATTTTCAACTATATGCTCCTCAAATATGTCTCATTCATATTCTATTTCTTAATATCCAATGTGTACTATTTATAAATAGGAATAAAAATTGAAACATTATACTCCTTTTGTCTTTAATATAAGACATATTTATCTAAATTTGATTAAATTAAGACAATTAGTTAAATTAGTTAATATGATATGTATTTTCTAAAATACCCTAACCATCTTCCTTAATTCTATCATTCCCTTATCTCCTTAATTATTGTTGAGGAAACATCAATATGAGTAAATTAAAAAATATTGTTAGATATAAAACTATGTCTTATATTTAATACGAAGATCAATTCTCAAATATGTCTTATATTAAAGATCGGGGGAGTAATTAATAAGTTTTTAGGTGGCTTATATTGTGATCAAGATAAAAAAATTGGGAAAATTACACGCAGGTCCCAAGGAACAAAATAAATTACAAAAAAGTCCCCTGAAATCACAAAATTACACAGAAGTCCCAAGGGACTTTTTTGATATTATTTTTATTAACAATAGGAAATGCCTATATTTACAATAGGAAATACCTATATTTACAACAACATTTAAACACCCGACCATTTACAACAGAAAAATATATTTATAATAGGAAATGCCCATATTTACAATAACATTTAAACACTTGTATTTTGAACGTAGAGAGGTCATTTACAATAGGAAGTATTGTATTTACAACAAAATTTAAAATCTGAAAATTTACAACAGAAAAAGATATATTTACAATAGGAAATGCCTATATTTACAACAACATTTAAACATCCAATTTTGAACATAGAACGTAAAAAAAAAAAAAAAAAAGTCTAGATTTACAATAGAAAGTCTGTATTTACAACAAAATTTAAAACTAGCTATTTACAACAGAAAATGCATGTATTTACAACAATATTTAAAAAATTAGATTTTATTTCATACAAATAATATCAAAAAAGTCTCTTGGGACTTCGTATAATTTAGTGATTTTAAAGGAATTTTTTGTCAAAAAAATTTTTTGTTCCTTAGGACCTACGCGCAATTTTCTAATTTAAAATTTCTCCTAGGTGGCCAGTGTCAAACTCAAGTCTAAGACCTTAAACATGAGGGGCTGATTGGGTGGTATGTTGTCACTGCGAGCACATACATATTTTGAAAATTTAAGAAAGGGAAAAAAACCTTATAAATATAAAAATCTAAATCAATTTTGTTTATTACAATTTATCAGTTATTTACTGCATTTGATGAGCAAATGATAACACCTTTTAGTAAAAATCCCTAGTAATTTAGAAATAATTTAATTGGATTTTCCCCTACATTTTGTACTCATTAGACTTTTTAAATAATTTTATCATTTATACTTTCAATTATTACATTGGGAGAATGATATTTAAATACCATATAAAATTTCAAAACCAATGTCAACTAAACTGGTTTCTTCAACCTTTGATGGCAACCGGAGCGAAGATGAAAGGAACTCTGGTGTGCCGTCTCTATCCTCTATTTCTCTTTCTTTGCTGGATTAGAGAGAGAACGCGAGCTGAATGAAAGATCAAAGCTCACTCTTTTTTCTTCTTTGATCTTGTGGAGCTGAACGAAAGATGAAAGCTCATTCTTCTTCTTTTTCGATCATGTGTAGTTGAACAAAAGATGATCGTGAAGAAGAGAGAATTGAGTGGAGAGAGAAGAGAAAGGAAATGGTAGTTTAGTCTTTTACCCAAATATTTAAAATCCAAATTTCTGCATGCATATCTCTTATTCATTTTCTTTTTTCAGTAAACATTCCTAAATTTAAAAGTTTTATATAGTCTTTAAATGTCATTCTTCAAATACATTTTTGGCGATAAAAACAAGTGGAACCATATTATTTAAAAATAATAATGAGTCAGATATGGCAGCGACAAGTGTCCTATTCCATATCCTAATCAAGGGTCTGATATCAAACCGTCAATTTATCTCCTTGACATATACTAGTAATTGATTTTTTGGCTTAGATTTTTGGTGAAAAAACAGGTGGAACCATTTTATTGATTAAAAATAATGAGTCAGATATGGCCATAACAAGTGTCCTATTTCCATATCCTAATCAAGGGTCTGCTATCAAACCGTCAATTCATGTCGTTGATATATATTAGTAATTGATTGATTTTGGTGGCTTAGATATTTGCATTTTGAAACTATGTTACTTCCCTTTTCATATGATTTACTTGGAGCCAAAGGCTTAGTTTAGCCTTTCACGGACGAAGGCCTAAAAAAATTGACTCTTTAAAATCCAGAGTAAAGAAAACCAATCATTTTTTGAGGTCCAGTCTTTAAATATAAGGGTTAGGGTTGGCCCTATAAGGCCGGAAGCCCTGACAAAATTTTACTATTTTTTCAGTTCGTATAAAGAAATAAAATTACAATAATAAAAGTCTTAATTTAACACATAATTTTTGTTAAAATTAAATTCTAAACCATACACATTATGCAACAAACAAATACAATCACTAAGTTATAGTTAAAATATCAATAGTTAACAAAACAAACAACATAAGATATTAACAAAACAATTACTAGAAAATAAGTCAAAAATAAAAAATTAGTAAAAGTACTTATGTAATAAAAATATCTTTTTTAGATTTTAAATGTTTAGGGTTTTTAATACAAGATGTTCTTATAAAACTTAATTATAAAAAGATGATAATAACTAAATATATGTATTATCATTAACAAATTATAAAAAATCAATAATATTAGTATCATATAAATATATTTTTTTTAAAAAAAACATACAGCACCTAAACGGGTCGGTCATTTTAAACCCTAGGCGTACAGGACTAGCCCTTTTAAGGTCGTTTTCACTTTTGAAGTAAAAATCTCAAACCCAAAATTTACAAAGGGTCTAAATAGACCAGTAAAACGAGCTTGGTTGTTTTCCCAACTGTAGGTTTACCTTTAGATTGGAGTGTTGTTAGACCCCATTTATGATAACTCTCTCAAAGGTGTTTTACCTACATTCAAAATTGGGTTAAATTGCATACAACACTTTAAATATTTTTTAGTATCATTGATCAGTATATTGAACTAATTTTTGCATGATAATTAAAACTAAACCGGATCGGCTGATTCGACCACGAAACCGGCGAACCGATCACCACATAGTTCGATTCAATTGGTTAAAACGGTTCATTGGTTATTTAGTATCCTGCAACTTTAAAAATCCACATCTAATTATACATGTTTTTAAAAATTACAAATTATGACTCTATAGAAAGATTGAGATGTCTACTTTGTAATGCAAAAAGAATAACTAAAAAGTATTATGATTTGACCCTAAAAAGTTCTTAAATTCCAAAACTATTCTAAAAAATATTTTCGTTTAAGTTTGCTTCCTCACCTGGCCCTGCTTTGGGTTAGTTCCACTTGACTTGATCCTACCTACTAACCCTTAACCCATTACTTAGAGTGTTTTAGTGATTGTCTGGTTTAATAACCTTGAATTTTTTGTATAATCATCATCATGAGGTACTTTTCAATAATACCCAGTATTCTAAAATAATTTTGTTGTACCATTTTGCCCTTAAAGTATTTTTGTCACTAGTAATAAGCCAACAAACACTCTAAACTTGAAATATTGAGTACCATTGAAAGAATATTTTAAGATTGTGTAGATACATTAAAAATTATTTTAGGATATTTGGTATTATTAAAAAATATTTTAAAATGTTAATGCGCTGAAAATTAGTTTAGAACATTAAATGGTATTGGTATTATACAAATGGTTGGCAAAGACTATCTGAAGTGGTGGTGCAAAGGCTCTACTATTCTTCTTCTTCTAATAATAATGTCCACGTTCTATCATGCTCGAACAACAACCACTTTGTCACCCATAACCTCTTGAAACCAAACTAAAGAGTCTTTATGATGAACTTTAGTAATTTAAGTATGTAATTTGTGTTACGTTTCTACCAAATTAACTAATAGTAATTCGACAGGAATACACTTTAGCTCTCCACACTTTCAATTAATTAATGCCTTACTAATTGAGACTTTCAATATATTTTAATAGCCTTTATATATATTATATTTAATCATGCTATGTGGAGAGATCGCACATGATATAAAGTCGATTGATCTGATCACAAAAATAAAGAAAATAATATGAAATCCTTTCCCCCAGAGAGTTTTATATTGATGGAAGAAACAAATTAATTTTATTTTTCATTAATCTTATTTTATATTTCAAAATAGTCATATAAAATAAGGTATGATATATATATATTGATCGACAACATATAATCTTCGAATTTAAGTAATTAAATAAAAAATTTATTTATGAAAACTACTTTTTACAATCTTGCTAACAAAAGATGCTCTTTTTGCTGTTGTTTTGGCACTAGGCAAAATGATTGCTAATTTTAGATTTGGAAAAAAGATAAACTAAGCAAAACAAGCTTTCTATTGTTGCTCATGTAAAAAAAAAAAATAAAAAAGTTTAATCATGGATTCAAAACTTAGAGAATATCAAAACAGTACCGTCCAAAAAAAGCTATGTAATTATTAATTATTTGTATAAAATTATATCTCATCATGTAATGACAGTTTTTGAAAAGAAGATTATTTCATAATCTATTTAAAATTTTTTTTTAAAAAAATCAAACTCCCTATCATCTTTCTGACAAATAAAAATGCAGAGTTTCCTTAATTAATGAATGATGCAATCTCCCTAGCTAGCACGTTTCAAGATTCAACACCACTATGGTTCTTTTTATTTTAATTATAATTTTTCCTATACTATTCCTATTAATTGCTCATATTATATTAAAATGGGATTTTCAAGAATAAGAATAGTTTCAATATAAATGATTAAATTAAGAGGATATTTTGAATGTAACCTTTAAATAATTTTATTAATATCTGTAAATAAATTATTTACCTAACTCCTATACGTTACAAAACAATGCAAGTATTTGTTTACAAATATGAAAGATGCATGCATAGTGTGGGATTTTGGTAAGATAGCAAAAGCTATAAAGGCAGCAAGATATCAATTCGATCAAGGCACGTACGTCATAGAACCACGCATATTCATATAGACACACACACAAACACTATTGAAGCCTTTCTTCTAATTACCTCTTAATAACTAATTTTATTGCAATACGTCATCACCACAATGCAGTTACGTACATATCCTCTTCAAGAATGAATATTTATTTATTTATTCCTGGAAAAAAATGAATGTATTTATTTATTTATTCACTTTAGTTTTTACCATACACACCGATTTTTAGGAATTACATTGTATCTCAATTAATTGCAATTTAGTTTAGTCAAACCATATATACTGCATAAAGCTAGTTATTCCTGTAATAATTTCCTCTATAATGATTTTTGTTTTCCTTCTTACAATACCTATAATCAAGGTTATCAAACACACGAGTTTAAGCAAACTCGTGATACCACGTAAACTCAGATCATGAATACGAATCATAAACTCGTAAGAGTTTATTTTTATTATTAAATATGTATTATTAATGTATAATTAAACAATTAAAATATAAAAATGACAATAATTTGATTTAAATATATTTTAAATCCAAATAATTGAAATTAAATTCATCAACATTAATCATTTATCATATTTAATAAAGAAATTTCTATATAAAGCGAATATGATCAAATCACAAAAGTTAACATGAGTTTAAGAGTAAATTAACACGGTTTTGTAAGTTAAAAACGTAAAAACGGTAAACTCGGTGCATAAACTCGTAAGTTTAACCGAGTTTACAAGTAACAAGAGTTTACCACTAACTCGACTTGTTTTTGTAAGTTAGAAATATAAGAATGGTAAACTCGGAGATCAACTAAATAGCTTGACAACAATGCCTATAATACTATTATTTATAGCAATTTTGAATGTTATGACTTATGATCATCAATTGCATTACTAATTAATTCCAATTAAAAGCTACGAGTTTTTTTAAAACAGTATTTATTCCAGCAACTTCTAAATCTCTATCTCTCTCTTCTCTCTCTCTCTATATATATATAAAAAATACTTGCTCTATTAGCAGAAATTGATATTTGTATCATGTACTTTTGGTGTGTCAATTATAAATAATAAATTAAACTTGATAAATAAATAAATATAGGTTTATGCAATGATTGAGAACTCAATAATTTAATTTGATATGTTCAAATTCAAAATGTACAGAGCAAAAGCATGCAATCATTTTTATGATCGTCCATTTGTCCCTTCAAGCAGGAAACTTGATTTTTGGGAGACCAAAAAAGAGTAAAAAAAAGTCTCACAAATTAATGACATCCCACCAATCATATGAATAAGTTCAATGAATGTGTCCTTCTTACGCAAATCTTCATGAATCTCCTGTTCTAATTTCTCTCCCACCAAAAAAATATTACTCCCACCCATTTATATTCACATCCCCAACTACATTTTTTGTATAAATCTGTTCTGTCCTGAGAGATGTTTAGTCTGTTGGACTAGTATGTTAATTTAGGATCAGATACTCTCTCACAGATATCTATGAATTAGATACTACGGAGAATAGTAGATTACTGTGCACGAATAGACGTTAGCCAAAGGGGGTGGTGTGTGTGCATAGTGACGGCATAATAGTAATTGAGAGAGAATAATCATACCTCTATGCTTTACCTCTTATCTATGGAGTCTACCTGTAGGGTTAGGGTTTGGAATTATGACATTTGTGCTTCTAAACCCAAGTGCTATGCCACCATATCTATGTCACGTAGATTGTTCTTTATTGAGCCATACATTGAATGAGCCTCATATATAAGTTCATAACAAAATCTTTTAGGGATCAGCCATAGGATTCACAAACAACTATTTTGGCTCATAGAATTAGAATTTCAGCAGATTTAATATTACTATCAAATAGCAACTTGCAATATATATATATATATATATTTTATATATTTGCTGGCTTGTTATATTATTATTATTTTTCTAAGCTCGCTAGAAGGCAATGTGGTCATAAAGCACTCACGGGCATGTCCAAATAATAATATTCTTACTATCAAGTACTTAGATAAATTAAAGGTGAGTTGTTATAACTTAATTAGTGGTTTCATGAGAAGTAGTAACGATAATTATTTGAAAGTAGCAAGTTTTTTCTATTGTGGGTCTGTATTTCCATGATTCGAATTAGTCAATTGCTAGGAGCCTTAAATACCAATATATAAATCAACAAAATAATAATAATATTGGCAAAAGAGAAGAACGAGACAAAGAACAGAAAAGAATATAAACTATATAGTACTTAATTGTTTTTTTTTTAAATGATATAAAAATGGTGGAGATAGGAGTTGAATTGGGGCATTGGGCGCCATCTAAACGCATATTAATATAAAAGCGTCCCAAGGCTAAGACCATTTCTATCAGATGTGTTGGAGGTGAGTGTTGTATATAATGACAAAGCAATATCTTAATGCTCTCTAATAATTGAATATAATTCCATTTTTGTTTCTACCGGAGACTCTTGTACCTCTCTTCTCTCTCTGGGTTCTGTTCGTCTCTGAGAAGGAATGCATTAGAATCACATTTTTGAATTTTGCCTTTTTCAATCTTCAGCTGCTCGGCGACTGTGCTTGCGGTTTACTATCAAATTCTCATATTTTTTTTGGATTTCTCTGATTCTGAATCGAATTAGGTTGGAGTTTTGTGCTTCCAATTGACTTACTCTACCTTGCTGAATTCTTACCACTGTGTTGTTGATGGTAAGACTTGTAAGTAAAATTTTCTTCGCATGGCTTTTTCTGTTTGGGGAGTGAGAAATTAGAGGCTCAGAAGAGAAAGGGGACAGAATGATTGAAGTGTAGAAAGTTCTTTGAAAGACATGTTTATTTTGAGGGCCCTTTTTCTGGATTACACTATAAAATTAGCTTAACCCAGTTCAAACTATGTAAATAGGACGAAATTCTGGGGAAAGTGGATTTTCTTTTCTTTTCTTATCTATTAGTGCCTTCTAATCTCAGTTCTGAAAATCCAAAGTATTGTATTCTTTTCTTATCACTTAAATGGAGCATTTTCCTCTTTTCTCAGAGTTGGTTTGCTGGTCCATTATTGTGTCCAGTTTATCGGGCATCTAGTAGCTGGATTCATATAAAGTCGTCCAGTTACGGATCGCTTCATCTATGTGTGTGAGGAAAAAAATATAAAAGAATGCGAATTCTCCTTAGCGTTTCTGCAATTGTTGCTTGTTTATATTTATTTGGCGATCCTTTACTCACAATTTTTGGTCTTTGCTTGAAATTTATGATCTAACAACTTTAACTTGAGGATTTTCTCATTCTGGGTTTCGTTGAAATCCTGTTTCTTGCCATTAATACTGGGGTTTTTGTTTCCAAGTGTAATGGGGTGCACGGGAATTCTTTCACGAGCCTTTTGATTTTCTTAGCTTGATAAAAAAACTTTTGAGACTTTTTCTCTTTTAATCACAAAAAAACTCTGACACAGACAACACCTGTCATGTCTCACGCCTTTCTTGTGAAATGGTTGCTTTTAGATGTATTTCCTTCTCAAGCTCAGGTCTCTACTTGTGAATTTTTTTCGCAGAGCTTACTAGAACTTTGACCCGATCAATCAGCCATAAGGGCAAGGGACAAGGTTAGTTTGATTAGTATTTGGTGCTTATCTTCAATCAAGTGTTGGCTTTACGGAACTTTTCCACTTACAGAAAAGTGGACAAAGAAGAAAGAATTATTAATGCAAATTGCTGATTAAAGTATGCGTGTATTTTAAAATAGTATGGAGAGTTCTGGTGCCAATTATCTGTAATGTTGCTTGTGAGTAACTTACTACCACATCTTTGCTGGTTGACATTTGGTTTGTTTATGGCTCTTTTATTGTTGGCCACTCAGCTTTCTCGCAAGAATTCTCTTCACTCTTTGAACTTTAATAAAAGAAAGCATCATCTTTGTCACTGGAATATATTCATAAGAGCATTATCCCCTGTACGTTGTTCATACGGTTGTGCTTTTATTTACAGAAACTAATTTATTTCCAGAAACTAATTTATTTCCAGAAACTAACCCATGAAAATGCTTATTTAATGTACTGGAACAGAAGATTCTTGCAGGTAATTCACTTTGTTTTATTTGTGTCAGCAGGTACAGTGAGCATTCAGACATGGGTTGCTTTGCGTCAACTCCAAAGGATTCTGGTGGAAATAGAAGAAGGCCAGGGAGCATTGGAGAGGTTTCAGTTTATGTTCCTGGTCTAAGAATTCCTAAACCTGTTGATTTTGCCCAGTCACTTGGTGATTATTTGTCCAAGAATATAGTTGAGCGTCTATCTGCTCTCAGAACTCGTATAGTTGTAATGGCCGGTCAAGAAGGCCCTACAATTACAAGGACAAAAAGAAAAAGTGCCACCCAACATGGTTAGTGTTAACTGAAGAAATGAAATCATTTCGTGATAAATATGTTGCTCAAATTTGTTGATGTGTTACATGATTCTATCTTCAGGAGGTTCTACGTTGTCTGATCTTCAGCATGCTCTTGAGGACTATCTGCCTGTTCTTTTGGGATTAGTTAAAGATGGTAAAACCTGAGTTAACCCTTTTGTATTTGATCTATGCCCTTTCTAAGACAATACCCAATCATTATTGTTGATGTCTATTGGCAGGAAATCATCTACAATATAAAGTACAATTTGTTTGGATTAATCAGGAGGATGAAGCAGAGGTAATTCTGAACTAATAGATAAATGAATGAAATTTATAATTTTGTTTGAGAGTTAAGTCTTCTACTCAAGATTGCTGATCTTTTCTATTTTGTTAAATCACCCTCCTTGTGTTTGTGTGATTCATACTTTGCAGGAAACAGCCATGTCTAACGCTTGGTATGAAGTGTTGTCGGTTTTGCACTTGATGGCAACGCTATTGTTTTCACAGGCCAATTTATTGCTTCTTCCAAGAACATCATCTGATGGTTATCAGCCAAAAGTGTCAGAAGGTGGAAAATACATCAAAATTTTCAGTACATGTTAACACACTTTTCTGTGTTTCAAACGACCTAAAAACATTTTAGCACCGAGACTCTATGAGTTGATCATGCCTCAACTTATCCCCATAAATCTCATATTGCTTTCCTTTCAGTTTAAAATTTATCATCTGATCATGTAGATCTTTTATAAATCTTCAGAGAGTAGCTCACCATTGAATGTCCAAACTAAACCAAATTCTTCCATGGCAAAGAAATTAGCAAAGAATGTCTCTTCTTGCATCTTCCATGGTAGCTGAACGCATTTAGTTGTCACTGTATTTCTCTCATCCTTAGCCACTGCTAGCTAGATACCCTGAGTATACTGAGCTTTTAACTTCATCTTCTTGACTAGTGATAAGTTTAGGAAGTTGCTTGTACTTCCTTGGTTCAAAAGTAAAAATACCAGTTGCCCCTTTACCAAACATTTCACCTTCATAGTGGAATAATCTTTTTCTTCCACTGATTGCATTTAAAGATGCTATTGGCTGCACTTCTTGCCCAATGATACAGTCTGGACCCTCTTTTTTGACTTTCACTGTCTTGTACTGCTATTGAAGAGTTGAGTTCTTACATTTGTGTCTTCAGTATACTTTTCTAGGTCCCATTATCTAGTCACTTTCTTCGCTCATCATCCAGTCTCATCCGCTATCACAAGGAAATTTAGTACTTGTTCCAAGGACATCTTCTGATGGTTATCCACCACAATTTATGGTACCAAGACCCCCGGTGATAGACACAAACATCTATTAGAAAATGATTCAAGTTCAACATCTCTTCCTAATCTCTCTGGTTCATATTGTTATAGCAAAAGGAGATTCAATTATTTCTCTATCAGAAAGTAACATGTTGCTAACAATTAAGTAATCTTCTCTTTTGTTATGCATTTTTTCTGTTACAAGTAAATATAACACTTGGTCTGAGATTGAAAATTTAACTTTTGGTTCTTACTGGCAGAAAGCAGACGAGCTTCTGTTGATATCTTCTTAAAGGCAGCTGGATATCTGGATTGTGCTGTCAGACACGTTCTTCCTCAATTGCCTGCAGAGCTCAGGTTGGTACTGATTTATTGTGCCAAATTGACTACGCTACACTATAATAATCTTAACAACCATCTTTACTATTGTGATTATTATTAATATTCTGACTGTTGGTTCTGATCTTAGGAGAAACTTACCAGTGGACCTTGCAGAAGGAGTTCTTCGAGCATTATGTCTACAAGCATTAGGACAGGTACTAGCATCTGCTTTTGCAATGAATGAATCAATTTTTATATCCCATGCAATTCTCCTTGATGCTCAAATTGGAACATGTTTTGCAGACAATTTAGAACATTAACCCACTCTCCCTTCAATTCCCTTCTCTCTCTCTCTCTCTCTCTCTCTCTCTCTCACATTTGTTGAATGAAAGTAATGTGAATCTAATATTCTTGTCACAATTCATTCTGTTTGATACTAAAGTCCTGTAGTACTGGATCACTATACTTGTGTGGAAACATGTAAATCGGAAGGCAATTTTTACTTCATCTTGAGAGTCTGATATACGTGTGATTTCACAATGAAAATGGATGTGAAAAGTGAAAACTATTCTTCAGTGGATTAATTTTGTCACCAGATCTGATGTAGCTTTCAGAAATGGCCAATATGCTAATTTCTCAAGTTGATGAAGGATATCATATCATTTTTATTTTTATTTATTTTTCTATTGTTGATGAACTGTTTGGATCAAGGTGTGGTGTCTCCCTTTTAAAATTTTTGTTTAATCACACCATAATATTTTATACATTGGTAACTCACCCATCTGTGAGAAACTTTTCCTTTGTAAATGGTACCAATATCAAATGGAATACTGGAGAAGGGGGAATATTGAGTTTATAGAATTGCTCCCTTCCTTCCTCCTCCTCATTTTGTTCCCTTCTATGTTGGCCATACACTTGTTCATTACTTTTGTAATCTGTTTAGGGTGTTGATATCCAACTTGGAATGGCAATTGATAGCACCAAAGCCACTCTTGCCGTGAAGCGCAGGCTTGCATGTGAGATGGTGAAATATTGGCAGCAGGTACAAATGCCAATTTTTTATATACAGCATTTGCTATATAGTTATATTCAATCTGAGGCACCTATGAATCATTTTGCCCTTTGGGCTTTAACTTGCATATATGATTCAAAATTTTCAAATAAGTGTTTTAATCTGATAGGTATATCTAATGTGAACTGTTATTGTAGAGCTTGTTGTGCATCCCTTTGTTTGCCTTCATTACTGGATTGGCTGCTGAATTTTATTTGCATATAAACTTTCCAATTCTATGATCCTGTATAAATTTGTTTGAAAGTATACTAATTATTAAACACTTGCAAGTCTTCTAGATCACTTTGTCCTGGCTTTGCATTGCATGAGGTTATTTTGCCTGATCTCTGTTCGGTATATGCATTTTCTGTTTTCCTGAAAGTAATCTCAAAAGTCACTGGGAAAGTGATCCTTTTATGTGATAAATATCCAAATTTGTCAAGTTGGTGCTTACTATATTTTGAGTCACTTAGTAATTGATAATTTAATTTCCTTTATTTTTAATGGGAATTTTCACCTTATTCTCTTTGATTCTTCTTGTTTAACATTCTTTTCTGAGGCAAATATTTGTTTATTCTTCATTGCTGTATATGTATTTGGTCTTCAGTGCCATAAAATAGGTGCATTTAATCAGGATACATTTTCTTGTTTTCCCTATTTATTTGTTCAGGCTCAAGATAACATTACGAATCTTCCATTAGCTAATGGCTGGGGTGAAAAGCATCGTCTATATGTGAAATGGAAGTATGTTGAAGCAAAGGTATGCATTTGTTAATTCACTTTTGGTTCGTTTGCATTTTGCCCCTTTTTGGGTGAACTAGAACTATATTCTGTCAAATGAATTTGATTTTAGGGTTATTTCATTCTTGCTGTTTAATACTATGTCTTACAGTATTGTAATTTGCAAGTCTTCAGAGATCAAAGTAATAAGAGAAAGAGGAAGAAATTTGCTGGTTGATTGATAATCTAGTGTCAATAATTAAAAAGTGCTGCTGAAATTACAAATTGGATCAAATAGTTGTCTACATCTCAAACTACAAAGGCACAAGGTTTAGGGAAATTAGTCGACAAATTTTGAAAACTGAGTTATTGGAACTTAGAAGTGTGGCCAAAGGGACATTTGGTTCATTGTACCTATGTACATAGCAAATATACTTTTGTCCTGTGGCTGAAATTTGATAGAATGTTTGCTCAATCTGATGCCAATAAACTGGTAGAATAAGATGTTGAGTCAAGTCATTACATTGTGGATCTATATGATAAATATATAATAAATGCCCAACAGTTATTGGACATGATTTATGAGTAAAAAAGTTAGTGAATGTTTTCCGGGTCCATCATATAATTACATTATATTTTAGTCTGTCAGAATGTTAAAGTCTGATGAAAAAGAAGCACGGATATTTGTTTTCATGGTTTGCATCCTGTCTGTTCTTTCCAAGGGTTCTCTTGCCAAAAAAGTACCGACATACTTCACATGCTAATTTTTTATCCATTGAGGACGAGTACAGTTTTTTTGGTGCTGATATCAACATATTGGATTTCATTAACTAGGCAGAAACTTTCTGCCTCTCAAATTCAATTTTTAAACCACTAATTAGCCATGAAAATTATGTTTGAACAATCTAGCCCCCTATTAATTTCTGGGTGAAAAGGAAAAATTCATACTTAGAACCCATAATGTCAAAAAAGTTAGCTATTCATGGACAGATGTTTAGTGATCAAAGCTCTATTTGCCAGAACTCTATATGTAGAGGGGTGGCACAATTAGCTAATTCGCTACCTGTAAATTATTTGAGAATGAATATACAAGATGCATTCAACAGAAATAAATGATGTGAAGTTGTTCATATTTTGTTTATCTATTATTCACCAGGCTGCAGCATATTATTATCATGGTTTGATTCTTGATGAGGGAAACACGGAGAAGTTTCATGGTATGGCTGTAGCTGCTCTACAAGCAGCAGATGAGTATTTCAAAGAAAGTAAGAGGCTATGTGAAACGTTCAACGCAGCACCTCCATTATCAAGGTCTCTTCTGTTCAAATGTTATTATATACTGCATTCTACCCCATAGTCTAAACTTCCGAAACCTACTGTTGAATCATGAGTCATGTCTTTTCAAATTATGTGATGGCATTGGTTATGAGAAGATATAAAGAATGTGCTATTTTCCTGTTAACTGCATGAGCATATTGCATATTGCGATGGCTTTTAATAAAAGAACCCGTATAATTAAAAAGGAATGCACATAATTTCTCTTTGTTTGTGGGTCCAGTGTTAGCATTTGTCAGTAGGGTGAGTTATATGGTCTCTGTAATTCCTACTCATCATCTTGAAGACTTGAACTATAGATGACTAAACTGTAGATTTATTGTCTAGTGACTTGAGGAAATCTTTTTCCCCTGATTAATGGTAGTCAGTAAAATGAACAAGGAATAATGGAACCTCAGACAATACCTTTTCTTAAAGAGGTTATCCTTTTTCATATAAATTAAGCACCTTAAATTCACCAATTAGTAATGCTAGACAGCCTTGTGATTGCAGAATTTGTAGTTATAATCTATCATTTCCAGATGTATCTCTACTTCCACTTCATTTTCCTCCTTAGTTTTAGGAGAAGTTAGAAGATAATTGAGGTTTTTGAGTCCAATTCCTTAACATGCACCAAGCATCTTTCACATTGGCCATTGTACTATTATGATGTGCTGAGCTTAGTTCATTTAAGTTTCCCACATGACCGTGCTCTTGATTAATTTTGCAGAAATCCACCGGTTTGGGGAACCATGAAATATCTCTCGGAGAAAATTCCCAAGGATACTTCAAGCAAGGTTCGAATAAACCAGGATCTGTATTCTCATGAGAGGTAAACTTTTCAGGATTCCGTTGATAAATTGTTACTTTATGCAACTCCATTATCATGCTTGGTTAACCAATGGAAGCGTGATGACAAAGTCATATGATAGTATCTTGTCAATTTGTATTACAGAATCATGGAGACAGCACCGACATTGCCTGACTTTGCATTGGCCTTGAAACCAGATGAATTTCAACTTCCTCAGGTGGATCCCTCCTGGAAAGGCGAGAACATAAAAGGGGGACAAACTGGCCCCAACAATCTCAAGGGCGACAGCAGATAAAAAAAAAAAAAAAAAAAACCTCGGAAATTTGCAGATTTTGAAGATTCAGAGGTTGCCAACTTAAAGCTTTAAAGGGTGATTTTTCAGTCATTGTCAATAGAAAAAAAAGTTAGTCTCTTGTCTTCTCTTTTCCTTGTGCTTTTTTCCTCCCTCCTTAATATATGAAAAATGCCCACAACAGCAAATAGAGCTTTGAGTGGTGTCTATAATGTTAAATGGTCTGGTTCAGGGAAAAGAGGGTTCCTTGCCAATGCCCAAAAATAATGTTATTGCTATTTATTTCAAAGTAAAGCGAGTCAAATGCTTAATTTGGTAAATGAAAGTTTGTATTAGTGATTGTGTGGAAAGGAAGTTGACTTGAGCAGGAAGGAATGAATGATTTCATTTGCCAATTCCCAAAACTGAAAATTCTCTTTCCCTCCCTTTACCCATTCTCTCCAATGTCGCTCATATCCTTTCAGCCTGAAACTTGTTCCCTTCCTATATTGTTGTTTTGTTTTCATCACTCTTCATTTGACTGCCTTGCTTGTTTCTTCTCATTGAATAATGGGAAATTTTGTTCTGTGGCTAAAATTGATATCATGATCAATACTCGTATTTTAAAGGAGTCACATATTAATTTGAGAAAATTGGTGAAATGCCCTTGTTTAAAATTTTATTGGTGGGAATAACTAAATTCAGAGTACTGGCACTTTATGCATAAAACATTTGCATAGTAGTAGTACTTCTTATGCATAAAAATTTATTAAGTCCTTCTGGCCAATAATTTTTAAATAGGGGTTTTCACCAATTTTCTCTTTAATTATTAACTTCCTTTGACTCCAACTATCATCTAATCATAATGTCTTGTATTCTTGAATTAAGGGTATGTTCCGCATGGCAGAAAGAAATGAAAAGAAAAGAAAAAGATGGAATTTGAAATATTTATTATTTCAGTTATTAAAATTTTAAAAATATAATAAAAGAGTATATTATTGAATAATGATAATAAGAGCATAATGCATCTTGCTCAACTTTTTTATATTTTTACTTCAACCCCTTCAAAAGTATCAAATTATGGGCTATGCATAATTCAAATATAGAAAGAAAATCATTGGCGGGGCAAGAAGCTATTAGTGCATCTATTGTAATTTGAGATCTTAACTAATATATTCCTATCCACTGGAAAGGGTAACAAGAAAATAACTTAAATAAATGCTGCAAGTGATAAAAACAGGAAACAAACTGAAGGCAAAGAAATACTCCTATGATAGCTTATTATTAAAAAAAAGAAAGAAAGAATGTTTCTCTCACTATCAAAACAAGGACATCCTGGAAGACGACAACTAAAGTGCAAAATCTATATAAATAAAGAATAAGACAGAACTCAGATTATGAAAAATCAAGGTTTTAGTCGGAATTTACAGTTGCTCGCTTTGATACTTACGAGACTATTAGCAGACAAGCTATCAACCACCAACATGCATTTCCCCAAGATTCTAACCTTCCTCAGCTTCAAGCTGCCGAGTTTGATAGCCACCGGAGCATGCACCTTAAGATCCAATGGAACTGTTCCTGTCTGTTGTTGCTGTTGCAGGGCACTCATTAATGTGGTTCCTGATTCAACTTGGCCACTTAAGGAAACATCAAGCACTGTTCTGTTCTGATGACCTTGGTAAAATATGGGCAGTGACCCTTCACAAAGCTGAGTTTTTGTGAACCATACACTTAACCTTCCTCCTTTCTCATAGTAAATTCCAATCTTCTTGTTGGGGTTGTTTGCTGTGATCTTCACATCAAACTTTGCATATAGTGTCATGTCCAAGTTCAGCCTCAGATCACTTATCCTTAGGCTTTCAACTGAGTAATCGGGTATCTTGGGCTTGAAGATAAGGTAAAGGGCTCCTAAAGTTGCTCCCAAGATGATGATGAGAAGAAGAATTAAGCTTAGGATCCAACATATGCACTTGCAGAAGCAGCCTCCTACTTCTCCTCCTCCTCGCTTTAGTGGCGGCGGCCGCATAGTGCTTTGTATCACTGGAGGCATCCGTGATGTTTTTGGCGGCGGCGGTGGCGCTTCTGTATCCACCCGAGCTAGTGGGTGGATTGTCTTCTGATGATAAGCCATGAATGAATGCTCTTCTGTGTCAACCTATGGTTTGTTTATATGATTAAGGGATGAGAGATCAGTACAGGTGCAGGGAGGGTGTCGCTACTTTATTCTGAGTTCACGTATTTGTCAGTTTTATTATGAATCTGCTATTGATGGGAGGTGACCTTCCTTACCTAATAATACAAGATATGCATGTAATAAAGAGCCTATAATTTAGCAGTATACACTGGTAGTTCATCTAAAAGGATAATGGTCGTTGGGTGAGTACAACTAGAACTAGGAAGTTTTGTTTTTTTTTTTTGGTTCAAGATTATTATGTTTTTCTTAAATTAAAAACCAAAAACCCTTTTTTGTATCAGATCATTGGTAATTGAGCGTTCACACGAAAACTCCTGTTTGATGAGGCAATGACCAAAGGCGAAAAACAAAAGGGGAAATTGCGGTTAGGTCCTATGGTCCTAAGGGACAAATTATTATGAGAATGTTTCTTGAAATTATCAAATGTCCAACAAGTTTCAAAGGATTTGTGGATAATATATTCTAATTGTGAAAAGACACCCTTGACCCTCTTAACGTAATTTGTTTCCTGGGCAAGTAAGTATTTTTAATATACTTAGACAAAATATATTATCCAATAGGTTCTTTAAATATATTTAATTTTTCGGAACATGTTGGATATTTGACAAATTCAAGAAACCTTTTTAAAATAATTTATCTTCCTCGGAACTTCAGCATAATTTTTCAGGAAAAAACATGGAGTGCCAAGTGACAGTGAAATCAGTTTTTTGAATTACATTTGATTGACTTTTTGTGGGCCCTTATCTGATGGGCCAAGTCATGCAAGGTGTGTGTCTCGGCGTCGTTACTTGTTTGTTTATTTTTATTTTTGGGAGTGGTAGTGGCAGCTCATATCATAAGGGTTCAACGGAAGGTAAGCTTTCGGATAGGTTACTGAACCGGTCATGATAAGTGGGTTAAAGTTAGTAGATCATATTGAAGTTAAATCAAAGTTAAAAGGTTCAACGGAAGGTAAGCATCAACGTTATTAAATTCGGACTAAAGTCATGATAAGTGGGTTAAGTGAAAATTTCAAATTATTAATATAAATTTTCAAATAAAATAAAAAAATAAAAAAAAAAAAAAATGAATTAAATTATTTTTAAATAAAAAAAATACTAAACCAATCACTGGACAAGCTAGTTAGGTGGCCAGGTTCACCGGTTTCCAACTTAAACTAACTGGTCTAGTCTAGTAACTGGTCTAATCTAGTTTTAATAACTACGAGTAGTGATAGATGTGTTAGTTAGAGAGAGTCTTTGTGTCTTGCAAGCATATAATTAGTGTGCTTATGTATTTTTTTTTTAATTTTCTCTATATAATCTTGTTAAACTTACATTTTTCCATATTATTAATTAAAAAAAGGTTAATCCATAAGAGATTAGAAATTAGATTTTTTTTTTTTTTTTTTTTTTGGAAAAGGAAAGGATTGGATTGCGCTGTACATTCAAATTGCATTAGATAATGAGATCTGATATTAAAGATTAAAGGTAATATTATAAATTGACTTATTATTTCTGACTATAAGACCCAAGATGCTGGCATCTTGACAGCATAATTCTGCCTAAAGAAGTAGGTGCTGTGCTATTTGTTGAATCTACTAATTAATGGACGTGTTCATTAATGAGCTTCTTGTTAATGACAAGCAGCTTAAATGGCAGCGCCTCACTTTGGAAAAATTCACCTCTAAAAACATCATTCACTGACGTCACTGATGAAAAGTACTAACTCCACTAATTCAGGTAGATTGATAAATTAGTCATTTATTTAAAATGTGTGTTGATTTCCCTATAATACTCTCTTAAATCATTTGTTTTGAAACTAGCTTTGCATGCAAGTTCTCTTTAGGGGAAAACAACCACTTATATTATAGAGCTGAGACGTTTGAACATGGAAGTACACTTAAGAGTAATAGAGTATAAAATGCCTTCCAAACTGCCAAGTTACTAAGATTTGACAAGAGTGTGAGCAAAATGTACCGGTTCATATATGATCTATGTCCATTACAAAGTCTATCAGATGTTGAAAGATGCAATTAACTATATATAAGTATCACATTTTATCCTCAATATAGCCGTTATGAGGCATGAGGATTGCAAACAACACCCAGCTAAAGAAAAAAAAAAAAAAATGCTTCTAAGAAACCCATCTTAGTTTAAACATCAGAAAAAACCCACTCAGTCACCACTTGCCCAGCCCCTGCAACCACAACAGAGACACTCAAACACAAGTAGTTCTAAAGTTGTGATCTGGTGGTTGCACACACACACGCTCATAACCAGAGTGCAATATAGACAACCGTTAGACTATATGGGTAGTTAGTCTATTAGTTATTAGTTAGAGAGTTAGTTAGGACCCTAATCTATAAATAGGGGATCTTAGCTAATATGAATAGTTAGTGCAGTTAGTTGATGGTTAATTTTGCTTATTACATGACTTTCATGAGGTTGAAAACAAAAATTTTGTTTAATTGTTGCAGAAACCCATAACTCCTTATGGTCCTAATGAATTATTAACTTTAACTCATTACACTAATTAGTTAATAATTATTAATCCGTAACTCTTTACGGTATTCAAGAGAATTCATAGCAATTTATAATATTCATAAGTTTTAGGATTACTCCTTAAAACAACTATTGTTTAAAACAACTTATTGGATATTAGGTTTAGGATAATTTGATAAAACGATTATTACTCCTTGAATGCTTGCTAGACGAAGATAAAGTTGAGTTTTGGTTTCCCTAGGTTTTGATCTTTTCAAGAAGATGATGGTTTCTTAGGATTAGGTTAAAGATAGGATGAATAAGGTTGAAACCTTACCCTTTAATGAATGGTGCCTTTTCCTCTCTAAACCTTTGGTAAAGATCTAAATTTAGAGAGCATAAGGATGATCATAAAATGTCCAACCCTCCCCTTTTATAGCCTTGGTGGGCCAAAAATTCCTAGCCCTATTTGCCTTAGGAATTTTCAGCTTATGCAATAAGAAAGTGGTTTTAGGTAAGAATCTTTGCTTGTCAACAAAGTCACATTAAATTCACATCTTGATTGATTGATTGAATTTAATATGATGAATTATATTCATATCTCGATTGATGGATTGAATTTAAGATGATGAATCACATTTATTTCCTTTTTTTCTTCAAAAAACGTGCATAAAAATGACACTTAAAAATCAGCACTTTATAAGAGTCTAACCCTAATTTAAGTGCTCACAAGAATGACCCAATCCAAACTTAATTGGAAAATCCAAATCATAATGAATTAAATTCATATCTTAATTGAATAATAATTTAAGATGATGAATCACATTCATCTCTTAAACTAAAATTCAAAATCATTTTAAATCAATCCAAACTTATTATTTCTCCTATCTTCATCCAATCATTATTGGATCTTAATATATATATATATATATATATATATATATATTAAATAATTCAGAAATATCTTTTATAACCTATCCTCTTGAATTTACATTCAAAATTTGAATTCCAAATTCAACTTGGCCTAAGACCCCGTTGGGTCTTCCAACACATTTGGGCCCTTTTGTGGAGAAACCGATTTCCCACTAAGGACACTATATATGACGTTATTTTCTCCTCATTGGGCTTGGAGTCCCATTCCAACCCAAATACACCTTTACTCTTGATAAAGCCCAACAACAGTTGTTGGCCCAAGTTTGCTAATTTTAAACAATCGGGAATAACCTTTTGTGTGTGATCCATTAGGCCCAATTAGTTACTGACATATCCTGTTGTTGTGATTGAATATGAGAGGAAAAATAATTTTGATTTAAATTCGATTCGATAAAAGGCATATTAGCTCGGAGGGCCCAAGCGAGGTTCCTATTCATCTCACTCATTGGACCCCGCCATCTGTTGGCACGCTTAAATTCAACTGTGATGGAGCTTTTTCAGCAAATAAACTGGAGCTGCTATTGGGGTTATTTGTAGGGATCATTTTGGTGATTTCAAATGGGGTTTCGTGGATAAGGTGAAATCGATTTCTGCATTTATGACCGAAGCTTTAGCCTTGAAAAGGGCCCTGATGCTCGCGGTAGATCTTGGTCATGATAATGTGGTCTTTGAAACCGACTGTCTCTTCCTTCTTGATTGTGTTGATGCCAAATCCCCGGATCTATTTGAGTGGAGGAGTAGAAGCATTGTATTTGATATTATTCATCTTTTTTCGTCCGAGGTTAGGTTCTCTTTGTCTTTTACCCCTAGGGAGTAACCGTGCAGCTGACTTCATTGCAGCTAATGTTTATAAGGGGGTGTGCCCGATAGGGTGGGTCTTCCAACCAACACCTTCTTTGATGTCTCTTCTAGCCTTGGATGCCCAGAAGGCGGATCCTGTTCCTCATGATGCTTCTTCCTCCTTTCATCCTTTTGATGGGGATTATTTGTAGTTTGCTTTGTTTTGGTGTTTGTTTGTTTGTTTGTACTCTTAGGTTTGCCTTTCCCTTTGTTATGGTTTATCTTCTTATTGTTCTTTTTCTTTGAATTTGAGTTTGTAATCGTTTGAAGTTTTTAACACAAGTATCCTTTGACCAAAAAAAAGGGCCCAATTTATTTAGGGACCTCATAAGACACTAGCAATGCTCTGCAGCCCCAAAACTAATTGAGTTGATCAAGTGATCTACCTTTCACATTTGGATACCGTGCAAGCATCATCCCTCACATCGTCATTCACATTTAGTCGAGAGCAAAGATAGAGTATCATCTCTCTTAATTAACTAAATGTAGCTATTTCACAGAACTAGGAATCTTCTTATATTAACTCTATAACGGATCATGACTCTTCATGATCACTTGCTGTGCGCACAGTCTCTTGATTTAATTAGAAGCTATCCAAGCTCTACCAGTCTTGTGGATGACTAATCCCTTGTAGGGGACTGTGAGTCCTCTCAGTATGTCCATCTATACACTGTTTTTCCCATTTTCAGGTGGATAGAGTTGTACGGTTAAAGTATAACCTTAGGACATAGTGTTCGATGACATCCTTAAGTCCAAGACGGTCCGCACTACCAAACGACGAGAGAATTGACATATCCAATGATACTCCTCTACAATGAATCTTTGTGGAGTCTCTCGGCGGGTCAGTTCGATGCTATATATTCTCCAACATATCCACCCACGACATCAGCTAAGACATCTCCATGCCTGTATTCCATGAGGTCCCTACCTTGTATCCCTATACAAGTAAACGATGTCGTACTAGTCTTATTGAGATCATCAATGCCCTTTCTTGGTGATTCAAGACTAGGAACAAGTTTTAGGCAATAGATATCCAACATATGCACTTGCAGAAGCAGCCTCCTACTTCTCCTCCTCCTCGCTTTAGTGGCGGCGGCCGCATAGTGCTTTGTATCACTGGAGGCATCCGTGATGTTTTTGGCGGCGGCGGTGGCGCTTCTGTATCCACCCGAGCTAGTGGGTGGATTGTCCTCTGATGATAAGCCATGAATGAATGCTCTTCTGTGTCAAGCTATGGTTTGTTTATATGATTAAGGGATGAGAGATCAGTACAGGTGCAGGGAGGGTGTCGCTACTTTATTCTGAGTTCACGTATTTGTCAGTTTTATTATGAATCTGCTATTGATGGGAGGTGACCTTCCTTACCTAATAATATAAGATATGCATGTAATAAAGAGCCTATAATTTAGCAGTATACACTGGTAGTTCATCTAAAATGATAATGGTCGTTGGGTGAGTACAACAAGAACTAGGTAGCTTCTTTGATTTTTTTTTGGTTCAAGCATCATACGCTGTAAATACATAATTATTATGTTTTTCTTAAGTTAAAAACCAAAAACTCTTTTTTTGTATCAGATCAGTGGAAATTGGGCCTTCACACGAAAACTCCTGTTTGATTAGGCAATGACCAAAAGCGAAAAAGAAAAGGGGAAATTGCGGTTAGGTCCTATTGTCCTGAGGGAGACATTATTATAAGAATTCTTGAAATTATCAAATATCCCACAAGTTCTAAAGGATTTATGGATAATATATTCTAATTGTGAAAAGACATCCTTGCCCCTCTTAAAGTGATTTGTTTCCTGGGCAAGTAAGTATTTTTCAAAATATATTATCCACAGGTTCTTTGGAACATGTTGGATATTTGACAAATTCAAGAAACCTTTTTAAAATAATTTATCTTCCTCGGAACTTCAGCATAATTTTTCAGGAAAAAACATGGAGTGCCAAGTGACAGTGAAATCAGTTTTTTGAATTACATTTGATTGACTTTTTGTGGGCCCTTATCTGATGGGCCAAGTCATGCAAGGTGTGTGTCTCGGCGTCGTTACTTGTTTGTTTATTTTTATTTTTGGGAGTGGTAGTGGCAGCTCATATCATAAGGGTTCAACGGAAGGTAAGCATCAATGTTATTAAATTCGGACAGGCTACTGAACCGGTCATGATAAGTGGGTTAAAGTCAGTAGATCATATTGAAGTTAAATCAAAGTTAACCGGGCCTAAACTGATGAGGAAGTGAAAATTTCAAGATTATTAATATAAATTCTAAATAAAATAAAAAAAGAATTAAATTATTTTTAAATAAAAAATACTTGAACCAATCAAACCGGTTGACAAGCTAGTTAGGTGACCGGTTCACCGGTTTCCAACTTAAACTAATTGGTCTAGTCTAGTTTTAATAACTGCGGTAGCGATAGATGTGTTTGTTAGGGAGAGTCTTTGCGTCTTGCAAGCATATAATTAGTGTGCTTACGTATTACTTTTTTATTTTCTCTATATAATCTTGTTAAACTTATATTTTTCCATATTATTAATTAAAAAAAGGTTAATCCATAAGAGATTAGAAATTAGATTTTTTTTTTTTTTTTTTTTTGAAAAGGAAAGGATTGGATTGCGCTGTACATTCAAATTGCATTAGATAACGAGATCTCATATTAAAGATTAAAGGTAATATTATAAATTGACTTATTATTTTTGACTATAAGCCCCAAGATGCTGGCATCTTGGCAGCATAATTCTGCCTAGAGAAGTCAGTGCTGTGCTATTTGTTGAATCTTCTACTAATTAATGGACGTGTTCATTAATGAGCTTCTTGTTATTGACAAGCAGCTCCAATGGCAGCGCCTCACTTTGGAAAAATTCACCTCTAAAAACATCATTCACTGACGTCACTGATGAAAAGTACTAACTCCACTAATCAATAAAAAAAATACTTAACTAATTCAGATAGATTGATAAATTAGTCATTAATTTAAAATCTGTGTTGATTTCCCTAGAATACTCTCTTAAATCATTTGTTTTGAAACTAGCTTTGCATGCAAGTTCTCTTTAGGGGGAAAAAATGATAAACATTTAGGATTAAATTCAACCACTTATATTATAGAGCTGAGACGTTTGAACCTGGAGTACACTTAAAAGAGTAATAGAGTATAAACTGCCTTCGAAACTGCCAAGTTACTAATATTTGAGAAAAGTGTGAGCAAAATGTACTGGTTCATATGATCTATGTCAATTACGAAGTCTATAAGATGTTAAAAGATGCAATTAACTATATACAAGTATCACATTTTATCCTCAATATAGACGTTATGGGGCATGAGGATTGCAAAAAACACCCAGCTAAAGACAAAAATAGCTTCTAAGAAACCCATCTTAGTTAAACATCAGAAAAAAGCCAATCAGTCACCACTTGCCCAGCCCCTGCAACCACAACAGAGACACTCAAACACAAGTAGTTCCAAAGTTGTGATCTCGTGGTTGCACACACACACGCTCATAACCAGAGTGCAATACAGACAACTGTTAGACTATATGGGTAGTTAGTCTATTAGTTATTAGTTAGAGAATTAGTTAGGACCCTAATCTATAAATAGGGGATCTTAGCTAATATGAATAGTTAGTGTAGTTAGTGAGTGTTGATGGTTAATTTTGCCTATTACATAACTTTCATGTAAAGTTTCATGAATTATTGCGGAAACCCATAACTCCTTATGGTCCTCATGAATTATTAACCTTAACTCATTACACTAATTAGTTAATAATTATTAATCCGTAACTCTTTACGGTACTCATGAAATTCATAACAATTTATAATATTTATGAGTTTAGGTTAAAGATATAATGAATAAGGTTGAAACCTTACCCTTTAATGAATGATGCCTTTTCCTCTCTAAACCTTTGGTAAAGACCTAAATTTAGAGAGCATAAGGATGATCATAAAATATCCAACCCTCCCCCTTTTATAGCTTTGGTGGGCCAAAAATTCCTAGCCCTAATTGCCTTAGGAATTTTCAGCTTATGCACTAAGAAAGAGGTTTTAGGTAATAAGGTCCACTTGTCAACCAAGTCACATTAAATTCACATCTTGATTGATTGATTGAATTTAATATGATGAATCATATTCATATATTGATTGATGGATTGAATTTAAGATGATGAATTACATTTATTTCTTTTTTTCCCCTTCAAAAAACATGCATAAAAATGACACTTAAAAAATCAAGCACTTTATAAGAGTCTAACCCTAATTTAAGTCTTCACAAGAATGACCCAATTCAAACTTGAATTGGAAAATCCAAATCATAATGAATTAAATTCATATCTTAATTGAATAATAATTTAAGATGATGAATCACATTCATCTCTTAAACTAAAATTCAAAATCATTTTAAATCAATCAAAACTTATTATTTCTCCTATCTTCATCCAATCATTATTGGATCTTAATATATATATATATATATATATTAGATAATTCAGAATTATCTTTTATAACCTATCCTCTTGAATTTAAATTCAAAATTTGAATTTCAAATTCAACTTGGCCTAAGAACTCGTTGGGTCTTCCAACACATTTGGGCCCTTTTGTGGATAAACTAATTTCCCACTAAGGACACCATATTTGACGTCATTTTCTTCTCATTGGGCTTGGAGTCCCACTCCAACCCAAATACACCTTTACTCTTGATAAAGCCCAACAACAGTTGTTAGCCCAAGTTTGCTAATTTTAAACAATCAGGAATAACCTTTTGTATGTGATCCATTAGGCCCAATCAGTTACTGACATAAATAAACTTGGACCAATTAAAAACTCATTTAACGGGCCCAATTTATTTAATGACCTCATAAGAAACTAGCAATGCTCTGCGGCCCCAGAACTAATTGAGTTGATCAAGTGATCTACCTTTCACATTTGGATATCGTGCAAGCATCATCCCTTACATCGTCATTCACATTTAGTCGAGAGCAAAGATAGAGTATCATATTTCTTAATTGACTAAATGTAACTATTTCACAGAATTAGGAATCTTCTTATATTAACTCTATAATGGATCATGACTCTTCATGATCACTTGCTGTGCGCACAGTCTCTTAAGTTAATTAGAAGCTATCCAAACTCTACCGGTCTTGTGAATGACTAATCCCTTGTAGGGGACTGTGAGTCCTCTCAGCATGTCCATCTATACTCATGCATTCGAGTTACACCCAAGAATACACTGTTCTCCCCATTTTCAGGTGGATAGAGTTGTACGGTCAAAGTATAACCTTAGGACATAGTGTTCGATGACATCCTTAAGTTCAAGACGGTCCGCGCTACCAAACAATGAAAGACTTTACATATCCAATGATACTCTCTACAATGAATCTTTGTGGAGTTTCTCGGCGGGTCAGTTCGATGCTATATGTTCTCCAACATATCCACCCACGACATCAGCTAAGACATCTCCATGCCTGTATTCTATGAGGTCCATACCTTGTATCCCTATACAAGTAAACGATGGAGTTCACATTAGGTGCTATTCCCTTAGGTGCTTCTTAAGTGCTATTCCCTCTAATTAGAGGGATTAGGTGTTTTATTTTATTTTATTAAATTTTTTTATATATTCTGTTTATTTAGATTAGATTATATCTTGCATCTTGAAATTTTTTTTCCACCCAATATCTCAAAATTAATTAATTTTACTCATCTGCACTGAAAATATTTTTCATGCAACCCCAATATCCGGAAATTAATTAATTTGAGATATTGGGTGTAAAAAAATTCAAGATGCAAGATATAATCTAATCTAAATAAATAGAATATATAAAAAAATTTTAAAAATAAAATAAAATTCCTAATCCCTCTAATTAGAGGGAATAGCACCTAAGAAGTACCTAAGGGAATAGCACCCAATGTGAACCCGTAAACGATGTCGTACTAGTCTTATTGAGATCATCAATGCCCTTTCTTAGTGATTCAAGACTAGGAACAAGTTTTAGACAATAGATAGCCAGTGTTCTCGAGTCCTCATGATCATGATCTCTATCATTGATCCTCAAGAATAACACATGTTTTATTCCTAGGGCTTTTATCTTTAAACACCTTAAAATAAAGGCGAGACATAAATATGATAAAGATAAAATATGCTCATTTATTAATAATGAAATACTATAACGTAGAAATGATGTTAATCTGTCCTTACAGATTGTCTCTAGGACACCTAAATACTAACAAGTGTTGGGTGTGGAGCCCTCACCATGTGTGTTAGATGTGGAGTCTCACAAGAGAAAGAGTTAACATGGTTTCCTTCTAGATTCTAGAGTTAACCCAAGTGAGTTGCTCATTGTAAGGGGATATTCCTCTTTTGTTGATAATACAAGAATCTTCATCTTCTCTATATTATTTCTCTATTTGCTTCTCTAATTACACAAGTTTACAACAACAATCAAATTAATTACTGCTTTTAGATAGAATTTCCAGAGGGGATAAAAAGATTATTTACTAACAAAAATTCACCATTATCAATATATCTAGAGATTTGATACGTCCCGAGTTGGGGTGGGAGTTGGGTTCGGCCCAATGGTTCATAAAATCGGCAGACTGGTTAATAGGTGGACCTATATATATATATATATGATACTACTTTGGTTTCTAAATATAGGACAGTATTGCGACCGTTTCTATGTTATAAACGAAAGAATGATGTTTTTGTTATAACATACTCGTTTAGAATAGGTAATGACTGTTCCTGTAGTATTCCAAGAGGTAATGATGTTCCTGGTTAATAGGGGGACCTATGTATGATACGAGTTAAAGAAATTGAGGTGTGTATCTTTTTTTTTTTTTTGATAAAAAGGATGACATAAAGCCTACATTACACTGTAAGAAATTACACATTTGAGGAAATTAATCCTAAACAATCCTGGTCCAACCAACCTCTCAAGGCCATAGGACACTCAACAAGAAATATAGAATTGGAAATACCCTTTTTAGCAAGGGCATCAACCAACCTATTAAAATCTCTAGGAATAGATCTAGGGAAAATTACACACAGGTCCCAAGGAACCCATATATTTACAGTTAGGTCCCCTCAATTCATGAAATTACCCTGAAGTCCCAAGGGACTTCAAAGTGTAAATATTTCAGATGGCAAAATTACCATTTTGGACATGGTGAATAAAAAAGGAAAGAAATGGGATTGTTCAGCACTTCAGCCATTCGACTGAACCCTAATTTCTCACACACGTTCTCGCGTTCCAGATCTTAGACCCAGAGATTCAGACCCAGGACAAGATACAAATGATCTAACTTCACATCTTCACTCACATACCGTTGGTGTGGTTCTACTGCCAGAAATCGAAGAGGCGTAATCGTGAATCAGAGGCGGACGCAGGGTTTTAAAATCGGACCTTCTTCTTCTTCGCCGTTCACCGTTCATCGTGAGTTTTGCTTTTATTGTTTAGTTTTCGCCGTTCAAGTTTATTATGCTTTTCGGCTTCCCTTCGCCGTTCTGTAAAACACACCTAGAGTTCACTCTGCTTTTGTTTTGCCATTCGCCGTGCTGCCCCTGTACTCTGCTCTGTTGTGTGGTGTTTTTAAATTTGTAGGCAATTTGCATTGTGAACTTTTACTGATACACTCCATGATGCACTCACTGTTCCTTTTGAAAAAAAAATAGTGTAAGCGAAAAAGAATGCTAGATTCGATATGGGTTAATGTGTGGGTGGTTCCTGTCCGTGTTTCGTTCATGCAGAAAGCGTAGATGAGGTACAATCGCTAAAAACGCTGGAAAAAAACGCCAAAACGTAAAAGCTAAGCGTTTTGTGAAAAAACGGGGGAAAAAAAAGGGACTAGGTTAAGGACGTTAGGTTACTCTGCCACAGTGCCGCTCGCCTCGCCCGCTCTCGTCTTTCTCTCATCCCACAAATCTCTGCCGCTCGTGACACCGCCAGAGTCGAATAATGCTCTGTTCTCTTTATAATCATTATTTCTCTGTGTATCTTACAGGATTTCTATTGTGAGTAATTTTCTATGTTTTGCTAGTTGTGGATGTCATCTCCTATCTAGTTTAGGGTATCTGTCATGAGTAATTTCTATTAGTAACGTGTGCATGTATGTTTACTTGCGCCTAAAGAACTGAACTATTTTTCCCTTGGTGTGGTCTCTGCTTTTTCCTTCTTGCTACAAATGACTACGTTCTCTTCCCTTAAATCCAAAACACAAAACAATCTAGCTAGAAAACTACAATTCCTATATAACTATGTCATGATTAATTTCTATTAGTTACGTTTGCATCATTGTTACGTGGTTTTTGGTTCAAGAAAGTTGCAGTAGATGGAATTTACCTTCATTTTTTTTTGTTGGAGCGTTTTATCGAACACCTAGAATGCAACGCAGGATCTGAAACATTTTGAGAATAATAGGATCAAAGGGAATTCACACATACGGAAGTTAGTTCTGTGTAGTTATGGAGATCTCTGCTTCAATAGGAGATTGCATTAAATAACTTGAGAGTAAAAGTACGGTAAACCACCAAAAATTATGCAGGTCCCTTCATTTGGGTTTTTATTTGTTTAAAATGACTTGTTGTATACATCTTTGAAGGTTATTGAACTTGGTTTATATGTTTACTTGTTTAGTTTTGATTGGAAATGCTCAAAACTGTCATCTTTAATGAATTATCATAACAAGACAAAAGCCCTCTCCAACTGCTTGATATTAATGCTCTTTATCAATTGAATTATCATCACAAAACAAAGGACACTCTGAATAGCCGACAGATTCACATGTTATGTTTTGGAGTCTACTATTTGCTGTAATGTATGGTTTTGTTGCCTTTTAAGAGAGTGTCCCACAATGACTTTGGAGAGTCAATGTGGAGACAGATTCACATGTTATTTTTTGGAGTCTACTCTTTGCAATAATGCATGGTTTTGTTGCCTTTTAAGAGAGTGTCCCACAATGACTTTGGAGAGTCAATGTGGAGACCCCACACGCTTCCTGTGGCTAATAGGCTAATCCCTCTTTTTGTGGCTTTTCGGTTGTGAAAACTACTACCTCTTCCCACAATCTCACCCTCATCTCAATATGACGCTTTGATGGTGAGTTTTGTTTGTTGAACCAAATACCCCAACCAGAAATACCTACAACCTTTTGATCCTTTTCACATTTATGTGGTCAGTTTGTCTTATTATTGGGATTGGGTGTTTGGTAATATGGTTATGGAAGAAAATACACATGTGTGTGTTGAGTAGTTATTGATGGGTGGTATAATTGTGATTAAACTGTATTTTTGCAACATGGCAAGTATGTGTTAGTAAATGTGGAAATTGATTATAGTTGCTGCAACTTCTCAATCTAACCTTCAGCGGAGTTAGGAATTCAAGGTCTAAGTAGAAGCTTCACCTCCGAACTGTGCTAACCATTCTACTCTGGTGTGCCTGGGACAGTGTAAACTGAAGTTAAGTACTGCTAACCATTATACTCTAATTGCTGCAACTACTCTGGTATGCTTTTCTTCTTCTAAAGATTTTATTGTTTAATCGCTGTTATTTTGGGGTTGTGTTTCCTCTGTGAACATTACTATATAAAGAAATTAAATGAAACAGTCGATGTTATTTTTCAGGTAATAAGAATATGACGACAGATAAAGAGGTCATTCCAACGATCTCCGGATATAAATTGTTCACGAAAGAGTATTTCAACAAAAAGAAGAAGAAGAATGAAGAGGTCGAGCTGTTGAGAACGGAGACTCACGCTGTTAAACAAGCATGGAATGCGTTAAAGGATAAGGAGAGGGAAAAATATAGGAAGAGAGCCCGAGAAATTAAGTACGGGCGGGAAAAAATATCTTGTTCCTTTCCTTACTCGTTGTGCCCCAAATCAATTCATGAAAGTTTGTGAGGAGATTAAAAATCGACCGGATAGGATGGAGAGGTTGGAGAAGATAGGATTTGATAAGTTGGTGAATATAGGGTGTGCACAAATCCCTCGACATTTATGTGGTCAGTTTATGGACGCTTTTGACCCTCCAACAAAGAATTTCTTCATTCGAGGGAAGTCACTTCATGTAGGCCCCGAAGATGTGAAACAAATGATGGGGTTACCATGTCACGGGGGGGAGATTGAAAGAAAAGCCAAGAAGGACGATAAAGCATTTAAGTCACTAAAGAGATCGTATGGGTCAATCCCATTCAAGACCATAGGGGACTGGATAATTGAAAGGGACAGTTTCAGGGAACGAGAATTTGAAGTCCTTTTCGTTATTTTTTCCTTGGGAACGCTCTTGTGTCCTAGTGCGTCCAATAAAGTTAGTGACGCACTTTTTGAAGGTCGTTGTCGCGACAAAGGAAGATTTTAGGGAGAATGATTGGTGCACCTTTGTCTTGAATGAACTTTGTACTTCTATAGGAGAGTACAAGAAAAAAGTCAGGAAAGGGAAAGGGATAGATTCAGGGAAACCAATATATATTGGAGGTTGTATGTATTTTCTCATGGTAAGTGCAGCTGTTTTTTAATCAGTTTTCATGTATTTGCTCATTTTATCACTGCATTGTGAATTGCTGCAGTACAAGTTGCCATTTGCTGGTGATAATTGGTTATTGACTTCTTATGCAGATTTATTGCTTGCAAAATTTTCCATTGGGCCCCCTACAAGCCCATACGGTGGAGGATGCCATTCATTTTGGGATGACACTAAGGTCAAGATGAGAGTGCAGACCGAGAGAGACAGTAATCAAGGGCTGCTACGTCGTCACGGTGATGGAGTTGGCCAGTCATCTACACAATTGCATGCAGAAACAGTCTTCACTCACCCGGTAAGTATGAGATGTCGATGTTATGTCCACAATGGGTACAGTTATAACTGAATATCACTAAGTAATTTATTCATCATACTTTGCAGGAAATTCAGAGAACATATGATCGAGTGATGTCTAGGGTGATGTCTACGGTGAAGTCCATAGTGCAAGAAGAACTGCTTGCCCTTCAAGCAACGCTTTTGAAGGATGGGAAATTGATGAAAGTGATGACAATGATGACCTTCAAAGAGAGGATGAAGAACCTCATTCACAAAATGAAGAAGATGGGGGAGACATACAAAAAGAAGATGAGGGGTCTGAGGACATTCAGTCAACGAACGAAGATGAAGGGGCTGAGGACAACAATGACTTAAGTGAAGATGAAGTCTCGTGGATGAAGAAGTTCAAAATTTGCGGAAATCTACAAGGCTTAAAAACCAAGAATTGTGTCCCCATGGGTGGTGACAACAATAGGTAAAAAGAGACCAAAAACGACAACGAGAAGGAAGCTTTATACCAGCTTTCGCACCACTTGCATGTACCAAAGAGGAGGAGCTGGAGTAAGTCGAAAACTTATTACCTTTATATTAAATTTAACCATTACAACTAACTACCTACACTTGCTTGTGTATCAGGGAATTTGTAGCTATGTATGACTATTTCCTGACACGTCGTGAGCTTCATTGTCTCCGCGAAACAAAATGGATAAACAACCGGGTCAGTGCGATGTAAAATTTCATAATTCAGTTTTTTCCAAAATTGTCTGATTAGTAATATTTTCCTAAATGTGCACAGTTCATGTCAATGGTTTGCAAGACCACAGTCGGAGATGAGTTGCAAAAGTTAGGCCATGTCACAAGACACATTTTCTCTACTGAGTTCATGGAAAAAATGACTAACAATCCGCAGAAGTGGTCGTGGGAAGGTCGGCAAAAAGAGATCCTACCCGAAACACATTGGATACAACATCGGCGATTGCGACCTCATCTTTGGTCCGACCCTCCATGCGAATCACTTTGGTTTTGTTATGTTTTAGATACGAAGACAATGCGTTTCTACGCGCTTGACTCGTATGTGGACAACAGGACGTATCTACGGTTACAAAACCAGGAAGAAGAATCAACACAAGGGTCTGAACAGACAAAAAAACCAAAGAGAGTGAAAAAACCACAACTATCAGAATTCAAATCCAAGGAGTGGTCAAGGCTAGCCGATGTGTAAGAACAACTATTAAACTATATGCATTGTGTAAAAATAATTCTATTTTGCGACGTTAATAAAGTTTTTTGTTCATGCAATGGGATTGCTTCCATAAAATTCTTCGAAGAGTTAAACCGCAATATTTGACAAAGGAAGCCAAATTCCCGACGAAGTCAATTGGGCCAAAGTGCATTTACAATGTGATACGTAAGAATTTTTGGTTCATTATAAAGCATCAGTTTATAATGTTTGGTTCATTGTATGTGACATTTCACATTTCAGGGACTCTTGTGGTGTCCATGTTCTGTCATGGTTACAAAGATGGGATGGCACTCCCCAGGACAAAGAAGGGTATACTATGCCAAAGTTATCTCGTGACCAATTGCGGCAGATAAAACTTGAATGCTTATGGGGCCTTGTATCACATGAGAAAAATATACATGCGCGGGGAGGTGTTGTCTCGACTGCCAGGCAACCAACAATCGAAGAAGAAGAAATAGAGATGTAGTTTGATTGTAGAGTAGTTGAACATTATTGGAACTGAATGTACTAACTTCGCCCAGCATTAGAACAAATATTGACTATTTTTTGACTAGCCTTAGAGCTAAATGTACATTGTGCAAGAAATTCAATTGTAAATTAGTTGCAATTAGCTTTTGTTGTTGAATCTATGGCTAGAGCTGTGAAAATGTGATGCATGTGCACTTAGTATTGTCACTAGTACAAGTCTATTGTGGTGATTGGTTTTTTTTCATTGAAAAAAAGAGGAAAGAAAAACAACAAGAGGAGGCAAAATCTGATGCATGTTTGCTGGTGTAGTTCAAATGGAAGATGCTTGTTTGATTTCTTGAATTTAGGGGGCAATGTCTGACTACCAGAAGCGATTAACAACACAAAATGCATAAATTAACAACACAAGATGCATAAATTAACCACAACTTGTGAAAACCTCAAATTTGTGATGTCTGACTTCCATAAGCGATTCACAACACAAGATGCATAAATTAACAACACAAGATGCATAAATTAACCACAACTTGTGAAAACCTCAAATTTGTGATGTCGACTTCCGAAGCGATTCACAACACAAGATGCATAAATTAACAACACAAGATGCATAAATTAACCACAACTTGTGAAAACCTCAAATTTGTGATGTCGACTTCGAAGCGATTCACAACACAAGATGCATAAATTAACAACACAAGATGCATAAATTAACCACAACTTGTGAAAACCTCAAATTTGTGATGTCGACTTCGAAGCGATTCACAACACAAGATGCATAAATTAACAACACAAGATGCATAAATTAACCACAACTTGTGAAAACCTCAAATTTGTGATGTCGACTTCCGAAGCGATTCACAACACAACATGCATAAATTAACAACACAAGATGCATAAATTAACCACAACTTGTGAAAACCTCAAATTTGTGATGTCTCGACTTCCGAAGCGATTCACAACACAAGATGCATAAATTAACAACACAAGATGCATAAATTAACCACAACTTGTGAAAACCTCAAATTTGTGATGTCGACTTCCGGAAGCGATTCACAACACAAGATGCATAAATTAACAACACAAGATGCATAAATTAACCACAACTTGTGAAAACCTCAAATTTGTGATGTCGACTTCCCGAAGCGATTCACAACACAAGATGCATAAATTAACAACACAAGATGCATAAATTAACCACAACTTGTGAAAACCTCAAATTTGTGATGTCGACTTCCAGGAAGCGATTCACAACACAAGATGCATAAATTAACAACACAAGATGCATAAATTAACCACAACTTGTGAAAACCTCAAATTTGTGATGTCGACTTCCGAAGCGATTCACAACACAAGATGCATAAATTAACAACACAAGATGCATAAATTAACCACAACTTGTGAAAACCTCAAATTTGTGATGTCGACTTCCAGCGATTCACAACACAAGATGCATAAATTAACAACACAAGATGCATAAATTAACCACAACTTGTGAAAACCTCAAATTTGTGATGTCTGACTTCCAGAAGCGATTCACAACACAAGATGCATAAATTAACAACACAAGATGCATAAATTAACCACAACTTGTGAAAACCTCAAATTTGTGATGTCTGACTTCCAGAAGCGATTCACAACACAAGATGCATAAATTAACAACACAAGATGCATAAATTAACCACAACTTGTGAAAACCTCAAATTTGTGATGTCGACTTCCGTAAGCGATTCACAACACAAGATGCATAAATTAACAACACAAGATGCATAAATTAACCACAACTTGTGAAAACCTCAAATTTGTGATGTCGACTTCGAAAGCGATTCACAACACAAGATGCATAAATTAACAACACAAGATGCATAAATTAACCACAACTTGTGAAAACCTCAAATTTGTGATGTCGACTTCCGGAAAGCGATTCACAACACAAGATGCATAAATTAACAACACAAGATGCATAAATTAACCACAACTTGTGAAAACCTCAAATTTGTGATGTCGACTTCCGAAGCGATTCACAACACAACATGCATAAATTAACAACACAAGATGCATAAATTAACCACAACTTGTGAAAACCTCAAATTTGTGATGTCTGACTTCCAGAAGCGATTCACAACACAACATGCATAAATTAACAACACAAGATGCATAAATTAACCACAACTTGTGAAAACCTCAAATTTGTGATGTCGACTTCCGTGAAGCGATTCACAACACAAGATGCATAAATTAACAACACAAGATGCATAAATTAACCACAACTTGTGAAAACCTCAAATTTGTGATGTCGACTTCGAAGCGATTCACAACACAAGATGCATAAATTAACAACACAAGATGCATAAATTAACCACAACTTGTGAAAACCTCAAATTTGTGATGTCGACTTCCAGAAGCGATTCACAACACAAGATGCATAAATTAACAACACAAGATGCATAAATTAACCACAACTTGTGAAAACCTCAAATTTGTGATGTCTGACTTCCAGAAGCGATTCACAACACAAGATGCATAAATTAACAACACAAGATGCATAAATTAACCACAACTTGTGAAAACCTCAAATTTGTGATGTCGACTTCGGAAGCGATTCACAACACAAGATGCATAAATTAACAACACAAGATGCATAAATTAACCACAACTTGTGAAAACCTCAAATTTGTGATGTCGACTTCGAAGCGATTCACAACACAAGATGCATAAATTAACAACACAAGATGCATGAATTAACCACAACTTGTGAAAACCTCAAATTTGTGATGTCGACTTCGAAGCGATTCACAACACAAGATGCATAAATTAACAACACAAGATGCATAAATTAACCACAACTTGTGAAAACCTCAAATTTGTGATGTCGACTTCGAAAGCGATTCACAACACAAAATGCATAAATTAACAACACAAGATGCATAAATTAACCACAACTTGTGAAAACCTCAAATTTGTGATGTCGACTTCCGAAGCGATTCACAACACAACATGCATAAATTAACAACACAAGATGCATAAATTAACCACAACTTGTGAAAACCTCAAATTTGTGATGTCGACTTCCGAGGTAAGCGATTCACAACACAACATGCATAAATTAACAACACAAGATGCATAAATTAACCACAACTTGTGAAAACCTCAAATTTGTGATGTCGACTTCGAGCGATTCACAACACAAGATGCATAAATTAACAACACAAGATGCATAAATTAACCACAACTTGTGAAAACCTCAAATTTGTGATGTCGACTTCCGAAGCGATTCACAACACAAGATGCATAAATTAACAACACAAGATGCATAAATTAACCACAACTTGTGAAAACCTCAAATTTGTGATGTCGACTTCCGAGCGATTCACAACACAAGATGCATAAATTAACAACACAAGATGCATGAATTAACCACAACTTGTGAAAACCTCAAATTTGTGATGTCGACTTCCGTGCGATTCACAACACAAGATGCATAAATTAACAACACAAGATGCATAAATTAACCACAACTTGTGAAAACCTCAAATTTGTGATGTCTGACTTCCAGAAGCGATTCACAACACAAAATGCATATATTAACAACACAAAATGCATACATTAACCACAACATTGGAAAAGTTTGACAGCTACATAAGGGTTGCTGAATAAGTGAATATCATTTCAAAATATTAAGTTGTATGAGTAAGTGCGTATTTGCGCCTACTCATTGAACTTAATATCATATATAGTTTCACGTCAATGTGTAAGCTGTAATTACAAGTTCTTGTCCACCCACCAAAATACAAAAAGGTGTTACAAGAAGTCACCAATACAAGGTGTGTATAGACAAAATGACTAAGCAATTAACAATCAAAAGCATGTCATCGTGTTTTCAGTTGGGATTTGGATTTTTGCATGTCCTCACCGTGTGTCCATCCTCATGGCATCTCCCACAATGATAAACCTTCTTGTTTTGAAATTGAGATTCAATTCGTTTTCTTTTTGGTCTCCCTACTTGACCTTGTAGTAATGGGAGGCTCCAAGAAAGTCTCGTCGGCATATGTGTCCTTTGTCGGAGAATTAGCACGTGGACAATCATGTGTTGCAAGCGGCCTCATGCTATGCGCATATATTTTCTCTTGTGCGAAACTTTATAGCACTCATCAACAAATGTGTACACATTACCATTAAAGTGCTTTATGGCTGCACATGCATGTGCACAAGGAAGGCCACTCATTTCCCATGCTAAACACGTGCATTTTTTTTCACGAAGGTATACGTTAACATATCTTGGACCATCACCACATGTAGTTTGCACTTTGAAAAATGATGGTCTCCATAATATTGCACAGGCATATTTTCAGCATATTGAACTTGAAGGAACAACTTTTTTTCAATATTTGGTCCAACGCCATTTTTCCAATTCGCCAAACTCATCTTGCTCGCAACCAATTTCCGTGCCTATTTCTCTCTATGCTCTTGTATTAAAACAGTGATGGTGTGCTTCCTCTCTTTCAGCATCCATGCATTAAAGGACTCGGCAAGATTAGTGGTTATGTTATCCCACCTCTTGAAAGGAAACTTACTAAGAGCCCATTGGTCTACATCCCCATTTGTCTCCACCCATTGTGCCAAATGTGGATTGAACATTGTTAATTTTCCCATCGCATCAGTGAAGTCCTCTTGGAGCCTTGCATAGGCGATGCCATCAAGGAGCTTCAGTGCAATGTCTTTGCTATATCCCGATGTTCGTCTCACACCTCTACTTAATTTCAAGAACTCGGCACTATAATTTTCCTTCAAATGCCGGTAGCAAAAAGCATGTCTCTCTCACCGCCAAATATGTCTTTTACCGCACCAATAATGGCATTATTGCGATCAGACACGATTGTTATCTGTATTGGTCCAATTATTTCTTTCACACTCCATAGAAACCAAGCCCAGTCATCATATGTCTCACCGCTTACAATGGCATATGCTAAGGGAAACATTTCATTGTCTGCATCATATGCACAAGCTGACAACATTGTCCCCCTGTATGGCCCACTCAGATGACATCCATCAATATAAAGTATGGGCCGGCATCCATCTAAAAAGCCTTTAATCGAGCATCCATAAGCAATAAATAGCCTCTGAAAACTATTGTTTTCTGAGGCTTCCCATTTAGCAACTGTGCTAGGATCACTTTCGACAAGTCTTTCACATATCCAAGGGATAACCCGGTAAGAATCTTGCACTCGACCATGTATTTCCATCAATGCTTTTTCTTTGCCCCTATATGCTTGGGAATAGTTCAGGTCTCACCCCATACTCTCTATACATGTCTAAGCAAATTTCAAAGCGAGTCTTGTCGACATTGCACCTTAAACCATCCATTACAATTGAGGATGTCAAGGTGGAAAGGGGTGGATGACAAACAATTAGGTTGTCCTGCGCTTGGTGGATGTGTGCACTTTGGTATGTTCTGATTGTTAGGAACTCTGTATCTTGATGCTCTCCCGATGAATATGCACCAATGTACCAAGGACAACCATCAACCTTGCACTTTGCAATTACCTTTTGTTGATTGTTCTTCAAAAATGGTACGAAAACTTGTGTGCAATGCTGAATTTGTATAACGTTTGACGAAGGGTCACATTGGCAAAAATCTGTCCTTTCCCAACAATCAAATCCCTCCATTTGGTATGATTCATCTCCGGTCTTGGTGTTGGCACAATTTGAGTACACCATGTCAAAGGTGGCCACTCTTCCCTTTCATTTAACGAATGAGGTGGAGACGTAGACAATTCATTTCGAAATCCAAACAAGTCCTCATCCCTGTAATAAACAACAAGTTACCGTATTAGTAATGATAATGTATGAGCCCTCATTCAACACTTATACAAAAACAAATTAGCTTTGTTATAGCAACTAAACCTACACTTCTTCTTCCTCTTGCATTTCAGCATTCAATGGTGGTTGTACATTGTCATTATTCCCTTTCTCTTCAATGTAAACATGCCCAGATTCTTCATTAAACTTTATTAAATGATCCACCCCTTCATTGTCTACAAGATCTACGTATGTTGATGGATCAAAGATAACTTTGAATTTCGTCGAATGTCATTGCTTTCCTTTTCAATCGTAGATGATATGATTCTTCGCAATTCGTCATAGGTTGTGCCTTCCTTTATAAATTTTGTTCTTACCAAACCTCCAACATATTGACTTTTATCTCCCCCACCATTTAAAAACTTCCCCCAAAATGAAGGAAACGAAATAGGTTTTTCCCGAAGCACCGCCATATTTCGGACAATGTGCAAAGAACAAGCTTGTATTAACAACGAAAATGCATGTATTTACAACACAAGATGCACGTATTACCAACAACTTTTTAAAAACTTATCAACTTGTAACTCAACTTTCCATCATCACATCAACCGAGAAACCAACATAAAACAGTACTCCCTCTCATTATTCCTCGCTACATTGCCAAAAAACAGTACAATTTCATTAGCCCTACCCAATAGCATGAAACCCCATCTTCAATGATAAAGATGATATCTTTAGCAAAATCTAAGCATTTATTACCTAGGTACCAGCTTATAGTCCACTAATGAGCTCAAACTTCAACCCTTCACCAACCCTTCACCAACCCTTCACTCTCTAAATGCAAAGAACAAACCCCCCACAGAATAAATGATTCATCAAAAGTATAGCACATGACAGCTGCATATTTAAAGCTTTGCTAGAAGATGAAAATGTCAGTTACTTGCCTTAAATGCCTTCAACGTCGTAGATTGATCACGTGAGTGCTCCGTTTTTCAGTTTTTCCCTTTTTCCCTTTTTCAGAAACCAGTTGCACGATTCTTCAGTGTTCCCATCTGATTCTTTCCTTTTTTATTCACCATGTCCAAAATGGTAATTTTGCCATCTGAAATATTTACACTGAAGTCCCTTGGGACTTCAGGGTAATTTCATGAATTGAGGGGACCTAACTGTAAATATATGGGTTCCTTGGGACCTGTGTGTAATTTTCCCATAGATCTAACATTCACCTGCCAATTCAAAGCCAATAACTCTCTAGCTTTTAAAACTAAATTACTACACAAGGAGCAATCCAGATCTTACAGCGTACTAATCACATTATCTGCATCAGAGGTGTGTCTCTTTTGCTTAAGCTTAAGCTCAGGGAGCTACAATTTTGTGGTATATCAATCCAATTCACGTCCGTGTCAGGCCCAAAGGTATTATTTCCTTCAAACATTTTAATGGAAGTGGGATTAGCAAGAGTTCTAATGCCAAAATCATCATCTCAAAAGCTTAAGTTAGTATTAAACCTGGACCCTCAATTCCCGCCGACTTCCCAACCCACACCAAGACCAGTAATTATCAAGAGATGAAATGGATTATTTAAATCTTTCTCTTTCATTAATCAATATATACCAAAAATATGATAAAGCTAGACTTAATTATTTGCAACAAATTTGTAGATAAGAAATGGCATGAGAGATAACTTCTTCCATTTTGCAATTAGATTGCGATCAGCATATCGTTGCTCTATACAAAATCCATACAATTCCTGAGAAATTTCCTTCTCACGCAGAGGTCAAATATGTGGCGGTTCCTCTGATGAGAAATCTTGAATAAAGGCCACATTTGCAGCATTATTATCAGCTTTAACAAAATTAAAGGGTACGTACAAGATCGTTAGTTTCATAACATCCCATAAGGAAAGCTTATTATAATACTTGTGAAGTTCATTGATTGTAGGCTCAACCAATTCCCACCCCTCAGGATATTCAATTCGGTTTGTCTTTCCTTTAGGCATTTTAATTTGTCTCATCATTTATCAAATGAAAATATGAAATCAGAGGAACAACTTTGGTATACTTCAACTATACAAATTGTCTTAGGGAAAAAGAAATAAATATTTTACTGAATAAAAAATAATTGACTCTCAAGTATACAGTACATCAGCAACAGAAATCTCTAGCACAAATGAATCATTTCGTTAATCAAAGTGACCGTAGGAAAGAATTAAGGGTTAAGGGGCATTTTCATCCTAAATTTTTACCGAGGGACAATTTTGTCTTAGCTATTATTCTGATTAATTTTGATTATTGATTAACCTATATCTTTGAGATGATAGTCTACATATCATTCACGTCATTTTTGTTAAAGTGTAAGTTTACGCGGGAAGTCTATATATCATTCACTTTATCTTTTTTCAAAGTTAAATTTATACTAATCTTAAAATTATCATGATAAGGATACACAAATTTCAAATTTAATTATTCTCTATAATAAATAAAATAATCTGAAAAGGTTATAATAAAATTGAATTATTCTATATCATAAGTTATGATAAAATCGAATTATCTTTTTGGTTGGATATGATTTCAGTTTCATCTATGATTCCAAATTATCTACCCATCCCCTCCATATCCTTTACTTTTCTCATGAACATTACTGAACCACCTCCATATTAGAAATATCCCCATGGCTTTTGTTGTGCTCATAAGGATCAAAACTACTTTGAACTTGGTTCTTCTTCCTGGTTTTTGTTTAAAAATCAAATATTTGTACATCAAATTTCCATCATATAAGAACATGATTACAAAATATTTCTAACATGACTATCCAATGACTTGGAAAATAAAACATGGTTGAAATCACTTTATTTATTTATTTTTTAAATACTTTCACAAGTTGGGCTATCAAATGAAACTTTTCCATCCTATTGGAGTGGAGGAACAGTCATCTTCTTCCTGGTGCATTATTTTGAAGAAAACAGCCGCGTTTATGAGAGCAGCAAACCGAAGAAGCAACAATGGTATGATCACTAAGGGAGAGAACTTCGTTGACAATCCCATTAGCCTATGTGAAGTTACGATGAAACAGAATTTAGTTTCCAGTCTCCCATAACTTCCGAATTAGAATTCCACAACTTCTTTCTTACCTTTTCTTTCTTTTCTTACCTTCTCTTCCTTATTTTCTTACTTTCTTTGTCCATAATTAAGTCAAGTTTAGATATTATTCGGTAATTATGAAAAATCAAAATTTCATTTGGAATTTACTGTTGTAAGCTTTGATGCTTATCATATTGTTTGCTAAAAAGCTATCAAACACTGACCTACACTTCCTAAGATTTTGATCTTATTTAGCACATATTATTAATTTTTTAAATACTACTTATTTAAAGTTTTATTATTGATATGCTATTGCTACAAGGTGAGCGTCCTTACCTTATATTTATAATACATGAATGGGGTAAATATAAACTGATAATTCATCTAAAAAATAATGGTCATAGGTGAATAAACCAAGTGGCATTGATATTGATAGGCACTTGTCTCATGAGCCAAGTAATGCCAAGTGTGTGAGGTGTCTGTTTTTCAACTGAAGGTAAGCAACTGATGAGTTTCACAAGAATTGAATTAGTGCGCTCATTTATTTCTTTTTTATTTTCTCTAAATAATCTTGTTAGACTTGTATTTGCCAGATTATTATTAATTTTTAAAAAAGGATGATGTATAAGATATTGGAGATTTGAGAAGGATTGGGATGTTCCATACATATAAAACAGTCAAATATCATGGTTTAACAACAAACCATTTTGACTAATTGATAATTTAAATGATAACTTTGTGATATCATGTAAAAGGATTTATGAACTCTCAAGTCATGTTGAGTAGATCTTGATTTTATGAGAATTCTTAATTCATTTGTTGTAGTACTAGGGAGGGATTTATGCCAGCACATAAAAAACAAAAGCTATCAGAGCTGGTGTTAATCACTTATGAATTGAATTGACAGAAATAAGTAGTAGTATTACTACTAAAAATGCAAAATTCACCTTACAAGCATCCCAAAACTTTGATACAAGAGTAAAATAAGTATGTACCACTACAGAACTATTGAAATGTCGGTTAGGGCTCCAAAGCATGTACAATTTGGACATGCATGTTGCCAACTACAACGAGACTACCAAACATAACCAATTTATCTTCATTTCTTGACCAGAACATAGATGACAACGCGATTACTGCGATAATCGGGGTGCCATAGAGTTTGATCCACGCGGCCGATTGTGAAATTTTTCATTGCTGCTTCAATGAAGTACTCAAGAATGGCATCTGAAATCATCATACAATATTCACAAGTCTATACCTTGTTTGGTATGATGGGTTGGGGTAAAGGATAAAAATAAGAAGAAATAAGATGTTTCACCGTTTCTTAGTTCACCAGCCAAGAGTATTGTCGTTTTGGGTCTTGAGAGCTGTCCTAGTGTCACTAATAAATCCACAACAGCATTCTCACTATATACCACATCTGATCCTAGCACTGAAATGAACAAATTAAGAATGGAATCCGAAAAATTAATCACATGATTATCTACGAAAACCTGTGTTTCTCATCAGAAATTCACTTTTAGAAAGCCATATCGCTACGGCATACAAAAAACTTATGATGCCACACAAACTTTCTCATGGAGACATTAAATTTCACATTTGAATGCTATTATAAGGTGATACTAATCTGAGCAAAATAGTTCAATATTCACCAAAAATAGTCAGATTAAGAACCTTTGACAATAACTAAATGGCAGTGACAGTTAGGTATGAAAGACAGATTAAAAATGAACCAAAAATAAATATTAGAAATATGATTATAATGATATTGATGATTACAAATCTACAATCAAGAGTGATATGGATGATGCCGTTTATCTAAACTTTTTCTGGAACAGCTACATGTTAGATCTTGTCTTTTACTAGTTAGGAATCTTAGGATGATATGGCTAAGGATTATTACCATAATCAGGTGCAGGTTCAGTGAGCTCTAGGTCAGGATCTTCACCCCATATGAGTTCTGTAGCTGTTACAGTACCCCGCACGTCCACATGTTTCATGTTAGTTTCAATGTTCTTTCTGAGAAGCCTCAGCCTATCAGGCAAATCAGTAAGAATGACTTGACCACCCAAGAGAGCTGCAATGAAACTGAGGAAGAGAAAATAAGAACAATGAAATATCGACTTTGAGAAAGGTGAAGGAAAACATATCTTTTAGTTGCTGGTCAAATAATCAGGACATTAATGTGCAAGTTCAAAACTCTAGCTTTGGAATTAATTGCTTGCATTCCAGAATTTACATTCTCATTTAGCTTCTCTCCTTGAATTTTCTACCATACATCATGAATTAGTTTTTAAGAAATATCTAACTTCTTGCAGGTTAGTCCTTACAAATTTTGCTGAAGGTCATTTCCCAAAGGGTATGGGATGGGATTCTCTCGGACAGCACAAGATCTAAAAATACCATGAATTCATTTGTTTACTTTTGGGTTGTTAAGATTATGGAAAAGGATTCTAAACTTCGATGTACCCTTTCTAAAAACAGAAATCTTTGCTTACTTAAACCTGAACCGATGATGTATACATTGATATGTCGGCTGGATCAATTAATGACAACACAATTTGGATGGTAGCTATGTGACATCTGATGGAATGACTAGCTAGCAGTGAGTTTGATATTTTCTAGAACTAATCCGCGCATTTCAAAAATTCAGAAGTATAAAGCAAAGTAGGTCTAAAAATTGGGGGATCTACTCTAGTTTACGTCATCCCTTCTAATATAGAATTTGCTTAGAGGTTTTAAAAGTTTCATTAAAAAAATATAGAAATATGCCCAAATTGATCCACTTATAGTTGACTGGTTGAGAAAGGAGAGTTTAAGTGTTCTTACCCCACCAAACCGCAGCCAGATCCCAATTCAACAATCTTCTTTCCTTGAAGAACAAGCATCCCTGAGTCAACAGAATGTTCTAGAAACTTCCCCAATACAACTCCACTGTCCCACATCACCGATCCAGTCACTCCAGGTGTACTCTTAAATAAAAAGTTTAAAAAGCCTTAACTGCGAACTGAAGTATCAAAATTCCCAATTGGTGATACAGAGATTTCACATTAAAAATTTCAAAATTCAAACAAATTATCTATAGCTGTAAAACACAGTGGTTCAAGCAAAAGCTGTTCATGCATGTCCCAATCATGATATACTGTTGATTCTTATCATTAGAAAAACTGCTGATATAACACAGCTTTACTTCAAAATAAGACATATGAGCAAGTAGTTCACCAATACCATTTTCTTCCTTTGCCCCTCTGGACTAGAATTTCCTTCTTTTGTTTTTTCTGGCCTTTGCAAATAAAGAAAGTAGTAATTTTACTCCACTCATTGCCCACCTATACTGTGTGGGAATTACAGATCGAATCTTTTAAACCCAAATTTTTTCATTTTACTGAAAGATCTTACATATTGACAGGTATCGTAAATCAGTCTGCCAATACACCATAACGGTTAGGCAGCTGAAATTATGAGTATACACCATTCCTCTTGCAGCTCATTTAATTGTTAACACAGCTATACCAGTGAGAGGTTGAAATCACGACTTCAACAAAGTGTAAATAGATAGAACCAATGTAGCCTCACCAATGATTTTATGATATATGAAAATTAATCCAACAATTAAAAAAGAAAGAAAGAAAGAGAGAGAGAGAGATGACAATATAAGCATCAGCCGAGGGCAAAAAGCTCCTTGTATTTGCAAATAAGATAGGAGCACCATTTAAACCACACGACTACCTAATTTCAATTTCTTGAATTGTATGACCATTCTATCCACAATGATGTCAGGATTGCATAGTGATGTGGTTGGTAGGTCAAGTTGAGCATAGAAAAAGGAAGCTTAAGTAATACATACCAAGGAAGAAGGGGACTGAAGAATGGAGAGAGAGTGGCCGCAGGAGTCGAGACGGAGGGTGAGAGAAGATTGGGAGACGAAGGCGTTGGGTTTGGAAAGAGTAGGCTGTTGGATTGCCCACAGAAGCATGATCTCTTCCGCAGCAGATTCCTCCCCCTCACCCAGCAATCTCACCTTCCCGCCGTACGAACCCAGACTCACCATTGCTGCCTCCTCTTCCTCTTCCATTACTTCATATGTCTCTGATTTTACTTCATCACTATCCATCTTGGTGCTGCTGGTCTCTTCGGCCTCCCTCTATGAATGTTTTTGTGTTCGGGAAAATTGTGCGAAAAAGCTCGAAGTCCCAACGAGCGTTACAGAACAAAAAAAAAATGTTACTGGCGAATATTTTTTTATTTAAAAAAATTGCTTTTTAATGAGGATGAATTTAAAAACAGAATATTATATCCACGCTTTTTTATTAAAATGTCTCATAAGTGTTTTATTCTGAGATTACCCCGACAAATAAATAAATAAAACACTTATGAGACATTTTAATAAAAAACGTGGATATAATATTCTATCTTTAAATTCATCCTCATTTTGGTTTTGGTCTTTTAGGTTTTAAATTATATTTTTTTGGTTTTTTGAATTTCATTCCATTTAAAATACTAACCCTTATAATTTAATAATTATATGGACTATTTTGTCATGTGACAGAAAGAAAAAACATATGGTTTGAAGGACTAAAACCAAAATAAGGACAAATTTAATAGATAAAAGATTATATTAACACCTTTCTTTTCTTTTCTTTTTTTGTTAGGGGTATTTTCCGAAAAAACACCCTAAATTTTTCTATCAAAATATCTTATAAGTTAAAACACACACATTTTTTTCCAAAGAAAATCTATGGGTACATTTCGTCATTTCTTCCTTAAGTTTTAGTTTAGCTTGATCTCTAATTTTTCATAATTTATATTTTCTTTCAAATAAGTTGTCTACTTTTTTATTAATCCGATTCAGATTTTTTTTTTTATTTGATAGTAATAATTTTAAAAAGAGATCAGTTCCAATTACAAAACAATATGTGAAATTTTCATTTAAATACCATTCGAAATTTTAAAATCTAAAAGCCTGTTAAAAAATTGAGAGAACATAGATATGAATGTGAGGAATATGAGATTTTAAACTTTAAGTGCTTTTATTATAATATCCATCACATAACATAAAGTCATTCACCCTACTCTTCTGCCTCTCTTCATCTTTTCCTCTTTCCGTATCTGCCCTCGATGAAGCCAACAACCCTAGTGACAACCAGAAGTTCTTTGCTAGCCCTCTTGCACTATACTTTCACAAGTATTAACAGATTTTTTGGGTTTTAATAATTAAAATGGTAATTATATGTATTTTTCCCAAACAACAATCCTCACATCTTTCTATTTTATGAAAGGCCAAATATATTTTTGAGCATAAAAAGGGTCTTCATGTTTTTGTCAACTTGGTGTACTATGAATATTCTGCACCAAAATTAGTGTTGTTATGCAATTGTCATCTTTTATATAAAGTTGCTAGTCCTTTGACCTTGTTTAGAAGAGTCTTTTGACTGCTTAAGTATAGGATATCGAGTTCAAGTATGTTTGAATGCATAAAACTCCTCTTCTTGTGCATGACAATGCTCAAATTTAACCCAACTATTTATTAAAAAAATTGTTTTTAATGAAATTACCATTTTTGTACAGTTAGCCTGTTATTTGTGAGTGAGACTGATGCAACAAAATGAGAATCAACTTACGAATTAAAGAACCTTATGCAAAATTTTTAGTAGAACAATTGTTTGACCATAGGAAAACAAATTCCCAAGGCTTCTTGAGACTCTAGTATGTTATATACAAAGTGAGAGTCCTGGAAATATTTTACATACAAGGAGGGGACCAGAAAAGACAGTTCAACCTATTCATATTTAACAGCATCATGTAAATCTTGTAACACATCATGCTTGAGAGAACTGAGCGAACACTCAGCAAAAAAGTGGCCAAAAAAATGGTGAGATTGTTTCAGTTTCAGTTGGTTTCATGATCATGGCGTCTGGTTAGGAGAATTTCGAAGCCGTTCACTAAGCGAGCAGAGGGAAAGAAAGACATCCTATCTTCTTTCTCTTGTGTCCATCTGATCATAAAAAAACATCCAAACACATCATCAGTTACTATTAAAGCTGCTGAATAATGACTCAATCATTGAAGATTCAAACATTTATGAAGAGAAAAAATGCTATATACCTATACGTAGTTACAAAGTAATGGAGAAATAGAGCAATCTGAAGACGAGCCAACTCTGCTCCAGGACAGAATCTAGCACCTCCTCCAAAGGGTGCATAGAATGGACTACTTCTCCAGTTCCTCTTTTCCTTCATAGAGAGACCATAGGAGTCAGAAAAGAAAGCTCATGAAAGTGAAGGTATATACAAAATTAAGTACTTGTTTGGATTAACGTATGCAAAGTGGCTTTTATCCCACTTTGCAAGCTGAAGTTATGGTAAAAGTCAATTAGTGTCACATGATTTATGTTTGGATAGGTTTTTATGAAAGTGAAGGTATGTGCAGAAGCTAAACATGTTTTTTTGTACATTGTATAGTCTCTAAGGAATGAATATTTTGATATATTGATCAGGCAGTGGACTAACCTCATTTGAAGGCTCCATCCATCTCCATGGATTGAAGTCTGAAGCTCCTTTGTACACATTCTCATCCAAATGAACTGCCGAAAGAAATGGAACCACAAAGCATCCCTTGGGTATCACAAAATCTACCCGAAAACAGACAAGTGTTAAATGCTAAGAAGCATATAGATTGAAAGACACAGATAAGAACTCAACTGTTTAGTCTCTAGATGAAGTAGTGTTCTGTCTGATTCTTTCAAGGGAAATAGGTTAGTCTGTCTTGTTTTATAACCTTCACATATTTATCGTACATGAAAAGTGTGTGATGATATCAATCCATTACAAGTATAATTCATAAGATGGGTTGTATACCTTGGTAGTTAACCTCTTCTTTTGCTTCTCTCATTAACCAAATTGCAATACCTCCAAGTCTCAATGTTTCATCAATTACCTGTCAGAAGAAGATAGCATGAGATTTTATAACACAACATTTATGAGATGAAACATCTCACCAAACTTGTCTAATTTTGAAAACCATTACAGCATCAAATACACTTACACATTGAGTGAAAGGCATTGCTTTATAATCTTGCCAGGTAAGCATTTCTTCTCCTTCTGAATTACCCCTCACAGATTCTTGCTCATCCTATTCAACATACCAACTTGTAAGGACAATGAAGTGGTAAAAAGATCACCTTAATTACCTGAAGTCAAGGAAAATAGCTATATATTAACTAGTTCTCATATGGGTTAGAACTTGGAAGTACCAGTATCTGTTTCAGGGCTTTAGGGCAATGAGTGAGGAAATAGACTGCAAAAAGCATTGTTTTGGTGGTAGTTTCATTCCCTGCAAAGAGAAGATTGATGATGAAGTCTGCAACCTCGTTGTCCGGTAAGCTTTCTTCCTCCAGCAGTCTTCCAAGCACACCATTACCTACTGCTCCATGACCTTGTTGCCTGTGTAACTCTATCGTCTTGTTTATCTTGCTTATGATTTTCTCCCTTGCCTGATAAAAAGCCAAGAATGTCACTTTAACACAGTTTCACCTCTGATAATCCCAAATGTATCATAATAACCTCTAAATCATAGACTTCCAGGGGAAATTTTAGTGAACTGAAATATGCTACTCCTTCCAGTTCTTAATATAAAACCTAATTACCTAATTTGATTAGATTAAGAAAGTTAAATAAGTTATTAATCTGATTTTATTTTTCCTCCCTAAAACACTCTAATTATCTTCTATAATTCCCTTTTTCTCTTTTTTACTTGATTATTGTTGAGGGAGCATCAATAGAGGTAAATTGCGAAAGACCGACAAAAAAAAAATAGGTCCTATATTTAGGACTAAGATCAACCCTCCAATTAGGTCTTACATTAAGGACTAGAGGGAATACTTCAGAATGTAAGAAGAACTGAAAATATGGCTCAAATAAGAATTAAGCTTATGGTACCTTCATAGCAGTGTGGTATGTAAATCCGGGCACGTTGATTGGAAAAGATAGACAACCATCAACAAAGTCAGAAAACAATTGAGCCATTTCATTGACTTGAGATTCACTTGACACTCCTAATAATTGATTAACCATTAAATTTATGGCTACCTGCAGCAAGTTAATTGCACAGAGATTAATTAATCTGATTCATATACACATGTGCACATCATGAACTGTGAGAAACTTACCTTCCTGCAAACATCTTGGAGGAGGATGACTTGATTGTTCTTGAAATTGCTGAGAGTTTGAAGCATGACCTTCTGAATATCATTCAAGAAATGGAACTTGAGCTTCTCTAAGCGCATCATGTTGGAGGCAATTCCATGCAGCTTCCTCTGCTGTTCTCCTTGCACTGTGATCACACCATTTTTACCAACCAAATCTCTGAATGATTTCGGGTAACTCGACTGAAATAGTTTCCCTTCGTTTTGCATCACAAAACGGTTGAAGCTCTGATCTGCTGACACCACTGCCCATTTCCCAAATAGGCTGCAAGAAAATATCCTACCATACCTGTGCCAAAGGATCAAATTCTCATCAAACACAATGGTTTTTCACCACCAATAAAATAAAATTTCTGAGTCTTTTGACAGATAATAATAGGCTTCCATAGTTTGTTTCCATTCTAATAATGCTCACCTACTGAAAGATCAACTCTTGTAAATTGAGACAAACATCATTGGATAAAGCATGTATTTACATCTTTTTTTAATTGAAACTGGTTCAAGTGTTAAATATAATGCTCTTTTCTTGGTAAGGAAGTAAGTACCTTTGGACCATTTCTTCAACAAATTGAGGTGGATGAGAACTTGCAACTGCATTGTACCAATTGATGCTGTCACCGATCAAAGGCCAGCTTCTTCTTCCCGGAGGCAACCGACGTATTCGTTTCTTTGCCTTCTTTAACTTCAATTGTATTAGTTTTGAAACTATCAGAGTGATCAAAAGTGCCACTAATGTAAATAGCCATAGCTCTGAATGATTTTCTCTCATTCTTTTGAGAAAGAAAAGGAGGGACAATAGATAATCACAGGTCCACCTGTAGGCAAAGGCAAATTTATTGCAGATGATGAGACAAACATGATAATTGATAATCAATTGTTCAATGGGAATGTAGATTAAATATTACAAAAGAAGGAAAAGAGAACAATATGAAAGGGAAGGTTTGATATCCGGCTAGGTTGACCTCTTGAAGATTTGATAGGGCCACGTTAACTTATTTGTTTTCTACGAATAACTCGTTCACAGAATCTAATATTTAAAGGAAGTATGAACAAAGAAAGAATTAATAAATTATAAGACAAAAAATTGAATTAGCAAATTGGAACCCCATTACAAGCTCAGACTCAAAATTGGCTAATTATTCATTTCCTTTTCAAATATTCATTTCAACAAACATGTACAGTTCATTAAAAAAAAAAAAAAAAAAAAAAAAAATCCTTTTTCTTTTCTCAACTAACAACCCTTACAATATAGCATCTACGTGAGTAATCATAAGAGCCAGTTTTGTTTTCTAATTGAAAGTAAAGCCATAAAAATCAGAAAGTGCAGCTAAGAAACAATCGCTACAACAATAATTCAAAGTCACTGACTAGAAAGCATTTCCTTGTGATTCTGCAGATATAATATAGACACTATGCTTAAAAACACAGACAAAGCATCTGAGTCTGCTGGATCATACTCAGAAATCTCAGCTAAATTTGGAGAGTGACAGAGACAGAGAGAAGGAGAGTTACAGAATTTATAGTCTGAAACTAAGTGCTGCTGTAGAAGGTACAAAATAGAGCTTTTTAGGAAGGTGAATTTAATAGTTGCTGGGGGCACAAAACGAGGAGCATATAGATCATCCACTAGCCGCATAGATGATGGTCATCAATACAAGGTAGCTTCAAGTTTGACTTTTCTTCTTTACGCCTGGTGGTTTATAACTTCATTTCTAAACTATAAATTAATAATTAATTTGCCTATACGTTCATGGAATCAGCAATGACGTTTTCTCTCATTTGAAAATTCTGCTATATATCTTTGAGCATAACTAATTAGAGTTTGACACCATTTGAGATATATCACAAGTATGGAAGACCTAAATCGAGTGTATTCAATTCCCTACATATTGTAGTCGCATTTTAGACTTGTCTGTGCACATAGATCCATTAATATAAAATACTCATCTGATTCTAAAAATGTATGATCTAATTCAGAGGTGAATTTTAGTTATAAATGTATGACAATTTTTTCCCCATTTTTCCCCATTTTATCTCATATCTATCATTTTTCTTCAAACTAATTTGTCAAACTTATAAACTATTAATATATCATAATGTTATACAAAACTATTTTAGAGAGATTATATCACATATGTTATAATTAAGTAATATATTTAGCTTATTTAATTTTACCAAATTAGATAAAGAAGTTTTACATTAAGACCAAACGAGTAATAAAGATTGTAGTTAGTTGAATTTAGATTAAGCTATACGTCATAGATCAAATTCAAATATCACATAGTTATCAATGGTTTTCTCAGAAATTATGACTCATATTTATACTATTAATATTATAAAAGTTCTTAGATTTTATAGTAGTCTGGAACTAAAATATCTACGTAGCGTCTAAAAGCTCATGTTATAACTTTTCAAAGCTTGAATTATTTGTAGCTTCAAAAGTATAGAGAATACTAATAATGATCGAATCAAACGAAAGAGACTTAATTACTTTTTTCAAGAAAAGTTGAGAGTTCGAGACTTGTGGATAAAATATATTATGATTAGAGAATTACCCTAAATGTGATTAGATTAACAATACTCGAATTTGACCTAATAGCATGCATCACATCTTCTGTGAGTGTATAAAAAATAGTCCGTTATAGCATATTTATGTAATCATTAGTAGAAATTTAAATTTTTGGATTGATTAATTGTTGCTTTATAAACTTTAAGATTTTTTAGCATTTTAATTGAATAAATTTTAATTTAGTTATTATTTAGCAATCATGAAAGATAAAAGGTAAATTTAATTTATTTTGTCAGTTTGATTTGCTTATTATACATGATCATAGAACAAAAAAACATATAAATTTCTTGAAAATCAAGAAATAATTTAGGGTTAAATACCATTTTTGTGACGGAAGTATTGGCTAGGGAGCATTCAAAGACTTGGAAGTTTTGTTGGTATCATTTTTACCCCTAGTTTACAAAAAAGAGTAAATATGCTCAAGCGGTTTTTTTGGAAGCAAATTTACCCGAAAGTTTACAAAGAAGAGCTACAATTCAACGGTCAAGATCAACCATGGGCAAGATTGCTATTTTTTTTAAACTTCCGGACAAAAATGATACTAAAAAAACTTCTGGGTGCTAAATGCTCTCTAGCCAATACTTTTGCAGCAAAATTGGTATTCAACCCAATAATTTACAAGCAACATATAACTTAGATGAGTATGTCTATTTATTATTATATCTTATTGGCACCTTTAAAGCTTTTTTAGGTGAAATCTTTTTTAGGTGAAATCATAGTGTTGCTCTGGTATGAATAATGATTTTATTGGAAATCAAAACTGCGGATTGTTCATTTTATGGAGCCACAAAAAGGATGAGTCAAAGCAGTACAAAAGGCATTTTTGAATCCTTATTTTCAGGCTTCTTTCCAGGAATCAGTGTCCCTAAAGCCATGCACTTAACTATTAATTTATGCTTTATATATATATATATATATATAATTGTTGAAGCCTCATATATTGGGTGTATGAGATAATCCACAAATAATATTATACAATAAATATGCCAGCAAGAACCAACCTAGCAATAGCATAGACAATGTTTGGAGAAATAAAATCATTAGTTAGTTGAGATCCTTATTAGTTAGTTAATATTTTAATGAGGTAGTTAATATTTGTAAGACCATATAAATAGTAGTCTAATTATATGGATTAAGTGTGTAGGACAGTTTTGGGCAAAAAAAAAAAAAAAAAAAAAAAAAAGTGTGTAGGACAGTGAGATTCACATTATATTAAAAGAGATGTTAATGTAAGCCTTTTTTTTTAGGGAGGGAAGTCCCTCCTTAATCCCTAGAGTTGGAAGTAGATCCTTTCATCATCCCTTATGAGCCCATCTGGATCATTAATTGGGAAGAGGAGAGAAAAGTAAAAAAGTGATAACTTGATGAGTGGCCCAGTGTGATCTTTCATATTGATTGAACGAACATAATTTAAAGATTACGAGGGATGATGAGAGAAATCGAACCTGAGTTAGGGTTAGTTGTTAAATACCTCAAAGGAGGGATGATTATTGTTAAAATCTAAGTAGATTTATTGGTATCTCGAAAACATCTATTGTTATCAATAAAGATTCATCTTGATTTTATTAATTTACGAAATTTACCATATATCATAAATCCAATCTAAATGTGATAACTACTACTACTGCAGAAACGTAAATATTTAACTCTTAATACTTAATGGTTACTTAAAAACATTGTCAAATATGGTGAAGCTGAGTCTGCATAGAATAATACTTTGATGGTTCTAAAAATAACCATTAAGTATGGACTTTTCTGCACTAGTAGAAGTGGATTAACTATTTGCTTTTGCATCTACTTTTTTAAAACAATTTGTGCTCTACATGATAAATATGTATGATGAATTTTATCTCATAAAATTGATTAAAATAAGCTCTAACAAACTCCCTAATTAATTGAGACTGGTAAAAATTAATTGACACTTACAAATTATTGACTCTTGAAACTCCATAATTTCAAATTAAATCGATTGTAACTTGAGACTGGCTAAATATTAATGATGATTATTAACTTTTCTAGAAACTGAATATTTGTTTTTAAAACAGAATTTTGGATGTAATGTGAAATGGAACTTCACCATTGAAATTGAGTGAGATATCATATCAGAATCTGATATTATATACATTACACAAAAGCTGTCTTATTGGTGAGATGAGGATTTAGCACGTTTCTTGATTATAAAAAGGCACCATATTAAAAATTTATTATATAACAAGCATCTTATTTATTTATTAAAGGTTATTTATAATAGTATATATATGTGATGTTAGAGCAATCTTGAAGAATCAGCTTAGAGCTGTCATTCTTCAATCTTGAATTTTATAAAGTAAGCTAATTTGGGAAGCAGATAATTTAAAGAATGTTATTTAATTATGATCATATATTTGTTTGATATATAAGCAACACAAGAAGACTATCCTGTAATTAACACACACACACACACACACACATATATCTATATACATATTTATATGTATGTGTGTATATATGTGTGTGTGTGTTGACTATTAAACTCAAGCAGGAATAGGGACATAACATAGTTATGTCCAAATATGTTGGTACTTATATATATATATGTGTGTGTGTGTTGATACTAACTTGAGGCCTAAGTGTCGGATAAATTAAAGTTTAGCAAACAAGCATATGAAATTTCCTGAAAAAAAAAACATGGCAAGAAAAATAGCGGAAGACTCGTAAATACCTCTCGTTATACTAATATGAACTAAAACAGTAGTTCATTAAATTTAATTAGTAATTTGAAATAATTAGTCAAAAGAAAATGAAGATGACAACCACGACGACAACGATGATGACAGAAATTATTCTTCTGACGAGAAAGTAGGCATAGTGACCAGAATTAGGAATGGAGCCATCCCAAGTAAAGAAAAATGCCCTAAAGTACGTATATAAATTCTCATTGGATTCCAACAATTGTTTGCTACGAGAGCCTAACCTTATTAGTACGTGAAGTGCTCATATTTCTTGATATATATATATATATAAAGACAAAAAAAAACAAAAGAAGAGCTCATATTTTAACTTGTTATGAGACATGATGGAGGACAAAAATTATACCTGATGCCGAGGACAACATATAGCGACATCGGCCTCGATAAAAATGTTAGTTAAGGGATGTTTTTGTAATTAGAAACAGATATAAATATGTTAGTCATGTATTGTGATGACTAGTAATATACACTTGTAAATATTCTTTAAGTGAATAATACATTTTACAGAGATTATTCTAGCCTCGCGTATTATCTGGGTCTAACGCTTAACATGGTATCATAGCACCATTCTGAATAAATTCTGTGATGTTTGTGTGCAAGCTAAGCAAACAAGATTTCCTTTTAACTCTAGTTGCATTAAAACTCGTGGTATTTTTGAATTGATACATGCTGATGTTTGGGGGCCTTATAAAACTCGTATGCATCATGGTTTTCAGTATTTCAAACTTTAGTTGACGATTATTCAAGAGCCACTTGGGTTTTTCTTATGCGATCCAAATTTGAAACTGCTATATGCATCTCAAGAATTTTGTTGCACATGTTTCTACCCAATTTTCAGCTATTGTTAAGAAAATTAGGAGTGATAATGGGGCCGAGTTTGTGAAAAATGACTCTAAGGAATTTTTCCTTCAAAAGGGCATTATTCATGAGACTTCCTGTCCCTACACTCCGGAGCAAAATGGGGTGGTTGAACGTAAGTATCGGACTATTATTCAAATTACTTGTAGTTTGGGAGAAAGTGTTAAAATGGCGATATTTAGTCAATAGACTTCCTTCTAAAATATTAGGTTACGTGAGTCCTTATGAAATAGTCTATGGTGCTGCACCTAATCTCACTTGTTTACGAAGTTTTGGGTGTATGGCTTATGCTATAGATTTGAGAATTAATGACAAGTTTCAGTCTAGGTCTATTCCTAGCGTATTTTTAGGATATCCTGATAATCAAAATGGGTATTTGTTGCTTAATTCTAAGGATAGAACTATGTTTGTAAGTAGACATGTACGTTTTGTTGAAGATAATTACTCCTTTAAACATGTTTTAGCTTCTTGTCCACGGGAGCCCATACGGACCTTATCGATATGTTTTGGTTGACCTTGTTGTACATAATAGGAATGTACATCCTATGAGTGGCATTACTAATCCAAATGTTGATATGCATGAAACTAGTCCTACACACTGTGAAACAGAATAGCCCTTTGAACAAGTAAGTGTCAGATCCACAAGGGAGCGACGACCTCCAATATGGTCTAACGATTATGTGTGTTCTTTGCTGTTATATGAATTTGAATGAAAGAATAATGAGAAATGCTTATATCCTATTACAAATTATTTAGATTATACGCATGTCTTTGCACAACATATGGGTTTTCTTTGCTCTATTGATGCTATTGCAGAGCCAGCCTCTTATGCAGAGGCAGCAAGGAGCCCACAGTGGATTAAAGCTATGGAGGTTAAAATGGATGCATTGGTAGCAAACAATACATGGGATTTAGTTCCTTTGCCTAAAGGTAAAAGACCCATAGGATGTAAATGAGTTTATAAGGTAAAATTCAAATCTGATGGTAGTGTGGATAAATACAAAGCACGTTTAGCTGCTCAAGGATATAGTCAGCAAGAGGGGATAGATTACCATGAAACTTTTTCCGCAGTGGTAAAAATGATCACTGTTAGGACTGTTTTAAAATTAGCAGCTTTGAATAACTGGAAATTACATCAAATGGATGTGTATAATGCTTTCTTGCAGGGTGACCTTGATGAGGAAGTGTATATGCACATTCCTCAAGGGTTCAATGGTAAGGGGAGCACTTGGTGTGCAAGTTACATAAGTTCCTCTATGGCCTTAAACAAGCCTCACGGCAATGGAATCAAAAGTTGATCAAGCACTAATGAAAGGAGGTTTTAAACAAAGTAAACATGATTATTCATTATTTACTCTAAATAGGCCCGATAGTGTAGTGCTCATTCTAGTTTACGTTGATGACTTACTTGTGACAGGTAGTTCATAACAAGGAATTGCATAAACGAAGCAATTTCTGCATAATACCTTTAAGATTAAAGATCTTGGTATAATGAAATACTTCTTAGGAATCGAAGTTGCAAGGTCTGATAAGGGTATTACATTATGCCAAAGAAAATATACTCTTGATCTCTTGTTTGAAACAGGTTTAAGTGGATGTAAACCATTGAGTGTGCCTATGGCACGGAACTTAAAGCTGCTGCCTTATCGAGAAGGGAAGGACAAGCCTGATATTTTGCTTTAAAATCCAGATAGATATAGATGACTTGTGGGTAAGTTTCTGTATTTAACAATGACAAGGGTCGATATGTTTTTGTGTGCGAACTTGTCTCAATTTATGCAATTACCTACCAAGGCACATATGGCAACGGCTCTCAAAGTGGTTCATTACCTCAAAGGGAGTCCCAACTTGGGATATTGATCGGCTTAGAGGGTCCACTTCGATTGGAGTGTTTCGTGACTTTGATTGGGCTTCTTGTGCTGTGACGAGAAGATCAATAACTGGATATATACTCAAGCTTGGAGGATTTCTCATAATGTGGAAAAGCAAGAAACAACATACTGTGTCAAAGTCATCTGCTGAAGTTGAATATAGGGCTCTAAGCATGGCTGTATCTGAGATTGTATGGGTTTGTGGTTTGTTGAAAGATTTAGGGGTTGAGCATCATGCTCCGGTGAATGTATTTTGTGATAGTCAAGCAGCAATTCACATTGCAGCTAACCCTGTATTTCATGAGCGTACAAAACATATTGAGATAGATACTCACTTTATTAAGGAGAAGTGGCGGCAAAAGTTGATTGATTTAAAGGACATTCATTCTCGTGGATTAGCAAGCCGATATGTTCACAAAAGCAATCGCGGGGAGATGTACAAAGAAAGTTCCTTCGCAAGTTGGGCACCATAGATTTGTTTAGTTGCCAACTTGAGGGGCGGTGTTAGTTAAGGGGTGTTTTTGTAATTTTGTAATTTGAAACAGAGATATAAATATGTTAGTCATGTATTGTGATGACTAGTAATATACACTTGTAAATATTCTTTAAGTGAATAATACATTTTACAGAGATTATTCTAGCATGTGTATTATCAGGGTCTAACGCTTAACAAAAAATACGAATCCTCCAACACCTTCGCACAGTATTGACAATATCTGACTCTGAGACAAGAAACTGAAAAAAGAAAAGAAAAAAAGCTAAATTTTTATTATATATTTATATCCACGAAATAGTGTAAGTGTAAAGGCACTCACAAGTCACAAATGATAGTCGTCTACTCGCATTCCCTCTACATACCCTTTAATAAAGTGATCACCGAAGAACGCCATTATTGTCTAATACCGTGTCTGAAAAAATTCTGAATTAGTGAGAACCGAGACGAACTATGAAGCCAAATTAGAGTAGTAAAAATCTGTAGCTACCATCTGTCTATCTATTGCACTTTATAATGTTGGAATATCTTAAAATGAAGAGATGATGTGTTTTTCATAAAGACATGTTTGTTGAATTAAGAGATTTATATGAAGAGTTGTTGGAAAGAATCATAACACTAAAAATCACAAAGGTTATATTTGTTCGGTTTCTAGAGAAACAAGTGAAAAGTTATAACTAAATATGTGACAAAATTACTTGGTGAAAATTTTTGTTATGTTTATGACAATACTCTCGTAGTATAAAGATATAATTCTTCATATGTCTATTTATAAATCAACATATGAGATTCATGAATTTAATAATTATTATAACTTTTAAGTGAAGAGGTGTTGCTTCAAAAGGCACCACTTCATGACCTATAAATACACACAATCAATCATTCTAATAAATCAAAAATCACACAACAAGAGATCAAACTCATTGTCTTTGTCATTGAGTTCACACAAAGATAAAGTTAAACTATCATTTTGTAAAACCATTGTTGTCTTGCTTGAATATTGGGAGTACAATCTATACTCCGTGATCTTCATTATATTATAAGCGCAATCTATACTCAACGGTCTTCATTATATCATACAAGACATTCGTCTGTCAATCCAACTTGCACCCTATAAGATAGGTATAGGTGGACAAATTAAATTTAAAGAAATGTGTTGTACACACATTGAAGACATCGTACACTACTTTCTTTTTTTTATCTCTTATTCTTGTACTTAGAGATCCAATCCCTCTAACAATCTTTAGGCTTATAGTCAAGTTTATAATGGAAAGTAGCAACATATTGGCCTAAGACATAGCTATGTCAAATATTTTATCTTAAAAGGAGTAATTTCCATTAGTTATATAAGATCTGAATTGAATTTTACAAATCCTTTGTGAAAGGTCGACAAGAAATTTGGTGTTAAAAACATCAAAAGCGATGTGGTTGAAGCCCTATAAATTTTGATTACCAATAGTGGAATCCCAACTCACACTTGACAATCTTATCAAGTCTTGAATTTAATGGTGAAAGTAAACTATTAGAGTGATTAATTGTAAGTACTTGGCTTTTAATGCATCCTAGATTGGTAAGTACTTCGTAACCAAGGAACTAGAAGGGGGTAGGTTGAGCCTCAAATTGGCTCTTAATGGACATGTAAGAATATATTTGTGGTGATGCTCTTGATGGAGTTTACCTGTATGAGAATGAAGTGAGCAAGCCACTTCTAAGAGTCGTCCAAGAGCTTGACTCAAAGTTCTCATAAAAAGGATATGGACACAAGTCTATGAATAAATGTGTCATTTAGAATGGCATACAATGACCCAAAATCTCATGCATAATTCATGCACACAAGTTCATATGGGATAATTGGTTCAAATCTTAGTCTATAATATTATTTTGCATGGGTGAAACAATGTCTTACTTAGTTAAATGTTCAAATACTCAAGATACCTTTGCGACAACATAAGATTTACTGAAGTAAGAAGAGTTTGTGATCATTTTAAAATGGTGGGAGATTGTTAGAATATTTAAAAGTGAGGAGATGTATGTGTGTGTGTGTGTGTGTGTGTTTTTTTTTTTTTTTAAGTCATGTTCATTAAATTAAGAGATTTATATGAAGAGTTGTGTAAAGAGTTATAACATTAAAAGTCACCAAAGTCATATTTGTTCAGTTTCTAGAAACACATGTGAAAGGTTATAAGCAGAGATGTGGCAGTCACCACTTGGTGAAAAGTTGTGTTTTGTTTATGAGAAAACTCTACATAATATAAAGGTATAACTCTTTATATGTCTATACAAGAATCAATATATGAGATTCATGAATTTAACAAATCGTTATAACTTTTAATTGAATAGGTGTTGCTTCAAGAGGTTCCGCTTCATGGCCTATAAATATCTATCACCATCAATCATTTTGACACATTAGAAATCACACAATAAGATATCAAACTCATTATCATTGTCCTTAAGTGCATACAAAGATAAAGTCAAATAATCAATTTGTAAAAACCATTGTTGTCTTGTTTGAGCATTGAGGGTGCAATCTATACTCAAGGATCTTTGTTGTATCATGTAGGAAATTCGCCTGTCAATCGAACTTGTACTTTATAAAATAGATATATGTAGAGGTAAAGAAAAATACTGCTCATACCTTGAAAATATTGTACACTACTTTCTTCCTCATCTTTTATTTTTGTACTCCTTGAAGATAGATCCTACTCCCTCCAACAAATAAAAATAATCATAATAAAGACAAATTAAAAGTGTCATTTAGCCATAAATTAAAAATTAAATTCTTAAATAAGGATCGATAACTATCCAAAATACGTGGGAGTCGGTGAGATCGCTCCCGGACTAATAACAAACTACACCAAGATATCACGGTTTTCTCTCCCCCGATTTTATTATCGTTATTTTTTCTTGCATAATTAAAAATATTAAAAATTAGAAAATAATTTTTTCAAATAAACCTAATAACTCCTCAAGATATGGGATTGATCAGTATCTCCCATGATCTTAACATCATTATTTCTTGGCCAAGATACAAAAACTTGTTGGAGTTTAGGATAAAATCCTATGGGTTATGAATAAGAAGAATGTTAGAAAAGAAGAGGAAAAAGGAAGAAGGAATGTATGTGTGGATAGAAGTCCCATATTGATTAGTTGGAGAGAAGTTGGAAGGTATATAAACTCTAACTTTACTCCTTCTAAATGGGTCTTTAGGCTAACCCACTTTTGTGGAGGGGTGAGGACTTAGGTGACCTTGGTCCACCACACACGTGCGCCACCCGGCCCGAGTCCGGTTTGCACGTGTGTGAAATAAACAAAATAATTAAATTATTTTTTGAATTTCCAATTTGACGCCGAACTTTTAATAATTCATTTTTTGCCCTTATGTGTTTCTCCCAACCAAGAACCGCGCAACGCGATCCGGTTCGATCATTCGCTCTCGCTATGGGGCGTCCGTTCATACGACAAAAAGTTCGCTGAAGAGTCACCGTTTCTATTCGCTCCGTTACGTGCGTTTGTTCCCACGACGCACCAACAGTTCACAGAATAAATCAAGTCCATCTCGATCAATTTTTTCGTTTTTTATAAATAGGCGCCCTAGCCACATAATTGGATCCGATTTTTCTTATATACACTCCTATGTTCTACATACACAAAACATATTCGTGCGTTCCAAAAATAGACTTGTTGGATTCACTTGGGCTTCAAATTGAGAGAGCCATCATTCGAAGACGAACCATTCGCTCTATCCTGGGAGGCAATTGCTCAGCAACCTTTAGCATCCGTATTGAGGGAGCAAAATTATCTTACAGAAACAACATACGTTGGGCCCGGATTTCTTTATAAGTTGTTAGCATATTCAGCAGTCTTATGAGTTCGTTTTAGTTTTTCATATTATATAGTCTAGTTGTATGCTCACTGTATGTGCTATTTTAATAATACATATTCTTGTTATGTTATATTAATAGTATCTGTTTACCTATATTCAATTTCTATCTGTTTAGTGTATTTTCAACAACAAAACGTCCTTACTTTCAAAAGTTTAAAACCAAGATCCCCAAGTTTCATATTTTAACCATTAACCTCCTTACCGTTAAAATTAACTGTTTGTGCCATTTCACTTTTCTTTATACCACATCACTACATCAAATGACACTTAAAATTGACATAAAATTTTAATTATTTTATTAGCATTTAAAAAATGTTTAGGGCGATTGTGTTAATTGCGTTTTCTCCCCAGCTACCTTTGTAGCCTCTCTCCTTTGAACGTTAACTCTCATTCAACAAACTTATATGTAGCATCTTTCCTTCTGGTTCTGATCATTACTCAAATTTACATGAATCTTGGAATTAAATTAGCCTTTGCATCACATATTGTCCAGTAATTCACGCTGCCCCACTTCTCAGCAAATTAAGTGGATTTGTGGGTGAGTGGTGATCTCACTTGTTCAATGTTGTCTCCAATGGATAATTGGATGAAAACTATTAGATCCTATATTGATTATTTACTAGCCTTGCGTAGGCTGGACACTTGTGTTTCACGTGAAACATTAGTGGTCACATTGGGGCAAAATGGTCCAGATCAGGATGCCCTGAAGTTACAAGCTTACCATTGCAAATGAACACCGGAAGGCGTAGTTTCCATGACTCGGCGAGGCCCGGTTGCGGAAGAACAACGAGAAGATAACAATGAACAAACATCTACAAACAAGAGGCTCCAAAGTGGATCCAAACGCGAACATGCTATTGTGGAAACCGAAGTGGAAACATCGGACATGGTGAACTATCCTCCTCAAGAGCGTGTTGTCAAAGTGTGGTTCCCCGAGACTCAACCGGAAATAATCGGTCGTTAATTTCAAGTGGTTGATCCAGGCATTATCTTTGCCAAACTACTTGTGGCTTATAATGAGTGGATGGGCGAGATGGAAACTCGCAACCGCCTACAAAGGAGGAGGACGTGACTTATGAGAGATGAGATGGATAGTGGTAATGAAGAATGAAGGAGGCTATTTGAATACCATGTTGGACGGTAAGAATCATAATCGAAGTGCGGAAAGATGTCGTTGACTGAAGCATAAATGATGTTCCGATATCCCAAAATGGTGGGGCATCACGGGCGGAGACCACAGGGGAAGAAACCATGCTCGAGGGAGGACAAACACGACATCGAAGTAAGAAATGATGGCGGAAGTGGAAGCCCGTAGCGGCTGGGCGGATGGCTCGCCTTCGCCTTGAGCAATGCGGATGAGTGGGCATCGGTGGGAGGTCAATGAAAACAAAAGAGCTAATTGGAGGTAAAACCTTTCAAAAGATGTCGCACGGGTTATGCTTTGAGTTGAGTTACGATGACGAGGAAAAATCACGACGCCTTTGCGAAGACAAAATAATAGCTGTTCTTGCTTATCCTAAAGGCTTGGACCTGAAAGGATTTCCCTAAGTACGATGGGAGCTAGGATCCCGGTATGTAAAGGTAATTTTCAAAATGGAGATTATGAGTAAAGGCTATAAAGGGGCAAAAAGTGATGCCTCATTTGTTCGTGGGAGCATTTGCGTGGAGCCGCAGCAGTTGTGGTTCAATACTTTACCGGTGAATTCAATCCGGACATGAAGGATTTGGAAAAGTTCTTGCTTAACCCCCTTACAGCGAAGCAACCAAAGTGAGTTTCGGCTAGATCGGGTGAAGCAAACACGAGGAAATGTTGCAAAGTATTTGGGCCTTTAAGACAAACGCCCACAGGTCCTAGGGTTAAAGGAAGAAGTACATTTTGCTGTGCCATAGCGAACTGGATAAAGTCTCACGATTAAAAAAAGTCGGTCATGAAGCGTGAAGTCACAAAACAGCAGCGGAGTTCAAGGCAAGTCTAAACAATATATAAGTGCCGGAACAGATGGATATCATGGGCCATGCACGAGATAAAGCAAGAAGTCCACCTCCCAAAGGTAAAAAAGTAGTACGGACGGACAGCGGACAAGACACTCGGGGACGTGGAAGGGACAGCAGCGCTAGGAGCGGAAGGAAGATATGGCCAAGTATGCCAGGTAAAGGTGTCTCAAGCTCAAGTTTGGAAAGGAGATTTCCATGGCCAGAGATGAAAAAAGTGGAGCGACCACGACCTTTGTGAAATGAGGCCACCGGACAAGTCTCGTCTTGTGAGTTCCATGATCAACGTAGGCACACAACGAGCACATTTGGAACCTAAGGGATGTGATCGAGAAGTTTATTCGCGAGGAAACTTCATCGTTATATTATTCAAACGCAAAGACGGGAACAGCGTCGGGGAGACCGAAGTAGAAGCCCACCTATTGAAAAGAAGAGAACGAGATCAGAAAAAAGATGGGACGGCGTCGGCAGCCCAAATTCTGACTCAGGTCCCAGCTGACAATGGGATAGTCGGAGGTTTTGGCGGAGTGGAGATTCAGCGAATCGACGAAAGAAATACTTAAAGGAGGTTCTCTGCATGAGTAGTTTGCTGAGGTTTAAAGAATCTGCAAAACAAGGCTTACCAATGCTCGGGTTTTGCGAAGAAGAATTAGACGATGTAGTACCGGGCACTATGACGGACTTTTCATAACGGGGACAATTGAAAATTTCCGAGTCAAGAAATTTTATGGACAATGGGCGATAGACATAATTCTCTGGATGCGTTCAAATGCATGATTGATTCGGAGGACTTGAGACCATGTCGGACCACGTTAGCAGTTTTGCGAGATACTCATCCAAGGATTCATGGACCTCAAGTGCGCGATTGGGACCAAGAAAACATTCAAATTAAAATGGTTCGTTTGCAAGCAGTGGCCCGATTTTCCTTCCCCATATAACTTATTATCCTAGAACCGTCTAACTACTCATTTTGGAACATATGTATCTCTAATCACCATAAGTTGAAATTCATTAACAAGATAAATCAGTTGTTACCATCAAGGTGATCAAAAGATCTTCGGCAATGTTGTTTTAAGCTCAAAGAAAGTTGGCCTCGAAGCAGGAGCGCCCAATGAGTACAAAGGGAAGATGGGAACAATCCGCCTGATGTCGCAAGAGACTCCAGGAATAATATTGGACAAATCGGACCGAATGAAGAAGTGAAGATTTCGCTTGGGACTGAACGGCAATGGCATCATCGAGTTGGAAAGATGTTGGATCCTGAGATTGAGAGTTAGTGGGTTTTTGCTGGAAAACAAAGATGTGTTCATGGCATTGACATCAAATTCCTGGGATAGACCAATTTTGTTGCCACAAGTAACGATCCATCCGAGTCAACGCCAAAATGCACAAAAAGAAGAGGAAGCAGGTTCGGACCGAGGTAAAGATCCTCGATGCACATGTCAAGGAATTGATCGAAACGATTCATCGAGGTATTAGGAGCTAATTAGGTGGCTTTCCAACGTGGTTATGGTTAAAAATCGCTTAGCGCAATGATTACAAAGATTTAAACAAGGTATGTCCGGGATGACATTCATGCCCAACATCGACAAATGGTCGATCAGCTTCTGTTTCAATTTTATCGTTCATGGATGTGTATCGATACAATCAGATTGCCATTGCATCCTGATGACTGGAAAAGATGCCATCATGGATTAATGCGACCATTGCTATAATGTAATACATTGGATTTCAGAATGCTCTAAGATTTACGAATAATGACCTGTCTTTATGGTGGGAAAGAATATGGAGGTGTATCGACGATATGATAGTTAAACAAAAACGACCTCATCAAAATGATCTGAAAATTTGCTTTAATGCATAAAATTGACAATGACGTAGGGCGCCTTGAGTCCTTATCCGCAAATTCCTGGTTTCATTGACTTTTGAGTCATTGAGGCTAACCTAGAAAATTGTAGGCGTTGATTGGAAATATAGGGCCCGGCCAACAAGAAAAAAGTTCAACAATTGACCGAATGACGATTGGCGGCTTTAACAAGGTTCTTGCCTAAGTCGGCTAAAAGTCACTCCCGTTCTTTAAATCCCTGAAGAGCGAAGCCCGGGGAGGATGGAACCGTGAATGAAGAAGCACATTTACGAATCAAAATAAAAATAGTGCGCATCCCGCGCATCTGCAATCGGAACCCGGGGGAAATCGATTTATGCTTATGTTGGCCGTGAAGAGGCATGGTACGGTCTTAGTTCGAAATCGAAAAGGCAAAACCGGTATACTTTGTGAGCGGGCTTTACAAGGTTTTGAGTTGAGATATGAAGCTAGAAAGATGGGGATTTTGCGTTGTTGTGTGGCGGCCCCTTCGCCATTATTTCCATGGTCATTCGATCATCGTGACGAATCGACCCATACGGAAAGTTTTGCATAAATCTTGATCTGGTAGGATGATAAGTTGAGCAATTGAATTATCCGAGCTTTGATATTACCTATGAAGCGATACATGCAATTAAGTTGTGCTTGGCCAACTTCTTGATAGAGTCAACTCATTCACATGCAAGAAAAAGCTTGGGTGGAGCCATGAAAAGTTATCATCATATATCTAAAGTGATTTATAAGAGTCGGGCATTATTTATGGAATTTTCCTCTACGATTATTTAATAAATAGTTCAATGAGGTTTATTTATTGTCGGTGACCAAAGCAAAGGAAATGGAGTCAGCTCAAAAGCACGTGTCCATGACTCAAATGTCGCTTCCGGATCCATGGAACCTATCACCAGATAAAGGCGTTATTTTTCCGATAAATTTAAGATTGTTAAAGATATTATGGTGAGTTTCGATGAGGTGACGGAGCACATCGGGTGGAAAATACTTATATCGACATACTTTCCAAACTACAAGCACGGCGCTTGAAATCTGAACAGGTCCGAAAACATAAATTACCGGGAATTAGCTGCGCGGATGTTTATATCGGATGAATGGATTGGAAAACAAATTGCGGACTATCTGATTGGAATCAGCCAGAGGTGGCTGGAAGTCCAAGAATTCGGTAAGAAAAACACCGCTTGTTAATGGTGAAATATCAATTGTATCGCGAAAGCTAGCATTTCCTCCCAAAGTCGTGCCTTAAGAAAGATCGCCTACCCCTTGGAGCCCCATGAAGGTATAAATGAGCAACCATGGGTAAGGCGCTACCGAAAAGAGGGGTATACTCATTGTCCTACATTATGGCATGATGCCAAGACCATGTCCGCAGGCGTGATAGTTGCCGGCAAGCACAGGTCGATGAGGAAATCACAATGACTTGACACAATCACGTTTCTCGCGGCTTTTTGTAAATGGGGGCATGGACTTGAAGGCACTGCTTAAAATACGACAGTGCTGGCAAATGAAGTGGTTGATCGTCGCAGTTACTACTTACCAAATTGAAGTGAACCTCCTGGCAAATACCTCAGCCACCAACGCAAAATAAAGAAATATAATATCGCTGACATCCCCGGCAGAAATAGTCACGGATAGAACGAACACAAACATGGATAAAGGCTTCCAGAAGATGGAGTCCCACCTGATATGCATCAATTTCTTCATGGGAACACTCGAGACCAACTTTGGGTCGGAAGCATAGCCAATAAGGTTATTGTCAACTTTATCGTGAAAAACCAACGGAAGATGAACGGGATAATAAATGGCATCTATATTCGGTGCTGGTGATTAGGAACACAAAACCGCAGGACATCCACGCGGAGACTCCCTAGGCTAACGTATGATGAATATAATTCCAGTTGAAAATCGGCGAGCCTTCACGAGAAGATCGAGGGCTTCAAAGTGAGAGAATGCAAGAATGATTTTAGGTCGCTATGTAGAAAGTTGATTCGATTGACGAAGTCAACTGACGCCACTCGAGATTTAATAGCAACTTCATCATCTTTATGATAATAGGAGAGTAAACCCGATCATTTAAAAAAGATGACTTAGTGTTTGCGAAGGGCCGTGATATAGGCAATGGGAATGTCCGAGATGGAAAGTCGCGGCAAAGCTGTGGAAGGTCCTTATATGATCGTAGATGAATTGAAGTGGGCTTTCATATTGGAATCATTGAAGCTGGGAAGCGAAAGAGAAAATGAATGCGGACAAGCTTAAGGTTTACTATAGCTGAAATCACAAGTTTATTTAGTTTTTTCGCTATTTGTTTTCTTTTATTTTCAGCAAATTTCTTTTTATTAACTTTATTTTCAAAGAAATTTAAGGTCACAGTTCATATCAATTCCCACGAATTCAATTTGATGTAATCTCCATGAATAAAGAATATTATGAACCCGTATTGGCAACGAGGATGAAAGATGTTTAAAGAGACATGCATGAATTGAAGTTCGAAACTCATTAGAATATGTAGCGAAAGAATCGCCAAAAATGAATCTAAGTGAGCTCGCTTATAGATCATTTAACGGGATAAAGCCGTCGACAACCTGGTTGTATAATTCAAAAGTCGCATTTCAACAATGGCCAAAATTAATAAACGATGCGAATCAAGGCAAATGCTGTTTTGCGTGAATCATGTCATAGCGGCATAGCCACCAAGTTAAATATCATGTGCACATGTTCTAGCCTTTGAGCGACACGGCCTAGGTAAAAAAGTTTCTCTTGACCTTGATCACGTCGGATATAAAACCTTTCATATCACAAAATACAAATAAGGGAGCAACGTAAATAAATTAGAACCTAGTGATTAAAGCCAAGTAAAGATGACATTTACAAAAAGAAAAAACTTCTACAGGCAAGCAATGTTCATAGACAAATTACAAAATCATATATACAGTTAAAGATCGCAAAGAATGGTTTATTTGTGCGCCAGCCTACAGCTTCGATCGCAGATTGGCCTTTCATCACCATCACTCTCCACAAATCACCTCTTAGTCACGGACCAACAGATGATGAGCCGATAAATCTCTCGTCATATGCTCATGCGCACTCCTTCCAAGTTCAAGCAGACCGAGGATTCATGATAAACCATTTCAAAGGTTTCATTTTCAAATCCCTGTCCATGTCAAACTCTTTAATTTGAAAATCATCTTCCACAATCGGCATGAACTGTTCTCCCTTTAGATTTAAGCCCTTCCCCACAACATGGTCTTATTTGCCAATAGACCTGTCGGTTCTGCTCTGTTTCTCCAAGTAAATTCGATTCTCCTAATGTGTAGCTGGCCACGACAATCACAAGAAGGTCATCAGATAAGGTATCCTTCTTTCCTTCATCATTTCCAGATTGTTCTTGAAGGTTTTGACTCTCGGTTCTTTTCTTGCTTCCCTTAGAACATAACGTTCTTGACTCAGCTTAACCTCAGAAACAATTCGAATTTCTGGGACTCTGCCATCTCACCAACTTGGTGCTCCTGGAACATGTTTTACTTTCATATAATCGCTTCCGGGTCAATTCCATTGGAGTACGTTGGATTGTCTGGTTTAACAGAATTGGAGCTGCAAATGAATTACCTGATGGTAAAATCCCAGCTTTTGATCAAGGATTCTTTGGATAGTTTCAATGTCTCTTATGTTCATCGTTGGATTCAATTCCTCAGACTTCTGTATGCAAAAATTTCCATCTTGTTGATGGAATTCAGATCTCTGTGGGAAGCCATTGGATATTTTTAGCTCCTCTTCTCAGCACCAGCTCACCAGCCAGCCGCTCGTTTTTTCACCAGAAAGTCGCTGCATCTGAATTGCCGCCCTTGCAGCACGCATGTCACTGTTTACATTACCTTGTTCTATAATAAAGGTATCACAAAAGCAACAAGGCCAGAAATGAATATTCTGCAGGTAAAATATCTCTAATACATGCTATTTGTATAAATTTTCTGGGTATGTTTCAGACTAGAAGCAAGGATGGCTAAATAAAAGGTTGGCTAAAAGATAGTTTTTTTAATACCTCAGGGACAACTTTCAAATGCCAAATTTGCGATGTTTGACAAATTGCAGGATAAAGGGAACGCCTGAGTTCCATCAGTTGATAGACATGAAGGAAGAAACAGATTAAGATTGGTTTAACGAAATTTCAGAATGTTAGACTGAGAAAAGGTTTATAAATGACTTGTAGGGTTTCAAGAAATTATGGTTTTGAGAAGCATGGGGATGTCCATGACATCTATTCTTCAGCAATGAAGATTCGGGAAGGTCAGGCAAAAAAGCTTTACAAGAAGGAATACCCTTTTTGACTTGGATGATTTATTAAGGGCAGCAGCAGAAATGCCATGGAAGTTTAGGCACCACATATAAGGCCACACTTGAAACTGGTGCTGTTGTGGCTGAGAAGACACATTTGAAAGTCGGAATCGAAAACTTAATGGAGACTTTGAGCAAATCACTGTGCTACAAGTTGGCATGAAAATCGTTGATCATCTCTTTCTATTACTCAGAGGAGCAACATGGTTATGACTCCCTCTCCACTGTGATACTTCATGAAAGTTTGATTCTCCTTACATCCTATCTTACAGTGAATGACAAA